>CM033621.1:9041224-10433354 GCA_019453435.1 Rhinogobius similis | reverse complement strand
GCTCCTCCCCTCAGAGCAACACAATCGCGCGCAAATCTTTAGAGTCTGCGTTTTAATTAGTCCACTCTCCAACAAGCTTAAAATACAACTCCAACGATCGAAAAGAGTAACGTAAATACTTTGTAGCTTTGTAGCACTGTCTTTGTAGCTCTGTTGTTTTCTTTGGGAGGAGGGGGAGCAAGTGGGCCAAGTGGGAGAGTGCTCATGGATGTATTAAATGAACTGGATAAGGTGATCTGTGATCTGTGATCTGATAAATGATCTGTGGTCCCAGATTGATTAGTGGCCGTGCGATGTACTGCAGCCTCTTGGGCCCAGCCTTTTTGTATAATTTCACATTATAATTGCAGACAGTACTGAATTATTATCGGTATTTAAATAAAATAGAAGGAAATGTTCTTTTCTACCGTTTCTAAAATCACCGAAATTACCGTTTTTATGTTAAGTGACGTCACGGTAAACATGTGTGAGCCACGTGAACGAGCACGTCGGACGATACAAACAGAAGCTCGTGGACATGGCTAGACTAGCGATACCTATAAGTTATATTTTATTTCATTTCAGACGCTTTAACGTGTGTCTAACATGAAGAATACAATTACAATCACACAAGCTAACGTTAACACAAAAACTTGCAGCTCCGTGGTCGTTCACGTCGCTCAAAGCATCATGGGGGATTGTCGTCATGTGGCGCCCTAAAGCAAAGATGGCAGTCTCCGTATCAGGAAGTAAATGCGGAAGTAAGAAACTTTTTTGGGGTCATGAACCAATGAGCACACACCATAGGGATAAACAGGGCGCCATTTTGGATTCATCTTCCAGGTTTTATTATAGTTCTATGAGACTTCCTGGTTACTTGTGGGCTGTCCCTCCCAGTGCAAACCGTAAAGAGGATTTGAATGAATGATGCCGAAGTCGACTGTCTTAATATTTGGTGACATGAAGTGTGTTTGTATGTGATTGTACTTCCTTATTTCAATAAAAAGTGGGAGTGTATTTTCACAAGGGACCTGCACTGAAGTTACTTAGTTCTGCTTTAAACCACTTCAGGCATGTTTTTGATGAGGGATTAGCCGTATAACTTGGTAGAAAGCTCCAAAAAGTCAATTTTGCATAACACCCCCTATTTAAATGTAAAGTTGCTGAATAAAATATGAGAGAATTACAGAATTTCTTTCAAAAGTCAATGTCCGTAATTACTTCCAACCTTGGCGTCTCGGTCTCGGACGCGCGCTCAGCACAGACGCTCCGAGGAGGCATGACGAGAGCTGCTACTTCCTGCTTCGCGCGTATTATTTTTTCTAATTAGGGTTAACACCTTGTATGAGCGGGAGAGCATAAATTTTCAATGTGAATAATTCCCATAATGTGTCGGTTGGTAATGAGATGGCAATTAGCTGTAATAACATCTCCGGCCTCTGTCAGCTTGGGCATTGTTAGCGCGTTTATTTTCCCTGTCTTTTCTAAAAGCACAGAATTAGCTATGCAAGAGCCAAAATGCCCACAGGTGCATGCATTTTATGGAGGGAAATGTCATCTGCAGTAATGCTTTTCTGATTTACATAATAAGTACAATATAGCCATTAGCTGTGTAATTCTATATTCACAATTACAGTGCAGTTTGATGCGTTACTAAGCATACGCTCTGTTGGCAAAATGAATGCAATTATTGATAAATGTGGGCGATACACGTCATTTTAGCAATTGGACATAGTGAGTTTCTACGTGTGTGTCTGGAGGGTGTAAACAAAATAAAAGTTCAATATTTGTGTTGGATTATTTATTAAGGGTACGTATCAAATTAGTATCCGTCACTATAATTGAAAGAGTGAACTATAAATGTTTTTGCTTGTGGTGACTTTGGAATTTGTCCTGGTTTGGTCCTTGTTCGGGCCCAGATTGAGCCCTAATTTAGTTTTGGTTCCGGGACTTTGGTTCCAGACTTTACAGTCCCAGTTTAGTCCCAATTTTGATGTTGAGTGTAAAATTGTCAACGCACCATTAGTGGAAGAGAGGAACGCGGATGGGTCAATTCCAATCAATCTGAGTAACGCTTTAAAATAGGGTTCTTTAGTTAACTGTTTTGATATTTGTGTATAATAACAAATAAATAAAATCCATCTATGTTTAAGGCCCAGATTTACTAAGCGATTGCACCGTTGCAAAACAGGCTGCGTGCACTAAACTGGAGCAAAAAGCGTGTGCAGTTGAGATTTGCGTCTCTCTCAGTCCACAGTGCAAATTTAGCACATGGGACTTTATGAATATGCAACACAGGGCAATTTTACACCAACACACAAAATTAGTCATGGAGAAAATGTTAAATGATAATGTTTTGCGGGTGGTGTTTGATTTATTAGGACTGCAGGAGCAAAACTGCGGGAAAATTGAGTGTGTCCGAAAAGCAGGTGTTAAACTTTTGCGCAGAGCAAACTATTGCAGTTTACACGTAAATGTGGCCTTTAAAAAGGTTTCAAATGATTGTGTTTAGCTCATTTACAAATAGGCGTTTGTGTTGTTTTGACGGAGGGGAGGCACACTTTACCGGTGACACTTTGGACTGGGTTCTCATCTGTGTTGCTTTGAACTGGAGCAGTTCACAGAAGCTGTGCCTCAGACAGATTTCAGGAATTTGTCCTTTTAATGTCCTTAGTGAAAACCCTGTGCTCTGTGAACACCGGATGACACTGGAGAAGACTCATCCACCTGTTCCACATCTCCAAAGCACGCACATCCGCACTGTCCCATTATCCCTTAAACTCTGCTTTTGAGGAGACTGTAAAATCCTTGCGATCCGCTGTCCCAAATTCATGTTTTTGGCAGCACTGGATAAAGGCAAATAGCTGCAGTTTTCCATCACATCCCCCTGTCCGTGTGCGCGGTACATGCACATCTGAACCCTGGATAAACACTTTTTCTGCCAAAACGTTCACAAACACCGCGCTGAGCAGACACTAATCACAGGCATTCACTGTAGCCTAAGATTAACATCACTTAAATATAATGTTATAATGTTATATAATTAGAATAATCAATTTATTTATATTTTTTTTTTTGGCCTGTGAGGCTAGTTAATATTAAAATATTAAATTTATCATCATAACTTGGGTCTGTTCTTCCAAAGGAGCAGCAGCAGGGGCACATTTCCACCTCCTTTGCACCCGCAGTAAACTCATTTGCATATCAGATTTGCACCACTGACAGTATGCGCAGTGTCTGATGGATATTACCCACAAAATAACACGTGAAAATTTTAAGTTGTACATGCAATTTCGTAAATGTGGTGTTAAGTGTTAATAAATCTAATGTTATTAAGCTAGTTTACTCAAGAGTACAGCTCAAGCTCCAAACCAACTTGTTTGTTTAATACATTTTGGTAAAATATCAAGGTTTGAATTATATTTGATTCAGTTGTTGTTTTTGCAGCAGCTGAAAAAAATTCTAATTTAATTAGCAGAACGAGCTTGTCTTCCTGTAGTTAATTGAAAAGTAAGTGTTTCATTTGCCTGCTATGGGTTAGGTTGTTGAAAGGTATAGTGGAAATTATGGGGAAGGGAAAGAAGCAGATTGTGATGTGTTAGCGTTGTCACAATAATAAAAACTGGGTTAAGCTCAATACTCAAGCTCAAGTAATTATAATGATAACTGTACTTTATGTTACCATGTAGTCTTACTGTTGTAAAGGTAGTTCTGCCAAGCCTCAAAATAAATGTAAAAATGTTCAGGAAAGGTCAAACTTTTTCCTTGTGTTGAATTTTGTTTTGTATTGATACTTGCTCAAATGAGAAGTCCAGTTTTCGATACAAGTGTTATTATCTAGTATCTTATCAGACATAAACCAAAAAGCTCTGAATCCAAATAATATGTCATTGGTTGCAACAATTCAATTCCATTCAACTTATTTTTGTAGCGTCCAAAACCAATCAACAGTTGCCTCGACAGACCACAGGTAGAAAGCAGTTTGACACCCAAACACTGTTTGACTGTTGCTGTAACTTTGACGGAATAAAGGTGTGGTCCAAAAGATGTTTCCATGTTATGATAGCGATTAATATCAAAGCTGTACATCTGCTTGTCACCCTTGTCCCTTGCCCACAGTGTTCCACAGTGGGCCATTTTGATTATTCAATTGCAGATGATTCAACAGCTAAAACACTCCTTGAAAAAAGTAGTTACGCAGTGCACGTTTAATACTAAATAGCTGTCTGCCTTTTAGTTCTTTCTGGCTGAAATGTTCCCCACCAAAATCCCAAAGTTACTCACGTTTCCTCCTTGACTTACAATATTCAACAGGACTTAACTGGAGAAGATTAATGGATGAATAATTCAATTTAGCCTTATAAATCTACAAATCGGCTCTTTATGCTCTGCACATTTCTTAAGGCTATATACAGTAGGAGTCTTATCTTGATTAGATTCAATATTAGTATGCACGGCCCGCTCAGCCTGCTCCAATATGTTAAAAGCGGGAAAAAGTCCATTAGCATAAACATTACGATCATTTAACACTTATCACATTTCAGCCCACATCCGAGCCGGAGGTTGCTCCAGGCCAACTCCATCAGACGCTGCTTCTCTCTGCGGGGCCGCGTCCTAATTGGCTGAAGGATCTTGATCATGTGGATTTGTGTTGCTAATGCTAATGCTAATGGAGGAACGTGTCTGTCTGTGTGTGTGTGTGCGTTTCAGTGCTGCTCCTGGGCATCTTCTTGTACACTCGCTGGAGGAGCTACAAGGGCCTGAAGGAGGGGGTGTACCACGTGTCGGCCCACCACGACGGCTGGGAGGACATCAGGGAGAACGTGCTCAACTACGACGAAGAGGGAGGCGGAGAGGAGGACCAGGTAAAGAGAAGGCATACGTCTTTATTAGTAACCTCAGTGAGCAGGTGATGAATGTACACGCCACTTGAAATGTCATTAATGTTAGGTGAGTTATTAAGTCAGTCAAGGTTTCATGGCCATGTTATTGCAGCATTTATTTTATTTTTCAAATGTTTTATTTTCCTGTCTTATCAGGACCATACTAAAATAAATAAATACATTTAAAAACATTATAATCATCAAAAAGATCAAAAAGGCAAATGCATTACGCAAATAACACTTTTTTTTTTCACAACCATGACACACACGTTTCAGTAATTTAGCATTCTTAGTTGTTTTTATCCAAATCTCACTTTTCAATGTGCTCTCTGCTACTTCAGAGCCAGGATCTAATCTTTCGGCGACCGTAAGCAAAGTGCAACAGTTATTATAGCCCTGAAGGGAAACAGTGTTAACAATACACATGCAATACACATGCAATACAGTACAATAAGCTCATTAAAAACACTTAAAGAACACTTCCATTCATTCAAACTGCTGCTGGTTGCCGCACGAACAGCGCCCCCGATGGAAAATTTGCATTACCATTTTAGTGCCACCTGAGCTCAGCTATTGTTTATTCACATTCCACAGCAGCATGATACACAGCTGTCATCATCTGCAAGAAAAGCACTGTATTGCCCACACATTTAGAGAAGCTGACAACATCAAAAGAGGTAATAATATGTTCCTGTCAATCAACCAGGGGGTCTGGAGGTTCTCCCTTGGAAAATGTTGAATGAGACATGTATTAGGCAAGGCAAGGCAACACAAGGCAAGTTTATTTGTAGAGCACAATTCATACACAGGCAATTCAAAGTGCTTTACATAACAGGAAAAGTTGCATTAAAATCACAAAACACTAAAAGACACACAGAATCATTTTAAAATAAAGCGCAGATAGATCTATCAGTCATATGCACATCTAAACAGAACTGTTTTTAGCCTGGATTTAAACATTGTCAGAGTGGAGGCCTGCCTCACATCTTCAGGAAGATTTTAGCTGCAAAAAACTGAAATGCTGATTCCCCTTGTTTAGTCCTGACTCTAGGCACCAGCAGGAGGCCAGTCCCTGAGGTCCTCAGTATGAATTGTGTAAATGTTAAGTGGTAGTGCCACAGTCTGCATCGGTCTGCATATAGGAAGCTCTGATTTTAGTAGAGACATTTTATACCATGTTTTATACCAACTGGCCTTGAGCTATTTCCAAGACACCTTTCTGTTAAACATGCAACAGAAAGGACTAAATTAAAATGCATGAAATAAGACATTTAACAGGTCAAATGGAGAGTGTTACTAAAAACTACGCCTTTAGTTATGGGCTAAACCAATGACACATACGTGCGGAGAACCTGATCTGATCTGATGGAATGTCAGAGTTGAATTCGAATCTGAACACAACTTTCACCCTCTGCAGCCAAATTTGCACCAAACATAAAGTGCATTGTCTATTGTGTTGAACAGAATGTCGTGGGTGCAGGTGATTTTTCCTGACACATTGGGTCCTTGTACTGAAGGCAATAGTTGCACAGTGGCACAGCATCAAAGCGAAAATGTGAATTCAAATTTGGACCAGATTCAATTGAAAATAAATCCTGCGTGCATGTGTGGGCTAGCGTTTTAATTAGGCCCACGCCAAATCCTTATCTCGCCTCTTCACTGCACTCCACAGTACTTAAGAGCTTGCATAATATCGCCCCGTTAATCAAAGCAAACGCATGCAAGACCCTTATACAAGTCAAATGCTGTACTTCTACTTCAAAAAAATACCCGCTACCTGCAGTCAACACGCAATCAAACCTGGCTTCCCAGACTAATCTCCCCCAACAGTGAAATCCCAGAAGTCTCATTGAAGAGCTCTCCAGGGAGCGGAAACGACACTTTACACTTATAATATCGCCAGTTTTACACAGTCCCCGAGCCCTCGCAGTGGATCCATCTTCTACATGTTTTTATGCAAGAGGATGTGTGCTTATTTCCATAACATCACACAATTTTACAAGTGATTGGTTGTTGCGATGTGTGTAAAAGCCTTACCCCTGGGTGCCTTGACGTGTAGAGGTCTGTTTAGGTACAGTATAGATTATTTTATATTCATGTAGCTACAAAAAATAAACTTGTAGCTCTTATCCCAAGTTATCCAGTTTAGGTTGTCCTGTTTCTTGTAACCGGGAACCAATAAGCACCCAGCTATTATCTTAGCAGTGCACATTGATAATTTATTGAGCACGTTTCCTGTTCCACTTTGGGCACTCGCTCAACACTTCACAGGGAACGTTCACGCTGGGTTTACACCAAATGTGTGTGAGGTGTGGTTTGGAAGAATTTGCGTTCAAATTCCAAAGTGATCAAAATGAATGTGTGCTGCTAAACTGACTGATCTGACTGACTGGAGAGAGTCTATTTTTTCCAGACTGGATTAGTTTTCAGGTAAATAATCAAGTTCTTCTTTGTGTAATTGCGTTGGTCAAATAGTCCACTGTAGTTTGTGTGACATGCTACAAGTAGCCTGCTCAGAATTCATTTGAGTGACGCGTTAGTTTACTCTCTCGATAGAACAGAACGGCTGGGAGAGTGGATTGAAACGCAAACCTTTGAGTTAGGGGCGGACAACTGCCATTTAGATCTGTGGTTCTCAAACTTTTTCAGTTGCGACCCCAAAAATGACTATAGTTCACATTCACGAACCCCGAACACAAAATAAAGGTGACACGCAAAGTGATAAATTAGCCTTATGTTTGATTTTATTTTGAGAATATAGACCTAGAAAAATGGCTTTGACAGACGACAAATAGGAATCTACATTTACCACTGCATTTGAAGCCTTGTTTACATTGTATACATTTTTTCTCCATCATCTGGGGACCCCTGGAAATCATTTTAGTTTGAGAACCACTGATTTAGATGATAGATCTTGACGCTTGCAGACTGACATAAAACACATATTGTACAAAAGATGCAAATAAATTGTATACTATGTAATCAAAAGTCAATTAGCATCTGCAGTGTGTCTGCTATGTTGTTTCTTCAGGCCAAAGGCTTAGGGTTAGGGTCATTTGTCGATGCAATAATGTTTACTTCCAGTTTGTTCCTTCTCTTAAGCGTAATAACATGATTTGGATGCAAACACTTCGCCTCAAGCAACTATGGGTTTGTGTACATAGATTTCCCCAAAGTGGTTCCGCACAAAAATACATTTCCCCTTTGATATTTCATACATCAGTTTCATTTAACACGTCCCCAAAGTGTCATTTACCGAGGAGACAAAAGTATATGATTGAGGTGTAGCCATAATTTGGACCTTTAGGCTTTATTCGACAGTATAGACATCAACATGTCCAGTAAACCAAATCTTCGGTAATTGGTGATGCTGTGTTATGAATTGAGAGAGAAAGGAATGAACAAGAAATTAATGAATAAATTCTACTGATAGTGCTCATGACGAGAAGATTGGACCAACTGAAGAGGCTCTTGGTTCTGCTGCTGCGGAACCTTGAAACGTCAAGAGGAAATTGGTCAAGAAGCAACTTTGATTAGCAGGAAGTGAAAGTCGGTGGACAAGAGTTACAAGTTATAAAGTCTTCTTGGCTGAATGTCCAGATTCCAAACACAATCGAACTATTTTGAAAAGCCTCAACACACCAGTTTTACCAAAGAAAACTTGAAAGACACCCCTCATCTCCTCATATCACCTCCACTCAACTCTTTCCACCATTTTTTCTCTGGCACAGATAGTTAATGTGACATCTCGGGGAGAGTAAATGGAGATAGATTGCGAAGCTAAATGTGTGGAACGTTCACAGTAAACCTAATGTTGGTCCTGATTGTTTTTCTGCTCTCTTGCCGTCACATCTGATTTTTACCAGTTCATCTCAACCCAGAACGCTTCAGCTCGCTCTTCTTGTCTGTCCGCATCTATTTCTCCCCCGCCGTGTACAGCTTTGACTCGTGAGCTGTGTTCACTTTAGCCGCTCGCAACTTTGTAGCGCTGCTGGGATACTACCTGACAGTGTGGTGCTTGGATTTCCAGTGGCAGGAGGAAAGGCTTGTATCAACATGGAACATAACTTACAATTGCAGACAAAAAGACAATTATTTGTGTAGTTTTGACTTTATTCACCAAGGGATTCAAAAAACACTGCAAAAAAATATGTATATCCAGCCTTGATTAAAATGACTGATTGATTTGAGTAGTTTTGATTCGGTTTCAGTTTCTTATGTGATGTACTATACACCAGATTTTACTGCTGGTTGACATTTTCAACAGTTTAAAATATAAAAGACATGTAAACATAATACTTCTAAGTTTTTTTTCCTCATAATTGGGCTTAAGGTGAGACGTTGCAGGTGAATAGGGAACATTTTTAAATTTAAAGATATCAATTTGAAACCTCTCCTGTAGTTTACTCACATAATACATAGTACATGTATTATGTGACGCATTTCATGTGTAAAAATGACCAAAATTACACATATTTGGGGCATTTAAATCTGAAAATTGGACAGAACCAGGTTTAAATGTCTTGGTTCATTTTGTACTCATATTAGTTACAAAAAAAATGACAGAGGGGATTTTGGATTTCTTATTTAGTTTTTAAGTAAACTAGATTGGACTGAAAATTGCGACAATTCAAATTTCGCCTAATTTTTTGACTTAAAACTTCAATAAATCAGATTTAGAATTACATATCACAAAATCCTTCTATACATTTTGTCAAAATCTTTTTAAGTGTGTGTGGGAGCTACTTTAAGTGGTGGTCCTTATGTCCCGTGGGGGGAAATTTTTTTTTAAGAAAACAGCTTTTTAATTTACAGTGTTTATGGATGAAGTGGATTAAATGGAAGAATAAAACATTTTTACAAGTTTGTTGTCTCCACCAGAAAGCCGATATACAAAGAGAGTAACATGACCAAAAAAAACAAAACCCTTTTTGCCTGTAGTGTCTCACCTTAAAATAAGAAGCACTGAAACAATTTAGAAATACCTAGAAACAAGTACTTGGTCTATCACATAAATTAGCCATAATCAGTCAAAACATCTGAAATTAAGAGAAAGTTCTGACTGTATTGTTCAAATAGCAAAAGAAAAAGAAAAAACATCATTCTTTATAATTCTTTGTGTAGCTTATTTTTTCAAGTAAAAATAAGGTTACACAACAAACAAGATGGACTAAATTGAGAGGATTAAAAAAAGCAGATTTGAGGCAATGGCCTCAAATCTGCTTTTTTTAATTGATAATGACGTAATTATTTGTCAGCGGTAGGTAAACTAAATAGGGACATTAATGATCAGCTCTTAATGTCCGTCATATTCAGTGTGAGTGACAGATTTTACCAGTCACAGTCTTAAATACTAGATATTTTTGGTTACCGCTCTAAAATATATCGACGAACAAAGCCTAAAAAATTGTGATGTATTTTCACCTATTTCTGTGTATTTGTTTTCAGTATTTCACTTACATTCCACATGCAAGTAACTGGGTGAAAGTATATATAGGTTAAGTGGGGTAAAATACCTAGAATAAGACGTACGATTTTTAGACTTTGAGATGCACTTTTGTAGCCGTCCCCAGAGGGCTGTGGTCAAAGCAAGCTATCTGTGCACTGGACACGGCGGACAGATCTGGGGCAACACTCCTCACAGCATCTAAACAACCTGTTGGACAGACTTTCTCACGGCAGTATCTCTGGTCTGGTCCACTTCTGGAACTCGGGATTTCAATCTATTCTGTCATTATTTAACTCTGTGTGTGCGTGAAGTAAAGTTTCAATTTCCAAGATAACAAAAGGTAATTTATCTTTAAGGTGAGACGCTTAAATTTAAACTTGTCAATTTGAAACTTGTCCTGTAGTTTGCTCACATAAATGTAAGAAAAAATGTTTTCATGCAGAAATAAGTCTTTTTTGTGTAAAAATTGCCAACATTTTTTGACATATAAACCTGAAAAATGGACAGTACCAGGTTTACATGTTACACATAAAAATGTACACAGGGGATTTTGGATTTCTTATTTAGTTTTTAAGTAAACTAGATTGGGTTGAAAATTTTCCAAATTACTTAATACTTCAATAAATGTTTTAAAGTTTTAGAATTTGATATCAAAAAATCTTTCTGTAGGCTTTGTCAAAATCTTGTTGAGTCCCAAATGGTGATTCAATCTGTCTCTAACTGTAAGTGTGAAAAGTTCAAATAGGTGCAAAATCGGGGTATTCATTGCACGTCCGATGATTAAATTAGGTTAGAAAGTCTACTGTAGTTCCAATATTCTCAGTGTCTGTTAACTGAAGAAAACACAAGTCGCTGTCTTAAAAATGTGAACAAAATATATAGTTCATTATAAACTGTTTGTAGTCATCCAAACGTATTCCTTACTTTCTTAATGCATTCATAGCATCGTAATTATTCATCGCAATGTGCATAACTTTCAGAGGCCAGAGCAGAGTTTTGCCATCATGGAAAAGCATGACTAGTATACGTATAACACTAAAAGATGCATTCAGCACAAACTCATTTTGATCCTGCTGCTTTTACAAATACTTTAAAGGAGACATATTATGCTCTTTTTCTGGTACTTAGCATTTAACTATAAGTAGATCATAATTTTACATTCTCTTCATCTAAAACTGCTTAGTAATATCAAACTGCAGAACTGATGAGCCCCGCCTCTCAACGTAGCAAGCTGTGGACTGTCATTTACATGTTTTCATTTTTGAAAAGGACTCCCTAAAAGAGATTTCCGAATCTTAATGTGACTTTTCTGGTTAAATTGAGGCTAAATTAAAACAAAGAAAGTGGATTTGGGACATTTTAGAACATGCATCACTTGAAATCTTTATTTTTCAAATAATTGCAACAATGTGCTAAGATGTGGGCAGCGATAGTGGGTAAATGAAAACAGTACATTTCTGAGCACAAGCGCCTCATTTGCAGGACATTACAGGATGTGTGAATCAATCAAAACACAACGGTAACGCTTTAGATTAAGGTTCCTTAGTATACTGTTTATTAAAGGTTGAATGGAGGATTTCTCGCCGATTTGAAAATCTGTCCTTTTTTTGAAAAAAGCGCATGCGCAGGTTCCCCCTCCCTCCCGCCCCGTTTCTCCTGACTGAACGCCTAGCAAACCTCGTGAACGAGCACGCCCAGCAGCACTTCTCCATGTGCATTTGTTTACAAGACGATTGGTGTCGCTTTCTCACGACAACCTCCGCGAAGAAGATTTAATAATACACTCCACATACAATAAGCTAAAAAAAGAGTCAGATAAACAGTTACCTGTCCAGCAGAAAGTTTGCAGCGGAGGCATCAGCCTGTTTTGCGCTTTCAATGCTCGCCAGCCGTAAACGATTCCCCCAGAATAACACGCGTTTTGTTTCTTTCCTCTGCAGACTTTCGTCTCTTCTGTGAAAGCTCGAAAACAGTCTTTCTCTTTCGTCCCTCAGCCATTTCGGTACTTCGCGGATGAAAGTTTAGACTTACAATGACGGAACTCGCCGCTAACCTGCTACATAAACACACTAGCATATCAACCACGCATGCGCGGCCAGGGAAGCGGCGTTTCCCCGGACGAGCCTGCCGGCGTGCACTAGCACGCACAGAATGATTGACACCTGAGCGGACCAGTTATTTGTGCTACCCACGAGGAAATGAGATTCTGATTTGTTGCCCGAAATCCTCCATTCCACCTTTAAGTGATATTAAGCATTAGCTATTTGTTCATGCACTTATACACCTTATACATGTTAATAAGCCAACAACTAAAAACATTCTGTGTTAATAAACCACATGTACAGAACACAAATGAGCTGCGTATTTTTTATTTTTTTTTAATAATCATGATAAATGCTTGTATATGCCTTTAAGTGCTTATCAAAAAATAACAAGTGTTTATTAATGCATTACAAATTGTTTAAGGAACCTTAATCTAAAGCGTTACCAACTAAACTAATGATGAGGAAACACCTTTATATGTAAAAAGTTCATGAAAGTTTATTTTGCCACATACACATCTGATCCAAAGCTTTTTTTTTCCGTATTTGTGTCCAGAACGCCTACGACATGGCCGAGCTGCAGAAGTCCCTCCAGCCAAGCCCGGCCCAGTCCATCCAGTACTGCCGCTCCCGGGCCCTACACCACCCGCCTCCTCCACCGCACCACCACCATCACCACCACCTGCTCCACCAGACCTCCTGCTCCTCCCCGGCCCCCACCACCGCCCCGCCTCTGGAGCCCCTGAGCCGCACCGCCAGCTCCAGCACGCTGCCCCCGTCCGTCGCCTCCTCCTCCGCCTCCACCGCCACCACCTCCGCCAGTCTCCGCCGGGACGTCCCACCGACCGTCGCTGCCAGACACCCCGCCCAGGGTCAGGCGCGCCCCTCCCAACTGGCCCGCCGCTCCCTCTCCTTCTCCAGTCAGGACCTGGCGCGCTACCTGTGCGAGATCATCCGGGACGCCGACCAGCACCCGGACACAGGGCCGTTTGACTCCCTACAGGTGTTCTCCACAGAGGGAGGGGGGTCGCCCGCGGGCTCCCTCAGCTCTTTCAGCTCGGCGGGATTGGACGGGACTAGCAGTGCAGATGGAGCTGGGGAGGGGCGGAGGGAGGAGACCCTTGCAGACTGGGGGCCCAGATTCGAGAAGCTGAGGGCGCTGTACGAACGCGCCGAAGCCAGCGACTTATGAATACTACCGGAAGCTTAACAATCAATTAGACTAATCAGAGTTGGGGGGGGGCCGGTCAGGGACTCATATACTGTTGTGTACATTGCCACCGGCCCCCTCTGTTCGCCTCGCACTTGACAGCTGATAAAAGCGGTTTTGTATTTACCGAGGATGAGCCGTGTCAGCGTGCGACGCGGCCTATACGCTTATCCCTTCTACCTACGGATGACAATTTGGCAGCCGTTATCAAACCTGCCAGTCACTTTGGGCAGGGGAACAGCGCTCTATACCCGGGCTACTCATCATGACCGAGCTTAGCTTTGCTGTCACGAAAATCGGTTCCAGTCACAGCCTCCAAAGCCCTGTTATGAGGACTTTCTAATGGTTGTAGATGTGAAGAGAAACGTGGAGGCCACAGAATGACATTTCACATTTAGTTCAAAGCTCTGGGACACATTGTGCAGTGCCAGAAAGACCAGAATATACTCTTTCACAGGCTTTTTATATGTTCGCTCGCTCCAGATTGGTAGTGTTTACAAGTTTGTAAAAGGCTTTCCATTAACCTGGTCGTGCTAATTCTGTCTCAATGTGAAAAATAATCTGATGAATGAAACAAGCAAGCAGACGCAGAGCAGACAGGAAAATAGATGGTCTTATTATCAAAAGATCAACCAGAAATGGGATGAGATGACCAAGCTAGGACTACACTAGATTGTTTGAGTTTACTAATGTGATTTTCATAATGCAAAGGTTAGCATTACTCACCAAATTGCTATCTCTGCCTAGTACACAATGGTTCTGGCAATGTATTATGTTTATTTTCTGCAAGTGGTTTCAAATATATATTGGATTTGGGAAGTCTTTTAAACCATGGATCCCAATGTTTTAAGGATTCTAGCATTAGATGAAATTTGGTTGCTATGGATCCCAGCGTTTCAAGGATTCCAGTATTGGTTGAAATTTGGTTGCCAGATCAAATTCCAGCGCGTTTGAACCAAAAACACGTCCGTTTCATCCAGCCCCGAGTCCGCCTCTTTACGTGGCCTACAAAATGTGAAACGAAACTGTCCTGGCTCTGTTTTTGTATCGAAGAAATGCGTGCCAGAGTTCTACTATTTTTGCCTGTTGCTGCTGAATTCTTGTAAATACAAATGGAGCACACGCAGAGAGTAAAACTGTGAAGATAAGTGGGATCATAGTGGGCAGCCCGCACCACAAGCCTGGACTATATACTGGACTCAAAGGGTTCTCGCTGCCTGGCTGTACACAGCTTCTGTCAATGTTTGTACCAGAAAAAAAAGTGCTTTGACCATCACTGGGTGGCAGGGTGAGGTTTATTTTTACTCTGTGTTTTTTGTAAAGTGTCTTTTTGCCATGTTAATTCCGTATTGGTTGGGTGTTCCGACGCTTTGTGGGTTGTAAGTCATCGCGCTTTCTACTTTCTCCCACCAGTTTTCGTTTGATTTCCTATTCTATCTCCTTTGCAGTTCGTTCCTTCCCCACCCAAGGGAAGGCGCACAACTATTCAAACAGCTTTGTGTGAGAGAAAGGCGAGTGGACGCGTGGACAGAAGGCGAGAAGAGGAAACGAAACTCTTGCTTTGCTCCTCTGTGCCGTGGATACGCGTCCTCAGGCATACCAAACACCGGGTCTGTTATAACACGAGACTGCGCTCCAGAATACAAACCGTGTCAAACTGCTTTCCAAGGTGACTGCTCAATAAACGGGTACAAAGAGAGAGGGAGTGGGGAAGGCGGCGGTTAATGATTTGAGAAACAGCTGCGCCGTCGGCGGTGCACACAATAACAAGGCGATAGGAGATACCGGAACTACGGTGATGTTTGTCTGCAGAGCCAAACTTCTGGTCCCAGCTGCACACCAACGCATGTCAGTCTTTTATTTTTTCTGAGAGCTTTCTTTTGAATCAAGGTTTTTATTGCCATTGTCGGTTAACAAAATTCACAAACTAGGGACTTGCTTTGGCGGTTTAACACATAATACATTGTAGGTTACACATTATCCGTTATGTTTCCACACCTCTAGTAACTTCAGAAACTGGCTGCTACAAATGGTAAATTCTAGTAAAGTAATTCTGTTACTGTAAATTTCGTAAGATCAGTTTCAAAAGGTGTTCCGGGTGGCTGAAAAAACTCTGCACAACAAGCAAATTTTTATTTTTTAATTTTTTTTTACTTAATATGTTACTCTCAATCAGTATTCAACATGTAATATGTTTTTGTTATTAGGAAGTTATTAAAATATTGCATTCAGTCTTAGAATAGGGTAAATTTTTATTGCTGGGGGCCACATTGGATCTTATGCTCTGCTAATGCTAATTTTAGAAATGTATACCTACATGGATGGGGACAAATAAATAACGTTGTAAAGGGATGGGCAATATATTGGTTCCGGTATTGGTATCGACCAATGTTGAGAAGGAAAACATTTTCCAATATTTGGCTTTTTTTCCCCGATATATATATTTTTTTTCCACAGTAAAAAGAGTAAAAATGTAGATTACCAGTTAGGCTAAAACATGGTCATATGTTAACACAATCATGCAACAAATTATTCCAGATCCCACATATTTTATTATTTATTTATTTATGTTGTAATTATTTATTTACAAGTGAAAACTTTACTTCAACTTAAAAAATGACGTGTGGACCTTGGAGTTTAAAATTGAAATATCGGTATAAGCACATATCAGCTGCAAGGATGTCGAATATCGATATCGGCTAAAAAAAAAAATCCATATCAGACATTCCTATAATCAAGTACACTAACACAGAACAATGTACGCTATGCTATATGCTAAGAA
This sequence comes from Rhinogobius similis, assembly GCA_019453435.1. NCBI lineage: Eukaryota > Metazoa > Chordata > Actinopteri > Gobiiformes > Gobiidae > Rhinogobius > Rhinogobius similis. The sequence continues at coordinate 10,417,009 of CM033621.1, read as the reverse complement.
TAACTACTGTCAGCTAAATGATCATTTAATTAAATGTGTACGCTCTTACTTTGACTTTCTCAGAGGGGCACTTATAAAACGCACACCAAAATAGCTGACATGACTTTCAACAATAAAACGAAAGTTGGTGAACAATTGTAGAATCATTCACTATGCAACGTAAACATTTGAAAAGGTAATGAGAATTTCAAAGCCACGTTGTTATATACAGACTTTTTTATCCGTCATTTATTCTCTATATCCAAATAAACCTGTAAGACTCCATGGAGATAGAAAGTTTGAAACATTCTCCATGGCGATGGATCAGTTTCATGCCATTTTGTGGAACGTCTGAGGCAAAGTATGAACCTCTCCATTTAGACAAGCGGGCGGCAGAGAAGTTACAAGTCAGGTCTGTGGAGACGCAAGCCCCTTCAAAGCAAAGATGTTTTTAAATGAATAATTCAGTATATTTCAGGCTGAAATCTTACGTGGTGGAGACATTCTTACGCAACATTAACTTGAAAAAAACATTCCGGCTCTGCGTTGTCAGATCATTGCCGCTGTTTTTGTTTGGCTTGTCACATTGAGTTGTTTTTATTCATCTCTGAAAGAACCAAAAAGGAGCAAAACAAAAAAGCCTGCTGGTGACAGAATTCGGAAACAATTTTATAAAAAAACATCCGTATGTCAGCTATAGTGGATATTAACAATGGGCCCCGACGATCTTACGTAACAAGTGCCTGGCTCTGTGGTCAGTTGTGCCACTGCACCTTCCTTGACGCCCAGGGGAGCTGTGAGAAATGGTAAATAAATAAAAAATCAAATTCTTTTTTTTTTTTTTAGGTGTGTTTTTATTTTGGCTCGGCAGACAGCACAAAAAACAAAAAAAAACTGCCTTTAGACAACAGAGAAATGGCAAAAGGGTAGGAGTGTGTGAAAACATGTCAGGCCACTAATCCTAATATGAACTGATGGCTTGCAGTCAGGCTGAAGAAATACCAAAGGATTGTGGGTATTTTGGAGAGAGTTTTCCAAAAATACGGGACACGAAAAAAGGAAAGGAGTTTGATGGACGTCGGGACTCTCAAAGCTGTCATCCGTTCATTCATTTGTACCATAAGAGACGTTATTGTTGTGTTGGGGTGCAAACATTGTGATCAAATGTAATGTTTTTACCTCATTTGTAAATACAGAGATAGAGGAATTATTAAAAATCTATTGCTTTTTTTTTTGTTGACGAAACGCACCATCGGTCACAATGTGTGCAGCTTTTAACTGAAACTGAAAAGAATTAAACATATCTTTTATAACATCATGATGGTAATGAGCTTTGGACAGTTCTGTGTTTTGTATTTGCCTTTTCCTCAATAAAGACATTTATTTGCACCAGATCTTGTACGGTTTTTACTCAAGCAGCACGTTATTATTTATTGTTTAACATTTCTAAATCTATAAACATGTTGGAGAGCAGTGTATAAGCAATGTAAATGTAATAATGAGCGTTTTGAAAGAATACTCGCTCAAAGTTTTTCAATAGACTGTCAAAAACGAAAATCTAGAAAGTATATTATTGTATACTGCTGAAGCGTTGTCACTTTATTTGTTTGTTTGTTTTTAGATCATCCTTAAGGTGACAATTTTTCCCACGTATGAAAGAAATAAATCTTCTCATTTAGATTTCCCATACAAGTGCTCAAAACATTAAGCCTAAATATCCCAGAATTCCAAATGTGTGATTTTATTGTGAAGTACAAATGAAAAACAGATAAAAAACATTTAAAATGATCATCAGTGACTTTACTCTTTGTATATTTTTGTTGTTTTACTACAATCAAAATAGTATTCTTTACAAAGACTTATATTTTTTTACTCTGCAATTACTCTACAGTTGTTCTAATGTAATTTATAAGTGTCAAGAAAAAAAGGGAAGAAAAAAAAAACGTTATATAAAATGTTTTTCTTCACTAGATCCATTGACCCCTTTGTTCATTTCTCATAATGTGGTCTGTTGCCATGGTTTCCACAGTGGCGTTAGCAGCTTCATGCTTGACTGGTCTTTTTTCCTCTGCTGAACTGTCTGTAGACTTATAAAATAAAAGAAACGAAACATGTCAGTGCGTTTTTACATACTTCTGGCGCTGTGTTTTGCAAACCTGAACACAAAATGATATGCAATGACGATAAACTTCTCAATTTGTATAGAAATGAATAATGGAGAGAGAAAAAAAAACATTTGTATACTCTTATTAGGCCGTTATAATGGAATCACTCAAATAAAGCAATCAGCCACATCTAGTATGGAGTGCTGTCCCAGAGCGATCCTGCTGTTCTGAGTCACAGTGAGGGGCCGAGGTGCAACAAACAGCAGGCCAACAATAAAAGGAGAGCAGGGCGAGTGAGGCTGATGTTTAAAAGTAAACAGAGATGAAAGGAGGAACAGGATTACGCCGTTACATTTACTTTTTGAAGAATATGTACTTCTCTGAGTAGTATTTTTGCAGACCATATACACTTTCTTCTGAATTCTGCTCGATAGTATTTGTTTGAAGTATACAGAACTTGCAAAGACTTGGTTAAAGGCACAGTGTGTATCTTTCTGGAGGTGGAAAGTCCATGGAAATAGAAAGTTAAAACCAGTTCAGAAACACATTATTCCAGTATTATTATTGAATTTTATCCCTCATACTCTCTTAGTTTGAGCTGTGTTTTTTCATATTAGACTTAAATTGTTGTTGAGTGATGTTTGGGAATAACAAATAAAACATCTCGACTGAGTCATGATGACCAGAAGATAACACGAGGGCTTTGGAAACAAATAGTTGGGGGCTCCTCCAGGCAAAGTACCAGCTTTTTATATATTTTTGGAGCAACAAAACATTTAAAATTGAAACGTTACTTACTGTGCCTGTAAGTAACCATGAATTGTATTCAATTTACACAAAAAACAGGTCTTGGTGAACACACTCCTAAATGGTTGCATGTAACATCGGGTTTACGATCTTGAGTTAAAATAATTCGATGTCAAAACATTAAATAACATTTTGTGATTTCCAAAGAACACAAGAATTAGGCTAGAAAAAGCTCATTTTGAGGAGTTTAAAACATATTGTAAACAGAAAACGTCCTTAGGCTGTAGTCACACAGTGTCAATAGAAGCTTCTTCTAAATTCTTCGAAGTTACTCACACCTTCATCTCATTGTTCACTTATTCATTCTTCTAAATCAAAGGAAAGGAAAGTTTCGACCGAAAGTTCACCACCTGTTTTTGCCTGGAGTAGAATGTTCCACAGTAAGCTTTTCTTTCTCCGAGACCACCAGGTGACGCCATCAGGCCAAGTTATAAGTCACATCTGTGGAGGGCAGCACCTGCTTGAATTAAGATTATAGAAGAACTAAACTCAAAAGTTAAGGCCTAACAAGCGAGCGATACATTCCAGTCAATTTGGATGTCTACTTTTTACTCAAACCCTAGAAAAAACTTGTATTTAATTTCAACCTTCCTCTTCCTCTGTGAACCGTTTAAGGAGCAGATAGAGGCTGCGGACATGAGCACCACAAGATACACAACATACATGCAGCAGCTGTAATACAACAAGGACAGGCCAAATGGACTGGACTGTGAGGGCTTAAATATGGAGAGATGAGTCAGAACATGAGTATAGAACATAACAGTATTGTTCACATTTAGGTCACATTTAGGTCAGTGAACTGCCATATGTGCTCCAGTTTGTTCCTGTATGGTGTTATTTTATTTTTATTATCTTTCTTGAGTGTATTATCTTACTCGAGTTGAGTGGCTATACTTTTCAAACGTCATACTTTTACTGATAGTTAAGTAATATATTTTAAAGTATTAGTAGATTGACGTTGTAATGCGTATTTGCAAAATAAATAAATAAATATTTATTTATTGTCAGTCGATGGTGTCTTAGTCGACCAACATTTCCATTAGTTGACCAATTATTTTATCTAGATTAAAAGAACAAAAATTAAATCTTAAATAAGATAATAAATGAGTAAGTGTTTGAATTATGCATTATGTATCTTGATTTGAGGATATTCTGGAACAAGCATAGAATGTCTGGCTTTACATAAAATTAAAAAAACAAGAATTGAGTAAAACAAAAAAAGCTACTGCGAAATCAGAAAAAAAAAAACAGCTTCTTCGATCAGCAAATCTTGTTTTAAGACGGTAAAACAGCAAAAATGAGAAGTGTAAGTGAATTAGCTAAAGATTGAATCAAGAATTGAATTAATCTACATCTAATACATAATTATTAGATGTAGATACGTTTACTAGTACTTTTGTATATTGTGTGTCTAAATGGGCTCAGGTTGGGGGCCCAAGGCAAGTGTGGCCTGTTGCGTAATGGTCCACCTTTACTATTATTATTATTATTATTATTTGGAGACCTACAAACACCACATGCAGTTTACCCTCAAACTTATACACATTTTTACCTACTTTCATACGCACACAATGGCAATATTTACTGCCCAATACAAATGTACATGCAATTCATTTATGCATTGAAGGTCACACGTTCACAAAAACATACAATACCCTTGCTTTACATAATCCCATACAATCTCGCTTTCCTATACTGAATTTCATATTTGTAATCCTTTTCTAATCCTATATTTGTTCACATTCCCCCAAGACTGAAGCGGGACACAACCTTTCCACTTTACCTCCTCTCCCGCTGCTACTTTTGCACAAAAAAGAAAGACCCCGAATGAGCAATGTTTCTTTCCAGTGTCTTCTGATGCTTAAACATGAACTTATTCCTACAGCGCTACAAAGCCAGCGTTTGATATGCAAGTCCCGGCCTCCTTCTCTTTCTTTCACTCTCTCTTTCCGTCTCGCAAACTGTTTTGGATCAGAATCAGCATCATTGTGCCGAACGCGATTCCTCTCTCTTTCCCCCTCGCTCCGTCTACTTTCCATTATTCATGTGTGTTTGCGGCCCGGTGCGTGACACGAGGAGAGAGAGGCGGGCGAAAAGGTTGAGACCGCCGATTGATGAGAAACGGGGGAAGCGATAAGCCAACACATGACAGCGATCACAACAACGGCAGCGGCGTCGCAAAATATCACGGGATATCAGCCCTAAGACAAGCGGCTTCATACGTGAACGAGAGGAGAGATGTTTAAGGTGATTGCAATTCAAAGGATCTGCAGTGGCATTTCAGGTTTGACTTGGGTCATAACGGGCAGCGGAGCCTGGGGGGCGCTAGAGGCTGCCCGGGCAGAGGGATGGGCAATATGTCAGAGTGGTCGCTTGGTTTTTACAACGCTGATAAAAAAAAAATTTGGCTCAAAGACACATTAATGCAACTAAAAGTGACAAAAACGCATCGAAGAGTGACAAAAATGCAACTAAAAGCGACAAAAGCACAACCAAAAGTAACAAAAATGTTACAAAATTTGCTTAAAGACACATAAATGCAACTAAGAGTGACAAAAATGCAACCATAAGCGACAACCAAAAGTAACAAAAACGTTAAAGACACAAACGCAACTAAAAGTGACAAAAACGCAATAATGCAACTAAAAGCAACAAAAGCATGACCAAAAGTAACAAAAACATTAAAATGTGAAGTGACAAAAATAATTAGCTTAAAGACACATAAATACAACTAAAAGTGACAAAAAAGCATTTAAGAGTGACAAAAACACAACTAAAAGCGACAAAAGCGCAACCAAAAGTAACAAAAACATTAAAATGTGAAGTGACAAAAATAATTAGCTTAAAGACACATAAATACAACTAAAAGTGACAAAAAAGCATTTAAGAGTGACAAAAACACAACTAAATGCGACAAAAGCACAACCAAAAGTAACAAAAACATTAAAATGTGAAGTGACAAAAATAATTAGCTTAAAGACACATAAATACAACTAAAAGTGACAAAAAAGCATTTAAGAGTGACAAAAACACAACTAAAAGCGACAAAAGTACAACCAAAAGTAACAAAAACATTAAAATGTGAAGTGACAAAAATAATTAGCTTAAAGACACATAAACGCAACTAAAAGTGACAAAAATGCATTTAAGAGTGACTAAAGTGCAACTAAAAGCGACAAAAAAATATGACAATGTGAAAAAAATTTACTTAAAGGCACATAAAAGTGACTAATGGCAACAAAAACTTAAGCAGTAAAAAGCATGGCAGAAACTTGACAAAAAGGAAAAAGGGACAAGAACACGGCTAAGAAGCAGCAATAAAAAGTGGCCAAAACGTGACTAAACGTGACAAAAAAGGGACAAAAAGCAGCTTCTGTAGCTGCTTTCCAAAAAGGTTTTTAAATTTCAAAATAAGACGCAAGAAAACTCCTCTTCAAAGGCCTGGATTTTGACTCAGATTTTGATTTGATTTTGATAATAACGACCCATTTTGGACTTGGACTTATTTGGATGACTCATAATAGGACATGGACTTGAACATTGAACCTGAAACTCACCTCAGGCTGCTAAGTAACTTGAACTTGGATGATCTGAGCATCACTCGAAATCACAGCCTTACAATAGATTTTAAAATATTGACATCAACTAATTTTGCTTTTGGTCCACAACGGCAAGTAAATATCAGATATCCTTCTGGGACCGTCCACAAGTATCAGTACCACTTTACAACTCAGTAAGAAATGCATTAGAAGTCTATATTGTTTCATGCTAAAGTAATTAATCCTTATCCCTGTACGAAGAATAAATTACAAGGAGTGAATACATGGAAAGACAGTAATGAGGTAAACGAAAGTCCTTATTGATAACCCTTGAGCTAAAAGTGTAAGGCCGTTTTAGTTTCACAAGGTTACAGTAAATGCACTCAAACCCAGAAACTGTGCTTGGAATGATAATCAAAAATAATACTGGAGGATATTTGAGAAATGCTGTTTGAGCGTAAAGGTGAAAAATGTACAGAATGTCTGAGGGCTCACATAAAAGCATGGACCTATCCTCACTATCCTGATGACATTTTAATCACATTATCAACTTAATTAATGACTGAAGTGCAAGCAGAGATTTGAAGTCACGCTATTCTCAGTCACTGTCATAAACACACTCACGTTTACAGAATTATTCAAGGACAAACTGGGGATTGAACCGGCAAACTTTGGGTAAATGACCAAATGATATGAAAAAAGAGCCCCAAAATCAATGAAATACGCCCTATTTCCCGTTCTCATTCCTCTATGAACAACAGTTTTCTTTCACGTTTGAGGAAACTTGTGAGAAAGTGCACAGTTGCAAATGCTGGTTTTACTTTTTTCCCCCTTTTACTCCACCGTTGAACCTAAACTGAAGGTATTGTTTAAACGTGGGTGCAGAGATGTTGCTCTCCTGTGGCTGGTGGCTCCCTTTTGTTTGTGCGACACACTTCCACTGGCCACGGGCAGTTTGCAGCTCCACAGCCGCCTGGTGTTAAGTCACGCAGGGGTCAGTGTCTCTGCCTTTCAAAATACACCACTGTTTTGTGTTTTAGGTACAGAATGCAGTACTGTATGTGGAAAAAGGTTAAAGTCTATATGTCTATATTTATGTCTTAGTTTGGTAGAAAGGTACCTGTGGAAATGATTTATTATGGTTTTACATCTGTGAAGTTGCAGAAATTTAGAAAAAAATTAAAGTTTAAAAATACAGGAAGTAGTGCTGAGTTCTAAAACAGAATCCCTCCACCTCTGTCATCAAAAAATGACACAACACACACATTATTTTGACAGTTTAAACTGTCATCTGACAAAATAAAGTTGTTATCGGGTATTATTATTTGTCGACTCATAACTATTGTGTAATTTAGTTATGATTTGACAACTTGTACAATGTATTTTGGCACTTGTTTTCAAAATGGTTGTTAGATGCTTCTACCTGTGTCATATTTACTACCCTTGCTCACCCAGTAAGTACCATTTTAAATATTAGAAAACACCGCCAAACTGGGGGGAAATATGCAAAATGTTTCGTAAAATCTTAAATATAATCATGTTACCTGTTGTTTTTTCCTGCATTTTCACTTGATTTTTTACATATTTACATTACATGCGTAATGTTCATTAATATGTGTTGTCCCTTTACAAATAAATGAATAGAGTTAACCATAAAGTCATAAAGACTTTTAATTCACTTGGAAGCTGGATCAGTATTATCACTGTTAGATCTTGAAAATAATCTACCCATAGATTTAACCATTCATATTGAGTTGCACTTTATGCAATAAATGTTCTTGTTTTTATTTGTTGTCTTTATGTGTATGTATTCTTTGTTTGTATGTTTACCTTGTCAGTCCTGTGAAGACCTTTGGGCACAGCTGGATGTTGTAAATGTTTTATTCACCTTATTCCAGAAGTTGTCATGGGCGCCGCCATCTTTTTTCCGTTGTAGTTTACACGGAGCAGACGAGCTCAACAGAAAATAAAGTTCTACATGGACTACAAAGCTGTTTTCAGGCCGCCCAGGAAATCGGTGCGTTGTGACTTGTTGCTGCTCTTGTTCATTAAACATTTTTCACAAATCAATCTACTTTATATAATGTTTTAGTGGCGAGACTTTCCCCTGTTCGGCATTAACATGAACAGTGAACACGTCAAACAGGAAGTGCGTTTACAACAGGAGTGTGGATCTGTGGCAAACAGAGGCAAAAGTGGGCGGGGTAAATATACAGTAATTTACAGCAATCAAGTAGCAGTTTGTAAAGAAAAGCTAATATATCTGTTGCATTTTATTTAGGGATTTGGGCAAAGACAATAATTCAATCACTGTCTGACTTCCTACCGCTCCGTTCACTGTTCAGAAGAATTTGTCTACCTTGGATCCAAGAGTGACAGGGGCATAGGACCAAATTCTGGGCCCCTAATACATCGTTTTTATTTTGTATTTATTTATAGTAACACATTCAAAATAACAAATTGTTTATTTTCTATTCCCTATTGCAGACCATACACCATATGGTTTCTTAAATATAACTCACTAATTATTATGATATAGTACTGTTTATTTTCTAACTAAGACCAAAGAGCTCAAAATGCTTTATACGAAAATACACTAACTGCAAATTATAGTCACTAGTTTTATTTGTTACCAACTTATATGTGAACACTGATTTTCCTCTTTGGTGAGTGATGGGGCCCCCTGATGTCATGCATAAATGTATTCAGTCCTTTAAGGGCTTCAATCAACCAATATGCATTTGGTTACAACAAAAACAGATTAAAGCATAGATTAATGCAACTGAGAAAATAAATAAATAAACATCACATGCTTGATGGCGGGGTGTACGCAGAGCGGTTAAAGCTCCTGCCTCCCAATAAGGAATCCCGGACCACCCCAACATCACACGATCTCTCTGGGTGGAGTCTGCATGTCCTCCTCGTGTTATCAAGGGTTCTTTCTGGGTTCTTCGGTTTCCTCCCACCGTCCAAAGACATGACTGTGTTCATGTTACTTGGTAACGCTAAATTGCCCCGAGTGAATGAATGTGAGAGTGAATGGTTGTCTTGTCCTTGTCCATGTCTCTGTGTGCGACGAGTTGGCCACTGCCTAAGGCCCAAAGTCACTAAAAGGAACAAGAAGTAGAAAAATGAATGAATTCTTCATGGCCCTTCCCCCGGGGAAACCAGGACCCCTTACCCCCCCACAGTCCGACGCCTCTGCTTGTCGGACGCAGAAGTCAGTCGTCGAATGCCTGGTGGAGCGCAAATCTAAGATCTTCAACAAAGGTGCGCGTTTTCAACTCGTGTGGTCCCAGCGCTCCTTTATGGGTCTGAAACCTAGACCCTCTCCGTCTCCACCAACCGCCGGGTGATGCATTCCACAGGACCTGCCTGCGTAACACCCTCCACATATTTATAACATATTTAATTCTAAAAACTGGCCAAACTGTTTGTGTTTAACAGTATTTTTCCTGTCATGGGCACTTTTAAGATATAGTAAACATGTTTTTGCTGCTACTGGACTCTTGATAAAAACGCACCTTCAAAACACAATAGGTTTCTTAATATGAATTAAACTTATTTACCTTATTCACCTTGAGCTGGTGCTTGTGAGAGTGAATGCTGGACAATCTGGTATGTTTACAGCATGTATATGATTGTGTTCATAGCACTGTCCTGTCCAGAACTGATAATAAACCTGTTTACCTTGAACAAGATGATTTATGCATTCACAAACTCACATAAATCCATCTTGGTTGAGGTGCAATCCACTATTAACTGGAGGAAATTCAGAATGACACTGTAAAGATCTCCTCTTGGTGCTAAATAATATAGTGCATTGGGTTTGGTCGATAAGTTCAATTTGTCTAAAAGGTACTTCTGCTCACTTTTAAAGCTAAATATTGAAATGTAGTTGCCGCTCCTTCTCTGTGGCTCTCCTTGAAGTTTCTACTTTTTTCCCCACAGGTTTTTCTGTCATTTTTTCTTGCCTAGAAGGAGGGTCAAGGACGGGGGCCGTTCTGGAACAATTATCCATTTACTTAATTCCTGTGAACGCTGCCTAATCTGCTCATCCATTATTGACTAATGACTGTTTGATTTTCTGACTTTCTGCTGGTTAAACAAACAATTTTGTGCAGCCCTGCGAGGCAAATGCTGTTGTGATTCTGGGCTTTACAAAAATAAATTGAAATTGGCTGTGATTGGATTGTGATCTTCACTGGAGCTCTGTTTAAAAGGGGACAGAAGTTGCTTGTTTCTGCGTTTCTAATTTCTAGTCATTTTTGTGGGTTCAATTATTTCAAGACATTTGACCCAATTAATATGCAACAAATTGGTTGAAACACTTAACAAATCACCCGGAGAAAATGTGGGTGGTTGCTCGTTTTTGAACATTGTTAGTTTTTCCTCCACCGTTTGTTCCTTGTACAATACGTAGAACAAATGTCTACCGTCTGATGATAATAAACCTCGCTTCAGTCCATAATTATGTTTGTCTATAACTTGCTGTTTTTGTCAGCGCTTGTCTGCACATCCACCATATTCACATAATGCTTTTGATCCCTTATTTCTGTCTGGGCTCTTCACTTTTGGCAACTCCCGCTCCTCAATAATGTATGGTGTTGATAAAAGAGCAGATTGCCTGTGTCGTGCCAGCGCTGATTTGGACGCTATTCCAGGTCTGTGAAATACTGTGAAAATTAGCCAGACTATTTTAACGTCCCTCTGTGGGCAATAGACGGAGGGAGTATTTATTATGAGGGAAAAGTCCAACGCCCCAAATAAGTTAATGTTTCCAATAAGCGGCGTGGACAGTTTGGTGAGGAATGGAGGGATTTGGTCCTGAGTGTGACCATTGACCAAGTATTGACTTTTCTTAATTAGTTTGGTTGTTTCTTGAGCAATTAAAAAACATTAAATAATAAATAGAGCTGTTAAACCATACGACAATTCCTAGTGCACCAGGAAAGATAAAATAAAGCCGGAAAACAAATGCAACATCATTTCTGAAATACCGTGCAAACCTTTTAATCTTGAGATTATTTCTTTCCACTCATCAAATAGTCGATTGGGGATGGAAATTGGGAGAGTCTGGAATGGATTAGAGAAATCTGGGGAAACATTCAAAAAAGAGGAGTATAGTTTTTCTGATTGTTGACACATCTTTATGGAGAACCACACTTACATATTTAAGATATTCTGTTTGCCATTTAAATGGGTAGGTCTTTCTAAAAGTTAAGGGAGATCACCAGTAAAACAGGATTTGAGTTTTTTGTATATTCAGTTTGTATCGTGACATTTGGCCAATATTATGAAGGAAATGCATCACATTATGAATGGAAATGGTTTGGTCAAAAATAATAGCACATGCGTAACGTGGAATGTTATGTTCCATCCCATCAATTGAAACCATTGAGTGTTTTTGAAAACAGTGGTTCTCATCCTGGTGTCAGGACCTTCATGGGGTTCGCACAATGATTTCTGGGGTTCTTTAGATGATGGGGAATTGATACTATAGGTTTAAACAAGACTGAACACGCTTCAAATGCAGTGGTAAAAGTAGATTCCTATTTGTTGGCTCATCAAAGTATATAAGTCTATATTGTAAGAATAAAACATTAGACATAAGGATGCTGTGTCACATTGCAGGTCGTCTATTTTGACGGTTAGGGGGTCGCAAATGTCAAATGTTGTTATTTTGGGGGTCTTGACTGAAAAAGGTTGAGAAGCACTGGTCTAATATACTGGACCAATGTACAAATAGAATGACTAAGAGGGAGGCCGAGCACAGTCCCGTCTCACTCTTCCCAGAGTCAGAGGGTCTGTGAAGGAACCGTTCATTTTTATTCTTGACGTTGGATCATTGTAAAGCACCCCAATATTCTTTATTATTTTCAACCTGGAAAGACTCAATTGAAGACGATATTTGGTTGGAACATAATAAAACTAATGATTTGACGATATCTACTGGTAAATATTGGGTTTGGCCCCGATAGGGAATGATGAGCGATGTGCAGGAGGTGTAGAGCAGGATATGATAGACGTGACATGAGACTCTATGGTGCAGAGGTGCAGAGATGGTCCTGGGCTGAAGGACGCTGGCGTGAGACAAACTGCTGAATGGAGAGACGGAGTTTAAAACAACTGGGCTGAGCAGTGATAGGTTCAGCTTAGCCTATCAGAGCTCAGCAGGAGGTGAAGCTTGTGCAGGGACAGTCTCCAGGATGCAACTTCGCTATAGCTTCACAACACATCTTTTTGAAATTGAATTAACACTTTGAATAAATAAGGCCAGCTGACAAAATCAAAAGCTTTCTCAGCATCCAGACTCATTATTAAAGCTTTGTTTTGTTGTTTTTGTATATGGTTCATTATGTTTAAAGATCTTCTTATGTTGTCCTGGGTTTGTTAATAAATCCTGTCTGATCGTTATGAATTAAATTTGGGAGTATTTGTTCCATTCTTTTGGACATAATAGAGGTGTTTATACAATAGACCACATTCAGGATTGGGATTAGTCTATATGAGGCACATTCAATTCGATCCACCCCTTCTTTAGGTATTAAAGAAGAAGAAATGATAACCTTCTTCCTACTCAGGAGAATCTGAGCTCTCTTAAGTGCCCAATTGAAAGTTGATAAAAGCAGGGGAGTAAGTGTTTCTTGCTTTCTGCCACTCTGAGGTGAACCCATCACACCGACCGACGCTTCTGACGAAGGCAGAAGTTACTGCCGAAACATTTCAAGGTAATTCCATCATCTCTTACCTCTGAATAGACAATAGGTAAGAGATGATGAAATGAGAGATGACAATTGTTAAAACTATGACCATTAAACTGACAGCAGAAACAAAAAACAAAACATCGACGTTGAGCAAATCCATCAACTATATTTTATCCATGGTTTTATGATGCAAAAATGACTGTTGCCATTATAGTAACATTTAACTTTAAGTGTCATTCAAAACAGGAAAAGGAGTTACTGAAAGTCATGTATACTGCTGCAAAAATAGAAGAATAAATGATTGTTATGTGAGCTGACACCGAAGCCTTGAATGTAGATGAGCTGACTAAAGCGACACATGCACCGATGACACACTCTCCCATTCGGCAACAAGGTTTATTTTGGCACTTTTAGACAAGATCCAAGCCTCATGGCCCCTGATTCATTATACAAATCATGTATTTGTGTTGCAAGTCATGTACCATAAGTCATTTAGTGTTCAGAAAGGTAGGAAAATTCAAGTTTCAAAATACCATTGATTTATCAGATTAAGAAATGTGCATTTTTTTTAAATCTTGAAATTTTGACATTTGTTTCACATCAATACATACAACATATTTAGACCATCCCATTTCCTGTCAGCGGATTCTACCCATTTCAGATCTAAAACGGTTTTCAACGTTCTAGAATTTGAGGATGTCATAATCTCGGACGGAGGGCAGTGGCCTGTATGAGATTTACAGTTTTTGAAAGAAATATTCAAATTCATAATCTACAAATGTTGAACCTTAGCAGTATTTGTTCGGGATTGTGTAGTATCCCAGACAAATACTGTAGCCTGAGGGTTGAAAGAACGCAGGAACCCGGGACCCAGAGACACGAACCCTAAGACATTGCGATTGTGTGTTTCTAAGGAAAACCAAAACGAACAGAGAACACGTTGAACTTTGTCAATATCAAATTATCATCCGTGTATTTAAGAACAGCTTGGGATCTCCACCTCCTCCGTGCACACATTTGATTTTAGGCTCTTCTCTGATTTTAATGGCCTGAAGTTCTAAAAAGTCTAGTCGAACTGAAAATACCAAAAAAATGTGAGTGCACTCCATTAGTAAGGACAGCTCCCTCTGGTCTTGAATATAAGGCTCTAATCCATCTACAAAAATAGTTTCCCTTTTGTTTATTAATGATGATAGAGAAAACTTTGAACATTGTGCCAGTTTTTGTTTTCAGTAATTACAGCGATATGAACCATAAACCAGGTCAAAAAATCTACAATTTGAATTCACACCTGCCCTCCAGCTCAGTTTTAAACTACAGGGATTCTAGACCTATGGATTTGCTCGCATCATGTTACAAACCTCGCGTTACCGCCCCTATACAAACCACCGCGCTCCACTGCCCAAAACAAAGCAGCCTGCAGCTCTTGACCGTCCGTCCGACCTCTCGCACTAATCCACAACCGTGATCGAACCGCTGCATTATTTAAAGCTACAAAAAACACGAAACGCCGATGGAAAAGCGTCCGAAAAGTATGTAAAAACGACATGTCCTCTCAACAGACGTCTCAAGCTCCGCTCCATCCCACGGCGCCGCGCAGAAACCCCCGGCGTATCGCGCTAATGGTCGCTCGCGGCTAGCGGATTCCGCCTGCGTGCGCCGCGTTTGTTCATGCACAGCAGCGCGGCCCGCAGGAGCGCAGCGGGGGCGGGTGGGGGTTTGGAGGCGGCAGAGCAAGCCCCCACGTTACCACCACCTATATACAAACCACGGCACACTCCACTGACCAAAACAAAGCCGCCCGCAGCTCTTGACCGTCCGACCGGCCTCTTGCGCCACAGTTCAGAGAGTCTTGTGTTCAAAAAATAATGGACGAGATGTAGAGCAAGCAGATGGGGGGATTCTGGGGCCGGAGTTATTGAGCGTCGGCGGGCTCCGGGGTTTTGGCGGTGGGGCTCTTCTTTCGCTTTTTCTTGAGTTTGTAAACGTGGAAGGTTTTGTTCTGGAAGGTCCTGGTGAAGAGGGCGCCGTATGCCGTGGAGTCGGTCTTCACGGCCTCGCAGAAGCGCGGGTGGGGGGACGGGGCCAAGTCGGGGTCGTTCTCTCCGGGTCCGTCCATGATCTGAGAGAAAACAAGAGGAATACAAGGATAAGATGGATGGTTTAGCAAGGCAAAAAGGGGAAAACTGTTGGGTTTTTGCAATATCAAGGAGATTTGCACGAGTAAAAGGTGTTGAATGGTGAAATTAGAGTGGCTTAAGAAGTTCTTATCACAATCTTCTTGGAGCCAAATCATAAATTTTGTTGTATGATGACTCATATCCAACTTTTTCTAGACCTTTTAAAAGTTGCTAAAGAAAAATATTCTAAATTCCCAAGTGGAGAGTGGAATGGAAAATATGAAAAATCAAGATTTTAAGATGCCAAAAATATTGCCAAATGAAGACTCAAATACAGTATGAGTGATCTCAGAGTCTGCACAGTTGTATTTCATAATATTTGTTGTTGTTGATTATAGAGAATCTGTATTTTAGGTTTTACTGGATAAATACTTGACAGCACAATAACTTTTTTCCATTTTATCTTCAGATATATTGCATACTTTTTCACAAAATATAAGCAAACTTCCCAGGAAATTCAAAATTGTTGCTTAAGCTTAAACCATTGCCATTTAGATCTGATGTCAGTTAATCGCTGAAAATGTTTTATTGTCAACTGGAATTTTCAACATTCTGGTGACATAGCATTTTAAAGGGTCTATAAATTAAGCCATCTGCAACTCAAAGTTAACACTTAACTGTGACTGGTTAGCTGACTAATATGATGATATCACCAAAATAACAGATTGTTACAGAAATTACACGACAACCTGATTTTTATTGCCATAAAGCCCATTTCTAAGTTGGGAAAAATAAATAAATAAAATGATAAAGAACATTTTAATAAAAGGTAAGATCAGAAAATGAGGGGTTTGGGTGTTTTTTCAGACGCTCTTGCTCGGGTTTGGCTGCTGAAGCCTGGCAACCCTGGCCCATGTCTTTATTAGATAAAAACATTAGACAAAACAATGTTGCAGGAAACAGTGGTGGGAGAAGGGCAGACATTCAGCAAATTGTCTGAGCAGGCCGGGAATCACACTCACAACCCTGAGGCCGGTCATGCAGAGCCTGCTTCAACCACTTGACCACTGGGTTACAACATTTAATTACATTGTATATATATCATTATTGTATGCTCTCTTTTGGCTCATCTCTGTTTGCAGGACTGTCCCTGAAAGGTGATTTATGTAACAGAAAAAGTGTATGTGTGGGCAAGGTTTGAACCTTGCTCAGTCCTGCCCACAGCTGCTACCCCCTAGTAACATTATCAAATGTTTTTGTGGGACAGACACTATAAAACATACTTAACCTGAAAGTGGAATATAAAAAAGAAATAAAGAAATAAATAGCTAAAAAATATGAATCACTAATGGCTTTTTTCCATTTATTCTAATGGGCTCTGTGCACAGCTAATGCTAACTTTTGCTAAAACGTAAAATACTATAAAGAAACAGCCAAATAAAATTTAAAGTAAAGACTACCTATTTATAGATTACTTCAGTTTGTTATATTTTTTTTTTATTATGCCTCAGAATTAGCATTAGTATTAGTTTGAAGTCTTTAACATGTTGTCAGTGCCCTCCAACCACAGCTCACTGTCGTATTTGTTCATTTTAGTGTGACTCTGCAAAAACCACAGAAAGTACTGGACACAGATATGGTACTAAAGCCTTCTATCTCCATGGAGACATACAGGTGACATCACCGGGCCGAGTTAAGGCCACATACCTTATGAGATGCAAGAAGTTTGTTCTCGCACCATGAGCAGCAAGAAAAATAAACTTCTTCCAGGCTCAGACATTCATACTTGTTTTTCTGCCTGTGCCCCGCCCCCATAAGCAGTTATTGCTATTTAACAGTTCAGTGGCCACACAGGTTTGATAACTGTTAATCAAAAATGTTTGTTTTACTTTATTCCTCACCGCCCACTTTTTGCCACAGATCTGCACTCTAAAGGGACTTCCGGTTTAATGACAACAAATGGCCAACGAGGGAAAAGTCTCTCGCTTAAACATTATATAAAGCACATTGATTTGTCTAAAATGTTTAATGTACACGTGCAAAAACAAGTCAGCAACGCACCGATTTCCTGGGCGGCCTGAAAACGGCTTTTTAGTCCATGTAGGACTTATTTTCTGTTGAGCTCGCCGGCTCCATGTAAACTACAACGGAAACAAGACGGCAGTGAAAAAATTATACATTAACAATTAACAATTAGCCACACCCACTTCATCTATCTAACTTCAAATCTAACCAATCACAGGGCAGCCGTCTGACAGCCCTGTTCTGGGTGCAAGCAAACTTATTTCTTCTTGTGTAGTATCTGGCCTTTACGGGTCAGATCTGTGGAGAAACGTCCCCTCTCACAGTAAGAATGTGTGTTTTTTAAGGGATTTTTGAGCAATAAAACGCCAGCAACTGAAAAAAAAAAAAAAGATATGTATACTGTGGAAAATTCCAGACAAAGGAATAACATCTCCACAGAGACATGAAGTTGGTGGACCTCCTTCATAAAAGTTACATCGTGCATCTAATACAAACTCCTCTCGTACAAAGCTGTGAATGATAGATGAGTTTAGGTGTTCGGTGTCAAGCTCTCTAACTAGTATTACGTCCAAAAGCGGATGGGATTCCCCCGTGAGACTCCAGACAAGAAAACCTTGAAAATTTAATGACTGAATGAACAAAACTTTGCAAAAGGAAGACAATATCACTCAGCATCAATAACACCGACATTATCGCCACCGTACGGGGCAAACTGCATAACGAAAGATTTTTTGGGCTCAGATTAAAGTTTAGCAAACAGTGATCTCTGCCAGCCATAAATCAATACGTGGTGAAGACGAGGGTGCGGGATATAGCCGGTGTAAATAAACAGTAGCAGCGGGTGACTGACAGCCTCTCACTGCCTCTAATTTCACTGTGAGCTCCTGCCAGCCCCTGCACCGCGGGGCCACTTCACAGCTTCCACAGGAACACAGCCAAACGTCAATTTGACTCTTTACTAATCTTAACTTTTCAGCACTAGTTGATTTTGGCCGCCGTAGTGTCTTTGGTTTAGATTATAATTTAGATCTAAAAGTGTATTTCCTTTTGGTTTGGCTGGTTATTCAATCAGACAGTGAACTAGTCCCAGAGGAGCAAGATTTAACATGTATTGTGAATATATTGGGTGGGAGAAAAGTTTCACGCGGCAAAATAATCGTGCGTGCAGGGTTTCCGAGTGAGGCTGTGGATTATGGAAGATAATGGGTTTAGAATTTTATACGGTAGCACATTTCTCACTTATGTTTGAGTTTTTTCCATTTTGAATTTCATTTTTTCATTGCGATTTTGACACTCTTTCAGACTGTTAACTTTGAAGGCTTGAAGATATGTGCATTGCATATTTAAAAGATACATTTTTCAGTTAGAAAGCGAGAGAAAAATTTGAATAAAAACAATGGAGGCATGTTTTTCTTCAAGGTTAAGAATTCTGCGTTAGCCCACGATTTAAAATTTCAAACTCGGAGGAAATTACATGAATAAGAAATTTGCGCGTCAATTTCGTGGAGCGGGTGCATTGGAGAAATTCATAAATACAGAAGATTCCTGCACACCGCCTTACTTTCAGAAATTCAGACTGGTCAGAACTGATAAAAGAAATGATCTTTCATAAACGGTGAAAAGTTCCGTAGAAAACAAACACGTCGTGGTGACAGAAAATATGTTAATTAGGTTAAGAACTACAATGAAACTGTCAAAAAGGTCCTTTGAAGGTCCTTACAGAATATATATATTATGCTTTTGCTATATACTGTATTTCTAATCTATGACACAGTGGATTATTTTATGTATTGTACATTTTTAATACTAATATAATCTAACAGAATTTAATACAAGAAACAAATCCGCTGACTTCTGGTTGAAAATTGCAGCTGATTTGCGCTTGTTCTGCACTACCGGACCACTATAGCCACAGTTCATGAAAGTCAGCCGTGGATTTTCCTTTTATTTGTGCTAGAAAAGCAAAGCAACGCTGCTGAATCCTGCGTGTATCACAGAGAAAAAAATGTATCAGCAGTAGGCATGTATCGGGGGTCGATGAAAACTGGGATATTCAGAGAAATGGCTAACCCCTAGAGTTGTACGATTTGGTAAGAATATCTAATTGCGATTTTTCTTACTAGTATTGCGATAGTGATTAGATTTGCAAATTATGTTTTAATTATGGGATTCTGTTTAAAGTTGGCATTTTAAGCACAACCAGGAGAATTGACAAAAAGAGAAACTAATCAGAATCTGAACGTCTTTGTTGCTTTCCGTTACCTTTTTTAAAGAATCACGTTTCGCAATGTTTTTAGTTGCGTTTGTGTAGCTTTTAGCCGTGTTTTAGTCACGTTTCTATCACGTTCGTCACTTTTAGACTGTTCCTTCTTGCTTATAGTAGCTTTTATGCTGCTACTTATGCTGGTACTTTAAAGGGGACATATCATGCAAAATCTACTTTTTTGGCCCTTAGATCCCTTTTATTGTGCACTGTGGGTGTCTGGTAGTGGCTAAAAGTTGAAATTAATCACTTAAGTAGCTGCAGAGATATATTTATATAAATTTTGCAACATATTTCTCAGTTCGTTCGAATATCCGCATTATCTGTTACGTATTTTTATCTATCACGTCACAGCGGAACTACTAAACAAGGTCAAGAGCTTCCGGCAGAGACCGCCATCTTTATTTTCCTCGTAGCGATTTTGTAGTCCAAGCGCAAAGATGTCAAAGGTGCGAGTAGACAAGTTAAAATGCTCTGTTCTTGGTTGTGTTACCAGCACAACTCATTACACCGACCGCCTGCATCCGAACATCTGAGATCGGCTGGTTACGTTTTATTTTTCGTGGTAATGTACCACCGACAGTGGGGAAAGTTCAGTTTGTGTGCTAAGCACTTCAAAGAGGAGTGCTTCAGTAACCTCCGCCAGTACAACGAGGGATTTGCTCAAAGATTGCATTTGATCGAAGGGTCAGTTCCTTCGGTCTATGGAGATGACGATATAGTGGAGCGGTAAGTCAAGAAACGCTGAAACACTGTTTATTAGACCTATTTTGTATCCAGTCATTCTTTACCTGTGTTCTGGCCATTTGTGAGGGATTAGCATTACGCCTGTAGCTGCCCATCTTTTACTAGACTGTTTTCCAGCTGCTTAGCTGTAAATATAATACATTTATTTTTGATGTTTTCATAAGGCAGAACTCACATCAGACTGCTCATAGCTGACGTTAGCATGTCGCTAGCATTAGCATGTCGCTAGTATTAGCGCGCAGCAAGCGTAGCCCGCAGCACCTTAACTACGCTGACTGACTTGACAGTAGCCTTTTCCCCCGGACTGTTGTTGTAGTAAGATGGTAACGTGAGGGTCCATTAGACAACCTGCTAATATCTTTCACACACAGTTAAGCTAACGGAGCGCATAGCGAATTACATAGTAGTAAACAAACCATTGAGATGCAGCCATTTGAAGTCTTTGCTGCGGAGGATCGTCTTCTTCGATTTCCTCTTGGTCTGTGTCAGACTCTGGCTCGTGGCTGGATGTTGATTTCTTCGCTTGTTTCCATTTTTCGATTGTCATTACGTTTTTTTCTAACTTTGGAGAAGTTTTGGATCCGACAGGCGGACTGTGTTTGGGACTACAACAATGGCTGAATGGGGCGGAGTATGCGTGCAATGCGCATGGGCATTTAAAGAGACAGTGCCAAAACAAGGCGCTCAAAAGCGCTCCTTACAAAAGGGGTACAAGAGAGGCATGTAGAAAGAAAATTAGGAGGAATTCAGACTGTAGATTGCAGGTATAGTTTATTTAGACCCCAGGTAAATGTTTTAAATGTTCAAAAGGTGAAAATAAAAGCATGATATGTCCACTTTAAACACATTTCTGTGACCTTTAGTCATGGTTTTGTCTTTTACTCACGTTTGTGTTGCTTTTAGTCAAGTTTGTGCAGCTTTTAGCCATATTTTACTCATGTAAAAACACTTTTAGCCACGTTTTAGTCACTTTTAGATGGTTACTTCTTGCTTATAGTAGCTTTTTTGGTACTTTTAGACACATTTTTGTCACCTTTAGTCACATTTTTGTCTTTTACTCACATCTATGTCGCTTTAGATTTGTGTCGCTTTCAGTCACGTTTGTGTCACTTTTAGACACATTTCTGACACACTTTTATCCCTTTTAGTCGTGTTATCATTTTTCCTCGCATGTTTGAACAAAATCTTAATCTCTAGAGGGTAAGCAAATTGTATGCAGAATAAAACTGGACATTGTGTTGTTTGTGGAGAAAATGATTGCACTTCAAAAACAGCAGGCATTGCAATTTGCCAATTTGTGTCCATTCATATTGCGGTTTTGATTTGATTTCAATTAATTATGCAGCCCTACTAACCCTAACAATTATGGCATGATTATACAATTAACAATTAAAAAAGTCCAGGCCTAATCTGTAATACTATGCATTTGATAACCGATACTCAGCGTCCTACAGCTCCGTGGACTCGTTTTGTGTTCTGTTTAAATTGGAAGCTTAAATAACTCCTTGTAAAACAGTCCATGCTCACTAGAGTGGCCTCTTTTGATCAATTTCCTCTCCAAGTTTTGTGCTTAGGTTAGCTGTGTTGTGAAGGAAATTCTAATGTTACACGGTGGACATTAATGGGTTCGGCTTCAGCAGTTTTTATATTTGTTTTATGGCTTCTTTGAACAATTTTTCCATATTAATTTTTCAGCGCACGTTCATTTAAGTGGTCAGAGGGGATTTGACTTCCTATTTAGGCTTTAGACAATTTAAACCTCTACCCCAGACTTCAATAACAGTCTCTGAAGAACAGACTAACTGGATTAAACTCAATTGTTTTAACAATTACTATACATCTTAAAACATCTTAAACACAAAAAGAGAATATACATGTGGATTATAGACCATTTGTTCTTCCATTTAACATGTACCCAACATGTGCTAAACATGTAACATGTAAAACAATTGACTTTATCAGACTAAACTCTAGACTAAACTTGCATCTTTAACCTTGCCTTGCAAAAGACAATACTTTTGTTTAAGGATGTCAAAACTCTAATCCAATTACACAAGAAGCCTCGGCTGTTAGAAATACCAGGTGAGGAGAAGAAAAGAGGGAGCGTGAGGAGGAAAGTCAGTGAGAAATAGCCTCGAATTTCACACCAGATAAATGTGAGTTTAAGTTCTTAAATAAATAAAATATCAATAAATAAAAATACTCTCGCATAGTGTTTTTCAGACACTTTGTTAGGTCAAATTCCAGCCAGCACAGGTTTTAAAAGAAAAAAATGAATTAAATTTTTTCTAAACTTTACATAGATTTTTTTACTGAATTACTAAATAAATAAATAAATAAAATTAAATAAATGTCTCAATTTTAACACAGGGCTCTACTCTGACAACGTTCAAATCCAAGCTCAAAACTGTTCTGTTTAGCTGCGCAAAAGACTTGTATCTGCACTCTTCGCTTTTAGAAGAAGAAGAATT
Organism: Rhinogobius similis; assembly: GCA_019453435.1. Classification (NCBI taxonomy): domain Eukaryota; kingdom Metazoa; phylum Chordata; class Actinopteri; order Gobiiformes; family Gobiidae; genus Rhinogobius; species Rhinogobius similis. The sequence goes on along the minus strand of CM033621.1, from coordinate 10,394,246 downwards.
TTTATTTATAGAGTGCTTTTCCACCTAATAGGCACCCAAAGATAAAATACATTTTATGATTACTTATGTTTCTATCTGTTTGTTTTGTGATTTTAATGCACTTCTTCTTGTTCTCTAAAGCACTTTGAATTACTTTGTGTAAAAAGTGTGCTTTATAAAGTAACTTGCCATGCTTTATAGTATTTTCCAAAAAAGTAAGTCAAAATATATTTGTAGGGCTGCTTATGTCACATTAACTCTATCTCTCATTCAGAAAGTTTGATTTCATAAATCCTAATGCAAGTCAGGTGCAAGCCCGAGGGCCAAACGTTGTCCTCAGACCAATGTTTCTTGGCCCTCAGGCTTCCTGGTGAATTGGTCCTAATGATCATGGGCTGTAATTTGACTAAAAGTTTTGCAGACCTCCAGCATCATAACATCCAATCTTCACATGTTTGTGTGAGACAGACCTTATTTTTTGGTTCCAAGTGTGGTGGCTTTGTCAGACTTATTGTAAATGTAAATATTTGAATCATTGACTGTATTCACCATCAGTCTATGGCCCTCTACTCCATGTTTCAATATGAACCACACAGAAAAAATGTAAATCCAGCCTTGCTTAAAATGACTTGAATTTATCATTTTTATCTGGATTTGAGTAGTTTTGACTCGATGAGATTTAATTACGTATGTGAAGCAAAATATTTCACTGGTTTCAAGGTATTTCTGATTGATCATGTAATAATTTACCTTAAAATAAGAAAATAATGTTGTCAGTGACCCCACTGACTAACTTATATTGTGTTAACCCACTGGCAGATAATTCGGCTTGAAGTCAGAAGATCAAATGATCTAGTTCCATAAAAAAAATACTCTTAACAAATCTTAACATCTGAAAATAAGAATTACATTTGAACTCATCTAGAAATTCACTTTTTGCACTCGATTTGGATAGAAATGTGCTCGAGGAATGATCTGTTACTGTGAATGAGCTGTAGTTCGGTCACACACACACACACACACACACACACACACACACACACACACACACACACACACACACACACACACACACACACACACACACACACACACACACACACACACACACACACACACACACACACACACACACACACACACACACACACACACACACACACACACACACACACACAGAGGCAGCGGTCCACCCACATGTCCGTTGGCCAGGTCGAGCAGGTCGCGCAGCCTGCAGCCTCTCCTGTGCCGCCGCTCGTAGCAGATGCTGTTTTCCAGGACCACGTAGTCCGCTCCCGCCGCCCTCAGGATCTCGTGCACGTCCTCCGGGGGGCGCCGCGCGTACACCTGGTAGACCTGCGCACAAACACACCGGCCTTACTGTATGCGAGTCCCACGCCGGCCCAGAGCTGTTATTGTTCAGGCCGCAACTCAATTAATTTGCATGTTTTATTACGGAGTTACAGTTTTAATGAAATTCTTATTCAATTACGCCGCGTTTATGAAAATGAATCGCGAAAACAATTAGAAGAGAAAGTAAATTAGAGGCTAAATTGGTAACTTGTGCGGCGCGCGCGGGTTTGGGAAAGTTTGACTGCATATTTTCGAGGTTTGAAAGAAATGGTCAGAGAAGCGCTTTTTTCAAAAATATATTATTCTTATTACAGCGCTCCTCTGTCATTGTCGACTCAAATCAAGCTTAATACTTTAACAAATGTTTTGGTAGTTCTCACAAATTAAGTTGCTGCTTAATTAATGGATTCATTAACAGAAAACTCAATTTCTGCATGTTTTTAAAACATTTTTACAAGGTGACAATTAATTTTTGTACCACTACTTGAATGCTGCAAAGAAATGCACACGGTTTATTATATTTTCATTTCAACTCAATTAGTATCTTAAGTACATTTTCTTTTAACCCAGCCCTTGTTTTAAGTCATAATTTTACTGTAAATTCTATCAAATCAATAAATAACATGAATAATATGTATATGAGGGATTATTGTCTCTCCATAATGTATATGTTTATGTTTCAATATATTTTAAATTTGTTTTTAATTAGGCTGACTCTATTTTCATCAGAATAATAATAAAATTTACATACAAAACGTACAAATAATGATGATAATGATTTGTTTGGATAAATGTGTCTAGCTGCAGACTGAAGGCTCATTGTTAAGAGTCTTCTGTGAGGCATTACATTAATCTTATCTATTTTAATCCATAATCTTTATACCTTCCTCTCCCATTTTATTGATCTATTCTTAACCAAATCCTATCATTAAGCCACTCTTCCACTGCATGACATATTCTTTCACAGCAATCAACAGTCCCACCTACACACATTCTAAGGCTATAAAAATCTGGGCTAATTCAGCAGCACGGTGTAGAATTTCTTTTTTAAGCCTTGTGTTAATCAAAGAATATCCACTTGATTGCAACATAGGGTCAGTTACAATAGGGGGTGATGCAAGTGGATACAAAAGGGGAACAATACACCGTGTTTTAACCAAAAATCTGAAAAGAAATACAGGCTTGTGTATGTGCCTCTTCCTTACTATGAAACAACTATGGCTGTTCTTGCAATGCCAATCTGCTTTGGGAAGAAAATAGCAGCACTAGAGATGCACCGATCCAGCTTTATCAGGTCTGATACCAATCTGCTGACACCTAACATCAACCCATACCAGGTCACTTTCACTCAGACTAGTTGAATATGTAATCAAAGACGCTCCTATTGTTATTGTCATAGTAATACACTAATGATAATATTTATGGGCCCTTTACTGTAACTTTGTATTCGCAAACCCGTTGTTTTACTTCCTGCTACGGAGGCTGATATCTTTGTTTTACTTCCTGATACGGAGGCTGACATCTTTGCTTTACTTCCTGATATGGAGGCTGCCATCTTTGTTTTACTTCCTGATACGGAGGCTGCCATCTTTGCTTTACTTCCTGATACGGAGGCTGCAGTACCTCGCACGTCCACTAATCAATCTGGGACCACAGACAGAGGGGGCGTACCTTATCCAGTTCATTTAATACATCCATGATTCATATTTGATTATTTGAAGCACTTCTTCTTGGGCTATATCAAGTGCCAGGAAGAACCTCTGTGTGTCCGTCTGCGGGTTTCCGTGGATACTGCGGTTTTCCCCAAAACTCCAGCTAGGTACTCCTGACTAACGTCCAGGAGATGGGACCCCAGGCAGTCTACAAACATACCTTAGTTTATTCAAAGGTTGGTATCTGGATTTAGTTTGTTTATACCTTTTAGTTTAATTTAATATTCTAGCATAGATGTTAGAACTCGGTCTATTTTGCATCATCAATAAAAAAAAATCCACAGTATAAAATGCTTCCAGGGGGCCCAGAATTTCCAGCTGCGCACCTGGCTACAATCTAACATCTGTCCCCAGAGACGAAGGTTTCCTCATATTAGTAAGACTTGGTTTAGCACCAAGACTTGCATAACAACTCTAGTCCTGGTTGAACTTTTGATGATGCCAAAGCTTGCTTTCATACTGTGTAATATAAGCACACATAGAAAATACAATGTATATATATCACTTTTTTCCTCCTGCTCTGAATGCATTCCCAGTGGGCGAACAAAATAATTCAACAAACAATAAAAACAACCAAAGGTGCAGCGAACAACTGCAGTCTTGTCCGCTAATGAATTGTTTTGTCCAAGCAAACAAATTAAGCTTTAAAAAGAACTGGAAACCCCATTAAAGCTCCCCGGTGTGTTTAAACCCGCACACACTGCACACTTCTGGAGGGGAAGAACACGGAGAGAGAAGCCTGGAGGTCTGCAGCAGTGTCACGGAGCCTTAATGAGCTGCGAGGCCCCACCGCGGTTCACTTCCCCCCCGGGAGGCCACGACTCGAGCTCCTGTACCCTCCGCATGACCCGCGCACTCGGGCTAACACGCTCACAGTGGCACAACAGCAGGCGCACGGATACAGTAGTTAGGGAATGTACAGCTCATTTGCAAGTTTTATAGTGCATTATGTTTTGATGTGCGAGTACGTAATAAGATGAGGTTATTCGAGTGTTGTGAGTGCGATCAGAGGGCTAGATGTTGAGTGACTGCTACGCTCATTTCATTTTTTTTGTTTGTTCTGATTGCATTCATTTAAAGCGCGTATGACAGGTTTTAACAATTTTCTAATTTTGATTTTATTTGTTGGATTAATACGTATTGTGCATAAAAAGTATTGTTTTACACCAATCAAGTCACCGTTTGTGGAGGAAAGTTGAAAAATCTGTTAAAAATTACAGGAAGTAAAAAACTGATGACATCACACTAGGGAGACACATTCCATCCAAAGGTTATGCCTAATTTACCCAAAGAAACAATTTATTTTACCCTTAAAACATTAATTCAACAAAATAAAGGTGTTCACATATATTTTGTCGGACAAAAAAAATCTTTGACATTAGCCCAGTTTGCAGAGTAATTTCCTACTGTGATGTCATCATTTACAACCAGGAAGTGATATTACAAAACTAAAAAAATGGCTAAAAATGATAAAATGTATAATTATTTTTAGCAAAACTTTAAATATATTTATCTTAACTGTATTTTAGGTACATGAGTAGTTTAGCCTATCATAGGCACTTTAAGGCGAGACACTGCAGGTGAATAGGAAAAAATCTGAAATAAAAACATATCAATTTGAAATTTCTTCTGTAGTTTACTCGCATGAATGTAAGAAAAAAATGTATTACAAGTTTTTCATCATGTAATGTTTTTATATAGAAATGAGTGTATGTGTAAAAACGACCAAAATTGCACATATTTGCGAACTTTTAATGTGAAAAATAGACAGCAGGTTTAATTTTCTTGGATCCTTTTTGTTCACGTATTAGTTACAAAAAATGAACAGAGGGGATTTGGAATCTTATTTAGTTTTTAAGTAAACTCTGACTGAACATTGACCTGAAAATTCAAATTTCGCCTCATTTTTTAGATAAAAACTGTAATAAATCAGGCTTAGAATCAGCTATCAACAAATCCTTCTGTTTGTCCTGTCAAAATCTTGTTTCATACAAAGAGTTTTCCCCGTGTCTCGCCTTAAGATGGATATAAAATAAGGATTACAGTGAATGAAAAACAGCAGGAAGTATTAAAACATGAAATAGCCTCCCCCTAGTCCACAAAAAACAGGTACGGTTCCAACATATTGAAGGCAATGAAAATATTGATGCAAAAAAAGTTAAATAAAGTCTCTGAAGTACAAGAATGATGGATTTGTTAGGGAGAATACACGGGTAGTGGACAGAACAGGGAGGAGACAGAGCTACAGAAAGAGAAAGAAGAAGAAGAAAAGTGGGTTTTATGACATTAGCGTGAGGGAGGGTTCAGGCAAAGGTTGCAGAAAAGATGTGTGACAGAAATGTAACAAAAGGTCGCAATAAGAAAAGCTGTCTTCCTTAAACGTGAATCATTTATTGCAATTATGTGTTCATTCCCATGTCAAACCGTCTACAAGACAGAGGCACATGTCGGAGAACATACCAACTACCAAGCGTAAATGATAATGTATAGAGTAGGGCTGCAATTAAAGGGCAAATATTATGCAAAATTGACTTTGTTGAGCTTTTAGCCAGGAGTAGAATTTAGTTTGATTCAGACTTGTTTTTTTATAGAAAGCTCATTTGAAAATCCGCTCCCTCAAACACTGTGTTCTGAACTCCTTCCATGTGTGACGTAGATGATGCTGACGTCACTTGTCCCAGAATCTTCTGCTGTTTTAAGTCCTTAAATCATCAACAGACTCGCTCTGAACATTTCTTCCTTCTAATCATACTAATTACAACTTCGTCAGATCCACTCTTGACTGGAAATGATCGTGGGTATATATTTACATGTGTGTAGTTGCTTCTGCAGCCAGTAGATGGAGCCACAGCTAAGTAAAAATCTCCCAAATGCAGATATAAAGTAACGTTTCTCTATGTAAAAGCATTTATTTTTAGTTCTAACATGACATGTCAAACTGAAGACACTCAAGAGCGAGTTTAAAGGCTAAAAACAATACAAAAAATGCAGAATAATTTTCCTTTAACTATTATTTTACTGATCGATTAGTCTAGTATAGCAGCTTATTGCATTCAGTTGAATATAAAAAGATTTTGATTTTAATGAGAAACACTTTTGTTTTTATGACTAAAATAAATACTGTTTTTATGACAAAAGTTAGAATGAACATCTCATGGATGCCTTAACCATATCACCCAGGCACTCTTTTATTGTCTTGTGTGTGGGTTACTTATTTTGTAGGTAACAAAAAAAAAATCTTCAAAAAAAACATTCAATGCATTAAACAAAATAAAAAGTCATAAAAACAGGATTTACTTTACTTAATTAACTTTTCTCATAAAAACAGACACTTTTCTCATGAATACAATAAGCTTCCGTAGTCAGGCAATTATTATTTTTTGTTTAATTGATTAGTTGTTTAGATTGCAAAAGGCTCAACTTAAAGTGATGCTGCTTGAGGTCATTCTGATGGAGTATATTCACAGATATTTTTTTTTTTCAGCAAAACCACAAAATGTACATGTTTCTTGTGTCATTTTTAAGCAGTTCCTCCTATGTCGGAGTCAGATAATGTCAGATAATGATTGTTCCGTTACTAAATTGGTCGATAATTATTTCAAAAACCAATTAACTTGTTCTAGCCTTGGTGTATAGCATTTATCAGCAGTAAGGAAAAGTCAAACAATCTTGCGTCAAAAATCTCTGACCGATATGCTACCTGCTTGATGATGGACGTTGCTTTGTTAAATCAGAATAAGTCGAATTTTGAAGAGATATTTCCACTCAACAATACATAGTAGGCGGAGGTTGCTGCAAAGGAGAAATGCTGTATTTTTCTTTTAATGTTTTCTTGCCAAAATAGAAAAACCCTCAGAACTAAAAGCCCCTCTGGATCATTTCAGCTTGATCATTTACAAGTAGCTTCCGTTCTAGTGGCTTTTTGAGCACACGTGTCAGGGAACAGGGAGTACTTAATAGCTTGACATTGTACCGAGTGCATGGTCTGATCCCATATTCATTCACACAATCAGCAGAGGTCACTGGCCCCCATCTGCAGACAATTCCCCAAACATTAGCCGACACCAGAGGGAAATGGGAGGTGAGCCGAGGCACTAGACACAGGTTCACTTGTCTGTGTAAGGGGAAATGACATGGCAGGTTGCAGATGGAAAAGACTTATGAACATAGTGCAGCTGGTGGTTCCACACCACGATTGTGAGCCATTGTGCTGCAATAAATATACAACTTTGGCTAATTAAAGAATTAAAGGGGGGCACGACATGAGAAAAAACATCCAGGTTTGATGAACTTTGTTGGATATTTGTTAATGTAATCTTCCCTATAAATGCAGCAGAAATGTAGTTCCTGAGCAGAATGTTGAAGATCAGATATAAAAAGGTACCATTGAAGATATTAACACAAGAACACAAACAACCTTCTGCAAAAAGATCCAAGGCCAAGGAACATTCATGGGGCATGTAATGAGGAAAGAAACCCTGAAGAACATCTGGTCACAACGAGAAAAACAGAGGGAAAGAAGAGTCAAGGTTGACAGCAGCTGACAGCAGATGGTTAGATAGATACATCATCAGAGGCATCATGGCCGCCAACACAATGAGGGTAATCCTCATTCAACCAGGAGTGTTTTATAGTAGTAAAGGTTTTCTGTTTCAAGTACTCATCTAACCTGGCTCATGCCGGTGACATTTGGAACACTCTGAATTGAATGAATCTGGAAAGGCTCTCACTGAGAGTGATTGGGACATTTAAACAAATACTTGGTCATGGTGTCACAACAGCGGGACAAGCTGAGAAATCTTTTGCTGAATCCAGATACAACAACTTTCCTTCCACAAATGCACAAAGTACCACTATCTGCAAGTTAAAAAAAAACTAAATGGTTTGTATTTCTGCTGAGATGTCTTGTTTGTTTGGGCGTTTCACCTTCATGCTGCTCTGTGATCCGGTCTGGTCCCAGACCACTGGTGGTGCGGACCCGATCACAACAGCAGGAGCCTAACAAGATGGATGCTCAAGAGTTTGTGAACTCACAAAAATTGCAAGAATTCATCTTGCTGGCTAGGTTAAGCTAGTTTAACACAGAGGAGTTTTGATCCGTTATGGATCTTCTATTATTATAAACAGCTGGCACGTTACACTAATACGTTTCATTCAGACAAATATTACCACATTTGTTTTTGGGCCATAATTGGGCCAAAAATGCAGAGATCAGTTTTGCTATTTTTGTTTTGTTTTTTAATCCAGATGCCCTGGCATGAGCAATATGGATAAAATGTCTAAAAAACGACTGTGTACAATAAACCAACTGTGTAGCCTGCCCAGCCAAGAACACACGCTTCTTCCAAAGTTCAGATGGATCTGATGGACAGGAGGATTAGCCAGTGCTACGACCTGATAAACTAATACAAGAAATCCATTCATGTCAGAACATGTTTAAAGAGACTGAAACAAATCTATTCACCTTATTCAGCACAGATCCACTCTCCTGCAGCAAAGGCACTTCTGGTTTGTCGAAAACGGAATTCACGCAAATGACAGGGAAAAGTGTCGTCGCTAAAATATTACACAAGTAGATTGACTTGTGTAAAATGTTCAACGTACACATACAACAACAAGTCTGGAATGCACCAATTTCCTGGGCGGCCTGATAACGGCTTTTTAGTCCATGTAGAACTCATTTTCTGTTGAGCTCATCTGCCCCATGTAAACTACAACTACAATATATAATATATAAAAAATTGCGGCGACTTCCAGAATAAGGTGAATAAAAAGATTGGCTCTTTTGTTTGCAGAGGACATTTTAGACCCAATTCTATTTGCGATTTCATAATTGCGGCTACACTAATTAGGATTTTGAATTGATTGCGATATATTGTGCAGCCCTTGGAGGACATGGTGACCAGACTGAGACATCTTCTGTTTATTCTACACAAAACTTATCTCAAGATGGACCCCGGGCTACCATACCACATCTCCCTCTTTCTGTTTACATTCTATTGAGATAAAAGTTCAATTATTACATTAGCAAATAATCAGAGTCCGTTTTCATTTAAACACAGTGCCTCGTCTTTGAAACTTCTGCAGTAAAAGCTGATATTCTTGTTTGCGGCTCCACTATTTGACGGCGCTCGCTTTGCTCTGTGATACCTGTGTGTGTTGGGGTGTACCTGTCTGGTCCTCTCCCGCAGGTCTTTATCTTCATAATGGGGGTGGTTGGTGAGCACTCTGCCTGTGCACAGCTTGATACCCGCGAGTAACTGCATGCTCCCGGCAAACACAGCCCGCTTCGGAGTCTTTGTGCTGTCCACAGAAGAGATGGGATGGGGAAAGAGGATTACATTGAAGCATAATGTATACACAAAGGCTGCATTATTAGATGCGCCTGTTCTAGTGTTGCATAAAGATTGCATTTATTTCCATTTTACTTCGGAGTTCACAGAGTAGGGGGTGGGCGATATGATACACAAAAGAAAGAAACCGTGTCAGAGTCTTCTTAGAACTTATTGAGGTTATGCAGATGACATTTGGAATTTTAGTGGTGAGTGGAAAAATTATGTCAATGGTGAGTTGACACAATTTGACATTCAAAAGTTCAAAACACATCTAAAATGTAATAGAGCTGCTACAAATATAAAAGTCTACAACTTTGCTATATACTAAGTTTGTATCTGACGTCCAAAATAAAAGAAAATCAAAAAATCAGTTGTAGAAAACCAGATAAACAACAGGAACACCACTGATCGCTGATGCAAACTTTGGGATTACAAACAGCTGAACTCGTTTCTTTTCTCTCTTTAAAGTTAAGATGTTTCTGTGTCCATTTGTCGTGGAAATGAACTTGTGTTACGTTAGCCAACAAGCTAGCTGTGCACCTTTGAAGCAACAACAGAGAAACTACTTTACATGGAAAAACTGAAAACTGAACATAAATTTGAAGGACAAACATTAGGCAAAAAGACAAAGTAATGCGTTTTATCAGCTCATATGTTTGCCACTCAGTCAGAATGTGCAGGAGAATTGTTCTTTTTATCTTTTTTCCTTTTCTAGTTTTTTTAATACCATTTAATACCGAACATAAAAACATGACAGCAGGAACAAGAAAAAAAGGCAGCAAAACACATCCACAGAAATGTAAGCACAAAACATCTACACTAGGTGACTTCATAATTTAAATTTAATTGTGATTCTTGCTGTATTTTATCTACAAGAGGTACATAAAACTTTCTTGAAAGTCCACACTGCGATGTAATTAGTTACTCGCTGACCAATTGGTACCTTTCATTTCACTTATCATTGACAAAGTACAGTATACCTCGCATTGACACTGGAATGAAGAAAATCTCGACAACAAACGTAAACAAACCCGGTGCCTATTTAAAAGTATATCTAGTCATCAAAAAGTTAGATTGAGTTTTCAAACTATTTTATTCATGTTGTGCTCGCTGCATTTACCACAATAATTGAAAAATATTGATTAATTTGTTTCAAAGTGTGCGGCTTCAGGGACAGTGTATCTACCTGGCTCAGAAATAATATGATTCTTTGGCCAGAAAAATTCCATACCAAATGTTGAGACAAACTTTAAGATTGTTAAAATATGCCATCTTGAATAGTGATACAAAACCCTGGCTTTGTAGTATGGTATTTTTCACATGTTTCCTTTTCTACTTCTACTCAATAGTGACAAAAATGTGTATCTCAATATTTTTTGGAGCAGCCATAACGACAGACAATAGACCCTTTAAAAAGACTGTCATCCAAATTCTGGAATGGAGGCGACTGGAGGCAAAGACTGTAGTTTTTTCAATGATTAGCTCACATTAGATCTAAATTCTTATGGATTTAAAGGAAGAAATGTCAGTTAGTTTGTTTTTCTATTACAAGCGGTCGAAAAAAATACTGTTTTCTAGCCTCAAAATTGTACTTGAGATTCAAAAAAATTAATTGAAGGCGTAGTATTTGTAGATCTATCTTTATCCGTAGATAAAACGAAAAACTATGGTGAACTCAACATTTCTGTGATCATTTGTCCAGTAAAACCTGTATAACTGTACTGTTCCTACAAAGAGTTTATCATAATTTCCTAATACGTAATGTAAAGTACAATAACAAATGTGTTTAAAGGTGCTCTGATGCCACTCACATGTGTCTGAGTGGTTTTACTTCGACAAAACCATCTAGATTTGTCATATTTTGTGATGTTCAGAAGTTAATCCCAGTTTCTCCAGTGAATTCACATTATGTTCCACTGCATTCCATTCTAGAAGTTACAATGTTTTTGTTTACACACTTTTATAAGGGTCTATTTACCTGATTCCGCCCCGCCCACTTTTGCAGCTTTTTATGTCTATGATCCACACTCTTGTAGCAAAGGGACTTCCGGTTTGACAGTGTTCTCACAAATGGCGATCGAGGGAAAAGTCTCTCGCTAAAACATCATATAAAGTAGATTGATTTGTGCCAAGTCAGCAACGCACCGATTTCCTGGGCGGCCTGAGAACGGCTTTTTAGTCCTGTGTAAACTACAGCGGAAAAAAAGATGGCGGCGCCCACGGCAAAGTCCGGAATAAGGTGAATCGAGCTCGGGATAGGACATCGAAAAACAGCCGTTACCGTGGAAATCTGCCATGTTTGCTGTTTGTGTGCCAAAACGTACACAGAAAAACATTGAAAGAATGTAAAAAAGTGACCAAAACCTGAAAGAACATGATAAACTGCTGTGTCACTTCTGGTAAATACATGTATCAATATCTAGAGTTAACATTAATTCAAAAGTATTCTAAGTTTAGTATTTAGCATATTAAAATCTCCATTGATTTATACTACGTTTCCAGTTGTCCAGGAGGGTCGGAACTCGGAGAGACGTTTTCTCCAAGTTTCTGCATTCCAGCAGTCTAGTCGGGAAAAACTATAAGACATTACAGTATATGGACTGTAAAAACTAAAATCAAACAATAAAACCGAACAATAAAACACAAAAAGGTACTCGAATCAAGCAAAATATGGATCCAATTAAGTTAACATATCAATCTGGACACTGTTATTACATTTGTAAGTTATAAACCAACATTTGAATATGAATGACATTAGCAAAATGAACTCAACGGCAGCACAGGAGCAGAACAGAAAATAACACGAGTACAAACGCAGGACACAGACATGTTGGATTATCTAACTCAGATAAACTCTTCTTAAAGAGGTTCTTAAATATTAAATGTTTAGGTATTTTAGGTGAGAGTGAATATACAAGTCGGACTTCTGAAAATCTGACAGTATTAACATTGATCCCATCGTTAAACGCGTCTTTAAACATATTTGTTGAGATTTAATCCTTAGGAAAACGTGAAATGTTCAAAAGTTACAAAGTTAATCACACAAGTGCAGAAATATCACCTTAAACCCTTATCGAAAGTTAACAAAGTACGTTTCTTTCACAGATTTGAAGTGGGAGTACATCAATGGGTGCTTATAGTGAAAATTACCTCCTCTCAAGGACAAGTGGAAACAATAAAATGCCATAGAAAAGCCTCTCATTGTGTACCTACACGTGAAATGTTGTCCAAGGGTTTGAAAAAGATTGTCCAAGGCACTGTGATAATAGATTAAAAGTCCTCTATGAGTAAATGGGATGCCGACGCATTTCGACCTATAGAGATCTTCTTCAGGGCTTTTCACATGTAGGTTCACAATGACAGGCTTTTCTATGGAATTTTAATAACTTCTTTATAACTTTTTAATCACCTCTTTTTGTAGCATTTATACTATACAGGTAAACAATAAATTTGATGTTAAAAGATTTTGAGAAATTTGGATATATTGCCCATCTATACTTTGGTAATATATTTACAGTTCAACATTACTCTTAAAGGACAAATATTATGCATTTTTATATCGTTATTATCCTTTAAACATGCTCTTGAGTACCTTAAGTTTGGCATGTCATGTTTTAGAACTAAAAAAATTGCTTATAAAAAAACAAAATGAACATCTGTATCTCTGCACAATCCCACACTCTTACTGAGTTTAGGCGCCATCTACTGGCTGCATAGCGCTTACACAAGCTAAAAATGTTATGAGGAAATGCGAGCGAGCCAAGCAGTTGTAATGAACGTGACTAGACGGCAGAAATCCTCAGAACAAGTCTGGGGATGGCGTAAAACAGCAGAAGATCCTCACTGAGGGAATTCAGCAGGGAGTGTTTTGACGGTCGGCGGGGAGAAGATTCTCTAACCAGGATTCATTCATTCAAACTAGCGTGAATGAAGCTAAATGATACTTTTTGCTCACGGAACAGTGTTAGAGTTAGCAGGGTTAAAAGCTTGATTATTCTTCCACTGTGAACAAGTCTACAAGTGACAAAAGCTGACAATCTTAAATAATTTGAACTTTTGTGTCTTTTCACACACTGCTCCTTCAGATAGGATTTAGCTTTTCTCATGTTTCTGTGTATCCTTTGAAAATGCTGTGGTAGAAAAGGTTTCAAAGGTACCGGTAATCACCTGGACAGTGTTTTTGAAATTGTGACATTTCAAGTCTCGATTTCAAAGACATTGTCCAGATGATTACCTTTGAAACATGTTCTACCGTGGACCACTCCTGGACACAAGAGGGATTATGCAGACTACTTTGAAAATATTGTTTTTGAACATTTTGGACCAACCAAACCGTTTTGTTCTTCAAAATTTAATTAAATTCTAATTATAAATCAGACTTTAAAACCAGACTGTTACTTCTACAATTACTTTTGCTCAAGCAGTAATGGCCACATTTGAAATATGGGGGGAACAATTGTCTAAGAATCAAGCAGATCGTGCACCAACAAATCCTACTTTTTGTTAAGTTAGAAATATTAAAATCTGTTGATCATGTCGTGATGTAGAAGTCATATGCTCCCTCTCTTCGTATAGAAATTGCTTGATCAGATATTAAGTCAATACAACCTTAGACAAAAACACACATATATACTATAGATATAAACTATAACTTATAAAGAAGTAGTTGTATGTCTGTTTAAGAGGTTACTATATGGAACAATCTGGATGATAATACCATTATTTTTGGAAAACTCTAGAACTCTGATATGATCCTTGTAGTTTTTTGTTTGCTGTTCGCTGCTTCTCTTGGGATTCTTGTGCTTCATGAGGGTTAAGATTGATAGGAGATTATTTGATGGCATTTGAAGAAGCACATAACATTCATAAATGTAGTTACGGTTGAAGAAAGTTTTACTGACGTCAGTTGATTGGATCAGCACTTCAAACCATGCGTAACGTTTCAGAAAGCAGTTTCTTTTATACTATAGCTTGGGGTCCTCTGAGATCTTCTAACTGACCTGGACAGCACTATGTATATATTTTTTAACTTCAGCCTAAACCTTTTCAGTCATGTTTCAGGTGAGTTTGTTGTGTACATCCTTGTCACGTTTAAACAATCAAATGAACAACAACAACTACAAAAAAGAAAAGAAAAACAACACTACTTTGTACTCCTACTTGAGCAATATTATTTTGAAACTACAGTGTCACTTGAATAGTATTTTCCGTCACAATGGCTGGTATTTTCGCAGCACAAGTCGGGTTAATTCAGCCGATCGTGACCTCCATTAGACGTTGGCATTCCCTTTCATAAGCTCACGCCCACACTTTTGCCCTCAGCCTGGGCCGTTAACCTATAGAGAGCGATATCAGTCTGAGCCGACACATAAAGCGTCGCCGTAATTCCGAGAACACCTGAACGTAATTGTGAACGTTTTATTGCCTGAGAGAGACATTCTTGAAGTTAAAGTAAGCTACGTTTTTGGATGAGTTCAGTGGTTCTTCGGTAGATAGCTAAAGGCATACCAAATACAATCTATAAAGGAACAAACGAAACATACTGTGAAAGCGATGATAGATTTTCAAAGGTTTATACAACACTAGAGGATGTTTAGATTTCGAAAACTTTCCAAGTACAAGTCTGACCCACTGTACTGTAGTGTTATTGTCTGTGGGTTGAAGGAAGAAACACCCAGTCTTGCATTGACTTCACCTGCGAATATAGAGAATACAGAAGAAGACGGCTTTGTGAAAGTGCTGTGGGCTGTATGTGAGAGCGGTAATACGCTTCAACACGGAGGTCAGGAGAGGTCATCCCGGCTAATGAATGCGGAGAAATATGGCGACTCAATAACTAGCTGCTTTTTGATGCAAAGAAAGCAGAAGTGGAAGCAACTGGATACACCTTTGCTGTAGTCAATACGAAAAAAAAGAAGACATTTCTACATGGGTTGAAATAAGTTAACTTGCTAGATTTTAGGCGAAAACATGAACTGTTACTGGTGGTGTACGGGTGTGTTCAGAGAGAAGAAAAAGCATCAGTCGAAGTAGTAGAAATAGGAAGGTAAGTGAGGTTATTGCTGATGTAATGGTGTCAGTAGTAGGCAGACGGAGTACAAGTACTGCTAGGAGTTGTACAAACGGCCTAGTACAAATAATGAGCTGTAGTTGACAAAAGAAATTCTCGGTTGACCCTGCCTATTGATTTAGGAATGTAGGTTTTCAATTTTTTTCTTTAACCAATAGTTAGAGCCCTTCGCGGTCGTTTATGAGTCACGTTACACCTCAGTGCATTTGTCAGTAAACACAGAGCATGTTGTAAAGTCTCTAATGTTAGCCGATTACCTTAGCTTGCGCAGTATTATAGATCGATAGTTTTCCATCTGGGGCAAAAAGGTCTCTATTTTCTCCACCGATGTGAAATTCAAGTGAAAAAAAAACATGCAAGATTAATATTAGTTCATAAATATAATAAGTAATAATAAGTAATAATAAGTACATGATAAGTCAGTGATATATTTATGGGATATTTACGGGACTTGTTTACACTCGGCTTCACAGTTGCATGATGGTGCTCGCTTGGGCGCTCTCTGGTTGTGCAATCGTGTATTACAAACCTAAGAATCACCTGAAATACCCAAAATGCACTCACACAACTAACAAAAACCGCAAAAACAACAATATATATAAAAAAGTACCAGAAAATTGTGTATTTATGTGTAAGAAGTAGTGCTGTGCGATATGGCAAAAATAAATAAATTAAGTAAGTAATTAAATTAAATATTTTTTTGCATATTAGATGATTATAATTTTAACTGAACTCTCCAGTGACGGCTGCTCTTTAGAAGATAATTCATATTACTTTTTAAAAATGCCTCCCAATTATAAAGCGTGCATGCCTGTGGGCTAATAGTCTGTTTTAGTTTAATGTAAACTATTTTACATTTAGTTTTACAACACATCAAACACTCATCCACCCTCACCATTTAAAAAAATTTAAAAAAGATGCTGGATTGTTGTTGCGTTCGGGCCTTTGCCGAGACATAGAGCGGAGGAACCAAAAAACACGCAACTTTCACAGATTGAACAACATAAGGCTCCTCCGTAAGTGATAAAGGTTTGTTAAATATGCACAAGGTTTTAATTGTTCGTTTTTTGAATATGGTCGCTAGGTAGAGGTGTAGAAAGCCGCTGAACTGGCCATTTCGTGCACACAATTAGCCGTTTTTTACATTGTTGATTAATAAAAACATTCATTGTAGCATCAACATCAGAAATGAGTCTATTCCTTGGCATCGAAATCAAGTTTTTAATAATCATAATAACAACACAAATCTTTTCCTTTTTGCTGTTGTCCCATAGAAAAACGTATATACAAAATCAATGAATGGACTCGACTAATGCAAATTTTGGTCAAAACAATACAAAACTCCAAAGTACATTTTCACATTTCAACATAAAATTTCAATAACAATTCTAGTTGCTGCTCTAATCTCTTAATTTTCAACCGATGTGCCCAGAAACACTATATTGCCTTGAAAAAATGTCCAATGAATTAACAGATTAGTTTATTTAATTATTTACCATTTTGGTGTGTCACAAACACACTTAAAAAGAAATACAAAGAAAGCAAAACAATCACCATTGCCAAATTTCAAGAACTAGATAGTGTCACGGACGTTATTTACCGCTTTATATACGGTCCGATTTGATAATGTTTTAGCAGGTAGTGTGCCATTGTATCTTTTCAACCGTCAAAGCAGCCACTCAAAAAAGGTTGGAAAACACCGCTCTAATCAATTACAAAAATAGCAATCGCGCTCATTAACAACATTCAAGGCGCACATACGTGTTTCAAAGTCGCTCACGTTCAGAATGCTTTCCGTAAACGAGCAGCCGTGGTAGATTTTACATGCACTCGTCTCTCTATGGCAGATTAATGACAGGTGAGGCGGTACAATTCAATCTGAAATATGAAGAAATATCCTCTTGTGCCCGTGCCCGCGTAGAGCTAGCCCTTCAATTTACTACTCCATGTTCTCATATATTTGCATTAAAGCTGCATGTGCTCGTGTCTTGGCCTTTCGACCCGCAGAAGCCCTGGTCAATTCTCTCCTCCTCGAGCTCGTCTTAAATTGCTGACTGCATCCCCAGGAGGTCCGCATGCCTCCATCCAAACTGATTTACATTTAATTTGGTCCGCTCACATGTAAATGCCAGAGGGTACTGGTAATGCCGCCCTCTGACATTATAAAAATGAAATAATGACGTTAATTGTCAGTTAGACGTTGCCACGGACAAGACAGAGATGGTGTTTCGCTTTGAAATGTTCTCTGGGGTAGAGTTGGTGGTTAGGGCTTCATTAGCACAGTGATACATTTAAATAAAGAGTAAATATAGAAGAGAAGACATACTTGGCCAAAATATTCTGTCTGGTGTTGTGAAAATGGGGGATTTTAACATGCATGCACAAACTGTGACATTTTTATTGTGTATTTTAGCGAGCTAATGATAATAACAAGCTAAGTTAGTAGTAAATGTAATGAAATATGTACTTCAGATGAACTGTAAATCATCTTTTTTTAAGTTTAAAGAATTTGCACACTGTCCCTGATGAATAATACTGTGGTTGGATTTTGTTGTGTTGGATTTGCGTGATCGTTTTATTTGAATTATTAACTCATATCTGTATCTGTATCTTATAAAAGGTTGTTACAGAAATGTCTAAACTGCCAACGTTTCTTTGTATAAAGTAATGATTGGTTAGTTTTAGTTGTTATGAAAATGTATGAGCAATAACTATATCGTCTGAATATTGTTTTCAAGATTAAAAAAAAAAAAAAAACTTCACAAAAAAGCTAAATAGAGAAATAAATCTAATTTCATAAGTTGTAAAAAAGCTGCCCTTAAGACAAAAGGCTGTAACTGTCTAAACTGCCAACATTTATTTATGTGTATAATCTAATAACTGGTTATTTTCGTTGAATGTTTGTTTATTTTTCACTTAAGATCTGCAATGAATTTCTATCAAAACACTACATTTCTTTATATCTGTCTATATTGTTTCCATTATAATACATCCTATTAAATAAGAATAACGCAAATGCATCAACAGTGTTCCAAAGAGTTGAAGTTGGCTGAAGTTGGCTGAAGTTGGCTAAATGTGCAGCTCATCAAGCACAGCGGCAGTAGACTTTATGGTAAATTAAATCGCAAATGGTTGACATTAAGGCTAAGAACTACTAAGCACTACTAGAATGCTGCCAAAAACTGGTTCCTAAACACTTTGTCCTTGACCAGAGTACTTTTAAATACAGTAGCTAAACTCAATTCATTTATATCAGCAAAATCAAAAGGCTGTGCAGGTTTTATCCGGTCATGGCTGAGTAGTCCTTTTTCAAGTAATTATTAAAACTAAAGCAAGACAGGGCCAAAAACTAAGCAGTGCCGACAGGAGCTGATGATGGTGATTAATAGGTAAAAAGTGCCCTGGAGTGTTTCCATAAATGTGCCAATCTGTGGAGCTTGCACCTGAGCTTTTAGGCTGTTCATTTAAGACGTCGCTCTGCTCCGCTCGGATCGCGGCGGGAATACAAACCTCATGCATTTCAAAGCCTTCGATAATTTATAACATATGAAAAAATAATAGACGAAATGTATGTAGTTTGGTGGACTTGGTTTGATAGATACAGATGGAAATGCAATGACAATATCATCTCAATATTTTCTTCAAGATATGGAAAAAAAACTGCTACAAAAAAGAAAAAAAAGGAAATATAAATTTTTGTCAATACTAAATGAAAAGTGTATTGTGAGGAGATCTGAAAGATATAAAAGGTTAAGTCCAAAATGGCTTCCCACAATACTAAATAATGCACAATTCTAAACACTTCAAGATAGTAGAATAAATTAACAATAAAATGGCTAATACTTGAGGCAAAACAGACAACAAAACACATTCATTTGAAAGCTTATTTTTTCAGAGCAGACTGTTTGTTTACCTGACAGTTTCGCCTGCTCACTCACAATCTTCGTCAAAGTGTCACTCAATGTTGCTGTGACGTGTCTTGTCAGTCTATTTTCACTGATTTTGATGCTGTTATCCTACCGGTGGAGGCAGGATGACAGCGCCATCTATAGTCCAACTCCTTTAGGACAACGCATTAATCACGCTAACTCGATCTGCATTTAAACGAAAATGACGAGGTGAGAAGAAAACTGTTTTAAGTGAGAAAAGCTGCAGTACATGTATTTGTCCAGAAACAGCGCTGTGCTCCCTTCTGATGTATTGTGCTGCATGCAGAAGTAATCTAAGAGCTTGTTGGCTTCTCGGAGAAAACTTTTAGACCATGTGTTATTGTGCATGATTTTTGTGCAGTTTCTTGTATAGATTTAAATGTATGAGGCCTAAAATAGTCGAATCACAGCACAGATCAGGGCTGCGCACTACTTTCTCTGTGAAAAAAAAATGTTTGTCCAGTATTTATGAGCTGAGAGGAAATCCCTCAATCCTGGATTAGCCATACCTCGTCTGCCTGTACGAACTCCCTCTTGAGTGGTTCTGGCCCCACAGTCCTAGTTCATCTGCAGCCTGTCCGTCCGTGGGAGTAGGATCTCTCCTTCACTGTGGTTCTCCCTGAGGTTTCTACTTTTTCCCATGGGGTTTTTTGTAGTTTTTCCACGCCGCGAAGGAGGGTCAAAGGACAGGGGCATTCTGGGACAGTTATCTGAACTGCTGGCCCATCGAGGCAACTGTTGTTGTGGGACAGTTATCAGAACTGCTTTTACCTGTGGCCCATTGAGGCAACGGTTGTTGTGATTTTGGGCATTATAAATTTGATTTGATTTGATTTGAGAACGGCCTCCGACCCCAAGGAAACCACCTCTCCCTTCGTTTTCAGTGAAGCGCAGAGTGAACACGGATTCAAAGAACACGCAGCTTGTTGTGGTTTAAAAGGAAGACCAATCCAATATCAAAATATCGCGGTGTGTGGTAGTAAAAAGGCCCCCTCGTTCCGGTTTATCGTCCAGTGGGCATGCTTCCGTATTTCAATCGCCTGCTACAAAGTTTGTTCCTCTGCTCCAATGACGTTCACTCCACCCCAGTCCATGATGTGGTTTTCTCGTTTAGAAAAGTCAGAAACATCCGATTTGAGTTCTGCTTTGTTTTGTTTCCCATGTGCCAGTAGCAGATGGCGCTAATGTCCCGCCTCCACCGATAGGAAAACGGCACCTAAACCTGTGCACAAAAGCTGACAAGACACGTAGCAACATCAAGTGATACTCGGAAGATTGCAAGTGAAACAGTTCAAATTGTCAGGTAAACAAAACAAACTCTGATCTGAAAAAAGAACCTTTATGTTAACAATAAGAAGACCAAATGAACTAAAATAAAGATTTAGTTGGGAGCTTATTTTTACAGTCTACATGGCCAGGATGCAAGGACAGTCTGACACAACCAGACAAGAAAACACAAACATATTTTCCAACTAATAGGTATAAAAAAGTAGAGCTGCACGATTTAAAAAAAATATCGAATTGTGATTTTTCTGATCAGTATTGCGATTATGATATATGTTTTAATAATAGAATTCAGTTCAAAGTTCACATTTTAAACATGCCCAGGAGAACTGACAAAAAGACTGAAATACAAACTGACAAACAGAAAAATCACCTTCAGAACAGTTTTGTTGCTTTGAAGTTGCATTTTTGTTGCTTCTAGTTGTATTTTGACCACTTTTTGTTGCGTTTCTGTTGCTTCTAGTCTCAAGTTTGTCGCTTTTACTCATGTTTCTGTCGCTTGTTTTAGAAAATGTTGTAACAAATCTAAACTACAGTGTTAGCAGTTTTTATGCCGAATAAAACAGGATATTTTGTTGTTTGTGGAAGAAATGATGGCACTTCAAAAACTGCAGCTAATTGATTTGCTAATTGTGTCCATTCAAATTTTGATTAGATTTGGATTATTTGAGCAGCCAAGAAAAAGTATAATATTCAAATTGTGGAGGCTAATGAATTAGTAATTTGGGTTAAAAATAATATGCTAAAAGCTAAGTAAGGATGTCACGAAATCAAAATTTTGTGATACCATTGCTGTGAGAATATACATGATAACACAATTATTCATGATTATTGACACATAACAAAACAAAAGTAAAATACAAGCAAAACTTCATGCATCACTGTTTTGATATTATGTGAGTAACTTTATGAAATCAAACTTTCTGAACACAAGAGTAAATATACAGTGATATAAACAGCCATATAAACAGCACAATATATTCAAGTTTCTGTTTTTGGAGTAGGCTACAGTCACATTTATTATATCAAATGACCTGAATAATCATGATTATTTTGACATCCCTAAACCTAAGGCTCATGTGATAGATAATTGCTCTATAAATTGTAGATGAATTAAACTTATATCAATTGAAATGCGTTAATGTTCTTGTTGTATTACTCCTGGCTGTGGGAGGCTCCTGAAGTGCAACAAACTGCTGTCAAAGCTCTCGCGAAACATTTCCACTGCAGCCCTCCTGATCCTTAATTACCCTCACAGCACATCCTGACCAGAGAAAGACGCAGTCATGAGGAAAATAAACAGCAAATGTGTCCACAAAGAGAATATGCAGTTTAATAAATGATCTATCGCACCGGATCTAACAGTTTTTTAGAAGTCCAACAGTGCCCAATCGTTTGTGAAACTATAGTGTTTTTTTCCCTCTCTCAACATAAACGTTATTATGTATTTTGACTGAAGCAAAGATAAAACACTGATTTTTAGATCGCTTTTTGCTAATTAAAGCTGCGCTATGTAACTTCTGGCGAGTAACCTGCGTGTCTGTATGGAGATGTTGCTATGCCGGGAATGTTCCACAGTATAGCATTTACACTTAATTATCTTGCATTCATGCTTTTTATTTCAAGTGTTTTATTGCTAAGACAAATACCTTAAATAATAAAAATTCTTACTGTGAGCGGGTTCACCTCTCCACAGAACTGACCTGTAGCTTGGTCTGGTAGCGTCTAGGGGTGTCTGTTGACCTTATTCTGCCCCGCCCACTTTTGCAGTTTTTTACACTTCCGTCTGTAAACGCACTTTCGTTTGACGAGAACTCCATTAAAGCTAATGACGAACGAGAGAAAAGTCTCGCTGCTAAAATGTTACATAAAGTAGGTTGATTTGTGTAAAATGTTTAATGAACACGAGCAACAACAAGTCAACACTGCACCGATTTCCTGGTCAGTCTGAAAACAGCTTTTTAGTCCATGTAGAACTTATTTTCTGTTGAGCTCGTCTGCTCCATGTAAACTAATACAACGGAAACAAGACAGCGGCGTGTAAGGCAACTTCCGGAATAAGGTCAATAGTTAGCCGATTAACCGACATTAAAAGCTTGTAATACACAATTCCACCGCCAAAGGTGGTTGTAAAGTGCCCCGTACAAATGTACGTCTACAGAATGAAAAAAAAGTTTGCAGAAATAATGGATTTATATCATAAAGACAGAGCAAACGTAAGTGACACTGCAGTATTTATAAAGTAATATTAATCATACATGGTTAATTTAACTTGGACCTCATGTTAATGAAGAAAACAAACAAAGAAAGATGATTCAGCTTTCCGTGAGATGGAAACTATTGATCTTTCAACTAGGGATGGGACAATAAACAATAATACCGTTTATCGTGACAAAAAGGGAAGACAATAATCGTTTGTGCTACATTTTGAACAATCGTGATAATCGCCAACAAAGATAATCGCCATTTTGTGCAGAAAAAAACAACTTGTTCTCCTCTAGATCATTTTTGTTTTCACGTATAATAAAGTACAAATATGCCAGAAGGTATTTATAATTAGAAAGTGATGTCTTTATCACATTTATCACTTTGTCACATTTTCAAACTGTCGTGACTATCGTGATATTATCGTTAATCGCAATTACTGTGGCCATGATAATTGTGATATAACATTTCAATATCGTCCCAGGCCTACTTTCAACAGCCCAAGCTAAAGTAAGCAACTAACGATAGCAACATTACACCGTGACTCTATTTTAAGAGTAGTTTATTCATAACCAGGCAGGGCTCTAGGCTGAAATCAAACAGGTGCATATGCGATCATTTTTATAGAGTGTGCTACTAAAAATCAGTCTGTTGCGTTAGTCCGAGTGAAAATAAACAAAATATATATAGAGAGACAGAGTAGATTCTAGACAGACTGTTTCTGGTCCAACACGGCGTCTCAGGACGGTGCTTTTGCATCACACACAGCGGCAGCACGAGGGACCAGCCACGGCTTTTACCGTCTCCTCTGACTGCTCACTAGTTTTTGTTATTTGTTATAGTTAGTTATTTGGAAAAGTTATCCTGGCTTCTTTTACTTTTTTACTTGAATTTCTTCTTATTAGAAGTCTACCACCGAACACTGTTAGCCCTGAACATGTGTCAGTCACCCGCTATAATCATGTGCAATACTGTAACATGTGTCATTCACCTGTGACAATCATGCGCAATATAATTTAACATACTATTAATACACTTTTACCTCACTATAGTCACTTATTGTATATAACAAGACATTTAAGCCACTTTATTTGCCATTTTTACTATTTATTCCCAGTCAGCCACCTTCTGTAAATAAGAATGTGCACTTTATACTTTATATTGTATTTTTATTACCATGTTTAGTAATTATTTATCCTATTTTTATTGCATGCGCCTATTTCATTCATTCCTGTCCTAAACTGTGTGTTGCAACAGTGGAATTTCCCCATTGTGGGACAAATAAAGGATCTCTTATCTTATCTTATCTTATGTCAGATAAATGAGCTCATGGCTTTTTAAAACTGTCTTACTAAAAGAAATTCCATCCCTCATGGTGTCACCTGCTTATCTCCATGAAGATAGATTTGTTTAATTCCATACTTCGGAACATTCCAGGCAAAGCAAAAACAATCCAATCCGTAAAATAATGTAGTGCACCTTTAAACAATTTAAACAGTAAAAACATGTGGCCTTTTAGCTCAAATCTGCTTATACTTACTAACAGTTAAAGCCTCCTGAACATTTTAACCGAGCAAATAAAACCAAAAAGCAGTATCGTACGAGGGGGGCACATAGCTCATGTTTGTGACCGGGGAAAAGTGCACACTCACAGCTCCAGCTCAGAGTCGGAGGCAGTGGGACGAGCAGGCAGAGCTATTGATTTATCGACTGTCCATTTAGAGACGAGTATCAGCCCACAGCCGAGCCACGCAGCGCCGTTATCAAGAGGAAACTAGTGAGTTATGATTGTGCACTGTCCGGAGCTACATTCTCTACAGGTCATTATCCACTCCACACGTCAGCTGTTTCAGTCCCCACAGGCCCCGCTCTGGGAAAAACACTGATACTGTCCCATTCTACTAGGGTTGCCACAAAGTATTGATACATATATACTAATTAATACAAAAACTAGTATCTAATATATACTCATTAGCAAGTATTGATGCTAAAAAAAAGCACAAGTATAAAAGTATAAAAGTGGACCTTTCCTGATTAGTTTTAGAATAGTCTTGATCTATATCAGAACTAGTATAAAAACTATTGCAATATTTAAGAAACTTTTCAATTATTTTGTGTTGGAAATTCCATTTTATTGTCAAAATAGGTTAGGGGTTTAGTATGGAGTATCAAGCCTTTTTCTTAGTGTCTAAATAGAGTTTGAAATGTTATCTTACGACAACACTACCTTCTATTTCAGACTATTACAGGTGTCAAATACATACTAATCAATACTAAAACTGGTGCTGACACTACATTAGGGCAGAATTTGATCTTTCTTGAACTAGTATAATTCACTAGCAAGGACCACAACCTCAAGCTTGGATGCAGAAAGTTTACTGGCGAACGGGAACAACGATAAAATGCATGAGAGTGGATGATAAATGTAGTTTTGGGGCTTCTAGCGATGAGGGCTGCAGGCTCCCGGGCCTCGATACCCCCCGACCAGGAGATAAGACAGAATAATCAGAAAAGGGTGGGAGGGAGGGGCACGACACAACGAACGCTGGTGTGTGTGATCGGGAAGCTTAAATAGAGTAGTCACCGGAAGGGGCGTGGATGAGGTGTGGTCCTGCTCCCAAACTTCAGATAACAGACTTATCTCCATGGCTGGTAATGTTATGGATTATATTATTTCCATAATATTACCAGTCTATGGATTATTGTCTGGTAATATTATTTTTTTCTTATTATCATTGTGAAATCTGTAATGAGTGGCAAACCTTTTCCTTAGTATTGAAATTGAGAGTGAAATGTGAAATGTAGTAGTATGATAAAATATAAATCCATTACTTACTGTAATTAAAGCTGCTATACGCACGTCTTTCAGAAAACCCATATCATAAACCCATTGATTTTTTGGAAGCAAATGTCTCATTAGCATATCACCTTTGAGAAAATAACTCATTAATATCATTCATGCATCTGTAACTGTCAACAACTTTTTCATCACAAATGTTTCATCATAACCTAACGTAATGTTTGTTGTTGTTTCTTTTCATATTGATTTTTTTCTGTTTCAATATGGATTGTTGTATGCATGTAACCTGTTTCCGTGGATATATTAATGCTTTTCCTTGAATGTTCCACCACATGGCATTAAACCTTGTAATCTATTTTCTTTGAGGACAAGCTGATAACACCAAAATACCAAGTTACAGGTCAGATCAGTGGAGAGGCATGCATGCTTTTCAAGAATTTTCAAATAAAACATCTGTAATTTAATAAATGCAAGATAAATATGTACAATGCCGTACCATACAGTATTCCAGGCAAAGCAATAACATCTCCATGGAAACAAACCAGTGGACCTACACCTCTGGTAAGTAAGTGTACCTTTAACAATTCCCCAAATAAATTTGTTGTAAGAATAGACCAAAAAGAACTGGTGATATAACCTCAGCATTAACAGTATTTTGAATTATTGTGTAAAAACACTCAGTGAAAGTTTGGCTTGAAGTCAAATGGTCTCACTCACTGGAGGACGCTTCCATTGACTATTAGCACCATTTGCCAACAAAACAATGACAAGCATTAGCTTACACAGCAGTTTAAAACAAAGCCGAAGTGCAATAGCACCAGACTGGGAAAGCAGGATGTAATGAGTGCTACTTGAATGATTAAATAAGAGAGGAGTTGTTTTTAATGTGACTTTAAAGGTGCACAATGTTTCTTATCTGGTGATGATCCACCACCTTGAGATGTTATTACTTTAATTAAAATGTTTTTTTTTTCAGACCAGAGTTTGTTTGTTTTCATAACTGACAGTTCTGTCTGCTCACTTGCAGGCTTCTTCAGAGTTGTCATGTGATGTTGCTGTGACGTGTCTGATCCGCTAATTTACACAGGTTTTGGTGCTGTTTTCCTATTGGCAGAGGCAGAACGACAGCGCCATCTGCAGTCCAACTTATTCAGGACAGTATCCCAGGTGTATGGGAGTGAAAACACTCCCTCATCCCGGTTTATAGTCCCCTCAATCTAGAAACAATATTTGTTATCCTCCAAACTGTTGACAAACAAACTTATTCTGAAAAAAGAACCTTCAAATTAGACCAAAGACCAAATGAACCTCATTGATTAAGTTTACTTACTTTAAACGAAATGCTCCACTGTATGTAAGTGGGAATAATAGACAGCATAACAAACTGACATGCCATGTTACAGGTCAGATCTGTGGAAAGGCGACCCTATTCGTTGTAAGAATTAATGTTTTTCCAGGGTATTTTCAAGCAATAAAAACACTTCTAACAATTTAATGTCCAATGTGGAAATGCAAAGCAATGATATTTTCCACCACAAAAGTTTCATAGCCTTGTTGAGAGCTCATGTTTACAGTAAATATCTAATTAGACTACCTTTGGACAAATTACCCAAACAAACGTCTCTCAGCGGGAAGAGTATTGTGCATTTCCAGCCACATCTCACCCTTTTTATCAGGCTCGATTAACACTCTCCCTGCAGCCAGCCTCACCGCAATGATCCCATTTTAACTACATCAGCTCTCGTAAACGCGCAGTCTCGGGCAAATGCCTATCCATCTTTGTTCTGTGCCTCATTATACCGCACGGCAATCCTCTCAACACTTTTCGTCTTCCCATCGAACGCTACACAGACGCAGCATCGGTCACGGGAAATAACGCAACACAAGCCGCCTTCTCCATCTTGACGTTTTTATCTGCAATGTAATTAGCACAGTACGGAGTAGCTTAATGCTCCTCCCCGCTCTCCAGCCCAGTGAAGGTAACTGTAGGCAGCTCCTAATCCAGGCAGCCCTAATGGGATTAGCAGCGGAGGGAAGGGGCCCATGTCACCCACACACAAATGCGTTTGAAAAATCACAACCGCACTATCCGTCATCCCCCAAGCTCTCTCTCCACCATTTCCACACCATTTCTCTATCTGTCTACTTGGATTACACCAAAATGGGCCATTTCTTAAAAATCGCCATCTGGACCACTCTGCGATTATGAGCTGATGATGATGGAAGAAGAATAATCAGTATTGAATTAGAACTAGCTCAGTACAATGCTTGTCCAGCCGAGTACAATGCCATTATGGTTTGTATTTGGTTTCAGAAAAATGTTTAAGGCCAATTTGGAAAGGTTTTGAAAGCCTGAAAGAAAACAAGCTAATGAAAGTGACCATTCATTTCCAGAACGTACACTTTAAACACTAATAATGAGAAATAATTCATTGGAAATATTAAATACAAGCTGTAACCCTTGTCATTCTACCTTCGTACTTTTTATAACATTAGCCTGAATGGCTCAATATTTGGACAATGTAGTAACTAGAAACAGTAAGAAAGATCTCCAGTCACAGTGTGGAGCTCAATAACCAAAGATCACTGCGGTTCTGGATTAAAACTCCCATGTATTTTCCCAGTGGACTTTTAGAAAATTCAAGAGTTTAAGGACACGACAGAGGCCAGCAATTTCTTAATGTGGAAACTAAGGTTGTTTCAGTCCAAAATAAGACACTAAGAGACTTTTTTTTTTAATAACATAACAGTTTTGTAGTTTTAGAAACAGATTTTTACAAAGAATTATAGGTCTTGTGGTCATAAACTAATCCAGATCAAACTTTCTTTTTTCTTTATTTGACATTGGGAAAAATTGAGTAAATTTACTTTTGGAATCTCGAAATGAGTGGTCGCTGTTGAGCTCCGTTGTGTACAGTAAACAAACATAATGTAATGTATGTACTGGACTTTCATCATTTTATACATGGACTTTGTGGTACAACAGGGCATTAACCATTAAATGAGAATAGATCTGGGTCAGAGACAGGCTGACCACTGAATTCCAATCAATTTTACGACATAAAAGTGGACATTTTAGCTATGTCAAACCCATTTTTGGATTGAGATTCTTTATCGCAGTGGGACCAGACAGAGATACTGTAGATACTTGAGACACATTATTGTCATTCAAGGTACAGGTTTAAAATGCGTACTTGAACTAAATTTTGTGGCATCTCACTCAGCAAAGTGCACGAATTGGTACAAAAAATGTAAAGTACCATAATAAGAGACATATTTAATAATACATTTTTAATACTATTAAAAAAAGGCAGTCAAGACCAAGTCATTAAAGATTGGTCAAATTGCCACATTGTGATTTTTTTCATGAAAGAAATTTAAGCAATAAAAAATACATGAGAGCAAACTACAAAAAATTTAAAATAAAATAAGAGGATGAAAAAATGCAGTTAGCATCAGAATCAGACACGTTTTATTGTCATTGTCAGTGAGCAAAATTCAAAAACTTGGAACTTGCTCCAACGGTACGGTGCAAAATACACCAAGGAACAATCATAATAATACTAGTTAAAAGACTATGCTAAAATAAGGGCATCTACTTTCTATTGACTGCATTTGGTGAAAAGGGAAACAGTCGTAATGTGCTGCTGTGAAATCTGGATTTAAATGCGTCAAATTAATAAAAGTAATACAAGTTCTATTCTATAAGAGTTTGTGCCACCAGCTCAGTGCCTGTTAACCATACTTTAAACAACTTTTATCTGCCGCTATATAAAAGGTAAAAAGCCAGAATCCTCTGTAATAGACTAGTCCTTGCTCTCACTATCTACAGAGAGCTGAAAACCCGACAGACTCCATGTGGCGCGGAGTGAGAGAGAGCGAGAAAGACTGGCAGACCCACACAGATGTGCAAACACAATAACACACAGAGCAGCCGCCATTCCAAATTACAGCTCCATCTCACATCCCATCAGGCCGAAGCTCTTGATCGAACGCCTGGCCACGGAGACCCCGAGGTGGGCTACTGCGCTGCCAACAGCTGGGGCCCTTCCAAGGCACCCCCATGTCTTATTCATGGAGGTCCCATCGGCTCTCATCACTCATCAGCTCTGTCTCCTCTCCGCAGACAAACACGGCAACATGTACCCCGCGCGCAGCAATCAAGGGCATCAGGAGAAGGGGAAAGTTGATGCGATGAAACAAGCCAATCAGATGTGGTTGTGTGTGATGCGCGCGGTGGTGTCGTGAGGAGAAAAGGATGCTGGGTAGTACCTTATCCAGGTCATGAGCTCCACGGTGTCTGGGTCGTAAAATTCTCGCAGTTCGGATAGCTCCTCCATCAGCTTGGGCCAGAACTGAGAAATGAGGAAACAATGTTGGAGATGGAGAAGTCGGGTCGGGTTCCAAACAGGGGTTTAGCGTAGAATGGGTTTATGAGGGCGGTTCTGCTGCTAAAAATGGTTTACAGTGTCATGAAGTGATATTAGTCAATCACAAAGTCAACATTTTATAAAACTGGAGAACCACTTTATAATAACTACACCTTAATAAAGCATGCACAAACTCTGAATTCATAATGAACAAATTAGTTTAAATTTGTTTATCAAGAAAGATTCAAGCTTAGTAACTACTTCATTAAGGGGTTTATGTCTAGGCCTTATAGATGTTATTCATACATTCATAGGCCCACAAAGATTAAACATAATTCAATTCCACTATGTGCATGCAACACGTTACTGAAAGGTAAAAATAGGCTAATATGAATAAACAAAAGAGAAGAAAGCATTGTCTAATACATGATCTCTGATTCATTTAAATAAATAACTGCAACAGTGCAGTCTGATACTTAAACTTGAAAGAGTAATTAATGTTTATATTCAACTGAAACGACTGAATAAATAAGGATGTAATTTACATTTATTTTATACTTCTAACAAGCTATATGCAGCAAATTGAATGGCCTCATGAATGCAGCAAAGTGATGATGACTCAAGAGCTCTATCCTTGACCATTTTAATTTAGTTTATTGAGAATGATCATATTAGGTGCACAAGTGTGTTTTTTTTCCCATGAACATAGAGAATATTCCTGCCTGTCTGAAATGTGTAAGATGGAATGCTGCAGCAGAATTAACATGTATTATTTTGCTTTTTTAAATGACTTTTGAGCACATTGTATGTAATATTTCTCAATGGTTAGTGGTGTTGAGAATTAGATCTTGTTTGATCCTTTATTGACTATATGACTGGTTGTGTAACCATTTGTACATTTATCTACATGTTCAAAATAAAGAATTAAATAAGTACATTTGAAAACAATCCTTAATTTAAAAAAAGTGGAAGTATGGTGTCACTTTAAGAACCTATCTAGCAGTACAGAGAAGCTTTCTAACAAGACTGTGATGACGAGCCTAAAGAGAAAATGACATACCTTATGATACAGGCAACCCATCATCACTAGTGGAACTGCATATGTCACAATCCTTAACTGCAAAAAAGAGAGAAAGAGAGAAAGCGGCTCAGATGAAGTGACAGGCTGTAATCGAATCAACTGCAGCCAAACTTGGAGTCAGACTAAGAAAATAATGTTGAAAATATATATTAAGACGAGGAGTGAACAAGATCACAGAGAGATAAGTGTCAGAACACATAGCGGCTTATCTGATGCCTGCAGCTGCCACGTTAGGGACACACTGACCCCTAGTGGTGACGGCGGGCGCTTATCTCTGCTGCATAGACTGCCATCTCCATAATGAAACGGGGCAGTTTTATGCTTCGCTCACTTCCCTAACCAGCGCATTATAAGCATCCAGAGTGACTGGAATCTCCTGCTCAGTGAAGGCAGCAGCTGGACTGAGAGCTGGTTATCCTCGGGCCGAGCTATCGCGCCTAATATATGCGCAGAGCTAAAACGTGGCAATTTATGTTCGCTCTGAATTTGTCATAGTCAAAGGAGGACTGATGTGAGATTGAGAAGGGTGGTGGAATGTGTGTTACAAATTCAAATCCTGTTAGAGTATTATGTGTTTTAGGTGCCAAATTCATCTCTGGTTAAAATGAATGATGTTGTCAAATTAGAGCTGAAATACCCGAACCGGACTAGTGTTACTGGCTGATTAGTTGGCTTCATCAAGTGGCAGTGCATACACCTTTACTGAGTGACTTTTTGTGTCTTGCCAAACCATTTCTGCGGGTGCCCAGAGACAGGACTAAACATGGGCAATCAGCGTTTCAGTTTTACGCAGTTAAAATCTGGAACAGCCTTCCTGAAGATGTGAGACGGGCCTCTGACGATGTTCAAATCCAGGCTCAAAACAGTTCTGTTTTATCAGTACTCTTCTGTTTAAAGTAAAATTTATAAAGAACATAACCTGTTCTTTGTACAGGCCTGTTTATAAGGCCATGCTTGGTCTGCTTCCCTCCTACATCAGTGATTTACTAACGAGGAGAAGTGTTGATTCTTATTCTTTGCGTTCAAATGAACAACTGTTGCTCTGTGTTCCATATGTCCGCACAGAACTGGGAAAAAGATCTTTATCTCACGCTGCTCCCACTTCATGGAACATACTGCAAAAAGCTGGAAGCTCCCTGAACTTATCTCTTTAAATGATTTTAAAGCCAGACTGAGAGCACTTGAGGTCAACTTGTTTAATTGTAACTGTTTTATATAATTGTATGTAATTTTATTTGTTGTCTATGTCTGTAACTTTTTGCTGCCTCTTGGCCAGGACTCCCTTGTAAAAGAGGTTTTTAATCTCAATGGGCCTTTCCTGGTTAAATAAAGGTTAAAAAAAAAACAAAAAAAAAAACCTACGCATCTAATTGAAAGTCCTTCGTGGACAAATGCCATTGTGTTGTTTGCGAAAAATGACTAACTACTGTGTTTTTAAGTTAAGTAATCACATGCCTTTCAACATTAGTCAATTCATGTTTTAAGGTTAAGGTACACTTTTTTTGGCCTCACAGATTAATTTGTCTTCTGCATTTGACCCATGCTGCTGGAGCGTCTCTTCAGGAGCAACCCGGGGTGTCAGGTACATCTCTGTGCTCTGGAGGCACTGAAGAAGATGCCTATATGGGCTCTGGATATTTATTTCATTGTGTTGTGTTTTGCCGCCACTGTGCATCACATTTACATACCGTTCGGACTGAGCGTTCAATCATCTTTCCCCTGCAGCCAGTACACGGTTGCGTTCTGAAAGCATCTTATATCACACACGTACCAGGAATTTACTGTTGCATCGAAGGGTGTTGAATATCAGAGTCCAGATCTCCGTCCCACACACTCCGAAGGCTGCCACTGCGCACATGTGACCCGTCCAGATATACTTCATCCTGAACACAGACGAATGACACACGTAAAAGCAAGTGGTTGACAAAAGAATACGCATATAAATGTATCATATTAGCGGCAACTAATTATTGACCATTTCAATGTTGGAAACGGCTCTTTTGTTCCTTTTGACTAATTAATAACAAGACGGTCCTTCCAAAAGAAAAAAAAAACACATGATCCAAACCACTTGTCAGTTTTATAAGGCAATTAAACTAGCACCAAAGGAAATATCTGTCTACAGAGTTTACTGAGCAAAGATAATTGTGCCTCAAACGGGTTGACAAGAATTTGCCTCTTTAAATAAATAAATTCAAGTAAAAAAAATGTAAAAACAACTGACAAGAAGAACTTTGTAATTTGACAAAGAACAACAACAACATTCTCACAAAGCTGACAAAGTGCAGCAGAGTGTAAAATTGAAGAAGCTGTGGTTGAGCTTGGAGCGAGTCACCCTCATATGTTTTGTGGCCAAAGTTTTACTTTGACTAATGAGAGAATTTTTCACTTTTTTTTTTACATGACCGTTGATGTATTCTAAGTATGTATATTTAGGGCCGGACAATGAGGTGATAAAAATGTAATTGTGATCGCATTCCTGTGACGATATGCTATTTTGGTCAAATCGCCATATTGTGATTCACATATTTTCACTTGAACGCAGCTCTATGCTCAAATAAAGACAGGTTTTCCCAATTACACCACCTTTAGGTCAGTCGCAATGCTCTGAGTGAGTGACAAGTGGATTTAACCATTTTCAATAAAGCGTAAACTTTTAGAAGAAGCAGATTATTTCAGTTCAACGTAAATATGTGAGTCATGATCAGATTGAAATTGTGATTTTTTTTTTTTTTTGCATATCGTCCACGCCTAGGTATCTTCTTGTCAGACATGACGTGTTGCAGGCGGCAGTAGCTCGAGTGGTTGTCTTCTGATTCAAAGGTCGGCGCTCCTGAATGAACATCCTTGGTTAAGCGGTCAGATCCGCTGGCTCAAAGGTTGGCGGTGTGATTCCAGCTCCCTCAGGTGAATACTGCCGTTGTGTCCTTGGGCAAGACATTTAACCTGCCTCGTCCCCAGTGTACAGCGATGTATGAATGTGTGTGTAAATGTGGTTCCTTGATGTAAAAGCGCTTTGAGTGACTTGAAAGGTTCAAAAGCACAATATAAATGCAACCATTTACAGTGTCTTGTTACATGTCCCCCTGAATATTAAAAGTTATGACACTAAATTAGGCAATTACAATGTATAAACGACAGTATAGTGTACAACTAATCAGCACTAATTTCTCAAACACTACCAGTTTATTGACCTTATTCTGCCCCGCCCACTTTTGCCGTTTTTTGCACTTTTGTTGTAAACGCACTTCCGTTTGACGAGAACTCCGTTAAAGCTAATGACGAACGAGGGAAAAGTCTTGCCGCTAAAATGTTACATAAAGTAGATTGATTTGTGTAAAATGTTTAATGAACACGAGCAACAACAAGTCAACAACGCACCAATTTCCTGGTCAGCCTGAAAACGGCTTTTTAGTTCATGTAGAACTTATTTTCTGTTGAGCTCGTCTGCTCCGTGTAAACTAATACAACGGAAACAAGACGGCGGCGCGTAAGGCAACTTCAGGAATAAGGTGAATATGTTTATAAGTCACTAATGATGCACTCTGTTAAAACAGCCTTTTGTTTTTGTTTCGCTGTTTGCTCTGCATTTATTTATATGATTCTAGACACTAATTCAGTGTCCCTTCCCCACACAGAATATACAGTATTTTTCATTCATGCATTATTTAAAAGAATTTACAGGTGATAATCCAACATATTCTGTCAGCACATGTGATTGATGACCATATCAAACCATATTTCTGCTCTAAAGTATAGGTTTGAGCCGATCTGAGTGGGAGCAGTAGGAGATTAGGCTCTAATCTGAGGTCAAGCGACTCTAAGCATCATTTCTTAGAATCGGATCTGAGCTGAATGGCTCATCACTGCAAGTCACTAGAGCTTTTTCCAGAGGGGAGGTTCGGGTTAAAACACGCATCACTAGGATGACGCTTTCACAAGAATGAAAAATACACACTATTTCTCTATTTTTTTCCTGAAATTTGGTCTTATCATACTGTCACATGTTGTATAATCTCCAAATGAAATAATACTGATAATTACAAGCAAGTTTAAGTGAATCCTGCTGTAAGAAAGTCTTTTACAGTCAAATATAGAGATGTTGACACTTCGCCTGTGGACACTGACAGCCTCTTCTGTGCTGCTGTCAGAATCACAGAGGTTGGCTGAACTTGGCACACTCTTTGGCTGTGTAAGAGGGCTAGCTGTGCCAAAAATCAAAATGGCCTTGGGTTTTATCAACAATTTTCTACCTTGCTTTTTTTCCAGAAGACACTGGTTTAGTTGTAGCTTTTGTTATAGTGCACAGGTGACCATGTCAAGAGCCTTTTTAAAGACTGAAATTAATTTAGGGAGACTGTATGTGAAGTTGAATTATTGCGTTACAAAATATGCAAAAAAATGGGGAAAAGGTGTAGTTATACGGACAAACATAGCAAGTTCATGGTATTAAAGGTGGTAATATAACAATAATAGAATGCATGTTTTTTGAATGTATTTTTGAGCAATAAAAACACCCACATTTGAATTAATGCAAGATAGGCATCTTTAAAGCTATAAGGTTCCAGGAAAAGCAGTAACATCTCCTTGGAGACAAGCAGGGGGTGGGTACAGCTGCACCATACTCGAAATTATTGTGATATGGCTTTAATATTGCTTTAATGTAACTCGTATCAAAATAAAACAAAGACTAAACTAAATAAAAATAAGACCAAGGCTAATTTAGACTGAATAAGGAAAATTATAGCAAACAATAAATGAAAAAAACAGTACCTTTCTTTCAGATGGAGGACCTTGGTGTTAATGCGATTATTCATTCAGTCTTTTTCATTCATTCATACATTCTACCGATTGTTCCCGTTTGTGGTTGTAGGTGACTGGAGCCTATCCCAGAGACCTTGGGCCTTAGGCGGGGTACACCCTGGACAGTGGCCAACTTGTTGCAGGGCTGACACAGAGACAGGCAATTTAGAAATGTCAACTGACCTAAAACATGCATGTCTTTGGACACGGGAAGGACATGAAGACTCCACCCAGAGAGATCGTGTCATGTTGGTCTCGTCTGGGATTTGAACCCACGATCTCCTTATTGGGAGGCAGGAGCTTTAACAACTAGCCAATATTGCCATTTCGATACTTTTGCGATTTATTTTGCAGCCCAGGAAAGTTACACAGTGCATTTTTTGCTAATTTAGCTAATTCCATCAATGATCATTTCTGGCCCAGTGCGAAAGTTCGATGGGTAAAAAGCTAAATAACAAGAGCAGCTTCTTTAATCAAGACCCTAAAGTTATACAG
Organism: Rhinogobius similis; assembly: GCA_019453435.1. NCBI lineage: Eukaryota > Metazoa > Chordata > Actinopteri > Gobiiformes > Gobiidae > Rhinogobius > Rhinogobius similis. Next base: position 10,357,830 of record CM033621.1, on the reverse strand, counting down.
TTATATAGTTATTGCTATGATTTTCATTCATTAACATGGTATTAAAAGCTAAAGGCAAGCAATATTATTATTGGGCATTATTAAGATGCCTCTACTCAAACTATGTAAAAAGAGGAAAACCCTTTAGAGTCTAATATGGATTTTTTTTTTTTTTAAACAAGCATGATATTTGTCAGTTACATAAGAGCAGGGCTTATGAAATAGCTGAGATTCTTCCGTCCTCCAAAGCAAACGTTAATTATCAGATTTAACTGTGTATCCTCTCCTTAGAACAGAAGTAGGCTCCTGCCAGACTCAACCACATATCATGGCGCTCAGTGCAAGGGTCCTGATCAAGGCTAGAGTGGACCAATTTAGTGATGTAAGAGGCACTTAAGAGTTCTGCTGCTATTCACCAGCTCAAGAAGGAAAAAAATCAGGCTTTTAGGGGAATCCTTAGGTAGCTGGAAGTGCATAAACCAGCGATTCCATGAGCACATATGCAATCTCACCTCATGGTGCTGAAGGCTAACAAGCCGAAGAACATCGTATGCAATAGATTGTATGCCACATCTGGTCTGAAGGCTACTGCTCGTCTCTTCTCCTCGCCAGACGCTCCTTTTGGCGGGCTGTGGCGGTGACACAAAAGAACAGCATAGATACATAAACATTACAGCCAAGACAGAAGGATAGGTAGGTGGAATTAATATAGCACAGATATATTATTCAGATTTCTGGTGTTTGCAGGCAGACACCCACTACAGCCTGTCTACTGGAGTCAGCAGAGCACAAACACGCAAATGAAAGGGCCCAGGGGCGATGATGTCACTGCTGCTGTCTGGCCTCCAAGCTCACAGATAGACCAACACCATCTTCCATTTGAATACAAATCCGATATGCCGCTTCTCCCGACGTGATGTGGGGTAAAGTAGATGAAATTAATTCCTGAATTGGCAAATAGCCTTTTGTTCTAAGAGGTTAGTATTCTGGGTGTCTCCTACGGCAGAGGGCGAGCTGATATGCTAATGCGATTAGTTCAGTGCAGCCCCTCACCTTGCACCATAGGCGGAGGCTGCTTTGCGAGGCGGCGGCGACTGGAATATTCTAGTTTCCCGAGCATGAAGTGAAAGTGTTCTGACCACACGGCACAGCAGAGTGAATGAACGGCTGTGACTGCGTGTGTCTGCTTCCTGATGGCTGACCTAATGTTCCTTACTTGTTTCAAACAGGATTCGTTCGCAGGCATGCCAGGGACTTTTCATTTACTCGCATTATGCTGTCTACTCTGACCAACTTGCCCGAAAATGAAAATGCACTCAAGCCTTCATCACAGCACCGCACCCGCATTAAAAATGAATGATGGCTGAAAACCAGCCAATCGGACACTCTCTAACTAATTATCAAAATATGTCCAAACACTTAAGAATTAATTGGTATTGGGGAAATGCTGCTCACTTTTGCCCATCAAGTATGTGAAAGCAACGTTTGGAGAAAAACAGAAGGGATGACATTATTGGGGACGTAGTTTGTCCAAAACAGCTATGAAGATTTCTTGGAAGCATCATGAGAATATAAAGCTACTCAATGTAAGTCTAATCAGTGCTGAATCTACACTCTATCTCAGGCCCATAATTCCTGGGATAGGCTCATAATATCACTGAGCCCAAAACAAAAATAAAGGAACTTAAATTAATTAAATCAGGCAATATGCAACAAAACCAGTATAACTCCTGAAGTGATCCTAATTGTCCAAGGTTTTTGATCTTAGAGGCCTTTAGGGCTTAGAGATGGGCGGATTATCAAAATATTATGCATGTTAAAATTTGAGAACCTCATGTATCATAAACAATAATGCAAAATAAGATGGAAAAAAAAAGTAATTCACTAAAACATTGAAAAGACATTTTGGTCGGATTAACATTACATCATCTGAATATCATCAGTGGGAAAATTCAATAAAATATTGAGATATTCATTTTTATTAATCACTTAATCGCCCACCCACTAATTAATTGGGAAAAAAACAACAAAAAACCATACATATACACACACATATATATATATAAACAACATATTTACTGTATTTACTGTATTAGATCAACCTTAATTTCAGAGCGCACATTTAACATTTTACAGTATAAACATTGATAGAAATAGTGACTGCGAAAGTGTTACAATAATTCCATGCACGGCAGAACCTCTAAACTACATTGTTAATTGTTTGTTGAAATAATAATACAATATATATTCGTAATTGTTTGCCATTTTTGACATGTAAAATATGTATATGTATATTTTGTTATTTAAATATTTCCAGCATTTGAAATTTGCTAATTGTAACTGTTGAAATATTGTTTTGATGGCTCATTATTTGGCTCTTGATCCATTTTGCACAGGTTACTGAACTGAACGTTGTGCTACAGCTATTTCTGACTTCCCAAGGACTTGAGTGGCACTGAAAGGTACTGCTGCGCTCCATACCTGAGGTTCTGTACTGCGCTCACTGTGAAGACGCCCACGAGCAGCAGCAGTGTGAGGACATAAGGGTACAGCAGCAGGGTCCCAGCCAGCCGGTCCAGCGTGTCCAGTGGCAGAACTCCAAACGCATCCTCGCACAGATACAGGCCCGCGTCAAAATCTCTGGAAAAGACCAGGATGGAATAAGTTAGAGAAATTCTCATGAAATACGAATGTACGTGTAATCTGTGCAGACTCTCTGACTACCACAAATTTGTAGCGGAGAAATAGCTGGATTGAGATTCAGTGGCACATATTTGGCACACATACATCTGAAAAATGGACAGGGCCAGGTTTAAAAGTCTTACTTCATTTTGTTGACATGTTAGATTAAAACAATAATAAAAATACAGAGGTGATTTTGAATATTTTGTTGTAGAGTAAAATTGATTTACTGAAAATTGGGATAATTTTAGTAATTAATTTTAGTAGATTTAGTAGATTCTTAGCAAAAAAAAAAATAAATAAATACATACATATCGGTAAATAAATACAATAAATCAGACTTAGAAGTAAATATGAACATAATCAGTATGATACATCAAAATCTTGTGTGTGTGCTACTTTACTTTACTTTACTTTTGTCCCTTTGAGAGAAAAAGGCATTTTGAGAAAATGAAACGTTAAACTCAAATAAATCTGTGGATAAAAGTGGATTAAATGGAATAATAAAACATCATTAGGTGCAGATTGGACACTTTTATAGTTTCTTGGTGGAAGTGTTTAGGTAGAGACCAAACACTAACCCTCAAAAAAAAAAAAAAAGTTTTGCTTCTAGGGTATGTGCTAAACGTCTCTTTAACATTTCCTGTGTCTTCAAATTGATTTCACTGATAACAAATGTAATAAATATACAAGTTGTATAGATTGACATTTTGTCTTTTAGTTTTCAAGCCAAATCTCTCCACTTTATGTTGGCAGATCCTACATTTGCAATGAACCAGACAACAACATCTTAAACGCACATTTTAAAGCTATTACCGATAAATTGTGTATTTCATAGTGCAGATATGGCATTGCACGGAAGTAATGCTAAACGTAGACGTGCATTAGAATGTTATCATAAAAAGCAACCTTTTTATTGCCTTTTCATGCGGAGAAACGGGAGAAAAACAGGTTGCAGAAGCACCGATAAGACAGAAACAGAAAGATTCAGAGATAATACGCGTCAACAAACAATAAACTACATTTTGACGAGCGTGAAAGAGTTTTAAGATCGCAATTTCTGTGGCTGAGCTGTAGCGCCTGCGATAAACAGTCGAAGGCCCACATAATTGAACTGAGAATTGAAATATCACAAAGCACAATAGAGGAAAAAATCAACAACAGGTGAAGGAAAACAACCCCGGCCACAAAAGCAAGTGCGGCGCAGAGTAGAAGAGCAGAAGACGTGCGTTTGCCAGCGCCCCCTGAATAATTGAAGGCGCAGTTGTGTGGCGTGTGTTATCTGCCACCTCGGAGCAGCTATCCAGTGGCTGAGGCGCTCTACACACTGGCACTATCTGATCGATGGGAGGTCCGCTGGCGTTACCCCCGCATCTATTATTCACACGGGCTCACGCTCCAGGTGCTGCAACACGGTCTGTGCTTAAGTGAATAATACAGACACAGATACAGTCCAGATGTGAGTGCGAGACAGAGAGGCACGTCAGACGGGAAAGTGACGGATCTTCAGTGAGTACGCGTCTGTGATTTAGGGCGGCACAACGTAATGCAGAAGGATCACAATATCGGCTGAAGCGATAATCTGTATCACAGTGAAGTAAAAATATTGCAGTAATTGTATGAAACGTAAACCTCAGGCATCTGTCCCTCGATGTGTTGGTCCAGAGTAAAAGTCAGTGTTTCTGTTTTGTAAATATTAGTTGTATATAAGTTATTTGCGACCCGCTGCAGCTAAAAGTATTTTCCACAGGTATCCATCTATCGCTTCCATTGTTGGAGTTTTAAGTCAAATTTAATGTTATGAATTTATATAATCCCACCCCCTTTCCTAAGTATAACTGTTCTTGTTAATACTGGATTCAGTACATCAACATCTATCAAACTTAACTTTTCATTATTTTTGTAAATTATAAATTTAATTTTTTATATTTCTTCTTAAATTTCATCATGCTGTAACACTGAATCAAATTTAGACTCAAGTCATAATTTAACAACAGAGATAGAGATACAGAAGCTTTTCATTGTTGTCTGAAATTTGGGTAAAACGCATTTGTTGACATTTCCCCTGAGGTTTTTGTATATCAATTAGTAAAGAATTTTAGTGAACTTTATACATAATTTGAGCGGTTTGATATTCTACTAAGTCCTTAAACTTTCAAAAACAATATATTAGTGTGATCAAGATGGCCCGATTTATGAATAATTCCAATGTTTTTCTTTTGTAACTGTGTAATTTGCGAAATTGAACATTTGTAATTGTTTCCCCATATCTCAGCGCAATAGCTTAGATTTGGTCAAATCAGAGAACAGTATGTAATTATTTATGATCAAGAAAATATTTCGACTTATACATTATTGAGATGTTCTTTTATGTTTGTTTGTTTGTTTGTTTATTCTCTACATACTCAATATGATCTTTCCATTTCCAAGAAATGTACTTTTGGTATTATTTCAATAATGGGTCCAGCTATTTGTACTCAAAGTTTTGTTTGTTTACAACGTTTAACAAATCTCATTAGTTTAGTTTTACTCAAGTGTTTGTTTGAATCAAACCATAATTTACCTTTTTTAATTCAATGTTCTGACAGTCTGTAGTGCTTCATTAATCTCAGTCCAGTATTTATGAACACATTTTCCAGAGTGGTGAGGACACCGGGGGAAACTGAACTGAACTTCTGTTCCCTCCATCCAGGACATTGTGCACAAGCGTAGCCCATCAGGAGCTCTGCGCATCATCAGGCACCACTCACAACTGCACCATGGACTCAGGGAGCAGGTATCGCAGTGTAAAGAGCAGAACAGCTTCATTCCACTGGCCATAAGCTACTCAACTCTTACTAACTAAACAGTGCTGCTCTCAAGTATTTGCTAATCACCACCATATTGAACAATAATTTAACTAGACACACTGAAACATATTTGCTCATCGTTTATTCATTCATTCATTCATTTTCTACCGCTTATTCCCGTTAGGGGTCGCGGGTGACTGGAGCCTATCCCAGTGACTTTGGGCCTTAGGCGGGGTACACCCTGGACAGCGGCCAACTCGTCTCAGGGCTGACACAGAGAGACAGAGACAAGGACAGACAACCATTCACTCTCACATTCATACACTAGGGACAATTTAGAGTTGTCAATTAACCTACACAGTCTTTGGACGGTGGGAGGAAGCCGGAGAACCCGGAGAGAACCCACGGCAACACGGGGAGGACATGCAGACTCCACCCAGAGAGATCGTGTGATGTTGGGGTGGTCCGGGATTCGAACCCACGATCTCCTTGCTGGGAGACAGAAGCTCTAGCCGCTCTGCCACCGTGCACCCCTGCTCATCGTTTACAATTAGCCCAAAAAATAAAACATTAAAATTGATAAATTACTTGTAAATTATTACCAACATTTATTTGCACTTCAGTTTGTGTTGCTTTTCATTAAAAAATAAAACAAGGATGGACTAGGGTGAACATATTTCACTGTGTTGACGCCACATTTACAGCTAAGTGAGTTGATCAGTGTTATCAATCATACCGGGTCACTCCAAGGCCAAATTTTGACTTGATGAATTTGAAGATATGCTCATCCGACTTGAGCTGTAGGGCTTTCTGTAACACACAGATATTTATGTCAGACAACGACCCTTTTATATTTCATCATAAAAGAAGAAAAGGAGAGAGTACCTTAGCGAGATAGTTGATGGTGAGGGTGAGGAGGAGGACCATGGCGCTGTGAAGGAGCAGCTTGCCCACACGAACTAGAAAGCTCCCCGTTTTTAGTCCCGACTGGATAAACAAAACACAAATGTCCGTTATCAAATTACAGAGCCATTTCTCGGGTATCAATCAAAAACTATTATTGATCCCTTTTAAACACAATACAATAATAACAAAGGGACAGCTAAAGATTTGCACAGTGTTCACAATAATTACTTGTATTATAGGAAAAGGTTTAATGAAAAAGTAATTTGGGCTTTTTCATTTTAAAATGCTCAATCTCTCCAGCCAAGCAGCTTTATTATTCTGCCAGTTTTAATTGTCCTGGACGCCTGGGTCTTCACGAACACTGCGGGCTACGTGAGCAGTGATGCAACTATTATTGAATTATCAGTCCTGTTTTAAAAAAATATATATATATGTCCCTCAAATGACAGCCCATCTTAAATACATTAAACATTACCGGTCTGCCGAGTAGAAGGAGTGTATAACAGATCAGATTTTTGGTGTGTGTTTTCATGCCCAAGACAAATCTGAACATCTAGAGCAGGCATGTCCAAACTAAGGCCCGGGGGCCAAATGCGGCCCTCAGACCTATTTTTCTTGGCCCTTAGGCTTCCTGGTGAACTGGCCCACATTGTCCTGATAAGTACTATTTACAGTACATGTCAGATTTTCAACAGTTCTAACCTAAATAACTAACATTTAGGTGCAATACAGACCTGATATGAAGACATTGAGACTGAATGTAGATGTGGTGGTGCTTAAAACATCAGATAAATGCAGCTTTTTTTAACGTTTCACAATTGATTTGTGGCCCTCCGCTTGATCTATATTTCAATATGCCCTCGATGGAAAAAGTTTGGACACCCCTGATCTAGAGAGTAACTGTTTTCTACAACATTGTGCACTTTTACAACAAAAAAACTAAAGTGAGAAGTACTTAAAACAAAAATCTGTACTAAAATATGAACAAATACATTTAAATAAAGTAAAAAACAAAAAAAACTAGTCATTGCCTTGTTAAAACAATCAGAACATTACAATCCGACATCTTACACGGCATTTAAATAATCTGATAACTCCAGAAATCAGATAATGATCAGCTTTCTGCATGTAAACATAGCCTATGTGGTAATTTTAAATAAGATATGCTGCTGTGCTTATGCAACATGGTGAAAGTTTCAGCTTGTTTTCCTTCTAATCTGAGCATCAGCAAATGTCATAACACCCTTTTTCAGCTGCGCAATTAGGCTTAAGTAACAAGAGAATGTTGCTCCAAAGTAAAATATTAACATTACCTGCCAGTGTCGGACGAAAAGTGTGGCAACGATAAAGCTCAACACCAGTGATCCGAGAATCATGGAGTTACAGAACTGAAGAAGCCACACGCTCAGGAGACCGCTCACTTGAACCAGGTACAAAGTGGTCACCTGTAAAAAATAAATAAATACAAATAATAACAAAAGAAGAAAAAGAAAGTAAGGCTGGATGATTAATAGAGTTTTAGTCAAGATTGAGATTCCGTCATGTCAAATTGTCAATTATATGGTTGGGGTTTTGTAATCAAGAGATCCACAGTCAATCTTCTCTCAGAAAAAAATAAAATAAATAAAATGTGGTTCGTAGCGTTGTTTAGACTAGTTTAGTTTCTACTTTTAAGGAATAAATTAGGAAATATTTGAGTGTGAAATGCTCTGGTTATAAGTCTTATGTTTATGTTCATGAATTCAATACTGAAAACTGGTCTGAAATTGATTTTTTTTAGCCAATATCGATGTCCGATATACTGTGTGTTTTACTGGTGTGGTTGATAACCGATATTTGCCGGTAATAAGACTCCGAATGTATATTAAGTTATAGTAAAGGTATTTTTCTATTTATTTATTTGATTGAGACAAACACAGACATGACATACCAAAGTTCACAAATTAACAAAAGAGTGTTTTCATCAAATGCATTTACACATGTTCTGTGTAATTTTCATGCAATTGTGGCTTAATTTGAGTCATAAAACTTCATCTCAGCTCATGGCATGTTTTGGAACCCATGTAAGGACCAGTTAACAATTATTCAATTACTAAATTAGTTGACGATCGTTTCAATAATCTCTTAGTTGCAATCAATTAACTTGCTGCAGCCCTAAAACATGAAGCAATATTTTTACACAAATTGGCCTCCTATTTCTATTTTTACTCTGTTCTGCTCTGAGGAAAAATTGGGAATGACACTTGAGCGCACACAGTCTGAGGCAGTGCAGAAAAAACAAAAATCAATGCAAATATCGGAACAATTTTCAATATGGACCGATACCGATTTTGGAAAAGACTCACCAATAAACATTTTTTGTTTTGTTTTTTAAAAGAAGTAATATAATCAAATCAAAAATCAAGGTCGACCCATATGAGAAACAAAATCTTGATGACACTTTTTGCCGTACTGTTCAGCCCTTTTCACTCGCCTAACCCAATGTCTTATAAACTTAAAAACAGTACCAAACCTGTTTCGTTGATAGGAAGTCTGTACAGTCCAGAGTATAAATGATGAGAGCTTGAACAAGAAGGATGAACTGATTGAATTGCCACGTCAAGCAGAAACAAAAGGTGGTCACGTACATTAGCCACACCATCACCTTCTGCAAAGGAAACGATGGAAAACACATTACACTCTTTTATGACCTCTGAGTGCTTCCATTACTCCAGTCCAATAAAGCTGAGAATATACAGCAATTACTTTGATTGGACAACTGAGAATGATCAAAATAATGGTATAGAGTTTTGATTAAACATGTTCCTAGTTTGTGGTGAAATGCGTGCGTACCTGCTGTAAGGCTGAGAGCTGAGGCCTGAGATAACACGTGATGGTGGCCACTTGTAGAGCGAAGAACGGCAGAGACCAGTTTTCTCGGAGGGAGATGGTGAACTCCACACGAGTGGTGTCTATCCTGAAACGAAAGATGTGTTAGTAACTGTTAGGAGTAACTAGAGCTATACACAGAACTATACTGGCATAAAAAAGACCATTTAAAGCAGAACAAGTAACTTCAGTGACAGAGCTCCCCCTGCAGGTCTCTTGTGAAAACACATAGCTAGTAATGAGATGCAAAAGCCTTCTTTTTAACTGAAATAAGGAAGCAGAATACAGCATACAAAAAAACATTTCACGTTGCCACATATATATACATTTACAACCACCACACAGATTTACAAACATATTTAATGAGGTAAAAATGTTATTTAGTTCTGCTTTAATACGCTCTGACATCAGATTGTTCAAAGTTACTTAATGGAGACAAAATAAAGTGTACAGATTTTCAGATCTAAATTATAGTGGATTTCTTTACAACCAAAATTAAACAACAATTTTGAATGTATAGAGTAGAAATGTCAGTTAGCTTACTTTTCTACTACAACAAATAGAACTAGACTATTTTCAAACATGAAAATTGTACTAGAACTTCCCAAAAAGTATAATTTGTGTAATATATATAACAATAATATATTATTATTCACCTTTATTTATACAGAGGAACCCAGTTAGGAGTTCTCTTTTACAATTGTGCCGTCCACACCACACAAGGAGTCCAAAAAAGCATTTACAATTTAGAATAAATACAATAAAACACATCTAGAAGTCAGTCAGTGTTTATATTTGTCAAATAATACAGCTTTAAAGACAGAATTTCTTGGGTATGAATAAAAAGAATTCTGATTCTGACATTTAAAATTGCAGAAGGAAGTTTGCAAAGTTTATTGTGCATATTATTGCATCTGTGAGTACTATAAAATGAAAGGGCAGTTTCACCCAATTCTGTTTTTACTAACGGAACGTCAAGAATAAATTGCTCGCACGCACTTTGTTTGAGCCTACTTTCATTTGAATTACCTATTTAAATAGAATGATAGTTTGTTTAAAATGGCTTTTCAAATGAAAAATAAAAGGCCACACTACTTTCTCATATAAAGTGCAAGGATGTGTTTGATTTCTGTCTGCAGTGATGAATTTTATGAAGCTGTGATAAAGTGCATCTGTGGTTTCAAGGTTTGTCCAGATGCATGTAAATTATTGATTATGTAATCAGCTAAATCCAGTACTGGTGGAAGACATGTTTAATAATATACATCTAAAGTCTATTTGTCCAGTAAAACCTAAAAATCAGGAGTTTTAAGTATAATCTCCTTTTAAATAAACAAATCATATAAAATACATTCTGGAGTTTGTGCGGTAGGAGATGTGTGTGAAAAGGGAAAAATCATGTAGTTTAGATCAGTGCAAGCTTGATTTGATTTAAAATATAAATAATTTTGCTGATAAAATCCAAATTATAATTGGTGTTTATCTTGAAAAAGTGATGTCTTTTCCCCTAAAATGAATGTAGCTAGTCCATAGCAACACAGGACCACCTACAATCTTTTATCAATCTGTTTGGGAAACTTTCATGAACACAAAGCACTTCCATTCTATCTCATTCAGTGTATTTTGGAAAGCCAACAAAGCTCATGCTGTGCTAAATGTTTGTCTGTGGTGTTTGAATGAGAAATGCCAACAATGTGTATAATAATGTCCGATGTCTTGTTTACAATCTATACATCATACACTTTATGAGCCAAAAAGTTGTAAAAGGCCAGGGACCTTTCGTTGCTATGCTTCAAAAGGTCTTGCACAGAAATCTGGCCTCACTATTGATCTAAAAGGACCTTGCCGAAAAAGCTAGCATGCTTTGTGAACTTAGACTCGCGTCTGGCCTTGGTCCAACAAGATGCCAAACCATAGAGTTCACAAAGCAAGATCCCACACTAAACAAGAGTTGAAAGGTCAAGTCCGGCTGAATAGTCTGTTACAACAAAGTAGGTGCTCCAGTTTCTTAAAGTTTAGATATTTTATGTTTGGGGAAAAAAGATATATACATAAGAATGTGTGAGAAGAGAGGCTGATGTCTTGTGAATAACATCCATGTTATTGTGTAATATTATTATAGTATATAATGTGCAGTATTGTGGGTTGGGTTCTTAATAATTACTGTAACATTTCAATAATTCAAAAATAAGATGAGAGCTTCAGTGTGTAGTGACTGTAAGGTGCTCTGCAGGACCACAGTGAAAAAAAATCACTGCATATTCAGAAGTAAGGACGATCCAAGGCACTCCAACTGCATTAATAATCCTTTATTGAATCGCTTGTGTCTCTTTTTAAGGGAGGCATTTTTAATGCAGCCAGAGTGCCTCGGATTGTCCTTCTTTCTGAACATTAAATAAATAATATTTAAAGGTTTTTAATAAAAGTATTTTGGATTAATGTTGGCTATGTGCATTGAAAGGGAGCAAAGATCCTGGTTGATTTCAGAATGAAAAAAAACAACAAACTCATCTTTCAATATTTATTTTTAACAGTTTTATTTTACTTTAACTGCAGGTATGACTTTTTAATTTACTTGTTTAGTTCATTAATTGGTCTTAGTCGACCAAGCTGTCTAATCATTTTGACGGTATTACGAGGATTTGTATGGTCCACAGCAGAAAGGAGAAGGCATGGAGTGAGTTAGCTGAGTAAATCATGAGTTTATTCAGCCTTTTTAAGTAAATGTGCGGTTTATTTTTCTGTATAAATAGTTGTGATTCCCTTGAGTATTTATACAGAAAACTACAAGTAAACAGTGTGTTCCTCATTAAAAAAGGTCGGCCAAACTCACAATTCACTCTCAAATCGTAAGATTACTCTCAAAATGCCTTCAGCTTACTGCTGTCGTCCACATCCTTAACAATCTCCAAAAGAGAAGCAGTTTATCCGTAAAAACTTTGGTCAACCAAGACAGCATCGATTGATTAATCAACCAAACGACTAAGGTCTACAGCCCAATTTGGCACATAAGTAAATCTCTACAACGGTGTGATACTGCTTGAAGAAATGCCAATAAAAAAGACACAGCATTACAAAACACAAACAAGCAAAAGAGCAGAGAACTCTTCCTAAAATGTCTGTTTCCAGGCTCGAGCCGGAGAACAAAGCGGAGTGATATGAGGTCTGACGGCAGACGAGCTCCTGTCTGTCTGTCTGTGTTTCTACGCATCTCTCTCTGACAGTCTCCCGGCTCTATAAATACACAGTTATTGCCCACCTGTTGAGGATGTACCAGATCCCGGTGAGCGTGCCAGCCATCCACGACCCCGAGAGGAGCCACGCTGTGAGGTACAGAGCCATGACGTACACAGCCTGCAGCGAGAAGACGGTGTAGATGTAGAAGTAAACCGGCTCCAGGTACGACTGCAACACAGAGACGAGCGCGGGTCGTTGAAGGGACGCAGGATTATTGAAATGGTCGCATATAGATCAATAAAGTTGAAGTTGTTTACGTAAAATTGTCTCTGTAACGTGTGCTTTATCCATGGAGTAAAAGAAAAACAATCTATACCCAGACCCAGATGGTTATTAGGGCTGGCTGGGTATTGACAAGAACCACAAGATATAATACGCATGTGATATATCAGCCCAAACCTAAATGTCAGAACACAATTGCTTTATGAATAATCCACTATCAGCTCAGCAGAGTCAGTTTAATGCACTAGTCAGCAGGTGGTGAATAACTTGGCCATTTATTATAAATTAACATGATTTAAAAGTATCACTATATGCTTCCCTGTTTATATGTGAACTGTCATCTCAATATAATGCCATATTGGTATTTTTAGTACACATGAGCGTTAACATTAATCTGCACATAATCATGATTATAATATGGTGATATGCTATTTATTTATTTATTTATTTGAACAGGACCATGTACAATGACATTATGCTCGAGGGCAAAGATGATTGCACCAGATTATAGCTATGCGAGCTAATTTCCATCTGCAGTCCTGGATCAGGGATGGGGGGAGTACAATGTGCATTATTTACAGTGCAACAGTTTTCATACAGTCTGTGACACTCAATCATTCACTCACACTTCATCGTCATCAACATTATTTTAACATCGAGGTTCATTGCAGATACCAGCACCTTAAAGTTAAGATTACAGTATTAGTTGTTAAAAAATCCTAGAACAATTTACACCTAGTAAAGCTAATACACTTTTAAATAAGTTTATAAAAGGAGCTAAGACAAGACTATTCTATACTAATTACATAAAACCATATATACATATTTCGAATAATAGCGTGCAAGTTTGTGCTCAGTGTGTGCTCAGTATTCACTGTACAGGACTACTGCACCAATGTATCTTATGTTCATTATAGGGTGTTTTATTGTGGTCTAATTTGTATGGTGTATCGCCTTTTCCTTAGTATCAAAACCAAGTTTGGACTTTGTATCATACAAGTGCTACACTCCATGGGTTGTCTTTCTGAATGCAACCTGAAAATCCTGTGACACTTCTACAAATAAGTTCTACAATGGGAATTCCAATAATATATTTTAATCAAATGTCAGTTGTCTCAAAGACATTTGCCCTTTTCAGTGGCATGCAAGTCATTGTTAAATCTATTTTTTAACAAGCTTTATAGTGTGGTTCTAAAATTATTTTATTAGAACAAAGTAAACGTAAAGTAAAAAGTAAATGTAACAAATATTCAACATAGAATTTTAAACCTTAACAGAATGTCAACGTTTGTCATCTGGTGTGAGTGTTTGTCTAAATAATTAGCACATTTTAGATCCAATAATAAGTTTATAGAGGTATTGTTGACGTCATTGATGCAATTTCAAGTATATGTGATTTTTGTGGAGCATTTTTTCAATATTGAGTTAATAGCATTATTTGAGTAGTTCATATTTCACTCTTCTACGAAACATTAATGCTTTTAAACATGTTAAAATGTGAACTGAACCTTGATTTTAAAACCTCAATCACAAATCTAAATGAAATCACAATACGTAGCAGAAAAAAAAAAATCCCAATTAGGTCATTTCCAAATCCAATTCATTATACCTGCTAAATGAACACACAGCCACAGCCTCTGAATCTGCTCTTAGTCGCACTCTGGCATTTTACAGCTCTGTCTGATATTTTACTTCCTGACATTTTTGTCGCTCAGCTGGATCGCAGACAGATCCGAGGAACTGTTTCTCAGTTAATTGATGTGCCGATAAAGAAACCTTTTGCTTCTCATAGTGACAAGTGTGAGTGTGCCTGGTACTGTCATCTGCAGACTGAGAAGTGAAATGCCACCAGAACTCCTACGCTTTTAACGAGTAAAAGTAAGGTAGACTTTCTTTTCTCCGTTGGGAAATGTGTTCTGTGCGTTTGGCCCTTTCTTCGATACCACTGGGGCAAAACTGTCAAGTAGAGGAGGCGATATCTTGACCTATAGACCCTTGACCTAAGTGCTTGGTCAGGAGTAACTAGCTGGACTATCAGACTCTTTAAGTATGATTTAGATTAACAGGGGAGACAGGAGAAGTTCACGAATGGTTTATCTTTGGTCATATATAAGTATATTAAACTATCCGCATAGGGTATTCGCTTACCTAAACCTGTCGTGGAATGTGACTAGTGGCCAGTTCATTGGTACTGCATCAAAAAAATGATCTACAGTCCACAAAGTACTTTTACCATGGAATGCAAAGTAAAAACAAACCGCTTGTGTTTGGTTGACAGGCATCTACTGTTTACAAAAGGGGAGGAGGGGGGTAATGTTGATGATTTTTGCTTATTTTCAGATCATGAACTATTTCTTGGTTCAAAATCCTTCAGTTGTCTTCAAAGCAGCTTTTCAATCTTAAGTTCTGGTCCGCCAAAGTAATACGCCAGTAATACCAGTAAAACTGGTAATACGCGCCAATGAGATCGGCAGTTGATTCAACCTGGCTGCCATGTTTGAAAACCGGGATGTGTCAATTACACCTTTCACATCACAACCAGGAAGTAATCATCCTAAAGGACATATATTCTGCTACAGTGACAACTTTTTGAGCTTTTAACCATGTTATCACAATGTTCTGTCATCAAAAACATACCCGGAGTTGCATTTAGCTACATTCACGCTATTTTGAGGAATGCTGGTTGGAACATCCTCTCCGGCCATCAAAAACACTCCCTACCGAACTCCCTCGATCCGTGACGTTTTTTCAAATCATATACGTCACTTAGCCGTGAATCTTAGCCCTGTTTTAAGTCCTTTAATCAACTCCAACGTGTATTCCTGCTGTCTAAACGCGATAACTGCTACTGCTAACCGCATCATAGCATCTCTTAAAGTGAAAACATAACTAAATTGTGTCTACTGCCTGCATGTACTCATGTGTATGTCAGCACAAACAGCAGAGAACACTTTTTTTAGATGGCAAATTTAAGGTACTCTAGAGCATGTTTAAAGGCTAATAACAATATGAAAATGCATAATATTTTTCCTTAATGTCTATTAAGATTCATGTATGGATGTCATCTAATCACTGACTATTCTTGTGCTAATTTTGTTTCCCCAATTCTTTACACACAGCAGAGTAGAGCATAACAACGGAGCAATATAACACCATTTCAGCTAAAAGGTGCCTTGTTTATGGTAAGCATTGAAAATATGCAACTCTTCGGTATACTGTCATATTTAAGGTCTTTTTGGTTACGGTTATTTCAATACCGTCTCATCTCTGACTGGACCCCAGGAAGAGGAGTGGATTACCATGGTAACAACTAGAGGTGGACATCTAAAAACAAATACATAAAATATCAAGGAATCAAGCCAAATCTAACCTGCAAACTGCGTCATTTTGCTGAACAAATCCCCTTACACCAGCAAAACAAATGAGCGCAATTTAGATAATTTGTGCGGCGCAAAGAAATAGATCCCCGTTTTTACTGAACAAATTGCCAGTCATTTGTTACCTGTATGGGCAGCAGTCTGTAGAGCACGCTGAGAAAGACTTCTTGGTAGATATTCATTCGCTGGAGGAGATTAATGGTCCTCTTGGATTCTGTCAAGTTGTCATGGATCAACTCAGAGAGCCCTTAGAAAGAAAATAGACACGCACTTTAAAATGCCATAGTTTCTTCACAGCGCTATGGATTGATAACAGTTATTATTGGCTTTGTGACAAGCTGTGAGGAATGGACGTGAACCTTTCCTGGAAGTGCAGACCATTAGGGGATAATCGCCAGGTTCAAAATGTATGGTAAGTCATCACTGCAACCTTAGAGACATTTTCCGGCTTTAAGTGTAGGATTTGTTTTCATTTGTTAGTTTTGATGGCGCTTTTATAATCGTGTTAGGGTAAAGTTAGCTTCAGAGATACATGCATTTACATCGGCTTTGCGCACTGCCAGTCAGTCGGCCTGTCACAATAAAAAAAAAAATGCTTCAGAAATGCTATATTGCAACAGAATATATTTTGATAAACGATAATATTGAACCCAAAAGAGTGATAATTCCAGTAAACCCTTTTATAACTGTAAAATATTCTTAAAAACATCAGCTGCAATGAATAAAAAGCAGACTGAAACATGTTGGCATCTGTAATAAAGTTGTCATAATACTAAGATTTAAAACTGGATTTCAATACTAAGGAATAAACTCAATATTCTGATACCAAGGATAAAAAAAATGCTCTTTTTTACTTAATAGACTGTCACTTTCAACACAAAATAACTTTTCTTTATGGTGTTCTGATAAAACTTAAGATCATTCTAAAACTGTCAAACTTTGTCCTGATTATGTTTATTCGTTTTAGTACTGATACTTGTTCAAATGAGTGTCCAGTTTTGATGCTAGCTTTAGTATTTGATTTTCAATACTTTTAAACAACCCTAATCTAGAATGAGTCATAGGAGTTACTTTATTGACACATCTACAATGCAATTCTATCAATGTTATAGTATACCACAAAAAATAAAAGCACAAATGAAAAATATTGAGCCCAAAAATACTGCTCCATCTATCATTTATTGAATGTATGAAAGGTGAATTTTTAATCAGATATGATGTTTCTTCCATACTTTTTCCCATATTATGTCAATTCAGCAGAGAGGTGTTAAAACATATATTCAAATTACCCACAAAGGTGAAGAAATATCCCTTTGTAAACTATTTTTTTCCTGCATTTTTTAAAAACTATAAACAATATGCACAATTATCTTCAAAACAACATTCTCGATATTAACCATTTTTCAATATATTGCCACCTCTAGCAATAGGGCTACAAGATTAATTGCAATTCAATGGAAATTGCAATTTGAACAAAGAAAAAAACAAAAAAACTGCTAACACTGTACTGTAGATCTGTGGAAACATGTTCTGAAACACATTCAAGTCTTTTCAGTTTTTAGGGATATTTCAGTCCTTTTGTTAATTGTTTTAAAATAAGAACTATGAACATTATTATTAAAACGCAACTGCAATATTTATCAGAAAGAAAAGAAATAATAATATTCTACAGCAAAATAAATGGAAGACGTGAACACTCCATCCTTTGTATTAAACAACTATCAAAACTATCAATCAAGTTCTCAACAGCAGATAATGAATTCATTCAAAATTATGTACAGGGAAAAGATCTTCGCGCATCATTTTCAGGTGACACGTGGGAAATTAAAAAGTGGGGAAACTATCGCGTCGTCTTACTTTGAAAAGGTGTGATCCCACTGATTAAGACCTATTTGCCCAAAGTTTCCCAAAACACCTGTAAATTGTTAATTATTCTCACCTTTGAGACTTTGTAAGACTCCGAGATGTGAGCCGATTTTGTGTCAATCAAAAAGTTTCAGCAGTATTTCAAGCCTACTGTTGAACCTTTCACCTCTTTATATTATTATTACTTTATGTATATGTTGTATGCGAAAAATGCCGTTGTAAATGCATCTTTACTGGGACGCGAGCTTGCCTTTCCACAGACCTAACTCCTACCTTAAAGGGCCTATGACAGGTTGGACTACTCATTTGACAAAAAATGCAGTTTAGATAAATATGTTTCAAATTGTGTTAAAAAACTTCACAAATTTCATTGCGGTTTAGCAATTTTTTAGGTTTTTTTTGTCTTACTTCCTGGTTGTAAATGATGACATCACACTAGGAAATTACCTAGCAACCATCCTATACAGTGGGCCAAAACTCCTCAGATGTCACAGATTTGTTTATTTGACAAATAATATGTTATTGTTAACGCCTTTATTTTGTTGAATTCATGTTTAAATGTTCAAAAAAAGTAATTCATTTAGTGTAAATTTTGTAATGATGAGAATACACCGTTGTAACAAGATTAAACGCTCATTAAAGTTGACTTTGCATAATAAGCCCCTTGAAAAAAACGCAATCATATTATTGACAACTAGAAATGACTGAATCTCAGTCTCAAAAAGTTTCAGCTTCTTACTTTAATCTGTATTCACTCGATTTGCGTTGTATGTATGCTAAACCTATCTGAAACAGTGTAATACATTCTTTTGACGGCCATTGTGGAGCCGTATACGACCATTGGACTGGAAAAAAAAAATGTTGACATCAGAAGGAGCAGCAGAGATGTGGCTTACTGTGGCCATGTGTCACCTTGATCATCGGCGCGTTCTTGATCCATGAAATGAGACCATAAAACCAGCAATGTTTCTTCTCGCGGAATATATTAAAGCCATACAGCAAACTCTTAAACTTCACTTATTGATTTATTTGCTTTTCCTCGGTCTCACTCTCTGACCTCCACAACACAGTGTCATTTTTCCACCTGTGCCGCCATGTTTCGCCGTATTCTTCAAATTCCTCATCGTATTTATAGATTTTCTTCTCAATTTCCACTGCGTCACACGTCGTGCATGGCGTGCGGTTGTTGCTTTCTTGCTATTTATTTGAACTAAAAACAGAAGTAAAGGCAGTTTGGTCCAGACAGTGAGGTCAGACAGTTCGCGGTTTGATTAGTCTACGGCGCAGTTCAATTATTTGCATTGGCAGGGAACGAAGCCTGCAAACAACTAAGGGCTTAGCAGGCAAAGGCCAGCAAAATAATTAGAGTAATTTCTCTCACAACAAACTGAGCGTCAACAGCAGTTATTTTAGTCGCGCTGCAGCTGCACAGGAAAACAAAAGAGCGTTTTGCCGTATCGGTGATAAAATGGCAAAGATTTGAAAAACAGCTTGGACCCAAATTTAAGTCTTGTAATGATTTGAGGAAAAAATAAAGATATTTGTCGACGTTTTATAATTTAAAAAAAAAAAAAAAAAAAAGAACAAAACATTAAACCAGCAACAAAACAAGGGTAAATTAGGACTAAATAAAGAAAATCATGAACAAAATCATGAAAATAATGATAGTTTAACCACTAATAGTTGTAACTAGAGATGTCGAAATATCAAAATGTATTGTTGAAAAAATATCACAATTTTACAATTATTCACGACCATTGACACCACAATGGAAAGAAGATGAAATCCTTAATTCTTTTTCATTCACAGTGCCAAATGGTGTACTACTCCTCAATTATGTCACTAGCCTTATCAAATCAAACTTTCTGAATGAAAAAGTTATGATACTGTAACACAAATAGCCAAATAAAACTTTTTTGGTGCATAGATCGAAATAAAATGACCAGCAACCGAATAATCTTGAAATCTCGATAGTAACCTCCAAATTAATTTTAACTTTAGTCGTTTTTCTAATTGCGTTCAGATTCAGTTAACTTTTCCCTGCTTGTTTTTGCTTTGATTTTAACATTAAAGGGCCTGTACCTGATTTATTTATTTATTTTTTTTTTACATGTAATTAAGTAAATTCTCGGTACAGTTATATTGTAAAGTATATTCAGGTGAAAATAAGACCATGGCACTTTCTCTGCATCTGTTTATATATTTATAGACCGTTTTATTCCCCCGTGAAACAGGAAGTGCGCTATCTTTATTGTGGCGCAAAAAACTCACTCTGGGCTCAAAGAAAGTGATTATAAACTCATCGCGGTAAATATTTAGGATGCTGGGACTGCATTAGGTGAGTGAATCATACATGTGAACTACTTCTGTTGTTCATGTTTTAAAAATCAAGCACAGCACCTTTAATTACAGGTGTGTTTCTTTATTTTTAGTTTAGTTTGTTTGTCATGTGCATAAGGTACCGTAAGCAATAAAAAGAAGTTTGCTCTGGCAGACTCTCCGCTGTATACATTAGTTTATAGCTAAAAATCACCTTGAAAAAACTTGCATTCTCACCTCTCCACAGATCTGACCTGTAACTTCCTGTTTTATGGATCAAGGTGGAACATTCCAGGCAATATCACATCCATGTGGGCAAACACGTGGCAGACTCTCCCTCAGAAATGTTACACAGTGCATCTTTTATGAGTGACCTAATCAAAACCTACAGTCATTTATCTGAGTGTACGTACCTTCACTTATCGACGGCGCCTGTAACATTTGCTTGTAGTACGAGTAATAGAGTCCACACTCAGTCCGGAATGAGATCTCTCGCTCCACTTCCTGAAAGCACACAGAAATAAAATAACAGTCAGATGCAGTAGCGCTTCCAGTGGCTTATTGTAAAAACAAATTAGCTGGCAGGACATGACAGAAAGCAGCGGGAGACGTTCTGAAAGGCTAATACACTGGTAATCCTACACTCATATGAGACAGGTGCGTAGTGCGGCTCTTCCTCGCAGATTAGAGAAACAGAAAGTAAACAAGAATGGCCTGCCATCTTGAATTGCATTTATAGATTTCCCTCCACAGCTGTCTTTGTCTTAGAATGATTTGTGTTGTGGCA
Source organism: Rhinogobius similis (assembly GCA_019453435.1). Lineage (NCBI taxonomy): Eukaryota > Metazoa > Chordata > Actinopteri > Gobiiformes > Gobiidae > Rhinogobius > Rhinogobius similis. The sequence goes on along the minus strand of CM033621.1, from coordinate 10,336,798 downwards.
GTCGCAGATGTCTAGGAAGCTTCGGAAGATTTTCGAACAAGCAAAGATAGCTTAAAAAATGGTGCCGTATTGAAATGAACGAGTATTGGGAAATTTGTCATGAGTGGTGGGCGATATTGAGTGTTCGAATACCGATATTCAGACGATATTATGCCAATCCAACAGAAATGTATTAGAAACATGTCTTTGAACCTATAAATTGAGGTTGCCAAGTTCATCTTATCAAACTAGACAAGCACAAACTCTTAATCTCCCATTAAGAAAAAAATCCCAAGTGAAATTTTCTTTTCGACACAGTGGAGAAAAATTATGGAATGAGTATGGTAATTTTATGAACACCTCAATAGCAAACAGTAAAAAATATCTTACGGAAATATTGTTAAATAAGTATCAACTGTGATTATTAAAATGGTTGTGTATAATCCAAATAGTAATCAGAGCTCTATATACAACATATTGGAGGCCTAATAATATTAAATAATAATAATAATAAAATTTACAAAATCCAGTACATTTTCATTGGAAAAATGTTTTATTTTGTTTTGTGGTTGTGAGGGCTGTTTTCTGTTTATCAATGTGATTTTCATTTGTAAATCATCTGACCAGACAGCTTTTAATTTGAGCTTGTTAAAATAATCAATTAAAGGTGTGTGGCTTTAAGGATAAGCCCTTTCAGGTTTCTGCCATACTCCATCACGTTTTGTGTTGTTTTGTTTCATATGGACTTCTGTTTTTTTTTTTGATTATGTGAAAATAAATCAAATCAAATCAAATCAAATCAGGTTAAATTATCAGACAAACGTGACATGTCTAAAAATGTAATTACAAAAGCAAAAATATTGGCTTATACCCTCATTTTAAAGTTTTTGTGTCATTTATAAACATTTTACAGGATATTCAAATGTTACATATCTTCAAAACAACATCCACGATAACATCTAAATTGCTCTCCTCTAAGTAATAGTAAAATGTTTCCAGCAAAATGAAGTTGCAGGATTTTTTTGAGTTTACAAACTCTTGAGAATCTATCTTACCACCAGTGGTGCGGAACTGGACCAATCACAGCACAGTATTGTGGTTTCGACGGAGGCCAAAGCAACCGAACCAAAACAAACATGGCGGCGCCGACAGACGTCCGTCGACTTATTTTAGGAGAAACACAGACTATTTTCTTTTTCAGAAACGTGCACACTGAGGCATTTTGCGCATTTGTGGAAAACCAAGATGACAGTGCTTTTCTCTTCATTGGATTTAACACAGTTTTGATTTTTCTGGTTCTCACGCTGTTGTGCTGCTTCGACCAATCAGCGTGAAGTATGTCGGCTTTCGGCGAGATTGATTCATGTGTACCAGTCAAATCAGAGTGCTACACGTATGAATCTTGCATGAGTCAGGTTATGATGTCGCAATATCATTTATTGTGTCAGCCAATACTGCAACACACTCAAAATGTCGCAATAACACAAAGTCCTCCCTCTGACACAAAATGACAAACATTTAAAAAAGGCTGATTTTAGCAACAATTTCACTTACTTTTCACTTTTATAAGCCTTGATTTAGTCTTGGTTTTGTCTTAGTTTTTTCGCAATTTGTCTAAGGCAAAATAACTGAAATTGTGAAGTGAAGAGTCAAAAAGTATATTCAAATAACTCAACATTATCGATATTGCAGTACTAATTATACATAGTTTTGTTTTACATTTGTTTCCCCTCTTCCAGCTGAGTTTTTGTTACAGTTTCTGATTGTATATCGCTTCCAAACAACATTGCAATATTCCTTTGTGGATGATTGATTGCCCACCACTTGGCACTGACTGGACAAAATATATTCAAGTGAAACAAATCCCCCCAAAAACAAGCTGATCCACATATTCAAATACAGTTTCCCCTCGCGATGCCTTGTAAATGTCACGCTGTCAGCAGGTTTCTTTTTTGGTGCTTGAGGTAAAATAAACAACAGAATTCACACACGCACAAACTGCAGCTGTGGGTGAGAGCTGGCCTTAATTACACTTACAGATGTTCCCGGCTGCTTCATGTCAGCCCATTACGTTACACGAGTTAATTATGGTGGGAAGAACAATGAAAGACAAACTGCTTAAGGCCTTGTAAGTGAAATGTACAAGAGAATGTGGACAGGAAAAGAGCTTTGGGGAACGCGTTTGTCTAATATTATGCTAACAAGATGGCAGGGGTTGGTTATTTTATGATTTGCTACATGAAAAGTATTTCATTGTCATATATTACCATGGAGAATATATCAAACTGCTGGTTCCTGAATAATTTGTAATTTCTAACTTTGTTGCATATGAATTGGGAACTTCATATTCTGATAAAAACATGGTGCTTTTCATGTTTTTTCAGTTCAGACAACATAAAAATACTGTCAATGTTTGGACAAATAGTCAACAACTATAAACTAATCTATAGCCCTCATACCATTTTTTACCAGTTTTTTTTTGTTTTGTTTTTTGTTTTAAATCCTCTACCATTAAAACCTTGAATAACAAACATTTTAGTGTGAGACAGGCCTGATATAAAGCTTCTGAGACTGAATTAAGGTGTGAAGGCACATTAATGCCTCAGTTACATGCAACTTGTTTGAATGATTCAGTGTATTTAACAAGGTCTGTTGCCCTTCACTTTGAAAATATTTCAGTATGCAGCTCTCACTGAAAAAAAGTTTGAATTCCCCGGCTTGAAGTGTTTTTTTTTTGTTTTTTGTTTTTTTACAGTTTCACATTTCACACAAATCACACAAAAATCTGTGACACTACATGGAAAACATAACCAAATATAACTGAAAGATAATCTAAAAGACGTTTAGTACACAGGGGTAAATGATGTAGTTATATCAGCGTAGAGGTGGGTCAAAATGTAGAGATTATTCTTTTGAGGATAAGCAAAATTCTATATCGGGTATACAGTTTAAACAAAAAAAAATCTACAAAAAGAGCATCTTAAAATTAAAATTAAAAAAGGTTACGTGGTAAATTCTGCACTTTTATGATTCATTTTACAGACTTTTCACCTTTCACAACCTCAACTAACACGTTTAAAGATATGTTTAAACACATTTCTATTGGATTGACATATCGTCTCACTATCATTATGCTCCAAAACCATATCAAAATTTTCACTTTTGTAAATATGAAGTATCTACTGTGAGTGACAATGGCAGTGATAAGTGTTGATTCAATCACCTCTAGACTGGGGGGCGAAAAAGGAAGAAGGGGTAATCATAATCACAGTGATTAGGTCGTGTGACCATAAACAAAGAAAGGGTTAATCAAGAAACAATCCGGAGTGGTTTTTCCTTATCTGAAAAGGGGGTTTGTCTCTTTTGAAGAAGCATTCATCCTACCATATATAAAGCTATGTAATACTAGAGTCTAGGAGATCCTGTATTTGGCCACAGTGGGACTCCCAGGCAACGCCGGCTGTCTGTATGTGATGCTGCTCTCTGTAATAAACTTCATTTAATATACAGAAGCTAGCGTCAACGAGTCTTCTTCTGCTGATTGACACACTGACCAACATCTTCAGAAACCACAAATATCCCCCAAATCTTTTAAATGTAAGGACATTTAAATTACAGTTAAGTATTCCATTAACATTATAAATATATAGTCAGTTATGCAGTCTGCTGAACAGTTCTGTATTCATAGTTTTTTTTTTCTTTTTTCCGTGGACTCTTGTGAGCTTGTGTGCGCAGTTTGGGTTATTTACATGGTCGTATAATCATCAAAGATGCTTCATTACTCTCTAGCGGTATGACCTTTTGGTCGATTCATTGCTGCTAGGGCTGTGGTCAACAGGATTAAGTGTCGCAAAAAATGTGAGTTGACCATAAAATTAACCACAAAAGGGCAGAAAAATGTATTTATACCCTCGTTAGGGAGATTACACTGGACATCTGTCTTTTTTTTAGGTCATTTTTAACAGTTTCGATCTTAAAACTTTGCATAAATCCAAAACAACAATTGCCACAACCATTTTTCAATACATCTTTCACCTCTAAATCTGTATCAGTCCACTAATACAACTTTTGACAGATTAATCGACTAAAGGACTAAAGGCCGACAGCCCTAATCGCTGCGCAAGGCTTGTCTTTAGTTGGCCAAGAATTTCTACAGCCCTAAAAACATACTCAATAATAATGCGCCATAGATATCACAGCATTCTGCAGCATAGAATGGCTGAGACAATACACAATCAATACTGTACCCACAAAGAATTAAATGCAAAGATTTGTGTCAGCTTAGCCCGCCACAACAAGTCGGGCTTCATTCACTTTTTGTCTCTCCTGCTGTGAGCCGAGATTGGCCCAGTGAGGCGTGTGACACTTTTATTTGCAGCGCTTTACAAACTGCCACTCGCTTAAAACCATCCCCGGGCTCTTCCTTCCCGCTCTCCCTCTCCCTCCCCGCCATGCTGAGCTAATTAAAGGACTGAATTAAAACCGTATCAATAATTCCAGTTGCGTGACTCCTACCGTGAGCTGGGAGAACCACAGAAGATTTTCGTGAATTGTGTTAACACTCCAGGCCTGGGTCAGTGCCAGGAGTCCGGCCAATAGCAGCCCGGGTGCCATGGAAACGCACGGTTGCCAGGGCCGGCGGGGTGGAGCGCTCGAACCGGAACAATTACCAAACTCGGATGGAAACGCTTTCCCTCTTCCAGCCGTTTGGGAGCTAGGTTGTTGCGGCGTGTCCCCTTCAACCACGGCCGTTTGCTTGACGACCGAATTAAGTTCCTCGCCGCGCTGAACCCTCTTGCGGAGCTCCATGTTGACGAATTATTTGTTATCTTGTATCTTGTAGCCATCCGAGAGCATCCCAGCAGTAAACGTAAAGCGGTTTTCCCTTTATTTGAAGTCAGTCCAAACAAATTTGCCTTTTAATCACTTCCAATGTGTTGCCAAAAGGTAATATGCAAAAGCGTTCTCAGCGGGAATGAGCACTTCGTTTCCTTCCCAATCCTCATTTTGAGCTCGCCTCAGGCTAAGCAAGTGCTGGCTTCTTCTCCAAAACTCTGATGAGATGGCTAATCCTCGGCTTAAATTAGGGTCAGAAAGAACGGCGGGGGTTACAAGTTCAAACTCTACTGAGGATATTGAGGAATTAATATTTTCTTGCAAGAATTCAACCACAGATATTGGTATTTCTGCCAATGAGGAGCTTGGATAAATGAAGAAGGTTGCTTCAAGTGCAAAAAAATCATTTCAAATTAATATGCAAATCACTGCTAGCAAAGAGGCAAATAATTGGTAATTGCAACTGGGGGCAAGATGAGCAAGTCAATAAGTAATCCAGCCGGGAGCGCAGCCAAAAGGAGCAAAAAAAAGTATTAATTGAGCCTGTCCCAAGTCTGGATAAAAAAAAGGCATGAAACATGGCAAATCAATCTGCAAATCACCCAAAAGTTTGTCAGTATTTATCTTTCTTCACCAATCCTTCATGAGATTTTGTGTTGGTATAATCCAAATCATTATCAGTCCAGTTCCAGACTTCCTTGCATCTTCTGCATAAAAACAAGTTAAGTTTTCCAGTTAAAAAAGTCGCCAAAAAGCAATCTTCTGACCACTGCAAATGCTATGACTAAACTCCAGCCTACCCTGCATGAGCAATGACACAGCTCCCAGGCAGATAAGCCACAAAACAAGGGAAAAAGTGAGCGAGCTAACTTACTGGTAACCTCTTATCCGTAAAAAAAAAACCACATGCACACAGGAAAGGAGTCAGCCGGGGGCGGGAGTCTCTTGCATGCTGGAAACGTCTCTAGGAAAATGTCGGGAAAGATTTATCCTAGAGGCTTTAACAGATCGGGAAGCCATGTCCAGCTGTGAGCGAGCGTCTGAAAAAATAAACTGTACCAGACAGGAGCGCAGCGACCTGGACGACTTCACATGGGATGAATTTAAGGGGCAGATTAAGGCAGCTGCTGTCCGACCCCGGGATGCACGTGTGTGGGGAGGGGAGGTGGCAACAAGCATGAGGACTGGAGCTCGGTGTTGAAAGGACGAGATGGAAAAAAATATGCGCAGAATGCCTTACAGATGCGTCGAGTGATATATCTTAACAAAGTGTTTCAACGTCTCACAGTATATGGGGCAAGGGTCTACTATTAGAACCAGTCAAGTTTCTCTTTGCGTTTTCTTCTGACGAGAACCACCCACGGATAGCTTGAACCGTGGCAGCCTCTCCAACCCACACCGTGAACCTTGAAAAAGACAGGCAAAAGCTAAGGAACTTTTCGAACTACGAAACTCAAAAGCCACGTTTCGACTGGGTTACTTTGGAGCGGATTGGTACAGTCCGAAAGAAATTGTTTCAAGTGAACCCTATCGTTCTATTTAAAGTGCATATGACAGGTTAGAGTACACTTTTTATTGTGTAGTTTATATTTAAGATTTTACAAAACATTCTACCTCTTTGTTACCAGTTTGACCATTTTTCTTAAGTTTATACTGTTACTTCCTGGTTGAATATGAGCAGCAGATTTGACACGTCCTTTTTTTACAACAACTCAGTTCTGCCGAGACCCAGTTAGCTTTGCCCCAAAGCCCTAAACTTAACCAAATTATCTATTCCAAAACCTAAACCTAACCTTACCCTAATTGTGAAAAAAGATATTCTATAAAATAAACGTTTGGTAGCATAGCCACCAAAGCAAAGTCTGTTGCATAAGGGAAAAAGAGGAAAAAAATAAAGCAGATGCGACATAGTCATAGCCAAAATCCATAAGCACACAATAGTTAGGAATTAACAATAAATAATAACTGATAACACCTTTATTTTGTAAAAGGACCATTTGCCAGAAAAAATGTGTCAATAGCATACATTGTTCCTGTATTTTCAATGGTACGTCGCCTATTGATGACATCACAGAGGGAACGTAGCACTACTTCCTGTAATTTGAAACTTTTATTTGTCAAAATGTATTCATGAACTGCAACTTCATGGATGTAAAACTACGATACATATTTACTACAGGTGCTATATAACCAAATTTAGTATTAATAATTAGAAAAACATGAGATCTTGTCATATAGACTTTAAGCAATACCAAGGGGGCGTGAGAGGTCTAGCTTCCAAAGCGGTCTGTCTCGCTTTTGGCTTGCGGAATACTTTTGAGTGAGGTGAGGGGAACGCAGACATAAGTAAAAACAAGACAGAAAAAGGCAGTTTAAAATATAAATGTATAATTTCTCACCAAACGCTGACTTGATCCAGTGATAAGCCAGCATATTTCCAATGATGGTAACTTAATTTGTTGAACCAATAGACTAAGCCGAACAAAGTTAGCACATGTTAGCATCAGCTGTTTCCTGTTTATCAACACATGGCACTTGTCTTAAGATAAAAATGTTACATTTCCTACCAAACCTTATGTTAAAACGTGGTGTAGAAGCGCAGAGATGTGAAATAAATGCACAAAAACCAGAAGTATTTTTTGTGTTCACTCTAGCTTTAGCCACATCACACAACTTGGAATTTTTGTGAATTGATGAAATCCACCACATGATAAAAAGTTTTCAGGAACAGGGTTACGGTTATGCATTTATGGGTTGTATTTATGAAGAAAACATTAGTTATGTTTTGGATGACATCAGCTGCTCTCGTAGCAGACCCCCAGGGCCAGTCGACATGAGGCTATAGTAAAAGGGTCGGCAGCTGTGGAATAGATATAGAATCAAGTAGATGCAATGTGACCCTAAAACAGAAAGATATGCAGCACATAGCAAGAGGAATGAGGTCAGAAAACATAATGACATAATTTGACATATTGTTCTAGTGTATATTATTATTTTTTGAGAAGGAATTGACCCTATTTGCTGATGATAAATAAAAGAGTTGACCTTATCATGTAAAAGGCCTCTCTATGGACTACTACATACTGCTCAGATCAAAAGTCTGGCAACCCAGAACAGCAGACAGGGATGTTATTCTAACTGATTTCCAGCATTTTTCACGGTCCTTACCCATCCCACTTGACCCGCAGTCAGACACAGGAGAAAACATTTGTGTTGTGGAGAAAAGGAGCTGCCCAGACAGTGGATCTCCGACGGCAAAAAGTGGAATGGAGCATCTTAAGTGAGTAACAGCAGAGGGTTCAAGACGAGGTCAGACTCTACTGCTACATGGGCTGGCATCACCACCAGGCTGTACAGAAGGCACGGGGATGATGATACACCGTTATCCACAAGGCCGGAGCACAAGTGAGGCCACACTTTGTCCACTTACAAGACAAGCATTATAGTAAGACAATAAAATATATGGGTTTGATTACATTTTATGTGGAGTCCGATGCAGCAAAAAGTGTATTTCTATTTATTTTCTCAGTTTAAAGGTTGATCCAATTACATTTGTGGGAATCCGACATTTGTACTGGATTTGATCAGGATTAAGCTGAAGTGAAGCCACATGAGGACATCCTGGTGGAGAAAGTTTACAGCAGAAAGATCGTTTTCATCAAAAACACTAAAGTCACACATTTTTGTGTTATTATCATGTCATAATACCACCTTTCTCGGCATTTGGCATGTTTTAGAATCTATTTATAGACCGCTAAACAATGATTCAGTTACTATATTAGAGCAGTTATTTCACTAATCAATTAGTTGTAATTAATCGATTGACGTGTTGCAACCCTAAATCCGTTAGTTCCAAAAAGCACTATAAATCAAATGCAATATTATTTTTAATATTAACCCCCTTTTTAACCAAACAAACCAGCCATATTCTAATAATTTAAACAGTATTACGGCATCTTAAATCTTACAAATTACAATAATATGTGATTTTAATATCTGTCTACTAATAATTTTTTTAGTCCATTATTATTTTTTATTTTTCATAGCATTTAGTCTCATGCAGGAGGAAGCTACTCAATCAACATGGTCTTATTAACATAAATAGAATGATGGCTCTGGTGCATGTTTGATGGGCTCCAGGCCAATGAAAAACATTTACAAAAATGAAGATTGCAGCTCACGACTGTGTTCGGTCAAAGTAAAATAGAACACAGTTAGAGAAACAATTGTGTCTCTAAGGACATAAAATAAACAGAACAAGCTTTTGGAGTTACCAAGTAATGGTCTTGGAATGTTAGCTTACACCACGTTGGCTTTAGGAAACTTTTGCTCTTTCAGAAGGAGAATAAATGTTCAGAAAGACATTCAGAGGATTTTCGATCTATAAAAGTAACCAGATCTTGGCTTGGATTTAAACACAGACAACTGATTTGCTTTGATTAAGCTGTAGAAGACACAAAACAGAACCACCAAGCAGACATTTTAGGAATTACAGTTCTCGAGAAAAACTGGACGCCAATTCAAACGGCTTTTATCTTTGGGTACATGCAGCTTTATTATGACGTTATCGTGTCTGTTAGTTTTAGATATTACATTACATTTATTTGGGGGAGCAGTAGCACAGAGGAGTGAGCTGTGAACCAGAGGGTCACCTTATTCCCTAGGGCTGCACAATATACCACAATCAAATTGGAATCGAGTAGGTGCAATTATACAATTGTAAAGGTTGCAATTATTTAGAATGTCCTCTGTAAACAACAAAATATGTTGTATTTTTGTTTTGTTTTTTAATACATAAAATACTGCAAACTCTTTAGCTTTTACACCTCCACAATTCTGTGTTCTAAAATGCATGGGACACATAGTCTTCTCTACATGATGTGTTTGAAATTAGCACTAATTTCAACGGAATCCTACATTAAAAAAAAAAAAAAAAGTTGCTTTGGAGATATGCAAAATTAGAATATAGACTGTACTGACTGTAATAAAAAGCTAAAAATGACCTTGTCTAATGTAATCTTCCGAAAAAGGATATAAAGTGTTATTTCTGAACTTTTCTGAACTAATTTTATGGTTCAGTCACGTTTTGTGCTAGACTTGAACCGTGTACATTTTAGCACATTCTTGAAAAGAATTGTCTGAATATTACCGAGATACACCACAAAGATACATAGAGATCCACATTTTCGTCAACATCACTCAGTAAATGTGTGGTAAAATATAAAAATAATGATATATTGTGATACTAAATGTGTCAATACAGTATTGATATAATGGGCTGCAATACTGATTTATCATCGATGTATCAGGCAGATCTTTTTTCTACAAATTTGTTCTATTGCTGACGTAAATAGATGAGCAAGGAAGCCAAAAATGTGCTTGCGCGTTTTACACAATCATCATAAAAACAGAAATGTATATCTGAGAAAATACAGTTTTAAGTTTGTGAACTTTGCTTAAGTTTCCAACCGCAACAGCAAGTCAAGCATCGGGTAATAACTGTAGAGGCTGAAACGAAAATCCATACCGAAACATCCCCAATTATAATAACCCTGCACGTGACAAACCCTCAGCACCCTGGATCAGAGGGTTGGCGGTCGCACGTGTTCGCAAAAACAGATGACAGCACATGATGCAAACAACACAGATTTTGTCACAGTTATGACTCTGGCAGGACATCCTTCTCTGTCCAATGTCCTGTTATGAATCCGCCCCATATTTCCCAGGCAGAACTCTGGATAAACTATTGCGGTGACTTCATTACTGGCAGTGCACCGTGTTCTGCTGCTGTGTGAAAAGTTTAAAAGGATATTTAACAGCGGTGTTTTATAATCTCGTGTTTTGGTTCAACAGGAATGGGAATGAATCCTTCAGCGTGCATGGAAAAACAATCATACTTTTATGGCATTTTCAAGACCATTTTGGGAAGAGAACTGGATGATGGGATACTCTTGATAGACGTTACAATTCCTCTGGAGATAAGCAGAGACCGGGACTCAAAAATCATATGGTGAAATGCTCAGTTATTTTCCATATGTGCAATATCAATATCAGCGCGAGCTTACATGCAATGCCAAAGCGTAGATAACACGCATATAAAAGTGTCACTTAAATGTCTCTTGTTTCTCGTAAAATAGTAGTTTTGAACATCTGAATACGGTTGTCACGGCAATGGTTTGCGCGGCTGCCAAAACTGGAGACGAACTGTTCTTAAATGATTCATGTAATGGTGCACTTTTTAACTTTTCTTAGAGTCCATCCTTACAATTACTCAAAAAGTAATGTGACAAATACAAATGATTACACTGTATTGTTTTTTTTTGGCCTTTAAACGAGTTCTTCAGTACCTTTACATTGGCATCTTATCTTTTAGAACTAGAAAAAAGTGCTCTATAATAAGCAGTCAGCCTTTCCCATGTAAATAATTGATTTAGAGCTCCATCTACTGGCTGCAGAGGAAATTACAAAGGGGACATAAACAAACATAGCTCGCCCCATGCTAATGTTGTCACATGGTTGTAATTGAATGCATTTTGATGAAAGACATTCTGAGAACGAGTCCTGAGATGATTTATTGACTTAAAAATACACAGAAGATCATAGAGTACCTGACGTCACAAAACTGGAAAATTTGTTTTTTGAGGCTCAAAGTGGAGAGGACTTACTAAACAGGATTTATCAAACAAGCGTGACTAAAACAAAGTACAAGGTCCAGGTGTGTGTTTGATGAGGGAACAATTTTGGACAATATGTGTCCTTTAAATTATACATTTTTTAAAGGTGCACAATACTACTTTTCTGGTAGGACATTGGCAAACTGCTTGGAATGTTCATGCTGCCTGGAATGTTCCACAATATGGTATTAAACTTATCTACCTTACAATCTTACTAGTGCAAAAAGATACCCTGACAATTACACATTATTACTTTGTACTGCGGAACATTATGGCGCAACCTTAAAGTCCACATGACGGGTTTGACGTCACATTTCACTAAAATGTAGAGAACATGATTATATTTAAGATTCTACTAAACATTTTGCCCATTGGTGTTGACTGTTTCTGTAAATGTTACTTCCTGGTTGGTCATGAGCGGCAAATACGACACAGATAGAGGTATTTCCACAACTGTTACGTAGCAACCATTTTGAAAACAAGGGCCAAAATCCATAAAGATTACGCAATAGTTACAATTTCACAAATAATGATACCTGATAACACCTTTATTTTGTTGAATTACTGTTTAAACTGTCAGAAAAATGTATCAGTTGTGTGTTAACTGTCTGTTTATTTTCAACTGTTTTTATAACACAGGTGGAGGGATTCCATGTCAGAACTCATGATAAATATGTGCCCTCCCACCAAACTAAGGCTTTAATAGACTTTAAGTAAGGTAAACTGAAGAAAAAACAACAACAAATCTTTAAATTTAAATGTCTCAACTGAAAATATCTGAGAATTAACCTACTGTACATGTAAAAAAGTCCAAAATAACTTGACCCTTGATACTGTTTACCTTGATATTGGAGAACCACAGGTCATTCTCGTGCAGCGTTGCCACGTAGATACAGCACAGCAGTCCAAGGCCAACTGACACGGACCAGCCAACTGACGTCCAGATGATTGACCCCCATGACCAGTCACCTGCACAAAGGTGTAAGAAAAGAGAAGAAATATAAAGTTTGAGTATCTCCTCACACCAAACATGTGGTGCTATCAAAGCGTCCTACAAAGGCAACGAGTTTGAAGAGAAAAAGTGACTCCTTTACATACACATTACACTCAGTTACAGTTACTCACCCTATAGTATATTTTTACATTTTCTGTGCTACAAATGAATTGTAATTGTTTTATATATTAGATAATTAGACATTGTGAATAAACTATTTCACTTTTTAAGTCATATACTGCAAATACCTTTTTAGAGTCCGGGTCACACACTTTTTGGTAGAAAGGATTCCGCAGCACACAACTAAAATATAACAACTTACAAACAATAACACCTTGCAAACAGAAAAAGGCGTAGGATAGAAAATGTGGCAAATATTGTCTTTTTTGGATCAGAAGTTTGCCTAGGACACTCCAAAATGATACATTTTTCAATAATATCCATGTGTAAATCTCCAATTTTTATTTTATTTTTTTCCAGGAACATCTGGCGTTTACTCAAGACACACATGTTCCCCGGCACACTCTTAAATAACTGGGACAAATTATCAGCTAATTATGTTTTCAGATTTCTATTCATTTCAGTTCATAGGTCTTACAGTCATATAATGCCATTGCAAACACAAATAGAATAGAAATACATAATACTTCTGACGTGTTTCTAGAGGACGAGCACGTAAAAGCAGGCTCCCTCACCATGCCATATCCTCTCTGGGTGTTCGGAGCAGCAGTTGGGATGTTGTGAGTGCAGCTCGGGGCTCACAGGCGCCTCCTTCCCCTTGGAGCCCTTTCTCTGGCGGAGGGCGCTCATGGTGAAATCACTGCACTCGACCTGGACGGACACGAAGAATGTGAGCAGCGTGAACTCTAGCAGATGTCCGCACGAGTATTCTACAGTCGTGTGCGCAAAGAATATGGGCAAACATCTGTGTCGAGGTGGGAAATACATGAAACTATCAACAATATTATGGAATGAATGTTAAAGAAATGGTTGACACAAACTGCACCATTAAATGGTAAATGGTAAATGGTCACATTTATATAGCGCTTTTCTACCTTTTTTAAGGCACTCAAAGCGCTTTACATCAAGGAACCAGTCACCCATCCACTCACACATTCATACACCAGTGTACGCAGACACTGGGGGCGAGGAGGGTTAAGTGTCCTGCCCAAGGACACAACGGCATTATTCATCTGAAGGAGCTGAAATCGCACCACCAACCTGCGGGTCAGGGGATCTGACCACTCAACTACTCCATGTCTGGAGTGGGATTCGAACCGCCGACCTTCGGATCAGAAGGCGCCCACTCTACCTACTGTGCTACTGCCGCCCATTAACCAACTGACATTATAACTGACATAACGAAAATTGACCTATTGGACAGACTTTGGACCAGTTGAGACTTTTATTTTAGTTTAATTGTGCTGTGATTATGTTTAGTTGATTGTCCTGTGCTATATGCATGTTCGTTATTTAGTTTTTTTGTTGTTTTTTTTTGTCTACGCTCTCTGGTTGTGTTCACTGTTCTATGGGTTTATAAAATCCTAAAATTGAAAAAAATAAAATAAAATGAAAATATTGCGAATGTTGTTTTGTAGTAAACTTTTCATGATGGGAATTAGTTATTCAAAATGTTCTCAAAATGCTGCAAAAAGTTCTAATTAAAATAAAAAAGGAACAAACTAATGTCGTAGCTGCTGCAATTGTTCACTCCTTTCACATTAGTCTGATACTTAATCCTCGAGCGGTGCATTTAAAGAGAGCTTTCAGCGCATTTCTGTTGGATAGACATCTTGAATCTTGTCTGAATAATGTGGCATGCACGTGTTATAAGCTACAAAAGTATTTGTTTGATTCTTGATTGGTCAACAAGTCAACCATTATTTTATGGATAGTTTTAAATACATTCTGAACCAAGTAAAAGTTGAAATATGGTGACTGAACATTTTGAATAAAGTGTACTATTGATGAAAGGCAGAAAAGTGTATTCTTTTTGTCATTTTGATCTAATAATTACTTTGCCTTTGTAATAAAATATCTTTTTTGTGTTTGTGTTTAAGAGTCATAGTCTTGATAACAATATAATCAGAATATACTTAAAATTATTTCAATAATCATCACAGCTCTATTCCGAATGAAGCTTGATGTCAATAACAGCATTCAAAAAATGTAGTGTATAAGTAATTAATGAATAGTTGCACTATTACCTGGGGATGGGAGATACAGTACAGTGAGGAACTAATAGTTTGCAATTGTTGTTTTGGAAAAATAAAACATTTTATCATTGAAAGTGTAGAGTCATCTATCATTTAAACTATTAAACATGGCCGCAAAAAGAAAAAGTCAAGTTTAATCTACCAAACAAGGGCACAAAGTAATATTTCGACCCTTTTGTGGTCAATTTTCACGTTTTGCGCAAGACTTGATACTCAACCAAGACATTCACACGTTCCTGATGCATTGTGAAAATATTGTTTGAATAATGTAATTAAGATTGTTTGAAGTATTGCGATTGTGATTAGATTTAAACGTGTCCAGGGGAATTGACAAAAAGACTGAATGAACATACAAACTAATAAAAGACATGTACAGCTCTAAACTACAGAGTCAGCTGTTTTAATGCAGAATAACACAGTATATTTTGTCATTTAAGGAGGAAATGATGGTACTTCAAAAACTGCAGCCTTTGCAATCTGCTAAACGTTGCGTGCATTCACATCGCAATTTCGATTCGATTAATCTTGCAGCCCTGGTCGAGATGAAACGAAATTTACAAATGCGTAGAGATAATCGATTTAGTCAATATCGCCTGTGATCATGAGAACGCAGCAACGATTTCTCCCATTGTCGATAACGTCTCAAGGCAGGTGCACACTCCAGCCACTCAAATACGTAAACAAAAGCCTATTGGACGTGGCCTGTCGTTTCTGATCACGTCTGCTGCCCAAATCACGCGAATCATCTCATCCAACCAGACACAAACCCCCAAAACAACCTGGTGAGACACAAGAAAAAGAGGGAGTCCCCCACAGAGAGACACGTCGTGATTTTATGATTTAGGACACAGAGTTTTTCGGGGATGTTTTTACGATTATGAAATGAACCAATGACCCACGTATATGGACATTTTTTGCACAACACAGCGTGGAAGGATGGGTCCCGTTATCTCACTATCTTTTCAGCAGAAACAATGGAGCCTCACCCTCCTCCTCCTCCTCCTCCGGCCGCTGGGAGGACAGTCCTGCAGCCTTTCCTCCCTCTGTCTGTCCCTCTGCCTCTCCTGTCTCTGTCACGGGTCTATCTGGACGGCGGGATCATGTTTCTCCACTCGTTTTTTTCCTCCGCTCGCAGGCTGGGTTCGCTCTGTGTCTGCCGCTCGCCGCTCGCCGCGCTGACGCCGCTGACGTGACGCCGCGCGCAGAGCGGGACTGAACCGGAACACGCGGCGCTCCCTTTCAGAGTAAGAGCACGTGCTTTTATCGCGGAGTAGGCTAGCGAGTAAGGACTTTAAAATGTAATAAATAAATTGATAAATAAATAAAATCTTTAAAATGGGGGAAAAAAGCACTAGCTTTGCGTATTTGACAAGATAACAATTTTATTTACTTTACTGTATTTATTTTGTATGTATGTATTTATTTATCTACTATACATTCCTTATTTATTTATTTTTTTACTTACTTACTTAAAGTTACATCGGCATTTAGTCATAATTAATTTTCTCAAAGTTGTATTTTTTTTTATTGATTTTATGCATGTTTGATTAAGCCTAATCCTGTATTGTCCTGCAACTGAGGCTCAATTGCTCATAAAATTCCTGTCTTCATCGACTGTCCCCTATCCCAACCCACATCCCTGTACTTAATGTGATTATTTAAAATTGAAGATTCAAAATGTCACAAAGCCATTTATTCAAAAATAAAAGCATGTGATTCTGCTGCTTGTGAAAACATCATTATGAACAGGCGAGGCGTATCAGTTCTGCAGTTTTTAACAAGAAGTCATGCGCCTTTTTCTATTACTAAGCCGTTTTACATCAACAGAGGCGTCGCCAGACCAATTTTACCGGGGCTTGAGCCCCGGATATTTTACGTCCAGCCCCGAATGAAATTATTTCCCAAAATTATTGTGATTCTGATTCAAAGTCCGCACTGTTACATTGCACTTTATGATGAGCGGGACTCAGCGCTCCGAGAGAGAGGCGCGAGAGCGTGTGCTCTGTGCTGGAGGCTCGGGCGCTCCGTGCGCGGGCCTCGTCCGCTCCGTGCGCGGGCCTCGTCCGCTCCGTGCGCGGGGCTCGTCCGCTCCGTGAGCGGAGCTCGGACGCTCCGTGAGCGGGGCTCGTCCGCTCCGCTCGCGGGGCTCGTCCGCTCCGACAGCGAGCCTCGGACGCTCCGTGCGCGGGGCTCGGACGCTCCGCGCGCGGGCCTCGTCCGCTCCGCGCGCGGGCCTCGTCCGCTCCGCTCGCGGGGCTCGTCCGCTCCGTGAGCGGAGCTCGGACGCTCCGTGAGCGGAGCTCGGACGCTCCGTGAGCGGAGCTCGGACGCTCCGTGAGCGGGGCTCGGACGCTCCGTGAGCGGTGCTGGTGCAATCGGCGAGTCATTCAAGCCCGCCTCAGCGCTTCTGCTGCTCTCAGCGGCTTATCCATGCGCTCCCTGTCCACATCCTCCAGACAGTTCAGAGAAAAGTCCCACCTGAGGCTGGGCCTCATGGCTCCGTGTCGGTCCACGCCTTTTATTCTCTCTCTCTTCACAAAATCGCAGAGTGCTCTGGCTCACTGCGGCGCCGAGAAGGGCTCAACCTCTAACTCATCCTAACTAATTCATCATAACTAATTCGTCCTAACTAATTTGTCCTAGACAAGGACCGAAATGTGTCCAATATTAATTTTCTCTATAACCTGCGCAGTCTCAAAACTGCAACTGCACCTCCACTTTTATGTACATTCAAAGTGTTTAAGTTAATGTACATTCTAAGTGTATAGTTGACATTGAAATCTGTCAAATGCAGATATAAGGCAGTCAAAACCCACCGTCCCTGATCAGGGACAGTTTCAGAGTTTTTGCATACATGCGTCATTCATTAAAAACAAATGTTTATAATACAGACATGTTATATGTCATTTGAAAGTTTAGAGTGTCCACTAAACGTCTAAAATGTTAAATCCTCGCTAAATCACCTCACAAAATACTTGTAAGCTATCAAACTGTAACATAACCAAACTGTTCATCTCACATTTCTTACCTTTCAAGTTGGCTCGTCCAGACGCAAACAAAATCCAATCCAGAAGTGTGTGCACTCTTTCTGCCCATCACAGTCCACAAAATAAGAATATCCAGTTGTTATTTAAAATAATATAATCCATTTGTTGATATCCACCCGTAAACGCTTATTCTTCATTTGATAGTAACACAAAAGCAATAAAAACATAACTGTTGCGCATCACTTTGCAGAGATATCTTCGGCTTGAGTATGATCGTTTTCCTCTCAGTCTTGTCTTCAAAACGAGCCTATCCGTGCAATTTTCCGTCGAGTACTTCCAGAAGGAGAGCACTTAGAACAAAGCGAACGAATCCATTTTGACACGCGAGGAGCGTCAGCTCCGCGTGCGTAAAGGTGTCACAGCCTGGAATGCCATTGGTGATTCAGTAAGTCAATCACAAATTCTTCTGGTCAATCACCACAGCTTTCAAATGAGGGGCGGGACTTGCAGGTTCATTGAGTGCAGGAGCTGATTTTTCCGTGCGTAAAGAGACGAAGGCACCATTTTACGCATCATTTACGCAGCGGAAGGTCTTTACGCACGACCTGCCTTTGATTTAAGGAAGTTTATGAAAAAAAATAATCTATAAGGGATATTTATAGTCACCAAAATGACTAAATGTGGTTTTCAGGGTCATTAGAGTGGCAAAATGCATGAAAAGAAGTTTGGCACATGTGGCACAGAGAAGGACCTCTTGTTCGGGTTAGGGTTATTTCATACAGAAAGCTGCTCAACATCAAAATGGTTGTATCTAGAAGTCTGAAATTTCACACTGTTGTTGTCAACAAGGTGGACAGCTGCTGTGGGGAGTTTCCATAGCACAGCATGAAGTATGTCTTCAGGAAGACATTTTTGTCTGAGACCAAAAAAACGACTTTTGGGGTGTGTTTGAACAGGTGTACTGCCGGTTGTGTTTCACTCAGACAAAGCACAACTTCTGAAACTAGAAGGTCTTAGCTTTCAAATGACACATTATACAAGCCTATAGACTGTAAGTTAGCCATACAATAAGCTTTTTCATTTGGGTATGTACTTTTCGAGAAAAACTGCCAAAATGAGGTGGGTCTTAACAGGTTAAGTGCAAGAGAATGTTAGTTTACTGCAGCGGTATCCATGCTTCTTCAGGGACCATCAGCAAATTACTGCACAGTGAGGTAAAGAAAAAAAAATCCTACAGTGCATTTTTGTTGTTGTTGTAGGGCATTTGACCCAGTGACCCCAAACCGCCTTAATAATATGACTTTTTATTTGGTTAGTGGTTCTCAAACTATGGGTGAGGGTTCAAAAGTTTCAAAAAGTATAAAATAATATTTACTAATTTGTTCTTAATCCAATGAAACATGTGCAAATTTATAAAATGCAGTGGGTGACCAGCTCCGTGATAATTGGAAAAATCTGTAAATTAAAAAATTATGAAGAAAATTGGGAACCTAAATTGCGTGACTTTCTTCTTCTTTTTCATTTTTGGGACAGTAATACAAATATATCAGGTGTTTAGCTCTGTAACTAGTAATATATAATTTATTACAATTTTTACTTTTGTGTTTTAAATTCTATCCATCTATCTATAATACATTGTATTTATTTATTTTTTAAACGCTGGTTGACGAACATTAAACATAACTAGATAATAGACCAGTTTGCAAAGATGAAATCCAGAAGGTACAATCTCATGGTCCCACCTTCTCACAAGTAACAGTTTAACAAGTAACACAATGACAGTCAACGGAGTTCAAAACAATAATTGTTGTTTTGTAATAAAAGACTTATGTGTGCCTAGAAAAAAAAAATATTTTTTAGTTGCTCAAAACCTCTTAAAATGCACCAGAATACAAGAAATAAGTCTCCCTTGGGAAAAAAAATTCTGGGGGGGGACCCCCAGACCCCTCCGACAGGATTTCGCGTGATGACTTAAAGAACACACCGGGCTAAGCCCCGGATCTCAGCAAATCCTAGAAACGCCCCTGTACATCAATATTGTAGTTTACAATGAACAAAATGAAAAATTATGCGCTACTGTTATAGTTCAATACAAAGTGCCAGAAAAAAGCATAAAATGTCCCCTTTAAGAATCTGAAAATATTGTCATATGGTGGACAAAATTCACAAACTATGCATTTGCTTTCTTCTCTTTCTTAATTACTTTTTTCTATTACTTAAATTATTTATTACTTTCTTCTATTTATACATTTATCCATGTATTTACTTGCTCAGTCGAACAATGCAGACAATATAAACCCCCCGTTTTATGTTCAAACTGGCTGCACATATTATTGAGTAGGCCTGTGCTGTCTAAAATTTGGAAACTAGACTGGCATGACTTGTTGTGTCAGGAATCTCAACAACTTTAGACTGAACTTAGGCACTGAGGTTAGGCAGGGTACACTCCCTTACAATTGCCTACAATGACAATAAATCAAATATCAGATCAGATAGTATACAGCCTAACATCTGAATAATTACAGTTTATTTAGTATTTTATTTGCAATATTTGACTGTTATTTAGTTGGCAAGAATAGGCTAATTCTAATAATTATATAGACCCATTTCTTTAATCTTAAGGATATTTGGCCCATAGGGTTTATTAGACAGAATGGTGTAGCCTGAAATGGAGGTGAGAGCAGGCAGGACATTCAGCAAACTGTCAAAGCCATGAATGTGCTGCTGATAAGAGCGCTCGGCACATCCTGATTATGCAGCGCAGGCTAAAATATCGCATAATGTTGGCCTTGTGTGCTCTAGCTAATACAAGACACGTTGAATAGAGTTTTGAAAAGCCTTGAAATATCAATAAACACTGTTCTTGAGCAGACGAGTGGCCACCAGACCCAAATGTGACAACCTCACCGCTCGAAAAGAGACAGTTCTGCAGGCCAAGTCCAAAGATTATCAGAACGATAGCAAGGAGCACTCTACGGGGAAATAAAACAGTCTTTAGCTGCATTTTAGCGCAAGCAAATACTGAAATGTCTCCTTTCTACTTGCCATTTTTCATAAAGTGCAGGCTGCAGGTGTGCCTTTTAAGATAACACACCTCTTGTTTGCTTGAACGCGTTGAAAATACCTCTTCGGCAACGGCAATACCCAAAGTGTTACGAAACCAGGACACAAACTGTTTTGCACGGACTGTCCCTGAGAGCCATTCGGTGCTGTTTATTTAACTTTGTTTCTCTTTCTTATTTGATTACTGTGCAGTGATCTGTCCTTTTCATGGCTTGGACTTTAAAAGGTTTGATCAGAATGGCTAACCCTGTGGAAGACTGAAAAGACTAGGGAAAACAATATCTTAACTTAGAAATAAAATCAATAAATTGGATTGCAGCAAAGTAGAATCATTATGAATGCAACTACAAGCGAGGATGGATAAAAGATTTCCAGTTCATTTTCTTTGTTTTGAATCATGTTTAAAGCAGCACACTAGGCAGGTCAGCGAGTTCAACCAAACACATTTGAAGACAGAATGGAAACTAGACTAATTCTCTCTGCTGTTCAAAAGATGTATTTAATTGGCTCGTAAATGAGAGAGATGAGAAAATGCCAAAATGTAAGTGCAAATCGCAGAAAAGTGGATGGATTAAGGTGAATGGAGCGCACCAGTCCCGCCCACTTCGAAGTTCGTCGCAATTCCGTAAGTACTTTTCTCAATTCTCATTCATTTTTGCCATAGAGATTTAGAAAAATTCAAATATCACCATTTCTGTTCAACTGGGGACCTGATTCATGCAAGTGGCAAAGTCTAGACGAAAAATAATGTATTTGTGATTTGTTGATTAGTGCAAAACGAGATCAACAAGTCATCTATGCACCAATTTCCTGGGCGGACTGAAAACGGCTTAAAGAACTTATTTGTTGAGATCGCTGGTATTATGTGAACTATTACAACAGGTGGTGGCAAAAAATTCTGAATTTTTTTTTTATATAAAATGTTTGAAACCTTGCTCAAAGCTAATCAGCTATATGGTAAGTAATGAGCATAAGACCTATAATTTAATATGAATTGAATGTAATATTATTGAAATGTTTTTATCTGTATGTCTGCACTGTGTTTTCTTTTTTTTTCATGTGAACAAGCCAAAGACAAATTTCTGTCATCACTGCGTATGACAGACAATAAAGTTATTATTCTATTCTATTATTCTATTGTAATGTATTCAAAATCTGTTTCTGAAACTTTATAAACCGCTAAGTTATCAAAACATTATGCCAAATTTTAAGTTTTAAGTGGGTTTTTTCGGGCTTGAAACAGCCGCGTTTTGGACATTAGTTACCACAGAGCTGGTTAGCCTACCGTGTCATACCGTTGAACTCGTAATATTTGAATTTTTCTAAATCCCGGTGGCAAAAACGGATGAGAAATTTACTTCAGAAATTTACTTTACTTAACATGGGCGGGACGGATTGGACAGTTCCATAACAGCAAACTAGCTCTGTAGTAACTATTGTCCATAATGCACCCAAAAAAGCACTTCAAATTTGGTTAAAAAAAAAAAATTATAACTTGGTGGTTTATAAACTTTCAGAAACAGATTTAAAATATATATTGGTAATTAATGAGCACAAGACCTTACAGCTGATTAGCCCCGAGCAAACTTTCAAACATTTAATATATGCAGTTAGTATATATTTTTTTGCAATCTCTGACAGGGAAAATTTATAAAAAAAACATACTTCTGGAAGCGGGCGGTGGGCGGTCACTGCTGAGCTCCGTAGGCGGACTAAGCAGCTGCTCAAGGCCCCGAGGCTTTTGTTGCAAACGGAGGAAACTGTTGCATTCCACTTTAACCAACTGGATCACACACAAAAAAAAAGAAAGTTTTTTTTTGTCTCAGTCAGGACCAAATCCCCCTGTCCGTTTAGTTTTTCCATTGCAGTGTATCCACCAGATTGATTTGGTGTTGTCGACGTGAATAATCGATAGTTAAGCCTGAGTTGCAGAAAAGTGGCGAGGGTCCCGAAGACACATTTTGCTCGGGCCCCGTGAATCTGGTTGGAGGGCATTTGCTTATCGACAATGCCAGTTTTGCACCTTGAAAGAAAAAGGATGAGAACTATTGTTGCAAGTGTAGAAGAACTATAATGTAAACCAGAATATGTTAACCCCTTCTGACCTACGGGAGCGAGTGACTTCCTCGGCACTGCTTTCCGTTGCCTACGTTCCCCTCAATAAAATGTAAAATCCACTGCAATTTAGTTGTTAGTTTTGTGAACAAATTTGAACATTTGTATCTTTTCATGGATGAACTTGAAGAAGAAATGACAAATGTTTATTGATTTTGGACCTCTAAAATAAAAGTTTTGACTGTTCAGTTCTTATTTTTAATTATTTTATTCAGTTTTTGCAAATTCAATTGTAAAATTTAGAGATTTTTGTTTTTATTTTCATCTGTATCTCAACTATAACAGATACAACTTCCAATGACTTTTATCGGGTTTGAACAAACATTCTGAAACGTATAGTCATTTACAATTCAACGTGTTTTATTTCGGGGTGTTTTTTTTTGTTTCATTGGCCATTTTAGCTATTTGAAATATAAAACATGGTCTTATTAATGATATATTGCTGGAATTTGAAGTGTGAGGGTTTGTATAAATGTAGAACAGAACATAATAGTCCTAAAAATGACAACAGCATAAAAAAGTAAAACAATGCCTAGGTAAACTTGTGTACGGCAGGTCATTAAGGGTTTCAAAAAACAAAAATCCAATTACAACAACCTTCAGATTATTTATTCAGTCTTTATTACCAAAAATACAGTGACAAAGTAGATACATAATACTGCCTAAGATGTTCTAACAATAAATAACCAAAGCGAACATGACAGCGCCCTTTAGGGAGGTCATTTTAACCTTGAATTACAAAAGTGAATCTGAGCAAAACTACACGTCCTCCCCAGTCCTTTGGTTTGAATTCACTCTTTCAAGTCACCATTGGTTCCCTCAAAACGTTTTGCTTGTACAAGATCAGTAAAAATATATACTGCATCCTAAAAAAGTCAGTTTTAGCGTTCTACAAGTATTTACATGTTTAAGTTACCGACAGTAGAAACTTAACCCATACCCTGGATCATGCAAATTAGAAAAACAACAACAAAAAAAGAGTATATGTTTGTTAGGTGCGACTATATTTAAAAACGCACATTCTGCTCGAAGAAAATGGCAAAAGCAACTCGTTTGAATCGGAAAAAAAACTTGAGAACTTTTCATTTGTGCAAGCCCTGCTCTACAATTCAGCAGATTTCTCTACAAAAAGTTACAAGTGAAAGTGAATTTGACAGACGCTTGGCGGAACAGTCGAGTCCGAAACGACGCAGATGTTCGCTGTACAACTCAAGGCACACAAACAACTAGAACCTGCAGCTTTTAGCACGCTTGAAACTAGGCTTATTTTTGCAACGACGATCTACTGATGATCGGAAATGTGCGCAACCGTGTATTTCTGCTAAATGCGTTTGAGAATATGAAGCATTTCGGCGATTATAATCAACGTCTCATGACACACAATCAAATGCTAGCTTAAAAACTTTACTTCGTTATGAAACTGTTTAAGAAAAACTGAAATGTATGCGCCTTAAAATGCATTATTGTCGAAGAGGATTGTAAAATGAGCGAGAAATTTAGGTCCCGACATCCAACCGATTCTGAATTACTGGCCAAAACCAATCTACATTCTGTCAAAACAACATATTTGACCCCAATTACTTGAATTCCTAGAAGGCTTTTACACCTTTTCTAGATAAACGTACATCTTGTCAAGAATTACACGCCTTTTATAAACCTCTACTTCATCTTTGCTCATTTGAAGAAAAGAAACAAACACCTTTTAAACACAAAGCTAGGCAATAATTATGTCCTGTAATAATGCGGCGTTCAGGCAACGTAGCAGGTCTTTTAGTACGACATTTAATTTTGCGGTACGCACTCCTACTCTACGCACACACATACAATGTCAGCTGTAAGGTAAGGCAAGAAGGCATGAATAATGGATTTTTCATTTTATCTTAATTTTCACATCGCTCGGTGCAAAAGTAATGAATGGCATACTGATGAAGTGGCCGGACAGTGCTGTGCCGCGGTTCAGTTAAACCTTCCTGTTGTGTGTTAAGAGAGATCAGTCACGTATCTGAGGGTTCGACGGGGCACGGGGAAAGTGACGAGCTCAGTTAAGGTTCTGGTTAAGGTAAATTTTGAAGTTTCAATGGCACGGTTTGTTCTACAGCTTGAATTGTAAAGTGCTTTAGCGACAGGCACGTGTCAAGTTATAACGTTGTGGAAAAGTGGATTTCGACGTACAGGGCAATAAGAAAAATTGCAGTTCGATACATTTTCTGCCAGTTTGTTCTGCCTAAGACTGGAGCATGCAACGTACAACTAAGGATTGTTTTACTATCGACAGTCATTATTTTTTTGATTAATCAACAATTATGAAACGATAATTAAAGGTTGAAATATGGTCACTGAAGGCTTCTAGATAGGAAATGTTTATGAATCAAGCATATTATTGATGACATTTAGTAATAATCTACACTTTGACATTTTAATGTAATAATGTCGCTGTCTTTGTTATAAAAAGTATTTTGACATGGGTTTTAGAGTCTGTATAGTTCTATTAACAATTAGTTGATTATTTTTTATAGTAGACTAGTCACGATTAGTCGATTGATTGTAGCCCTACTAACAATTATTATTTCCATTCATTGATTAGTTGTTTAAACATCAGATTTTGACTAAATGTCACCCAGATGCAGCTAAAGTAGTGCTGCTCGAGAACGTCCTGATGAAGCATGTTTACACAGAATAGTTTGACTGGGTCTTTTATTCTGTAATTCCTGCTTTGTCTGAGTCATAAAACTAGGGCTGCAACTAACAATAATTTATTATAATTATACAATTATTGTTTTGTTTTTATTCTTTTTGTTTGGAACTCAAAAGTCACATGAAAATATTTTTACTAAATCTGCCCCAGGTGAAGCTGAAGTGAAGCCGTTTGACGATCCTGGTGGAGTACATTAATGGACAAAAGAGTTTTTTCTTTAACTACACACAATTTTCCACGTTATTTTTGTCTGATTGTGGCTCAATTCGAATCATAAAACTTTCTTTTCTCAGCTCATGGCATGTTTTGGAACTACGTATAGACCAGTTAACAACATCCACTTACTAAATTAGTTGACTAGTTGATTAGTTAGCTTAATAAAATTGATTAGTTGTGATTAAATGGCTTGTTAATTAACTTGTTGCACCCCTAAAAATAAATGTTCTTGATCAATTTCGATACAGACGATCATTTAAAACTGAATGACATTGTTTTTTCATAAATGGTAAGCCATCATTACCACATTAACTCAATAATTAAGCAAGTTTTAGCGTTATTCTTGAATTCACATGAAAAGGGAACATGTCTTGCTCAAAAAATACCACTAGCATTACAACTGTCACGCAATTACATCAAACGCTTAACATTTTTGAGCAAAATCCACTTTCCCACACCGTTTTAGCATATTGAACAGTGCCTGAATATCTTGTGCCACAAAGTTGAAAGTTTGCTTTGTGCCAATAGTCACTTTCTCCCTCGCTTTTCTCTTTTTTTTTCCTTTTGGAGATTTCTGCACACGGTCAGCATGAGTATCATCGACATTTTACCCTCATCACATCACTTTGCTGCCATTGTCCATAAAAAAGGCAATTCATCACAGTAAACATGGGGCCTAAATTGATCAGAGTTCTTTGCGCTGTTACATAGTGCTGAGTTGGGTTTTCATATCAGAACTGCAGTAATCGCATTACTGTCTAGCATCCTTTCAACAAAGGAAGGACTGTGCCGGTTTACCGCTTGTGTTTTTTGGTTATTTTTAAGTTTATGTTACTGTTTTTCCTTTTTTTTTTTTCACAAGCCGCTTTTGACATGTTCTGAAAAATACAGTATATCTGAAAAACAACAATATTAAATGCTATAAAAACGTAATATATACATAACAAAAACGATGACACAAAGTTAACCGACTTGGTGAAAGCCTAGCACCACCATAACGGACAAAAAATAGCATTTTGTTCTGCAATATCTAGGCACGGTTCAATACCTACTCCCAGTATTGCCTTTCTATGTAAACTTCCCTTTTAAACCATTCCTCAGCCAATACAATGGACCACTAACGGGTCAAATGCACTGACAAAATTCTCATTCACTTCCTGCTCCCTCCTATGACACATAGCCCCAGCACTAGCTATTTTTTTTTGTTTTTACATAACTCAACAATCTAACAACAAAATGCTAACTATAATAACTGCGTTAAACTTGGCATAACGGAACCTAACATGCATAAAAAAATAAAACGTTAAATATTCGATTTCAAGCTGCAGTACATGCCTGTGGGTATGAGTGAGGCAGCGTGTACCGCCAAAACAAGGCCAGGGTTTTACGCAATCCCGGGCTAATTAAATATATTACAAATAAAGAGCTGCCTTGGGTCATGCTGTGGATTAAAAAAGAAAGAAAAGGAAAAACTGCACCAAATAAATAAATGGTGAGGTATCGCCGTGTTCCTATAAATAAAAACTTGGGACTAAAATAGTTACTTGGCATTGTCCCTTAGCTGATAATGTACATTTTGTGTAGAATTAATAAGGGCTATATGTTAAAATGTGCAAAAAGATTACAGTTCATAGTTTTATTTTCTTTTGAAAGAAGTCCCACTATGCTTGTCAGTTACAGTATAAAGCATTCTCCTACTCTTCTTGAATGTTGCGTGGAAAAACTGGAAGTTCCCCATTGAGGGACAAATGATTTATATCGTTGACACCCGTGGATTACTTTATATAGTTGACATTTTAAATCGCAATAATGATCTAAAATGAAATAAATCAGGGCATGTATGGGTGGTAGGGGAATTTTTGGAGTCATGGCAGGAGAATAAAGATCACTCAAACATGCATCAAATACTCAAAATATATGAACATGTGCATGAGAAACAATTAGAACCGGTTTAAAAGTTCTAAAAGTGGATTTTACATAATTTGTCTCCTTTTTTAATCTTTTCAACTTGCTAAATTTCCCTAACTGTTTGGCGCATGTAAGTCACTGCACAATATTTGACTGAATGACTGTTACTACGTTATGGTTAATGGGAAATTAATAGTGCAAACAACTCTAAGGTTCTTCAATTGACAAATAAAGTTTTTTAATTGGCTGTTTTCATCTTTTTTTGTTTGATTTACTATTAAATGATTACCTTGTCATACAATTTAATTTTGCATGCTGACCAAAGAGTAGTTTAAGTTAGCTGAGAGACTGTGTTTTCTATGCCTTCTGAAAATGAATTTAACATATAGCCCCTTTAATATTACATTAAAAAAAAAAGCTGTATGCAAGACTGTTTTCAGGCATTTTCATACATTCCTCAAGTAGGAATCATTTTTACTCAACTCTTCAGTCACTTTGTTATTTTCTCAGGTGTTTTCCGGCCATTATATAGTCTGAAATGACAACACAAGGGCCGGCCTGGAGAACATTCGCTTGACGGCCTAACCATCCGTGAAATGGCAACACCGAGCTATCCCGCCGCAGCCGTCCTGAGGTGAGGGGACGTTCGAGGGGTCAGGCGGTGTAAAGGGATAAAACGCGAGGGTAGCTGAAGGAGGTCACTCTGCTATCTGGAGGCTGCTGTGTGGTACGGCCAGCTGTTGGTCTTTGTTGAGGATGATGCTGATGAGATCTCCCTCGTGCTCCTTCATGTGCTCCAGCAGCCGCTCCTTGTTGGTGGACTCGAAGCCGCAGATGCAGCAGCAGAACAGCAGGAGGCAGTATTCAGTGGCTTGGGGCTGCTGGGGGTCTTTACCCTGTGGGCTGAGGGATTCGGGCGCTCCCTGGGGCTGGTCCGAGGGGGCGGCAGGGAGGTCCACCGACAGGGCCGCGGTGGTGGAGGGGGTCGGGGGTTGTTCCGTTGGACTCTTTGCTTTGTCCGGAAGAGCGGGTGCTGGCCGGTCGGCTGCGGACTCTTGCACGGATGATGACTTCTGGGGAGTGCTGTGAAGAGATACAACGAAAACTAAATAAATAACTGAATTCTATTGATATTATGCAATGTAACTTCCTAGAGGTCTACAGTTAATTTCGATTCACATACAGTTTGTTGACTCATGACATGTTTATCTTAATTTGGAGTAAAGATCACAAATTAACCTTACCCTTTAGTAAAAATAATAACATACATTATTTAAGTGGGATATAAAATCATTTGTTGACTGATGATATGTTTATTTGTTTAACCAGGTCTACAATAGATGGTCTGATATTGATTTTCTGAGTCAATACCGATGTTTGGCTTGCTGATGTTGCCGATAAGCCATATTTGCCAATACCAATACTTAAGATCCACAGCAAGGCCCACAAATCAAACTTAAATTAACTTTTCACTTAATTAAAAATAATAACAAAAAATATGTATTTATTTGTTGGATAACTATGTAAACACACATTTTTACTAAGTGTTCAAAAACACCAAGGAGCACAGCAGACAAACTGGGAATAACAAATGGGATATCGATAGTAGAACCGATAAACCGCCCATCCCTAGTCTATAGTCACATAATTAAATAATTGGTGAATATACTTAAACAACAAATTGTGTCATTTTTGTGCCAAATCCAAGACTGTGTTTTTTTTTTAAATTGGGTTTTCTCAAGATAAGCCAATTGTGTCATCACAGTTGGTCTATTCTATATATACTGTATATAAACATGTCTGGAATAAAAATATAATTGACCATCTTACAGAAGCACAAGGTTATTCTGCTTAGGTGCATTGACCAGCTCAGTTCAATACAACTCCTCACAATATTAAAGTTTGAGAGTTGAAAACAGCATAAATATATACTTATATACAGTATATACAGCACAGTCGATAATAAATGGATTTGTTGAAAGGTAGATTGGCAGAAACAATCTATGCTGCAAAAGACAAAAGGCCTGAAGCCCTTTGGTACATGCTTTATGGGACTGCCCTTTGGTCTTTTCGATTTGGAGTAAAGTGTTGGACTACATACAGGGTTGGTTACCATGTGACCTGTGCTCCTATTGAAAAGTACTTTATTAATGACACGTGCTCGGCTAATTTTGAAAATGTCGAAGGAACCGAATCTTCTTACACTGAAAATGTGGAAGGAGAGGGTGACAGCCAACGCTGCGTGTGAAAAAATGTCAGGGGAGCGTCGATGGCAGTGATCGAGCGGCGACTGACTGGTGAGACAGTCTGGAAACTGTCTAAATGTGTTTTTATGTCCATTACATTCATGCCTGCGTCACTATTCTTACCATTTTTAATATTTGAATAAAAAAGGTAAAAAGAGTCTAGTTGAAATTAATACATTTTGTGTGTGTAGCATGTAACGTAAAAGTGGACATACTGTATTAAAACCAACTCGAAAAAGAGATTGTGCACCACAAGGAGCATTCCTATAATAAGTTCAATAGTTTCCACAATGATGCAAGTTTAATGTATATACTTTATGTACACTAAATCAGTGTTTTTCAGTCTTCTTTCATTAGCGGCACACTTTGATGGCTGAAAAGATACAATAGCACACGAACTACTAAAACATTATCAAATCTGTTAAATTTTTTCAAGGCACACCTGGCAATACCTCAAGGAATACTAGTGTTCCCCGGCGCACTGGTTGAAATTGAAAGGACTAAACACTCAATTGGAATCTTGAAACTCCAAATCCCAATGCCAGCTTCCTCATTTGCCCGCATGGACCACACCTTCCTCTGGCTTCATTTCTCGGATGACACGGCCACAACCGGGAATCTGCGCTTACCGGCTGCTTTGGGAGATGGCCTCGTTAATGGCTCTGTTCACTTGCTCGTAGTTGTAGTTCTGGTCCCCGGCGTGCTTCCACATGTGGGATTTGAGCGAAGGGGGGTGGCTGCACACATAGCCGCACAGCGAGCACCTGGGAATACACACAAGAAAGACACTTAAGAGAAGCCAAAGGAGCAGAGACGGAGCTGGTAAGTAACGGCGGATCAGCTGTGGGTTTGATTTAATATGCGTGCTGAAGTTCCGCTAATCCTCAACTTACTTTCTATCAAGAGGAATCATCCGGACTTTAAGCGCCGCTGGGGTGACTAAAGCTTAAGAGGAGAGCGCAGACAAGGGAGGGGGAAAAAAAAGCGACTTCCAGCGCAGTGCTGAAGTCATTTGTCAGAGTTAAAATAATTACGGATAACTGGCAGAGAATGGCTCAACATCAAATGGGGAGCCAGGCAGTTGCTATGGCGTTGCGGATGTGGGACTCAACAGGAAGTCCAGCAGGTCAGGCGCGGAGCAGATACCATAATTTAAAATAAATTGACTGTGACGCTATAGAGGTAATGAATGTGAAGTACTGCTGTTTTACAAATGTATTATTAAGAGTAGAGCTAAAGTAGGACTGTGCAAGTTTACACCACTTTTGTTATAAAGGGCAACAGAAAAACATTTGCTAGTATATTTCTTGGTTAACCTATTAATAGGTTCGTTATTAAATGTGTGGTATATTGCAGTTGTACAAACAATCACGTGAATGTTTGAATTTATACTTTATAACAATTAGTCCAGGTAAACAAGACAAAAAATAAATCATTAAGACATTCTGAACAGACTTTTTCAAATGATTCTGCCCTGAATTTTAAAGCGAGCGACATTTATATGCACTTACAATGTGGAGTATAACAGTAGACTGCATGTGCCAGACAAGAGAGCAGTAATTACTGAGGGATGAAGGAAGAGGTGCTGTAAAAGCAGGCAGCGGCGCTGTGCGAAGTATAAGGTCAGACATCATTCAGACAGTACTTAAATAAAATCTGTGTGTTGATCTAATTTCACACAGATAAGATATTATATGTAACATTTACATTAGAGAACCAGGCCCACTGCAGCAGACTGAGCAGATTAAACATGTTTGTCGAGATTCTTGTCGTAGCTGAAATCGCTCTCCTAAAGTGCTCACCTGTACTGCTCCAGCAGCTGCACAGCCTGGTGCTCCTGTGGGTGCCTCCGCATGTGGCTCTTCAGACTGTTCATGTTGGTGGTGGCAAAATCACAGCTGCAACAGCTGAAAAACACAAGAGTAATGAGGGAAGTAAGAGGTGGTTTATGCCATCTTAATTTAAAGGCTATCACTCACATTTAGATGACACATTCTGACGTGATAGAAAACAGCCTGAAGTGACTGTACAGTTTACAACCACGCTATTTTAGTGCTTCAGATAAAAATGTGTCACTTTACTTTGCAATTTAATACAATAAATATGTTGTGGAGCACAAACACTTGCACAGTAGATGCCCCTGAGGCACTGTGTTGCTAATAGCATAGGATCAGATAATAGATTCATGGCTTCTTTGAAATAGTCAAAAGTCAAATGCAGCCAAAATAGCAACCATTGTTTGGGTCATGACAACTCATCACGATCGTTATTTTTATTTGTATATTTATCACTTTTAGTCCACAGTAAAACAATAAACAACACACCAAAATAAAGTGTTCAAATTAGTTAAAAAGATACAAACTTAGCTCTCACTTAATCCAACATTACACTTACTTTCATACTTGCTTCATACTTATTCTATTATCAGTTAAAACACCTTCATGAAATGGTGTAAATTCACCGTGTTCCCAGAGCCTGCACTGAACTGCGCTGAACAAGAGGTGGTTTTAAAAATGTTGCTTGGAAACTACAAAGTCCCTGCTCTGTCTTGTCAAGTGCAGATCCATGTTTCTCATGTCGGCTGGAGCTCCGCCACACACGGCAGTTCAGGGGTTCACTCTGATGCAACCTGCCTGAAGACGCTCACAACAAAAGAAGACGATGCAACATTTAAACCTTAAAAACAGAGCAGAGAGGCGTGTGATGATTCTTTTATTTCAGAACTCTGTGATGGCACTTTGGTTCATGTAGAGTTTGACAGTAACATTGTATTATCTTTTTTTGTACATTACAGTGTATTTCAGGAATCAACTTTACTACCCACATTTCTTAGATTAGTCACTCCATGTATGGGGCTGAAAGCATAAATAAATATTATAAGATTGCAACAATATGTGAGGAAACTTGTGACAAACGTCGTCACTTTTGTGGTTGATTCCCTTTAATTTTGCTTTTAAAGTTCCCGCAATTATGTTTGAAAACGTACCGTTATATTGGGCCGTTTTTAAATCACCATTATGAGTTCATTGATTGATACTGACATAAAAGGCAAAGTTGTAACTAAACTTGGGAAATAGGAATGTTTTATTTGGCAAAACACTAACATTTAGAGCTGCGTGATTTGGGAAAAATATCTAATTGCAATTTTTCTGACCGGTTTTGCGATTGTGATTAGATTCGTGGTTTAGGTTTAATTATAGGTTTCCGATCAACGTTCACATTTTAAAAACAATCAGGAGAAATGACAAAATAATGAAATATGAACAAACTAGAGAAATAGTTCACATTTTTGTTGTTTTAGTCACAATTTGTCACTTTGTCGGTTTGTGTCACTTGAAGTCACGTTTTTATCACTTTAAAGTCATGTTTTTGGTGCTTTTGACACGTTGCTGTCACTTTTAGTCACATTTTAGTTGCTTTAGGACACGTTTTTGTCGCGTTTTTGCAGCTTTTTTGTTGTTGTTGTTTCAGAACATGTTTTAACAAATCAAATTACAGGGTTTGCAATTTGTATGCAGAATAAAACAGGACACGGTTATTTGTGGAGGAAATGATTCCGCTTCAAAAATTGCAGCCTTTGCGATTTGCTAAATTGTGTCCATTCAAATTGCGATTTTGATTAATTGTGCAACCCTATCTAATCTTTCTTATCAATCTATCTTTCTCGTCTATTCCTATTCCATCAGTTCAATCTATCAATCTATTTAAGCCATCTCAAGCCACAGAGAGTGATAAGAATTTAGGCAGATTCACGACAATTTACTGCCATCTAGTGGAGACTAAAGGAAATACTGGCATGAGATGAAGGGGAAATCTGGCACAAGGGGAAAAGGCAATTCTGACATCCCTTAATAATGAAGAAAGTATATTTTTTGTCAATAAAAAACTAGAAAATGTGCTGACTGAGTGAAAAATATGCTAAATGCCACAACATTTGCATTCCTTAGAGGGAAATAGGTCGGACAAAACTGACAATTGGCTCAAACCGGGACTGACACGCACGGGAACACAGAGGCTGGGGCCGTGCAGGAAAAATATTGGCACCAAAAATTGTCCGATACCGATACTGTCACCGATAAATCACCGATCCCTAAGCTAAATCATGTTCTGCAACTTCAATCAATCTTCCAATTAACCAATTAAAAACTTACACTGCATTTCTTGTCTTGTACCAATACTATATTTCCACTAATGCATTAATATTTTAAATTTGAGCCCAACTTGACCCACGAACAAAACTCCAAAGCCACTGCGGGTCAGCTCATAAATTAATACTTCATGACACCCAAGTCAATACACAACAAGCTAAATAATATATGAAGGACATGAATCTAAATTAGTCCTCATATTTTTGTAGTTCTTCTCACTTCACTTAATAA
The DNA here is from genome assembly GCA_019453435.1 of Rhinogobius similis. Classification (NCBI taxonomy): domain Eukaryota; kingdom Metazoa; phylum Chordata; class Actinopteri; order Gobiiformes; family Gobiidae; genus Rhinogobius; species Rhinogobius similis. Next base: position 10,302,490 of record CM033621.1, on the reverse strand, counting down.
TTTATATGTTGTAATTTCAATGCCACACAACCCACTGAAGGTTCACAGTCGAGCAATGGAGAATTCAGCAGAGCATTTAATATTCAAGCCACATCAAACTGGACCCACAGACTGTAATAACACAAAATAGTGTTATTGCAGTGTTACAAGGGCATCGACAATACATTACAGAATAATTATTAAAAAAATAATAATCATCATAACAACCCACTTTAAAATGTGTTGCCAAATGTTATTTAAACTCTGGTTGTAGCACTGTATGTGACAAATACATGGATAAATGTATCTATGTATTAGGGGTGTGCCAAAAAAAACGAAATATTGTGATACTAAATGTGTTGATGCAGTATCCATATCGTGTATTAATATAACATCATGAGTAATTTTTGGTATAATTTGCAATTTCAATTATTTTGTTACTGTGCTACAGTTTTGTTGCTTGTTCAGAAAAAGGAAACTTGTTTATGCAAAACAATTGATATATTCACCATTTTCACGATTCAAATGTGAGTGGAAGTTTTAAGTTCGTGCTGGTCATGGATTAACAAAGAAAAAACTTTATTAAAATGTATTGGGTTTTATAATATAGTGATGTATTGTAGAATATCATGAGCAATATATCGATTATCCTGTGTCGCAATATGATATTATCAGTATCGTTTTGACTCATGAAGGATCCTGTGATTATCCATTTATCTTTTAGTCATTTCAATTCATGATCATGAGACATTTAGATGCTATTAAAGATATAACATATACTTATTTATTTCTTCAAATGATCTAATAAATCCCATTTCCTCTAGTGCAGGGATTCTTAACCTTTTTTACCTTGAGGCCCGACTTTTTCTGTCTAAAGTAACTTGCGGCCCAATCTCATATTAAAGTTATTATATTTTAGTGATCGTGCGGCCCTCAAGGAGGTGCTCGCGGCACTACTTTGGGCCCCGGCCCTATGGTTAAGAATCACTGCTCTAGTGTAACCAGCTAAATGAAACTTTCTGAATGGTAAAGTGAAGTTAATTATACACTTCTAATACGTAAGTTAACATAAAATGCCAGATATAATTTATATTCACGGTTACTTTTGGCTTTTTCAACTGAACCTTTGTTTTTTAAGTGAATTTTTAGTTCTTACAATGGTCACAATTGCTTTTTTTTTTGTACAATTGTAACATGAAGATCAAAGAATCAAAATATATAATGGCATTCAAGAAATACTTACTTTTTTAAAAGTTTTTTTTAAGTATAAAAAAGAAAATTGGGTTGTTACAGTTAAAAGTGTGGATATCTGTTTGAAATGTATTTGTGGGTGTTATTAAAGTGTACTTTTAAACCATCAGTGTTGATTACAAGTTGAAAAAGGGGCAAATAACACAAGATTTTTTAAAATTATGTTTAACACTATATCACAGATGATGTTGTTTATATGATATGAGAAAAAAAAATCACAATTATTGATTAAATTGAAATAATCCTGACATCTTGTTGTGATTCATTTTGACATAGAACCAGCAAATAAATACGCTTTGGATTTTTGTTTTGAATTCAACTTCAACTTTCAACTTTTATTCTGCTTTTTTTAACACTTTGCTTCGCCAACTAACTTACCGATAAGGTCTGTCCGAGTTGTGTATCCGCCGGTGGTTCCTCACGCCGAGATAGGTGGAGCTGGTATATTCACATTCATCACACTTGTACATTTTCTGGCCGTTGTGCTCTGATTTGGAGAAGAACGAAGGCTTGAAAAACACTGCTCACTCAGGCGTGTAAGTAAGAATGCAAATCCGGCTCACCATTGTCTGTAACGCGATACGCCTCTTCCCCTTTCGTCACCGTTTCGGTCACTGATGCCTCGTCCGGACTGTGGGATTCCCTTTCATGGGTTCTCAGCTGACACTAAAGCAGATAAGAGGAGAGTGCGATGAATAAAACATATAATCTGAACAATTTTGCTTCGTTTGGTTTATAAAGACAACTCTTTTAGGAAACACAAACCAAAATATGTTCTAATAATGTGATTCATAAAGAAGCTACGGCCCCGTTGGCCAAGTATGTTAGGTACTTAGCATTGCAGAGGTTGCCTCATTGTACTTTGCGTTTGTTTTGTTTGTTGGCCGGGCTGTCAACAGGAAATAAGTGAGGAGCTAAATATTTGCCCTCAGGTAATGCTTTATTGCGTTTTCAATCCATGCTCGAATTACAGATGCAATGAACTTTTAACAGGCTGTGTTTGGGCTGCCAATTATACTTTACAGACATTGTTGATAAAATGAATCAAATTAATGTTTTTTGTTGCATTACTAAAGGCTGTAGCACCTAAATTGCATTGTTTTATTTCAGTTTAACGCAATATCGTTAGTTGAAACACACAAACAATTGTCAGTGGAGTAGAAAACTATTTGCATTGTGCAGAGAGAGGAATATAAAACTAGAGTTACAATTACCGCTGTACGATTCAGGAAAAATATCGAACTGCGATATGTTTTAATGATGAGATTCTGTTCAAAGTTCTCATTTTAAACGTGTCCAAGAGGATTGGCGAGAAGACTGAAATAGGTCTATGAAGTGACAAACTAAAAAGAATCACAAGCATTTCAGAACATGTTTGTACAGCTCTAAACTACAAGATTAGTGGGATTTTATGCAGAATAGAAAAGGATATTTTGTTGTTTGTGGAGGAAATGATGGCACTATTAATACAGTACTACTAATAGACTCAATAAGATCATCAAGATTTGTGGGGGAGGAACTGGGCTGTCATGTCGGAGGAGGAGGTTATTGTCCAAAATCATGACTATTTTTGGACTTTCCCTCCCACCCGCTCCACAAAGTGCTGGTCAGCTGCAAGAGCTCATTCAGCAATAGACACAGAGACACAGGAAATCCTTCCTTGTGTCGCCACCAAACTGTGACACTCTGCGGTGTGAATGCACGTTATAAATCGTTGGGCAATTGTCAGTTTCAGTTGTATTGCGCAATACAGTATCAAGTGTAAAATGTAAATAGGTTGTGAGCGATATTTTGAGTAAATTGTAAATTGTTCATACTGATAGTTTAGTTAAAACAAATACTTTATAGGTTAAGCTAAAATGTATATTGCTAGTACCGGTGGTTTAGTTGATAAAAACAGATCTACTTTAATTCACCCTTTATTCTAGTGAAATTTTTATTTAGATTGTTATTTTGAACAAGTTTACAAGTCTTATTTTATCTTATTTGAAACTATGTCACAAAAAAAGTTTCCCTTGAGGATGAATAAAAGTAATTTTGACACTTCATCAAATGCAGCCCTTGCGATTTTCTAATTGCGTCATTTCGATTGAGATTAATCTTGCAGCCCTAATTCCAATTGCATTTGACAGGACCAGCCCTATAAACTCTGACATACTTCTGAGTTTGGGAGTAAAGAAAGCTTTCTGCACAAAGAGCCACACACACTCAGAGAACACATAAACAGTGTCCATATGCAGGCTATGACTAAACATGGTGTGCAGTCCTGTCCCAGCCACCCTCGGGCCAGTGCAGATTCATCACATCAACAGCCAACATATGGGAGCCAACAAATCATAGCTCACCAAATGCCCTTGAGAACAACAATGGGAAAAAAAATATATCCATTACTAACTGATAACAAATCACTCCTTATTTAGAGTGACACAATATGTGATGTGTACTGGAAGTTAATCGCACAGTATTATGTAGGTCGGTTTATTCTCAAACTTTTCACACCAAGTACAACCTTACAAAAGATTTTGGTTTTCGAGATAAATCGGGTATATAATAAATCTTGGTAAGGCTAAACAAGGTCAAAAATTGGGCTAAACCATTGCTAAATTAGTTCCACTCCAGAAATTACACATTGTACAAATTTGAGTTGGTGCGTTGGTTTATATGATTTTCTAATTTTTACATTTGGTGGGAAAAATACCTGTATACCAATAACTGTAAGTTTTTTAATCAATCAAGTGTTAGCTTTTGAAGAAAAACTGGACAAAATCTTGAACATTGCAGAGTTCTAAAACATACTGATAATATCACACTAGGGCGACACAGAATTCCTTCCAAAAGTCTCGCACAATTTAGACACGAACACGTTTCCCCGGCCCTTTAAGTAATTACACAAAATAAAGGCATTCTCATGTTTTAAATTGTCAAATTATAATGTACACTGGGGGGAGTTGACCCACAGTGCAATATTCCCTAGTGTTATGTCATGATATACAGACAGGAAGTATATGAAATTTGTAAAGTATAATGAACAGTGTTTTGGCAAAATGAGTAGTCCAACCTGTCAATGGCAATTTAAGCAGATTTTTGTTGCAATATGTTTGTTCAAGGGTCTCCTCACTAATAGAAACTAAAACTATAAGGTTTGACATTTGTGAATCCATCTACATTTTTAGATATTTGCCCCTGCCCCGCACTCACCTTATAGTGAAAGGACTCCGGGCACTGCTTGCATTGGTACATCTTGGTCTTACAGTGGTTAATCATGTGACTCTCCAGGTCTTTACTGTCCGTAGCGATGTGTTCACAGATGGGACACTGGTACGGCTGCCTCTGCTTGTGAACCCTCAGGTGCTGCTTGATGTAGCCCTTGTTGCCGCTCGTGTATTGGCACAGCTTACACCTGTACGGTCTGTCGCTGCCCTGAATATAGTCCACAAGGCCGCTGTCCGGAGACGCCGCTAATCCATCCACGTAGCTTGCCGTTCCGTTCCCCGTCACGACCCCGCCTGCTGTTCCGTTCTGGACCTGCGCGTTATCTTGCAGCTCTTTCAGGATGTCTTCGTCGGATGTGTTCTGGTCCGATCGCTCCCTCAGACGCTCGATGACGGTGAGGAGCGACAGGCTGATGCCCGCCGCTTTAGTGCCGGTGACCTCTTCGTCCCCCTCGCCGAGCGCCCCCAAACTTTTTTCTCGTTTGATTTTGACCGCTCCTGTTTTTCCGTCAGTCGCCTCCTCAGTCAGTTTCTGTCCAACTTTTGAATTGGCAAGTTCGGGCGTTCTCATGGGCATAGCGACAAGGACCTCGGCCGCCAGCGAATGTAGGCGCAAAGACTCAGAGTGTGTTCTTTTTCGGCCGGTGGGAGGTACGTTTTCATCCCTCGGCAGGTCAGCGCCAGTAGATACAGTACTTTCAGCTAAAGAATTTCCGTCGACAGCGCTAGTATTATCTACTTCATCCTTTACTTTGACGTGTTCAGATGTACAGAGTATGCTCTTGTCGCCATCTTCATCAGGGCTTAGCAGAAGAGGGTTTGTGGTCAAAACTGCATCGCCGGCGGAAGGCAACCTCTCTACGATCACATTGATGTGTCCGGCGCTGTTCGGACTGCTGTTGATGATCTTCTGAGCGGAGGAGAGAAGGCTGTCTGAAGCGCTGTCGTGACTCTCCGCATCCGTCGTTACTTGCACCTCCACAAACGGACCGTCGGCAACCACATCTTTCATCGGATATACATTTTCCTCCTCTATTTCCTGCTCCATTTTCACAATTTTGGCCTCTGTCTGAGACGACACATCCGGTTTCTTCTCCACCGCTAACGGCACGCACAACTGCAGCTTTAATGCGGATTGGACTTTTTGCACGGTTTTATCTTGGAGGACAGGGGACAGGAGGACCACTTCCTCTCTGGTTGTGGTAATGTTGGCAGAGACTTGAGCAATTTGCGTTTCCCTCCTGGCTCCGATCCCTTCTTCGTCCTCAAAGATGGGGTAAGTGCAGTCTACCAACCCGGCGTGCTTCCATGCGTGCGTCTTGAGCATTCGCTGTTGACTGCAAACATAACTGCAGATGAGACAGCGGTACAGGCCATACTCCTCATAGCTGTACCACTTCTTTTGCGCGAGCTCGTCGGAACCTTCGCTTTTGAGGGTGTATTTGTATTGCGAAGCGGAAGGGTTGTTGTCGAAATGCAGTTTGACATGGGCCTCCAGCTGTTCTTGGTCTCTCGAGGTGAAACGACATTCTGAACACATGAGGATGAGGTCGCTGTGGTTCTCATCGTGTTGTTTGAGGTGTTCTCTCAGCAGGCTTAGGGTTGGGGAAAGATAGGGGCAGAGACTACACTGATAGCACGTCACTGTCCGCTTGAGCTCAGTGCTGCTGGGGTTATCAGCAATCTCTGTTTCAGTGCCGGCAATGTTGTTGTTACTGTCACCCGATGCCAACATACACACTTCTCCATCTGCACTCACAAAGCTTTCTTCTCCCTTGCAGGTTTTTCGAGTTTTCCTGTAAGCAGAGACTCCCGGGACCCTAGTGGAGGCCCCGTAGAGCAGACGTTTCTGTCCGGCTAAAGTGCGACAACGCTGGGGACGCTTCTCAACAATTTTGCTCAGCTTCTGGATGACCTGGATGAGGGAGTCGGCAGCTTGTTTTTGTTGAAAGCTAGGGTCGGGAGGAGCTTGAAGGGTCTGAGGTTGGGATCCCAGAGTTGAGGGGGCAGCGGAGGTGACTAGTACTGCTGTGTCACTGACCTCCTCCATCACCTAAAGCACAAAAACACAAGTTAAAGCAAAGGAAAAAAAGTGTAGAATGTAGAAAGTTTCAGATGACAAATTTGACTTAATGTTCATCAGGGACAATGCATTGAGCTACACAAAAGAGTAGAAATAATAAAAAAGGCACTCTTTGATACTAAGGAAAAGGCTACATTCTAATCGTAACAATACAAAAACTGCACAGGATAGGTTCAGTTTAGACATATTTATATCCTTGTCAGTATAAAATCCAGTATTTGTAATAATTTTAAGAACTGATTAGTATCAGGGATTTTTTTTGACAACCTTATATCCAACGCGCTTTATTTTAATAATGGGATAAATCCAATAGAGCAAAAGTAATTACATTAATCTAGAACCACAACAACCACAAATTGTTTCCCATATTTCGATTTTGATGGTATTTAAAAAATAAAAATGCTAAGAACCAAGTTGATGAAAACAATCATAAATTACTACAACGGCAATAAATGTCAATCATAAAAATGAGTAACCATATGAATACTGGGTGTGCGTTGTAGGCCTTGGTTTTATTGTCCTTGCGTTGTTCTGCTGTTGAAACAACAAGCACTGGTGAAAATTGTTAAAGAGTGAAATAAATTGAGTGTTTGTTTCTTCCTAGAGCATTTTGAATTGTTATGGTAATTTGACCCCTGTGGAGCCTGTGGCAAATGACTTGGGTTTAAAATGCAGTCTGTCAGCATGACTTAAGACAACAAAACAATTATACAAAGTTTATCTTTACAGCTGCATGGTGGCAATTTGTCTTCTAATTTGTCTTTTAATTTATGTTAAATAGACTTTTAATGATCTAGTTATTTTTGATCAAAAGTAAATATTAAAAACAAAACAGAAAAGTAAAATAGACAACTCAAGAAAAACTACAGTAAGGACATGTGCTTTTGTTTACAACCTAAAAAAAGGAAGTGTCCTAATACTTTCCTCTGTCTGACCACAAATTGTCTTCCTCTTTCTTCTAGTTCTGCTTAGCTCTTCCAGCGCATCATAAAGCATTATGAATGAGGAAAATAGTATAAAAACTATCATACATATATCCCACCAGACAAAAAATTACTTTCACGGTTAATTTTAACAGGTTCCCTCTTGCACAGTGTGTTATCTGGGTAGGAATGTCAAGATTATTCTGTTATTATTAGAATGATCACAATTGTTCAAGACACTGCCTTGCCAATATACTCCGAAGTACATTCATTTAGTTATTTTTAATACTATTTTCAATTTATGTTTACTTTTCAGAAAGTTTTATTTCATTAAGCTGCTCTCATACTTAAAGTAAAGTATTAGACAAGGATCATGAGAGTAAAGTAAGTATTTCATGGTGTTAGAATTGTGAATAACCGCTACATCTTGAAGGTTTCTTCTCACATTTACTGAAACACCAAATTTGATAATGTGACACCCCTTCTTCTTGGCTAAGTCACAATCTCAAATAAGAATCTGCACTGGCTAAATAAAGGATAGATGAAGAAATAAAGTAAATAAATGAACATTTTGTCGTGATTATTTTTTGAACAGGCCAACTATTCCTCTCCAAAAAACGGATTACAGATCATATGACTGCAATCAGCTGCTTAGACCCAGTGGATAATATCAAGTGCTTTACACAGTCTCAAACGAGCACCTGTTAGGTCAGGGGCTAAAAATATGCCAACCACTCTGGCTCCTCAGCAGCAGCAGCAGCTCATAGAAGTTGGGCACTGCCTCCCAACTCTAGCATAGCGTCTTTTAGCCACATGCCACTGTTTTGTTGCCGATAGGAGATAGGATGCTAAAACCTCAACACTTAAACATTGAGAAAATTCAGAAACAGTGACAGAATATGCTGTTTAAAGCCCACGATCAGCGCCGTGCTTCTTTTTCCCACAGCAACAGCAGCCACACGAGCCACACATGCTAAAGCTAACCAAACACGAGTAGTTTATAATACAAGGACGTTTTAACTGTCGCTTCTGTTAATAAGTGCTGAAGAATATAGAGGTCGTATATAGATGAAGTGTACTCACGGGCACAGATCAGCGCGCTGGTCTTTGTCCTCAGCACATAAAGCCGCTTTGGTTATTTCTCTGCCATAAAAAGTAGACCTCCGCTGCTTTCCACATTGCAAAATGGCGAGGATGGAATATCAGTCACGTGACTCGGAGTTTGGGTCAGGTGACAGGTGCGGGCCAATCACAGGCAGTTTCAGGCCCGCACGCGGTGAGTGAGAGGAAAGCATGGGGGGAAAGGGAAAGTGTGCATGTCTCGGAAGGTTTGGAATGTTTACATTGGTGAATGAAGGACTGAATTGTGTTACTTAGGTAAAAGTACAGATCGATGTGCAAAAAAAAAAAAAAAAAAAGTTAAGTTAAAGTTTTGAAGTACCTGTTAAAAATGTACTTTATGAGTGAAAAGTAAAAGTGGCATCTACAGATTTTGAAAACTGTTAAAGCATGTGATGATCTGTGCTGAAAACATTTAGGCAGAATGTCACAATGAATACAGTTAAAAATAACATAATAATAATAATCAACATACAAAACATTCAATACTGTTCAAAAATTGAGTATAAAGTACAGATAACTGCTCTCATGTATAATGAAATAAATGTAAAAGGTATTGCAGTGTAAAAACAAACGAAGCAAAATACAGATTTAAAGTAGGCCTACTTACTTTAGTGTATCGTCATTTTCCAAGTTTGTACTTTACAAGCATATGTTTGGTTAATGCTAAAATAAGATAAGATAAGAAAAAATAAGGGCTTGGAAAAAATATAAATGTGTAAATAAAAGTGAAATTCAATATACATACAATCCTAACAAGATCAGAACAATGGTGCAAACATTATTTATTTTATTTAACCAGGAAACTCCTACTGAGATTTAGAATCTCATTTTCAATGGAGTCATGGCCATGTACATGTTTTTAATGATAGACAGGGGAAACTGGAGCACCTGAAGGACTCCCATGTAGACACATGGAGAACATGCAAACACAGAAAGGCCCCATGCTGCCCAGGAGTCAAACCCAGTTGGCTGACCCTGTGCCTAACTTTTGTAAATTATTATTGCATGTGTTTATAGTTGGTTTGTTACCAAATAATCTGACAAGATAAAAATACATCACAACAACAAGATGAACAAGCTATTCAATGACTAATAGAGGGATCCTCAAGTCCAAGTTCAGGGATCTCTTCTAGTCTGGAACAGGTGGCTTAACTCCTGCTGCCTCAAGTGCTCTAAGACCACAGCACTCTTAGTTAAATAAAAAAGCACTTTAGTATTCTTTGGTTTATTATTATCTGATAAAAATGCAAAAGGACAATGATCCTTACATTGGTTTTGTAATTTGGCCAGTTCCAGCTGAGCTGGAGAGCTTACGTGTGGTGTAGACTGGAGTGATGAACAGCACCTGTGGACATAATTGAGTTAAATACCTTTTATCCCTTTCTCACTTAACTAGTCACTTAGTCACTAGTCACTTGTACTCGTACTCTTGCATGATGACTGTGATGTCAAGATCCAGAGTGTTCTAAAATGCCATGCTTCCAGAGCGTCACTTTAGAAAACCACTTTTTAAATGCATTCATTTTCAAGTTGAGCTCAGTTGTGTGGACATGTTCACAGTCTGTCTGCTTTGATTGCTCTTTGCTGGTTCTTTCCTGTGGTTTTGGCACTTAGCATTATGGATTCTATTCCACAAATGAAGGGTCTCTGCTTAACAATCAGAGTAAGACACTCTTTGCTTTAGACTAGACTCTGACCTCTAACCAAAGACTGTGAGTGGGAGGGCACCAGGGCCGCAGCTTGAGGGATTGTGAGGTTCCACGCAGACACATCACATTTGAACAGACTGTGCTTTCTGTCAGAGGGGCTCCTTATTTGAATAGCCTTACTCTGACAATGAGACAAAGTCCTCTATTTGTTTTGTTTTTTTGTATTTACCATGATCTTAACTCAGACGTGTAATGTTTGAGTTCAAGTACGATGGTTTTTGAATGTTGTGCAAGTCAAAGCAATGTCACCATCTTGTGTCATCATTTGGGAACTGCAAGTGTAACTGGATTTTTCACTAATACAGTATTTTCAGTGGCTTGAGTTTTACACTTCCAAATCAGCTTAGCTTTTATATAGTTATTTTTAGTAACTCTCAATGACCTCCTTCAGGGATGGAATACTTGATTGTGAAGATTAAGAAAATCGACCTCTGCAATCGCACATGTCAATCTCACATTATGACCTGTGTCGGAGTAGCCCTATATTCCTTATGTATTTCATAAAAAAAAACAAAAACAAAAAAACACAATATCTACATATTTTTGTACCTAAGTATTTTATATTTGGCCTGATCCAATTATCATAATGCAAAAAGAATAAAATGCACAACAAGAGAGCGCTTGCAACGTTAAGAAACTGCAATTACGACATTTAAAAAAATAAAGTAAGTAAGGCAACGCAAGGCATTTGTAGAGACTGCAAGAAAAGATGCATTAAATCACAATACAAAAAAAAACAAAAACATAATCATTATAAAATGCACTTTAAATGAAAATCGATCCAAACTCCAAATCCAAAACTTTTTTCAATTTATTTTTGTAGCGCCCAAAATCACAACAACAGTTGCCTCGATGGGCCTCAAGGAGAAAGCAGTTTAAATATTTAACAACTGACCCTCCTTCTTGGCAAGTGAAAAACACAAAATCCCTGTGGGAAAAGTAAGTTCATCCAGTGCAGAGAGAGTTCCTCCAGGCAAATGGGAACATCCAGGTCACAGGTCAGGGTCGTGGGATGGAGGGTCATCACTGGAGCAGCTGCCGCAGTGTCTCCTCTCCCCGAGGGAAGTAGGGAAAGAGAAAAACATGTGAACGGCAATGAACAGACTACATGTGAACTAGAATCTTAAATATTGTTGATAGCGAAAGTAAGAACCAGAGGACAGTATTCAAGCTGCCATACTTCCCTCAGCACAGTTGCTCCTTGGACAGTGTAGCTAAGACTGTAAGTTTTTATTTCTGTTCTCAACTAGCCTGGCTAAGCTATTTCAAAGAGGAACGCTTTGGGCCTGGTCTTAAATGTAGAGACTGTGTGAGCCGCTTTAACATGAACAGGGAGCTGTTAAGTTTAAGTTTTTAGCCTGGATTTGAACATTGTCAGAGTGGAGGCCTGTCTCACATCTTCAGGAAGACTGTTCAGCTGTTTGGCTGCATAAAACTGAAACGCTGATTCCCCATGTTTAGTCCTGACTCTGGCACCAGCAGGAGGCCGGTCCTAGGAGGCCAGTCCATGTTTAGTCCTGACTCTGGCAACAGCAGGAGGCCGGTCCATGTTTAGTCCTGACTCTGGCACCAGCAGGAGGCCAGTCCATGTTTAGTCCTGACTCTGGCACCAGAAGGAGGCCGGTCCACGTTTAGTCCTGACTCTGGCACCAGAAGGAGGCCGGTCCACGTTTAGTCCTGACTCTGGCACCAGCAGGAGGCCCGTCCCTGTGGTGGTCAGAGTGCGAGATGGTTCATGTGGCACTAACATGTCAGAGATGTACTTGTACCGCTTTAAAGTCTATTCTCTGAGCCTGAAGCCGGTGCAGTGACCTGAGCACAGACTAATGTGCTCGTACTTCCTGGTTCTAGTCAGGGCCCGAGCAGCAGCGTTCTGGATGCAACTATCGCTGTATGAGAGCTCAATACACACTCTGTCTCTGGAATTATTCCCTATCCACCACAAATCGCGTTTTGGCCCAATAACACAATATTTTCATCAATACTTTTCCATGCAGTGCAGCTTTAATCATTTACGACTTGCCATACGTCACCCATATCTTTATTATCCGCGCACAATGCCACCTTTGACCCCGTTATCACAGCAATACGCCCGCACTGTCAGCCCACGTTACCATATGTCCACCTTAATGTCAGCTCTGTTCGTCAGCGCGCACATGGACCCGCGGTGTAATTCAGGCCAAATAGGTGTAACACAAGCCGGCCTGAATATGACATCTTTCATTGTTGCCCATAACCATTCTTATGATTTTTATGAACCCCCTATTACCTCCGTGGGCTCTCCGTCAGGGGCCTAATCTGAAGTGACAGCCCATCTACTCACTCACACATTACGGTGTATTGCCCGGGGCACACTGCACCCCTCCTGCAGTGCGGCCCTTTCAAAAGACCGCGCAACCTGGTTATTTCTATCGAGGTATTAAAGTCATACTTCAGTCGAAGCTTTGAGTTCACAAAGTGGTTTTGTTTGCAGCAGGCGACAGGCAAAGTTAAAGTAATGGAAGATGGAGCGGTAAAAGCTCATAGATGTTTTGTTTTAAAGGGGACATATTATGTAAAATCAACTTTAACGAGCTTTTAACCTCGTTACAACAGTGTTTCCTCATCATTCTTTCACTCAAAGTTTTATTTTGATTGATTCATGCATGTTTGAGTAATCTCATATTGTTCTTTAATTAAGGCTCGGGTGCTCAGAAAATTGCTGTTTTCACCTTCCCCCTGTCCCCACCCACTTCCCTGTACTTAAGGTGAGACACTGCATGTGAATAGGAAAATGTCTTAAATTTAAAGGTATCAATTTGAAACTTATCCTGTAGTTTACTCACATAAATGTAAGAACAAATGCATAACAAGGTTTCATGGTGTGGTGTTTTCATATAGAAATAAGGCATTTTATGTGCTAAAATGGCCAAAATTGAAAAATCTCAAAAATGGACAGAGCGAGGTTTACAATTTTTGGTTCATTTTGTACACATACTAGTTATAAGATAAAAATACAGAGAGGATTTTGTTTCAAAGCATTTAAACAAGTACAGCTGGACTTACTTACTTTTTAGACAGCCAACAGTTTCGCTCCCAACCAGGAAGCTTCTGCAGTTTTCTCTAAATGCTTTGAAATAATTATAAGCCTGGATGTCTCAAAACATTCACAATTCAAGAGGGGATTTTGGATATCTTATTTAGTTTTAGAAAGAACTAGATCTGACTGAAAATTTGCCTAAAAATTCAAATCTTGCCTAATTTTAAAAAAAACTTAAACTTTAGTAAATCAGGCGTAGAATTAGATATTAAAATAAAAAAATCCTTCGTATGTTCTGTTAAAATTGTTAAGTGCAAGATTGTAAATTACTTTAAAGGTCCCATAACATGCAAAGTCGACTTTTCAGTGCTATTTGGGCCTCGTATGTGTGCCCAAAGTGTTTTTTTGATTGATTCCCCCATGCTTTCGCTAGAGAACTGTCTTTTCCGTCCCCCTCGGCTGAGCAGCAGACGGGGGCTCATCCCATGGATGACGCGGCTTCCCATGGATGACGCGGTGTTTAAGCCACGCCTCCAGGAAGCGCGCAGCCGCAAGAATAAAAACAGCTAATGCTAATGCTACACAGTAATTACACGATAGATACGACAGATAGAAGAGTTAGCTTGTTATTCACCAAACGGCAAATGGCCAGTCCAAAAAATGGGTGTTTTTTGCAAACTGTTATGTTATGGATATTGCACAACGCAAAAATTTATCAACAAAGCCCTTAGAATAGACTGTGTAAAGGGGAAAATAGCAGAATATGGGACCTTTAAGGGCTGATCTTTATCTCTGTGAGAGAAAAATGCATTTAAGAAAAGACCCTTTGAATGAAGTGGATTCAATGAAACATCTTTAGGAGCAGATTGGACAAGTTTGTTGTAGTGTCTGAGGCACTTTAATCCCAGTTTTCTCCATTTCCAATCGCATTATGTTCCAGTCCACTTTGCCTCCATTTTGGAATTTTTTTGGTAATGTTTTTGTTTACACATTTTTAAAGGGTCTATATATTAATGTGCAGTTTAGATGGAGGGAGTGTACAATCAAAATCACACATAGGCTATGGAGAATGTGCAATCTAACCTGCACTTTGTAAAAAAAGAAAACAACGGAACTTAAAGTCTGTGAAATGTTTTTATGTTTATTCTTGTCTCTTTCTTCTGTTTAATAGTGGAGGTTGATGGGAATGTTTTTACGATACTGATCATGTCCTTTCTGTCTGTTAAAGCATGTTCAAAGACCATAGACAATTATCTTTTTATTATCTTATCTTATTCCGTTGATGTTTTACTGGTAATACTGGTCACTAATAAGTAATATATTAAGCTGTCTTTCTGTTTTTTCTATTACATCTAATATGAGAAGAAGCATTTCAATTTTAAGGTGATTCAGGATCGACACGTGACCAAACAACACTGATGTCTATTTTCTTTTGTTGTCAATAGCAGACATGTGACAATCAGACCACTCTTTCTTGTTCCTCAGACTTCCTTCTGTGGCTCAAATGACCATAAGCAGTGATTACTTTTTACAGCAAGTTTAAAATATATATATGTACATTTAACTGTACATCGAAATGATAAGTTAGACTACACACGTCACTAAAACGTCATTACCAAGATTATATTTAAGATTTGACTAAACATTTTGCCATTTGTCTCCAGTTTGACGGTTTTTGTGAAGATTATTATTCCCCTTCCTGGTTGGACATGAGCAGAAAATATGACATATTAGAGGTAATTCCACAACTGTTACCTAGCAACCATTTTAAAAACAAGGGCCAAAATCCATATAAATTACACAATAGTTAAGATTTGACAAATAATAATACCTGATAACACCTTTATTTTGTCGAATGACCGTTTAAACTGTCAGAAAATTGTGTCAGTTGTCTCTGTATTTTCAATGGTACGTCATACACTGCAAACATTCAATATCTAGCATTGCTTAAAATGACCTGAATTCAGAATATTAATCTTATTTTGAGTAGTTTTGACCAGAGCAGATTTAATTGCTTTTGTGACGTAGACAATTTCACTCGTTTCAAGACATTTCTGACTGGTTATAAGATTATTTAGCTTAAAATAAGAACATAATTAATTTGCCAATGAGGTAAAAAAAAAAAATCTTACCTCATTGGCAAACAAGTTGACTGAAACATGTCAAAAAAGACCTTTAAACAAGTAAAATAATCTAGGTCCATGAAGAAAATGCATTTTAACTATTCAAAATTGTTGAAATTAAGATTAATATCCTGTCATTTAAATTTACCTAGAGATGGAGGATTCTGTTTTATCATTCAGCACTACTTCCTGTAACTTTAAACTTTAATTTTTCGGAATTGCTTCACAAACTGTAACGTCACAAAAGTAAAACTATGATATTTATTTACTACAGGTGCCATCCCAACAAACTAAATTATTATTAAAAATCAGAAACATCAGAACGTGCCATATAGACATTAAGGTTCTAACCCTGAAAGAAGATCTAGAGGCTCATGAATAATTTAGAATAATTCACTTTATTGACCACCATCTATCGGCCCTCCACTATGTCTGTGTTTCAATGTACGGCCCTGAAAAAAAAGTGCCATAAATAGACAAAAGATTCCCCAAAAAAAACACTTTATCTTACGTTTTATCTTTTGAGCACTAATTGACATGATTGATGACACTTTTCTGTAGTGTATAATCACGATTAACGAAGTAATTTTCACAAAATCCCTAATTTTAAAGCATATTTGCAAGAGAAAGTGCATTCTATAGGCACTTTCACAAGCAGCATTATCTGATTGCACCACAAGATGGCGGTAGTAGCCTGCATATCAGTGAGACAAGTGCCAGGTTACAAAACAGTCAGAAATATTCAAACTTCACATCAATTAACAACCTATGTTACTTTACCGTCCAGTATTAGTGAGCAACTGATGAAAAAAACAAACAAACACACTGACATTTCAAGGATTACAAAACAGAATTGCTTTCAGAAAGAATCATGACAATTTCTCGAACTTTCTTCTTGGACGTTATGAAAGAAATAATCTCGTATGGCTTTGAAAATGCTCCCTATGACAAAGAGCGCCATACAGGGGTAATGCTGTGATTTGCCAAAGGGCACAGAGGCAGAGTTTCCAGACTACAGTCCAATCCCGCCTTAACGCGATTGACTGAAGGCTGCGCACGTCTCGAAAACATCTCGCCTTGGACGGGGGCCATATTGTTTTCTCCTCAAATTGACGCGATCCATCTCGAGCGCGCGACTCCCGGATCAGCCTCCCCCAGCGACCGGCCACACCCAGGGGCCAGCTGAACTGCATCGTGGGTATTTTCTCCCTCCCGTTCTACTTCACGCAATAAGAGACGATGTATGCCCTCCATTTTCGAGCGGACAAACAAAACGTCAAGCCGGTAGTTATGTGTACGCTACTTCTTCTTCGGGCCGCGCTTGGCCATAACGCGCCGGACCCGGATGAAAAGTGGACGCGTGTGCGGCCCGGCGTTCGTTTGTTTCCTTTTCGTTCGGTGGCCAGGTCATTTTTGCCGGGGCTTTATTGTGCTCGCTGATCCGATTTTCCCGGGGCCTCTGGTGTGATTTCTCTTTTCCCCGGCGCGATCTTAAAGCCACGGTTCACCTGCGAAAAGAGAAATAGAGTGACCGCAGCGCTAACGTCCCTGCGCTAACAACACGAGCTACACGGCGTGATAATAATGCGTTCAGTGGAGGGATGGGGGGGTAATGTGTCTCGGTGATCTATCTGGGCCATATCGAACACATGAATCAGGTTATTATTGTTGGAGGGAACGGGGGGAGAGGTGAGTTAACGTGTGGGGCGATGGCGCTGGGAAAGAAAATGAAGAAACTTTTAGGAAGAGACTAAATGTGTGTATGGAAATGTGTTGTTTTGAAGGCCCGTTTTGAGTGACGTTTGTCGGTTTTCTGAGGAATCTAATATAAGGAATACGTTCTGGTGTTTGATCCTGAATTTGTGGATAGTATTAGTTTGTTAATTAGTCAATAATTAAAGGAATACACCACAGTATTTGATAATTTTTGGGTTTAAACTGCATTAGTTACAGCAAAAAAAGAAAATTAAGTAAAAAAAGGAAACACTGCTCTGGTGGAAGGTGCATGTGTATTGGATGACACTTTGTACCATCTCAAATTACTAACAAATAATTTAATAATCGATCTTGGAACAAACATCGAGCTGTTTTAATGCCATCAAAATGGATAGATACAGTGAGAAGGAACTCCTTAAATAGCTCCAATTTGTACATGGCTTCTTCTTTTCCTTCTTCAGGGTTGCTTCTTTCTATTTTTCTCTCTTTTTTAAATGACTTTCTTTCTCCCTTGCTTCCTTTCTGTCTTTCTTTCATTCTTTATTTATTTTCCCCAATGCTTTCTTTCTTTCTTTCTTTCTTTCTTTCTTTCTTTCTTCTCTTGCTTCCTTTCTCTCTCTTTTTAAATTTCTTTCTTTCTTTCCTTCTTCTCTTGCTTCCTTTCTCTCTCTTTTTAAATTTCTTTCTTTCCTTCTTCTCTTGCTTACTTTCTCTGTCTTTTTAAATTACTTTCTTTCTCCCTTTCTTTCTTTCTTTCTTTCTTTCTTTCTTTTTCTTTCTTTCTTTCTCTCTTCCTTTCTGTCTCTTTCACCCTTTCTTTCTTTCTTTCTCATTTTGCTTCTTTTCTCTCTCCTTTTTTAAATTACTTTCTTTCCCCCTTTTGTCTTTCTTTATTTTTCCCATGCTTTCTTTCTTTCCCTCTTCCTTTCTGTCTCTTTGTACCTTTATTTCTCCCTTTCTTTCTCCTTCTATCTTTCTTTCTTTCTTTCTTTCTTTCTTTCTTTCTTTCTCTCTGTTTTAATGTTTTGTTGCGTTTTCACACTACATAGAATGTACATGTACATAGAATTCAGAATACAGTTCTCTGATTGGACCACATGATGTAATACAATACAAAATACATGTATTCATGTATACAGGTATTCAGTATTCTGCAACTAAATATATTTTTAAAGTATTTTCCCATCTGATTTACACAATTTTGTTGAACAACTATGAAAGATAAAGCACTTGACTTTTGATAAATAGTCAATTGGTGTGCATGAATTTAGTCACTTAAAGTATACAGTTTACACTCACAAAAGCAGGGTTTATGTTCAAATAGAGAGAGAGATAAAGAGAGAGAGAGGTAAAGAGAGAGAGAAATATTGTAAAAGAGTATTAGTATTATGAGTGAAAAGGGAAAAGAAACACTTTCAAAGTTCATAAAAGATATTTTTAGTCAGAAAATGATTTAAATATTGCGTGATTCAAGAGTTTCAAAGGATATTTCAAATTGCAACCTCATCTTCTACTTATCTTCACAACTTAATTAGTCAAAGAGCCAAAAAAAAAAAAAAGGTATTTTAGTACTAACAATGGCTAAGTTCACGTGCACAACAAAATCTGATCATTATCTGATTTCTGGACTTTTAAAGATCATTTAAATAACATACAAACTGCAAAATCTGATCAGCGGGGCCACGATCAGAAAGAAAAGTGATTACTTCAATCAGATTTTGCTGTTTACATGTCTTTTTAATGATCTTACAACTCCAAAATCTGGTAATAATCAGATTTGCAAATATACATTATACACATTTCAAGTTGTTTGACTGAACATTTAAAGCAATGTTTCCCGACAAGCTCATTTTTGTTTTTGGGAAAGATAAACTTGCCGTTGTACATAAAAATCTTTTAAGTGTGACAATGTAGAAAAAGAAAGGTGAGCTCTAACCCATAAACACGTCACAAAATAAGTCCTTTTTCTAATTAAGTTCATTTTAACAGACAAAAGTCACTCCAAAGTGCCCCATCTCTCTGCAGCAGCGTCAGCCCTTTTCCGCCTCAAATCAGATCATCAGGAGTTGGGTTTGTTCCACTGCGAGTAATAACTTTGCGCCGCTTTGAAATTAAAGAACTCCAACGAGCGCCGAAAGGTTCGCAAAAGTGGAAACAGAGGCAGTAAATTAACAGCAACGTGGCCTACCGTACTCAATCTGCGCTTCAACTCCGTCCTTGGCGCCGTTCCCGAAAACATAAACGCAATTTTATGATGAGATACTGTCCCTTATCTGTCACAACAACGCATCCGAAAGAACGAACTCAAAAATCATTATTATTACTCCATCATTTTGATTTGAATTTTGAGGTTTTTTAAGCAAAACTTGGTCGCTGGAATGACACTTAAGAGCCGGTTTTCCCTTAGCTGGGGAAATTAATTAGTTATTGATCACGAGCGCGGGTGAGTAAAATGAAGTGAATTTATAAATAAGATAGCATTGTGCGTGTGTGTGTGTGTGTGTGTGTGTGTGTGTGTGTGTGTGTGTGTGTGTGTGTGTGTGTGTGTGTGTGTGTGTGGGCCATAGGTGGATACCGGTGCACTTTTGAAAACATCATGCTTGGCAGAATCCATTTGTTTTCCAGTTCATTATTACCCAAATAGGGTTCCCATACTATTAGCACAATGGAACTTGGCAGAGGTCGATACATAATTGCTAATGATACTTGGGGAGTTTTATTACATTTTCTAATGCAGGTTCAACATAAGATGAAAAGTTTTCTGTTCGTTCGTTAGGCGTGGATCTTTAAACCCTGCGCGGTGTATTGTACTTTGGTTTTTTTACACATATAATTGAAGGTATTTGTAATCTGCTCTCATATTAAAGCTGGGGTACCTGATGCTCACGCCGCGGAACCAGAGGTAGGTTTTTAAATCTTTCTGTCTCGTCTCTCGCTCTCACAAATCCATTGCCACGTCGCTAAATTCAAATGCATTTGTTTTCGGTCCTTTACAACAGCTCTTTTCAGACGGCAAAGTGAAACTGGGAGGACCACCCGGGCGCAGTCAATCAGAGCGATGCATTTAGCTCTTACTTCGAGGCAAAAAAACGTTATTATTAGATGCAGACAGTGCGCAGAAGTCTAATTATTGTCAGAAAGTGTTGCTTTTATAAGACACTCTTTGATGGAAAACACAAAATTTACAAATTTACACCCAAAAAAGTCAGGCACCCCAGCTTTAATAAATCAACACATTCGTTTGTTTTAATGAATCCTCAAGACATTCATTCAAATTTATGTAAGAGATCAAAATTGGTGGCCACAACCTTATCCAGATCATAAGATAGAATTCTTGTGGTGTTCAGTGGGCTTCTTTTACATGCACACCTCAAATCTGATCAAAAGTTCTGGAGTTATCAGATTATTGAAATGTCATGTAAACAGTGACATTGAATAATATATACAGTAACACTGGTTTAGGGCTTTTGTTGACACCCAAAGGCACTTCATAGTTCAGAGTGGTAGATTTTATTCTGATTGTTCACACTTGTGCAGGTTTGAAGGAAATGGAAAAAAGAAAAAAAAAAGCACAACAAAAAGTACAAAAAAGGCAAAAGAATGTGGAAATCCCTTTACTGACTTAGAGTGAGCACTTTGTTTTATGGTCAAATTTGCCTGTGTGCATTTAAACACACCAATAATCAGATCTAATTTTGGATTAACTGATTACAAGGTATGTTTTTATTAATACATGGACAGTGTACATTGACCAAAAAATGTAAAGATGCCTTCTGCCAGGATACTATGGAGGATTCAGTGTGACAAAATTCATTAATTAAACACACAATTAAATAATTAATTATGTATAGCCTATTGACCTTATTCTACCCCGCCCACATTTGAAGTTTTTTGCACTTTTGTTGTAAACGCACTTTCTTTTGACGAGAACTTCGTTAAAGCTAATGACGAACGAGGGAAAAGTCTTGCCGCTAAAATGTTACATAAAGTAAGTTGATTTGTGTAAAATGTTTAATGAACACGAGCAACAACAAGTCAACAACGCAACGATTTCCTGGTCAGTCTGAAAACGTCTTTTTAGTCCGTGTAGAACTTATTTTCTGTTGAGCTCGTCTGCTCCATGTAAACTAATACAACAGAAACAAGATGGCGGCGCGTAAGGCAACTTCAGGAATAAGGTGAATATCATTAAATAATTTGAAATCAATAGACGTAAATGTTCAATTAATGAATTAAATGTGGAATGAAATAATTAAATGTGCAACACAGACACAGACACTTTGGTCATCTAGATTGTTGTAAAGGGCTATATATTTAAAGGTTGATGATTAATTGATTGATTGATTGACACATAGTTACATGCTATGTGTGTCTGTGTTTCTGCCAACAAGGAGGTATTGCTGCTGAGTGTTCACAGTATGGCATTACACATAACTGTTTTGCAATTATATTTAAAAAAAAAATCTCTTAAAAATATGTATTACTACTGTGAGCGGACGCCCGTCTCCTCAGATCTGACATGTAACTTGGTTCTGCGGCCTCTTGTCCTTGTCGCCATGGAGATAGAGAAGTTAAAAGCCATTCAGTGGAACATTCCAGGCAAAGCAGCAGCATCTCCATAAAAACAAGCAGTTACACAGTGCACCTTTAAACTGCCTAAAATACAGCTAAGATAAATATATTTCAAATTTTGCTCAAATTCTTTACAAAAAAATTCTTAGCTTTTCAATTTTATTTCCTGGTTGTAAATGATGACATCACACCGCAAATTACCTAGCAACCATCCCGTGCACTCGGCCAAAACTAACGTCACTGATTTTTAATTTTTTTTAATTGACAAATAAAAATATATGTGAACACCTTCATTTTGTTTAATTCATGTTTAATGGGTCAATTTGTGTCAGATATGCTACACTATTTGTCTCCCCAGTGTGATGTCATCAATGTGTTTACTTTTTTTCTATTTCTACTTTTTTTCTATTTCCTTTTTTTTTTTTTCTTTTTTTTCTATGAATGATACAGCTACCTGATTGGTGTAAAACTATCATTTATATATACATCAGGTAGTAATACACCAAATAAAGTCAAAATTAGAAAAATGAAAATCTGGCATATGCACTCTCCATCTCCTTCTTGTTCCGGCGCATGTTTTCAGTAGCCTGTACAAGATGCCATGTTGCTGTGCTGCAATCTGTGAGTAATTACCAACTACGGCCCTTTATATGATTAGCTGATCTGAACGTGCGCAATAGTTAAACGGCCATAATTTTATCTTATAGCGTTTAATAAATGACGCTGCTGCTGCAAAGTTGTGCACTGATTGGAACCTCCCTTAAAACTTGCAAAGTACATATCATTAGACCTCAGTGCAGGATGGTCCAGGCTAATAAACAATTATTTATACCAAATTATTGCCCAATGTATCAAATTAACAACATGCTGCAGGGGAGATTTATACGCCCAGCTTGCCACATTTATTGCATTTACTTAAGGTATTCTGCAACGCACATTTTGTCTAAAACACATCTTTTTATAGATGGCCTTTATGGTCGGAATATCTGCGATTAACGTGTTTTTGTTTGCGTGATTTACGAGCCCCATAAAGTCATGTTTATTGGAGACGGTTGCAAATAATTAAACAGCCCAGTTTTAAGTGCAGTCTTCAACTAATGTGGGGAAAAGAACGGATGGAATTATGACGCCGTAAAGTGGGAATTATCTCTAAAGTCGAGGAGTCAAAATATTTACATAGATAAATCCGTCTTTAGCACTTCGGGGCCGGACAGCGTGGATAGATGAATGCGGGTACGAGACAGGGTTGTTGTTTTTCACGGCTGCTAATTGCCTCTTTACCCATGAGTGTAAAGTTTAGGACGCAAAGTTTCCTGACTTTGCAAAAAACGCGAAGAAAAACCAAGCCATTAATACAATAACATAGAATTCTATTTGTATATGCACGTAATCATTCACCTTACGTTACGGAACGCATGCAACGGGACACATACGGTACATGCATTTGTCCAAGTAGGTCAGCGCACAATGTGGAGTCAGATTGATTCCTTAAGATATTCATAGTAATCTTAAAATTCCTGCTTGTTGGGTAATAAGACACTTTATCATCACATGCACTGACAAGGTGCATTAGTCTTGACCTGCCACAGGGGAGGAGGGGAAAGGGGGGGAGGTGGGGGACACCGGATGCAGGTCGGACGCCGTAACAACCGATGTATTGATTGTAAAAGTGCGGTGAAATCAGGTTGTGCGTGGTGAAGAAGAAGGGTGTGAATGTTGTTGAGGGGTAATTATACATTTTTCGTATTTCGTTTTGGCGTCCCAGTGTAATACTCCTCGGTCCTGGAGTCAGTTCTTGTAAGAAATAAATGTACCCCATTTTTTTTAATGATGTTTTTTTCCTCCGAATTGTTCAAAATTAAACACGTAAGACATAGAACATGGAAAATGACACTGGGGTAAGAGGGTAAGGGGAAAAAAAATTGAAAATAAGTCAAATAAAATCGCGGCACATGTAGTCCAGCGATCGAGTCCCATTTAGTCCGGGAATCCCAATGTGATTTTTTTGCCCCGTACGTTGACTATAATGTCACTCCAGTCCTTATTTGTCGGTGCAAATTGTGTCATCCATGTTTTTGTGATGGCCTTCTTCCCTGCGGCTAAAAGTATACTCCAAATATATCTGTTCACCGAGTCCATGGCAGGAGTTTTGAGGCCCAATACATAAATAGTTCTGAGATCATGTAGGGTTGGATAAATGCTCAACCAAATCTCAAACATCAGACATCAACAAGTTTTATGTTCTGGATCTAAAAAGTTGGATGAATGTAAAGAGAAGAGAAGAACACAAGTATGAAAAAAAGAAGACTGTATTCAAAAAGTTGCCAAAACTGTATAATTTAGTCATCTGGACATTGTTTTAGAAATCAAGATGTTGGGAATAGTTAGTGAAGCTAGCATTTATACTCTCCTGATGTCAGATTGATCCTGGCTTAAGGGAGGAGTTATAACTGAAACCTGCCCTAAAACAATTTGAGTTGTGCAAACCATTTCCAGGTCTGTATTACTGACTCTAAAGTGTTGTTTTACTATAATATTGTCATTTGTATTGTATGTATGTATAGTCTTAAATGTTGTTCCTTGTCCTGACTTGCCAGAAACTACAAATGGAAAGTAGGCAATGAGCTAACTCTGGCATATTTACATTGAATGTCCATTAATGTGCACTGTCCTTTTATATCAATAAATCAAAACTTCCATCAGATTGAAAATGACTTTCTGCTGGAAATTGAAATGTCCTTGATTTCTAAAACCATGTTCAGATGGACCTTTGCGACCTTTTCTACCATGGACCACTCCATAAGGGATTACACATCAACTTGTCTATTGTAATATTTTGAGTGTTATTTTGTGCAAACTATATTTTTAGTCTGCTCGGCATTAAAAATATATACAGTAGATGTGTTTAGAGAGCTTCAAAAGTCTTTATAGAGCTTGTTTTAGTCTTTTCTCACTTTATTGTTATGGAAAAGTGTCCTGTTTGTACAAAGAACATATGGATTAGGTGTCTGCTGCCCTCTGCTGCTAACAATGGGTATTGACGCATGTTTAAATGGTGAGAGGAAGCATAGCTATCGCTGATGAAATGTATGTATTTAACCGGGACAGTGCATGTTAATGGACGGACATGATACAACATGAACATGAACACACGCGATAGTATAGCCGAAGTACTTCCTAATTTCTACTGTTTACACATTTAGTTTAGTTTAATTATTTAATGAGACAGGGACAGTGCACAATATACAATCATAGCTGAAAGTGTAAAATGTAGTATGTATTCCCAAAAAGACTTAATTTCAGGTGTGATATTTATATTGCCCACACCTGTTACTTATTCACAATTTAGAAAGAGTGCCGATATTTTTTTGAGTTTTGTGTGAAATTATTTCAAATTAGCTGTTTTTTCTCAGGTTTTTTTTTTCTGTTGTTCCAACACACACAAAGGAAATAAACATGTAAAAAGCAAAACAAAATTTGGAATTGCAGTGTTTTTTGGGGAAAAATATATTTTCTGTAAAGGGTGCCAACACTTTCATGTAACCCTATCCTGCTGATGTGGAATATACGTAAAATATGACATTTAATGAAACTTTGCACATTGAGCTATTAAGAACTAGATGGCCTTACTCACAGGAGTATTGAAAATAGTGAGACTAAATAAAATGCTATTATAACTAATGAAAAACATAACCCCTAAAACAGGTATACTCACTTCAACTTAGCATTATTAGTTTATAGAGTAGAACTGTCATGCTGTGTTCAGGTACACTAAACTCATGAGGTCTTAAAGTTAACTAAAACGTTTGCATTCAATCACACAACATCTGCCCTGCTGTTTCAAAATCATCCAAAACGACTGCGCCATTGGGTCACACTACACCTCCCAGACAGTGTGAATGGGCGTCCTCAGCTTCAGTGTCACCCGTTGGCGCCTGGCCTGCTCTCCGATCATCGAGCGCTTTGACCGACCTTCCTGGAACATTGTCCTGCCTATTCCTTCGAGTCCCCCTGACAGACGCGGAGAAAAATGATCATATCTGCAACAAACGGACTGTAATGCCGAATCAATACCAGAACTACATGTGATTTATATTATTTATAACACAGATGCCATGCAGTACACTCCGCTAACCTAACAGCAGCGGGCTAGAAGTGGCTATAGGAGAATTCTAGGTCCATCTGTTTGGACACACCAGGTAGTCTAAGCAATAGCCTAATAGGATAATGAATTCAGGGTGCATGGGTGAGCCGGGGGCCGATATATGTGTGTTAGGGGCCAGCAGTGGGGGTTAATACAACATGATAAATATTTGATTTCTGCAGGGGCCGGTCCCCACCTCACAGAATGGGAAATGGCTGTAATGCGATTCAGTGCAGATTGTCCTTTGGGAGACTCTTTTGGTGCGTATATATGAGCGCGCGTAAGGCCCGGAGACTGCGCGTTGTTGTATGCAGGCAGCCAAGGGAAATAAAAGGAACAAATCGGCTTACAAATCACCACGGCAGCGAGCGGTCGGCGGCCCCTGTCTTGACTATCAGCACCGGCCCTGACCCCGAGCAGAGGCGCGGGGCGGGTGCAGGGTCGAATGTGGTGTTACGGAGGGGAGAGGGGAAAAGTGGACGGGTGCGGGTTTGTTTGACAGCAGGAGGTAGGTAAAAAAAAGCGAAAGTAACACAGGTAGCAGTGTCAATATGATGATACATACTATATTTATTAAAATTGTATGGAAAAATGAACATGAAGTGCGTTTTATTTACAGGAAAAAATTAAAAATAACGACATTAATCAAGCCTAACTCAGAAAATAACATTTACATCAAGAGCAGACAACCAGAGAAACACTACAAACACTACAAAACCCACACACTCAACAGTTCAACAGTCAAAAGTATGACTGACTTTTTAAAATGTGCATCAGAGGCGCTTGTTCTCAAATAAAGGGTGACATCATTTCATGGCCTGTGGTGTGGGTGTGAAAGAAAACTCTGTCCTCAACTGACCTAAATATGTCATCCGTGTTGAAATTGTTCTGAATTATGCACAACACTTTTTTCCCCAAGTTTATTTAAAGGTGCACTTTTTATTTCTTTTTTTTTGTAGAGGGTCTGCCACTTGTGTTTTGTGGACATGTCATTGCTCTGCCTGGAGTATACTGCATTTGTTTAATTACATGCAGTTTTTATGGCTCAGAAAGACCTTGAAAGAGTGGGTCCGCCTCCACAGATCTGAACTTGGCCTGGTGGTGTCACCTGCTTGTCTCCATGGAGCAATGCAAATAAATACGTTTAATGCCATATTGTGGAAGATTCCAGGATAAGCAATACAATCTCCAGATAGTGTTCAGAAAATTTAGTGTCTTTTTACAGCTTCACTATAAAATACTGATGAAAATGTTATTCCCTTAAGTCTTAAATATTACAAATGTACAGTTATCAATATGACTGAATAGTGTGACACAAATTGGTATACATTATTGCTACAATTATCAAACTTGTTTTTTTATTTGTTTGTTTGTTTTTTACCCCAAACTAGTTCTAGTTCTAGTACCCTTTGTATTAACTGTCTCATCTGAGGTTTGAATCATTATCATGCTCCAGGTGACTTAGACACACCCTTTAAAGGAAATAGAAACACTGGCCCCTCTGGTGGTATGGAAAAGTGACCAAAACATTGCCCTCTGGTGTACAAAAAGTGGAGTTTCATTTTTTGTAATAGTCTTTGAGTCTGTTGTTTTTTTGTTTTTGTTTTTTTTACTTTTTCAAGTTTGTACATAATGTGAGACACTACAGGTGAATAGGAAAAAATCTTAAATTTAAAGATATCAATTTGAAACTTCTCCTGCAGTTTACTCAATCATGTCATGTTTTCATGTAGAAATAAGGCATTTTATATGTAAAAATGGCCAAAAAACACACATATTTTGGACATATAATTCATATAAGAAAAATGGCCAAAACCAGGTTTAAATTTCTCAATTAATTTT
The DNA here is from genome assembly GCA_019453435.1 of Rhinogobius similis. Classification (NCBI taxonomy): domain Eukaryota; kingdom Metazoa; phylum Chordata; class Actinopteri; order Gobiiformes; family Gobiidae; genus Rhinogobius; species Rhinogobius similis. Next base: position 10,274,795 of record CM033621.1, on the reverse strand, counting down.
GTACACAAAATTTACAGAGGAGGTTTTGGATCTCTTATTTGGTTTTGAAGTAAACTAGATTGGACTAGATTTTTTTTACTTAAAACTCTAATAAATCAGTTTGAGAATTAGATATCTGTTTTTTGTCTGTTTATATTATACATATTTATGTATATAAAAAGTGTTATATGTGCCTGTGTTTATAGATTTCTATTATGTTCATCTGTCGCTGTCTGGCACGTCATACTTTAAGTTATTAGGGTTGGGCAAAATGAGTGTTAAACTTCAGCCTAAACCCTTTCGGTCTGTAAAATGTTTTCTTTCTTTATTCATATGCTTTTTTTGTTTGTTTTGTTTTTGTATTTCTATGGACCGAAGAAAAATAAAGTAACTAACTAACTAAAAGATATCAAAAATCCTTCTGTATGTTTTGTCATAATCTTGTTGTAAATGGAAGAATACAGTAAAACGTTTTTAAGAGCAGAATTGTTGTTTCCACATAAAAGCTGATGATGATGATGAGAGAGCAAACTGACAAAAAAATATATATATATTATTGTTTTGCCTGTAGTGTCTCGCCTTTTTAACTCCATTTACGTTTTAACTCCATTTACGAATTAAATATCTGAATTATTTCCTGTGGCAGCCCTATTAAGGAATACTCACAGTCATTTAAAAAGCTTTCTTGGAGAAGGCGACCTCTATTGGCAACAGTGCGGAGTCATAAGATTCATTTGGTCAGCTGAACTACAACAACAGGACTGAGGAGCTTCCAGACCGCTGCTCTATATTCAACAAACTGATCGACCTGAAGAAAGACAGATGTTTACTCTTTGCACAACCCCTGACACTTCCAAACAAACCCATTTACACCCGGGTCCACAGACACCCACGCAGCCCCCGCCGTGTCCACAGCGCGGGGGAGAAATATCCTCAAACTCAATCCAACGGGAGCGACCGGTCTGTCTGATATATTTAAAGACAAGTATGGCACCCAATCAAGAAACATTTTGTCCTCAAGTGGTAGAAATATGGTTCTGGTGATATCGGCTGGCACTGGACTGAGACTGGTGATTGATTACAGCCAGACACCACTCTTGTTGCTAATTTCATCATCGCTGAGAAATGACAGGAGCACTTTTGTAACAAACACACACATTACGCACGTTAGCCCCTCCTCGCCTGTCTATCCGTTTTCCTGTTGTGCGATTGTCAGGGCAAATTAATGCAATTAACGTGGCCCCGAGCGGAAAGCAAGGTTTTTTTTAAGGCTTTGTCACACCAAAATTCTGTTATCTGCAGATGAAAAAACAATCTTGTTTCTTGAACCAAGGGTGTATTTTTTCAGTTTTCTTCTCCTCCCCCATCGTTGTAAAGCTATGGCGTCAGTGCGGGGCAGGAGTGGTGTCCCGGCTCGGTGGGGGTGAGACGGAGATGTTGGCGTCAACTTCAATTCAATCTTTGTGGATGTGGGATAATGAGTCAAAAGCTCGTAGTAGACACTCTTTTCACTGATCTTCTCAGGATATGAAATTAAAGTGGCTGTACTAGATTTTTGTCCATGTTTAGCAGTGTTTCCCAACCAGTGGTACGGGGACCCCAAGGGGTACATGAGCAATTACCAAGCAAGCAATTACTAAGAATGGTTTCAGGTTTAAAAAGAAGATGAAATGTACCTTTATCTGAATGACAAAGTTTAATAGTTGTAAATTTTGCATCTTTTTGGAGTATCTTGGACAATAAATATAATTAAAACAAAAATGTAATAGTAATAAGTGATAATATGTGACTAGTAAACCCATGTATTTGCCTGAAGCTCAAGTTAAGGGGTACTCTGAGTGTGAGACAAAGTTTAGGGGGTACTTAAGACAAAAAAAAAGGTTGGGAACCACTGATGTAAAAATGTGTTACTCCAGTACACATATAACGTAAAAACAGCTCAGACTTTACAGGTGGTGTGGCCCACTGGATTAATATAATTAATCTGGCTCACGCCAGATTTATATGTGTATCACTCTGAATTTAATTCTCTTTTACTCTCGGAACAAGCCGAGAAACCAAGAAATCCAGTTGAGAAAAAGCATAGACTTCTTCCTTGTCCTTAAATGCACAAAGCTCTTCTATGTGCACGTTTTCAAAAGCAAAATGGTCTTTTGACTTCCACCCAAACCACAATGCTGTACTGTGATTGGTCCAACACATAGCGGCTCAAACCCAACGTCCAAACCATCCAGGGCCAGGTTATAATTTCATATGGAGCCCATTTTTTCCCATATAAATCCTTAATTTTCACATGAACTCATGGTCTATGCAAGAATCCAGCTGTCACACTTGCTTCGTGTGTTGTTTGAGCGAGGCATACAAGACAAAATGAGACAAAAAAATGAGACACAAGACAAAATGAGACCACATGTAATTATAAAGTTATATACAACTCAAAGAACCAGGAAGCGCAGCATTTGTGTGATAAAAGTTGTTGCATAACTGTGACTGCAAAACTCCATTCTGATCTTTGAAAGTTGTGAAAAGCATTCATACAATCAACGCAACACAGTGAATAATTAGGATGCTAGACATGTGCTAGGAGAGTTAGGAACAAGTCTGGACAGCAGCAAACAGCTTAATTATATATATATATATATATATATATATATATATATATATATATATATATATATATATATATATATATATATATATATATAAACATATTTAAGACTACTTCCAACTTACAATTATGAAAAAATAAAAGTGTATAACTTTTCAACATTGATCATTGACTGAAAAACATTTGCTCACAATTTGCTCACATGCTTCATTGTTTCAGATACAAAGATGAACTAATTCTCCATTTAACATAAAGTGGCATAGTGTCTTATTGGTATGGTATTTTTAGCCTCTTGTAAAGCTTGCTCGGCCTTATGCATAGTTTTTGTCTTCTACGCTCCTGCTGTATCTGTAGGTGTCACTGGTTCCAGCCTCGAGGCCGATCGGTCAATCAGAAAGATTTTTTTACAGCCAAAAAACACTTCCCGTCTGTAAGTCAGCTATGATAAATGTAAAGTGTTTTTTCCATTTCCCAGAAAACCTTGAAAAATGACTTAGGCTGTTATGCCATGAGGCTACTCTGACCAAGATCATTGCTCAAGATCTGGAGAAGGCTTGACCACTTCTCCTCAGAAGTTACATCAGCAGCATTGAAGAATGGATAAAATGGGGATAATTTTCTTATGAAGACAATAAAATAAACCTACACCTAACAGGAGGTTAAAACCATTTATATAAGTATAAGAAGATATCAATCACTAAGCAACCCAGCTAGTCTGGTATGATCTGAAGGACTGACCAGTCTTATGTATTTTCCCTGTATCGTTATTCCCGCAAAACACGCAAGTTATGAATAATCCAGAGTGTGTCAGCTGGTACCAACCCATCGAGCATTTACAAGAGTCAAAACGTTAGAAGTCATTGCTGAGTGTGTAAACATTTTGGTATTTTATTTTACATAATAATTAGCGCGTAAAACTGTCATCTGAGCTAAAGGATAACTCACTTTAAGTTGAGATTTCTTATCCTGTGTGCTTCTGGTAAGAATCTCTTTTGCATGACTGGTGAGGAGAGCAGAGAAATTACATGACGTTTTATATACTTTAAAGGGGCTATACCTGATTTTTACTGTTTTGAAACGAGAAAAACAGAACACCTTCATGTACACAATGTACTTTTTTGCATGTAATTAAGAAAATCTGTTTTGATCCAGTATTGTATTTTTTAGACCATTGGGTAATAATGAGACCATGCATCTATTTATACAGCATTTACTTTCTGAGAAGGAGAAAGTATACACTTAGCATGCTAATGTTAGTTAGCATTACCGTGACAGTCTGTGATGCTCTGTGAGACTCGTGACAAGTGCTTATGAACTCATCAAGGTGAATATTTAGGATGCTGGGACTGCATTAGGACAGCGAGCGATACATGTCATCACTGTAAAGACGTTTTTGACTGTTTTTTCATGTTTCAAAACTGTAAAAATCATGTACAGCCCCTTTAATATGGGCACTGGCTTCACCATTCATTTGTGAAGGAGCGTTCGATTAGCCGTACGTCCGGAGTGACATCGGCTAGCAAAGTGGTCATGTCTGAGATAGAAGATTTCACGTTTATGATTGTCTACGGTTAAAACAGTCTACTATTCAACCAAATCTTACAGTTTGTGTTGTAGACAGCTTGAATTTTAAACCCCAGCATAACGAGTTACTGTAAGAAAGAGTTCAAACTTTGCCGCCACTGAATAAATTAACCGACAAACACTGCAGTGACTATGCATAGGCACCCCTTTACAACCACCTCCAAAAATAGCCCAATATTTGCTCTTCCCATCTCCTCGTCTGCACAAATGTGTATCCAACGGCAACCTGAACCTTGACCTTGAGTCTTATTGCGGCGCGACACTTGTAAGACATATCCGCGCCAGTATTCTCATAATTGTCCTTGTAAATGCCAATATTTGACATTTACCGCGTGATATACAGTCAATATTCCCCACTCCACTCTTTACTACACTATACGTGATATACGATATGCACATATAGCTTTAAACTGCTAAGTGCATGTGCTGGAAGGAGTCGAGAATTTTATCGCCTGCTAGCTTCGTTCCCCTTTTGCTATTGCTTCGGCTGACCTCAACATGCAGCGCTGACCCTATTAGCATTGTTCATGGCATGTTTAGCACTGGTAAACATAGTAGTAAATAGTCCATTAAGCTTTGGGATAGAAAAAAAAAATCTACGACCAGCAAACTGTGGCAAATGACCGGTCTATCTCTTCCGGCTCCGAGTCCATTGTACGTGATTTAGTAAAGGCAATAACCGCATCAGATGGTAGACTTTTATTTAACCCGAGATAGTGAAGACGTTTGAAATATGCATTTGATATTTGGCGGGGCAGAGAAGACGTAGGTGGGCAGGTCAAAGCCTCGGACGTTTATGTGCGCAGGCCCGGTGACAATGGTGAATGAATGCTCCAATAAGACGGCATGATTACAATTGTGTCGCGCTCAAAAGCAGTGCGAAATATGGACTCTATATTCTGACCAGGTAAAGCTGTTTATTATAGGAGCGAAGTGACCACCGGCTGGGAGTAAGTAGTGAATACTGTGAGAGTAGATAAATTGGATTAGAAAGAGCCACAAATAAAGGACTCCGTGACAGTTTAACTAGGTCTTTTTCTACGTATGTACTTTGTGAAGTTTGCTTTAAAATTTGAAGCTGGATCGTGTGGCAATTAAACGTGTTAAAGTAAGTGTTTATGGTGCGCATGTACTTCTGTAATTATGTCCCTCTCTGACTTCATAACTATTTCACCGTATGTAGTGTGAGCTGACTGCAAAGTACCTGACCCAAAGCCTAAAAAAGATCCCAAAATGGCACCAAAAATGTAACCCTAGCCGTAACCTTAGCCTTGTATCTTGTCCTTGTATCTTTTGCATTTAAAGCAAAATAAGCAACACACCGCAAAGAGAGAGAAGAACACAGAAAAGGCAAAAAGCAAATAATAACAGAAAATAATAATTTCTCACTTGACGTTGACTTGATCTTGTAATAAACCGCCATATTGCAGCAATGGTAACTTATATGTTGAGCCGAGGTGCTTAGCAAAACAAAACTAGTATACATTAGCAACAGCTGTTTCCTGTTTATCAACACACGGCACTCATGTCAAGACCATAGAACTATAATAAAACCTGGAAGATGAATCCAAGATGGCCGTCCTGTTTATCCCTATGGAGTGTGCTCATTGGCGCATGACCCCAAAAAAGTTTCTTACTTCCGCATTTACTTCCTGATACGAAGGCTGACATCTTTGTTTTACTTCCTGATACGATGGCTGCCATCTTTGTTTTACTTCCTGAAACGGAGGCTGCCATCTTTGCTTTAGGGCGCCACGTGACGACAATCCCCCACTTCATATAAAAACGGTAATTTCGGTGATTTTAGAAATGGTAGAAAAGAACATTTCCTTCTATTTTATTTAAATACCGATAATAATTCAGTCCTGTCTGCAATTATAATGAGCAATTTTAGAAAAAGGCTGGTTCCAAGAGGCTGCAGTACCTCGCACGACCACTAATCAATCTGGGACCACAGACAGAGGGGGCGTACCTTATCCAGTTCATTTACTACATCCATGGTCAAGACCCAAATGCATGTAAAATTAGCAAAACACAACGTATTACCTAAAGATGCATAAAAATGCAGTGTAGAGGCACTGAAGTTGATGATAAATCAGGTGTAGTTTTGTGTTTATTGTAGCTTTAGCCACGTTGTACAGCGCTGCAAACTTTGAATCACTAAACGTCTTTTTCTGAATTGCTGAGATCAGCCTACTACTACTACTACTACTATCAGCATACTTTGCAGACCCCTGACCTTTGACCTGGACCCAGTTAAAAATGCATCACAATAGGGGGCGTGGTCTGTTGTGGGGAAAGCCTGAGGGAAACTCTTTGTTGATTCAATAGGAAACTCATCAACTTTTTCACTCTTCTAACACGTTACATGACAAATTATGTGTATTTTAAGCATGAAAAATTAAATTCTAGTCACAACTGAGTGACTTAACATGTGTTGTTGACGTGGCGTTGCCTCAGAAAAACAAACAGATTGTTAAGTAGATGTTAAAATCTACGGTAGTACTTGTTAAAATACATCAGGCAGCAACTTAACAAGTATTAACGTTAGAATACTTGGATGACTATGCCAATTTGGGTTGTTTGAGATCTTTAGTCTTGTTTCGTGTCTGTGTTTGGCACAATATAACTCTACTGTGTTTGCTCTTTAACAGTGGGTGAAAGAGCAGCTCTGACACTTTAGCTCGTCACCTAAGGCCCAAAGTTTCTGGGATAGGCTCCAGTCACCTGCGACCCCTAACAGGAAAAAGCAGTAGAAAATGAATGAATGAATGAAAGAACAGCTCTGACACATTAAATGTCCTCAAACAAACCTCCCACAGAGATCTGTTTGTGGGTGTTTCCTTGGATGCCGCGTTATTAACCATATAGACCCTTTAAAGTCCTATGTCATCAGAATGTTCAAAATTCCAGAATGGAGGCGACTGGAGACAAAATTAAGTAGACCAGAACACACTTTCAATATTTTACTGACATCGAATCTAAATTCTCCTGGTTTTGCGTCTTTCTAACTTAAAATAAGGAACAATTTTAAGGGCTCACAATTGTATTTGAGCAATAAAAGTAAAATTTATGGCAAAGTATGTGATAAATGTAGAGATATTGCAGGTAAACTCTTAAAATCTAGATGTTTCCTTCGTCAAAATGCAAAACATTTATTGTAATCTTCTATCAAATAAACAAATAATGTAGAAGACACTTGTAAATATCTTTAAACTGTGCTCTAGTATCACTCACATGTATCTGAGTGGTTGCACTTGACAAAACCACCTGGACTTTTCATATTTTGTGAGATTCTGAGGTTAATCCCAGTTTCTCCAGTGAAATCACATTACGCTCCACTTCACTTTTGCCCACATTCCAGAATTTAGAATGTTTTTGTTTACTAACTTTTAAATGCTCTATACCGTGCCAAAAAGCTCCAGTCTGGGTACCGAGTCGTGTGTTATATTTGGAGCGTTGCCTTGCTTTGTAGATTGTCTGCGCCTTTGAAGGGTGTCTGTAATTGTTCTTTGTAACAATAGACCAAACAGTGCAGTGCAGTGCAATGCATAATTCCAATATATTTAAAATGATTCAAATCAAAATTTTCAAACTTTAATTGATTTCTGCCTAATTGTACTTGTTTTGAACCCTATTCAGTTCATTTTGTGAGAAGAGTGCCACGTGTCCAAATATGCACGAATCCCGAATGAATCATGATTACTTATTGATGTTCGTACCTGCTGACAGTTGACACAATCGTACAGTTTATGACATCTCACATGACTATAGACTTCCCCATGCCCTTGAAAGGCCTCTTCAATAAACGATTCACGTTTTGTCACATTCGGATCGCTTTCCTTCAAGGTGACAGACTCTCTCCGCTTGAATCTCGCGTTGTGCCGAAAGCTTGCACGCCTTTACCTTTGTTTGTCGAGAATATAAGAAGTAAATACTCTGCCCTATGAATGTCATCCACGTAATAACGCAGACAAATTGGCCCGAACCAAATCAGTGGGTAGATTCCTCACTGCTGCTAATTAGCGCCGAGGTTACTGCTGATGGAGAGATCCTTCTAATTCAATCTTTAGCTTTTATAGTAATGTTTAATTTGTCACGAGGAAGGCGGTGCTTTAGAAAGGGCACCAGGAGCTCAGCCTTAATTGGGGTGAAACAGGAGGCTGAGGAGAAGTGGGAGGAAATGTAACGGCGTGGCAAAAGAATGGAGGTTTGTTTATCATGGAATACTATGACATAAGGTGTACGCAGCAAGGAAGAGTGGGAGGACAAGAAAGAAGAGTTTAAATGAAGACACTAAGCAGTCCCAAATACAGTAGAAGTTATATATTTTTAACATTTAGTTCAGCAGCTTAAAAATTAAACGCTGTACACTGGCATTCAAGACCGCAATATGGTGAAAAACATCAAATTGTGATCTCGTTCCTGTGACATTTTGGTCAAATCGGCATATTGTGATGTAGTCATTTTCTCTTAAATGTACAAAACGTGTTGTTGAGGTGGTTGAGATTCAAAACGGGAGATTACATTTGACGTTTCTGTCGCTTTTTGAGCATATTTTTTATTGTTTTAATCATAGCCAAACACTCGATATTCTAATTTTGCATATTTCCAAAACAACAATAGACTTTTTGATATATCTCCCACCTCGGAATGCATCGTAATAAAATAAAAATAGCTAGCCCCAGGAACATTGTGATATTTTTTGGCATGTCGTCCCGCCTTAAATAAAGTTTACCTTAACCTTAGCCTTGTTCAAAATGAGTAAGGTTCTATGCTTGGATTTACTGACAAATAATGCCTGGGGTTTTTAAGATTAGTCAGGCAAAGAGATCATTCATAATTCGAAAAAGTGCTCCTAAGAGAGGGCTCTACCTTAATCATGCCATTGCGATTCAATCACACAAATTTCGAAAATGTATTGACAGTGTTGTTAAGAAACTACGTTCATGAATGCCGGTACAGTTACTTTATTCATCTGTTTATATTCAGTCTCTGCATGGTATTAATGAGAAAAATACAGAAGAAAACACTGCTGATGTGTGAATTCTCCTTCTCTAATTGGTGTTTAATAAATGCATAATGGTGCAACACATATCAAACTGTTTTAATGCTACATCCCTTTATTCTATAATATATTGCAACTCAGCGTCCACATGTATCGTTGATTTACCTAGTGCATTCTGAGCATCCTATATATTCACCAAAATGAGTTTATAAGCGCTTTTTACAACTTCCTGAGCCCGGAGTTTTGCCGTCACGGTAAATCTAACAACAAACAGTCCACTTCCTGCTTTTTGGAGAATAAAACCCACACTGTAATTAGATGCAGACAACACAATGGACTCATTTACAATATATTTGTACTGAGACAAGACAGATTTTACTTTATTGCATGCAAAACATTGGGTATAGGCCCGTTAAGTATTCTAAGTTTTCAGAATATACGACTGTGACTGGATAATGTAACAAAATATGTAACTAAACACATTTAATTGCAGGTATACAGTATTCTGTAACTAAATTCTCAAAGTATTCCTCCTGGCATTGTGTATTCAGCACAGTTAGCAATGATCAATAAACTTCATTATCTTTAATTTTAGTCTTTAGTTGTTTATTTATTTCTTTTTTATGATGCTTGACTTAAATCGAACTAATCTCAAATCATGACTGAATATTTCGGTAACACTTTATAACAACTACATGTATTCCTGCCTTAATAAAGCATGAACAAAGGCTTGATTCATAGTTAACAAATAGTTGGAGAAGAATGATTCAGGATTAGTAACTGTTTAACTAATAATCCAGCCCTAATTCCTAACCCCAACCCTAACCCTGACCTTGATAAAGTAGTTACTAATCCTGAATCATGCTGAATAAACTATTTGTTCATGATGAATTAAGTCTTTGTTAATGCTTTGTTAAGGCAAATTAAGGTGTAGTTATTATAATGTGGTACCAATATCTCTTTCAGTGTTTTTGTCAAAGTAGAGGCAGTTCAGGAGACAACAACAACAATTTTGCTTGGTTTCTGATTACAACCAAATATTCACCCTCACAAAGGATTTAATGACAAAAACGTCACACATTAAAGGGTATGCAAAGTGCAGTATAAGCATGTAATTAGTATTTTTTACTTATTTTGAAACCGACACAAACAATGTACCCTTACCGCTTTTACACATCATTTTACGCCGAAATGTGTCTTGAATCAGCTTCAAAACCAATCATATCCATGTACACTTGTTTACATACATACCATAGATCTATATGATGGAATCACGACTCGTTTGTGTGATTAGCGGGGGATCCGTTAGCCTACATTCCCGGCGATCACGTCCATACATGTCACGCCTTACATTTACACTACTGTTGCTTTCCAGTGGGGGGTGGGTGAGGGCCCCGGGGCTAAGAACACTAAAGAGGGTGAAACGAGCGAGTAGCCCTTCATAGTGGCCCCACGTATTGGCCCCTGGGCTGTGGGCTCCGTGTGAAGTGTGTGTGTGCGTCGGACTGTCATCTGCGCGTCGCTCGATGTCGGATTCACTGAGGCTGGTGCGGATGTGAGTGACAGGCGGCCCGCGGGCGTCGTCACGGGCTACGCCTCCTCCGCGGATCACGCCTGACACGGAGCGGTCCCCGTTAGCTCGGCCGGCTAATGAGGCTAACGGGGAGGGGTCATCGGCCAATCAGGTGTCGGGGATTGTGACGCGCATCTGATCACATTACGATACAGCGAATACAGAGTGTAGAATTGTGGTTATTTAGACGAAAATGTGACAGATTTGATATTTTTTTTATGTTTTGCTTCTTATCTTTTCTTCTTATGATTATTATTAGTATTATGTTATCAAGCTATTATTTAATTTTGAATATTTCCATTTTGTACATAGGATACTGTATTCGATTTTCACTCAATTAGAACAAAAATAGCGTTGTTTTTGTTTTAAAGTTATATTTTTACCTTTCTTTTTAACCTATTATCTAATGTATAGTTATAATTATCCGGTCATAATTCCTTTTAACCAGAAAAAATAGATTTATTATATCTATTATATCCTAAATTTAACTTCCACTGTGAGGTATTGGCCTATGCTGTGCTACAAATGGCCCATAGATGGTGCTGTTGCCCACAATTCCGAGCCACTATCTCCAGTCCTGAATGAGATTTCGTCCTATAGAGGTAACTTTCTGATGTAAAGCTGTTTGCTATTCATACAATACAAGAACTACTGATGCAAAGATAAAAATATGGTGACTATGTTCTGATGGCAACAAAGCCATTCAAGACATGAGCTATAAAACTTTTTTATTTTAAAGTTAGTGTTGTTTATAATAGCTAGATGTCGGATGAAAGAGTTGTTCCTTATATGTATTATTATTACTATTTTTAAAAATTCATGTTCAGTGTTTCGTCTTTGATTATTTGATATCAGTGTGAGGTTATAAGACATTTACAATTAGCATTTTACAATCAAGAGACAGATTTCAAAACACTATCATGCCGTATTATATTCTCTTATGGACGTAACAAGCATTCACCAATGTAAAAACACTGATCTAGACCAAGTTACAAAACAAATATTCATATATCCCTACAATCTGTTGTTTTTGCCTCATCAGTATTGCATTTTGAAACATAGCCATGGCTTGTGGTTCATAATTTGTCTCACAGGTTGGACCTACAGGCGCTAAAACACAGCTACAATTACAAAACACGTTATGTATGACTAGGATTTGTGCAGTACAGCCACTGGCCACTGGTGGATTCAGCCAAATCACATCCTGCTTATGTCCTGAGACTCTTTGAATGCAATTGTTATTTTGTATTAAATTGGGAAAATTGAAATATACCAATAAAGATAATGTCATATTTACTATTTATCTTTTATCTATACGTTATCTTCAATCGTATCCCATCAAAATCAGATATGCTGTTGTTGTTTTTTTTCTTTTTTTATTCTCACATTAGAGAATCCTTTTTGCTGATGTTGTCTCCTTGTGGACAGACAAAAACACTTGATTTAAACTCTACAAAAGTAACTGAAAGCACACTCCTGACTGTTTTGGAAACCTACAAACCTTCTCCAAACTTAAATTTAATGGAAATGTGCAAACAACTCTTCTTAAAAACGTTCCCTTTAAAGACGCACTGTGTACATTTTCTGATGGAAGATATGCCACCTGCTTGTCTCCATGGAGATGTTATTACTTTGCCTGGAATCTTCCTATTGTACCTATCAAACAGGACCAAATTACAGGTCAGATCTGTGGAGAGGCAGGCGATGCTAATCACTGTAAAGCTGCATGTTTTTTCAAGTTATTTTTCTGCAATAAAAACATGCAAATAAACGAATGCAGCATGGATAACTTTAATGTCATACAGTTTCTTTCCCTCTGCCGTTGGACTCATGAACACTTTATAACACCTGCCACTTTAACAATCATATAATAAAAGCAGCTATTTGCACTGCCACATTTACTGTCTAGCCAACTGTACATTTTCTGTACGCAGTCAGTCTATTTTATTTTATTCTTAATTTTATGCATGCCGTCTTTTATATACTGTGCTACTATTTTATTAATTGTTATATGTTGCACCAAAGCAAGTTCCTAGTTTGACAATTGCAATAAACCCTTTTCTGACTCTGATTCTTCTCACATTCTAAGCGAAACAATGAAATCCGCAATCAGGAAGCGAACCAAAAAAGTTACTTAGCGCACCTTTGACCAGCTTGCAAAAATTCTCATCATTCCCAACACAAATCCCACTGACCCACACACATTTCCATTCTCATTCCGCCCACATCTCTGCTGCCGCCGCCGCTGCTGTAACCATTTCACCTGGCTCCCCGCGAACGGATAAGGGTGCGTTGCATATTCATAAAAGCAGATAAGAGCTATGCCCATCCGGCCCGCCTTTAATTGAGAATGATGGAGAGGCGGCGCACCGGGAGGACGGGCCGCGATAACCCGGCGCTGCGCCTTGATGCATTAATTGAGGGTATTAGACGGAACGATGGATGGACCGGAGGGGGCGACATAGAGCGGAAATGCCAGCCGCGCCGATAAATCACCGCGCGCCGGTGATTGACTCTGCAAATGTAGTGCGCGAAAGGCCGAGGAAGTTGGAGGGGAATCAATCAAGAGGCCGCGGCAGCCACAAAAGTTTGCAGACGTCGCCGGGCACAGACAATAAAGGTTATGATGGTAAGAGAGTGGTGGGCACGGGGTGAGGTGGAAAGGAGAAGGGCGAGGGATTTTTCAGAGTGGTTGGAAAGGTTAAAGTTTGTCCAGTTTGAGTCGTGGTTGAAACGGATGGAGCTGTAACAATAGCCCAAAATATGATCATACTGTTTTTAGGACCTGGCAACGTGGCAGAACAAACAAATAAAACAACAAAAAGATTCTGTTCATGTTTCAGATTTTTTATTAGATTCAAATTTTTCTTACTAAAAAAAGAGCAAAAAAGGCTACATAATACGGGGTAATGCTTTGAAGTAAGGCTCTGTAGTAAACAGTTTATAATGCATTTATAAGCAGTAGTAGTAACAGCTTATTGATGGTAATACACATTCTGTCCATAGTTTATTAACACACACATGTTGTTGGTTAATGGCTTATAAACATGTACATGGTATTATAAGCCATCAACAAATGCTAATAAGTGCTTATAAACAACAAACAAGTGCTTATTACCGCCTTATAAATAGTTTACTGAGGAATTTCATTTTAAAGCATTGCCTAATATGGTTCATGAGCAAAAACCAAATAAATCTCAACTGAAAATAATTCGACTCAGTGTTAACGCAGAAAAAATATCAACTATATTACTCGAAATGTTTAAAATTAGCAAAAGATTGGCTGTTGATTTCCTGTTTAAAAAGATTCGAGCCAATCTTTGCGATCTGCTAAGAATTCTATGGCAAATATTTTCCAAGTTTGATTAATCGCACAGCCATATTGACAGAAGGGATGAATCGATATCCAAATCAATACATACAATACAATATTTAAAACTGTCTGTTTTCAAGTTGTCTTCACTGAAATGGAGCAAAGGATCATGGTCGATGTTGTTTCCTTATTTAATTAATTATTTACTTTTGTAGATGTTATTGTTTTGCCTCTTGCTGCAGCTAAACAATGAACTTAAGCAAAGGAGGTTATAATTCAATATATTTTGTCATGATTTATGATCGTGAGACTTTTGAAAATACGATATTTTATTTTTTTGTCCCTAATTGAAAGTACATTGAACAGCATGAGATCAGATGAAGAGTGCAAAGAGACATACAGCAAATGTTGTGATTTACTTATGTTTGTGTGTGCATTGATTAAAAATGTGGAGGGAATTACTAATTATTAAAACACTGTTTAAGTCCTCATCTTTATCTTGAAAAAAGACAGTAATGATTGCTCTTAAGACTTGAAGTTTTAGAAAATACGTTAAGGGTGTTTTCACATTTGAACACATTTAAACTCGAAACTAAACCTGGACTAGATCAGAACCTTACACAGACTAGAACAGGATCAAACCAAGCCCACATCGAGACAAATGGACCCAATTTAGGATCAAATAACTGTCTAAGTAAATGTAAATCTACACTACCTTTCAAAAATGTGTTTAATTTGGTGAGGTGAATACTAAAGCATACCATGAGATTAAAAATATCATTAAATTACGTTCATTTCTTACATAATAGGTGCATTTTCATTTCTTTTTTTGGTAACACTATCACGACACTTATTCCTGCCTTAATAAAGCATGAACAAAGACTTAAGTTATAGTGAACAAATGGTTAATTAAGAATGAATCAGTCTTAGTAACTACTTAACTAATACTCTAGCCCTAATTCCTAACCCTAACATTATTAAGTAGTTACTAATCCTGAATCACACTTAATAAAATGAACGTTTATTGTGAATTAAGTCGTAATTCATGCTTTTTAAAGGCAAATCACGGTGCAGTTTTTATAAAGCGGTACCTTTTATTGCCCCCGAATGCCTTCAAAACTTGTATTATTCTTACATAACACTGGCTTATTTAACATTTAACAAACCCAAACCACCTCTAAACATTAAGATCCAGTTTGCAAGGCACCGTTTCTGCATCACCGTGACCCTCCCCGTGACGACAAAGTTCAAATACGCTACAAAACCAGGTGTCGTCACAATCTTATTTCAAAATGAACACGCGCACCGGCATGTAAATCCCCCCTTTGTCCTGTACCACTCTTTCTCCTTCCCGTGTTGTGTCCGTTCTGTGGCGTCTGCACTGCGCTCCTCCGTCCCTGCCTCCTCCATGTGTGCGTCGCTCTAACGGCGTGTAAATGTGTGTGCGCGATGGCATTGTTTGGCCTCTGGAGGTTTCATTAAGGCCCAGTGTCCAGAGGTAAAAAGTCATTCATCTCCCCTGTTGTGAAGTGGCAGCTCCCAGCTCCTGCGCCCTACCTCCTCCTTCCCTAGCTCGCCTCCTCCCTCCTTCCCTCCATCCTTCTCTTTGTATTTCCTTCCTCTCCTTTCATTTTTCTCACCTTGTCTCTCTCGTTCATCTTTTTGGTTCTTTTATTCTGGTTACAAACGGTATATGTTAAGCAAAACAAAACATATTGCGGTACCACTTTATAAAAACTATGTCTTAATTAGCCTTAATAAATTATGAAGAAAGACTTAATTCATAATAAACAAGTATTTTTTTTCACATTAATTCAAGCTCAGTACTTCATTAAGGGGTTAGGAGTTAAGGTATTATGCCTGAATATTCTTTTAATAAACTATTTTGTTTCTTTGTTTCTCCTCAAGTCTTTGTTCAGGCTTTTTAAGGCTATTAAAAATGAAATTATTATAAAGTGTTTCTTTTCTCCTGGAAAACAAGAGTTGTAAAGTATGAACTGCACAAAATAAACTAATGCAGAGTTTGTGTTTTCCGTTCAGCGCCAATAGTGAAGTCAAACCTTAACATTTTAGTTCCCTTATCAAAAAACAAACAAATATATACATATACCACTGATCCTCCATCTGGGAGCAAGAAATTGTGAAAACCATAGATTTTTCAAATTTTCTTTTGGATGCTGTGAATTGTTTTAACATTATTTACACCAACTTAAATGTGCACTATATATATTATTTTAATTTTTATTGAGGGTCTGCTAACTGTTTCTTGCCATGGATATGTTTTTACTTCGCTAAAATCCAGTCTGTGTAATTCCTTGTTCATCCAGTAGAGGTTCATGGTATGCTATCTTCATCATATATTTCGACTTCTCTCCAAAAGTAATTTTCAATCTACTGGAAATGGTTCAAGCAGCTAATATTTACACTCTCCTGGGCTCTGATTGGTCCTGCTCAAAGGAAGGCGTCACAACTGAAACTTGCCCTGACCTTGTTTACAAATCTGACAGTTTCACTATTGCGCTCTGGCCGCCTCACCTTCAAAGCTGTCAAGCACTTCATTAACATTTGGCTAGTTTGATTTAGCCAAGATGTTATGAGGCTATTGTAAACTGAGGGGAGGTTGTATCTTCTTCTTAACAAAAACCTCCTCCTTCAGTCCTCTTCTGTTACCTTGATTTAAAAAAAAAAAGTGTACAGATGACGTTTGAAACCTTTTTTTACCATTTGCCTTTAAATGTTCCACAGTATGACATTAAACTTTTCTAACTGGCATTGATTCAAATATAGGTGTTTTATCACTCAAACAATAGCTTGAAAAACATGCATTCTTTCTTGTCTCTATGGAGATACGTACGTTTAATGCCATTTTGCAGAATGTTCCAGGCAAAACAATTATCCATGGAGACAGCGACCAGAAAAGTGCACCTTTGAAATAAGAAATGTCCAAATTGAAATATATTTATAAGTATGTCCTGTCCAGCAAAGCCATCACCATCTTTAACTTTTATTGTCCTCCTAAATTTGTCTAGAGTGCCAAATATTCTTAGTATACAGTTCACTTTAATCCTGTGCTATATTGACATAATTTTTTATTTCCCTTTAACCGTCCATACAGTCCTTCTTTAATTTCCCCCATCTTTTGTTCGTCTCTTCAGTTCCTATATCCGTCTCGCAAAAACATCAAACCATATGAACCTTATAGAAGATTTTTCTTTTTTGAAGTCTTGCTCTGTCTAACGAATCCTTCACCATATGAAATCCGCTCGTCTTTGCCATTTTCCCTCTTTTTTGGCCTCTTCTCTCATTAATTAGAGCTGTCAAACTTAACTCTCCCCCTCTTTCTTTTCCTTCTTTATTTTGCTCCTTCAAGTGGCTGAATAGGATAGCGTTAATTAAAAAGATATCAGATCATGGCTGAGGCCCCCTGAGCACTGGATTCGTCTGCGCCGCTAGACAAGTCCAGACATTTTTGGACTTTTTTTTTTCATTTTTCATCCAACGATTTTTTTTCATTTTTTCCGCGGTCCCTTTTGTGCACAAGTTTTCGAGCGATGGATTGAAGTTGGGAGACAGAATCGTCCGCGAGAGCTCTTTGTTGTTTAATTGCGCTCGGTGGTTATGAAAGTGTGCAGTGCTTCGTCTGATGAGCGCCTCAGAAGTCGGCCGTTTTAAGTGGCGTATCTTAAGTGACAGAGCAAAGTGCGGGATGAGAGGCGCTAACGGAGCCTACCTCCTTTCATTTGGTTGGTACAGTGAGATCAAGTGCGTGTAAAAGAAGAACTAGTCTCGACAAGTTGGCTACACGTGTAGACAAAATGATTAGCTGTTTGAAAGCATACATGTATTCACTGTTTGTTTTAGTCCGGTATTGGTGTTTATTTTAGATGTTCCAACTCTGACAATTGGTTAAAGTTGGAGGTTTTATGCACTTGACCCGTCCTTTGATCCTACATTGGAAGCCTAAGGAGGATATCCTGCTGTTCAAATGATTTCTGTTGTCATGCCGTGAACTTTACTTCCACTTTCACCGAGAGCTCACAGTTGGCAAGTTAGCTTGAATGCGGGTTAACCTTTTTCTTCTACACATCATTTGGTGACTACGCTTACATAGACACCAAGAAAAGTGGATAAGTGGACTGGTCCAATTAACACCAAGTAGGCATGACTGTAGACCTAGGAACTACGATTAAAGCGTCTTGATTTGGATATCGAAAATCCCAATAACACATCGAAAGAAGTCAGTTTTTAGTCGTATTGATGCAGAAAGTAACAGTGAAGTCTGGGAAGCATTTAACTGCACCTGTAAAGAAAATACTAGACATGAGTTTGGATGTGTGCTCACTTGTTTTAGATCAGCAGCGAGGACAAACTATTGACCCTCCACCGCAGATTAAAACGTTTGATTCTGTTTTGGTCCGCAGTGCTAAAATGAAAGTGAAACAGCCAGGAAAATACTCTACTAGACATGTGTTTGGAGGTGTACTCATTTGTTTTTGATCAGCAGCAATGACAAACTGACCCTCAACTGTAGATTAGAATGTTTTGTTTTGGTGCGCTATGTTAAAGTGAAAGTAAAAAAACTACCGGAGCTTTAATGTGTTTGCGCTGCGGAGAGAAAATAAAGTAAAAGTAAAGTAGTTCCTCCTGTCTGAAAATCCAATGCTCAACATAAATGAGACGTCACTTATTTATGTTTGCCAAAGGTGTGGTTATGATAGCCATTTTAATTATTCAATTATCGTTTTAATGCAAATGCTACATTTCTAGACACGCCTGAACGAACGGAGTTTGGCTGTTTAACACATTTGGACTTCTCTGTGCATGTAAATATATACTGTAGTTATCCTACAGAATGTTGAGTTCTGCAAAGATGTTGGCTCCACCGAACACAATAAAACACATAGTGAAACTGTACATACGTACATTTTAAACAGATAGTACTTCAATCAAATAGGCTCTTATTTTATTGAACTTCTTGTTCTTGAGGCTGGCAGAGTGACAAGAAAATATTGCCTCTGATGGACGTGAGCTGCAACTAGGAAAATTGCAGTGATTTTGTCAGTAACTAAAAGTACACAGTTGTTACTACGCCAATTGTGCAAAATTGGGCATGTTGAAATAATAAGCGACATGAAATACAATTCAAACTTTTAAACAGAAAACCCACTTGTATAGGTTAAACACCAACATAAGCATCAGTCACTACAGCCGGCAAGAACATATGGTGCGTCTACATCCTGCGTATTCTCACTCTTGTTGTACATTTTAGATTTGTGCAAACATATGGTCATTCTCAGTGATTGTATTTTAATGTCTTTACTTGAATCTGAGACGTGTCTTTTTGTTATAAAAAGCGAAGACGAATACAGAAGCATCATCAAGAATCACCAAGCTTATCAAGAAAACTTTAAATCATTTTTTTCCAGTGACTGAAAATAAGACGGCAACAAAAAGGCTTAACAGAAGCTAACACAGACACATAATGAAGGGAGGCCCAACCTAGTCCAAATAAATTAATAAACAGCAAGTTTTACCATAAACCAGGCAGTGGTTGACAGAATTGTACCGTGAAAATACCGTAAGCATGTATTCAAATTCCAGTTTATACACTTGAACAGTAAAGTCAAAGGCAGGGGAGAAGACGAGGGACAAAGAGGTCTGTTGTCTCAGGACCCTGGTGTTAGGGCCCAGATTTAGACCCTCTTTCTATTAATTTAAATCAGAGGGGGGCCAAGAAGTCCCGGGCCCTCAAATTTCTGTCAACAGGCCTGGTCAAAGCTTAAGTCTTAAATAAAACCCAACCATTTTTTTCAGGGTACAGTGTAAAGAAAGTGATTCTTTTATTTATCTGCTTGAACACCCATTTGTTTTAGATAAAAAGTGTGCAACACAAAGTATTCTGTGAAGTGAGCAGAGGGTTTATCTTGCTACATCTCTCTTTTAAAGTCTGTATCCCTTTAAGAATATCCTTATAGCCAAGAAAAGGAAATTAATGAATCTGATTAGGCCTGTGTCTAATCGCTTATGCATCACAATTTCCTTTTTTTAATCACTACAGTAGGACTGGCAGCCTCAGGGCGCTCTTTTAATTCTTTTGTGTTACCAGCAAACACCAGAAAAAAATATTATAACTCCAATGATTGTTTTGCCTGGATTTAATAACAAGCAATAAAAAGCAGCCAACCAGAATGCAGCCAACCAGAATGCAGCCATTATTAGAAATTCTTAATGCCGCCATATTATGCTCTCAAAGTTGGTGATTAGCAAGAGATGCTTTGTTGTGCTGTCAATTTTAAGTAATCAGAAGTAGTCCTTAAACTTTATGGAGGTATTGGTAAAAAGTCGGTTCTGCATAGACTCATGGAGATGTGCATTTTCAGCAGAGGAGGTTGCCAGTGCATGCATTGTAACTCTGAAAAAATAAAGCAAAATACAATTCTAATAAAAATTAAAGATGGGCTACCTGATTTTCATCCCGCAAAACTGAAAGTAGGTTTTTAAGCTGTGAAATCGTCCTTTGCTCTCACAAACCCCTGAGTAAATTGTTAAGATTCTTTTTGTGTCTAAAAGCGACACAAAAAGACTTTAAAGCGACAAATGCAACTAAAAGTGACAAAAACTCAATTAAATTGTGAAAAAAGCGCAACTAAAAGGAACAAACGAGACTAAAATGCAACTACAAGCAACAAAAATGTGCCCTAAAGCGACAAAACCGTGCCCTTAAGAGACAAAAACGTGACTTTAAGCGACAAAAACATGACTTTAAGCGACAAAAATGCGTCTTAATGCGACAAAAACGTAACTTTAAGTGACTTAGTCAGTGGTTCTCAAACTAGGGGTCAGGACCCCAAATGGGGTCGCAAAATGATTTCCAGGGGTCCCCAGATGATGGGGAAAAATTGATACAATAGTGTAAAAAAAGGCTGGACCCCCTTCAGATGCAGTGGTGAATGTAAATTCCCATTTGTCGGCCAATCAAAGTCATTTTTCTAGGTCTATATTCTCAAAATGAAGTCAAACATTAGATATAAGGCTAATTTCTCACTCTGCGTGTCGCCTATTTTTTGTGTTTGGGTGTCGCGAATGTCAACTATTGTTATTTTTGGGGTCGCGACTGAAAAAGTTTAAGAACCACTGGACAAAGGGACATTTTCAGGCTTGTGCACGGTTTTAAAAGAGCTTTTTTCAGATGGCAAAGTAAAACTGGGGTGGTCCACACAAGCACAGCCAATCAGAGAGCTGCTTTCAGCTCTAATTTCGAGGTTAACATACTTTATAGTTTTTCACAGACAGTGCACAGAGGCCTTATTTTTGTCAAGTGCCGCTTTTACGACATTCTCTTTGAGGTAAATTTACTAATTTCCCCCCAAAAAAGAAAAGTTGGGTACCACGGCTTTAACTACAAGGTAAATCAAATACCAAATGCTGCTGGAATGCTTCAGTGTGGCCTCCATGTCAGGCCAACGACAGCCAGCCTATAGAATATTAACAGCTCTTAGTGTGAACATACAAAGTTGGAAGTGATGGTGGATGGACATGAAGGCATGAAGAAACATCACGCTCACACGGCACCATTTTGGAGAAGACACTCCATCAGTAACACCAGCAGAAATACTCTCTTTGTCCTAAATCTCATATTAGAAAAACATATTTGTAGCTGCTGAGTGCGCCAAGGTCAACACAGGCTTCCATAAATGATATACGCCGCATGTAAAATATTCAGCCCCATTGGAAGTTCTCAGTTTTTATTACCTTTCAACGTTTAACCATGGTCAATTTATTTCAGCTTTGGAGGACTCATGCTAAATCGCTAATACTAAATAAACAACAACATGTACAAGTTTGTAGAAATAGGAACGCACACAAATTGGAATTTTTCAGACGGGACAAAACAAGTAAATTAAGTGACCATAACGTGATTGTTTCACCTCTGAAGCTAAGTTGGGTTATGCCCGGTTAGTGTTTGGGAGAGAGAGTACGGAATATAAGGTTCCACAGTACAGGGGCAGTGGCTGTAGTGCAACCTGTTGTGTCCTTGGGCAATACACTTGACTTCTCCCACCTTGCCTCAAGTGTCCAAGTATGGTAGTGTATGAATGAGCGTGTTTGTGAGAGTGAATGCGGGAAAACGGAGGAAATTAGCTCATGGCTGCAATGCGGAGTGTTTATGTCATGTATGTTCATTAATGCGCACCTTTCCGACCAAAACGAACGAAGAAACAAGACACGAAGCAGTATCATCTTGATCTGTGTCTGAAATATCTGCTTCCTTGGGCTGGCCACAAAAAAAAATGTTTGTGCGATTAGTAATATAAACATTTAATAAATTCTGACTTTTTAAACTGGGCACTTTTGCCTTCGTACTTCCTGCTGTGTAACTTGTAAGCTTTAGTGATCATAGTGATTACCTTACACACTATTGTGCTTTACACGTCATCAGCCAAACCAACCTTCAACCATCCTGTCATGCACATACGAAACATATTCATTGAAATTCATGCCGGACACGTTGGGAAAAGTGTCTTGCCAATAGACGGACAACAACTCAACATGTCCAAGCAGACTTTAACACTTCAGCAACACCGTTTACCGTAATGTTGACCCTAAGGTACAGGGTACACTGCTCGGCTGAACTGACAGACACTGAGCAAAGTTTCCGAAATGGTTTTGTAAGAAATTTGTGGTTTTTAAAACTGTGGTACCTGATGTTCACGCTGCGGAACTAGAAATCGGTTTTACAATCTATCTGACTCGTCCCTAGTTCTTACAAAACCTTTGGCACATTTTTAAAATTCACGTGCATTCATTTTCGGTCCTGTGCGCAGCTTTACAACAGCTTTTTTCAGACAACAAAGTGAAACTGCGGAGGACCACCCGATCACAGCCAATCAGAGCACTGCTTTTAGCTCTTACTTCGAGACAAAATACTTAATTATTAGACGCAGACAGCGCACAGAAGTCAAATTTTTGTCAGAAAATGCTGCTTGTACAAGACACTCCTAGATGCAAAACACAGATTTTACAAATTTACACCCAAAAAAGTCAGGTACCCCAGCTTTAACAATCAGCCACATCTAGGGCTGTAATCCTTCAGTCGTTTAGTTGATTAATCGGTCGATGGTGTTTTAGTCGACCAACATTTTTATTAGTCAAGTAATTATTTTATTTAGATTAAAAGGATTTATGTAACAAAAAAGTGTATATGGAGTGGGTTCGCTAAAGATTTTGGAGTGAATTGTAAGTTTAATCTGATTTATATATCTAACATACAAATACACAGTGTTCTAGTACTTCTCTGTACAAACTTTTGTTTTTTGCATGAACTCCTGTACAGTTGTGGTCTTTTGAGTGCAGTTTGGGTCAGATACAGAGAGATACTCAATAGTTTCAGTCCGTTTTAGTCGACTAATCGGTTGATAATGAAAGTATATAGTCCAGCAAGAATTTCTTTAGTCGACAACAGCCCTACCCACATCTAAGCTGATTTTTTCCCACAATTGCAATGAACGTCGAGTTGTAAATGGCAGCAATCTACATTAACCCTTGAAAAAGAATGTACACAGTGTAAAAACATGGCCACGGTTTGCTCTCGCGGAGTGGAGCGCAGTAGCCCGTTCACAGCTCTGATCCTTGGGAAGCCCTCCGGAGGGACTGAGCATTTGAAGAGTCTCCCCCTCGGCTGCTCCGGGTGTTCTGGTGGTCAGCTCCATCTGGAAATGCTCAACGCTGCTGCTGCTGCTGCCATCACCTTCACTGTATTTCACTGTTTTATGGACCCGAGCGCTGTGGACCCCCTGCTCTCCCATCGGACCTCCTTTGGAAACATCAGCCCACGTTTTATTTACAACCTCCGCGCCAGGCTTGTTTCCGTCGAGGGAGCAGTGTGCATAGTGGATGTACAATGATATCTGCTCGAGAACACGTGAGAAAAAGTAGCGAACATGAGGGCCGGCCGCTTTTGTTGCATGCACGCCGTAGTCCTCGTCCCAGAGTGGTAAAAATTTCAACTTTTTCAAGATGACGTGACGTGCCCCCAAGCGAAACATTTGACTCCTGTACAAGTTGTCCTGTAATCCATCAGAACATGTTTATTCTGGCGCCTAACAGTAAAACACAGGCAAAATTCTACAATTTCACAGTAAGAGATTTATGGATCAAGCAAATATGTGGAAGTTAAAAGTGACATGGGAAAAAGTCAAGATATAATGAGTATGGAAAGGAGATTTTTATAGTTGAACTAGCAAATTTACAGCCATGTGTTGGTACGCTGACTTATTGTTTAGAAGCGTGATGTTAAAGGTTGCATAATGTGATTGTCTTTTATTCTCATCAAAACCTTTCTGAAAGATGTTTTAGTTGGCGCTTTTTTTACTGGCTGCTCTAACTTGTGACGCCATTACATAATCCAGAATGTGTTCCTTTCTATTTTTAAAAAGCGCACTGTGTTAGTTTTGTGGTAGAGAGTCTGAAACCATTCTCCATAGAGATGTTTTGCCTAGAATGTTCCAAAAAATGCCGTAAAATCTCCATGGAGGTAAGCAGGTGACTTCTTGAATATCCAGAATGATATACAGCTATTTTTTTATACAGATGCAAGCAAACAGTGTGCAGAGGCCTCATTTTTGTCACAGAATGCTGCTTTTACAAATACTCTTTGAAGGATGTTGGTTTAGCTTTAACTGCAAGGTAAGACAAATGTCATGTGCTGTAAGTATAGTTGTAGATTGTATATAGTGTGTAGCTTACATCTCAAGCCAATTGGCCAGTTTTTCTGCACCTCAGATTAACAGCGCTTTTGTTTCGCCGATTGATTGAATTGTGCAATGTTTGTCGGGTCCCTGTGCGTAACCAGTAACTCACATCTTCATAAAGCGTTGGACTCTGTGTGTATTCTGGATCCCAGGCAAAGTAACTCCACCGAACAGCATTTGTTTTTAGGACTGCTTCACCGACCTGTGCCGTTTTGCATTCTTCTTCCCCCATCATATAGAATAATTTGAGATAGAAATCATGTAACGCCAATGCTAAATAGAGCAAAAGTAGCTACAACGCCTAAATAATGCATAATATCAGTTATATGCCATAGCGGGGCGGGGGGGTTCCTATCGTGAGAAACATCTGTCAAAGTGGACTTCGACCGAGCTGCACTTCTGTTATTATGCGTGAGTTGTGTACATTGACAGTGCCATGTATAGTGTTTATACATTTCTGCTTACCGTATGATGCAAACAGCGCAGGTAGCCTAAGTCAGCACTTCACTGCGTGTGTGTGTGTGTGTGTGTGTGTGTGTGTGTGTGTGTGTGTGTCCGTGACTGTGTGTGTGTGACATGCCCATAGCCCCACTTGGCCACCTGACAACCCACTGTCTGATTATGAAGGCACTTTACTTGTATTAATATTAATGCCACTCCATTTTATTCCGAATGTCTGGCTGCCACTCGGAAGCGCCTGCACTTTACAGTTTTAAACAGTGTGTCTGACAGGGCTGTGTGTGAGGTGTGTGTAGGAGATTCACGTGTGTTAGAGACTGTGGTATAAATGTGGCTGTCACAGAGCACCAATCCTTCAAGTCCATTAGCAGTGGTACTTTTAAAGCTGACCCCTTCAGAGAAATCTCCCCTCTGTGCACTCGCTAATGCAAAACACGGTTGAGATAGTGGATTGTTGTGTGCTGTGCCAAATAAAGGTAAGAAATAAAGCTTAAAGAAGACAAATTGTTGAGTATTTAGTATTTAAAGGAAAATATTGTGCATTTTTTGTTGTGACTTTAAACATGGTCTTGAGTAGTGGTCCCCAACCCCTGGGCCGGTACCAGTACCGGTCCGTGGATCAGTTGGTACCAGGCCGCACAACAAATAATTCATTATTTCCGTTTTATTTATTATCAGAGTCTGAGCGATCTATTATTTTGAAAAATATTTTAGTTCTCTCGCTTACATCTCGGTCATTTGAGCGCTAAAATTTAACCCACAAGCTAACAAAATGAGTAAGAAACAGACATCTTTGGAAAGTTTCTTTGCGAAGGGGAAAAGGCTGAGTGAAGAGACAGAACAAGAGCCTACGACTTCCAAGAAAAAGAAAGCTTTTAACAGACAATACCAGGAGTCCTACTTGAAATATGGATTCATCGCGACAGGTGATTCCCCCACACAAGCCTGCACTTTGATATTATACTAGTGTTGTTGGCGCAATGTTACGAGTACGCTGCTAACAAAGTTGAATATGAGTACACGGTGGATTCACGTATTGAGCCGTGGTAAAATTGTCAAGCGTTGACCGGTGCACGGTGACAAAAGGTCGGGGATCACAGCTTTTGAGTACCTTAAATTTGCCTTTTCATGTTTTGAAAAAATAAATAAATAAAACATTTTCTCAGCTGTCTCCAATGACACTTACTGAGTGCATCCAGTCAGTAGATGGTCTTGAACGCTGTACACATTTTACTCAGGTCATCTCGGTTCAGAGTTTGAAATTGTGGCTAAAAACTCATTTCTTTACACTGGCTTTTAATCCACTCTGAGCTGGAGATTTTTACTGCACCTAAACAGTGTTTTTCCAGTATTAAATAATTTTCTCTGTGTTCTGTTTTTGAACGTGTGCAGCACTTTGGGGCAGTGTGTCTGTTTGTAAACATGCTATATAAATAAATTTGACCTCGACCTTGACCTCAAAGAGAATGTGCGGCACGCTATTATCAAGCTAGTAGTAGCACTGAATGGAAGAAATACTCAGAACGAGTCTACCTAGCACCGGCGCTCTTTGCCCTATACATGCTTCCCCTCAGGACTCTTTTTGAAAAGCACAATATATCTGCTTGTGACTGCCTCTGACAGCCAGTTTGCAATCAAAACACTGAAGGACTGACTGAAGTGATGTACAGACCTTGATGACTACAGACTTCCTAAACCTAAATCAAAATACTGAAATTGTCGTTTTTGGCCAAACTAATCCAGTGCTTGGGCATGACAGCGTGATCGGTCCTCTGTCCTCGTATTGTCATTCTTCCGTGAGGAATCTGGGGGTGATTGTGGACTCCATGTTCAAACTTGACAAGCACATCAGCTCTGTCTTAAAGTCTAGCTTCTTCCCCAGTTGAGGCTCCTGGCAAAAATGAAGCCTTATCTTCCACCGGCGGACTTTGAAAAAGCAATTCACACATTTGTTGTCACGCCTGGATTATTGTAATTCTTTGTATGTAGCGTTGGACCAGAGCTCCCTGCAGCGCCTACAGAATGTCCAGAATGCTGCAGCTCATCTGAGACAAGAGCACATCACACCTGTTCTGTGCTACCTGCATTAGCTCCCCATTGCATTTCGGGTGACAGTCGAAATGTTATAGATTGTTTATAAATGTTTGTTTGCACTTTATGGGTCCATTTTAGAGTTACAGCAGCCTTATGTTCCACCCAGAGCCCTGAGGTTGGCTGACCAGCTCCTGCCAGCTGTGCCTAAAGCTAGGCTTAAGATTGGAGGTGACAGAGCATTTTCTGTGGCAGCGCCCAAACTGTGGAACAAGCTCCCTCTGCCCGTCAGATCTCTTACTCAGTTTAAGTCTCGAACCTCTTTTCCCTGGCATATAATATTACTAGCTAGACAGGTTATCTTAGTATTTTATATTTTATTATCCTTTGGTTTACCTATAATCTTTTTGTGCTTTGTAATGTGCTGTAGTGTATTTTTAATTTCCCTCTACGTAAAGCACTTTGGTCAGCTGAAGTTGTTATAAATGTGCTCTAGAAATAAACTGGAATTGAACTGTATTGACTCTAGCGATGATTGAAGGACTTAAAACAGCAGAACATTCTCAGACAAGTGACGTAGATGATCTGAACAAACGTCCCAGATCAAGAGCAGCAGTTCAGTTCAAGCTCAGCAGGAAGTGCGGAGTGGAGAGGATTTTCCAATTTGCATTCCTCAAAACAGTGTGAATGCAGCTGAATGCAACTTCAGGTATATTTTTGATGACGACTCAGAAAAGTCTCTGTAGCATAATATGTGTCCTGTAAACTATAGCATAGGCAGATCATTATTTTGTATTTTATTAGTTGTAAACCGCAAAATGGATCTAAAACAGCTTAACAATAGAAACAGGTTCATTGACTTGCTGTGCTGAACTGATAAGCTCTTCATGGTGACACTTCACACAAATTTTCATGTGCTTATTTTTATTGACCCTTATGTATGACCCGCAGTTTGAATTTTCTAAACAATCCCAGGAAAGTACATAGCAGTGGGTTGATTTAAGAGGTAGGTGAAATTTTCTGAGCACTCAAGCTTCAAATGCAGAACAATGCAGTGGCATAGCCCGACTCCAGATTACAACCACAAATATAGCCAACAACAAATGCAAAGCCGAACAAAATCAAACAGTTTCATGGATGACCCGACGAGGCGTGAACATCCGTAGAGGTCAAGAGTGTGTGCAGAGTTGTATGATGCGCTGCGGATCAAAGAAAGCAAGCAACACCACATCCAGCTCCATCCGTGCACAACAGGGCCGTGACTGCAGGGACACTCAAACATGCATGAATCAATCAAAATACAGCTTTGAGTAGGCTAATGATATGAGAATACTCACCAATTTTTTTTTGCGTAATTACAGTAAATAGCTAGCAGCGCAAAATTTCTTGGCCGTCGCATCAACTAGCCCCAGGTCTAACTTCTAGATCTTCGGGACAAAGAACACGTGGCTGTGCTTGCGTTGACGATGTGAGATCCTCAAGTTATGCTACTTACTTCCCAGAGTAAGAAACAACTAGTTGGAACAACTAGCTGCAGTATTTGTTTTTAGATGATGGAGGAACCAAAGACCCTAAAAAAACAACAACCTCCCATTCAGTTCATTTGTGTATCGCCCAAAATCACCACAGGTAGAAAGCAGTTTAAACAAACAATGTTCAAGAGATTTTAGCAAATGGATAACTGTCCCAGAGCATCCCCTGTCCTTGACCCTCCTTCTTGGCAAGGAAAAACTACAAAAAATCCTGTGGGAAAAAGTAGAAGCCTCGGGGAGAACCGCAGTGAAGGAAAGACCCTACTTCCACGGACGGACAGGAAACCCTTCAAACTGCACAGACAAAGTGGGTTGCCAACTCTATCACACCCCAAATTTAGTATATTCAGCAGAGTTTGCAGAAGACCCGTGTTGCTTTGGTATGTTCAGTGGCCTGTCATTTGCTTGATTGGGTATTTCTTCAATCAACGGTAAAGGCTCTGAGCGAAACAGCTTCAAAAGAACATCCAAATTACGATATGGCCCACCTGAATCGGGACGGTTGGCCACCAAAAAGTCAAACACGTTTACACTATGCTGTTTTGCTAGTCCTGCACTAGTAAAGACCCCATGTTCCAATAGCCCTTACTCTCTCTAAAAACTGCAAGGCCAATTTGTTTCCCTTAGAATACTTTTAGGGTTTCATATTCCAAATCATTTTTCTCATCCACATGTTTAAGTTATAACCACGTTTCAATCCTTGAGATGTTCTGCAGCGGTAAAGGACTTATATTACATGTGCCGTGGGTGATGAGATGACAGAGCAGTACCAGTAGCGGCCCTCGCCTCCCACTGTGCCTCTGGAGGGCTGCTGCTGCTGCTGCTGTTGTTGTCCTGTTGTTAGTTGTTGTGTAGGTCGTCCTCTCCTCTGCTGCCATCTGGGAAGGCTCTCTCTCCCCCCATCCATTACCTCCGCCCTGGGACAGAACCCTTCAACACCGCACTGCCCTGTGATCCCAGCTCGCACAGGCACAGACACGCTCATGTTCGCATCCAAGGAAAATACAGACAAAACACACAGGGCCAGTCTGTTTGTTTATGTGGGATCTACGGTGTAACGTTACAGGGTGTATCATGTTATAAATGAACTTGTTTAACTTTTAATACTGAGCAAAAAAGCATTATTCTTCGCTCTCCAGCGCTCAAAATGCTTTGGTTTGTCTTCATGACATCATTAGCGGTAATCCAGGAAGTGCTCTCCATGTTTTTCAGGACTTCCTAAAAGTATGGCATGTCATTGTCATTTTTTTTTTCCCCGCAATTTTTATTAGTAAATGTTTATTTTTGACAATATGTTTACCAGTCAGGGTAAAGTTAAGGTGACGATTTGGGTTAGGATTAGGTTTATGTGTAGGAATCGTTAATTAGGCTAAAATAATGGTTAAGATTAGGGTTTTGGGACATGGGACGTTAGAATTCAAATTTTGGGGGCAAATGTTTATTAGACTAAACGTTTCGGGTTTTTCACGTTTCCTACTCACCATTAGGTATTAGTTTTCAGAACCAAATTCAACTTATCAAAACATGGAAGATTGTTTCATTCATTTTTGTGTAAGTAACCCTACATATTGTCTCCAAAGCATAGCATGGTTACACTTTGTGACATCATTAGGTGGTAATCAAGGACGTGTTGGAAGTCCATTCATCTAATATTTTATTTTTCATCTCAGCACTCATTTCTAATCAAAACATATGCAGAGTTGTGTTTTATTCAGATATGTCCGACTAATCCTGCAAATGGTTGGTTGGTTCCACTTCATGACATCAATAGGTGGAGTCCATTTATCTTTACTAGACACATTTTGATCATTTCAGCAGTAAAATTGTCTTCACTAAGCTAGCACTGACTGTTCCAATAGCTTTGTTTGAATTGTTTCACTTAGGGCTTTTAAGGTATGGCGTTCAACTTTGCAGTTAGAATTAGCATAGAGCTAAGCTGTACATTTCCCATAGAATTTTCAAAAAATTCCTATGTAAAGAGTATAGAAGTTATGACTGAGGCTCACTAGCTTTTTTTTTTTCAAAGTCTATTTCCTGAACCAATCAAACACACATACACACACGCACACACACACACACACACACACACACACACACATGCATTTTAATGTAGATAATCTTTATAAATTTAAGTTCTAAAAGCGTCTTCCATATGTCCAATGTATTTGCAATAAACATATATTACCACTACATTCTCCTAGACACATTTGTAAAGTAGAAACGCCTGATCATCATATGTGTGCAACAAAAAATAGTAACAGAAAAACAATGCGTCTAATTCGAGAAACCACCACTGCGACTATCACTGCACTTTCCGAACCTCCACAGCTCTCCAAATCCAAAGGCAGCGGAGGAGAGAAGGCAAGGAGAGGATGGCGTCTGCAGGCTGGAGCTGAGTGCAAAGCTCTGGGTTATCAAACTCATTAATCTACATGCCATAGTCGGCGGATGAATAATTGTGCGTTGAATTTATCTGCCACTGTGATAGCTACAACGTGCTCCTCGTGTGCCACAACCAGCAGCATTGTCTGGGCGCCTGGTAATTATTAGGTGCTTTGTCTTCGCTGGAGGTTGGAGGAGTTTGGGAAGGCGGGGAAGGGTACACGGACGGACCCACCTCTGCTGTTCAAAAGGCATCATCTTAAAACCCATCAATGTGACGTGTAATATCACACCGAGTCTACGACATGTGTAATATGACTGCAGGAAAGAAAGTAAACAACGCTGAGAAAAGCAAAAAGGTGACGTAAAGAAGATACTGTAAAAATGACTGTAAAGATGTACGATTCATGTGTGTTATTATGACAAATGTATTGACTGAGTTTTATTTTCGTGGAGTGGAATGATTCGTTTATTAAACAGCAGTGCAATGAAGGTAAGAGAATGAGTCAGATTTACTTTTATGCTTCGTTCCATGCATTCCTGCCGACCATCAGAAGAAATAATCAAAAATAGGAATGGACTTGTCAAAAATAAGAAACTAAAATTAAACATCAGTATCAAAACAACAAAGCAGATTTTTTTTATCAGCTACACTTGTGGTACAATTGAATAAAATAACATTTTAACTTACCTGATAAAATGTTTGTATAGTAAATATGTTGTAGGCGGGTACAGTTTTTCAAATTAGACGACAACTGCCGTGACTGAACAAAATGCATTTTAGAGCACAGAGTGGAGCAGTTTGATGGCGCCTGACAGGAATGATGTGTCTCAGTGGAGCAGTGGCAGTGACAGTCTATGGCTGAACGAGCTCTTGGAGCTGACCAGCACACTGTGAAGCAGGTGGGAGGTAAAAGTCCAGAATAGTTGTGATTTTGGACAGCCTCCTCTCCAACACTATAGTCTTATCCTTCGCCTTTTCCTTCCGCGGCCACAGAATGGCATTACACTAATCTATCTCCATAGAGACAGGCAGGAGATGCCACCAGACCAAGTTACACTTCAGTTCTGTGGAAAGGCAAGCATGCTCACAGTAAGAATGCATGTTTTTAAAGGTTTTGAGCAATAAAAACACATGTGATGTTAGATAAGGGACACATTCAAGGCAACACAATTAGAGTCCCTGAAAAGTTACATAGTGCTTTAACTTTACTGTTACTATTGACTTAAATGGGTAGCAGTTAGACACGTTATCATCTCCTTCAGTGTGCTTCTCTCTTACTTTTACTTTTCCTTTGTTATATTTTTAACCAATCATAAAAATCTGTAAAGCCCAGTGAGGTGCTGTACTTTACAAACGCGAGAGAAGTTATTCATAAAATGCTTCAGCTTTACTCATCCGTCGTGGTATATTAGAACTGAAGACATGCTTTGTGCTGCTTGGAGGATTCTCTGGCCCGATGCACAGACAGTCAAACCTTTTGGGACCAAAGGAACATCCCAGTGGAACTCTCCAGCGTCTAGACTTATCCAGGTCTGAAAACCCATGTGGTGTAAACAAAAGAAACAGTGAAGACCATGATTTAACGTGAGTTTGTTACCATTTATTATACTCCAAAAAACAGGAAAAACAGATTTTTACTACATATAGAACTAAAGCCTCTGAATATGGGTAGTTTCTGAATTTATTTGACACTTTATTGGTTTCTAAATACATCTAATAAGGTACTAAGATCTATCTACATATACTAGTTATAACGACATCATAAATTTATAGTCAAAATGCCTATTTAAATCTTGACAGTTTGACACTAGGCCTAATAATTTTACTTGAATCTTCATGACATTATTGCATGACATGACAAAAAAAGTAATTGTGTTATTTTGTGTTGTTTGTTATTGATCTGAAAGGCTCATTTGCATTGTTTAAGCAAATGACTATCAATGTGTATTGAATTTTTGGTGAAAAATCAGATGCAAAGGTTTTGAGCATAAAAGAACGTGAGCCACTCTCTGCACATTCTGAACCCACGTCCTTGAGCTCACCTCCCATTCCAGATCAAACCTGAAGACAGCGTTGTGCCTTTAATTTGTTTTTTTACCTGCTCGAAGGTCATCAAGCCTCGCAGAGAACTTCGCTTAAAAACTGGACAACGGCAGAACAGCATAAGGGAAGAGAGTGACCGTTTCCTCCGATCGCAAACGGCCTAAACAGATTCCACCCCGATGTCGCATTCATCATGTTCAACAAAAGCTAATATCTGGAAACGAAAATGGAAGGCAACAGTGACTCGTAAGGGTTTGTGGTGGATGAAGGCGAGGACACTGGACGACACAGGTCAACCTTCGAGCACCTTCCCCTCGCACCCTCCCCCCCTCCCGAGGCGTCGCCTGGTCCGGAGACAGAGCGGGGTGATGTATTTTAAAAAGCTCTTCTGACCTGTAGCCATCGTTGGGGCTGTTTGCTTAAATGGACGCGCTGCCGTTTTGAGAATGTGCTTTGTGTAGCAGATTTCGAAATGCGCTATTACGTTTTAAAGGACACACGTGTTCGCAATAGACACTGCGGTTGAAGGCGTTGTAGAGACACGGTTTTAGAAGCAGCGTAGGGCATTGGTGTCAGTTGTGAAGGTTTCTGGCAAGGTCCTGGGGGTAATTCCCATTCACCTTGTCCATTGCCCTGTGCGGACGAAGCAAGGCGCGCGGACGAGTGAGGATTCTTTTTTTTTTTTCCACGATATTTGCTTGGGGATCGGGCGCGTTTTTGAAGAGATAGAAGTAACAAGAAGAAGTTTTGGAGGTCACAAACAAATCACAGTGTCTATGGGTGCAGCGGCAGGGTGAGAGCATGTGTATGCAAACCAATATAGAGAGGCAAATGGAGGGGAGCACGCTGTTGACTACAGGTATTTGGAGAGACTGTCTATATGCAAATGGTAAGAGGATGTGAGCATAATGACCCAGCATGAGAAAGGGTTGTTGGATCCTGCTGCACTGTTGCTTTCAGGCTTTATAGTTCAAGCATTGTGCTAGTTTTGATGTATTGTGCATTTTTTTCTGTTTTTTAGATGGAAACAGTTTTGCTCAATTTTGTTTAAAGACAAATTTGATTGACTGACTGAAGTGACCTGTACAGTTTTTAAAAAAGTGAACTCTGCAACTTTTCTTGATGTCTTTTCAATCTTTAAATAGGTGTTTTTATTCCTCAAATATAGCTTGAAAAACTCGCATTCTAACTTGGGCTATTGGCGTCACTTGCTTGTCTTCGTTGAGATAAAGTTGCTTAATGCGGAACAATAAAACTTAAGAGCCAAGAAGGTGACTCAACCAGAAAAGTTATTGCAGCCTTAAATCAAAACTTTCTAAAAGCATTGATATGGCGTATAGAAAAAAAAAAGCTTTGACAAATGCATCATATTGTTCTAGGTTCGATCTTTGCTTCCTCTAGTTCATAATGCAGTTGTTCCCTTGCAGAAGACTTTTCTGAGAACCATTTAACATTCGTGATCATTTACTTCCCAATAAAATCAGTGTACAACCAGGTTTAAAAACGTCCTTGTTATGGCATGGCATTGCAGTGAATTTGTCACCACAGCCTCTCCATCGACTGACAAAGCAAACTTTAACCGAACTGGAAAAAGAGATGCATAAGTAAACAAACAGACGAAGGCTACACACTCCTTGACTTTCAGATGGCAGCGGTGGACTATTTCAGCCCCCAGTGCTGTGAAGAGGAGCTGAGAAGTTCATTTAAATCCTACATCACCTTCTATTGTCTAGTCTATCAGTAATACTTAAGACCCTGTCCTGTCCTCTGTTCCCTGTTCCCCGTGCCTCGGCCTCTTAGCAGCAATGATGAGCTGAGTGGCCCACACTGATGCAGGTACACACTCCAACACTAAACAGGCAGCCGTTGAGGAGGAAGATGCAATGTGTTGTATATGCAAACTCATTCAGATGGAAGGTTCAGAGCGCTCATATAGAGACGCGTGAAAATGGTATGGTGTGTTTTAAAGCGGAGCAAAAAACAAGGGAGATTTGCGTCACTTGTGAACGCAAAAAGACTGCGGCGCAAATTTAGTTTGTGGGACCAAATGCGCATGCAAAACGGTGCAGTTTTAGGCGATAATGGGATTGTTTAACGAGTACAAGGAGTAAAATTGCAGGGATTAACTTTCTTTTTTTAAATTCAGTTTTTAAACATTGTAAGCAAAACAGAAAAACACAAAACAACAAAGAACAGAGAGCGCAGAGAAAAAAAGCTGAAAAAACCAAAACATCTACATAAAGGCAGACACTTAAAAGAAAACGTCCCATTTTCTCCAGCGTCCATTTCCGAATTAAGTCCGAATGTGATTTTTTTTCCCATTTTCCATATGTTGAGTCTAATGTCAGTCCAGTACTGAACTGTTGTGTAGTTTGTGTCATCCATTTTTATACGACGGCCTTCTTCCCTGCAGAGAAAAGTATGCTCCGAAGATATCTGTTCACTGAGTCCAGGAAGTACACAGTTCTGAAATCAAGTGGGATGGCGATGTCAAAAACAGTCTGGAGTGCTTTGATAATCTCAGCCCAATTTTTCTGGCCAGTAGGGCAGTCCCAAACGGTACATTGTAAAACACATGGTAATAGTGGGCCACCTGGAAAACTGCATGAAAATTCTGCACGTTTGAGAAGCAGGTGTAAAGTTTTGCGCAGGCCGAAAAGCACGCTTATAGTAACTGCGTATACATTACACTAGAAGCAATGAAAGTAAGGTTAAGTTCTTAAAAAGATGTCATGTACTGCAAGACTTGGAAAGGATATGATTGTAAGTCTAAACTGTATTCCCATGGAGAAGGTTTTAGTGTTGCTTTTCGGAAAGATGGTTCTAGCTTTCATCTTTCTGTCTGGCCCTGGATATGATCTACAACCAAAGTTTTAAAGTTAAGACACACAACTAAAATAATAGAGACCATAAACAAAGATGATTTCTACATTAGGCAGACAAAACTTCAATTTATTCTGTAAATACTTCCCATACAGTTCAATTGTTCATATATTTAGTGTTCTAAGATTGACTGTGTTTATTCCTTATTAAATCTGGGAGGTCTGTATGCATTGAAATAGTGCACTTCGATAGACATAATTTCTACCCATGCATAACTCCCTTTATGAAAAATATATTCCCACACCTTGCCGTTCGGACATGTGCGTACGCTGAGAAAAGATGGCGCCTGATATGTTTATAATTAAACAGTGTGCTGGCGTATGCTGAGTGCTGACCAGTACATAAGAGTGTGTGTGTGTGTGTGTGTGTGCGTGCGTGTGTGTGTGTGCGTGTGCGGAGAGCTGGTCTAAAAGGATGATCGATGACTGGGCCTGTTCTAATATCTCCTGACCAGAGGGAGCGGTGGAACATTAAAGGTGGTCGCATATGATTATTTATGCAGCACATATTAATAAAGCAGGACATGCAGGTAATGCAGACGAACCTGGACATCGCATTAAGATCCAAATAATGGCGGGTGCAGGTGGAGAGAGTGGATCAGGAATGTTTATTTAGAATTAAATAGGTTGTATTTAGAAAGTCAAAATCAATTCATGGCATAGAGCAGAAATGTTGAAAGGGAACAATCTATTTTATACGAAGATTTAAGCAGAATTTTTTGATATGTGTAACAGCTGTATTTTCAATTGCCTCAGTCTTACATAATGATTAAGTCAAGGCTCAAAAAATATGATAGATTCTTTTTTTTGTGTTTTTTTTCCTGCACGTGCATTGCATGGGCAGTGTGACTTTTCCGATTCTCAAAATGTAGATGTTGTTGTTTTGCCTGGAATGTTCCAGAGGTAGGGCTAATCAACTTAAGACCAGGGGGCTAAATCAGGCCTTCCAAGGGTTATGATCCAGCCCGCAACCTATCTTCCAAAAGTATAGAAAATATATGATCTGTTGTTAGTGATTTAATCCTGGTTTAGTCCAGGTTTAGACCTGGTTTAGTCCAGGTTTAGACCTGGTTTAGTCCTGGTTTAGACTTGGTTTTGTCCTGGTTTAGACCTGGTTTAATCCTGGTTTAGTCCTGTCTTACACCTGGTTCCGTTCTGCAGATGTGTTCAAAGCCTTTCGTGTTCATTTTTTTTTTTGTATTTCAAAAGTGTTGGCACAATGGGCACATGTCCGGCCCCCAGGATAAAATAATCTGAAAAATCTGGCGCTCCGTAGAAATGAATAACCCTGTTCTATAGTATGGTTTTAATGTTATCTATCTCCAACTTAGATCTGTGGAGAGTCATTTCTTTAAGAAGAAGATAGGATTCAATATCACACTGTGGAACATTCCACGCAAAACAATAACATCTCAATGGAGACAAGCAGATGGCAGTTCTCTCCCTAAAAAAGTTCCATCTTGCACCTTTAGGCACAGTTTCTACGTTTTAGATATCCCTTTCCTAACTGCATTTGAATCCATCATAACTCCAGACACCAAACAGAGTCAACTTTACACACTGTAAGCACACAGATCTTTGCTACACCCTCAACCTTGATCCTCCCTCTCTCTCTCTCACCAGGAACTGAGCCTGAGCCCCTCATAGAAAATGACACACACAGCTCAGTTTGGTGACACGTGCATACACATGAACACGCCTAAGAACCTCTGGGGCGTGCACGTGCGTTGGGTGTCACTGCGGGGCTGGCTTTTGACAGCTGAAGTCTCCAGAGAGAGCTTGTGTAGATGACTGGCTGAGCTGAGAACCAGGGCCCGGCTGTATTAAGGGGGGAATTACACGACAGCAGCCCCACGTGAGAGCCTTATCTGCGGGCGGCTGCCTCTCCCACAGATCCTTTCCCCTGGAGCCCTCGGGGGGAGGATACACGTCTCCAGGACTTAGCGCTGTCGGACAGATTTACTTACTGTCGGTTTGACCAGCTCACTGATCCTGCTCTGAGTGGGTGGGGCAGACGCTGGGCCCCTTCAGTGATGGTCATGTTGAGCATGATCCGGTGTGGGAAGTAATGGTTGACATGGATAATTATGTAATCTGGATAGAAAAACAACTTTTTTGAGAAAGTTTGTTGACAAGTCACTGTTATTGGACCTGATGGGTGAAATAAAATTGCTTATCATGGAAATGGCTTGAAAACAATTCAATTAAGATATAGTTTTTGGCTTGTAAACCACTTTTTGACTCATGAAGGGAACTTTGTCCTCTGCCTTTGACCTGTCCTTCAATTTCAGATGCTAAGCTAGTTTTGGTCTGACCTGTTGCTCAAGACTAGGGGTCTCCAATCTGTTGCTCAAGAGCTTCCAGTAGCTCACCATCTAGAGCTAGACATAACCCCGAGCTGGGGGAGGTGCCATCGCACTCTGAATTCTTTCCATTGGAGTAAATTTGGACCAAACGTGGGCGCCCTTCCCAAGCTTCTTTTCTATATAAATGGTTAGAAGCCGAATGAGCACGTGATTAAAGCCAGTGACCGCAAGTGCACCGCAGAGCTCTGGTCTTCTGCTCCAACACTGTAGATGCAGGTGCAGTCTGAGCCAGGTGTAACTGAATAATGCAAATTTGATTCATCACATGACTATAACCATTGTAACTTCACGCAGTAATGAACAGGTAATGTATAGGTATACATTTTTGTGCCGTGAACGTACAGTAGCTCTCCGGGAGAAAAAGGTTGGAGATTGCCGAGCTAGCAGGACAAATATGCCTATTGTGCAAGTCTTTCTGGAAACTGGAGTAGCAGAGGAGACGCAGAACATGCAAACTAACTACACTATACATCCGGCCGAGTTTGCATGGGTCATAGAGAGCGATGGGTTAGCATCCCCCATCACAGAAGGAAGGTCTTGGGAATTTTTGAGTAAGCATATCTTGGGGCAGTAAGGGATTTCCAATGTTTTAGTATAGGCATGTCCAAACTCAGGCCCGGGGGCCAAATGCAGCCCTCAGACCAATTTTTCTTGGCCCTTAGGCTTCCTGGTGAACTGGCCCACATTGTCCTGATAAGTACTATTTACAGCACATCATATTTTCTACAATTCCAACCTAAATAACTAACATTTTGGTGCAATACAGACCTGATATTAAGGCACTGAGACTGAATGTAGATGTGGCGGCGCTTAAAACATCAGATAAATGCAGCTTTTTTTAACATTTCGCGATTGATTTGTGGCCCTCCGCTTGGCCTATGTTTCAATATGTGGCCCTCGATGGAAAAAGTTTGGACACCCCTGGTTTAGTATGTCAAGGGTTCAGTCATAATTGTTGGCAGTTCCACCTGAAGAAGTACGATGAGTCAATTAGCTATTCATTTTTATAGATTTTTAAGTAACTGACCCCATGTTTTCTTAATATTCTTAAAAAAAAATGTGCACAAACCTGAATACGTTTACTGAAAATTCTCTTTCTTCATCAAGTCCCCCCATCAGCGAGATACCTTGAGATTTGTCTGTGAATGTGAATAACATTGAAGTGCACAGAGACCACTCTCCTATCAGTCATCCATCCCTGCAGAGCGCTTAGACTTTCACCTTGTACGCGCTGGCAGATGGTGATGCTATGGGCAATCACACTGCTTTATGACACCCACACCCACAGAAGTTCCAAATAAAGAATTTTGTTTAATCAAGCCGACTAAGCTGTATTTACTGCGAGGGCATTGAGGAACAAAGTCAAAGTACATTTAGTCAATTTGTACTTTTTTGGGTTGCAATAAGCATTTTAGTTACAGTTAAAAAATAAGCAAAGTATTAATGGAAGTCAAAGTAATTCAGAATCACGTGAATTGATAACACGATTTCAACCACTAAACAAGGCCATCCAGCACATTTTGGCTAGTAATTTTAATAAAAAATTCACAGATCTTTCAACGCCCAATGCAGGAAATACAACATCCTCTACTCTAAGCAGTTGGCACCAATCAGCACTTGAAGGATAGAGAGATGGTGGAAACTATTGCAAATGTGTCCCCATGCCAGATGACATGCTTGAGGCGTTCCTGTGCTGGTATATTACATCAGTTGATTGATTGGGTCTGAGTCCAAATGGATCCCGAAGAGTTTACGATTGTCTACGATGTGTTTGGAAGGACAAATAGTCACAAACATACTAGACAGACAGACAGACAGACACATGGACACATAGACACATAGACAGATAGACAGACAGACAGACAGACAGACACATAGATAGATAGATACTTTAATAATTCCGAGAGAAACTGCAGGAAATTTGTATATGTGACTACACATTCTTTGCAAATATTCAATCAAAACCATTCTAAAAACAATCTAATTTATGGTCAAACATTGCCAATGGGACAGTTACAGTGCCCTGAAAATAAGAACCAAAACTGCTATTACTTGAAATAAACAAAAAACAGTTCATCATGTTGGAAATAACTTGTCAAAATCTACTCCAGTCTGGACTAAATTTGAGAATTTATTTTAACTGATTAAAAAAAATGTAATTATAAAATACATAATTTCCCACAAACTTTATCCTTCAATGCAACAATATTTACATGTAAAAAATTC
This sequence comes from Rhinogobius similis, assembly GCA_019453435.1. Lineage (NCBI taxonomy): Eukaryota > Metazoa > Chordata > Actinopteri > Gobiiformes > Gobiidae > Rhinogobius > Rhinogobius similis. The sequence goes on along the minus strand of CM033621.1, from coordinate 10,234,054 downwards.
CAGCCAATATTCCAATATACTGAAGGTCTTTTGAACCAACCAATTTACCATCGGAGCATGTCTTTGGTGTATAGGGAACCTCAAAAATATGCTATAGTCCAGCTAGGCAAAAATTGTAAAGTGAAACATTTGATAATGAACAAAATGTGATAGTGTCAAAGAACAAACATCAAAATCATATCCGAAGAAGCAGTGCAAGAAACACAACTTTTATTCAAGATTACTTTTTATTTTTATTATTACAACATATCACTCAAGTAGAATGCAATATGAAAACTGTTCTGTTAAAGGTGCTGTCCCCGATTTTTCCTCTTTTGAGACGTGAAAAACAGAACTAATTCATGTACATGATTTTTTGCATGCATAAAGAAAAATCTGTTTTGACCCTGTAGAGATATATTGTAAAAGCACCTATTTGAGTGAAAACAAGATGCGCTTTCTCTGCATCTGTTTGCAGTGTTTTATTCTCCGTAAAACGGGAAGCTGTGACGGCAAACTCGCAATGGACTCAGAGATTCGTGAAAAGTGTCTACAAATTCATCGCGCTGAATATTTAAGATGCTGGGACTGCATTAGGTAGGTGAGTGATACATGTGGCTGATGTAAATACTTTAAAAGGAACTAGTTCTGTTTTTCACATTTCTAAACAGTAAAAATCAGGTTCAGCCCCTTTAAGGATAATATCTAAGCTATTCAAGTTAAGTGTAGCTACCCAACTGGTTAAATTGCAAAATAAACAACATGAACAACCTTGCAACTAACACGCAGCATTAAGCAGATTTAATTTTTACACAATCAAACAATAATCCAGAATTTAACACACTGCCTTTCACTAAAATAATAAATCAAAACTGTAAAACGCAATTCTTCATACTCACTGCTTTCTTTACTCGTTTCCAAAATAGTCCCATTCCATACTGGAGCACTTGTGTGTACATGTGTATTTTGGGGCTGGGGAGCAGTTGTGTTTTGGTGACAGGAGCGACAGATGAGTAGCCATGTCCTGTGGGTCCCCTGCCTCAGTCGCTGGCATATTTCCTGCTGCTACATGACGATGGGGCCTCCGCGGATAAATCAGTGTCTTCTGCCCGGAAACAACAAGGTGGAAAATGGCCCAGATTCCAAGTCGGTGAACTCCGATTGGTCCAAATCAGGTCCACTTTTCTATCTCGCAGGTGCAACATGTTTTTACGAATTTGGGAGGGCAGGGAGGCCTCACGTGATCTTGGTGTGTGAAGGTGTGTTTGTTTGTGCTGGAATGTAGTGTAGGCTGTTCCTGTACGGACTGAGGACCAACATGGATCTCTGGTGAGTTGGAGCCTGTCGCACAAAAGGTATTGATTTGTAAATGACTAAACATTAATTTATATCTCAATTAATCAGAGTGTTTTTAGTCAGGAAACTTTTCAAACCCCTAAATGCACCAATCACCAGCCAAGTGCCTTGCCAAATGTTGCCAAAGTTAAATCATCACTTGGGTGTTCAGCTATAATATGATTGTCAGTAAAATATGATGCTTTTTTTTGTATTTTTGTTAGCCTTTAAACATGCTCTTGAGTACCAAGGCTTGTCACAATAAACTTGTTGATGTACGATATATTGCTACAGAAAAACATCACGATAGACGATAATATTGAAAGTACTTTATGCCCCTGACAGTGACACAATAACTTTAAAGCCCTTTTCTAAACGCACATTATTGTCAAAAACATGAATTGCAACAAATAAATAGTAGAATTATACACTTAAGCACACGGTTGGTATTTAAAAGAGTCAAAAACGTTACTCTCCACAGCTCAAATATTATCGTATTACACAAAAATAACTATTGCAATGAATATGTACACATGATAAATTTTGAGGCCCAAAATATATTGTCCCATCTATCATATATTGAACTATAAGTCGATGTAGTAATTATTGTGACAGGCCTAAGTACCTTAAATTTGCCTACTCATGTTTTCAAAATTATGGACTAAATGGCCATTTGTTTCTCTGCTGTTTGCCCTGGCACTTACTGAGTTTATGCAGCCATAGATGGCTCCTAGCGCTTACACAATTTGGTTATGTTATTAGCTAAGAGACTGCATGAGATGCTAATCTAGCCAATCAGTTGCAGCGATCGTGTTTGGATGACAGAAATGCTCAGAACAAGTCGGGGCATTATTTAAAGACTTAAAACAGATATTCTCGTGACAAAACGTCATCGATCAATGGAGTTCAGCAAGGAGTTTTTGATGGTCAAAGGTGAGAGGATTTTCAAACCAGCGTTCCTCAAAATAGCGTGAATGAAGCTAAATACAACGCCAGGTACATTCTTGATGATGGTGCAGAACATGCTTAAAAGCTCAAAAAAGTCACAATTGCATAACGTATCCTTTAAAGGAGAAAAAGTTTACTTAATGCACAAGTAATCTTTTATTTATCTACATTTGAGGCTTGAGTTCTTCGGAAATTTTTGTTTTTACATTTACCCTAGCCCTCCTCTCAGCTCTGTGCTTACTCGTGATAATTTGACAAATTCAGTTCAAAAAAGTTCTAAAACGTTATGCGACCATTTCACAAAAACAGAGACACTGCAAAGTAAAATCTGCTGATTGATACGGTGAAATGCGACAATGAAGAGACAGGGAGAGCAGTAGAGAATATGTTTTGTAGTTTTGAACAGAAAGCATATCACTTTTCTGTTGTTAAGATGTTTGGATAAATATTGTGCAATTAACAAAACGTAAAATCATGATCTACTAGAAACAAAGCATCATTTGTCGTCATTAACCCAGCGTTCATCACGTCATATTTGAATGCGTTACTGATATGAGTGGTGGTGGTTTGTTGGTTAAAGAAATATTGCACACTGCCATTATACCCTTGGGTAAATCTGTGTGTGTTTGAGCTTGCGTTAGGCGCTAAAAAAAGAAAGGCTGTCAAATGTTTGGCCGTTACTGGTGGCAGCTCAGCCTCCGAGTTTAGATTGAACGCATGTTTCACACAATTTTGTATTAGTGGGACCAAAAAATTCTCTCTTTATTGTCCAAGATAAATACATGCTCGATAGGTTCAACTCTCACCATATCTGCATTCCAACCACACACCCACTAGACTCTACCTCGGTATCTCCACTCATCTTATCAGCGTTTCACCAATAAACCCAACCCAAATCCCAACCACTTTTAACTGGAACCCCTCCATCATACTGATTTACCATACATCTCTATTTCCTAAGCAAAGCGTGCCGGGGACATTATTCAATAAGCAGCTTCGATATCACCGGTGTCGTCTGGCGTTCAGGGTCAGGGATGATATGAGCTCCTCTGACATGATAAATGTGTTTTCTTACCCTTGCACACACCTCTTCAAACACAAACATAATAACAAAAGTTTGCTGCTAAACTAGAAAAAAATAAACTTTTCTTTTGCTCTTTCTGTCACGCTGGCTCTCGTCCTCTCCAAGACCAAGGGCCAGAGAGATGGGGTGATATTTGGGGCGTGGGGCGTCTGATTGCTATGCATTGTTTAGTTTCTTTCATTAATGCCAGTTGAGGGCTCCAGTTGAACAATGGAAGGGGCCCCAGGCGTGGATCAATAGCAGATTGCTGATAGTGGCGCGTCCATTCTCCCCAGCAGATTACATGATAAATTGGCCGGTCCATACGCAGTGACAGGCCCTGGACTTGCAGGAGCCAGGTAAGGGCCAGGCAGCGCTGCAGCACTACCTCCATGTGGCTGTGTGATGGAATGAATGTGATGGTAGGAATGTATAATTGACTGCAGCGTGAGTGCCATTATACAGGTTTGAAAGTTTCTTCAATTGAATGAGGTAGATTTATTGTTACAAAAGAACAGACATATTGCAACCCATGGCGATGGCAGAAGTATCATATTTTGAGTATTTGGCACTTTACTCAATTAATGGATTTCAGTTTAACAACATACCATTCAAAAGAATTTTTTTTTTTTAATCATTCTGAAACCCATGGATTGGCACAAAGAAGTTTCCATTGACAGTCCTCTACTGTACAAAAAAATATAATCTTTTTTTGTAGTTTTGTTAAACCCTTGATGATTCTGGCTGATTTTTTCCAAAACGCCTGACTAAAATGAGCCCCATTTTAAACTAAAGCTGTTCCTGAACCCTTTGGAGTATAAACAATTGTCTGGACTCTTGGTGAAGCTGAGACTCTGTGGTTCTGTCTGATATACTCATACTATACTAATTATAAGTGGTAACAAGATTTGAAAGTTGAAGTAGATTTGAAATCCCAACTTGATTTTCTCTGGTAAATATAAAGAGGAGTAAAGTTGGGAGGTTTGGACTTGTTTGTTGGGTTTTGGCAATTCCTTTTACAAAGCTGAAGCTAATTTAACTAAAAATGAGAGTTAGGTACTCAAGGCACCCATATAATGTCTATAACATTTTTTTGACTTTCAAGGTAATTTTTGTTTGGTTGTAGTTTTGTCTCTGATCCTTCCCAGAATGGTGGATTTCACTGAAAATAAGATTAGGTTATTGTTTATCTGATGGTGTACAAAATGAATAAATGCAGAAAATATATTTTGACAGTGCAAATATTGGCCAAGAAAGTGAAGTTATGTAAATTAAATATTTCACATTTGGCAAAAGCAAACAAGCAAAAACAATTACAAATGTATTTATCTTGGGTATATACAGTACTATAGAGCTGCTAATTTATGGCTAAAATAATAATCACAGCTATTAGAATCACACATGAGATAATGGTTATTCTGGCAATTATTTGCATAGAGAAAACAGGGTGCTTAAAATACAGAGAACAAACAGATTAAATAAAAGTATCAAGTAGTGAGTTAAATATTGGGGTATTTTGTTTATTGTTGGTCCTAACATTTTCTCTGTCTTTAAACCATTTTTGCAAAAGTATAACATGACTTTGATGTTAGTAAGAAGAATATAAACTGCCAGTAAACATTTTGCACCAGTGGATTCTTCTTGGTTCTTTATTTGAGTAAACATTCGCTCCCTTTGCACTTGTGAGTCGTCCTCTGTTATGAAACTGAACATGTTTTGCCATGGCTTGAACCAGTTAAAGAACTTTGCCCAATTAACTAGCATCACTATTTCCCGCCCAATGTTGAAGAACTCCTCCTAAAATGGAACCAACCCATTACTATCCCTGTAATACCCTCTTTATTTCCCTGTGATCATTGGGTATATAATGCACAATGGGTGAATACAGAAAGCCTGGCTGTGTGTAAGCGCCTGTGTGAGTCTAACAGAGACAGTCTGTGTGGTAATGGACACCGAGAGGACCAGGCCAGATATAAGGTTCCAAATTGGCAATTTAGTGTAGACCCGGCAGGACAGAGCGACAGCCAGGCCTCGGTCTAATAGGGGTTAAAAACCTTAAGTGGAGCAAAGAGCGCCGGCTCTCTCTTCTGCTACAACACAACTTAGGCCAAACACATTGATCCTGGGCTCTCTGAATGCCATTTCCAATTGTTCCCTCCATTCTGTAAAAGGTTGGCTTCGTATGATGGAACAACATTCTAAAGTGCCTATAGTTTAAAACAGAAAATGCCCAAATATTGAACTTTATCTTTTCAAAGATTTGGGTCATTGCCATTAATCCTGTGTTTAAAAACCTTTCAATTGTCATCCACAATTTTACTATACTTCATTAATGCTGACATTTAACTTTGTGTCAGTTTTTGTCTCATGCAGACTCTTTAATTGTAAACAGTCATTTAGCAGATTAACTCTCAATAGAATTCTTACAAGATAATAATGGTGGAATTGGCTCTTTGGGTGTGTAGCCCAGATTTAAATCTTTGTAATTGATGGGTATATCCATATGAAAGCAAGAACTGCACCAAGGCGAGTATATACTTATAACTTTTTAAACCCTTTGACTGAAAATTACCATCAACCTAGTAAGCATTTGGGCTGATTATGTCGTTGTACCATTCACTTCCCTGAACTGAACCCTACAACTATGACGTTGTAGGGTTCAACTATGAGTTTTTTTGAGTTGCAAGTAGGTGCAAAGCAGTGACCTCACATGCAGGACATAACAAGATTACTCAAACATGCATGAATCAGTCGGAAATACAACTTTGTACAAGTTTATGATGAGGAAAAAAACATTACTTCATGGTAAAAGTTCTCGAAAACCAACAGCTCCAACAGTGCAGGATCTTCCGAGTAAATTTTATTTATTTATTTATTTATTTGAACAGGACCATGTACAATGACATTATGCTCGAGGGCAAAGATGATTGCACCAGATTATAGCTATGCAAGCTAATTTCCATCTGCAGTCCTGGATCAGGGACAGGGGGAGTACAATGTGCATTATTTACAGTGCAACAGTTTTCATACATTCTCTGACACTCAATCATTCACTCACACTTCATCGTCATCAACATTATTTTAACATCGAGGTTCATTGCAGATACCAGCACTTTAAAGTTAAGATTACAGTATTAGTTGTTAAAAAATCCTAGAACAATTTACACCTAGTAAGGCTAATACACTTTTAAATAAGTTTATAAAAGGAGCTAAGACAAGACTATTCGATACTAATTACATAAAACCATATATACATATTTCAAATAATAGCGTGCAAATGGTAGTGTTGTGATTGGACAACGCTTCTTTAAATCGTAGGGTAGCTCGTTCAAGTTCAGACTTTGGCGCTTTGAAATTGTCACGATGTGGAGTCACTCGCAAGAGTTTGTGTGTGTATGTTTTTTTTTTTTCCACGACAAAAAAGTGGTGTCATTTTTCCAACACACAAGCAAATAAATTCTTATTCTGACATTTATGTGGACTCAATTCCAGACAAAAACACTTAGTATTATTATGCTATAAAGTTAAACATTTGTGGTGTTTCTCTGTTGGAATATGTCTTTCAAAAACAGTGAATCGCCCATAAGCATCAAGTTCCAGAATGTCGTATTTTTCATCTCAAACATGTTCAAAAACAAACATGGGGACATTTCGCCCTTAAGCTATACATCCGTCATGGCATTTGTGATTTGCGATATTTTCCCGTGAAATAGATGGGAGCGAAACAAAGTGAAAGTTGCTATAATTCAAGGTCTTTTAGTAAAGCCGGGGAACACCAGTGGCTAGTTAATCTACTCATTGACACGTTGTCCTCTGGAGCGGCTGAAGGACGCTCTTTAGACTAATGACCACACATATGGCGCGTCGCCCATTTAAAAGAGAAACAAACACCTCCTGGCCATGGCAGTGTGCACCAGTGTGTGCGGGTGTGATCCGGAGAAACCATGGAAACGCCACAACACACTGTCTGTAGCTTCTGCCATTTTCTTGCCAGACACAACAAAGATAAAATGGTTCAAGGCAATTCGTGCACACACAAAACCTGCTCAAATCTTGGCTGCTTATAAATATTTTGTTTGTTGTTTGTTTGCGACCATTGTTGCTTTTCAGACCCTATTATCAACAGTTGTGGATGGTACGTAAAAACCAAGACAGATGCCGGATTTCTTGATGCCAAAACAGCCAAATTTAAGTGGTGGTTGCTCTAGTCTTAAACAGATAACCAGACACTTCCTCTATCATATTCACCTTATTCCGCCCACTTTTGCCTCTTTTTGCCACAGATACACTCTTCTGTTGTAAACGCTCTTCTGTTTGACGAGAACTCCGTTAAAGCTAATGACGAACGAGGGAAATGTTTCGCCACTAAAATGTTATATAAAGTAGGTTGATTTGTGTAAAATGTTTAACGTACACGTGCAACAACAAATCAGCAATGTACCGATTCCCTGGGTGGCTTGAAAACGTCTTTTTAGTCCATGTAGAACTTATTATCTGTTGAGCTCGTCTGCCCCATGTAAACTAATACAACGGAAAAAAGATGGCGGCGCCCACGACAACTTCAGGAATGAGGTGAATACAAATGCGGAAAATGTGCAAGAGTTTAAATTCTACAGTATGCATCTCTTAGGTCACCAACTTTGAACGCGAGACCAATAGTTCATGAGAAAATGAGAGTGGTGATTGACTTTGATTGATATATTTGTAGTTTATTGTCTTTGTCCTCTACTTCAACCAATACGACTAGTAACAAGACATGTATTACTAGTATTGGGCTACTGCCATGTTGAAGAACTTTTCCTACGGTCTTCAATTTCAAATCAATGTAAGAAATGGGGTCTCCTTGACTGACTGCTAAATCGAATTACTTTTAAACTTTTAACAGGTCTGTTCGATCGTCCTTGGGCAAGACACTTCAACCACCTAGCCAGAAAGTGGAAGGTTTTGCTAGAGGAGGGACTGTTGGTGCATAAATGTCAGCACTTTTCACACCTGTCAGTCAAAAGGAAGCTCTAACAGAAATACTTTACCAAATGCGAGGGTAACACTGTAACGCGTTGAGAAGCCGGTCAATCTTGCAACAATCTTGTAACTTTTCAGGAGGAGGGCACATCACTTGCTTGTGTCCATGTGAAAATGTTATTTCTTTGCTTAGAATGTTCCACAATATGGTATTAATCTTGTATTTTCTATGAATCCATGGGTTTCAGCTTCTTGGTGTAGGCAATATTTTGAGTAAATTTTCAAAAGATGGGCAGATTTTGGGCAGTAAGAATGGATGTTTTTCAAGAATATTTTGTTGCCATCGAGCGGAAAATTCAAGACAAAGCCGAACATCTCCATCGCTTCCCAAGCAGTAAAGCTGCACAGCGCACCTTTACTAAAAATGCAAGCCATCAGAAAAAAAGAAAAAATCGTCAGAACACCAACTCTTGAAAACATTGGGGTTGGGCTGAGATGAGAACTATAGCTGAACTAAAGGGTATAATTTTCTTGTCTGTTCTGTTGCCCTGTCCCTTGTCCCTTTTTACGGTGACATAGAAGACAGTCACTCTGCAGAGCGTTTGTGATAGGGTGTCAGTGCTCGTCCTCTGATGCTCTGTACACTGTAATTGATGAGTGTGGAAGTTAAAGATAGACCGGTCACTGTGGAGCTTTGGGAACTTGACAAAAATACTTGTTTTCAGGACAGACATGACACTTTGGGTAATGATTGAAGACAGCACAATTGAGGCCATCATATTCTTCAAATTACTGGGTTTAAAGGGAACATATTACGCAAAATTGACTTCTATGAACCTTTAACCAATGTTTTTTTGATAGCTTACTGCGCTTCTTCAAAAAATTTAAGACTCCAAGTGCCGTATGTGTGGTTCAAAATCGTTTCGTTGCCGTTTCACAAAATGTATCAGCTAATTGCGACGGTGAAATGTGGCAGGACCAAGAGCATAGATCAATAATGCGGTTTACAATGAACAAAATATTAAACTATGCATAATTAAATAATACCAGAAAAGAGCACGGTATGTCTTTACAAGTGTGACATAAACTGCCTTTTGAACATGTCCGTTTTGAGTTAACAGCCGTCACTCATTACCCAGAGTGCTTTGCAATATATTTACTGCATCAAAGTACTTTTTGGAGTTAAACCTAAGTATGTCCACTCCCCGGGGTGTGGGCTGCTGGGATCACTGTCAAAAAACTGACAGTCTGTGGATACACCTTCAACAGAATTACATAAAGCCTCCAGTACAGACTAATAAATGTTCACTACGAAGTCACACTCATTCATTCATTCATAAACTCGCATGGAGCCAACCCAAATTCTGCAGAGATGGTTGCAAATCCACATTAAGGACACGATTACAATCTAGATTTAAGATCTGGAAAATGTGTCCACTGCTTCTGTTTGGTTTCCACAACAATATCGGTTTGAAGAAAAGTTTAGTACAGATTTTGCATTATTAAGTGGTCAAGATAAGACAATATTCTACACTGTGGACGCTGGTTGCAGTTTAAGGTAGAACGTTTGAATTAGACACACCAAATGCCACTAAAGGCACAAAAAATTTATTGATCCCATTCTTTAACAAAGGGATAGGCTCAAAGTTGAATTAAACTGTTTGCAGTGGCAATATGCGTGAGTACTAGATACTGCAATGCAGGCAGCACACAGCAGACACATTCTTTCACAGGCTGCTGTTTTTACAACTTTATCCTTGGGCAGAATAAGCTTTAACCCTTCAACAGGGAAAAATGTCAGATCCAGGGTTGTAAAGTCAATTATCTGTTTACTCATCTGTTTATCTGTCACCATCTATAATATTTAGAACTTACCTGGGATGAGCTTGGGGTAAAACATCAGAATTCCTCAGACGTTTGCATTTCCCAGGAGAAAATGACATCAATCTGCATTAAAATAGGCATCACAACCAACCACATTCATGTCACGGGCCATTTTGAACAATGAGTGAAGAACATGTTTCACATGTTGTGTAATTCTTCAGTCATTTAGGTAGGTTTGTGAAGGAAAATTGAAGAGTGAATATATTTTTCCACTCATCCAAGTAGCTTCTTCAGTTCTAAAAAGGGTTTTGGTAAGTCAGTGGCTTTCAGAAAAAAAAAAAACTGTTAGCCCTGCCCATTTATTCCCTTCTCTTAGAGTTTTTTTACACGTTCACATTCACTACAGCCAACATGGGACAAAACCAGGACTAAACCCAAAACCAAACCTAGACCAGATCAAGACGAATCAAGGACTAGAACAGGACCAATCCAAGTCCATATTAAGACTAAAATGGGCTCAATTTGAGACCAAATAAGGACAAGTTTTAACACACCCTTACACCGATGTTAAACCATAAAAGAGAAACAATTGTCTGGGATAGTCGCAGGCAATTCTTTCCACATGGTTTTCAACAACAATGTCTCTTATTGGATAAAACTGCGTGTAACAGGCAGTTGCTTTCTTATGAATCTCATCCAACAAAACACCTTTTAAAATGTATTGGCAATATCATTCATTCACATTCTTTACAAATAGCTGATTTTATGAGTAAAAGGTGTCTGGTGTGCGTTCTTCAAATAGACAAATCAACTGCATAGAATGATAGGAATACGTTTTGCATGGAGGGCAAAATGTGTATTTCGCTGTTCAAAATAATACATCTAAAATGTACAGGTAAGCGTGATAGAAACGCTTGAAAAATGCAGTTTGGCTTTTGAAAACAGTACTTTGCCACAACCCGGTGTTTAACATTAACCCACAATTCTCTGCATGTTGGAGATTTGAGACATCTGCTGCTGACGGAGATGATGCCAAGGAAAAAGGATCACTGGCTCTGCAGGTGGAAGTCTTTGATCAGAGCCCTTCAGAAATTCAGCTTTCAAACAGACACACACACATTACACAGCCGGGCTAACCTGGAGAGGCTGGGAGTATGGGCTAAAGCGTAGAGCATGGTGATGATGAGATATGGTGAAAGACCCCAGGCCCCTCTCTCCGAACCCTTTGGTGTTGAATTAAAACATCCTAATGATCACAAGGAACAATACACTGGAGATACGGAGATAAAAGACTGGAGCTTCTTAACCTCATCAGCTAAGCCCCGGACACTGCATTCACTATATCTAGTTAAGTAGCAGGAATAGTGGAGCCAGAGGTGTGCAGCGCTTTCTGTTGCTCTAACAGTCCACATAAGGATAAATTCATTTTTCAGACAGATGAAAAAGGAGTTTGGAATGCACTGGTTTGAGCCTGGTCCAACAATTTTTCTCATCTCTCTCTGTAAAAATAAATCAAACTAACAACAATTACATCTTGAACACAGAACAAATCATGCTTTGTCTGGAGAATGAATGAATAAAGCTGTTAAAAAAAACAAAAACAAAAAAACACAACAAATACTGTAACTGTATAACCACATCTCCATTTACTTTTTTTTTTTTTTTTTTTCTTCTTCACTAATAGTTTGTACCTCAATTAAGTTGCAGATCATAGCTAAAGGGGGTTAAACCTGTTAAATATCAGTCACTTGTAGAGGAAACAAAACATTCCTGCAGAAATAATACCTTTAAAGGCAAAATTGTATGCAATATTTGAATTGTTATTGGCCTTTGAACATTCTCTTGAGTTCTTTTACTTTGGCATCCAATGTTTTATAATAACAACAACAAAAAAGGTTGAATACTTTCAGTATCTCTGGCTTTACCCATGCGAGGAACTGCTTTGATACTGGCAGAAGACAGAATTACATATTTGAGATAAAGAAATATCGGTGGCAGAGAAACAGGGTAATGTATCCGAGCAGTTGTACTGATTGTAATTTGACGAAAAAAGCTCAGAATGAGTCTGACGAGGATTTATGGACTTAAAAACAGCTCAAAGATTCTCAGAACCACGTCACACATCGAGAAAACGTCACACATCAGGGAATTCAGAATGGAGTGTTTTTGACAGTCAGAGGAGAGAAGATTTTCAAACCGGGATTAATTAAAGTAGCATGGATGGAACTAAATGCAACTAATGAGGGAACAATGGTAGAATATGGTTAAAAGCTCAAAAAAGGCAATTTAGCCTAATATATGTCTTTAACTCTCCTTGTTTGGTCCATGTTAAATTGTTGCGTTAAATCATAGGCAGCAGATGACGAGAAAGAAATTCTTGCTCGGCTAAAGACATTCCATACCAATAAATTAGTCAACTATTGTGGTAGGAAATTGGCAAAACCCTTTCTGTATTTTTACAATCTGACCATATATCTGACCCAAACTGCACTGGCGAGACTGCAGGATAGTGAGAAGGAAAAGGAAAGCTTAGAATACTAAGTACAAGAAGATCAAAATCTAAACATAATAACTAGTCGATTTTTATACATGACCAACCGATTAATCGATAAATGGCTGGCTCTCCTTTAAGGTGAGACACTGCAGGTGAATAGGGAAAAATCTTAAATTTAAAGCTATCAATTGTAAACTTCTCCTATAGCTTACTCACATAAACGTAAGGGGAAAAAATTTATTATGTAATGTAAGAAAAAAAAATGTAGTACAAGTTTTTCATCATGTCATGTTTTCAAGTAGAAAGAAGACATTTTATTTGTAAAAACTGCCAAAAATGCACATATTTGGGACATATAAGACTGAAAAATGGACAGAACCAGGTTTAAATGTTTTGGTTCATTTTATACACATATTAGTTGCAAAACAATTTACAGAGGGAATTTGGGATTTCTGAAAATTGTCCTAAAAATTCAAATTTCACATCATTTTTTTCACTTAAAACTTCAATAAATCCGTTTTAGAATTAGAATTAAAAAATCGTTTCGTCAAAATCTTGTTGAGTCCAAGATTGTACAGTTTGGTGTGTGTGGGTTTTACTTTAAGTGGTGACCCTTATGTTCCTAGTGGAGAAAAATGCATTTTAACACTTTTGAAGTTACAATGCCCCATAGAAGTCTATGGATGAAATGGATTAAATGAAACAATAAAATATGTTTTGAAGCAGACTGGACAAGTTTGTTGTTTCCACATGAAAGCCGATATGTTGAGAGAACAATCAACAAAAAATGGAATTGCCTGTGGTGTCTCGCCTTAAATCCAAAACTATTTTAATCTATTCAACCAAAGGACCACAATATACTCCATATTATTGTTATTCCTTCAAACTTATGCTCTACTGATTTGGTACCATCATTCAAGTTGTTCTATCGGCCTATTCACTTTAGTCTAAGTGTGATTACGATGCATCAAGACAAAGCCCACAGGGGAAATGCCTGCTCCATCACCAGTCCTATCTTGTTCCATCATTGTCATCAGCGCATTTCTCATGTGCCTTTTAAAAACGTATTACCTTTGCATGCTATCGAGTATTGGAGAGCAAGATTTTCGACTTGGGCTGTTTTGATATTTATGAATAGTTGCATCAGGGGACGGGGAGATTGTTCTCTCTCCATAGAAGTGCGGGGTGTTAGCATGCGTGGGTACATATTGAGGAATGGGGCATAAGTAAGTGACCTGGGACTCCCCCATGTTTAATCTGAGTGAAAACAGAACTCATATGTGCGGGGCTGAATATTGACAATGGGAGCGTGTGTGCTCCGTGGGCTTATGTGCCTACTCAGGTGTCAGCCGATGAAAGTAATGTTCACCTGTGGAAAATGCTTTTACCCAATGAACAAGAGATGGAATCCTTTAATAAATTCTCCCACGGGATTTTGTGTTTTTCAGGAAACTACAAAACATGTTTTGAACTAATCCCTACATTACACAAAGGTCTTGCTGTTGCCTTATGGAATATTGGTATAACAATATGAATTTGGATTTTGAATTGGTCAGTGAACAATTCAGAAGAAATAGGTGATATGCTGAATCCAAGCTAAGTAAAATATAGACAAGGATGTTCTTACTTTGTTTAAACAAATACTAAAAGCTTGAACCTGCCACTTTGCACCCTGCAGGATTAGAAAGACATGCTATGGACAGCGATAATGGAAGGGTATAATTTGAATAGAGGGAAATTAAAACAAATATTAGATTGTAAAAGTGAGAAACTGGGAAGGTCTTTTTTTAGTCTTTTTTTTTTTTAATAGTGACGGTAAACCACTATTCCTATTACCACTGAAAGTTGTGAAAAGTGCTCATTAACTAGTTACTAGACAATTTGCTGTTGTCCAAAGCTAATGCTCAAGTCCCTAATGCCTTAGGTCAGTGTTTTTCAACCTTTTTTGAGTTGTGGCACAAAATTTGGGTTTAAAAGCTACCACGGCACACAACCTACCCCTAAAACATTACCAAATCAGACCATTTAGTTAAAAATATATATAATGAGGCAAATAATGTCTGTGGCACTGTCTAGTTATTAAAGTTGGTAATAGTGATGGTTTTGCATTCTTTTTTGGTGCAAATGTTGCTCAGGACGTTCCGAAAAGGTACATTAGTTAATTAAATCCACATTTGTGAATCGGTTAACTCAAACTGGACATTTTCTCAAGGCACACCTGGCAAAACCTGAAGGCACACTTATTATATTCCCCGGCGCACTGGTTGAAAATCAAGGCCTTAGGTAATGGAGCAAATCTTTGGAAAACTGCAAACTGTTCAAATTTAACTAGATCTGTTTTTCACGTTTTAAAAAGGTCAAATAAGGCACAGGACCTTGAACAAGTCTAAAACAATTGTGGAGTTGTGAAATTGTGCTTTCTTCAACTGTATTGTTGGTACATGGCTTTCTAAAAGAGTCAGCAAATCCACATCAGATTGGTGTGTTGTGTCTCATTGGATAAGTAACCATATGTACATATCTTCCTGGAATCGTGTGTTCCAGTGCCGGCCGGGTCACCCAGAGTGCTACACGTGGCCTGCAGGGGCAATGGACAGAGCAAATGAACGTCTATTAGCTGAGAGGAGAGGAAAGAGAGGACAGACAGGAGTCTCAGATACAGCTGCAGACAGGGACATTTAGGCTACAGGCTATGTAGCACTGAGCTGTCCAATAACGATGATGTGTTCCTATCAATCTGAGCATGACTGTGCAGCCCACAGCTACTTCTTCTAAGCTCAAAATCACATTAAATATCGCATTATACCCAAAACAAATAAAAATAACAGTCACCTCGACGGTAAAGGCCGGGTTTGCATTGGCAGATAAAGAGTTGAATCACTTGGTTACGGGTAATCTTTCTTTGTAACGCTTGCAAAAATAGTTCTCCCCCGAGATGCGGAGGCTTTTTCTGCGTAGCCACATTTGCATGATGAGAACGCGGCACTCATATTCATCTTAGTAAAGTCACAGTAAATGACTCCAACAGCATTATCATCTGTTTTACGCAGGTACGCGGCCGGGGAAAATCACTCACTTCAATCAAAAAAAGCTGCAGCTCGCGGCGTAAGGAGCCTCATTTTTTACCATCACACTAGAGGACACAGGAATTAGGAGAGAGAGGGAGAGAGAGAGAGTAGAGCGAAGGAGGGATAATAACTTTGTTTTTCGTGCACTTTGCCTTTGGATGAGTCTGTGGCGCTGTGGATTTTGCTGGAACACATAACATGGTAATTGACGACGCAGACTTCATCAAGGCGAAGCGGTCGGACGCTGAACAAAGTGAAAAAGCGTTTTATATAAAGATGATTGCGAAGGTTGTTCTCATGACCATATCACTGACAGACAGCCATTAAGTAAGTGTTGTTGGGCAAAAAAAGGCGATGGTTCTCGTTTAGTTTGACAATGGAACATAATTGAGAAGTTGCCCATTGCATTATTTTAAGATCATGTTGTGATTAGCCTTCATTTTATTAGATCTGTACAGTATCGAGGAACAATGTGCTATCTAGGAAAGTCGCACTGGGAATCTCTTTTTTAGCGTTGTTGTCCCAGAGGAGCGTCTATACATATCTTTAGTGGGGAAACCATCGCACGTGGAGGAAACCTATACGCAGGCGGAAGGAGAGCGCGCAAATTCCACACGGAAACGACCCTTGAGTCAAACCCAGGACTTTGTTGTTGTGAGACTGAAGCTTGAAATGCTGCGCCACTGTTACGCCAAACTTTGATCAGACGTCTAAATGATGGGATTCCAATTTTATTATCAAAACCTTTAACAACTTCTGCTTTCTATCTTATTTGTCACAAGACCGAGAGCATGTGAGAGCAGACGGACTGTAAAACTTGAGAAAGATTTGCTTGGAATGATACATAAGTTTAGTGAGTAACTTGTTGGAATTTCAATTCAGACACTTATCACGGTCTTCTGAAACAATGGCCCCAACACTGATATAGTTCATGTCAACTTGAAATGAATGGCATAATGCATAATAATCGATAGTATCATTATCATCAATTGTTTTCCAACTCTTTTTGTTGTACATTCTTCAGCAATAAATACTTACATTGTTTCTAAAATCTTTTCCAAAACGAAGGGCAGACATACTTTAGTCATTTATTCTGACAATGGTGTGTCCGTTGTCCAAAGTTTTATTAGTTGATTAATTGTTTGATTTGGATTATAAAGTATTTGCACAGACAAGATCAGAAAGGAGAAGGAGTGTAGTGAGTTTACTGGACATTTGGGAATGAATTGTGATTCTATTATGCCTTTTTGCATTCAAATCTGTAATTTACTAATACTTTGTCTTTTGTCAGTGCACTTTGGATCATAGAGTTAGTTTTGAGAACGTTTGCTAATGTATTGTCCAAGAGTTGACCAAGAGTTTCTTTAGTCGATTACAGCCCTAACTGGTTTTTAAGGACAAAACCAACTGACAAATGAGACAAATTTCAAGTCAAAATTACCAAGTAACCAATACAGTCTCTGTCCATTAGACTTGAAATATACAACAACAACAAAAAAGCAAAAAGGTCAGACACTCTAATATTTGGTTGGATCGCCTTTAGCTTTGATTACAGCTGTGCAGTAGTTTCAATAAGCTTCAGTAATGTCAAAAGATTTATTTCATTCCGCTGTTGCATTAATTTTTCACCAAGATCTTGTGTTGATGATGGAGAGTGTGCCACTGCACCTGGACCACATCACATTCTTCCATTGCTCCAGAGTCCAATCTTTATGCTTCTGAGCAAATTGACACCTTTTTTTGCGGAGATTTTGCGGAGATTTTCAGACCCAATCCCTTGCGTTCTGAGTTGTGCAGTTGTTTTTCTCCTGTTTGATTTAACATTTAAGTTATCGTGATCACAATCATTCAGGATTTTTTCGCAATGATGGTTCCTCACTGGGAGGAGTTCGGGGAGGCCATGGAGGAGGACTATCGGTTGGCCTCAAAGAAATTCTGGCAAACCGTCCGACGCCTCAGGAGGGGGAAGCAGTGCTTCACCAACACCGTTTACGGTGCGGGTGGAGAACTGTTGACCTCGACTGGGGATGTGGTTGGACGGTGGAAGGAATACTTTGAGGATCTCCTCAATCCCACTGTCACGTCTTCCGAGGAGGAAGCAGAGGCTGAGATCTTGGAGGCGGACTCATCCATCACCCTGGCTGAAGTCACTGAGGTGGTTGGCAAGCTCCTTGGTGGCAAAGCTCCGGGGGTGGATGAGATCCGCCCTGAGTATCTTAAGTCTCTGGATGTTGTGGGACTGTCTTGGCTGACACGTCTCTGCAACATCGCGTGGCAGTCTGGGACGGTACCTCTGGACTGGCAGACCGGGGTGGTGGTCCCTCTGTATAAGAAGGGGGACCGGAGGGCGTGTTCCAACCACAGGGGGATCACACTCCTCAGCCTCCCCGGTAAGGTCTATTCCAGGGTACTGGAGAGGAGAATCCGACCGATAGTCGAACCTCGGATTCAGGAGGAGCAGTGTGGTTTTCGTCCCGGTCGTGGAACACTGGACCAGCTCTATACTCTCCATCGGGTGCTCGAGGGTTCATGGGAGTTTGCCCAACCAGTCCACATGTGCTTTGTGGACCTGGAGAAGGCATTCGACCGTGTGCCCCGGGGCGCCTTGTGGGGGGTGCTCCGGGAGTATGGGGTCCGGGGCCCTTTGCTAAGGGCTGTCCGGTCCCTGTGCGACGAGCAGGAAACTGTGTTCGCATTGCCGGCAGTAAGTCAGACCTGTTCCCGGTGCATGTTGGACTCCGCCAGGGCTGCCCTTTATCACCGGTTCTGTTCATAGTTTTTATGGACAGAATTTCTAGGCGCAGTCAGGGCGTGGAGGGTGTCCGGTTTGGGAACCACAGGATCTCATCTCTGCTGTTTGCGGACGATGTCGTCCTGATGGCTTCCTCAGACCAGGACCTGCAGCATGCACTGGGACGGTTTGGCTGGGATGAGGATCAGCACCTCCAAATCCGAGGCCATGGTTCTCGACCGGAAAAAGGTGGCTTGCCCTCTCCGGGTGGGTGGAGAGTCCTTGCCTCAAGTGGAGGAGTTCAAGTATCTCGGGGTCTTGTTCACGAGTGAGGGAAGGATGGAGCGTGAGATTGACAGGCGGATCGGTGCAGCGTCTGCAGTGATGCGGGCGCTGTATCGGACCGTTGTGGTGAAGAGAGAGCTGAGTCGAAAGACGAAGCTCTCGATTTACCGGTCAATCTACGTTCCTACCCTCACCTATGGTCATGAGCTCTGGGTAATGACCGAAAGGACGAGATCGAGGATACAAGCTGTCGAAATGAGCTTCCTCCGCCGGGTGGCTGGGCGCTCCCTTAGAGATAGGGTGAGGAGCTCAGTCACACGGGAGGAGCTCGGAGTAGAGCCGCTGCTCCTCCACGTCGAGAGGAGCCAGCTGAGGTGGCTCGGGCATCTGTTCCGGATGCCTCCTGGACGCCTCCCTCGGGAGGTGTTCTGGGCATGTCCCACCGGGAGGCGGCCCGGGTAGACCCAGGACACGCTGGAGGGACTATGTCTCTCGGCTGGCCTGGGAACGCCTCGGGATCCCCCCGGAGGAGCTGGAGGAAGTGTCTGGGGTGAAGGAAGTCTGGGAGTCCCTGCTCAGGCTGCTGCCCCCGCGACCCGGCCCCGGATACGCGGAAGAAGATGGATGGATGGATGGATGGATGGTTCCTCACTATTCTTCCAGTTTTTAAAAATACATCGGGCAGTTCTTGAGCCAATTTCAATTTCAGTTTCTACAATCTCCTTAAATGTCTTTGCTGGATGCTAATGATTTGACCCTTCTCAAACACACTGACATCTTTTCCACGACCAAAAGATTCGTCTTTCCACATGGTTGTTTCAGAAGTGAGAAGCCACTCACTGCATCAGTTGGGTTAAGCACCGTTAGAAGCTTAAAGACAATTACACATTTACCCAGTTGGAGATTTTAGTTGAATCCATGTGGCGACTTTTTTTTGGACAGGCAGTGTATGCTTGCCGTTGCACACTACATTCATGCATGTCTGAACCATATCGAGATGCAATATCACAGCCAACACATGCACCCGTATTCCCATTTCCAGTCACTGTTTCACTAAAGGCTCCTCGATACGGATTCCTTCAGCCTCTTTGCATAAGTGTGTCTTTGGTGGTGTGTGTATGTAGTTAACACCTGCTTATTCCTTGGCTTTTGTGAAGAAACGGCACAACACCGAGAGTCAGGGCCAAATTATGCTCACCTCTGCTTTAGCAAGGAGCCAAAGAATAATGCATTTCATAAATATTTATACCTTTGTGTGATTTCATATTCATCTGCAGATCTACTGTACAGGAGGGGGCATTGTATTGTGTCTTCATTGTGTGGGAACGCGTGCGTTTGTGTGTGTGAGGGGTTTGGAGATTGGAGTCATCCGGCAGTCAGACTTTTCAATCTCGGGCCAGAACATCATCTCCACAGAGGAACTTTAAAGTGTGGAGTGGCTGCGTTTTCACTCAAACACAGGGAGATACATCACATACACAGATGCATGTAATCCAGCTGTGCTTTGGAGATAATACTGTTCAAAATACACATGCATTTGTCATTCAGGATTGGAATCGGAGCAACAAATCTACCAAGTTTTTCAAGCTTTGCACCAGCCTAATATGGGCAATAATCTGATATTGTTTGTGTCTTTAAATCCATTTTCATCTTTTGGTATTAAATTTTTAAAAATGTGTTTTTTCTACTACAATTATTTACAACTGTATTACCATTTATTTAGCTCTTTGGAATTATATTGTAATTTGTGAGATACCGTGTCCAAGTAATTGCACTCGGTAAAGTTTGTCTTGATTGGTGTCAACTGCACAATTTTTATGTTATAAAATGTACAAATGTCACAGTACAAGATGTGGCTAGTTTAAAATCATACGACGATTTACGTGGTGGCTCACACAGTCAGTCGCGGGCTACGACCAACATTTGTCTGAGCGAACGTAGGACATCACGCTAGCCCTACATGCAAAGAGTGTTTTTGTGTTCGTTAAAGTTCAAATGTAAGGGATCCTGTTCACGTTAGAGCTCTTTTGCTGTTACTTTGACGGAGCGCTTGAGTTTACTGTTGGTTACATGTTTAACGGAGATTGATTGTGGACCAAGTCAGAGGAGGGCTCACTCTGCGACCAAGATTCCAAAATCCCAGACACGCTTGATATCAGTCGCAGCTCATCTTTGGTCGTTAGTCGGCTCTAAGTTTTATTTTTGTCCCAATCACACTGTGAGACAATGACGCATGTTTTTGAGCTACGACATACGATTTTGTTGACGATTGTTGGATTGCAGTCGGCCAACCTCGTGCTTTGGACGCCGCTAAAAGTCTAATATATCACTACAATCTTAGGCCTCATTGCAGTTATGTCCTCTGTTATGATATTTAATTTTAGTTTACAGAGCTCTTCTTATGACAAACTTGTGACTCTACACATAAATGAAGAAATAATGAAGAAATATCTGATTGCAACAGCACAGGATCTCACACCACACTGGCACTACAAAACCTCGGGACTTTCAGGAATATTCGCAAAGAGTCATTATGTGTCAAACTCTGCAAACTCTTTTAGTGTAGCTGCGGCAGAGGTGGGCAGTATGCAGAGGCGAGCATGTTTTAAAAAGTGCAATTTTGACATCATTGGAGCGCATGTGGAACCTATGTGCAAGCATGTTGGCCTGTCCATAGAGTATTTTGTAAGTCGGCTCAATTAAAACGGTTTATGTACTGTAGTTGGTGTAATCCCTCATTCGTACAGGATTGATCCGATGTATAAAACAAAGGTACTCATCTGGACAATGTTTTTAAAAATCAAGACTATGAGCTCTGTAGGGCTTAGTCAGCTCAGAGTGTAAATTTGAATTTCCCTGACCAGTTGCTCAGATTGAAAATGACTTTTGAGTAGAGGCTGAAACGTCTTGATTTTCAAAACATTGTGACAAGTGACTGCCATTAAAACTTTTCTATGGTACTTTTACAGCAGTGACTTAAGCTGTACTTGCTCTACTTGCTCTGTACTTAAATTTCAATTTTGTTCTTATTCTGTACTCAAGACCAGTGGCGGACCTAGGAATTTGGGGGCCCAAGGCAAAATTATGTATAGGCCTCCCTCATGAAGTGTGATTTCCATAACTTTTCTGTCATGTCTCTTTAATTATTCTTGAAAGGAATCCTGATTTTTCTTGTTTTTACGTGTACAAAGATTCAAATTCATATATGCAATACTGTACTTCACAGCTTTAAACAGGCGATTTGGGGGTCCTTCCCTAGAAAATATTTAAGTAATCAGACCATATGTCTCATTTGTTGGTGCATTAAATACATGATTTTCATTTGTTATATGTTATTTATTATTTAGCTTTATTATGGGGTGGGGAGCTTAGGCAGAATTAATACATTTGATTATCCCACACTATTTTGTTGGTCTTTTTCTTGTTTAAAAGCACAGTGCACTACTTTACTCATATATTGAGAGAATAGCAACTGTTTCAGAGCCTTGCGACTATGATCTTATTGGGGGCCAATTCAGGTTGGCAATTGTGGCCTGTTGCCTAATGCTAAGTCTGCTACTGCTCAAAACTTGCTCTGTAATTACTCTGTCACTAAACTGTGCTTACGTTGATTTCATAATGCACTTAGAATATACTTACCTTGCTTTGTACTTGCACTTTTACCAAATCTATGCTGTATTCACATGATACTTTGTTCTTCCACTGCAGTACCTCTGTTGTGTACATCCGCTCCGTGTTCTATTTACATCTGTGCTATTCAACCTATTCATCATTCAAAGCTATCAATGTAAGCATATGAGCCGAAGCAGGAAACGTAATCAGAACATTGCGTTGTATTTATCTTTACATGTTTACCGTCTTTTTTACGAGTTCAGTGTTATTTTATCTATTCTTAACATCCAAAAAGTGCTTCCATTGTGCCCCTGGTGCTATATTGACATTTGATGAAGCGCTGTTTTCTTCATAATGCCGATCATCACCCTCCCTCCCAAATCCAATGATTGTCACCCGATGTCAGCTTTGAGCGCTCTAACCAAATAGAGAAAATATCACCCTGTCTTTTTTTTAAACTTCTCTTCCCCCCAAAATCCACACACAAAAAACGTCTCCCGGTCGCAAAGTACAAAAAAGCAGCCTTGATGAAACATAATTGTGTTTTAACGCGATAGAACAATATCCCTGCCCGTAACTCCATTTAACTTTTGACGTGACACCAAAAACATATTGCAGTCTCAAGACGGTATCAATTCTGTCTGACTTTTTTTTTTTTTCACTTTTTGCAATAAAACACCCTCTTTCGATCCTCCGCACTGTTCTTTCATTGCACCGCGACGGAGGAGAGGGAGGCAAAGTGGTAATACGTAGCATGTCTTCATTAAAGTGTCACTAGCCATTATTTTCGTGCTATCTCAATTAGTAGCAGGTTTAATAAAGGCCCTCCTCTCCCCACCTCTCTCTCTCGTTCTCTCTCTTTTACCCGAACTCTCCATCTCCAACTCTTTAAGATGGCAGTCAGACGGAATGATGGAGTCGCTGCTCGGGAAGTGACGGCTGGAAGGACTGGGATTTATGGCGGGGCGCACAAGAGGGCAGAAAATGTATGGACACGATGTTTTTGTGTCTCTCCACATGTCCACATCTCAGTGTTATTTCACAGAAAACCAGAAAACCAATGCAAAACATTAAAAATTCAATAGAAAATGCTGGTTCCATTTGATTTAATTTAACCAGTGTACCTCGAATGTACAACTCCAACGATGTAAACAATAGATGGATACCAGTGGAATGTACTTTTGGCTGCAGTAAAAACAAAGCAATTTCAAGGAGATGGATGACAAACCCAATTGTCAAGAACTGGACTGAAATAAGTTTGGACATTTACAAAATAGAGAGACTAACTTTTGCAACGATTTTCAAATGGACAAATCACAAATTCGCCGGACATCGGACCAAATGTTACAAAAGTTACAAAAGGGGCCATATGCCAGACTTACTTTCAACGGACTGCACTTTTTACTTTTTCATTCTCTATGTCCTGTTCTGTTTGTTTTTGTTTTACGTTACAAATACTAAAAAAGTAAGACAAAAGAAAAGGCTAGCGCTTTAGAAATTGGTGCATTCATAAGGAAGATTGACTGGTTTGATGAATGTCTGAACCAGCAACCTGGGTGAATGCTCATCCGCTGCACCCCTGATAGATTTTACTGTCATTGTTTTGGGGAACTGGACAAGCGCCTAAACATTACAATCAGGCAAATTAAAACGACAAAGAAACAGTCCCTGACCAGAAGTGGACAGAAGCTCTACTTTATCATGGCGATCCTTATATTCGAAACCAAAAGTGCAGTACATCACTAGACATTCACCAAAAATGTGTAACGTTACTGGACATTCATCAGAGTCTTCAAACATTACCAACAAATAGTCAAATTATCAATCATCATAAGTCTGTCTTGTAATTTTCTATTGTCATTTTCCTAAAAATCATCTTGACCTGAATAAGAAAGTAGCTCGCAGCAATTATTCCATAGTTTAACTCATTTGCTTGACAATGTTCTCTCCCATGTATAAAATGAAAATAATGAGCTCCTACACATTCTTAATTTCAGGAACGTATACGGTTCTGTAGACCAACCTCAGTGACGTCTCATTCTCTGCGTATGATGACTCACTTGGTGGCAAATAACGAGCTGTTTCTCTCATTTTGAGGCAAGGACACATGTTTAGACTTATTTTCCTCTACATTTCAGTTACATAAAGTCAGTAAACATCCCACTGCACCGGAGCACGGCCAAAATCATCTTTCTAATTCACACGTGTTTGAATACCAGCGACTTTGAATGAGTCCAGTCGTAATTGCTCCACACGATGAGACTGAAGCAGCCGCGACTGTCTTCAACTAGAGATGAGTGAGAGTTGCAAAATCAGGATAAAAATGTGTCGTTAGCTCAAAACGAGAGAAAGCGCTGTTTATTAGCCACCCACATGAGATTGGTCTATTGAGCTAGGACTCAAAATGTAGAGCCAAAATGTAGAGCCGATAAGGTGTGAACATTAGAAAAATGTAACACAATAACATAAAAACAATTGTGGCAAATTGTCTTGCAACATGGGACAATTATGTTTCTATGATTGAAATATTACAAGGTGGAATGCCATGGTCCAGGTTTGATTTCTAATAATTTCCACACAGCAGGGATAAAATGTATAGCAACATTATGAGTAAAGTTGAGTGGTATTGTGACTCTTTTGGCCTGCAGTCAATTTGCAATTATACAACCAAAGCAACATGCAGAAGCAGGTGTTCTGACCTTTCCTACATGCCGGTACTGCACACTGCGGCTGAGATGTTAGTTTGCATGTGACATATAGACACAGCAGTTTATAAAGAATCACACTGCTGTGCACTCTAACCTCCATATCCATATCATTGTAATAGACTTGAACAAAATGTTAAATAGGAGCCACCAGCGCACATGTAGGTTAGCACACATGTGATGTTGCTGTATTCATGCGATCTTGAGAACCTGGGGATATTACGTAATCATCAGACATCCCAAAACCAGATCATTCTTGAGAGCAGCTAGTGAAACAAACAAGAACCGGTCACAATAACATATGGTAGTGTAACTTTAACTTGATTATGTTTGCTGTTTCCTCAGAATGATATGTACAAATGTTTATGATGTGAGAATTACGAGGAGCAGGGGCTTGCATACCACATAACCGGATCTGACCAATCAGAGTGAACGTTACTAGTGTGGAACAGCATAAAGCAGAGGAAGCTCATGATGAAAAAGCTGTTTTTAAGAAAACTGAAGGATTTTGAACCAAGAAAAAGTTCATGATGTGAAAAAAGGCCAAAATCAGTACAAAATCTGACCTTTGTGAAAGCTGTAGATCGCCTGTCAGCCAAACACGAGAAGTTTGTTTTTACATAGCGCTCTATGGGAAAAAGGCTTTCTGAGCTGCAGAAGATTTTTTTTCCGCTGCAGGACCAATGGACTCAGGACAAGTCTAACACCCTATCCAGTTATTTTAACAGACTTATGGAGTTTCCAAATTGAAATTCTGACGTTTGAAGTTCTTGTTCAAGCCAGTTTTCCGAGATCACATGAATCTCTGTTATACACACACACGTTGGGTTTCCATGCCTGGGACATTACTTTGACTTTTCATAGAGACTGATCCTAACCTTAACCTAAACCCCAACCAAAGGTCAAATATTATGCAAAATTGACTTTATTGAGCTTTTAGCCATGTTCTAACAATGTTCTGTCATCAAGAACATACCTGGAGTAGCATTTAGCTTGATTCACATTTGTTTGATGAATACTCTCTCTCCAACACTGTGTTCTTAACTCCTTCGATGTGTGACGAAGATGATGCTGACATTTATTTATCCCAGAATCTTTGGCTGTTTTAAGTCCTTAAATCATGGCCAGACTCGCTCTGAACATTCCTTTCGTCTAATAACGATAACTACAACTTCGTCAGATCCACTGCATACTGCAATGCATTGTGGGTATATATTTACATGTGTGTAATTGCCTCTACAGCCAGTAGATGGCGCCACAGCAAAGTCAAAATGGCATCTCCCAACGCAGTTAAAAATGACATTTTTGTCTGTAAAAACATTTTATTTTTAGGTCTAAAACATGACATGTCATGAAACTCAAGAGCAGGTTTAAAGGCCAGTAACAATATGAAAAATACATAATATTTTTCTCATTTTAATTATCTTAATTTTAAATCCAGTTGTTAATTAGATGAAGATGAGGATTATTTTGTCATATCACTCATGGCTAAGTAAAATGACTGTTGCACATTTGAGAGCATGAACCAAAATATATTTTCATTTTACTCACATATTAAAATCCCCAAATATTCTACTTTCTTTCCCATATATTTTTTATAATGCCAGCTAATAATGAAATGTTTACTATGACATATACCATATCCTCTAATCCCTCAGTGTTGAAAGGTCGCACCCATGTCCTGTTTGCCTGCTGCCGATAGAGAGCACAAGTGTATCGCGCTCTCCCATTCTCAAATCTCTACACACAAACTTTGCCAGTGTAAATTTAGCCATAGGAAGCAACTCTCTTTTTTATTTCTTTTATTTTTTTGCCGCACCTCTGGGCCGCGGCAGCCCTGGTCGGCCCTTATGAGTAATGTTATGAAAAATACTGCCGTAATAATAGATATGGGGGTTATGCTGGAGAGGCCTCTTGTTGCAACTTTATGTGCAACAGTATGGGAAACAGCAATGTGCATTTGTCATCATCAAAATAAAAGAATTGGAGCATTTTTTAAGATCTTGTTAGAGTGTGCCCTCTTTGCAGTTTGCAAAGGGAGGAAACTAGAAAGCTAACCCATTTTGGTGTGTTCAGTGATATAATAGCTTGACACAAATGCATTATTAGTATGTTTCGTATGCTACTGAAAAATGTAGAGCACCGCAGGAGGTACATAAGTCCTCATATATATGTTTGATTTATTATACCAACGTTATATTTATTGTTTTAGTGCTTTTGTGAACTTTTGTAATAAGCATTAAACAAGCACAATGCATCTTTAATATCAAAATATGTGGCTGGAAAAAGAAATGCAATAGATCAAATACAAGTGACATTAGTCCAGCCGGTTTTACACTATAATTCAGTGGAGCAGAGCAGTGATAAATCAAATGATTAATTGGAGTTGTTAATTTTTAACCATGTCAATGTCACACTGCTCACTGTGAAGGCCAGTGCGGGGGCTCGCAGTGAATAATGGCCATAAAAGACAATGCAAGGGCTGGAGGTAACTTATTAGACAATTATAGTGTAAAAGTATTTTGTGTCTTTTGTGGTGTAGAATTCGCCGGCTATGAACATTTTAATTACGCATTTGGTAAACAGAAAGGAACAAAAATCTTTTACATAGTTCAACAAAGGTATTCATTCAACTAAATAGCTGATTGTTTATGAATAAAGTTTGTGTGCTCGCTGGTGGTCGCTCTCTGTGGTTGCACATGTTTGGTTGCTGCCAAATTTTTTCCAAGATCTCTTTCTGCCCATTTCATGCTACTGTCCAGTTGAAAGCCATTGGTCCTGAAAAATCTAAATAAAATAAAATAGTAATAATGATAAAGTTGGTACTTAGAAAGCTTCTGTGGCAGTGTGAGTTATATGCGTTTCCCTCCACCTGTTTACTTTATAGTTTTTGTGAGTGAGTGTTTCAAAGAACAGGAAATTGTATTCCAAATGCACTATAAAAAGTAGGTAAGTTAAAAATACTTCAATTATTTGTATTATTTTGATTTGAGTACATTTGACATGTTAGGTACACCATCTACCAATGCAACAAGATATGTTTAGATAATTTTGCCATAGTATAATAGTTGTTTCTTATTTTAAATACAAAAAGTCTTAAAATTAAGTTAATTTTACTTGTCAAGTTAAATCTACTTAAATTAAGACGCAATATTTGTAATTCAAGTAATTTTAATGTTGTGAGATACTACTTTTTGTAGAGTGGGACATTCAAACGTATGAAAAAATGTATATATTTATATGGTATGGTACGATATAGAGGTATAATATATTAGATTTTTCTATTGATTTTAATGATAACTTTTGAATTGCTGCTTTAATTTTCCCCATTGTTGGACAAATAAAGGTTCTCTTATTGTATACGAAACCAAGTTATTTAAAAATCTTTATGTGGTTTCATTTTTTAATAATAGTTAGTCTTTCTATTTTGCAATAATTAATTTATAAAGCATGAACAAAGACAAATGCAGTTCTTCATTAATTAGTAGCTACTTAATTAATACCCTAACTCCTTGGACCCATAACTAAGTAGATACTAAACCTGAACCATTCTTTAAATTAGTATTATGAATTGAGTATTTGTTCATGCAGTATTAAAGCTAATTAAGATGTAAATGTTATTGTATATGTTCATATGTTTTGTTTTGTTCCTCAAGTCAATTATCCAATCAGAAAGCAGATTGAGCGGCTCGCTTTGGATTGCCTGATCATGTGTAATGTCTCCAAAACCTCAACACTATTTTGAATATAGCTTTTATTTGAATTTTCAATCTATACAGTAGTCAATAGCTCAATTAAAATCGCCTCCCACATCCCAGTGTGACTTGCGCGATGTTGCCAGTTTGGATCTGGAGGACGAATCAGAGCAAACCGGGCCATAAGTTACAATCAGGCTTTAAACGCAGGTGTGACAGTTTTACAAATGGTGATGAGGCCAACATTTTATATTTAATGAGAACAACAGCGGAGAGCGGGAGAGCAAGGTGATCCGCTCCGTGCCCCAGAGAGCGCCATGCTAATTTTTCCAGGCCACACGTCCATTAGCATAGGGAAGCTGACACTGGCGCTCCCGGCTACTGCTAATACCCCCATGACCACTGCACCGCTACTTTGAATCAAGGGTATTAGCTTTGTCCGGAATAAAAGACAGCCTGTAACGGTGTAGCCTACTTTCACTCTTCAATGACTTTATAATGCTCGAAATATCTGATTTGTCTTTGACCACTCCGGAGTCAGAATGTTTTCGTTCCCTCCAAAGTATCAGATCACCTTGCTCCTGAAATGCGATTTTATGACTGTTTTCGCACGTGTTGACAAATGTCCGGAACTTGTGATTAACGGTCTCCTCTGTGAGAACTGCATTTTCAGATGGAATTGTGTTGCGTGTGTGTTGAATTGTTGGCTGATTTGTGCTCTGTGTTTGACTAAATCTTCAACCAAATTCTCTGGGCGACTTGTGAGGAGCGTCTACAATGCAGTGCCCAGGGACTCATCTAGTTCTTTTGCCTCAGATCCAAAATACACACTCCAATATTTCACAAAGATTTGAGTTCTTATGGGCGTGATTGACAGGTGGAAAATCACAGGGGACTGAAAAACATAACGTATTTCTGCAGAATCAATGAGTGGAGCACAAAACTCGACTTGATTTTGTTCCAAAGGATACGTGATGCTCCAGTGACGACTTCACCTTGGATGCCTCCACCCTCCCCCTCCCTCAATCTCTACACCAGATGAACTGTTCCTCAACTGGCTGGAGGAACTCGCTCTACATTAGATGAACTGTTCCTCATCATCCCTCTTTTATATATTTTATTATATTTTATTCATTTTTTTATGTTGCACCTTACGCCGAAGCAAGTTCCTATGTTGGTGAATTTTTTATCACTGACAATGGCAATAAACCGTTTCTGAACTGGATGAACTGTTCCTCATCTGCCTGGAAGAACTCTCTACACTGGATGAACTGTTCCTCATCTGCCTGGAGGAACTCTCTCTGCACTAGATGAACTGTTCCTCATCTGCCTGGAAGAACTCTCTACACTGGATGAACTGTTCCTCATCTGCCTGGGGGAACTCTCTCTACACTGGATGAATTGTTCCTCATCTGCCTGGAGGAACTCTCTCTACATTAAATGAACTGTTCCTCATCTGCCAGGGGGAACTCTCTCTACACTGGATGAATTGTTCCTCATCTGCCTGGAAGAACTCTCTACACTGGATTAACTGTTCCTCATCTGCCTGGAAGAACTCTCTCTACGCTAGATGAACTGTTCCTCAACTGCCCGGATGAACTCGCTCTACACTAGATGAACGGTTCCTCATCTGCCTGGAAGATCTCTACACTAGATGAACTGTTCCTCATCTGTCAGAAGGAACTCTCTCTACACTAGATGAACTGTTCCTCATCTGCCTGGAGGAATTACATCTGCATTAAATGAACTCTTCCTCATCTGCCTGGAGGAACTCTCTCTACACTGGATGAATTGTTCCTCATCTGCCTGGAAGAACTCTCTACACTAGATAAACTGTTCCTCATCTGCCTGGAAGAACTCTCTCTACACTAAATTAACTTTTCCTTGTCTGCCTGGAGGAACTCGCTCTATACTAGATGAACTGTTCCTGATCTGCCTGGAAGAACTCTCTCTACACTAGATGAACTGTTCCTCATCTGCCTGTAAGAACTCTCTCTACACTAGATGAACTGTTCCTCATCTGCCTGGAGGAACTCTCTCTACACTAGATGAGCCGCCTTCCTTCCTCCTGGGTGGTTCCTCTGGATGCGTCAGTCCTGGACCATCTACGCTCTAGGACAGTTATCCATTTGCTAAATTCCTTTATTACTGACGAATGTTTCACTGTTGCCCACCGAGACAATTGCTAATTTTGAGTGTGACAAAAATAAATAGAATTGAATGACCAATGACCTTGTCCGTTTCCAATGCGTCACTGAAATAAACAAATCTGATTGCGTGGAGGTGTTTGAGTTTGTCTGTTGTTGCAATGAAGGCAATGGTGACCAAACTGATATCCACCGTACAAAAAATACAAAGAGATATAATTCTGAACATGCCAGGATATGTTTTAGGTTGATGAGGAACCAGAGTGGAGGAAATCCATCCAAACACAAGTCCGCAAACTCCACAGAGAAACCTCGTCCATCATAAAAGCTGAACCTGGAACCGTCAGAACTTCTTTGAGATGAGAGGACAAGCGAGGAATCTCAATGAAGTGGTACTTTTAATGCTATCGTCTTTCATTTTTAATTAATTGCGCACTTTAGACACCCTCTGAATGTTTTACATACAATACTGTGTCTAATTTATCTAAAAGGCATTTCTTAAGTGCCGGAAGATAATGCATGCAGATGAGGAGACCAGGAGGGGGCATCAGAGTGCAGTTATTTTTTGCTGGACAGAAACATAAGCTTTTTTGTGCTATACATGAAACAATGCAACATGAAAAACAGGTACAGGTTTTATATAAGTGGATTGGAGAAAAGTGATTGAGGCTCATAATGTTGAGTATTCAGGAGGTTTGGAAACTCAGCGCCAAAGAATGTTTATTCAGACCGGACCAAATGTGTTTTTCTGATAAAGCGTTCAGCTCTTACTTGTAGAGATGTCATTGCTTTGCCTGGAATGTTCCACAGTATGGCATTGTATGCTCTGGGATTTGTTTTTGGAGCCTTTTATTGATGGAAAAAAGAGTAGCTAAAAGCATTCTTAATGTAAGCAGAGTCACATCTTCAACCACATTTCTCAGTTATAAACTTTTTTGTGGAAGTGTACACGGGCAAAACACAAACTCCTCCAAACTTGCTGATTTGAGCGTAAATGTCTCCTCTTTGAACACAGATCTGAAAGCCCACATGTGCAAAGTTCAGAGTTTTGGGACAGCAACATTTATTTTTATTTTTATTTTTCAAGTTAAGTTGTATTTTTATAGATCACTTTTTTTGCACATTTGCATGCTTGGTACATGAAACCACAGATATGGAACTTTGCTTGTTACTGTGGAGGGTCCATCACTTGCTTGTTTCCATGGAGATGATACGTTTAAAGCTGGAGCACCCAACTTTTGTTTTGTAAATGAGTACATTTTGGTTTTTCCACTATATAGTATCTAGTAAAAGCAATTCTTTGTAACAAAAATGAGACCTTTGCGCACTATCTGCATCTAATAATAAAGTATTTTATGTAGGAAGTAATAGCTGAAAGTGGTGTTCTGATTGGCTGCACTCGGGTGGTCCTCCCTAGTTTCACTTTGACGAATGAAAAAAGCAGTTTTAAAGCTGTGTATGAACCCAAAAATGAATGTATGTGAATTTTAACAATGTGCCAAAGGGTAGGGCTGGGCGATATGGCAAAAAATTATTATCACAATTTTCTTGGGGCCCGATCATGATCTCGATTTTATCACGATTCATGTTCACTTTGCTATATATTTTTTTTTGCCTATAACAGCTGCATGATTTGGTCACTTTTAGTTGCGTTTTTGACAGTTGTGTTTGTTGTTTGCAGGTGCATTTTTGTTTCTTTTAAACACATTTTTATCGCATTTGGTCGAGCTTTTGTCGCTTGTTTCAGAACAAACCCAAACTACAATGCGAGCAGTTTTTATTCAAATCAAAGCAAGATATTTTATTATTAGTAGAAGAAATTATTGCACGTTAAAAATTGCGGCCTTTGTGATTTGTTAATTGCATCTATTCAAATTGCGATTTTTTGGTCGATTTCATTGAATTGTGCAGCCTTCGTCTGTAAGAGATAAATAAAGTCATCCGCTCAGAGGGTTCAGAGGCTAAACAACAGGGAAAAAAAAGTATGTTTGAACAGACAGCTGCATTAAAGAGACAAACAGTCAATCACGATACGACGATTTCACAAAAACAGCAGACTGTCACGATTCGATTTTTAAAGAATTTGTGAGAGCAAGAGGTGACTTACACAGATTTAAAAACCTACATCTAATTTTGCAATGTGAAAATCAGATAACCCAGCTTTAATGCGGTTATACTGTTGAAAATTCTAAGCAAAGCAATGACATCTCCATAGAAATGTCACGTAGTTTACCTCATTTCATCGTAAATCCGCGTTTGTTCGTCATTTTTTCATTTCGACTCCTTCTTTCCAAAGTGATAGAATGGATTTTATTAGTAGTAAATAAGCAGGTTTGTTTTTGTAAATGCGCTCCAAATAAAAGCCCATTTGGCGGGGTTAAGCAGTGATTGTCCCGAGCATCAATAATGAATCTTTTATCCTCCGTCACAAAACACTCGCCCTCGTCCACTTTACACATACATTACATACAGAGCAAATGCACAGCGCGCCGACGTCACTCAAGAAACACATTATTTCAACATTTCATTTGATTTCATGCAAATAATGGACGGGGACGGAGGGGATCAAAAATTAATGGGGGACTTTGGGAAGCTGAATAAATTATTGAGCGGCGGTCTGATTAATTCTTAATGGCCATTGTCAAAAATCAGCGTCTTGTAGTGGCGTTAATTCTCCTCAAAGAGAGAGAGAGGGCGGTGTTTAATGTGCGGCTCCTCCCCCTGCTCGGCCTGATACTTTGTGGCAGAAAAACTATGAAAATAATAATAGCTGAATATGAAAAATAATTAAAAGAAAAGAAAAACTGAAGCTGATTGTACATGTTTTGCACGAATTCTTTGACAATTTTTAAATCGTAACCTCCAGATGCATTATTTAAATAGCACGTTTTATGAACATTGTTTTACATAAATATGAAATAGCAATAAAAATATGTTATGCATTCCTTCTAACAGAAGACCTTTCTCTTCACAAAAAGGAAAAGGAAAGGCAGGAATTATAAACATTGTGAATATATCAGCATCAGAAAAAGTTGAAATGTTATTGTCAGTGAACAAGTATATAATTTGTTTTAGTTATTTTACAACACAAATAAATAAATACACATAATTGTAAAAAAAAATGTATATGATGTATATTTTTATATATATATGTATATAAAACGTAATATGTAATAATGCAAAAAATAAAATAAATAAAGGTATTAAGGTCAGACACTGCATGAGAAGAAGAAAAAAATCTTAAATTTCAATTTGAAACTTGTGCTGTAGTTTACTCACACAAATGTGAGGGAAAAATGTCATCATATCAGGTTTAAATGTCTTAAATCATTTTCTACACATTAAAATGTACAGAGGGTATTCTGGATTTAGTTTTTGAAAAAACTAGATCTGACTGAAAATTGTCCTAAAAATTCAAATTTTGCCTCATTTTTAAGACTTAAAACCTAAATCAAGCTTAGAATTAGATATCAACAAATACCTCTGTAAGTTCTGTCAAAATCTTGTTAAGTCCAAGACTGTGAAGTTTGGTGTGTGTAGGTGCTTTTTAAAGGTTGATCTTTATGTCCTGAGGGGAGAAAAATGCAAAACAAAAAAAGTAGATAAAGAAATTAAGCACAAATACAATAGAACGCTTACTTTGATTCAGCATACATTTGGAATTGAACTATTTGTAACTTTCTTCTTCTAATAAATGAATAAATACCCCAAATAAAGTCTGAAAAAATAGATACATAAATCAATTTTTGACATATAAAAAGAAGAGATTTCCTTTTATTGCTGTTTATTTCTCATGATTAATATGTCATGCGTGTACAGTAAAGCTCTGTCCTGGGCCATTACTGCATTTACTAAACCTGCCCTTACAAATGACCATGCATTGTCACAAAACGCTTTCAAATCCTCCAAACATTCACGCACAAAATCATAGACATAAAACGCCGTATATGTCTGCATTAAAAAGTCATGTTCCCACGGCTGAACACGCGGGAAAAAAAAAAAAAAATCCTATCCGCGCTTACCCCGGCAGGATAAAACTACAGCATCTTATTTTGAATATTAATTTCAAAACATGTTGCTATGAATTATAGATAAGAGGAATCAGCATGGAAATGAGCACGCGGCATATGGTGGGTCTGTCGGAGTGTGTGTGTGTGCACCGGCAGGGGGAAGAGTGTGCACGCGAACAGGCTCTGGAGCTGCAGGAAGAGCAGAAAGAGAGGCGCAGGAGTCGATGGTGGCGTCCGATTGGCTCGAATGGGAGTTTTTGTGCAGGAACAGACACTGCAGGAAATGAAGAGGAGGAGATGTTAAATGTAAAGATGTCAATTTGAAACTTGTCCTGTACTTTTTGCAAGTAAATGTGAGGAATAAATGTGTGACAAGAAGAGTTCATTTGCAAAAACAGATATCTCCAGTTTGAAAATTTGTCAGAAAGTTTGTTTATTTTTGATCCCATCTTCTACACATATTATTAATAACAGTATAGGTGAGAGGATTTGCTCAGAAAGCGATGGGATATTATTTTATTCCACTAAAATATGGCTTTTTAAACCACTTCTGGACTAGACAAAGAGTAAATTGTAAATCTTCCAAAATTGTATCTAATGGCATTTATCTGTTTTTGCAAATGAACTCTAGTGTTTCATCGTGTCACGTTTTCATAGAAATAAGGAATTTTATGTGTAGAAGCATTATTAACAGAACCTGAGCACTCTAAATACTCACACTTCTTCCTTCTCCTTTTTGAGCATGGATGCACCACAGCAGTAAATGTGGCAGAACTTATATGTTGCTCAAAAAATAAATAAATAAATAAATAAAATAAATAAATAAAAATAACTAAATGTTCTTGTTTTTTTATTGCTGTTTCATTTTATTCTTGTTTTTAGTTTGCCTTGTGTGAAAAACTCTGGGCACCACTCGTTGTTGTAAATGCGCTATATAGATAAATTTGACCTTTGACCTAGAAATGGCCAAAATTACCCACATTTGGGACGTATTAATCTGAAAAATGGACAGTACCAGGTTTAAATTTCTTAGTTAATTTTGTACAAATATTAGTTACAAAAAACTTTACAGAGGAGATTTTGGATTTTTCATTTAGTTTTTGTAGATCTTGGCCTGAAAATTCAAATTTTGCTTCATTTTCTTGACTCAAAACTTTAATAAATCAGTTTTTGAATTAGAACAAATCCTTTTGTACATTTCGTCAAAATCTTAAGTACAAAATAGTAAAGTTTGGTGTGTGTGGGAGGTACTTTAAGCTTTAGGCTGATCTTTATGTCTCTGTAGGAGAAAATGCATTTTAAGAAAACGGCCTTTGAAGTTACAACGTCCCAGAGAAATCTATGGATGAAGCAGATTAGACGACATGATAAAACATCTTTAGGAGAAGATTGGGCAAGTTTGTTGTTTTACATGAAAGTTTACTTGTTGAGAGAGCAAACTGACCAAAGAACAAAACAAAACAAAAAATTCCTGCAGTGTCTCACTTTAAGATAAGACACTTTGAAACCCTCTCTTTTTGTTTGTCAGTTTGTTCTCTCAGCATACACACTATAACATATACATATACACTTCATTTTGTCAAGTTACATCTCTGGGACATTGTAACTTCAGGCTGTTTTCGTTAAATGCATCTTTCTTCCATTCAGACATAAATATCAGCCCTGAAAGTAGCTCCTAACACACCAAACTTTACAATCTAACAAGAATCGAACAGAAAGGATTGGGTAACATTTAATTCCAAGTCTGAGTTATTAAAGTTTTGAATTTTAAAAAATGGAGTAACATTTACATTTTTACGTCAATGTTCAGGATGATCAAATACTAAATAAGAATCAACAAATCACATCAGTCAACAAAACGAAGCAAGAAATTTAAACCTAGCTCTAACAAGATTTTTTTTTTTAATTTTTATTATTCCTTATAGACGTAGATAAGCGTTACATGATGAAGAACTTGTCATCTTTTGTATAATTTAATACTTTCAATTAGATTTTTCAAGGTGTATTGTTGGTTTTTTTACATGCTTTTTTTCCCTTTCATTAATAATAACAACAAAAAAGAGGCAAATACAAACAGGAACTTTCCCACTGCTCTTAAAACCAACCAACCGAACTAAAACAAACAAACAATTGCGTATAATCCAAGTTTATAATTTTGTTTAACTTTCACTTCCACTGAAATGCAGCCAATTCTGATCAAAGGATTAAGCTTTTTTTTTAAAATCATTTTGCAGCAACGAAATATATATCTTTTTTAGCCAGTCGCTGAAACATTTAGTACGACATCCAACATTAATTACAAAAACAGGGTGTCGCTTTTAGATAAAGGTTCCTTAGTAAACTATTTATAATGCATTAATAAGCACTTGTTATGTGTTTATAAGCACTTATAAGGCATTTATTAGCGTGATAATTGAAAATAATGTAACATGCAGGCCATTAATGCTCTGTACATGTGGTTTATTCACTCAAACATGTCTTTGGCTGATGGATTATAAACATGTA
Organism: Rhinogobius similis; assembly: GCA_019453435.1. Taxonomy (NCBI): domain Eukaryota; kingdom Metazoa; phylum Chordata; class Actinopteri; order Gobiiformes; family Gobiidae; genus Rhinogobius; species Rhinogobius similis. The sequence continues at coordinate 10,196,691 of CM033621.1, read as the reverse complement.
TAAGGCGTTCTAAGTGCATAAACAAACTATTAGTGCTTATTAACATCTTATAAACAGTTAACTAAGGGAATCTTAATCTAAAGCGTTACCAAAAACAGAAATACTAACTTTTCCACAACAACAAACTGCAGTGAAATACGTTCAGTTTCACGTAGCTACAACAACCTGTCACTTTCCTGCCGTCACACTCTCCCGTCGCCTCCGGAGCACAGGGGCCCGTCGTCAGCGCACTCCTGCGTACTTTACCCGTCCCGTCCTGATCCTTCTTAATCGGGGCTCCACTCGTTGACCCCACCGAGCCCCCCGTCCCAGCCTCCTAACCCTCTGCGCTCCACGTCGCCGCGGCCGCCAGCCTCGTCTGACGCCCGCTCTCGTACGGGTTCAACAGCCCGCTTGTCTTACAGCGAAGCAATTAGTCCCGCACGCTCGTATTAATTAATTAAGAGCGTTATCACTTTATTAATCCATATTAGGGGAGGCGGAGGAGGGGCCAGTAAGATGTTAATGTAAGGAACAGCGAGGGATTATATGGTGTGAAAAAAATGAGGATTCCAAACACAGCTGAATGTGTCTTCTGTGTTGAACTATACTTTAAGTGTTTCCCAACCAGGGGTACGGGAACCCTTGGAGGTACATGAGCAATTACCAGGGGGTACTTAGAATTGTTTCAGGTTTTAAAAGAAAATGAAATGTTAAATGTTATTAGTGGTAAAGCATCTTGGACCATAAGTATGATTAAAATAAAAATAGAACGGCAATAATTGACTTTTGTAATTTAATTTTTTTGCTCCCTTAAGTGAATACTGCCGTTATGTTCTTGGGCAAGACACTTAAAGTGCCTCTGACAGGTTGGGCTACTCATTGAACTAAAATGTAGTTATGATAAATATATTTCAAATTCTGCTAACATCTTTACATATGTTATCCTACTTTAGCATTTTTAGGTTTTTAATTTTACTTCCTGGTGGTAAATGATGACATCACACTGGGAATTACTGAGAAACCATCCTGTACAGTGCACCCAAACTCCTCTAATGTCACAGATTTTGTTATTTGACGATGAAAAATACATATTAACACCTTTATTTTGTTGAATCGATGTTTAAAGGGTCAAAAAGTATAGTTTCTTTTGTGTAAATGATGCATAACCTTTGTCTCCCTGGTGTAATGTCATAAATGTGTTTACTTCCTGTCGTTTTCAACTGATTTTTCAACTTTTCTCCACAAACAGCGACCCGATTGGTGTAAAAATGTATATTTACAAGAGGTATTTAGACACTAAATACAGTCAAAAATCATAAAACCTACGCACTTTAAAGGAAAACGTTATCACACGGAGCTTGAGTCTGATGTTTGCTCCGATAAACTTTTGGCGTCGCTACGACTGATCATGTGATTCATCGCACAATGTGACTGCGTTCTAACGACTTTTAATGCATTATGTCATGCAATGTGACATCCTTAAATCTTATAACACGAAAACAATTGTACAGTGGACACCGGGCATGAGTCTAAAGCCAAACAACATTCTAAATAACGTTTGAATATTTACAAGAAAAAAATACACAAACATTTGTTTTCAGCAAATATATCGTAACAAGAAAATGCTAGATTTTTTTTTTCCCCAAAATGTTGCTAGACAAAACTTGTTTTATGTTGTTGTGTTTAGTTGTGTTGTTGTGTTGAGTTTTGTGTTGTTGTGTTTTTTGTGTTGTGTTTAGTTGTGTTGTTGTGTTTTGTGTTGTGTTTTTTGTGTTGTGTTTAGTTATGTTGTTGTGTTTTGTGTTGTTGTTTTGTGTTGTTGTGTTTTTTCTGTTGTGTTTGTTGTGTTTTGTGTTGTTGTTTTGTGTTGTTGTGTTTTTTGTGTTGTGTTTAGTTGTGTTGTTGTGTTGTTTTGTGTTGTTGTGTTTTTGGTGTTGTGTTTAGTTGTGTTGTTGTTTTGTGTTGTTGTTTTGTGTTGTTGTGTTTTTTCTGTTGTGTTTAGTTGTGTTTTGTGTTGTTGTTTTGTGTTGTTGTGTTTTTGGTGTTGTGTTTAGTTGTGTTGTTGTTTTGTGTTGTTATGTTTTTGGTGTTGTGTTTAGTTGTGTTGTGTTGTTATGTTTTTGGTGTTGTGTTTAGTTGTGTTGTTGTGTTTTGTGTTGTTGTGTTTAGTTGTGTTGTTGTGTTTTGTGTTGTTGTGTTTTGTGTTCTTGTTTTGTGTTGTTGTGTTTTTGGTGTTGTGTTTAGTTGTGTTGTTGTTTTGTGTTGTGTTTTTGGTGTTGTGTTTAGTTGTGTTGTTGTTTTGTGTTGTTATGTTTTTGGTGTTGTGTTTAGTTGTGTTGTTGTTTTGTGTTGTTATGTTTTTGGTGTTGTGTTTAGTTGTGTTGTTGTTTTGTGTTGTTATGTTTTTGGTGTTGTGTTTAGTTGTGTTGTTGTGTTTTGTGTTGTTGTGTTTTGTGTTCTTGTTTTGTGTTGTTGTGTTTTTGGTGTTGTGTTTAGTTGTGTTGTTGTTTTGTGTTGTTATGTTTTTGGTGTTGTGTTTAGTTGTGTTGTTGTGTTTTGTGTTGTTGTTTTGTGTTGTGTTTTTGGTGTTGTGTTTAGTTGTGTTGTTGTTTTGTGTTGTGTTTTTGGTGTTGTGTTTAGTTGTGTTGTTGTTTTGTGTTGTTGTGTTTTTGGTGTTGTGTTTTGTTGTTGTGTTGTTTTGTATTATTTTTATTCAATTCTTTGTGATTTTATTTTGGGGGGGGGGGGGGGACCCTTCTCCTTTCTCAAAAAGCGAAGCGCCTGGTGCTCGCCCCAGTCATTAATGCAGATAGCGTGTATGGGATAAACAAACATGGAGGAGGCGGCGGAGGGTGTGGAGGGAACAGGTGCCATGGTGTGAAGGCGGCGCGCTAAACGATGTGATAGTGGGGGAATTAATTACTAGCGCGGTGCTAATTGGAAGCAATAATTTGTGTGATTAGCGGGCCGCTTAAGAAGAGAGACGCAGCCAGAGTCTGTACACAGGCGACACATGCATACATTCACACGGGAACACCTGCTCCTGCGCTAATCTGCTGGGGGCGGAGCTAACGCGGGCTTGGTCAGGAGATTGGTAGATTCTGGCCACAACTAGTTCGTGATCCTATTGTGTCCTTGGGCAAGACGTTTCGGCCTCTTTGCTGGTGTGATGTGGTGGTGGTGGTTGGTGGTGGGCTTTTGTTGCAGATTGTATGACATTTCTTCATCAACTGGCCACGGGGCAGATGTGGCAGCGATGGGCGATAGGGTGATGAATACCAACTTATCGGTACTGACTGAGGTGTTGTAAAGTATTGATTCTCATGCAAAAAGTTGAAAAAAGAAGAAAAAAAAAAAGGAGGACCTATTACGCAAAATGTACTTTTAGGAGCTTATAAGGTGAGACACTACAGGTGAATAGGAAAAAATTCTTAAATTCAAAGATATCAATTTGAAACTTCTCCTGTAGTTTGCTCACATGTAAAAAAAAATATATATATAATACAAGTTTTTCTTCATGTCACGTTATCATATAGAAATAAGGCATTTTATGTGTAAAAATAGCCAAAAATATACATATTTGGGACTTTTAAACATCTACAGAGGGGATTTTGGATTTCTTATTTAGTTTTAAGTAAAGTAGATTGGACTGAAAATTGTCCTAAAAATTCAAATTTCACCTCTTTTTTTTTTTGTTAAAACTACAATAAATCAGTTGCAGAATTAAATATCAAAAAATCCTTCTGTATGTTTCATCAAAATGTTGTTGAGTCCCAGAATGTAAAGTTTGGTGTCTTTGGGAATCAAAGAAAACATATATACTTTGAGATTTTAAGTATTTTGTGCTAATTCTTTTCCAACTATTAAACAGCGAAATATGAGGCATCTTGATTAAGAATTGCCCTGATTTTTTTTTGTAATTTCAGTTTCTAGACTTTTTACATGTATATTTTGTTTGCTCAAAGCCAAAACAATTAGCTGGGTGTCACCGTGTTATGACTGTGCTGACAATCAACTCCTAAAACCCACACAGAAAGTACTTTTTACTTTTCAGTCCTTTTCAAACAACATTGTAACCCTAAAAAAAAAAAAAAAGGGGGGGGGGGGGTGTACAGATTCCTGCTCTCAGTAGAAGTAAAGCAGAATTAAAAAGTGCCCACTACAAAATTAACTTAAGTAAAGCATAAAAACCTAAAACTGTACAGTACTTTTACTTTTGTACTTCATTACTTTCCACCAAAGGGTATCGCAAGGAAGGGGGCATCATCTTCACCATTCTCTGCATTTAACCATCCTTCAATGCCACATCTCGGGCCGGGTTAGTTGCTTTTTGTACCCAAAGTATAACCAAATCCCTCTCAGAAAGCCTTCTCATGTCATTGTAATAAAACCTCCATGCTGTGAGGCGATTGTGCTAATTTCTACAGGGGTTTTATGTCCTTCTTTGCACAAACAGCTCCCCCGGTGGAACGGCATAACCAAAAGGTGCTGAAACCTGCTGATGTGGCTCCGACTAATTAACAAAGCCGGCCTCCATTCTTTTCCCTACCAGCCTTTAAGTATGTGCAGCACGCAGCACTTCTAAACGGAGCGCACAATCAAAACAAAGTCGTCTTATTGTGTTATATCCATTGGCCATACTGCGATCAAAGAGCATAATTCATTTGGCTAATTCTGGAGGTAATTTGGGTACTTGTGTCTGGATAGTGTTGACTGCGCAGGAAATCTTCACAGACGCGCTTGGAATTTGGAAATCAAAGCGATGGAGTTTCCAAAAATATATTTCTTTTTACTTGGTTGTTGTACTTTCTTTTTTTTTTTTTGTAGTTTGAGTTTGCACTTTTCTGACGCATATTTTATTCAGAGGTTTTGAGGTGAATGAATCTTCAATTTAAAGATATCAATTTAAAACTTCTCCTGTAGTTTACTCACATAAATGGAAGAAAAAATGCATTTCGTGTTTTTCTTCATGTCATGTTTTCATGTAGAAAATAAGGCATTTTATGTGTAAAAATGGCCTAAAATACACATATAAACTTGAAAAATGGACAGAACTAGGTTTACATTTCTTGGTTTATTTTGTATTTGTTGCAAAAAAAATTTAAAGAGCGGATTTTGGATTTCTTATTTAGTTTTTAAGTAAACTAGATTGGACAGAAAATTCACTTTTCACCTAATTTTTTTGACGTAAAACTTCAATAAATCAGTTTCAAAATTAGATATCAAAAAATCCTTCAGTACGTTTCGTTTAAATCTTGTAGTGTCCCAGATTGTAAAGTTTGGTGTGGGATCTACTTTAAGTGGTGATCCTTATGTCCCGAGGGGAGAAAAATACACTTTTAGAAAAGTTACAATGTCCACTAACCCAATGGATGAAGTGGATTAAATGGAAGAATAAAACATTTTAAGAGCAGATTGGACAAGTCTGTAGTTTCCATGTGAAAGCCCATATGTTGAAAGAACAAACTGGCAAAAAAAACAAAAATGAAAAAAAAAATGTTTTGCCTGCAGTGTCTCGCCTTAAAAGAAAAGCCATGTTTGTTTACTCTTGTTTCAATCCACTGATAATGTGAAGACACTGTAATCGAAAACCTAAACACATTTTTTTTTCTCAAATTCCTTCTTATAATTGAAATCCTGTTCCATTTGATGACAGCACACTGATATGATGTGAATGCAACATGAAATAGAGCTGTGTTTGCCCTGTAGCTATAGAAATTACACACAACGGACTTGACAATGGACTTGACTGTTGCTATAACTACACATATTGTCATGTTGAACTAGGGTAAAGTCTGTACCTGCATGGACTTCTTCAGCTACCCATGATGCACCAATAGAGAGCAAACAGAGGGCATTCATTCAGTGTCAACATTTCGATGTATAGTAAATATTATGCTTTTTAAAAAATTGTTTTTGGCCTTTAAACATCCTGCTCCTCAGTATCTATAGTTTGGCATCTCATGTTTTTTAACTAAAAAACTTCTTTAATGTGAAGCCACGCAGTTGGAATGATCGCGATGAGTCTAGCGAGGATTTACGGACTTAAAAAACAGAAGAACGTCAGTCATGGAGGGAATTCAGAAGGGAGTGTTTTTGACCGTTGGAGGGAAGAGGATTTTCTAACCAAGATTCATCAAACTAGCATGAACGAAGCTAAATGCAACTCAGTGGAACAATGTTAGACATGGTTAAAAGCGCAAAAAAAGTCTATTTCACATAATATAGTGTCATTTAAGATGCAGTTTATATGTAAAAAAAAAAAAAAAAAATCATGATGTAGTCCAACTTAGTGGTTTGATTTTCTGTTATAAGAACTATAGATAAATACGCAGACAAAGAATTAAATGTTGTGGTTTGACCTGGTGAGATGTCATCAGTGTTTTTCTTTTTAATTAAAATTTTTCCAAAATGTTCAACACAAACAGAACATAGAACAGGACCAGAGAGTGGACAATAAATGGAAATGGAAAGGAACTCAAAGCGCTTTACCTCAAGGAACTATTCACACACATATTCATATATCTTTGTACAAAGCAGACATGGGGGTGACGCGGGATACAGGAAGTGTCTTGCCCAAGGACCACCATCGCAACATCAATCTGTGGGCCAGTGGATCTGACCCATCTACGGAGGATGTTTAATGCTCAGACCAAGGTTGTCCACCAACTGAGCTTGTGCCACTCTGTCTTGTCAAGTCATGCATTTTTGACTTTACGCTTTTTTATTTTTCTTATTTTTCTTAAGGATTCTGGCCCGGGGGCTTTATTTAACAGGACAGCTATATATGAAAGAAAAGAGCACCCTTCAAAGCCACTGGGGCAAACTCTCAGGAGCCGTGGGCCAAACCCAACTCCAGATCTTGACCTCGGTTTGGTCAGAACTTCCTTAGCTGGAGGATTTGACCTACAGGTTTTGGGTTGATGGGGAACTCCAACCAGACACATGGAGAAGTATGCAAAGTCTACACAGAAAAAATACATATGCAGTGCCACCACCGGCGAGCACCTCCTGAATATTTTCGTGAACATTAATAGGCAAAACTGTTGATTCTTTCCTCACAGGTTCTTGAGTCTGTATGGGCTTCCACTGTGTGCAAATGTCTGCTCAGGATGCTCAGTTTGCAACAATTCAGGATCAGTTCTCAAGCTCAAAAATGTCTAATTTAAATTTTCACTTTCAATGTGCACGATTACAAATGAAAGTCTATGCTTCTCTAATTATTGCTTAGTTTGATGGGATAGAACCTGTGCTAAATATTTATCTCAGTTTTGCGTACGTAAAGTTGCAGTGTGAACATTTTGAAAAATAAAAGTTTAAAATGACAGGAAGTAGTGCAAAATTCTAAACTGTAGGTACATTATCTACTCGGGCTGCAAAATCTACTCGGGTAACTTCCTTCTAAAGTTGATTACAACAGTAAGGCTGTGAAAAGCAACAACAAATAAGTATATAGATGTATAAAATCGGTTAAATGGAGTGCTTTAGAGTTTGGTTTGCCTCGCTCCTCGGGCCGTGATTGGCCGTTCCTCTCGTCAAAGTGGAAGTGTTGACCACAGCTGGTTTTACGACTGAAGACCAGAACAATGCTATTTAGACTCACTGAACATAAAAATATAATCTACTAACCTCTTAGCGATCATACATGCGTTGAAATGTAATAATTTCATTTTTGCACATGGAGTTCATCAGTTCAGGTTTTATCGATGGTGAAGCGACAGGTTTGTTTCTAATTTACTCGTTTGGAATAAAAATTAAGAAATGATACAACCATGTTTTAGCATTTATTGATCTCTAAATAAACTCTGTGCTGCGTGTGAGTGCATTAGAAATTAAGTAAGTACATTAAGTAAGTAATTAAGTAAGTAAGTGTGACCGGATGAATGATTTTAATGTTAAAGGAGTCATTAAGAGCCAAACCATGTGTACTTTAGTATTAACCCTTCATAATAACCACAGATGTTTAAATCTATCTTAACTTAGTGAGTATAATCAGTAAAAGTGAATTTATCAGCCAAATTCAGCTCTGCCGTGTAGTTGTTTGTCTGTCTTTGTTCTCAGTTTAAAACACTGATCAATAATCACAAAAGCACAACTGAATAAAAAGAAACAATATGCATGTCTAAACGGGTACATTTTAACATAAAAACTGATTATATTTTTTGTTACGGCATCAAAATGCAACGTTATCCGAGCTGATATTACAGGTCGAGTAGATAATGTGCACCGGAATCCCTCTGTGATGTCATCACTGGGCGACATACCATTGAAAAAACAAGGACAAGGAGGACAAGGATTTACAGCAACTGACACTTTTTTCTGACAGTTTAAACCATCATTCTGTAAAATAAAGCTAATATCAAGCATTATTTATTGTCAATACCTAACAATTGGGCAGTTTGTATGAATTCTGGTCTGTTTACAGTTTGGTTGCTAGGTAACGGTTGTGGAATTACCTCTATCTATAGACCCTTTAAAAGTTTGTTTCTAAATTTAGAATGTATGCAAAAGTGAAGTGGAACATAATGTGATTTCACTGGAGAAACTGGGAACCTCAGAATATCACAAAATATGAACAACTGAGATGAAAAAGGAAAATGAAAAGCGTCATGTGAGTGACATCAGAGCTGCTTTAAACACATTTATTATTGTATTTTACATTATGTTTTAGGAAATAGTGATAAACTCTTTGCACTTTTGATGAAGGAACAATCCAGATTTATGAGTTTTACTGGAAAAATACTCATAGAAATGTTGAGCCCACAATATTTTTTTATTTATCTAGAGATTAGATTTTACATCATAAATTAGACTATTTTGAAGCTAAAATACAATTTGAGGGCTAGAAAACTGTATTTTGTCCATCATTTGTTAAAGAAAAGCAAACTAACTGACATTTTTACCCTGGAAATTCCAATCTGTTGCTTTTTTCCCAACACAAACACTTGAAACCAGCAGAATTTAGATACAATGTGAGCTAATCATTGAAAAATCAACTGAATTTTGCTTCCAGTCTCCTCCATTCCTGAATTTTGATGACATCACATTTTAAAGGGTCTATTTCCTGCCCATGTCCAACCAGGAAGTAACATCACACACTTTACAAAAACTGTCAAACCGGGGACAAACACGCAAAACATTGAGTAAAATCCTCAATATAATCACGTTCTCTGCGTTTTAGTGACCTGAACCTGTCATCTGCGCTTTAAAAACTGGACTTTTTCCATCTCCAGAAGTGTTTTAGCCCCTCGCCGCGGCTCAAACAACTTCCCCTGCAACTCCACTCCCCTAAAACCACATCTAACCCAATCACCCTCTCTTTGACCCTACATTAAACTCATTCAGACCCCCATAATTGACACATCCTCTGGTCCACAAGCAGCTGTCTGTATGCAGCCCAGACACTTCCCATTCTCCGCGTGCCGCTCTTGTTGACAGCCTCTCTCTGGCAGCGGGCTGATTGATTTTCTGGTCATATTTTCTGAAACATGTTCCCAGATGAAACGATGAGCGCGCCGCAGATGTTTTAAAGCGGCGATATCACAGGGCTCTTATCTCATTCCTTCTGATGAATTCGAGTGGGGTCCCGCCAGCGCTCCGAGCCAGTCCACTCCCCATGAATTATTACCAAATATAATTTCAGCTATTAGAGAAAACTCCTCAACATCTAAACAGGGGGAAATATTGAATAAGGAATGAATACCTCCGAAAATGATGGCGGGCCGGCGGATCCGACGCCGTGTTCGGATTTTTTCTTCCGTTTGAGTTTCTGACGCATTTATGTGTTAAGTTAAGGCTCAAGCAGTTCCATTACCATACAGATTATCCATTGTGAGCTTTGGCGTGCCGAACAGAATTAGCATTCAGAGGAGAGAAAAAGGCGATGGAAAATGGAATGAAAGAGGATTATACGTATCTACTCCCTCCTGTTTATGTGACTAATCTTTTGCAGGGGTCACTGTTTTATCCAAATTGATTTCTTGAAGCTAAATGCTCATGTTCGCTCACTGCAGGGTGGGTTTGCCCCGCTATCAGTGTGGACTGGTGTAACTGTGTGGTTCTTATCTACATAATGCTACACAGAAGGTGATGACTTCATGCACTATTGCTGGAAAAGCCAGGAGCAAGCAACAAAGGCCATTTTGTTATCATATATGTAATGCAGTGATTGTAACATTATGTCCAACAGGCTAAAATTCGGAAGCATGAAGAAAATGGCTTCGGAATTAAGCAGTAACTCTTCTTTTAACCAATTTTGATGCAGAATGGGAAAATCCAGCGGTTTTAGATCTACACTGGTCTGAGACAACGTTGATTAACAACAAATCAACATTCAACAAAATGTTCCCGCACTAATGAGTAAGCTATATAATCAGGATGTGAATGTTTTTTAAGTTTGCTTTAGTCCAAAGAAAAAAAAGTTTTATAATTGCTGTTACTTAAAGGTGCTGTACATCATTTTTACAGTTTCGAAACCGGGAAAAACAACCGTGTGCCAGTGTTTTGCACGTACAAAAGTAAAATTTGATTTGCTCCAGTACATATATATTGTAAAAGCATAGATTTGGTTAAAAAGCAGACCACAGCACTTTCTTTGCATCTATTTATACAGCGTTTTATTCTACGAGAAGCAGGAAGTGCGCTGTTAGCACGCTAGTGTTTGTTATCTTTACCTGGGATGGCAAAACTTACTCTCTACCTATGAAAAGGGCTTGTAAACTCATCGTGGTGAATATTTAGGACTGCATTAGTTAAGTGAGTGACACATGTAACTGCTGTAAATACTTTAAAAATGAACAAGTTCTGTTTTTCATGCTTCAAAACAGAACAAATCTGGTACAGCTTCTTTAACCAAAAAAAGGGAAAAAAAGAGAAAAAGAAAAAAAGGGTTGTTTTCAGGGGTATGAATACTTTCATGAACTTTCTTCCAATGGACATTATAAATACTGCAAATATTCATGTTTCTAAAAAGGCTTTGTTGAAATATTAAAGATGTCTTTTAGTTATCTTTTATGCATTTTGAACTGTGTATTGTTGGATGTTTTAACTGTATGTACTAATGTGTTTTTAAGATGTGGCCACTGTCATTGCAATAGTGAATGGGGATCTTAACCTCTTTACATGACAAACAAACAAACAAACAACAGATTCTAATTATTGTGTGTCATGGACGTCTCCAAAAATGCATTTTCTCTGTACACTGCATTGAAGTTGATCCAGTTTCAAACACTATGAAGGTCTACACATTTAAATCTATGAACGGTAACTACCTTCAACAACCGTCATTTCAACCTATATATTTTGCCATTACTGAATTTATTATCTGTCTTTTAAAGCTTATTTCAAGTTCACAAAGACGGTGCAATCTTTACCTCAAACCATCTTTCTTATACATTGCTTGGATGAATTTCATCCAAGCAAAACAAACTGACATATCCCACCACTCTTCTTCTCCAACATTCTTATCTCCCCTCCATTAAGCATCAAATTCACTTCATATAACTCCGCTCGTCTCGATCCTGTCTGCACTCTCCTCGCTCCTGCTCAAATAAACCTTCTTCTGGACTGTATTCTCTTGTTCATCCGTGTTTTTTCTCTCTCTGACCTTACAGAGGAGACGCCATGAGGGAGGATCCCACTGCAAAGTTCAGCCAAATGTTAGCTACAGAGGGAGGGACTGTTCACATCCACTAACACAGCCTGCTCAAACACCTCTGCTCTCTCTGGGTCTTGTGTAAAGCATCATGTCTGACTTTTGATTCTCAGGACTGCCAACCAATCCCTCCAGTCTGACAGCGGCTGACAGTGTGAAGCAAACACCTGTACACTGTCACTGTTGTCATGATGTCTTATCCATCACTCACATGGGTCTGATCTGACAGGCCTGAATGCCAGATGGGACCTGACAATAATCTAACAGCCTGGGAGAAATGAGCAAAGCATCAGTGTTAAGTGTCAAAGACGATTTTTGATGGGGTGAGCTTACAGGACTGATTGTTTTGGTAGAATTCACATGGTTTGATATAATTCATATAATGTCACTCCCTCTTATACAGGAATGTTTTTCCAATTGTTACAACCCAGCTCAGCTATGGAAAGGGGAAGTAACAAAAAACAGCAACGATGTAAAAACATTTTAATGAACAGGGGTAAACGAACAGAATCGCAAAACAAAATAAAATAAACGACAAAAGAACAATGACTACAGAACTAACTACTTACGTGTCTCGTCAAGTCACACAAGTAAACCAAAAATAAGGCACATGAACAGAATCAAAGTCACAATTAAAAAGAGTCACATAACAATATAACAAAAATAACAAAACAAAACTACAAGTAAGGGTCTCTAAACACACAAAGGTGCTGCTACTACAGCCCTGTCAAACATGAGGCACACAAAATGGCACACTGGCACCATATTTTAACACAGAAAAATGATGGAGGAATTGTAGGCCTGGGGGCGAATTTGTTGTCTGTATGATGGCAACGGAAGCGCGCCACTGATTGGCTGGCTTGTGACTGTCAAAGTCTTTGCTGAATGGCTAGCCCAAACCTTTCCCCTAATCCTAGCCACTTCCAAACAATGCCTAACCTTAACCGGTCACAGGCCTACAACAAGAAAGGCAGCAATCAGAGGTTGCGTTTCCCCTGCCATCATGTAAAAACATATTCACGGCCTGGGGCCATAACACCAAAGAGTTAATTAAAAATTGACGATCAAAACGGGTTTGCTTTGTCCACATGTGTAAGACATAAGGATGCATTTTCCCTTCCCAAATTATAGCCATCATTCATAAATACAGTTAGAAGAAAGTCATGTAGTGTTTCCAACCCTTCTACATGGGCCTCAGACAGTGGTTTCTCAGGGTTTGTTCTCCATGTTGAATTGGTTGAATCAGTGCAGTTTGGGACCTGCACAGGTTTGGGTTGCATACTCATATTCACTTGTCATTCTTGCGCCTTTTTCCCCAACATAGTTCTGCCATGAAGACCCAGTTCTCTTGTCCGAAAGCCTCAATCTTAACGAACAATGCAAAGTGGCTGTTGATGGCTGAACTGCATTGCGGGGGAAATAAATGAGCATGAACATTCTCCCATATTGTCACTGTCACCAACAACTAGTCACACAGCAACAACCCCTAACCCGACACAATCCATATAACCCACTCAAAATGCATGCAACGTTAAAACCCGCGCATCAACTCAAAACCCTCAAAACATCAACTTGTAATAGCATATGATTCGTCTCTTGACTCCAGCTAGATTTTCCATCGCTGTCAGTGAAACCTTTTGACCATACCATGCACAATCCCTTCTGACAACCTCCTCAGAAGACAGATATCTCAATGTAATTCAATGCTCAAGTCTACAAAGTCTATCCTCTGGCAAATTCATGTTTAATCCTTCTTCTAAACAAACCCGGTCTCACTATACAAGCCACCACTCTGCCATTGACACCAGCGATCTAAACAAGCAGCTGAAGACAAGAGCCGTTGTGGTAGTCTGACAGCCAGGACAACAAAACTGGTGCAGGATGTGGGCTGAACAGGCGGCTGTACAAATCCACGGGACATTGGCTGGGGGTGTTGGATGGTGCCCGACATCACTCAACGCTGGCTGGGGAGTGGGTGGAGGCAGGCATAGTTATTAGATAGACAGGCGTATCTGTGGAAGAATGGTGGCTGTGATTTAGTGCACGGTGCTGGTGATCTAAGCGTGTTTGATTTTGGCAGAGAAAGATGGAGGACCGGAGAAGCCAACCGCCACTGTCCCCTTGTCCTGCTTTATCGTAGCAGTATTGTCGTCCAAAGATAGAAAACCCAAGCGCTACAATGAGGGGTTTGGAGTTTTGTAATGACTAGTCAAACTGAATCAGGTGTTGATGAACAAAATATAAGCACAACTCGCATGTATTTTGTTATAATCTCTCTTTATGTCCATGTCTATTACAGCAAGTGAAGAAGGATGAAAGAAACCTATGTTCACAAATGGTGCGTGCACACTTGACCTGGGTCCTGGTTCGAGCCTACTTTATGTTTGAGATTTGGCTTGGTCTGGTCCTCTTCTAGGCCTGGTTTAGTTCTCATCTCATCTGATATTTAAAAAAAAGAAACTGAAGCTTTGGAAGGGGTTGAACGAATGTGAAAGTGGAAATTTACATTTACGCAAATAAGCTGGTGAAAGGGAACACTTATTGACCCTTCATCCTGTCCTTTTCATTTGTTCAGGCTTTGTGCGTGCGTCCACTGAACGTTTTTTAATACTTTTTTACATACATTGAATATAGAATAAATCAGACAGCAGAGGCCAAAAGTACAGTTTCATCTTCACAAAGAGCCAGGCCATTTGTTTATCCTCTGAAGGGTTCGGAAACAGCTTCAGTTTGAATTGGGGAAATTTTGGTAGGACATTTAGTTATCAGTTATTCACCTTATTCCGGAAGTTGTCGTGGGCGCCGCCATCTTGTTTCCGTTGTATTACTTTGTATTTAGCAGACGAGCTAAACGGAAAATAAGTTCTACACGGACTAAAAAGTCGTTTTCAGGCCGCCCAGGAAATCGGTGCGTTGTTGACTTGTTGTTGCTCGTGTTCATTAAACATTTTACACAAATCAACCTACTTTATGTAACATTTTAGTGGCAAGACTTTTCCCTTGTTCGTCATTAGCTTTAACGGAGTTCTCGTCAAACGGAAGTGCGTTTACAACAAAACTGCGTATCTGTGGCACAAAGCGGCAGAAGTGGGCGGGGCAGAATAAGGTGAATATTATCCTGATTCATTTTTAATTCATAATCTCGTTATGTTTCAGAAGTTACAGTGAACCATCCAACATTTTAACACCACTTCACCAGGGACAGTAAAGTCTACTCTGTATTGAGCTCTGGCCTCCTTCAACCTTGTATATTTATGGGTTTCTGTTATTGCCGGTGATCAGCGTTTTGCACAAAGTGAGGTCTTGTCTTATGGTCAAAAGACAAAAAATTTATGCTCTTGTATGTTCTTTTTTTTTTTTTTAAACCATCCAATAAGAATCAAAAACTCCCAGTCAGAGACAAAAGAGTTTAGGATTGTGTCATCGCACATCTTCAGAATTTTCTGTTAGCCTAAAGTTAAACCAATAGAGATTTTAAGATGCTTAATTTTAAATGTAGCTGTCATTTAGTATCCTGACACTGTATAGTTATACTGTAAATAACCAGTAGTGACCCAACAGCTTCGAGTCGTTCCACTGCACTTACACTTACTTTTACTGCCGTTTATCTGATCTCTGTGGTTTTACACTATTATCAAAAAACATGGTGGATTTTGTCAATAACTATTACTTTCTGAGCTCCATTCTATGGTGGCAGTGGCTAAGTCTATATCCATAGGCACATCGAGCTGAGTTGAGCATTTTATTTGCAACTGAACGTGTCAGCGTGTTGACAGTTGAGGGGACAATATGTGCAGAAAAGTAGCCTGTCAAATTGAACTGATGCAGTGGTTACAAAAGTATAACTTTCTATTAATATACCCAAAGTTAAGGTTAAAGACAGAGTACACTTTATTGATGCGTGTAGAGAAATGTGTCCACTGCATTTGACAGTAGCACATGAGATTATTACTAATATAATCAACTAAAACAAATTCATGTATGACTTGTTCTGTTTATGACACCATTGTGAGGACGCCTGACCATTTAAAAGAATAATGTGCTTGTTAATTGTTAATTACTATGGCAACTCTTCACCACTCTGAAAGACATATACTGTATGCCACACTGAAAATACTTGTCTCTTGTAATCCCTGAAAAAAATTACACTATTTTGCCTTCGATTAATGTTTCTTATATATCCATCTTCAACAATATTTCGAGTGTAACACATAATGACTACTTAGAGCCCTTCCACAGCGAAGGTTGTGTCCTGCAGAGCTTGGAACGCCTATGAGACCACTGTCACTGCAGCGGCCAACAACACGGCCCCTAACTCACCCCTCTCCCCGCGCTTTTATTACAATCAGTACCCACGTCTGGTCCGCTCGCGCCGGGGAGAAATGTGCCACAACTAATGATCGAGATGGTCTTGGGGGTCTGGATTGAAGTGTTGTAAGAATTCTGGTGGTGTAAGCAATTTATTTCTTAACACGTAGTTCATATTGTTTAAGACACCCCATGAATCTGCCAAGTGTAATTCGAAATATGGTTTTAATACAGGATCGCAGTCACCACGGGGACCAGGAAATATATCTGACCTCTTCCCACCCCCGAACATCAAAACTGAAGAGCTCATGGAGGAAAAACATATCGACCACGACTGGGTTTACGGTTTATGGGGACTTTTTTCCCCTTTAATTTGGTTTTGCTGTTTATATACTGCAAAAAAAGCATTTCTAAATAAAAAGTTGTATTTTTTTAAGTGTTTGAAATGTATTTTTTCTGATTCAGGCAAGTTGTAGCTTCTTTCCCAGACTCATTTCAAGATATTTATGACTGGTTTCTCGAAATGTCTATAGTTCTATTATTATTTTTTTTTATTTTGTTTGTTGTTTGTAAAGTAAAATTATCTGAGAGCAAAAACATCAGCAAAACTTAAAGGTGCACTATGTCTCTTTTCTGGTTAGGGACTGCTGCTTGCGAATCTCCATGGAGATTTTATTGCTTAGCCTGGAATGTCCCACAGTATGGCATTAAACCTGTCACTCATATAGTCAATTTAAAGAGTTATTGCAAATATCTGTTAAAAAAAAGTGTATTCTTACAAACTCTCCTCCGATCTAATCCGTACGGCATACTTTGTAATATTCTAGGCAAACAAATAACATCACCATGGAGACAAGCAGGTGGCAGACCTTCCAACAGAAAAGTTACATTTTGCATCTATAATACTTTTATTAAACCAATCAGAAATGTCGCCTAACTCAAATCACGTAGAACTCACTTTTTTTCCCACACTATTCAGTTGTTTAGCCTGTTTATTTTCGACGTGCACATAGTCACAAAAGCCTTGACCTCCAATTACGAATAAATAGCAAACAGGACTTCAACATATACTGTCCACACCGTCCACTTAAAATGAAGAACTTCCTTGACAGGCAGTCGACACAATGCGATTTGTCCATCCATCTTATGTTGCATGTGGAAGTCGTCGGATGTTTCCCGTGGAGCAGGAAGAGGATGTCCAATCAGAGCCACAATTATAGAGACAGACATATGGAATACAGATCAGAATGGAACAAACAGCCACGAGTTAACACGTACGTCCACCGAAATAGAAAGGGAAGTAATCACTGATAACTTTATGTAACTTCTAGCAGTATGCATTCAATTTCAGCAAACAAACGCGGGTCAAACTAATCAAACAGTCAACACACATGGCCCTCAGAAGGCAATAGGTTGTGTTCACGTGACATCACAACATTCCATCAGCCATTAATATTTAATACAGATGGTGCGCAGCTAAAATAATTATGTTAAATGTTAAAGTGCAGATTTTTGTTGTAGTACAATGAGTTTCATGGCAAAGTCTAATGTTTCAAAAGGGTAAAGTGTTTCTTGCCTCCGTCTGAAGTTATGACATCAACACATTCTAAAACATGAACGGAATCTATATAAAAATGTTGGATCATGCAACTTTTTGTTTGTTTTTTGAGTCGTTTCAAACATACAGTGTCAAGTTTCTTTGCATGATCTTTGGTTTAGTTTTTATTAATTGTTGGAACTAAGTTAACGCTGAACTATGGGTGAATACATCAACATTTTTTGTTTGTTTACCATATATACTTGGAAGATTAGCACATTTACCTATATTTGTAACATACAAGTACATTGAAACAATATTCTCTGTATTTAATGTACAGAAAGAGGGGTAATTGTTCATTTATACGCTAAAAAGCACGGGACCAAAAATGTATCCCTGCGGCACACCCGTGATGTTCTCTTTCAGCAGGACTTTCAGTGACTATTTTGTAGTGATTTTCACCTTTTCATTCAAGGGCTTATTCCACATTTCTGTCTTTGTCAAAGCCTGTAGCAGGTCAACATACACACTACATATTACACGGGTGTAAAGGGCAAAGGTTGTCTGTCCTCAGTGAATACAGAAAGTCACTTACCAAGGTCTTGTAAAAGAAAATAATAAAACAAATCTTTGGGGCCCATTTGTAACTCATAAGATGGGTGGTGGTGGCACAGACTGTCTGCCAACCAATTAGTTAGTAGTGGGTTCAAACCTTGGCTAAGTATTCTCAGGAGAATACGCATACATTACCCACTCCAGTTGTAACAGAAAGGACTTTGGTTACTCTATAATGACCATTTATTAAGAATGATTCAAGCTTAGTAACTGAGAGGTTAGGGTTTGTAGTCAGGGTATGCGATTGTTATCAAGCCTGAATCCTTCTTAATAAACTATTTGCTCATTATTACGTCTCACTTCAAGTTTTATTAAGGCTAATCAGTTATCATAAAGTGTTAGTACCGGGGCAGTAGAAATGATGATGTACTGTATTTAGCAGTTTGAGTAAATATTGCTCTCGAATTTAGGCTGCCATTACACATTGCAGCATTAGCTCGGTTCGTTGAGCGTTTGTGATCCAAAGGTCAATGGATCAATAATGTCTTTGAGTCCATGGGCAAGACACTTGGGTGCGTTCACACTTGTCATTATTTGGTCCTAAAATGAGCCCATTTCAGTCCTGATGTAGACTTGATTTGATCCTGTTTTAGTTCTTTATTCAGTCCTTTTTAGTTTTGCGATTAGTCCTGATTTAATCCCAGTTTGTGCAAGTCCCGAGCTCACCCCTAACCCGCCTGCTCTCCACAAAAAAAGTGCCGTACCGTCCGCATAACTTTATCTCGCTAACAACTTCATTTAAAGCCAATCTCTGCAGCACCTCTGTCTTAGTCCCGATGCAGGTGCCTGGAGGAGGAGCAGGAAGCGAGGGGTGAGAGAGTTGAAAACAGGGGTGAGGAGAGGTAGCGCTGGTGGGGGTGTGCTTCCAGGCTGAGGGGGAGGAGGGGCAGAGTAAACAGGCAGTAATTAAGAGCAGAATATTTGCTATCATTGCACTTTTCATCTCGCAAAGGGCCGCTTCAGAGCCGTTTCTCCAGTTCTTTCTCTGCATCCGACGCTAATTTCCCTCACGTCAGCCACTCTCCTCTGCCACCGTAGCCGTAGAGTCACCGCGTGTGTGTATGTGTGTGTGTGTGTGTGTGTGTGTGTGTGTGTGTGTGTGTCTTAGGGGCCCTGGGCATCTTTAGTGCCAATTAAGAAAAGGGGCACACAAACCAGGCCCCGCTGAACTAGCGACTACTGACAGGAGGGAACTGAGAAAGCGAGCGAGAGGAAGGGGACATATCTGTATTTAGGATCTGCATTACAAATTTATTATTCCCTAATACAGCGCATTAGCACGACGGAGGGCTCATTGTTATTCCGATGCATTTGAGTGGCTATTTGTATGAATGTCCAACTGGATACTGTCGCAAGAAAAGGTAAAAAGGCAGTATTTGTACAATCTTTGCACTTTTCTCCCTTGAATTAAGTTTTTTAATGATTATTTATGTTTTTATTTGTTTGTATTGTGATTTTAAACAACCAAATAACCAAAATATGGTTACAAAAGATAATTTAATCATTATCTCTGCAAATAAACTGTTAAATACAACGCAAAATTAGGCTTGGTCCTTTGCATGTGAACATATTAATTTTGGCGAGCTGTGGAAAAAAACTAAAACGTTTGAGCACAGTAAGTCTATAATATTACTGTGGCTCTTAATTATCGAACTTGCAGGTGAATGTGAGAAAATCTTACATTTAAAGATATCAATTTGAAACTTCTCCTGTAGTTCACACACATAAATGTAAAAAAAAAAAATGTATTACAAGTTTTTCATCATGTCAAATTTTCATATAGAAATAAGGCATTTTATGTGTAAAAACGGCCAAAATTGCACATATTTGGGACGTCTCAATTTGAAAAAACATTTTTTTGGTTCAATTTTGTATACAAATACAAAAAAAAAAAGGTACAGCGGGGATTTGGATTTCTTATTGAATTTTTGAGTGAACTAGATCGGACTAAAAATTGGCCTAAAAATTCAAATTTCACCTTGTTTCTTTGATTTAAAAACTTTTCTAAACCAGGTTTAGAATTAGATATCAACAAATCCTTCTGTGCGTACCGTCAAAATCTAAGTAAGATTATAAACTTTGACATGTGTAGGTGTTACTTTAAGTAGTGATTTTTATGTCCTCATGGGAGAAAAATAAATTTTTACTGACACTTTCTTCTTGTCAGAAATTTTTACCTGCTTGTTACGCGGCCCCGTGCAAGCATGTAAACAAATCCTACTTGACAAAAAGGAATTGTCATTTAATAGTTAAATTAGTAGACAGAATTAACCTTCACCAAAGATGAAAAAAAAAAAAAAACATCCTTTGAAGTTGCAGTGTCCCATAGAAATCTATGAAGTGTATTAAATTAAACATTAAAACAAGTGTGGACAAGTTGGACAAGTGTGTTGTTTCCACGTGAAAGGCTGTTGAGCAAACTGAAAAAAAAAAAAATGCCTGTAGTGTCTTAGAATTGTGCATTGGCATTGAAGTACAGAAAGAAATAGATTATAATATTCTAAAATCAGAAAATAAAAACAAATTTGGTACTTCTAAGATTATTACTTGTATTAATAATAATAACAATTAATTTAAATGATATTGCAGTTTACATTCAAAGAACAAATCTCAAAGTGCTACAGATGGTCAAAAACACACACTATAGCAACAAGCATAAACATAAAATCCGTGAGTTTTTACACTTATTTACATTTACATTTGAACTTAAACCATATGAAACCTGTCATTATAACACCTATGGTTATTGTTGTCCCAGCCTACCTAATAAGTGACCTTGGAAAGCCAAATGCATTTCATTTAATTACTAAAACTGTTAAAACCTGGGCGTTAAATCATGCGCTGAAGGTGTAATGCATCTATAAAAGCAATGCAAATGGCTCTAGTTACACATTCCAACACTTGCTCCGGCCAAAACCCAATAAATTACATTGATTTGTGCGCTCTTACATCGACTAAGCTGCAGGGTCAGGGGTCTCTAAGCCAGTCGAGTCTTAAACCACTCCCAAATTCTCAACCTGGCTAACGCTAACCACCCTGACTTCCCGTAATCCGCCATTTTTTCCCCTTCTCTCGGCTCAATAAACCACCCGCACACACAAACAAACAAACAGCAGCATCAGAAGGCTACTGTGCACGGAGTAACAACAGCGCTGGGTGTAGTAAAAGTGCAGGAGCAAGGGGCCGCAACTGCAATTAGCTTACTACAGGTTCCCAGGCCCCAGTCATTTGTGTCAGCCACCCAGTAATTCAGGCTGTAAAATATCCGCTCGGCCCGGTAAGTGATGGCAGACGGAGGGGAGAGAGAGAGAAAGGGAGAGAGAAAGAGAGGCTAAGGGGAAGAAGGGAGGAAAAAGAGTATACAATGCTGAACTGATTTGTGATGCTCCGGGCCAAGCGCTTGCATTCTTTATACAATCCTGCCACAGTAATCCGGCCACCTGATATAAACATCAGGCTGGAGCGCGGGGAGGAAGTGAGGATACTGGGGCTATTGCACACAAACAAATATATACCTTTACTGTGGGCAAAAGAGTGCAACAGGATCTAGAAGAAACCTGAAAAACTTTGAAAAGATCGTTTTTAGACTGTGTACTGGGAACGGAACCTTTGTAAAAACGTTGGATAATGTAACTTTTTGTTTGTTTTTTGTCATTTCAAACATATTTTCAAGTTTCTTTGCATGATTTTTGTTTAGTTTTTAGTAATTGTTGTATCTAAGGTGACACTGAACTATACGCGAATACGTCAACATTTTAATTTGTTTAGAATAAATATTTGGAGAATGTGCATGTTTACCTCTATTTGTAATATAGTACAATGTAACGTTTTTTTCTGTACTGAATGTACAAACAGAGGAGTAGTTGCAGGGGCCCAAAAATGAGTCCTTGTGGCACACCCATGGTGTTCTCTTTCAGTGTATGGCTTACAGTGACTAATTTGTAATTATTTTCACTTTTTCATTCAATGCCATTCATTTTTATCTTATGTACTGTGTTTAATGAGCTTTTCTTGGTCAAAACAAAGAATCAAATGATGGCCATTGTTGTTGTAACATGGAGTGGTTGGCCTTGGGGCTGCACAATTTCTGAAAAATATATAATTGGGATTTTTCTGACCAGTGTTTGCGATTGCGATTAGATTTGCGGTTTATGTTTGAAGAATACAATTCTGTTTAAATTTCACATTTTAAATAGAATTAACCAAAAGACTGAAATAGGTTTATAAACTGACAAACTAATGAAAGGCTCAAATTAAGTGAATTTGATGCATTTCAAAACCACCAGACCACCAGACGTGGTGCCTAAACACTGAATGATCCCTTCGCGCTTGCACAATTCGAGTTTCAATACCAACAACATCACACCTGTGACACTTGGAGGGCCAATCAGAGGCTACAGCCGACTGGCATCCGTTTACTCATTTCCTGTTTTCTTCGTGTGTATGAGTTCATATATTTGTTTGACAAAGCACTAATACACTTTGTATTGCTTGTTGCTTGGAGTCTGGTGACTGTTTAGTCAGACTGCGGATTTCTCCGCCTTCCACTGGCTGTGACAGCGATGATTTTCATCCTAAAGCTGAGTTATATTGTTAGCAAATTTACCTCTCCTGTATCAGTCGGCATACGCACCCTCTTCTCGCAGCTTATGCAAAATACAACAGTCATATGTAGACAAAATTGCAGCCTTTACGATATGCTAATGGAGTATTTTCAAATTGCCATTTCGATTCGACTGCTTTAAATCTTGCAGCCCTAGTTGGTATTATTTATTTTCCATGTACGTTTTTACGTTTCATGCAATCTTCTCATTCAGCCAGTCCTTGTACAAAAAAAGCGCAGCTAAAAATGTTTGTGTTTTTTGTGTTTTTTAATTCAATTAAATTCATTTTCACAGCGCCCAAAATCACAACAACAGTTGCCTCAATGGGCCAATTCATCTTCTGACACATTCTAATTTAGGTTTAATGTTGAATATTGCAAAGTCATTGGAGCTAGATTATGCTTCCAAAGAGTGATCAAGAAATGATTACTGAAGGACACATATATAATTGACTTTGTGATGTTTTCCTCTCATTTAAAACATTTCCACTTCTTTCATTAAACCTGTTTCACAAGGTTGTCTTCTTTGAGTGCTCAGAAATTCCCCTGTTTCAAATTTACCTGGATAGTTGTGTAACAAAAAAAAAATTAACCTGGAAATCTCCTGCGTTGTTTTCAAGTCCATAAACCATCACGGGACTCGCATTTCTCAAAAACTGTGTTCACTGTGAATGCATGGATCAATAAGCACATGAGTCACCTTGCCTAAAGGCTTCATTAAGTTTTTTTTTCATTGTTCATTCCCATTGTTGACAGCAGAGGGTGCTACAATTCCTAAAACAGAGACTTATTAGTGTTGAAATTAGTAGTATTAGAGAAATACTAATACCAAGGTGACCAAAAGCATGATTGAAAGCCAATTAAAGGTGCAGTTCAGAAACATGAAAAACAGAACTAGTTCTTTTTTTAAATCTTTACATCAGTCACATGTATCACTCACTTACCTACTGCAGTCCCAGCATCCTAAATATTCAACACCATGAGTTCATCAGCACTTTTCACAAGTCTAACGTCTAACACAAGCTAACAAACAAAACAGATGCAAAAGTGCTGTGGTCTCATTTTCCCCCAAATAGATGCTTGTACGGTATATCTGTACTGGGGCAACACAGATTTGACTTTATCAGGAACATGAAGTAGTTGTTTTTTGTAAAAATAAATACATAAATAAAAATCTGGTACAGCACCTTTAAAGCACCAATTACACATCATATGTCCAACAAATAAAAGATACAGCTGGAGATTTGGAGTTGAACAGCACAGAATTTCATTATTACAGCATTTGTAATGTTGTAAATATAGAGACAGAAGTCGATAGTGCATACATTTTAAAGCCACAATATGATTAAGGTAAAGAATCAAGGAATCAGGGTAAATATGGATTTTGGAGTCTGGTTAAGATAAACGGTGCAGTTAACCAATGTGTTTTTTTCTTTGTATGAAAAATTATAAAATTAAACGAACAACTTAAGATTACCTTCACAATATCTATGCTGCGGTCTCAAAGAATTACCTTTACTCCGTGTGGCATTGATCAGAAGGCCTTATGTAAATACAGGCATTAAGAAGAGCTGTGCTTGTGTGTCTATACGAGAGTGTATCTCAAGTGTACAGGACCCCAAGGGCAGCCCTGGGGCACGCCTCCGGCCTCTGCTCTGACGCAGACAGCAGCAAGACACACCAAGACTGTACCCTGCAGCCAAGCCATCAAAACACAACCGAGACTGTGACAGCCGCTAACCTTTCCAGATAACATGCACGGCCTTACGAACAATTACAGGAATTACAAGCAACCCAAGTGATCATAGGCTTTACAAGGACAACCATTCACGCCTACTTTGTCAAGGATAAAGAGGGTGAGGGTTAAAGCCGTGGTACCAAATTTTTAAACTGTGAAATAAGGAAGTATGCATTTTAACCTTTCTAACTCATTGCTAGTTCTCACAAACCCTTTGGGACATCACCAGCTTTTACATGCATGGATTTATTCGGCCACTACTAGCACAGCTTTTTCAGACAGAACAATCAAGTAGGGTGTTATCTCCTGCTCAGCCAATCAGCTCTAATCCCAAAGCAAAAAAAAAAAAAAGGTTGAGTACTCCAGCTTTAAGCATTGCACCAATCCGCCCTCCACCACCAATCAGTGACGCAAAGTGACGCATTCAAGTATTTCTGTAGACCCTAAAACCAAAACAGCAGTTGTCTTGCAGACCTTTTCAAAATTGTTGATTTAATAAACAGAAAGTTAGAAAAACAAACAATGAAACGGTTATTGGTCAATAATACTGTAGCGTATCAGACAATGTTCGAAGGAAGTAAGAAAAATTATAACTGTCCTAGAGCATCCCATGTCTTGGTGCTCGAAAAGAAACAGCTACGAAAAACCCTGCGTCCCGTCTCGCTGGAACAAAAATCCAAACGAGCCTCAGCGTGACCAACTGCACAGTCACAAGTAAGTAAAATAAACCGTTTAATGTTCAAGCCAACAACTACAAGAACAAATGCCGACATTAGGACCTATTTTGTACCAAAAAACATATATAGCTACAAAAACATGGAGAAGAACAAAGTACTTCAATGACCAAAATGTGTAAATAGTAATAGTGCTAATAGTAGCTTGGGGCTGCATGCTACTGTTAGCACCAGAAATCTTATTTTCAACTTTGTCTAGGGTCATCTCCTCGTCTCCATTGAGGTACATTTAATGCCATACTTTGAAACTTTCAAAGAAATAGCATATCCTAGGAGACAAGCAGGCGGCAGACTCTACACCAGAAAGGTACGTGAACCTTTAAGATAGACTTAAGAATGACCACAGCTACGTTTCAAATTGTCAAAACTTACAGCGATTGACGCACCATATGTGACACAGTTAACAAAAAAAAAAAATGAAATAAATACAACGTAAACTTTCATTTAAAAAAAAAAAAAAAAAAAAAAAAATGAAATAAATACAACGTAAACTATGGGTGCACGGTGGCAGAGCGGCTAGAGCTTCTGCCTCTCAATAAGGAGATCGTGGGTTCGAATCCCGCACCACCCCAACATCGTGGTTTCGAATTCTGAACCACCCTAACATCACACGATCTCTCTGGGTGGAGTCTGCATGTCCTCCCCGTGTTACCGTGGGTTCTCTCCGGGTTCTCCGGCTTCCTCCCACCGTCCAAAGACATGACTGTGTAGGTTAATTGAGAACTCTAAATTGTCCCTAGTGTATGAATGTGAGAGTGAATGGTTGTCTGTCCTTGTCTGTCTCTCTGTGTTAGCCCTGCGACGAGTTGGCCACTGTCCAGGGTGTACCCCGCCTAAGGCCCAAAGTCACTGGGATAGGCTCCAGTCACCTGCGACCCCTAACGGGAATAAGCGGTAGAAAATGAATGAATGAATGAACAACGTAAACTTCTTTCCAAATTACTGTCAGTGCCAAAAGTTCACATTTCCTTCTTTACATCTGTTTCTTTTGTAGGTTCTGCATAAAAACAAGCCAGTTTCAATCTTTCAGGGTCTACTCATCATTACATCATCGTTCATTTTGTATTTCTACAATAATGAAGACCATCTTGCAACACAGAGCAGTTCAAATACAGTGAATAAACATTGTCGAAAAAATTGGAATTCATTACATTTCTGCGAACAGTGTTCAAGCTGGAATAAACCCAGTTCCAGTTTTAGAAAGCCGCACTTAACATGGCGCACTACACATGCCGCCAGCTGAAGTGTGGAAAGGTAGCTGTTAGCTCTCTAAACACTTATTAGCTGGCATTGTAGGTTCAATCTAATTACCTGATGGAGTTGCCTACATGGGTTTCTCTTCCGTCTGTCAGTGCACTCGGAGCAAGCCACTCATTATCACAGCCAGACGGGCCTTAGCTGCAGGTTGTGTTTTACTTTCGCCCTGAGGTGTCATTACGGCTGTCACTGTAAGGCGATAGGCTGACAAGTTTGCATATACGGCAGTGAGAATGCACGAACACACGCCTGGTGTTAAAAGTGGCATGGCTAAGCACTCAAGGTACAGTGAATTGAAGTAAATCAAGAAAAATGAAGCTGTTTTGTAAAGCTAATACTCACTGAATTGGAAATGTATTGATGCAAAATGCAAAAGGATGTGTTCAAGTTTTAAAATGTGATACTGTCAAAATATAAGGAAGCAGGATTAGTTTTAAAGTCAAATTCTTTGAAACAAATCCACAACTAAAGCAGCATTAACAGTGGTAGTCTAACAGAGTTGTAAAAAAGAGATCAACCAGTCACTACATGTCACTAAAAACACCATCACATTTGGAGAGAAAGTCACTTACAAGGGACATGATACGTAAAATGGACTTTTCGTTGGTGTTTATGTCATAATGGTGTTCCTTCATCTTTAGTTTATTGAAAGTTTTGTTTTGATTGATCCACTGAGTAATCCTGCGTCATGCCTCGCTCAGCCAGGTCTAGCTGTCACAAGCTTTGATCAGGGCACTTGCAAGACCACATGCAAACGGATAGGTGTGGACATGCAAGTCATCACTTATGCTGCGCTCACACCGTGGCAACAAAAGTGGCTAGTTTACCTATAAAGTCTATGGTGGACAGCCAGAGCAGTCAGCAGTCAGCCCCGGCACAAATCCTTTGGCCGGGGCTGACTCAGGAGATAAACAAAGCTGCGGATGAAAACCATTCAGAGATTACACCTCAGTCATGTATATGTGTATTTCATTATCCGGAAGAAGGACGAAAACAAACCACACAGCATCAAAAATGGATGACAAACTTATCTGTGTGGCAGTGCCCAGAGCTCTGTAATGTCACACTGGTGGACTACAGAGACAGGAACAAGAAGGACCTTGCCTGGAAGAAGGTTATCCAGAAGATTGGACTGTCTGGTAAATGCAAATGTGCATTGGACGCACCCTGTGTCTGCTGGTGACTATTTTTTTCAGCCTCGCGAGGCATCCATTACACGCAACCTATGCGGCTGTCCTCAAAATACAGAGGTGTCCAACTAGGGGAGGCCGGCACAGATTTGACGACACAGTGTGAACGCACTGACTTGAGTCACTATTTTGATGACTTGATGAATTGGACCAAATCTTGGGATTCAACTAGGACTTGAAGGCCAATGATTCGGAACTTGAGTTGGACTTGGAGCCTTCTGACTTGAGACAACTTGATGCTTAACTAAAAAAAAAAAATTGTTGTCAAAACTATTTTCTCTTTATAATCAATACTCAGATGTGGCCAGGCCTTTTTTTTTTAATCATATAAATTGCAAATGCCATTTTCTGAAATTTGGTACAATGGCTTGAAAGGATTTGAAACTCCAGCCAAGGACTTGGACTTGATTTGGAACCTTGGACCATTGACTTGGGACTTGTTTGAGTTGCAAAACAATGACTTGGTTGCACTTCTGCAATAGCACAGGAAAGAAACTTGCAGAGGGTTGCCTGCGTGGACATGACTGTAGCGTTCGGTGTGTGTGCTGATCTCCTTCCGTTACTTCTAAATATTAGGAATTCCGGTGACAGTTGCACTGGATCTTATTATGTTTATAGTTGAATACAAAAGCCTGGAAGAAAAAAACAAAAAACGCCTGCTTTGAAAGAGCCACTCCTCCTTAATACTACGATTGGGATGTGTATAGAATCTGTGAATACAAGTGAACAGAATATAGAACAGAACAGTGGAGAAGTGATGGCAGACAGGATGGTCGTTTGCACAAGCCTGTGTGTCACTTCCTATCAGGCGACAGCACGAGTGAGAGATACAGTATTGCCTGTGCCGTGTTCAGAGCCTCACTCTCACACAGGCAGCGTAATGTGGGCCCAGCCATGCTTATCTGGCTCTCCACGGCTGTGCGGCCTCCATGCAGAGCAGCCGCAGCTGTCGACAGAGGCCCGATCATTTTGGACAGTATCATTAAATGCCATGTCATTACCCGTTATGGAGTAGTGCTCTCATGGCTGCCTCTCCCTGGAGATGGCAAACCCCATCTGATAGGAACCCAAGTGTGTGTTTGCATGTGCGCGTTAGCCTGGGACTTCTGACAGAGGCGAGTGCAGACAGCAGCGGTGGGCAGAGCGGAAATGGGATGGACGGGGTTGAGAGACAGAATTGGCATTAAATTTCCGACATAGCGCGAGGATTGACTTTGACTGGAGCGCAAGGGGGCTGTTAGCTTATCTTTAGGCCGTGTTTGTCACAGCACTGAGGGCAGCTCTGGTAGACAGGCGGCGAGAGGGGAAGGGAAGGCGCGCTGAGTGGAGCCGAGCGTGGGCTGAACGATATGGATAGGTGAAGCCTCCCGCTGGGACTCTCTGCCTTAGCCAGAGAGCTGCGCCGGCAACGAAGGAGGAGAGGAGGCTAAATTGAAGGTTTATTTATCCAATTCACTGTCAAGGTCGGCTTGTCGGTGAGCTGTCCTGTGTGTGTTCACAAAATGCCAAAATCGGGATGAATTGTTTAAAACAAGAGAGCAAGAGCACACGCCGAGGAGAGGGGGGGATCAATGACCTTTGGGTGCGTCAAGCTTCAAGCTGCCAGCTGCTCTTAAGGCTGTCCTTACTGGCCATTATGGCTGCCTTTTAAAACAAGGAGTGCAAGAGGAGCTGTCCACAGCGGTCCACCATCAACACTAACAGTCTCATTTACAAAGTGCTGCACATTACCTCGATAGTCTGCTGTTCAGAGACAACATGTCTTATATACAGAGAGCAGAACTTCTGCATCTTGGGACTTGTACTTTACCAGTAAAATTGTTCAGGTCTACAGGATAGCTGTTTGTGCACTTGCATGTATGATATGTTCAGAACGAGGAAGGTTGTTAATTATGCCCATTTATTTCCTCACAGAACAAGTTGTAAAGTCTTCTTATATCCCAGCCACTTCGAAAAGGTAAAATCCATTTTGTCCAATGGTATTTATTATACTTATGTATTTGCCACACCCTTCTGCTTAAGTCAACAAAGACCAGACGTTTTTAGACAAAATCAATTTGCAATCAATGCCCAGGCTGTACAAACAGGAGTAATACTGCGTTTTAGAAACTACAAACAACCATTCTACTCAGAACCAGTTAGTTGCAAGAACATACAGTATTATAACACAATCGTCTGTCATTTAGCATACATGAAATGATCGTGTATAGTGGAAGTTGGGAGTGAGAACAAGCTATCACAGGGCTATCTACTTCACTTTTACTTCATAATGTATTAGAGGCTCCTGAAGCAAAACCCAGGAGCCAATGCAACTGCAGCTGATTAGTGATAATCAGTTTATCTTGTAACCTCAGGAAGAACACCACAAGGGAAGAGAGAGCGTGGCTGATGGGCCGTCCTGGATCAGCTTCACTGCCCCTGGAAATGCACTCTGAATGGGAAAAGAGCTGCTGATGTAGAACATTAATCAGCTCCAGTTTGCCCGCCCCGAGTCGACTCCACTGCTGTTCCCACTGTGGAACACACTATCCTTTAGAGGGACCCCCTCGTCAAAGTTTTGGAAGGCCTCTGTCAACGTGAAAAGAACATGACCTTTAAGATCGTATCAGCATGTTTGCTGGTGCATACACAGCCAACCAAGGGTTCAGTGGCCCGTCAGAAAAAGGAGAGTGAAAATACAAGAGAAAATACAGGAAAGGGAAAGAAAATTGTAATTCACTCAGAAGGCTGTTTGTGTCGGAGCAGTTTGCTGACTCTCAGGAGTGAGCCGTGTTAATGCCACACTGGGAGAGAGAACATGATCGTTCTTACATATGATTGTTTTGTATATTGCTCCTAAAAGGCGAACAAGTCAAGTGCTGAAGATGCATCATCGACACTGCATCAACTTATCAAATCTTTATTTTTATTTAACCAATGTTTAAAACAGTATATATTGGAATTTAGTGTTTGAGAACTAATTCTCATTTAGTACATTCAACATAAAACACAAGAATTGACAAGAGACTTTCCCCATGGGGTAATTTCTTCGCTGCATTTGACCCAACCCTCAGTACTCCTGGGAAAAAATATCACAACAAAGAAAATGGACCAAGATGAACAAACTCCATAGAGCAAAGTCCTTTATGACCCAGGAATCCAACCGAAAACCGTGCGATGTGAGCAGCTGCTTGTCTGTATTGAATGTAAAGAGCTGATGTTGTGATGGTGGTCATCTGTCACCTCCTACACCCGTCACACCCAGGCTCTAATGCACATGCTCACTCCCCTGAACACTAAAACACAAAAGCGACCTGAACTTTCATTTCAAAATTTAGCAACTGGTGTGAAATCCACGTATTCAATGTTACAGTGAGTTTTTCT
Organism: Rhinogobius similis; assembly: GCA_019453435.1. NCBI lineage: Eukaryota > Metazoa > Chordata > Actinopteri > Gobiiformes > Gobiidae > Rhinogobius > Rhinogobius similis. The sequence goes on along the minus strand of CM033621.1, from coordinate 10,165,711 downwards.
TTCTTTTTTTTTATTTTTCAAATCAGCTGCCTTGAAGAAAACAAGTGGCAGCAGCTGGTCGCCTTCACCCATTGAATTAAACATTGACCGTCTGATTCCTGCATTATGGTTAAGGTTCAGGTGATTGTAGTGATTATTACCATAAGTTGGTCAAGTTTGATGCTTTTTTGGGTTTTTTTTTATACCGCAGTGTCTCTAAACTGCTTTATGACATTGTGAATTATTGATTGGATGCATATGTTAAATCTAACAAGAAAAATAATGAATTGGCAATGTTACTGTCTAGGAGTTTAACAATGTTTTTAAAATGGTACGACGCATTCCGAATATTTGACTTTTTTCAAACTATTCAATTTGATTCGATACAGCTCTTTTAAAATTATAGTTTGATACATTACAGGGTTTTTTGTGGGAGTAAAACCAATACGGAGACCCTGGATGATATTAGGAATCAAAGAGTGATTAAACATAAAAACAATAGATGCTTTTCCTTAAATTTTTAGGAACTACCCAGTCTCCCATGCACACTCACACAGTTACAGTTGCCTGAAAGTGGGTCTAACTGGGTTTAACATTAGAACGTTGCAGTATTCAATTAAGTATCGAGTACAAAAGTACATTTCCCTTCATCCTGCTCCTTTTTGAGCACTGCAAACCATAAACAAGGCTCAAACAAACAATGACAACAACAATAAAACACATTCATTTAGTTATTCAGAATTTGAGTTACTACTTACTAGTTGAAATTCAATTTTTGTGTTCAATTAATTTCTCTTGTGGATTAAAAAGGTTTGTCTAAGTCAGAAAATGAAAACATGAAACACTCAATAAAGTTAATGCTATAAATGTACTTTTAACAAAAAAGGTTCCTGGTCTGAAGTAACTGGCCCAAAGTGTGGCCTCAGTCCCTAGTTCCTACTCTAAATGGAGACTGAAACTTTAAAAAGTACCAGGAACTGAAAAAGGTTCCTAAAATGGGAAAACCCTATTGCTGACATTTGTTTTCAGCTTTTGACCCATCTTCCCACAAAACAAAAAGCAACTCATTTCCAAATTTCAACCAACATCTTCATGAATACCTTTTTTTTTTAAGCTTGATTGTAGAACCACGTCACCAAGAAGAAACCCTACAGGACGCAGGGAGAACATGCAAACTCCCCGCAGACAAACGCACGCATTTTCCCGATCGAACCCGGCGACAAACCATTGCTCCTCTTGTTTGATTATTGTAAAGCCTAACACTGAATAATTCCCCCCGTACACCTCCAACTCTGGGGTATTGACGGAAACCTGATCCAACTGTGTAATACCCTTTTGTAAATCACACAAGTCGCATGTTCACGGAATGAGTTTAATGGCAAATCTCCTTCTCCGTAATGTGATATCAGCCGTACACCGACCACAATGAATGAAAGCGCGTGTACAATGCATATACCCCCGGCGTTACAGATTAAGCTCCCATAACGCATCGCTCCCCTGGTCTCCCTGGATACATGTGTTGTTTACTTAAAGTGCAAGCCTTGTTTCCCTTCAGTTTTTCCCAGTACAAAGAAAGTCCCGCTGTAATGGGGCATGTATTTCCCCCAAGCACAGTGCGATTACCATTTCTATTTTTCCCAGCGCGTCGTCGTATTCTCTGTCAAAGTTAAGGAGAGATCACACAATATCTCGGCAAGAAAGATCCCAGGGCTGCAACAATGCCGTCCTTTTGCCAAACTCTGTCCCTATCTTGAGATTATTCTGCAAGGGACAAAGAGGGGGAAATATATCGGAAATTAATAGTGTATGTTGTTTTTTTTCAGGTTGTGTATTCCCAAAGTAGTCTTTTTGGAACTGAAACGTGATGCAGAGCAAAGAGAGAGAGAAAAAAATCTTTAGGTTGTAGATATACTGTAAACTTATCCCATGAATATAGATAATGGTTTGTGGTTTATGGGTTAAGATTAAGAGTCTTAAAGCGCCTATGTCGATCACCTCATTTTACTAAAACTCAGTCATCTCAGTCATATTTAAGACAAGAGACGGTACAGAAACCTTTTTTGTCAGTTTGCTCTCTCAAAATATAAGCTTCCATCAAGACATTATCCAATCTGCACTTAAATACCTTTTAGTATTTTTATTGACTTTTACCGACTTGTATCCATAGTTTTACATGGTACATTGTCATTTCAAAGGCAGTTTTCAAAGTTAATTGCAAAAATCTTGTTACCATCTTCTGCAAATATTATCAATGGGAATAATTTTGCTTGAAATTTATCAAGGAGGGTTGGTATAATATTGTCACTGCAGTAAAATACACTTGACTTTTGAAAACGTTATTATACAAAGACTAAACTGCAAGCCTTCGATGACTTTTTAAAGTTGCACTTATCTGTTTTTGCACATTCAGTTTTTGAGACATAAAGATCAGCCCTTAATGGAGTAGATTTGGGACAATTTTCACACAAGAAACACATTTTTCTGATTCTTTAAACTTCAATTCAACAAAATAAAGCTGTACGCACGAATTTGTATTTATCAAAAAAATAATTTCTGGGACATTAAAGGAGCTTTGGCAGAATTTTAGTGTACTGTCATGATTTACAAACAGGAAGTAAAATTTGAAACCTAAAAAAATGGCTAAACTGCGAAAGATTTAACATTTTCTGTACAAAATCTTAAATATGACTGGCACTTACAGTCTTTATGATTAGCTTGGCACAGAGAGACAGAGAAAAAGTTGGCAACTAAAATGTACCTTTTCACTCCTTTTGCAGCAATTTACAGTGAGATTTACAATTTACACTGGATGCCAACAAAGTTATTTGTGTTGATCTGGACTTCATTGGGTGTGATAAAAACGGAAATAAAAATGCTTTCAGAATATATCTCATGGGTTTTAAAATAAAGAGTTAATGCTTGAATGTATTATGAAAGAAGAAATAAATTCAATGTACAGTTGTGGTTTGATACACACTGAAAAGTCACCTGAAAAGTAGTTTCTTCTTTCTATGACCTTTGTTATCAGTCACTATGAAATTACACTTACAGAGTGCATCCAGCCGGCAGATGGCGCCAGCACAATATATGATCTAGCGAAGTTAGCCGCTGAAAAGACGCTATGATGCAGTTATTGTGTTTAGACGACAGAATTGCTCAGAACGAGTTTAGTGATGATTTAAGGACTTAAAACAGCGGAAGATTCTCGGATAAGTGACGTAGACGATCTGAAAATACATCCCGGACAGAAGGAGTTCGCAAGGAAGTGTGTTTGACGCTCAGAGGGATAAACATTCCTCCAAACAGCGTGAAAGCAACAGAATGCTACTTCAGGTATGTTTTTGATGACGGTACATGTTTAGAACATGGTTAAAAGCTCAAAAAAGTCACTGTAACAGAATTTGTGTCCTTCAACTAGCTTGTTGGAGATTTAGGACAATTCAGCTGCACCACAACAATTTATTTCCTCAACACTTGGACTCAGAAACATGTTAAGGAAAGACAGTTAATGAGTTTAGTGATAAATGTGAGCCTAGCTGCAGTGTTCCTGTTGTTTATCTGGTTTTCTACAACTGTTTACTCGATTTTCTTCTTTTAGATGTCAGGTACAAACGAAATATTTAGGAGAGTTGTAGACTTTTATATTTGTTATCAGACTTCAGCAGCTTTTTCATGTTTCATGTGTTTTTTACTTGTGTTTTAAGCTCTTACGGGAGAAAATGTCATTACTCACCATCGACTCTCATGTGTTTTTGCCTCCGCAGTACATTATTGTCCATTCAACACAATTTTAAATACGCAGTTTGCAAATTACTTAGCGCATTTCATTCCATACTCTCTGTACACACTATATGACATCGCTGCGCTTTCATCTTGACCACAAACCCTTGACTTTGCGCGAACATAATTACTGCAAAACGCATCTCCAAAAAGATGACTATTGGACAAAGCTGCAAAACTCCGCTCTCCTCTCACACTGCGACACGACCCATAAATGTTTAATGACACCAGGTCCGAGCAGCGCTTTGAAAATCTGCTGCTCTTATCGTTCCTCTTCCTCTTTCCTCTTCGTTAGCCTGGCCTATGCTAATGCCTTCACGTCTCCTAGCGTGTCCTGGAGGAAACCGTGCCAGCTCCGCACTTGTGATACTGCGCTCTGGCTAATGCGCTCATGCTAATTGAGCAAATGATAGTTCTGCCACTCCCCCCTCCCACACACATACACACTTTATGAATTTGCCTCTTTGCAGCCGCCCATTCCGATCATGTCAGATAACGGCGTTGGAACACATTTTTTGGCGCCAGCGTCGTGTCGTTCGGCCATGTTTGTGTGGTCCGGTTAATGAAGCCTGGAACAAGACGGATAATCAACATTCTCCGGGCCAGTGAGAGAAAGATGGCCGCGCTGCAAGAGAATGGAATGAGGAAATTAGAGTGACAACCGAAAATGCTGAAAAGTTCTGCCCAAACACTGGTGACGGATGGTAAACTCTGGCTGTTAATGTAATGCGTTTTACGGCCGTATATGGGGTAATAGGACGTGCTCCATTCGTGCTAAAGTCTGGAGAGGCCAGCCAGAAATGTCTACTGGAAAGACAATGAAATAAGTAAAGAGACTGAGCTTGGAAACTACAAAGTGAAAGTTTTGTTGTTCTGTATGTTGATGGTGCCAAATGTAACTCAAAAATATATTAAAAAGATGTAAAGATGTAAGCAGATTAATCCTGATTAATCACATAGTCATTATTTACATCAATTTGAATGTGTTTTAGAAAAATGTAATAATTGAATGATAATCTAAATCAATTATTTAAAAGCACGACTAACTACAGTTTAAGTCTAGACATTATATTTCATATTGAAAATAGTCCGTCTGTTTGAAATCAGGGAAGCCAAATATGATCCGAGAGGAAAGGATATGTTCAAAAATCGAATGGTCCGAACTAATGTAAAAAAAAAAGAGCTGTATTTCTTGTGTAAACTTGTGTTATTGTCTACCAGATGAACTTAAGAGGAGTAATTCTATTTTCCATTTTAAATAACAGTTCAAAACAATTATATATAAAAAATATAAGAATGTAAGTTAAGTTCTATATTCGAAAAATCATCTGTAAAACTGTATCTAACGTATCTGTTGGTTGATTTTGAAATGAATGCATCATGTACTTTTTATTTTTACGCAACTGAAATAAACCCAGAATTCAGGAGTCTGTGTGGACATATTTCAGGTAAATACATGACAACCTTTCATTTACTCATAGAACTATAGTTACACAGGTAACTGACCTTTCTGGTGACAGATGGAGCTGGGAATTACTTTGATGAAATGTTTGGCCCGTTTCACTTGTTTCAGCTTTCAAACTTTGATTTTTGTCATGAAGTACACGTGGTTCGTATGAATGCTTTGCCTGGGATGTTCCACGGTATGGCATTAAACAATCAGTTAGGAGTTATTAAATTACTGGTATTTTTAACCCTAAACATGCTTTCTAGTTGTTAATGGGGTTGCTTCTCCACAGATCTAACTTTGCTTCTCTCCATGGAGATAGATCAGTTTAATGCCATACTGGGGAACGTTGTGGGGAAATGTTTTCGATGTAAACTTTCTGGCAGAGTGTTGGTTGTTCTGCAGTTTTTCGCTGAACTTTTATCTTGCATCTTTCTTTCTTAATTTTTTTTCTGGGAGTCTAGAATGGGGGACGCACAAACATTTTAGGCTGGGACCCCAAAAATAACCATAGAGCAGACATAAGACTCCCACAACAACATGAAATTGACAACAAACAAACTTTGAAACTTTGTTTCAAAGTTTCAAGTTGCATAAACTTTTACATATTTTTTAATTTACCGGTTTATTGTGTTATTTGGTCAAATGCCATTTAATGAAATCATCACAATTTAAAACATAGATTAAATACAGTTTAACAATCTTACCATAACCAGCTCAATGCCTCAATCCCACACTTTGGGAACCATGAACAGGTCTAGAGTATCTTTAAGAGTACTGTGAATTCAGATCATCTACTACTAAACTGGCTATGTATTTTTCTTCTTCAATTAATAAATACATAAATAATAATAAAAATTAAGAAAAAGAAAACTAAAGCCTTGACCATGGCCCACAATGAACCCATGAGTGTAGCTGTAATCGAGAAAATATTGGAAAGCGAACCAGTGGCTTTCTTGGAGACAATTTTTATCAATTTTTTTTCACATTTTTCATTTTTAAAATATTCAATGAAAAACACATTGGCCAGATCAGAGAGAAAAATAGACAAAAAATGTAATAAAAAGGCATCAAAAGACATCCTAAAAATATCCAGTATACATATTGTCCATAGTTCAAGTCCGTTTGGTCCAAAGTCTGATACTGATTCTACACAAAATAACGAATGCAATAAAATTATGCAGCCTTCTGATAGAGTTCAATATCATTCTAAAACAGTTCAGAAACGTCCATTTGTCCTTTTTGTCTAATTATTTTTTGTATTGATACCTGTTCAAATGAGCGTCTTGTTCTGATACTAGTTTTAATATCGATTAGTATCTACTAACTTGAGATACTTTAGATGCCAATACAGATGAAACATTTCATTTATTTACGTTTCTCTAGCTCTCTCTCTGCCCGAAAGAAAATTTTGAAATGAAATAAGCGTCGTACTTATGATGTCCGACCCATTCTCGATGCAAGCGTCGTTGCAAAACACTTTTCTTTTTCCCTTGCTCTTTGCATGATATATAAAATCCTGTACCGTGGCAGTAATTGAGTCCCTTTGCTGCAGCTGGAGATATTTAACCCCGTGTCCCCTTTGGCCTCTCCGGGTTCAGGGCGTCTACAGTGTATTTTCCACTGCACCGTCGATGGTTAAATGGTGATATGATGCTGCCCGGAGCTGTACCTTAAATCCTCAACTTTCCTCCCCCCAAGGTAAGGCTAAGAGGATGAAAGAGGAATTTAGCCGGTTGTGTGTTGTCTAAATGTGAGTGTGTGTGTGCGAACGGGCAGTGGTCCACGCTATAGTCCAGGGCTGGGCCATAGAGAATGAATGGGTTTAGTGCCGCGGCCGGACAGAAAAATCAATGCTTCATATGAGGAGGCTGCGGGGGTTAGGCCTCCGTGTTCATGTCAACAAGGCTATTGGTTTTCTTAATACTCCAAAGTTGGCGTTTCCCCGCTTCGGGAGGGCCAGCGAGGTGACTTGTGTGGTCAAAGCTTAACAAAGGGATCCTGCCTTCTAGCCTTTCGTGTACTCCTTGGCCCAGGGAAGCCAGGCCAGGATTAATTACCAACAGAGCCGGCTGGATATTAGTTGCTGTTTTCTCCCATTGTCACATGGCACCCGGGAGTGATGCTATTGGAAGCAGCTCGTGTGCAGGCAGCAGAGCAATGGGCTAATACTGTTAGATGGAGTAACACGGTTAGATGGGATGGCGGTGGGAGGGCAGTTGCGGTGATTAGGACCCGCTACGTATGGTTTTTACACGGCCTAATCAATGTAGGGACACAGATTGAGTTTCCATCCTTCTAAACGGCGCATATTATCTAAGTTTACATAAGTAAAGCAAATAACAAGTGCAGATTTAGTTCTGATTCCATCTAAGCGTTCGAGCGCATATCTGGGTGTGGGTCTGTCTGTTCTGTGTCGTGACGCCGCCAAAACTGCAGAGGGCGCACCGTGCATAGTCTGCATTGTTTGACGAAGCCAGAGACGCACTTTTTGTGTTATTTAGCTGTTAATTGCATACTTTTTTGTCGCGTCCAAAACGTATCAGGTTGTTAACACTTTAATAATGAGTCGGTGGAAGTTGGCTGCTAATTTCCTGGCTGTGTTTTCAAGTTCCAGCAACGGATCCGAGGTTTTCTGCCCAAAATTCTTGGAAACAAGCTGGTTAACAATGCCACTTGTACTTCCAGACAAAAAGATGTTTTTTTTTATTTTTTATTATTACATTGAAGTTGAAAAGAACGGACACTGAAGCCTCGCAACACTTTTAATGTTGGACTAACATGAGCCATCCTTGTGTTTCACCTCTAATGAAGATTACACAGTGGGTGTGTGTTTTAGAGCAAGTGCCCTTAGCTTCAAGCTTTGTGGGTTCTGGAGGATTTGGGGCAAACAGCCAGCCTGTGGTCCATTTGGTCTTTGTCCATCACCTGCGTCTGCTCCAGTGTCGCCTGGTGCAGGTCTGTAGTCCGACGGTCACGTGATTTTGAATATTCGCTTCATAATGCGATTAAATGTGTTTCCACCTTTCAAAATTCACTTTAACTGTAATGCACATAAAGCTAAATACACCTGAAGCGAGCAATATATTTTTTGCAAAGGGATCTAAAAGCAGTATTTTGACCATTAATTAGGCCTACGCGAAACTTCAAAATGCGCATTCATAATGAGGGGGAGGAAATACAGTTATGGAAATATCGCACATTGACAAAAAATGTTAATTGACTTAATTCCTATGACTGTTACATGCTAGGGACTTTACATATACAGATAAAACTGCCCTTATGCTTGTCTATCTGTATTGTCCATATTCTGTTTTTAGTTATTTATTATTTGTATATTATTATTTACACCGTTTTTATTTAATTTTTATTCTCAAATGTCTTAATTGTTCTGATTTAGTTTATTAGGCTTATAGCTCCATTTATTTGGGTTAGGGTTATTTTTATTTAGCTGACTTTTGAGCTAAATGTTTTGTATTCCTGTATGTGCAGCCTTTAAACTATCTTATCTATAATGTGCTTTACAGAAAAAAGTTATTATTATAATAAAATGTGTTTTCAGATGCATTGGTCAACCATCCATATATTGAACAACTTGTGTAAGAAATAAATACACATCAAATGAAATACAGAAATTGTACAGTATATTATTGTATATCTAGAAATAGTAATTTTTTCCAGTGTAATCAATGTAGTGAACACTGCAGGTACAGACATTACGTGTTACCCACTTTACATATACAAAAAAAAAAAAAAAAAAAAAAAATATATATATATATATATATATATATATATATATATATATATATATATATATTATACTTGTCAATTTGCAGTTTATATTATCCATTTACAACGACATGGTGATAATGAATCTTGAGCTCATCCATGTGATGTTTTTGGTGAAACCATCACTTAGAGATTCACCATGTTCTATTTAACGCAGCTCTCTTCTCAAACACAGACACTTTCTCACCAACTCCCCTATTGGTCATCTTTGTCCCGCTCTGAGTGAGTGACAGGTGGAAGAAGCAGAGGATTTTTATTTTATTTACCTCTTAAAGACAATAGAAAAATACACAGTGTACTGTATTGCACACCGCTTTTGAAGTTCTGAAATGTGTAATTGATCTAATGGTCCATCCATGTATTGTACTTGTGTGAGAAAGCAATGAACATTTAATGAAATTATATAGTGTTACTTTATCTATCAACTATATCCATTACAACAGCTAGCATTATGTATTTTGATTGCTTTTCTTCTCTCAAAAGATGAGGCTACAGGCACGAGCTCGAGCTTCTGCCGACACACGGTCCTGGACTGATTTTGTTGAATTGTGAATAATTTGATTTGTTTACACATGACAGTCTTAAACGCTGCCCCATACTTGTGGTCCGTCTGCACAGGCACATGGAGCAGTAGTTATCCACATGGGCCACAGACAGCAGACCCGTGGGGAGGGGTCTCCGGGTCGGCAGAGGCAGGGCCGGAGCAGCAGTTGAGCATTGCTCACCCAGAGCAATCGGATGAAAACGCAGTGCAGATGTAATTTGTTTTCAATGGCTGTTTCAAAAGAATAATTGTGGTGACACTGGCCGGTCGATAATATGGATTTTTGTTTTCGAGTGCAGTGTGTGTGTGGCGCTAAGAGAGAGCAGGAAATACAACACTGCACAGCCAAATGCGATAAAAATGGATTGTGTGTGTTTGTAGGGGTATTTTGCAGGTCTGGTAACCATCACTGGGCCCAGGACATCATTGGAAGGATTACTAAATGTGTCCTGTGGGCTGCTTTAGACTACTCTTCCCTCTCAGTCACAGTTTGCCTTCCCCTGTTGTTTTGTCCGAAGAAAAACACTCCGGCCCTGAATAAACTCAGTTAGGATGAAACACAGCCCTGGGAGCAGGGCAGCACAGCGGACACACACCGACGGGTCAGAGAGCAGGACGGGAGCCACAGTCAAGGACAAACTGTACACACTCACTCTGTAAAGTGACGTGTTGTACAAAGAAGGATTTGACAGAAAGGAGTTTGCATAATAGAAATGAAACATGGCCTTTTCTCAGGTTTGTATTGATGAGTACTGTTATTAATCATATCGATGCTCTAATACATGACCACATCTACCTCAGAAATTGTAAATAGAATACAGGAAAAAACAATTTTGAAAAAACAAAACAAAAAAAACATTATAATACCTACAATTTAATTAGCCTTATTAAAGCATGAACACAGACAGTCATAATAATAAGAATGAAACGAGTAAGACGATTAATCACAACTAATCGATTAACAAAACAGTCGTTAGTTACAGCACTAATTCATACAGTAATTGATAGTTTATTGAGAATGATTCAGGTTTACTAATCCTAACCCAAGTAATTTAAGTGTATCCTAATCCCTTAAATTTGTAGTTTTGCGTCACTTTTCAAGAATGTTTTGTTCTTAATAAATCCAAATGCACTGTATTTATACAGCACATTAATAAACAGGAGTGATGTGTTAAAACAATAAAGCCAGTAAAATAAATAAAATCCAAGCAAAATCATAAAACTATAAAATAGCAATAAATAAGTAAATTAACTAAAAGGACCACACAACTCACGTGAGAGAACAAAAGTGTCTCAAAACACTCTTCTGCAGTGATACTTGAATATATAAAAATATCTATATCTTTTTAGAGTTTTAACTCATACATTTTGTAATCATTCTGTGAGAATAACAATATTTCTATATTTATTTCTGTTATTTCTATTTGGATTTTTAACTATGGCTGGGCAAAAATCGCATATGTAATCATGATTTAATTTTACTCTATTCAATTACAAAAATGTTATAATCGAAAATACAATTAATTGCAGAATTACAACTGTGCTGGGAGCAAAGACACTTTTTAAAAAAATAATACGGTAACGCTTTATAATAACCACACTTATTCCTGCCTTGGTAATGCATAAATGAAGTCTTAATTCACAGTGAACAAATAGTTTATTAAGAATGATTCAGGCTTATTCAGTAACTATTTAACTATTACCTTAACCCTAACCTCACTTAAGCAGTTATAAAGCCTGAATCATCTTTGATATTTGTTCGTGATGATTTAAGTTTTTGTTCATGCTTTGTTAAGGCTAACAAAGGTATCATTATTATAAAGTGGTACAACAGTATTAATAAAGCATACTCGGCCTATTTTTCTCAACAGAATAATTTTGACAATATGGACGTGATTGTTCGAAATAATTTAAATTCAATCATGTGCCAAATTTGGTCATAATCGAGCAGCCCTACTTCATCAGTTTCTCTAAAAACATCTCAAACACAAAGCAATGCCTCTCATTTTCTAACCTTTTCTTCAACCTTTTCCCCAGTCACCGCTCCTCACTCTTCTCTGGAACTTTCTAACGGGGGGACATCATCATTCGTCCATCGCCCCCTACTTCTCCTCTTTCGCCCTTCTCCCCCCCCACCCCACCCCCCCTCACCCCTCTCCTCGGGCTCATCTCAATATGGCCTCCCCGTTGCCAGATAATAGCCACTTTGACCATTTGCCAAATCGGACAGTGCTTTTGCCGTGTGCGGGGCCTGGCGGTCCGGGGCAATCGCAATCCGTCAGCGGCGCGAGAGCTCATCGGAGGGGTGGGATCGTGTAATGAGCGAAGGTAGATTCGGGGTGCGCGCTGGGGCCGGCGGGACAGGGGCATACAGTAAAAGGACATTATCCCGGTGTAGCCATTGGCGCCGTACTCTCCTCCCTCTCCCTCTTCTCGTTCGTTCCGTCTTTCGGCGCTGTTCCCTTGCCGCGGGTGGTCACCAGAGACCGGCGGGGGTTGATTTATTCTGGCTCTACCCTGTCCTCTGCCTGACTGCCTCTGCGATGGAGAAATTTCCTCTCCCCCCGCTCCGCGCTCGCACTGGTTTGAGGCAGGTAAAGCGCTCGGAATGAGAGAACAGTGGGCCGGTATTAGAACATCTAGCAGCCTAATACGGTGTCCTAATACAGTGTCCTATAGGCGCTCGGCTCGGCTCAGCGGGACGGGACGGATGTGTCTCTCTTACGAAGGCTGTTCGAGGAGATGGAGGCATTAGGGGGAGTTTTAAGGTGCGCTGGAGCTAGCTATGATGAATGAAATATCGGAAAAATCAACAAATATGGAAACGCATTACAGCAGTGTCCTGATTTTCCGGGGAACACTAGTGTGCCTTACGGTTTTGCCAGGTGTGCCTTGAAAAAATGTGAGATTCATGGATTTAAATGAATAATTAGAGTTTTCTGAGCAACTTATTCACTAAAAAGAAATAAAATCAATTGCCATTACCAAATTTAAAGAACCAGACACAATGGCATTGACAATAATCGCAACATAAATTACGTATGTTTTCCTCTAAATGGTGTGATTTGTTAATGTTTTTAGTATGTGGTGTTGCGTGCTATGTTTTCAACCAAAAAACTGTGCCGTGACTCAAGAAAAGTTGAAAAACGCAGCAATAGTACACTTAATTTAGCCCCAATCCAGGATGAACAAATGTTTATTGAGTATGATTCAGTAATTATACTCAAAAACCTATTAAATAAGCAGTTACTAAGCCTAAATCTTCCTTAATAAACTCTTTTTCATCATCAGTTAGACTTTGGTCATGCTTTATTATGGCTAATTAAGGCCTACACCTTAATTAGCCATAATAAAGCATGAACAAAGTCTAATTAAAAAAATAATAAAACATTTTAACAACATAAAAGAAGCCCAGAGCAAAAACAAGACACAGCGAGAGAGAGCAAACAGTTTTACATACAAACATACTGTCCGGCATAATCATTCCATTTGGTCCAAAGTCTATCACATTTGTCAATACAGATGTAATTTTCTCCGTTTTTCAAATGTCAGTTTTAATGTCGGTCCAGCTCTTGATTGTTGGTTCAGTTTGTGTCACCCATTTCTTCATAATGGCCCTTTTCCCTGCAGTCAGAAGTATGTTCCAAAAGTATCCATTTATTGTGTGCATTGCAGGAGTTTTGAGGCCCAAATACATATTCTGAAGTCAATGCTAAAAACAATCTGCAGTGCTCTAATGATCTCAGACAAACAGAGAACATAAAGTGAATGCAAGAGGGCCGCTACGATTAACCGACTGAATCTGACTAGGGAAGGACCGATACCAAACACCGATGTAAAAATGGCTGAATCGGGTATCAGAGTCAAAATATCAGTTTGGCCGATACCCTGCTTGGGCCTTTAAATTCATTCAATAAAACTATTAACTGTCCCTTGTTGGTCCAGAACATCCCATGATGTTTGCGGTTTTATTTATACAAAGCTGTTCTGTAGTTACTTGATGGATAAAGAACAGTAACCCGTTTGGATTACGTGTATGTTCTTCTGGTCAGACAACTTTGTGAGTGAGATGTATTTACCTTGTTGACATGTTTCGGCTGCTATCTGCGAGCCTCTTCAGAGCTGTCACCGGTTTTGGTGCTGCCGGGTCACTGATCAGCTGATGGTACTTCGTGAGGCGTGGTCAGCCTGATGGACTTGGCAGGTCACTCAGACGCCTCCTGCCGCCCGGTGGTCTCTGGAGTTCTGAAGATGGCTCACAGATAGCAGCCGAAACATGTCAAGGTATTATACACTGAAGACAAGATGAACATTACCATTTGGATTATTATTCTGTTTAGAAAATAAGTAATATTTTTAGTTTCTGCAGCAGTATCAGTTGATATTGAGTTATCGGCAGATACTTAAAGTCCAAGTATCAAAATCTGTATTGGATCTGAAAAAGGTGGATTCCGTAATTGTGACTAGTGGACTGTGGAAGAAATAATCAACTACAAAAACTGATCATCACCTAATAGTTAACTGAATACAGAGTCTAAAACACATGTCAAAAAACCTTTTGTAATAATTTCACCAATAATACACATTATTCATAAATATTTTCAATCTAAAATTCTTTAGTCACCATATTTCAGCCTTTTATTTGGTTGAAAATGTATTTAAAAGGTTTAATTAAACAATCAAAACTATACAAAGCATGTATGAAGGCTTATTAATCACAAAAAATAAAAATCATTAACACATATTTAATTATCATTTACACAAGTTGGCTAGTTAGTTAACTAAGTGAATGCTTATTAAATATATGTTTCTTCCAATAATTAGTTAATGATTAATAAACAATGAAAATACTTTGTATGTATGCCTTATTATAAAGTATTACCAAATGTTACTCTCCCCCCCCAAAAAAGGAAAAAAAAAGAAAGAAACAAAAAAGAACAGACAACAAACTATTTTTATTTCCTTTATTTTTTATTGTTCATTACCGCAACATTGAAATACAGAAATCCCCTCACTCCTCACACATTTGGTAGTCCCCGCGGTCCCACATGACCAGGCCTGGGCATGAGTGCCGAGCACCTGATGAAGCCGGGGCTATGAGCCATGGTGACACTCGTTACACTGGCCGCTGTTGGGCTAATTGCCACTGGGATGAGATGATCCTACACGGGCTGACAGGTGAGGGGGCGCCCAACCAGAACCACCAGCACATTTCTCCTGTGGCCGGCGGACGGGAATGAGGAGGGAGATGTTCAGATATGCACAGATATATGCAAATTTCAACATGTATATATTCAAGGATGTGTATGGAGAGGTACACAAGGGCTATGTGTAAAAGAGGAATGGATGTTAATAATAGGAAATGCATATATGTACCAGATTGTCTTCTTTGAATCATAATGGTGAGTGTTATTTACAAGCAGCAATCAGAGAAAGAAATGCCATATTTTATGATCAGATCGTGACTTTAGGGTGATATAATGCAGGTGAATAGAGGATATCAATTGTAAACTTCCACATAAATGTAAGAAATCATCATGTGCATACAGAAATAAGGCATTTTATGTGCCAAAATTGCATGTATTTAGGACATTTCAATCTGAAAAATCGACAGAACCAGGTTTCATTTTTTGGTTTGTTCATTTTGTATGATTTTTTTTTTTTCTTTCATTAACTTGAATAAATCAAGCTTAGAATTAGATATCAACAAATCCTTCACAGCGCTCCCCCTGCGTGGAAATACACGCAAAGGCTTCTTTTTTCCCCCATTCTTTCCCTTCCTTTTATTGAAATAAGGAAGTACCATCACATACAAAAACATTTCATGTCACCAAATGCAAAAAAGAGAGCCAAGGTTTCACAAGAGAGTTGCCTCCAGGTCGGCGTCAGGAAAGTTGCAAGGCTGGTTTTCTGTGCAAAGACAGCAGGGGGCGACGGCAGGGGCTTCAAACGCCCCGAAAATACATTCGCAACCACCACACGGACTTACAAAAGTGAAAATGTGACTTAGTTCTGCTTTAAGTACATGATTGTAAAGTTTGGTGTGTGTAGATTCTACTTTAAGGCTGATCTTTATGTTTCTGTGGGAAAAAAATGCATGTTAAGAAAATGGCCTTTGAAATTACAATGTCCCAGAGCAATCTATGGATAAAGTGGATCGTATGATAAATGTAATGATAATTTTCACACAGCAAAACTGAAAGAAGGTATTATTTTCTTTTACACACTTTATAAAAGGCTAAATAAATTCACATTGGGAATTGGGTAAAAATGCATAAATGACCTAAAACGTCAATAATCTAATCAGCTGCATGAACACTAAAGGATAAACTGGGACTAAACCTAGACTAGACCGTGATCTGCACTTCTAATACAACTGTGTATATGATTTTCTATATTTTCCCAATCTTCAAATTTTCTTTAATCCTTTCACACGCTATATAAAAGGCTAAATAGCATTATTTTTTTCAGTTTTGCTGAGACCCAGTAAGCTTAATTGCTCCAAAACCCTAAACATAATCAGACAACTTGTTCCTAATCCTAAACCTAACTTTACCCTAATTGTGAAAAAACATATTGCAAACGTTTTGCATAGCCACCAATGCAAAATGGCGATCATAGGGCGGTCAGGATCAGGATCAGAATTACTTTTATTCATTTCTAAGGTAAATTCTTTTCGTAACAGACATGCAGCCGACCAGCAAACCAACAAACAATTTACATTTCAACTTAACTTCACATTGAATATTTGAATATTTTGGGAAAAAAATTGATAAATGATCTAAATGTCAACAATCTAAACACAGGAGGCTAAACTGGGACTAAACCTAGACTAGACCATGACTAGAACAAGACCGCACCAAGTCTACGTCCAAACCAGCAGGACCAAACCAGGACAAGCGTGACCAAATCTTGAGAAAAGTATTTGTTAAACCAGTACTGGGTTATTCATTCATTCATTTTTCATTTGCGTACGACCAAGCCACTCCGGAAAACCACCCTTCGTTCCCTCATCCTTCCACTCTACCGGCTAACCTCGGACACCCTACGCCAGTCCCACGCCAACACACACACATTATTGATTTTCATTTAGATAACTTAATGTTCACGGACAATTCACAGCCCCTCCATCACGCGGCGCGAGACCCTGATATACAAGCTGGCCTCCGTGTAATCTGCCATCTTCTCTCCTATCTCGCACCTGTTTTTGGAGCATTCATTTTTCCTAAACTTAACCAATTCCGAATAAGCGGGATATAAATGGCAAGTGTTCTCCGCATCGATCAATCAGGCTTCAGCTCCGGTACTACGAATACATTTCCCACCAGCGTTTTTTATTCTTCCGCCCCCCCAAACATCCCATTACCTCCGGGTAGTTGGCCAGTCAAACAGGAATAAAAATTGCACCCCAAACATCATACGTTAGGCCTGATTTGTCGAGCAGAAGGCTTGACAATTCCCCAAGACTTACGCCAACCCGCCGAGGTGCTGGAAATCAAGCCCGTTATGGTGCGGACACGTCTATAAAGATTGTTCATTTAGTGGAAAACAGCTACCTGGGCAGGGACAGAGAGTGATGCAGAAAACATTGTAAATACAAGGGGAGATATATGGAGCTGACAGGCGGAGGTTGCAAGGCTTTGGGAAGCAGCCCAGATAGGAGTATACTCACTGAAGAGTCTTTATAGCTTATATGGAAGGAGCTTGTTAAATGCAAGTGCACGTTGCCATGAACAAATGTTGGTTTACTAAGCAAATAAAAGTAGTGTACTTGTCGGGAAAGCGTATCGTTTCATGGATTTGGTCCAGTTGATACGGCAGGTCTTTTCGGCTGAGGCTGCTTTGTATACGTCAGTTCAGCTTCAGTTTTGGTTGGAAACTGTATTTTTGTTTGGTCAATATTTATTATAGCGATTTGTATCTTAAAGGAGAAATATTGCAAATTTTTGTAGCGTTATTCGCCTTCAAACATACTCTTGAGTACCTTAAATTTACCTTAAGGTTTCAAAACATGAGACGGTTTGACCTGGCACTTTCTGAGTTTATGTAGCCAGTAGGTGGCGTCTAGTACTTACAAAATTTAGTTATGTTCGGGAATGCGTGAAATGCTAATGTAGCTTCACAGTAGCAGTGATCATGTTTAGACAGCAGAAATTCTCAGAACCAGTCTGGCAATGATTTAAGGACTTGAAACAGCAGAAGATTCTCAGATAAGTGACGTCGATTGAGAGAGTTCAGAGGATTTTAAAACATTTTCTAACCAGCATTCCTCAAACTTGCGTGAATGAAGCTATGTGCAACTCTAGGTATGTTTTTGATGACGGAATATTGTTAGAACATGGTTAAAGCTCAAAAAAGTCACTGTAGCAGAATATGTGTCCTTTACACTGTGAACAAAACTACTTAATTAAATATAACATAAGATAAGATATAATAAAGATAGACAATCTGTATTTATCCCACAGTGGGGAAATTCCACTGTTGCAACTCACAGTTCATAAATAACTATTAAAATAGGTTTAAATCCAACACAGACTGTGCAGATGGAGCAAAAATATAAGACTACAATGTTATCTACAATCAGTGGCTATGACGCTGGCTGTGTACAGTGCAGTACAATAGGTTCCTCTATGATTATGTATGGGTAAGATTAAATATGTGAGTGCTGCATTGGCTGTAATTATTCTGAACTAATTCTGTAATTACACTGACTGTGTGCTGTTATTTCTTACCATGCAACACAATTACATAGTGCTTTTGACACTCAAAAATGGTACACACTTTCTGCACTTCACAGCTGGTGTTACTTTTGTAGCGAAACACACACATATCAACACCACATTTATTGGCATTAATGGGTTCCCAAAGAAGACATAAGGGCAAGTATGTCCTTGTTCAAGCCAGGATTGAACTTCCGATCACTTCCCATTTAAGCTGTAATAACAAAAGAACAGCATATTTTAGATGAAAATGTATTGTTATAAAGAGCACCAACAGTGTAATTACAGCACAGAGCATACAACTGACAGATATAATGTATTTAGGCCTCAAAACTCCTTCCATGGACACAATCTATGGATATCTCTGGGGCATACATTTGTCAGTGGGGAAGAAGGCCACCCCAAAGGAATAACTCCAACAATTAAGGGCTGGATTGACATTATTAAAAAAAAATAATAATAAATCACATTCGGACTAAATTGGAGGTTAACTTCAGGCAATACATTCCTTCAATTTCTTTGGATGTCTTTCGTTACTCTTTATTTTGAAATCTATTCTTTGTGTTTTTATTATGTTTTTTTGGAACTTGGAAAAAAAAAAGCATAACAATTAACAAAAAATACAGATATAAAGCAATGACTTATCAGAGTATCCCATGAGGCACTTTGCAGATGTGAAAAAGATTTTCAAAGTATTTTATCTTACATGGACAGCCAGTGTGTTTCATCACTAATTTGTCTTCATCAGGGCCCTGTCAGAGGAGCTGAAGAAAATACTTGGATGAGTAGCAAAACTAAAACTTTTCTCCAGTTTTTTTCAGCTTTCAATCTTCTTTTGCAATGGAACCTACCTGAACGACTAAGGGATTAGACAGATTGGAATGACTGCAATTTGTCTTCAGAATTGACATTTACTTTATTTTAACGGTATACTTTTGGACACAGTTACTTAACTTCCCTCTCAGTTTTCCATTTCCTGCCCATCTCCTCCACCTTCCAGCCGTCTCCTAAAGCGTATCACCATCATACTAAAAAGACTAAAAAAAAAACCCTCCACCACACCGTACACTGCCTGAGTGACCACTGCTTACTTTGCCCTGTCCGCACTCCCCTCTCCCCGCTCACTCCTCCATCCTGTCACCTTATGTCCCATCACCATCGCCGGCGTCTCCGGGGGGACCGTTTTAAACTGAGTCCGAGTGGCAGCGCACAGAGACGGGGGTGACAGAGAAGAACATCAAGGAAGTCTGAAGCTCCGAATGCGACCAAGAACCAAGACCAAGTCCGGGGGAGCGTTGACACAGACCTGACATGACATGAGCTGGCATTTTGACATGTATTAAAAGGTCTGGAGTGGACAGATCAAAACATGGGAGAGCGAGGAGGTAGAGAGGCGAGATAGAGACAGCAAAAGGGGCCGAGGGAGCGTTCCACATGGTTGTATTTTGACAGACAGGTGAGCTAAGTGGACCCTCTTAAAGCTAACTGCAAAGCCAGGGACGCCACTGGAGCTGTCCTTGTGATTGGAGATGTATGATTAGTGGTTTAATTGAATCAGGAAGTAAATGATGTTGTGAAGCGGGCTAATTCAAGGTGTGCTTCAGCGGGATATGACAAATTGCTTGTAGGTAGCTTTACAGTAGGCTACAATTATAGCAGGATTTTGTTACACGCTTAATCAGGGTATCCAAACTAACCTGATTACTATTTCCACCTTTTTCCAAGAAGGTATTATTTATGGTATGATATTCCAATTATTCGTTATGTTTACATGGAAAAAAATAACAAAAACAGTTACATCTGATGTGAGTAATCTAATTTCTTGTGTAGAGGTTTTAACTAAGAAAACTATGCAAAAAAGGGAAAGTTAATGTGGAAAAAACAAGTATGAGAGAGAAAATGTTAAAGATTGGAAGAGTTTAAATTTCAGTGTAGTTTGTCATACAAATACAACAGTTACTATAAAAATTCACTCAATAACCATTTACTTTTGCAACGTACATGACCAAAACTACCCAATTAGTTCCATGAGGGGCCCAGGTCCTTGTTTAGCAAGTCTCAAGTAAGTCTTTGGTGTCAAATCGAAGTCAAGTCTCAAGTCAAAGACAAGAAAGTCCAAGTCAAGTCTCAAGTTAAAGAAAAGATAGTCCAACTAAGCCCAAGTCTAAGGTAAGAGGGTACAAGTCAAGGCCCATGTCTAAAACAAGAAAGTCCAAGTCAAGTCAAGTCCCAAGTCTAAGATGAGGAAGTACAAGTCAAAGACAAGAAAGTCCAAGTCAAGTCCCAAGTCTAAGACGAGGAAGTCCAAGTCAATTCCCAAGTCAATGACCCACAAGTCAAGTCAGAGTCATTTTACCAAATTACAGAAAATTGTTCATATTTTTGCAATTGCTATCATTTTGTGTATGGTTCCTATTATTTAAAAAGTCAGCTGTAAAGAGATAACTCTTTTTAAAAAAAAGCATTTTTTTTTGAGGAGAAGCATCAAGTGGTCTCAAGTCAGAGGGCTCCAATCCCAAGTCAACTCTTGAGTTACTGGCCTTCAAGTCCAAGTCGAGTCCCAAGGTGCATTTTATCCAGTCCAGACTCAAGTCATCATAATAGTGACTCAAGTTTGACTCAAGTCCAACTCTTAACATGCAAGTCAACACCTCTGGCATTTTGTGATTCGTAACTTTATTTATTTTTAATTTCTGTGATCGCAAAAAAATGACGGTGCGGTGAGAGCATGTGGACGGCAGTGAAACATGTTTAAGAATACACTAAAAGAAAAAGCAATGGCTGTAAGTATGGATTGCAGTGAAGGCAAATACTTGAAAAGGACACTAAGCAAGAGAAACAGAATGAACTGCTGAGAAAAGTAACAGGATGACTCATAAATGTCATAAGTCTGTAGCTTTATTGAAGAGGAAAGTATAGAGTTCAGGATGGAACATCAAAAAACAGACGTTACCATGGAAATCCGCCATGTTTGCAGCTGGTGTGTTAAACTTACATAGAGAACATTAGCCAAAACGATGTAAGAAAGTTAACAAAAAATCCAAGGAACAACCTGATAAACATCTGGGTCACTTCTGGTAAATACATTTATCAATATGCAGTGTTATGCTTTTGAATTAACGCTAAATTTAGTATTTATCTTAAAAATCTTAAAATCCCCATTGATTTAACATTGGGCTAAGCGAAAATTCTGTTATGTGTGACGTCTGAAGAGAGAAGAGCAGGGAGGACATTTAGCAAACTGTCAGAGCTGGTAATCAATCTCAGTGTTAAGGCTGGCACAGAATCTGGCTTGTTTTACAGCACGTATATATTAGTTGAGGACTTTTTCTTTAATTTTGTCCCAGTATACATTGGCCTTTTAAAGCAAACCATAGATCTACAGCACACAACAAAAACGCACCATGCTTTTGAGCGGGAAGCGATGGGGACGACTCGAAATCTAATATTCATTTCATTGAGGTGCTACCTGGAGAAGCTTTTAGCACCAATGTAGCAGGTCTAAACAGTGTGTCCCTGTGTATGGACTGTCAGACTGTCATGTCCTCACACATTCACACTCCGAACATGGAATCTCTACATAATATGCATCTCATGAATGTGTTCGGAATCGAAGATGTGTTTTTTTTCCTGCAAAGGATTCCAAAACGTGGTGATACGCTGAAGAGAAAATGTCCCTTTTCGCAAGACCGAGTGTAAAAAGCCGGCGTCAATAGTAATGGATGTAGACAGGCCTTACTTTTTCAATTTCACAAGAATTGCAATCTTTCCCTTTTCTTTCCTTGTTGCATTGTTTTTCAAGTTTTTTTCAGTGACATCAAACCCACAGCATCTTATTATACAATTTTAAACCTCACTGAACATTTTTTTTTAATCTTATTGTGTAATGAGAACAATATCAAGGTGTAGTATGTCTCCAACCTGCTTGTTTCCATGATGTGATTGATTTGATTGGAATGTCCTACAGAATGGTATTAAACTTCACGGAGACTAGCAGGTCAGCAGTAATCAATAAAATGGAAATTAATAAATGTATAATAGATATATTCAAAGGCAATACAGCTGATTTTTACTCTCTAGCATCAATTGTTCACAGTTTAAGTGTTTTTAAGTGCTTTTCCAGTTGGCAACAAGTTGGTGTAATCCCTTTAATTGTCCAGAAGTACTTAATAGAAAAAGCTGCAAAGGTAGTCAGTAGTCAGCTGGACGACGTGTTTTTTTTTTTGTTTTTCTTTCAAGAATCAAGACATTTCAACTTCATTTTCAACCCTAAGGCTGAAACAATTCAATAGATTAATTGCAACTAATCAATAATTGAAATAATCGTCACCTAACTTAGTAATCGAATCAAGTCTAGTCTACACACAGTCTCCAACAGACACATGGTTTCATGACACAGAGAAAGACGTAATTACATCAAAATGTAAAATTTTGTGTTTTGATGAAAAATCTACTTTGTCTGCAAGTATACTCGATCAAGATGTCCTCAAGGAGCATTACTGTCTTGTCTTGGTCAAATTTGGAAGAAAAACAAAAACCCAATGGCCTTTTGCTATCTAACCCACTAATCACTTAAAAGAATAATCGACAGACTAACTGATTATCAAATTCATCATTAATTGCAGCCGTATTTCAATCTGAGGGAGCTGGTCTGAGAAGATATCTCTGAGCTAGATCCTTCAGATTGAAAATTACTCTTTCCTGCAATGCTTTCAACAACTTTCAGAGACAAGAGCAGAGTTTTACTAACCTCGAAACTGCAAGAAAAACACACTTTCTGGTTCCTGGACGATAAAAATAGTTTATAATCAAGGCAGATTATACAAATCTATCTCATTTTGACCTTCAAGAGCTGTTTTACAATATGTATTTGCACTGTTCCTTTTTCTGCTAACCAGTTTAAATTTCCTCCACCGCAGCAGCAGAACCATTCGCCTCTTCAGCCTCTCAATTTCATCGCCATTGTCTAGACTCAGGCATTATTTTTCATCGTCACCGTCTTCTCCGCCTGCCGGGGTCCACGCACCAAAATGAATCCATTCCACAAACTATTCTCAGCACCTCACCCATTTGTCGTTTTAAGTTTTCTCCAGGTTGAAACGGTTTTAGACCCCATGCTATCGCTCCTGTCTGACGCTGCACCGACAACTATCTTTATCGGGGAATAAATTATCTCTCTAATCCTGACTTAGCCAAGCAGGAGTTACATGAGCGCATTAGAGTGACTTTCTGAAGATGATCACTTGACTTTGATCAGATCTGCGCTTTGATCAGCAGAGGAGGCAGCCTGGATCGTCTGCTTAGACTAATCAGGCTGTGTGACGTACGCAAGGTGCAGAAAAAACATGTAGATTTTCTCTTTCTTGTGAATATGTCGATAATTTACAGTGGCTTCACACCATTTTGAATTTCCTGAACTTCATTGCGGTGTAACTGAATCCTGAAGTGTGATTAAGTACATTTTTATTCCGTAAATTCTATAGTCATTATTCTAGATGAAGTGCTCTGATGAAAGTACAGAACTATCACATCTATTTGAGTTTCTACAATATGCCTTTTTCAGACCAGAGTTAGTTCTTTGAGCCATTTCTGTTAATGCCGGACTGCTTTTCCGTATAGAGGTCCAGCTCGCAGGGGTCTGCTACGTGAGCCGCTGACGTCATCCAAACATGACGAATGTTTTCTTCATTAATAAAATCTAAATCATACCTGAGTTACACTTTTTCTTCACGCGGCCAATCTCCCCCATTCATAAAAATACGTTTAGTAATTATACGTTTGTGGCGCTGTAAGACGTGGCTCAAGCTTGCGTAAACAAGACGCAGCTTCCTTTTTTTGTTTTTGTCAGCTTTTTCTACGTTTGTTTCATTTTTCTGCACCTCTACGCCACGTTTTAACATCTCTCTATGAAATACGCTGGGTTTGGATAGAGCTGGCTGCCGTAGACACTGGTAAAAATATAACTTCTTGATGTGAGTGCCGTGCGTCGTAAGCAGGAAACATCTTATGCTAACGTGTGCTAGCTTTGTTTTGCTAACTCTGTCGGCTCAACAAAGTTATCGTCTCTGGAAACACGGCGGTTTTTCACAAGATCCAGTCAGCAGTTGGTGAGAAATGATTATTTTGTCTTTATATCTGCTTTTTACCACTTCGTTCTCACGTGAGTCTGCGTGCTCTTTTGTTCTCTTTCGTCCAATCATCTCATTCTTAACCAGCCCACTCTCTAAACCGAGCCAGTACCCTCTGGGAGCTAGTACCTCTTGCGGCCCCCTTCGGACCCCTCAAACAGGGCTGTACGGTTCACTTTTGTTGAGTGGAAACACCTTGGATTGTCCCGTTCCGCTAATGGAAACATGACTCTAGACTTCTTCAGAGTGGTCATGTGATGTCTCAGTGACGCGTCTAGATTTAGGTGGGTTTTGGCGCCGTTTTCCATGTAGCAGAGGCAGGACTACAGCGCCATCTTTTTCAGGACAGTATCCCAGGTGTGTGAGAGTAAAAAGGCCCCCTCGCCCTGGATCATAGTCCTGTCGACACGTTTCCGTATTTCAATTGCCTTCTTCCTCCAACAGCAAGGTTTTTTATCCTCGTTACCAATTATGTTTTCTCCATTTCAGTCCATAATGTGGTTCTCTATTCTGCGAGTGAGCAGTCGAAACTGTTTGGTATGAAACACAAACACTGCCCTGAAAAAAGAATCTCCACGAACATTTTGTTTTGTTTATTGTGATTTAAGCCTTTGTTAATACTTTTTTGAAGGCTAATTAAGGTGTAGTTATTATAAAGTGGTACCGAGCAATATTTTAAAGTCTAACACAAAACTTGATTTAGAAGTTTTTAGCCCTTAAGATTCCGAAGACCCATGTGCGGGCCTTCTCTTTTTGTCTTTTTTTATTCCTTGTTGTCCGCCATCTGATAAAAGGAAACAATCAGGTGCTGGGAATGTTATACATGAAACCAAAGCTGTAGCCCACTCAAATCCAGTCAAAGCAACCATTCTGGGGTGACTCAGCATCACATTGTACCCACATTAAAAAAATATATCCTACAACTTGCAATGATAATTTTTCGTGAAATTAGCTTCAGTTTCCAAAGAGGAATAGTCAAAACCCAACAAATGTCCAAACTAGTGCCAATCAGGCCCTGCACACCACCTTTACTTCTTCATAATTCAACAAAGAAAGCCTAGGCGGACTTTAAAATCTGAAATTCCTCTGAGCAGAGCTTGTTTCCAAGCGTAATTAGAGCAAATCAGACACCAGAGGCCAAAACTAAAGTTGCAGCTTCACAAAGAATCCAGCCAACAGTTTGTGCTCCTAAGGGTTCAAGAACAGCTTTAATTTGGGCTCATTTTTGTCAGGTGTTTTAGGGAAATTAATCTAGAATGTTAAGAAGTGAATGAGAGGAGAATAAAGTTACCACAATCTGAATATTATTTTAGCGCCGGTCAATCAGAGCACGCGATGCAGATGTAGATATGAGCGACTGCAACTGTGAGACAACCGCAAATTTGGGACGATTGGGACGTGTGCTGCACTCAGAAAGGCTTTTGCAGCTAATTACGATTACATTACATTACAATTAGTCATGCTGGAGTAAAATTCTAGCAGTGTACGTGCAGAAATACATAATACAGCACGAAGAAAGTACATTAAAAGTCTCCTCTTCCTCGGCCACTTTTCCTACAGCTGCACTTACTCTCTAATATATTTCTCCTTGCTGTGTGGTTCTGCTGACACACGTGTAGACAAAGAGGGGCAGATAGAACACGCTAGCCCGGGCCTTAGCATTCCCCGCACGGCGCAATTAAGACTGAGCGCTAACAGACACTCCCAGTTTAACCACATTACTCTTAAAAAATGTTACACAAACCAGAGACATCTTTGACAGCGCAACATTATACCCCCAGTTACAATTAATTACCGCACGTCCTCCCCGCGCATCCCATTTACATATCTTAACAAAGGCGCGCCATGTGCCAGGAGGAAGCACAGGTTAGTTAGGCATGCCAGGCGCTCGCTGACGAGTGTGTGTGCGTGTGTGTGTGTGTGTGCGTGTGTGTGTGTGTGTGTGTGTGTGCAGAGAGTACGCTGAAAACAAACGAACACAGATAGGCCACTGATACTGAGAGTCTGGGATAGGGATCGCAATCGAAAAGGAGCAGAAAGAAGAAAAAAAAATCGTATAAATATCTGCCCCGTTCTTAAACACCATACAATATAATAATTTTTACAGTAACATGCAACGCTTCCATGCATCCATTCCTAACATTCATTTATTTATGTATTTTTTATTATTTAGTTCTGTGAAGTAGTGTAGCACTGAGTGGCTAAAATGGCAGGGAAGAGAGGCTCGGTGGCGATTCCAGTCAAAAAAGTGCAATTTTATTTACAGTGCCACCCAGGTATTTACAGGTTGGACAAAATCTCTCAAATGAGGCACACGCCTGCCTTTTATAGTGAGGCCAATCCAACGGGCCTAGTCCACTTAACTGGAACTGTGAACATCAGTACAATTTACAAATTACAATTACAGGACCAACCAGAATCATTACAACATCTGCCCAGACAGTAAATAATAACACAGGGTTATCAATTTCAACAATAGAATCAATAGGATCTACGAAAGACTGATTAAACAGTACAAAACCCCCTCTCCAGATAGTACCTTCTGGTGATGTCACCAGGACACCAGGTGTCAGGACAGAGTTTAAAAGCCAGGAACAAGAGGGCGGCTCTCCCTTTATAATTCTCCACCACATGGACCAGGTAAGCAGGAAAGAAACTGAGGACAAAATACTTTAAACTAATGCAAAATTAATAAATTGTCAAACTGAAATGTCTAAGTGTGGTTTTTAAATGAACACTGAATTAAATAAATTATACTGAATGGAAAAACTAACTAAGACTAACACAAACAAGACCCGGGATATGTGAGTGTAGCTTAGCAGTAACTTATATTGTGTGTATTGTGTGTGAGGTGCGTGTGTGTGCAGACAAAGGGACAAGATGAGTGTAGAGCTCACTTCGTCACAAGTTCATATGATTTGATTGTTGTAGCTTTAAATTGTTTGCTATAGACATTTGTGGAGGTTTTTAAATGATCGTCCAAGGAATTCGAAAGTTTTACTCAAGCAAATCGCAATATCTGTATATTTCCATTTGTTTCTGTGTTGTTTGGTCAAAAGGAAGAGAAAAGTAGAGCAGTAGAAATTACAAGCTTGAATGGTTAAATGATTATATTAAAAGGAACAATAATGAGCCAAAACATGTTCATTTTACTATAAACTCGTCGTAAGAATCATAGAAGATACATTTTTTCCTCTTCACTTAGTAAGCATATTCAGTAAAAGTGATTTTTTTTTTTTTCCCCAGCTCTTTCTCGTATATAGTTTGTTCTCAGTGTTAAACTGTTTAAAAGACTGCAGAATGATAAGAAACAATATAAACATGTACATTTTCACATTAGAATGAATATTTTCTTGCTGTGTCATCAAAATGCGATGTTCTGCGCATCAGAACTGATATTGCAGAACAAATATTGCACATTCACCGGCTCCGACACATTTCCTTCCCCAGTTTCGTCCACATTTCCCTCAGCTTTGTCCTTTCCAATAAATCCCATAAGCCAAAAAAAATAAAAAAAATCAGACTGGAAACAATTCTTTTGGTCATAAACATAAATGAACAAATCTGTTTTGAGCCTAGACTTGAACATTGTCACAAAGACTGTTCCAAAATAATAAAAGGATCGCACTACACCTCCAATAAACAATAAGAGTTAATACAGGTTGAAGCCGGGTCATCTGGGAGGTCCAGGTCCGCCGGGGTCGACCACGTGGACAGTGCCATTTATATTTCCGGTGACGTCACATCCGGTGAGTCTATTCTGCGTTTGCGAGTTGATCGTTCTCCACACTTTATTGTTAATCCACGAATTATACAAAAACTATCTTACGCTCCTACACATAATTGAAAGTTTAATTGCTCCCTAAACAACCCGGAGCCTCATTTAGCTCACTTTGTTCAGTACTTCGTGGATTAAATCCCCCCCCTGCCCGCTAGCATCAACCGGAGCTAGCCTAGCCGACTAGCGCCATGGCTGGCCCATCCTCCGCCTCTTTCGCCCTTACCTGTTCAAGTTGTCATATGTTGAGTCAGAACCCTGCTTCCTTCACTGACAACAGGGAGAGTTGCGTGAAGTGTAGCGTAGTGGTAGCTTTGGAAGCCAGGGTTACAGAGTTAGAAGCGCGGATCCGCATTGTGGAGGAGCTAAAGTCTAGCTATAGCCAGGTCGTAGCATCAGGTTTACCGGACCGCGCCGCAGGTAGCAGTGTTAGCATGGTTAGCAGTGTTAGCGGTAGCAAGGCTAAGCCTCAGGATAAGACCAGCCCCCAGCGCCTCCCGGCGCAGCCGACCAGACCAGGAACAAGACAGGGATAGATTTGTGACAGTTCGGAGGGATCGAAGCGCTAAACGCCAGCCTTTAGTGCACCATAAGCTTCCCTTCAGCAATAGGTTTGCCCCACTCCGCGATCACACGCCCGCCGAACGTGACACAGAGGTGATTGGAAGTTCCATAGTCAGAGGCGTGAAGCTGCCAGCAGCCTCAGTTAGGTGTTATCCGGGGGCCAGAATGGGTGACATCGAAGGAAACCTTAGGCTTTTAAAACAGAGTAGTCAGAGGTTCCGTCGTATCGTGATTCACGGAGGTGGTAATGACACCCGGCGGAGACAATCAGAAGTGCTCAAATTGCAGGTTGGAGCGGTGTGTGAATTGGCGAAGTCGATGTCAGACACCGTAATATTTTCTGGTCCCCTCCCCAATCGGGTCAATGCTGAAATGTACAGCCGCTTTTCAGCATTCAACTGCTGGTTGTCTAGTTGGTGCCCCCAAAACAACGTAGTCTTTGTTGACAATTGGAGTGCGTTCTGGGAAAGCCGGGCTCATACGCGGGGATGGCATCCATCCGACTTGGAGGGTACATCACTTTTAGTTCGAATTTGGCCGATAGCCTTAGTCGCCTAAAGTGGACGCTCTAAATATGAGTCCCGGGTGCAGAGTCTCTTCTCTGTCGCTAAGCTCTCGCCTGCGCTGTCACAGATCAAGTGTTCAGAGTCAAAGCAAATAGAGACTGTGCGTGTCCCTCGTGTAAATAACGCCAATAAGTCAGATCCAAATACAGATAATTTAGGTGTCAGACCAAATAACTTAATACAAATAATCCCTACACATGATACAAATAAACTAATAAATAAGCATGTAAAATGTGGATTGCTAAACATTAGGTCAATTTCCTCCAAATCACTTTTAGTTAATGAATTAATTAACGATTATAATATTGATCTTTTAGCTTTAACTGAAACTTGGCTTCAACAAGATGATTATGTCAGATTAAATGAGGCCACCCCACAGAGTCATGTTAACTTTCAAGCTGCCAGGAGCTCAGGCCGGGGAGGTGGGGTGGCAGTAATTTCACATTCTAGTTTACTCCTGAGTCCTAAAATTAACAAAACTAATAATGAGTCTTCCTCATTTGAAAGCCTTATCCTATCAATCACCTGCCCAAACTGGAGAAACCAAAAGCTGTTCTGTTCATAATAATCTATCGACCTCCTGGTCCTTACTCGCTGTTCTTAACAGAATTCTTTGACTTCCTATCAAATTTAGTATTAGACTGGGAAAATATCGTGGTGGTTGGGGATTTCAACATTCATGTGAATGAAAATAATTGCCTCAGTAATGCCTTTAGCGCTTTATTAGACAGCATTGGTTTCACTCAAAATGTAAATGAACCAACCCACAGTCACCAGCACACTCTGGACCTGGTTCTAACTTATGGAATAGAGATTAGTGACCTTAATGTCTTCCCCCAAAACCCAATAATGTCAGATCACTTCCTAATTACCTTTCAGTTTATTCTTAAGGACTATCCAGCTCCTCAGACTAAAACTATAATGAAAAGGACAATATCTGAAAAATCTATTTTAAAGTTCAGAGAAATAATAGAACCAATATTTAATATTACGTCATGTGATCCTGTCGTTAACAGCGCCAGTCCCAGTGCTATTGATAACTCTGTTGACTCAATGGTCAACTCTCTAAAATCTGCTCTTGATGTTGCAGCTCCACTTAAACAGAAAGTAATCAGGCCAAAACGAGCCTCCCCCTGGTACAATGAAGAACTACGTTCTCACAAACAAAGGGTAAGAAAACTAGAGAGATCCTTACGCCGCTCCCACACAGAAGAATCCCTGAAAGAATGGAAAACTTGCCTTCTGTCTTATAAGCAGGCTCTGCGTAAGGCTCAAACCAGATATTATTCAAATTTAATAGAAGTAAATAAAAATAACTCTAGATTTCTCTTCAGCACTGTAGCCAGGCTGACAAACTGTCACAGCGCAGTAGAACCCTCAATACCAGTTACTCTAAGCTGCAATGACTTCCTTCTATTCTTTAACAGCAAAATCACAACTATTAGAGATAAACTAAATGCAATTACTCCCACTATCAGTACTGAGCAAGCCCAGACTGCAAAGCTAGTGTCCCATACAAATCCTTCAGTAATACTAGATAGGTTCACTGCTGTTGATCAGGCAGAGATAACTTCAGTCATTATGTCCTCCAAAACATCAACTTGTATTTTAGACCTTTAGTCTCAATCCTGGTTCTGTTGGACCTCAGCGCAGCGTTTGACACCATCGACCACAACATTCTACTGCAGAGGTTAGAATGTGATGTAGGTGTCAGTGGAACCGCCCTTAGCTGGTTTAAATCCTATCTATCTGATAGGTACCAGTTTGTTAATGTAAACCAGAGATCTTCCCCATGTTCTAAAGTAACCTACGATTGTGCCGCAGGGTTCAGTAATCGGTCCAGTTCTGTTCACTCTTTATATGCTGCCCTTAGGTATGATCATCAGAAAGCATGGCATTAACTTCCACTGCTATGCAGATGACACTCAGCTGTATTTATCAATGAAACCTGATCAGACGCATCAAGTAGACAGACTTAGTGCCTGCGTGAAAGACATAAAAACTTGGATGACTCTTAATTATCTGCTCCTTAACCCTGAAAAAACCGAGGTCATTCTGCTGGGCCCTAAGCACCTGCGAGACTCCTTATCTGACCAGATAGTTTCTCTGGACAATATCACTGTAGCCCCCAGCTCTACTGTAAGAAACCTTGGGGTCCTATTTGACCAAGATCTCTCGTTCAAAGCTCATATAAATCAAGCCTGTAAAACAGCCTACTTTCATTTGCGTAACATAGCCAAAATTAGAAAAATCCTGCCCAGAGACGATGCCGAAAAACTCATCCATGCATTTGTCACATCCAGATTAGACTATTGTAACGGTCTGCTTACAGCGTGTCCTAAAAGCTCTATAAGAAGCTTTCAACTGGTTCAAAAATGCAGCAGCAAGATTATTAACAGGTACTAGAAAAAGAGATCATATTTCACCAGTGTTGGAGTCTCTTCACTGGCTTCCTGTTGAGTTTAGAATCAAATTTAAAATCCTCCTCCTGACTTATAAAGCTTTAAACAATATGGCCCCATCCTACCTCAAAAGATGCAATAGTAGCGTACCATCCAAACAGAGCTCTTCGTTCTCAAAATGCTGGACTATTGTTAGTCCCCAGAGTCTCTAAAAGCACAGTAGGAGGTGGAGCATTTAGCTCCCAAGCTCCTATGTTATGGAACCAGCTCCCTGTTCATGTAAAAGAGGCCGACACAGTCTCTACATTTAAGACCAGGCTCAAAACGTTCCTCTTTGAAATAGCTTATGGTCAGGCCAGTTAGGAACAGAAATAAAAACCTACAGTTTTAGCTACGCTGCCCTTGGAGCAATTCTGCTGGGGGAAGTATGGCAGCTTGAACACTATCCTCTGGTTCTTCCTACTTTATCTATCAACAATATTTAATATTACTTCAACTGTAGTCTGTTCATTGCTGTTCACATGTTTCTCTTTCTCTCCACTTCCCCCGGGGAGTGGAGACTGTTTCAGACACTGCGGCGGCTGCTCCAGTGACGACCCCCCCACCCCCACCTGTCTGGACGATCTATGCGCCACCCGCCTGGACAGCTGGATTAGCCACACCTCGTCTGCCTGGACGAACTCCTTCTACTTTAGATGAACTGTTCCTCATCTCCTGCTGGAGGGATCTCTCTACACTGGTGGACTGCTCCTCGTCCGCCTGGAGGAACTCTTTAAAGCCACCTCCCTCTTGAGTGGTTCTGGCTCCACAGTCCAAGTGGATGCGTCATTCCTAGTTAATCTGCAGCCTGTCCGTCCGTGGGAGTAGGATCTCTCCTTCACTGTGGTTCTCCCCGAGGTTTCTACTTTTTCCCATGGGGTTTTTTGTAGTTTTTCCTCGCCACAAGGAGAGGTCAAAGGACAGGGGCATTCTGGGACAGTTATCTGAACTGCTTTTACCTGTGGCCCATCGAGGCAACTGTTGTTGTGATTTTGGGCATTATAAAAATAAATTGATTTGATTTGATTTGATTTGCCAGCTCCTGGGAGTGCGGACGCGTCAAAAAGAGCTCGTTTGGCCGGGACTCTGACGTTCATTCTATCTCGAGGAATCACAGCCACGTGACATGTTTGCATTGATTTGTTTAAATATGTGTTTTCTGCTTAATTTTACTTTGTGGTCGATTTTCAAGTCACCGCCACATCTTCGCTCTTGCATACATTCATTATTACTGCGCCCATCGATTGTCCGTCAAAGACAATCTGCTGTGGACAAACATCCAACTATTACATCTTAAATTTGATTTCCAGGTCCCATATATTCATCTCAAAAGTTACACCGTGTAGCAAAAAATAAAGTAAACTTTTAGTGGCTCCACTCTCAACAGTGATGTATGACATAGATCCAGGTCAGGATGATTTATACCAACCCAAAATGGCTTGTAAACTCCACTTGGAAAAACATTGCATGAACTAGCCTCGGACTCATATCGCGCGCGGATAAAGGTAAGCTGTGATAACACTTCCAAATATATAAATCTACTTTGAATCTGTGTTCCTTATCACAGAAAAGCCATGCATTCCAAATCAGGCAAACCAATCCCAACCGAAGCGTGCGTTTGTGCCATTAGACCAGCCACCGACGTAATCATATCAATGTTTTGTTGGTCAAGTGCTATCGCTAACACTGTACTTACATCACCACAGCCAGACACAAGACTTTTTATCACATGGAATACGTTTGCGATCTTTTCTTTTTCCCAGATGCCCAAGAGATCGCAGACGGTCCCCGGTCCGCGAAGGTAAAAATGCATTTCTTGTGCGCTCCGTGCACCAGGGCGGGGCGCATTTGTTTAATGAGCATCGGCACGGGAAGACGTATAGAAGATGTCAGGGGGCGTCCACTTGCGATGCGTTGCGGGTTGCGGCAGATAGCATCGCGTAAGGCCTGACCGCTCACTCCGTCTCCGAGCTCGCCTGCTTTATCTGCGCACTCCCCCCTCGCGCCGTTATAAATGAGAGACTCAGGGGGGAGCCAGAGGTAGGAATAATGGAGAAGGCGGAGGAGAATAAGCACACGGGACGGGCTAAAAGCATTGGAAGTGTGTGTTAAAAATGTGATGTGTAAGTGTGGAGGTGGTGGAGCCCAGGGTTATTCAACTTTGTTTTACCGAGGGACAGATTGTTCGGGTGGTTTTGCCCCTCTGGGCCGGACATGTGCCCAACGCTTTTGTTAAAACCACTTCTGCAACTGAACCAGGACTAAACCATGTCTAAACCAGGTCTAAATCAGGTCTAAACCAGGACTAAACCACGTCTAAACCACGACTAACCTAGGTCTAACTCTGGTCTAAACCAGGACTAAACCGGGTCTAAATCAGGTCTAAACCAGGACTAAACCAGGAGGAAATCAGGACTAAACCAGGTTTAAATCAGGTCTAAACCAGGTCTAAAGCAAGAATAAACTAGGACTAATCCAGAACCAAACCAGGTCTGAACCAGGACTAAACCAAGACTAAACCAGGCCTAACCAACCAGGACTAAACTATGTCTAAGCCGTGTCTAAACCAGGACTAAACCACGTGTAAACTAGGACTAAACCATGTCTAAACCAGGACTAAACTGGGTCTAAATCAGGTCTAAACCTGATCTAAACCAGGACTAAACCAGGAGGAAACCAGGACCAAAACCAGGTCTAAATCAGATCTAAATGAAGTCTAAACCAAGTCTAAACAAGGAACAAGCCAGGTCTAAACAAGGACTAAACCAGGTCTAAACCAACACTCTATATTTTTGGAAGATGGGTTGACGACCGGATCATAACCCTTGGGGGGCCTGATCTGGCCCCGTAGCGAGATTGTGTGGGAGCTAAGGTAAATTGTGACAGGAAGTTTGCAAATGTTTGGTGATTGTTTTGAACGCTTTCGATATTATGATGGAGTTCAGTTTTTGTAAATAGAATAAGTGAGATGAATGACTAAGTTTATGGTACAGATGAGAGTCAAGATTGGTTGATTAACAACAATAACAACAGTTAAGCAAAAACTGAAAAAAAAAAGAAAAAAAAAAAGTTTGGCCAAAAATTCATAAAAAATATCAGTAGGTATGGCAGAAAAACAGAAGGGTAAAGCTCTTTTCTATTAAAATGAATAGGAAATGGCAGCTTGGTACCACTTTATAATAACTAATAACTAATGTTTTATTAAGGCCCAAAAAAGTGTAGCTATTGTAAAGTGTTACAAAGTGCAAATTGTACGTAATACCTGGAAGGAGAGCACAAGGAGTAATCTACAAACAGAAGGATGGAAAGAATATGCAAAAAGATGTAATCAGTAAAACGTATTACCTGTGAAAGAAGTTCTAAAATTACAACCTTAACTACCACAACTAACTACCACATAAACTGCAAAAAAGAGTTACAGTAACAGCAATATTTTACACAGTCAATAATAAAAAAGTCATGTTATATTTTTATGATAAATTATAATAAAGAGCTTTGTTTCAACACCTGCTCTGCAAAAATTCTCATCCAATCAGATTGCATTTATTGTACTGTGATTTCACACAGTTTTATTGTGAGCTTGATGTATTTTTAAAGTCTGTAAAGCACTTTGAATTGTATTTCGTACAAATTGTCCGATACAGATACATTCTTTATTGATTGATTGTCCTTGTTAATACATTCTTGGTATGATTGCTGCAAATGTATCACATGCACTTTGAACAGTTCAGGTGAGACGCTGCTGGTGAATAGGAAAAAATCTCAAATTTAAATATATCAATTTGAAACTTCTGCTGTAGTTTACTCACATAAATGTAAGAAAAAAAAGTATTACACGTTTTTCATTATGTCATGTTTTCATGTAGAAATAAGGCATTGTATGTGTAAAAATGGCCACAATTGCACATATTTGGGACGTTTAAATCTGGGAAATGGACAGAACCAGGTTTAAATTTCTTGGTTGTTACAAAAACATTTACAAAGAAGATTTTATATTTCTTATTACGTTTTTGAGTAAACTAGATCTGACTGAAAATTGGCCAAAAAATTCAAATTTTGCCTAATTTTTTGGACTTAAAACTTTAATAAATCAAAAAATCCTTCTGTATGTTCTGTCAGAATCTTATTAAATACAAAATTGTAAAGTTTGGTGTGTGTAGGTGCTACTTTGTGGACTTTGAAGTTACAATGTTCCAGAGAAATCTATGGATGAAGTGGATTAAATTAAGTAATAAAACATCTTTAGGAGCAGATTGGACAAGTTTGTTCTTTCCACATGAAAGCCGACATGTTGAGAGCGCAAACTGACCAAAAATAGACAAAAATTAGTGCCTTGCCTTAAAAATGACACAGACAAAACAAAATCATTTGGCAGAAAAATGCACTTTTCTACTTAAGATTGCAACATTAAACAATTCCTGAGTGATTAGGCAAACTATTTTAGCTTTTCCGCATTTGACCAGCTCAGGTTGGATCGCGGAAGTCAACCCGATGACACCCCAAAGAATGAAGAAATTAAAGAAGAAAAAATACATAAATAACCAAATTGCGTGCATTTGTCATTATTTATGTGTTAATTAATTCTATTGATTTGCGCATCAATTGAAATATGGGAAACCCAACCCTGCAGACCCTCATTAAACACATACCATTGCCATTTTCCCATCATGCCACATTTCAGCTCGTCTGTCAGCGTGGACTCTGTTGTGGCCATTCCTCATTAGCAACAATGATAAGGAGAGTGTTTTATATTCACACTTCTCTTTCATTTGTCGAAAAAGAAGATCATTACTCAGTGGCTTCTGTAAAGAGAGCCTTTAATTAAACTTCTAATGTCATTTCCATCCAATCAAAGGGGCTTCTATAGAGGACGTGTGGATGGCCTGTGGAATGGAGGACCCAGCTTGAGATGCCATTTTCACACACATCAGTGACAAAGAGCCACTCAGACTGATAAAGTTCACTAAAAAGGTTATTAGAAGGAATAGCTGTGGAGTTTTAATTAGACCATCACTTAGGACAAAAAGCATGTTTATAAAATGATCGCACAAATACCTCCTCCGAGTGAAGTTGACCGTATGCGCTGTGCAAAGATGTGCGCGCGGTCAAAAGTCTATGTTTTTGCCTTATTGTGGGAAATTTGTCCTGTGCATGCATAGTTCCTGCGCTATACCCTAGAACTTTCCAGATATCAAAGTTCAGTTCAATTCAATTACTTTTTATAGCGCCCAAAATCACAAAAACGAATGCCTCGATGGGCGCCCCCTGTCCTTTACCTTCCTTCTTGGCAAGGAAAAACTACAAAAAACCCTGTGGGAAAAAGTAGAAACCTCGAGGAGAACCACAGTGAAGGAAAGACCCTACTCCCATGGACAGACTGCAGATGGACCAGGACTGACACATCCATTTGGACCAGAACCACTTAAGAGGAAGGAAAGTGGCTCATCTAGTGTAGAGAGAGTTCCTCCAGGCAGATGAGTAACAGTTCATCTAGTGCAGAGAGAGTTCCTCCAGGCAGATGAGGAACAGTTCATCCAGTGTTAGGGAGTCAGAATAAAAAAATAAATGTACTTAATTTTTCCACATAAATTTAAAATTATGCCAACAAGATGAAAATTGACATTTGTTTTTAGAAAGGAATAACTCCTTGTGATGTATCGCTCTGTTTTTGATGATGCCCTCATGATTTATATTATGCCGTTGATATGTCGTTGATAATGGCAAAATTTGATTTTGGTCTCATTCTGCTTCTAGTTGTATCTGTAGAGTCACTGGCTCACTCCTCAGTCAGTCAGATAGATTTTTTTACACTTTCTCCATCTGTAAGTCATCTCTATGATGAGTGTTTTTCTATTTTCGCCGAAATCCTTGAAAAAACAGTTTTGTGTAAAGTGTACACACTTAAAAACATCAAGAAGCTCCTTGGAGTGTCACAATGGTGATTTACCCGCCAGGGAAGTAAACAAAAATCCATGTATGTTTTTGGTGTCTGAATAATAATATAACATGCTTAACCTCGTTAGATGTGGACGTTCTGTCTTTTTCTAAATTTATCTCTCATTGTCCACTGTCTAAAAGGAAATGTTCAAGCTGCTGTGAATATTATGCATAAAAAGAAAGCTGTAATCCTTTTATTTCCAGTCAACTATTCTGGGTTAAATCAGTGTCAGTTTATTCCAGAAACCCACAAATAAAAATATTACCCAAAAACTGAGAAAAATGTAATAGGACTTTTAAATGAATTCCACCTGGACTTTTTTTTTACTGACTTTTATTAAGTCCCCAAACCTCTAGTGAAATTAGCTTCAGTTTTTGAAGAGGAATTGTCAAAACCCAAAAAACGCCCAAACTATTGTCAATCATTTCCCGTCTACAGACACAGCTTTACTCTTCCAACAAAAAAAATTCTGTAGAATTCAAAATCTGATATTCCTATGTGCAGAGCTTTTTTCCAAGTAAATTAGAGTAAAATCAGAGGACAAAACTACAGAGTCTCAGCTTCACACAAAGTCCATCCATTTGTCTGTGCTCCTAAACAGCTCCAGTTCGAATTGGGGCTCATTTTAGTCCGGTGTTTTTTGGAAAAATAGGCTCAAATCTCACCAAATCCAGTCCAGCACAACATCTGGATCAGGCGCGTCCCTCACACTGGCCTGGCTTGCCCTTGCATGCATTTACCCCGCGACTGGCCTCTCTCATTAAAGCCTGCTAATGCGCTTGTAAAACAGTCAGCACGAACCATAGATCACTGAGGCAAGGTGTGCAGGGGGCAGCCGGAGGTTCAGGTTTGGGATATAACGTACAGTAGTAGGTAAAAGAACTGGGATTTTTTTTCTTTTTTTCCTGGAGTATGGGGGGGCTACGGAGAGAGGATGAGGAGAGAAACCAAGAGGGCAAGAGGGAGAGGGAGAGAGGGAGGGAAGGAGGTGGTATTGGGTGGAGGTGGTTGCTGGTCAGTGGAGATGTCGCTGGTCCATTAATCTTGGCCTCTTCCTGCCTAGTTATTGTGTATTTCTTTTGGCCAGAGATTGATTGTAGCAGGGGAAGATGAATTTGCCCGTGGACCTTCTTTTCTTTCTCCCACTCTTTGTTTTTTTCCCTGACTCCTGATGCTCGACCAAGGTGATAATATACGCTCCCTCTCTCTCCCTCGTTCTCTCTCGTCTGCTAGGTGCGATTCTTTCTTCTTTTTTTTTCTCCCTTTCATTTATTTTAGATTACAATCGTCATCTATTGCCGCTCGCCGAGGATGTGTTCATACGGCAAAGAGAAATGGAGATGAAGGGTCCGGGTGTCACTGGCCCAAGGGAGAGGGGGAGAGGATGGACACTGACCCAGCTGGACCGGAGTGGGCGGCCATCTTTAAAGCCGCACTCGTACGCAATAATGCACCTGGGAGTCAAGATGGCGGAGTTCAATTTAAAGTTAATTATTGTGGTATCAATAAAACCGATAGAACAATCAGGTTCAGTTACATTTGAGCGTCTGAACCATTGCAAACTATCAATATCTTGATAAAATATTAGCTGAAATTCTTTATTTTGTTTCTTTTTGTAATTTCATACTGAATTTGATAATGAAAAGTTGGAGTATTATAATATTGATCTGGTTGCTCGCTCAGCATATCGGCTTTCATGTGGAAACAACAAACTTGTCCAATCTGCTCCAAAAGATGTTTTATTCTTCCATTTAGTCCACTTCATCCATAGATTTCTCTGGGACATTGAACCTTTAAAGGCTGTTTTCTTAAAATGCATTTTACTCCCACAGAGACAGAAAGATTAGCCTTAAATTAGCACATACAAACACCAAACTTTACAATCTTGCACTTAATAAGATTTAGCTGGAATGTACATAATCATTTGTTGACATCTAATTTTAAGACTGATTTATTAAAGTTTTAAGTAAAAAAATGTGTAGAAATTTTAAGCCCACTTTTCAGTCAGATTTAGGTAACTCAAAAACTAAATAAGATATCCAAAATTCCCTATGTATTTTTTTTTTAAACTAATATGTGCACAAAATGAACCAAGAAATTAAAATATGGTTCTGTCCATTTTTCAGATTGAAACGTCCCAAATATGTGCAATGTTTTTTAATACATATAATGCCTTATTTATACATGAAAACTTTACATGATGAAAACCTTGTAATACTCTTTTTCTTACATTTATATGAGTAAACTACAGGGGAAGTTTCGAACTGATATCTGTAAATTTAAGAATTTGTTAACTTTATTATTCTGTTGCCAGTAAGACCAACAATCAGGTTCAGTTACGTTCGATCATCTGAGCCATTACAAACATGCTGTTCTTGATATAATATTAGCTGAAATTCTTTATTTTGTTTCGTTTTGTAATTTCACTCTGAATTTGATCAATAAAAGTTGTATGTAGTATTATATATTGATCTGTTCAGTGTCTTTCCTGTGACTAAAATAACATGGAGAGACAGATTAACACATCACTATCTGACACTCATGACCCCCATCTCTGACGCAACGTAGGTGTAAATGAGCAACTGATAAAATGATGAAACTTGTGAGCTTATTTTCTCTGACTGGCGCTGACAAGAGGGACATTAGTGTAAGATAAAACAGCCACACTTTCAATCTGACAAGACCCCCGATACCTGCAGATAATTGTGAACAACATGGTCAATAAATTAATCTGCATCCACAACTTTAAAACCGGTGTTGAACTTGAATGTGACATCCCGTGCTGTTGCTTGTTTGTTACCGATGGCGTCTACAGATTTGTCACGCACTAATTAAGAGCACGACGCTTGATGCTCTTCATCAGAGAGTGACACCACAAGGACGGCTCATTTTCAGGCTGACTAACGTTCAAGTGATGAAAAACAAATCAGCAGATGTGAGTATGACACCGAGACAAAGTGTTTAGCACTAGGGCTGCGACTAATGATTGCACTGCTGTAGTCATCCTGCAATAGTTAATTTGATCAATTGATTCATTATTTTGATCGCAAAAGGCCAGTTTCTATGAGAGTTTTCGGTAAAACTTTATAATAACTACACTTTCTCCTGCATGAACAAAGACTTCATTCATAGTGAACAAATAGTTTATCAAGAATGGTCACAATGGTCACATATTTATATAGCGCTTTTCCACCTTCGAGGCACTCAAAGCGCTTGATTCAAGCTTAGTAACATCTTAACTATCCTAACCCTAACCTTAATTAAGTACTAAGCCTGAATTATGCTTAATTGACTGGATGTTAAGTCTTTGTTCGTGCTTTGTTGACGCAAATTAAGATGTAGTTATTATAAAGTGTGAATTTGACTGAGATAAAGCTTAAGTGATGCTGCTTAATGGAGTATTTACTGACGAACTCATCAAAAACCCAACTGTTACATATTCCCTGTGTCATTTTGATGCTAATAATGCTTTCTCTGGGTCTAAAAACTCTCGCAAAACATGGGATGTTTTGGAGTCTGTGTATAGTCCAAATAACGATTATTGCATTAATACACAGTTGATGGATAATCGATTTGTTGTTTTTAATCTGTTGACTTATTTCAGCCCACAGCAACCTCTCTCACAGCTTGAAGTTTCTAGATACAATCACCAGACCATGGAAGGCCTCTCTTTTTGAAGATTGCATGTTTTTCTGACTCTGGCGTACTCTGATTTCCAGGTACTATTTAAAGGTGCTGTACCCTATTTTTGGAATTGGTAGTTCAGCACACGTAGATTTTTCTCTACAGTGTTAAACCTTGACAAACAACTGTCTGTTAATATCGCAGTTTCCACATGGTCCTCATCCAGCAGTGTGCTTGACTGGAGAATGATAGTGTCCCAGGCTGTTGCTTCTACATGGTTCTCATCCAACAAAATACCCTTTGCAATCATTAGGTGCTCTTCGTCTCTTTGTCACCCGGTGTGGGCATTTGCACTTACTTGAACAGCATTTATTTATTTTAAGCACTACTGCAAACATTTAAAGGACCTGTACATGTTTTGTTGTTGTTGTTGTAAAGTAAAGCACCAGGACACACAGTATATATTGTAAAAGCATGTATTTAGGTGAAAATCTAATGTTTGTTAGCTTTACCGTGACAACAAAACTCGCTCTGGGCTTGGAGAGTTGTGAAAAGCACTTTTAAACTTATCGTTGTGAATATTTAGGATGGTGAGATGGCTTTAAGTAAGTGAGAGATACGTAAAAACTTCTCGCAAGGAGTTAATAATGAACTATTTCTGTTTTTTTTAACGTTTTAAGGCAATAAAAATCTGGCACGGTGCCTTATAATTGGATCATATAGGTTTGCAACACAATCATTAATTAATTCTATCTCGGCATGTACAAAAGCAACTGGCAAATCTGCGCTGGCAAACTGGCAACTCAAGTTCAACCTTACATTTTCCACATCCTATACACGACGAGTGGGTGTCGACTTTAACTGGGCTATTTAAAACCCCAAACAGCTTTCCTTGCCCTGGTAGCACACTGCTCTGAAGCATTAACGGACGCTCTTTGTTGTCTCTCTGCCAGATCTGCGGCGCTGTATTCCCTGGTCTGAATCCCACTTAACCCGGTGACTCCAGCCCGGCCGGGCATATGCTGCGGAGCCCGGGGACCTCCTCTTGGCAAACGCCCGTACGGTCATGCATGCTGACACCACGCTCACACATGCTGGAGGAGGTCGGGCCTGGCTTTAACCCCCGTCATATTCATAACCCGCTCGTACTGTAATAATCGATGCTCCGTGGGTGGGCTCTGTTGGTAAGCTACAACTGCTGTTTTTTTTTTTCTTTTTTCTGTGTGTGTGTGTGCTTTCCTACGCGGCAAAAAGAGTGGGATCTTATGTTAAAATGAGTTGTAATCTGGTTATCATGTGGATTCAAGTGTTTATTTTTAAATTCTAGGTTATTTGACAGTTTTTAGACGTGTGTCGTGCATTGAATACTTAATTTTTTCAGCCATAATTAATAGTTTCAGTGTAAAAAATGTACGTTAAAGGAGCCATGTTGTGGTTTTTTTAATGACTTACTATTTAACTACAACATAAGTAGATCGTAATTTTACAGTTTGTTCATTGTAAACTGAAATATTAATCTAAAATGGCTTAGAAAAGCGGGTTCACTGACTTCGTGTTCATTGACTTCCTGCAAAAGTGATAAGCCCCGCCTCTTCATAATGACATTTCACCGTTACAAGAAGTGGATTGTCATTTACGTGTTGTTATTTTTTAAATTTGGCTGCGTAAGATTTTAGAACCCGACGTGTGTCAATCCAAGTCTAACGCATTTAAAAAAATAATCAAAACAAACTACAGAGGTGTGGGTGGGGACAGGGGGTAGGTGAAAACAGGAATTTTGAGTAAACTAATGATGAGAAAAGAAGAGCTATATTCCTACGCCATTGGCTGTTATTTTACTCAAACTAAGGGGAGAAAGAAACTGATAATAATAAGGAAAAAATATTTCAATGTATCATTATATTTCTCATCCTAATCAATACTTTACTGCAAATTATATTCTTATTTTGCTTTGGAAATATAACAATCTATATAACGTGCTAATAAGTGAAAAAACAGTGTAATTAAAGGTGCATTATTTAGGTTTTCTAGCTGAGGGTCCGTCACCCGATTTTCTCAAATAAAATACTTTTTGTATTTTGTATTTTTTTTGCTTTGTTTTGAAGGTTGCACAGTATGATATAAACTCATCCATCTTTCAGTTATCCATTTAAAAAGTTTGTATTGCCCCAAAAGTACTTGGTTTGCTGTGTGTCTCTGCGTGTTTGTTGTATTCCATCTCCATGAAGAATAGAATATTTCATACCATCCACCAGCAAACTACATAGTGCCCCTTTAAAACGGTCTTCGTTCTCACTGTCTTTCTTTCTCCAAAAAATGTTGTCAAATCAAACATGTTTCACACTTAAGTGCATGTTTATACAGTGCTGGATATATCTGACCAAAACACTTTTTTTTTCTAATACATCACACATAACCTGCGTACAGTACAGTCCTGATGGGAGCGCGTTTACACATTCCTCGGATACACATAAAGGATGGGCCGGGTGTAATGTGCCTCCATCGGTTAACCCCAACACACTTAGCATACCTCTGTCTGCGCTGCCATATTTAATGTCAAGTGACCTGACAGATAGACAAGGCTAAGGGCTAAGAAGGTAAGAGGGAAGGATTAAAAAGTAGCAGTGAGGCGGCTGACAGGACAAACTGTTAGTTAAAGACTTGAAATGACTCCATGTTGAACAGATGTTGGGGCCAACTGTACACACACACACACACACACACACACACACACCCCACCCATC
This sequence comes from Rhinogobius similis, assembly GCA_019453435.1. Classification (NCBI taxonomy): domain Eukaryota; kingdom Metazoa; phylum Chordata; class Actinopteri; order Gobiiformes; family Gobiidae; genus Rhinogobius; species Rhinogobius similis. The sequence continues at coordinate 10,121,669 of CM033621.1, read as the reverse complement.
AGAAAGCGCGTCACATTTTTCAGCCCGGGGTGAAATAATGGAGCGAGATAGAGAGAGAAAGAGCAAACATCCTTTAAAAGTTGACATTAGGTATTCAGACGCCAGAGAGCAAAGTGCTGGCAATTAAACCAATCAATCTTGTTGTTGCTCCAGAGCCAACATCTGGTCCAGTGGTCCGGGTAGAGCGGTCCGAGGGTGGGGTGGACAGGCTCGGAGCTGTCCTTCACTGATCTGCCCCTAACACAAAGATAAAGGAATGAATAGATATACACATCCCGGCACAGGTCCGTACGGGCCTGATGTCAGCTGCTTCTGCTGTGTTGTTTCCTTTGTTATAAATAACAACAGGCCACCTGGACTCCTCAGCCCCTTACTACAGCCCTGTGTGTGTGTGCATGCTCTTAATGATCCCCCAGGCTAGGCAGGCTCTGCTCAGCTCAAAGCAGAGCAGAGCACCTCATCCTGGGCTAATGGGACAATGGAGGATTGCTTGGATGTGTGTGCGTGGTGCAATGCGTGTGTGTAAATATGTGTGTATGCATAACGCTGTTTGTGTGCGAGCTCTTCTCTGCTGAACATGGAGGAGGTGTGTTAATGGGCCGGTAGAGGATTGGTGCAGGACTGACTGGTGGCAGAGACGGATGGCCCGGGACAGAGACTGTGCTGACAACCAGTGAATACGGGGCAACGTAGCAGAAAGGTCAACGCCGCGCGCACACACACATGCACACACACACACCTACACAGACGAAATACTGTCAGAGGAGGAAAAATAGGGAAGGTGTTCAAAGTGTGGTGCCTCTTTGGCTCATGTGACTTTCAAAGTTTTGTTGGTGTTTGTCAGTATTCATGATTTTGGGATTGCAGGTTTTTCTCTTGCCAGTAATTTGAATCTATTAGAGGCTGCGTTATAACCTGCACAGGATCTTCTGAATGGGTTGTGGGCTCCAATTTAGTTTCTTCAGCACAGAGGGAGACTTCTTTTAGTCAACCAGGTAAAACAGAAATAAGTACAGTTTTATTCAGGCAACTGGAAAACATAAACAGTGATCCAAAAAAGGCTCAGAGATGTGTTCTGCTAATTAACGCACAAATTAACATCGCTCTTCTAAGATGAGTTAACATTTTGCAATTAAACCTGAGATTACACTTTGTAGCTTGTTAGAAAGTTATCACCCTCTACTTGTTGTGCAATAATTAAAAGTGATGCTTGAAGTGAGTGACACCACAAGGGTGTTTATGGTGTTCAAACCACCCCACATCAAGTTACCTATTGCTTGTTCACTATCATGTGCATAATATATAAATACATAATCATGCACAGTCTCCACCCAGGTAATTCTGATCAGGATCCTGACTCAAGAGAAGGTTCCCAACGCACTGCACTGTGGTCACGTTTTTCTCTTGACATGGTGACTATGACTATGCCAGTGTACCTTTTTTTTTTAATTCAAACTTATAATGGAGAATAAATGATGTGTTCACACTTGTCTTTGGTTTGGGCCCAGCTTGAGTCCAAATGTGGCTATGGTTTGGTTCTGTTCTAGTCCTGGTCTAGACTTGTTTTAGTGCAGGGTTTAGTTCCAGCCATTTTAATATGGTGATTGTACACTGTTAAGTCAACGATGATACGCTTAAGATTCATCGTCATATTGTTCAGCACCAGTTGATTTTGTTATTATTGTGTTATAAGACTGTTATGTTGCCCACTTCTCCACAGGCTTCATGTTGGACTCCCTGTAGGGCTGCAAGATTAATCGCAATCTTATCGAAATCTTAGTTTTAATGGACGCAATTAGAAAATCACAATGACTGCAATTATTTGAACTTTCATACACAAACAACGAAATATCTTGGTTTATTCTGCATAAAAACTACTAACCCTGTAGTTTAGATCTGTACAAACATAATGTGTTTTTTTTATTGGTTGGTCACAGGTAAGCAGCCTGTGTCTTCATAGATTCATAGCTAATCTTCTTATCCTTTGAATAGAATCTTACAAATGAAACATGAATCACAAATCTAATCTCTAACGCAATACTTGTCAGAAAAATTGCAATTCAATTTTTTCCCTAAATTATGCAACATTAGCTCCCTCTCTTTTTAATTGATTTAATTTTGTACAAGACAATATTAATAAAAAAAAAAATAATCAATTGAATCAATCAATCAATTTTGTTCTGCAGCCAAGGACAGGTAAGCATTCATATCATGAACAGAAAACCACCAAAAGACTACAATACCCACTCTCTTAACGCCATTGGTCCTCAAGTAGAGAGTGGAGTCATTCCAAAGCCTGGTGTAGGTGTGGAAGAAACATCTTTGCCCAAAAGTGTCCCTAAAAGTGACATGGATGTCTACTATAAGATTTGCGGCACACAATCTGTTTGCTTTGGACAAAATACATTGCATTTTATATATATATGCATTTTTCGTATCATTATTACCCTTTAAACGTGCTTTTGAGTACCTAAAATTTGCCATTACATGTTTTAAAATAAACAAAAAAAAAAGGTTTATAATGCACTAAATGAACAAGTTTCACAGCAGTTTGCTCAGGCACTTGTAAGTGTATTCAGCCAGTAGATGGGGCCTAGCGCTATACACAATTTAGTTATGTTAATGCTTTAAGAGACGTCATGACATGCGATGATCAAGCTAGTAGTAGTTGTGAATGTATTTAGATGGCAGAAAAGCTCAGAATGAGATTATTTATGGACTTAAAACAACTGAAAATTCGCGGAAATCGGAAAAAAACTTCATTGATCGAGGGAGTTCAGCAGGAAGTGGATTTGATGGTTGTAGGGGAGAGGATTTTCAAATCAGCCTTCCTAGAAATAGCATGAATGCAGCTTAATTCAACCCCAAGTGTGTTTTTGATGATGGAACAATGTTAGAACATGGTTAAAAGCTCAAAAAAGTCACAGTAGCATCATACGTGTCCTTTAATATTACATAAAGTTTAAGCAATGAAAGGGTTGGGCCAAGGATGGCTCACCGAAACCAGCACCTCTGATACCACTAACCCCGCCCACGCTCACCTGCACCACTTCTACCTCGACACCCTGCCCTCTCTGTATCTCCCGCCTCTCCACATCTGTCACTCCGCCACGAGAACCAGCGAGGGAGGGGCGGGCCCGAGCACCTAGCCCCACAATTAATAGCACGGCCGGTCGGAAAGGCTGAGAGATGGAGCGAGTGAGGGGAAGAGCGAGAGAGGAAAGGAGAGAGGCAGAATAATAAAGTGTCCGGAGTTAACATTAATCTCCCTCACACTGCAGGGGTGTCAGCGGGGGCTAGCTGGTGACTAATGCCACGTTTTGCATATAGTGGTCACAGACAAGCGCTTCCGTACGTACCGTGCTTTAACTGCTGCGAGCTGACAGGCGGAGAGGAGTGCGCCGCGGGTACAGGCGACACTGGGTGGCTTTACCGAGTCATGCCGCTTTGATTTATATTGTGGCTTGTTCTTGTTGGAACCTTGTAAGTGTTAGTGTTAATAGAAATAAATGGGACGGATCGCATTACAAGCAATTTTAGCAAAGGTAAACGAGATAAAACTGGGAGATGAATGAGTAGTAGCGTTTTTTGCGTTTGTCAAGGGTCTAGTTGGATGCGGTCGTGTGCGGTGTTGGTGAGCTAGCGTTTTATCAGTCAATACATAGCATGTGCGATTTGTATGCGTATAGTACTGTAAAGATGATAATTAATATCTGAGAACAATTTTGCTGTATTTGCACAAAGAAATTAGTTCGCTGCCATCTTTTACTCCATATTGTTTGGGGAAATCCCTAAAAGTTCGTACTTCGTTCAAGGGGCGTAGTTCAGCGTTTTTTCTTTCTTTTTTTTTTTTTTTACATTTTTATGGCAAATGTTTATTTTGAAAATGTTTTATTTCACAGTTAGGGTACGGTTAGGGTTTGGGGTTAGGATTAGGGTTAGGAACAGTTCATTTGGTTAAGGTTAGGGCTTTAGAACATAGAATGCTAGTTCTGCCCCGCAATGAAATGCCAAACATTTAACGAATCCCATGTCAGTTGTTTCATGGGTTATCACTTTTTGTCTTATGTTCCCAACCCCCTTTGGTGCATTTCATTTTTAAATACCGAAGTCCAAGGGTGAGTTTCTATAAAATTAGCAGATTTGAGCCACTGTTCTGGGATTCCATTTGTAAACATTGCATAAATGACGTTATGTGTTATCTTGGAGGTTCATATAAAGACATCTTAAAGTGGAAATGTGCAGTTTGGTCAAAGATTTCAGAGACAAGGCACAGGGAATCGATGTTTAGAAAGACAATATTCTAGCTTGCAAGTTTGATAGAGTTTGTGTTTTGTCCAGACATGTACTTTTTAATAATTCCACATGAAGTTTTATAAATAAGACTCATTTGTAAATTCCACTTGTTTTCCTGCTTTCTCACTCACAATGGCCTAAATATTCCCCCATTTTATTTCATACAATTTGGTCATGTTTGTATTGACTACAGTCATACATTGCATCAAGGAAATACTATATCGGAGGTCTCTTGCCCCGAATTTAACAAGCAACCATCAGGTTTTACACAGTTACAACTCTTCTAAATGCATAAATTAAGGGAAGCATCCACCGGAATCCCTGACAAATTCTGCAACCTCAAGATATGTCACCACATCTTTAATGATCTTGAGCTGTGTCCACTATTCGGGAACAAACTTAAGCAACAGCAGCTACAGACGCCTTTCCAGGTAGACGGTGCCAATTAGCATTGCATTCTAGTATTTTACATTTTCAGTTATCTATCATGCTAATCGAAGGGTCAATTTGTCAGGCGGCTGTGATTAATGTGAGGGTTAGGTCGGCGGGTGTCCTGTGGCTGAGCTGGAGAAAACAACAATAACGAGTGGAGGCGAGGAAGAGCGTGTCCCTCTGCACAGCGGGAGAGGACGGGGGAATCTATCTCTTATTACTTAGTGCGCCGATCAATCCAAATTTGCATGGAGTGAGTGGAAGAGGAGAGAGCGGAAAAGTGGAGAGGGTTGTTAGTTTCATGAACTTGTTTTCTTTGGCTTTTTTTGCTAACGGTGAATCCTGTGAAAGAAACTGTCTTAAAAAATATATATATCTATTACATACATTTATGTTGAGGCACTTGCCCTCTGCTGGTTTACTGGGGATAAAAACAGTTTAAATTGCTTAAAAACACTATCTACTAGCGTCAAAGTTGAAATGAGTCTGCCATTTGAGCTCAAGAATTGTAACATTGAGTCTGGTGAAGGTCAATGGATTTTAAAAACACGAAAGATCTACTAGTTCATTTTGTGACATGGGGAGACCAAGCATTTCCAACTCCGAGAGGGAAACGAACTAAACATCCAAAATTTATAAAACATATGTGATTAAAAAAACAACACCGCAACTCCAGGTTTGATTTTTGCAGTTTCCTCGCAAAAACAGAAAACAGAAAAAACACATGGTATCCTTAACTGCTTGAATAATGATTTTGAATATGATGCAATACAATAAAGTAGATGCAATAGCCTACTTACAGTGAAACCATATATTGATTACAATGTACTTACAGAATTGTATTGTTCTCGTGTAAATATACTCCAATATGTAAAATTTAATTGTCACACTTCGTTGGTCTTGTCTTTGTTTGACTTAGAATGCTTTCACATTTGTCCTGGTTTGGGCCTAGTCTTTAGCCCAGATTAGTCCTTGGTTTGGTCCTGGTTTAGCCCTGGTGTAGAAAAATAAATAAGTGTTAGTGCAGAAAGTCAATAAATAATATTAAAAACAACAATCCAGGGTTAAAGATTTATGTACATTTTGCAGCCTAACTGCCGCTGGAACAAAAGTCTTCCTAAAACGTTTTGTTCTTCAGCTCAAGGAGAGTATACGATCACTCCTTTTTCTTTTTTCTGAGCAGCCAGAGTCCCATGTGGAGATGATGGTCTGCATTTTTGCCTCGTGAACCAACCTTGATAGACAAGGTTTCAAAGTTAGCCATCTGGACAGTAGATATTTTAGATGACTACCTTTCGAACTTTGCCTACCATGGACCGGTCCTGGCAAATACGGGATTACGTCGACGTGTTCCCTTAGATATTATGATGATGATGATGATTTTTATTTATAGAGCGCTTTTCCACCTTACAGGCACCCAAAGCACTTTACAAACAAATGATTTGAACCTGGTTTAATCAGACAAATTTGCATGAAGTATAAAAGAGGACAACGAAGGGTGCCAGCGCTGTACTTTTATGAACTTTTGTCTGCCTTTTTGGTAAAGCTGAATCGTGGGAAAGCAATATCCTCCAGGCCTTTTAATCATGTGATGACGGGGCCCGGGACCTGTCTTGTGTTGTGTGCCTCTGAACTGTGGCCCCATTGATCAAAGCCAGCCCTGCCCTGATGGGATAGAGGGACAGCGCCGGACCGTCGGACACCGCGGCTCTCCCCCGGCTCTCCCCACTGCGTCCCCCGCTTGCACCGCTCTTAACATGAGGGGCCATTTGTCAAAGTTTTATCTGATTCCAGAGGTATTGGATCTATCAGTCATCGCCTATGAGAGAGGAGATTGACCCCCTCTATGGACATTTTTCTAAATTAGAGCCAGCTGATATTGAAGCGACACCGCCTGCCATTATGGGTGACCAAAGCATTGCCAATCGACGTAGTTAATACACAATTTACCGGTGTAATTTAATTGTCGGACGGGAGAAAAAGCCAAGGACAGGTGGGGATTTGGAAGTAGAGGTGTCTGCGGAGTCTGAGTGGTTTCTCTGTTCTTTCTCTTGGCGTGAGATTGCTTTGCCGACTGACAAAGCACCTGCCACGCATTCATCAAGCACCCCATCCATCTGTCCATCAGGATCGCTGTCCACTCCGGCGTCAACTGGTAATGTCTGGCAGCCCGGGCCACCTATCTGATAATGAAAGATAGGAAAACATCACAAAGCCTGTCACCCCGCGTTAAGCCTCATATGTATCCTACTTAAAGACAAAACATGCATCTTAGACATTGCCTCTTTGAAAGTCCAAAACAAGCCTCCAATCTCCTCTCTCTCACTCCCACATCCACATTTGACCCAATTCATAATCATTTATCATGCTCGCGGAGTTAAAGTCAAAGATCAATATTGCTTTGTAATTTTCCAAACCCATTTCTTGAGAAAAATAAAAGCTTCGCCGTGTGAATATTGTTGGAGTCGTGCAGCGGTGATTCGGACTAACAAGCCGCCGTTTGGGCACGTTCCAACTAAATTGCTCTCCCAATGTTTAGTTTTCTGGCAGGCAGAGCTGGTTAATTGCCACTTAATTAGCTGTTTTACCCAGAATGCCTTGACCCACTTGGGACAGGTCTCTCATTACAACTAAAGCATCTGTACTCATTGAGGATTCTAAAAACACACTGCTCTAAAAACACAATTATCAGCGTTTAGACCCATATGTTTTAGACTAGGTGTTGTTTGGCTTTTTAACTCCACTTCACAGCTAATTCCCAAAGGACTTAGTGGTGGTCAAACGAGCTTTTAACTTTTGGTGCTAACTTTTTGCTACTTCTGGTGAATTGTGTGTTGCGTGCAGCATGCAATTGTAACGCACTTCATTTTGGGAGCCTGAAGTGCCAACTCCCAAAGGATTACTTTCATGGGTTTAGACAACACTGGCCAGTTACACTTTACCACAAAACCATTTTAATTTTAAAATGTTTTTTCGTCTGCCATTTTGCCATACAGTATTCATCTACTTGATCGAATCCATGTCATCTTTAAAAATGCCTTTAAATGTACAAAATCTGTCCACATTTGAGACCCATCCTTCAACCTGCTACAGCTTGCGAGTTATGTTCAAGTTCAGGAGCAGCTGGATGAAGGATTTATTTGTCGCGTATATCCACAAGTGGATCATGCAAGCGCGACACAGAAAGGCATCATCTGTCCGGAAATCAATCTTGATGTGAGGCTCAAGTTACATGAACAACTTTTATTCATTCTACAGTCAATAAACCATTCATGAAAACTGTTGAGTGTTTTTACTTGCAGGATTCTAACATGAAAAAATAATAAGAGTCAAATTTTCATCACTGAAATTGAAGAATATAGGAAAGTATTTGTGTCACATTTTGTTGCGTTACCAACAGCAGGGTTGCCAGTTTAAACCTAGCTAGAGCATGTACTGTTACTGTGTCCCTGTGGAAGACTTCTTGATCATACTTCACTCTGCAGTCAGGACTGAAAAGAAATCTAGTGCGGATGACAGTGGCTAGTAGGATTGTGGTTTGAACCCTGCACTGACCAGTACATGGTCTCCTTGTGTCCTTTTCGCAAGACACTTCATCCAATATTTTCTAGTATGCTGTGTGTTGTTCTGAGGGGACCAATGGCGCAGACTGGCAGCCACTTCCATAAGTCAAGAGTTTCAATGTGTTGAATATCTGGCATGGTTGCCAAAGCTATTAACAATTCAAAACAAAATATTCTATCTTTTAAATGGGCAAAACCCCTCCAACTATCACTAGTAAACAGGAAGCTGAATCCCATGGTCGTACCCCACTCCTGCCAAGTGTGGAGTGAAGGAATTACATTGTGAATAAACATTTTTTTTTAAAGGGAAAAAATATTCATTCTTGAGGTGGTCAATAAATCAAAATCCAAACAATAAACTTTTTAAATTGAGAGCATTATTATTATTATTATTATTATTATTATTATTATTATTATTATTATTATTATTATTATTATTATTGGTGTAACAACAGTTAAATCACAACAGGGCTGATTCACTGAGGCAAATATGATCTAAAGCAGTGGTTCCCAACCAAGCTTGGAGAACCGCTTAACTTAACCTTGAGTTTAGGCAAATAAAAATTAAACTTACACTTTTTTTTTCAGATAAAAGTACATTTAATTTTCTTTAAAAACCTAAAACCATTCCAAGTACCCCCGGTAATTGCTCATGTACCCCCAAGGGTCCCCGTATCCCTGGTTGGGAAACGCTGATCTAAATAAGAAATATATAAAAATGGATGTAAAACAGCTGAAGAGAAGTATGCTAACTTTAAGGCCACATCAGGAGTTAGCTGTTATTGGTGATGCTTGGGGGACCCCAACGGGCCCCCTCTGGTAACAGTTCAAGTCCAGTGAGCACAACTTGCTCCGGCTCTGCCCCCTCCTGGCTATATCAATATGCCCTCAAGTTTGTACAACAAGTCTGGGTCATGTAGCCCCACTTTCTGTCAATATACAACCTGCCTCCGATGCTTTGTTGCCTCTGGACTGGCTGTTTCTTCTCCATACACTCTCCCTCCTCGTGTTTTCACTCACACATCAAACTGCCAAGTCCGACATTGCAGATGTGAAAACTTACAGTCAAGGCTTTTAATTCTGCTCGCTTCGGTGCCCCCTTCTCCTCCTTTGACTTCACAGACTAAGAGCACAAAAAAAAAAAAGTTGAGATGCGGCGCTTCTTCCGTACAGATATTGGCAGAGTGTCATCGGAATGAATGAACCGCTCTAGCATCGCAACTGCCAACTTGTCAGGCGCAAGCTGGGGATGCATGACTGACACCCCCTGATTGGTCGATTTAATATAGAGACGGAGGGGAAGTCGACGGGCTTTCCCTGAGCTGCTAGAGCGCGAGATAGAGGGAGAGGTGTAAGTCCATTTGTCGAAGACGTGAAGCGCTAACTCTCTAGGTATGGGCCTGTATGCCTTGTTAGAGAGGGAGAAAGAGGGAGTTTTTTCATGCAGGGGCTGAGCATGGAAGTTAGCATGCAGTTTGTTATCGCTTCGGCCCGGATGTTTCTGACAAATCGAGTCAGACAAGCATCAGACGGTCTGGCAGAACAAGACGTTTCAACAGAACGGGTGTCAAACGGAAATGCATGGAGGTTCAAATGCAGCGGCGAGCTCAAAGCGGCTGGGGAAGATTGACACGCGCGCCTAGAGCAGCAAGTATTGATATACTTGCTGCGCTGCAGTGTTACATGTGCCAGTACAGGTAGAAAGTTAACTAACGTCGTTATACACTACAACAACTGTACCAATATTGCTGTAATTTGGCCCTGAGTGTCTTAGTCATTCAGTGGATATATTAGATCATTTGACCAATACTGGTTCTCTCGATTGTGGCTTGAGTAAGTGGGTAAATTGTTGCTCTTAACCTTAAATAATTTGATCAAATCAGGGACAGGTCATTTGTGTTGTTACATATCATATCCTCAATACCATAATTTTTAATTCTCCCTTCTCTTATGACTGCACATTTTAAATGTCCATTAAATCGGTTTATGATGTGACTCAGTAACTGCAGTTGCAGGGCAAATGCTCTATATCTACAGTACCTTGTCTAATAAAAAGTTAAAGCCAGGAGTAATTCAGAATTAAAAAAGAGAAAAGGGTACAGTGTTAGACTTTTCTGGGAAAAGATCTTCACTACCGCCTGCATGTTTCCATGTTTTTTTCTGTGCCTGTGTTGTGCCAGGGTTTCGCATTAAACATAATTTTGCATTTAGTCAGTTACAAGAGTTTTTATTCCTACTAACAAAAAATAAACAGATGACTAAAATAAACATGCATTCTTACTGTAAGAAGGATAACCTCTCCAAAGATCTTGTAACTTGCACCGATGTCATCACCTGCACTCTCCAAGTTTACTGCGACATTGTAGAACTATCCAGCAGTGTATCCAGCAAAAGTAATTGGCGGACCCTCCGTCAGAGAGAGATAAACTGCAACTTTAAACACAATATAGGGACATAAGACACTTTAAAAGGATGTAACAGTCAATGTTTAATACTGATCAGAAATCTATTGTGTGTTTTTCAGGCTTTCTAAATGTATTTTGGACACTTTAGGAGGTCTGTCAAAGATGTCTGGACTAAAAACATAAAGACGCACTTTCTGGATTACCTCACATAGTACAGCAAGTTTCTCCCAAAAATATGAGTGATTTCACAAACTCACGAGAATCTATTGTGTACCACTCCTGTGTCTGGTTTTGGCTGGAACCACTGGATGACCAGTCCAACAACGATTAGCATTGTGGTTTGGGAAAGTCAAAGCGCAAAGACTAATCCAAATAAACATCGCAACGTCAACAGATGTTCAGCCTGTTTTAGCAGAGATGCAGACTATTGTGTTGTGTGCAGAGTAGACAACTAAAGGTTTGATAACTCAACTTGCTCCACTGTGATGACGCTTCGACTTCTGAACCTTCTGTCTTTTCCCAATCGCTTTCAGATTGACCGCTTCCCAGATTGATTGAGTGTGTAGAACATGAATCAAGAGTGCTACACATATCAATCTTACATCTGACTGGTGAAGACATCAGGCAGTGGAACAGGATGTTTTGAGCTGTCAACAGTCTATATGCATGATTACTCAAATATGCACTAACTCCAGGTAAGTGTTTGAGGAAGTCTAAGCATTCATCTTAACTCAAAAAAGTCAGTGCGGCAGTATACAGAAGCTCTAATTTCCACTTAGAAAAAAGCATGTTTGTCTGAGTTTATCAAGCGGTGATGCATCTCCCTCCATCACATTGGATTTGCTGTGTAGAAAAGTGTTGTTTGTGCTGCTGCGTAAGTCATTCTTGCTTTTGGCTGTGTGGGGCTCTAGTTTACTCGCTGTGAGAAACGGCTCAGCGGCTGCATGGTGACAGGCCCAAGCAGAACGCACTCTGTTTCAGCATGTAATTTCATGTTAGCGGGAATCTAACATTATTGTTTTTCCCCCCGTGCTCCAATTTAGAGACAGATCAATATTCGGCTTTGTTTATCAATGTGACAGCTCTTGGATATTGCATTTTGCATTTTTATGTTTCCCTTTATAAGAGGGTATTAAAACATAATATATCTGAAGTCTGGGTTTTATGGGCTGACAGAGGGTGGGGTGGCACTGTTAATGGCGTAAAGAACAGTTGAGGAATGGCGTCTGCACTCAATCGCACACTCGTAGTTACAAATATCCATCACAAATATCAGCATCGCTGTTTGCCCTAATGAAGACGCTCCCACTCAGAAAGCTTCGTCGATAACCGTCAAAATCCACACAGGAATTCTGGCCCTCTCTGCATATGCATGTGTTTGGCATATATCTTCAAATATACGCTGGAAAAGTCTCCTCGTGACACGCAAATCCCAAATCATGCATTATTTGCCAACCAACCATAAAGAAATGACAATAGCCGGCCTTTGCATACAAATCAGAGCCTATTAGCCCGCGCGTCGTGTCACTTAGCGAGAAGAGACTTGGCCGAGGGGAGTTGTACCCGAGGTCCTGATAAATGCTCTGCTTGATTCCCCTTGTGAGTGATGGAGCACTAACCCTGTTTAGCTTCTTTAATATACTTGTATTAGCATGAATAAATAACGAGTGTGTCCGGATGCTACAAATATTTGATTGTGCCGCTCTAATAGGCTGCTGTCTTCCGTCACACGATGCCAGCGCCACTCTCTTGGTGTCAGAGTGGAGACAGAGACACATCGATCTTTATCGCGGGGTTTGTAAATCAATTATAAACACAGAAAGAAAGGGAGAGAGCGTGCCAGGCAGAGAGCGGGCGTCATGTGTGCGAGGGGGTGTGCCGCTCCAGCAGTGCCAGTGGCTTTTATCACCATTACTGATGTTTTCGCCACAAAAAGCTGTGTAGATGTGGGTGGCTGGTTTTTACTGCGCTTTTAAGGAGGAGTAGGAAAAGGATGTGCCAGTCGTGAGCTGTGTATTATCGGACGTACAGTAACCAAATGTATTTAATATTAAAACAAAAGTGACAAACAGATACAAGAATGACTTGATGTACAAAAGAGTCCTTAAGGCATATTGTAATGTACAGTAGGTAATTCATATTTGCACAGAATGTTTTAGGCTGTTTGATAACTCTTTGTAGACCATTAGACACTGAGGAGAAAAAGCCTGTGTGAATCAAAGCCAAATGTAGAGAAAGTCATCAAGATTTGGTGTTCAACTTTAAGTTGCGTACCATCAGTGAACACATGCCTGAGCACTTACACCAGCAGCTCCTGTTCCTGCTTTTAGGAAGGAGATCTTTGTTCCATCAAGCTATGGAATGATGTCCGAGTCTATTTGAGGAGAAGTATCCTTGATGCACATCTTAAAAAAGGTATACAGACTGTCCCTGGCTAACGGCTACATTTGTAGACACTAAGGTTAAGATACATTTAAATTGTCCTCTGCATTTGACTCGTCCTTCTATGCTGCTTGTGTTACCTGTAAGGCCACAATGCAGTGCCCAGAGACCCAACTCCAGATGTTGAGCTTTGCTTGGTCAAACTACCTATTATTAGATATACATATTTTAACTATGGGGCACGTTTTGGGTGATGGGTGAAGGAAAAGCAAGAGAAACAGCCTGGGAGAGTGCTAACCACTTTGCGACTGTGCCGTGATGCATATTGACAATGAACTGAAACCTGTTGCAAAATTGAGTCAGGCCTGAATCTTTCCTGAATGAACAGACATGAATGAATACTATATTTCTTGGGGTTAAAACTTATTACGCTTATTACTTACTTATTACTTATTACTATTACTAAAACATTTTGGTAATTATGATTTTTTAAATGTGTTTTTTTATTGGGACTGAAAATAACCACCTGAGGGACATTAGTTAGCACATAGCCGATTAGCCTCCACTGTACCTTTAAACTCTTAATATTTGATTTTTTCTTAACGTCTATGGTAAAAAATTTTACGGAAATTTACTTCCAGAACCACAGCGGGTTTCTGATGAACGCAATAGAGTAAATATTTCCATTTGAAATGCTACTGCCTTTTACACCAAACTAATATGCTATATTATAACTAGTACTACAACTTGTACATACTATTATCAGTTAGTCCATTAAATTGGTATCTACCCTTTATCTTTTAAAAATTCCTCCCTGCACACATTCACTCGGCCCACTCCTCCCACACATGGAGCATTAAACCGTTTGCCCTTTGACCCTCAGTGACAGTGTTGGTGGAGGCTGGTTATGTTAGACATGGCTGTTTCATTGGGCATGTTTTAGCTGCAATGCGACGTTTTAGCTAAACCAGGCATATAGAACATCTTTCATCTGACACAAAAAAAAAAAGTTCGCCAGATTCAGTGCAATAAATAGTCGATCTATTTACGACAAGCTGTTATAATCACACATCCACCATGAACAAAGAGCAAGGACAAATGTGACAGCCGCATACCAAAACTCCTGATCTGAAATCGCCAATTAAAGGTGTGAACGTACAAAGTCATCCACAAACCAAGTAATTACACAGAGGTTGACAACACTCAGACTGAGAGCATGGCAGCTTTATGACTGTTGTAAAAATAAACATGGAGGGATTTGGATGAAGAGCAGTACACCAATGCACAGATCAATGGGAAAGTCTAAGTTTGGGTTAGGGTTGGTATTTGTCTGAAGAAATGCCCTGTTTAGTATTAGTTGGTTCAGTTAATTAATTGACACTTCTCTAGTGCTATAGTCAAGTAAAGAAATTCTTGGCCGACTAAAGACCTGCCCTATAGGCCGTGGCAAAAATATCAAAACTATGAAATATCCAACCCATTCAAAAGTCCATAACTGCACAGAAATATATGCAAAAACAACAAAAAAGTACTAGGAAATAGTGTTGGACTCCAAAATCTTCAGCTAACTCACTCCATATCTTCTCTTCTTTGCTGTTTATTCCATATAAATCCTTTAAATCTAAATAAAATAATTAGTCGACTAATGAAATGTTGGTCGACTAAGACACCATCGACTGATTAATCGACTAAACAACTGAAGAATTACAGCTCTATGTGTCTCCGTGGGTATCAGAATGGTGAGAAATTAGGATCGTTGTCATAGTCATTAGCAATTTCAGACAAAAATATATCTTTTCAATGACAAAAAAGTCCTCAAAATGTTGCATAACAGGAGGCTGAAACCCATGAATGCACAAAGTAACATTACAATGAAGAGCTGGGCATATTTTATTCTAGTTGAATGTCAAATGTCCATTGCATTACTATTGTCAGGAATATTCCATAACATGGCCTTGGAACTATCTATTTACATGGAAACAAGCAGGTGACGCTTGATGGCTCTGCTCACATAAATATGCACAATAGGCTGATAGCCCTGACCAAGCCAAGCTCAAGCTCTGAAGATGGGTCCCCTGCTCCTGACAAGCTTCCTCAGTGACTTTGAAGAACAGGCCAAAGGGGTGCAATAAACCATATTCTACCTTCCACCCTTGCAAGTTTATATTTTAAATATGGTTTTACAATTTGGTGCATCTGAAAGACTGATGAACACATTAATGGCAACATAAACTATGGTGCACTGTAAAGCACGGGTTTCCAAACGTTTTTCATCGAGAGCTGCATACTGAAATGTATATGGAGCAGAGGACCACAGATGACACAATTCAATTCTATGCAATATATTTTTGTATCGCCCAAAATCACAACAGTAGTTCCCATCGATGGGTGACAATGAAACAGTCATGGGTCAATAATAGAAAAGTAGATTATATAAACAATGTTCAAAGAAATTTAGCAAACAGTTGCGACAAAACAGTGAATCATTCAAAATGTTGCTTATGATGAAGGTTTGACTGAGCCATCACACCTTTAATATGGAAGGTTATGTTAGGTCTATATCAAATCGAGCTTGTTATTTAAGTTATGATAGCAAATATTATTTATATTTTAAGTATCACTTTTGGCTAATTGGGCCATTTCACCAGGAAGCCCGAGGGCCAACATAAATTGGTCTGAGGCCCACTCTTGGCCCCCCATCCAGGCCATAGTTTGGACACCCCTGATATAAAATAATTGTAAGTTTTTTGTTGGAGGGTCTGCCACCTGTTTGTCTCCGTTCTTGTTTTCCTGAAATGTTCCACAGGATGACATTAAACATATCTATCATTGATTCAATTTCAGTACAAACGTTACTTTGGAGTGCTTTTGGCATTAGAAATATATAAATCATAAAAATCAGGTGCTCTTCAAAGACGTGACAAATAAGAACATGTATTGTTACTGTGAGCGGGCTTGCCGTTCCACAGATCTGACCTGTAACCACTCCATGAAGCTATGGGTGGCAGACCTTCCACCAGAAAAGTTGCACAGTGCAGCTTTAAATTGTACTTTACTGCATTTTATAAGTTTTAGCTTGGTTTTAAAGAAAGAACTTCGTAAATCTAAGGTTACAGAAAAAATACATTCATTTTACCTCCTCTAAACATGATCTTACATCCAGACAAGTTTACATAAAATGACAGGCCTTTGCACATAGTATTAAAGTCAGCTCTTACTATATATAAAGCTAAACCTGTCTACCTTTTGGTTTATAGAACGCAGAAATGAAGACAAGAACTATCCGGATTCCTGAGCACCGCCGGAGTCAGACGTGAGCGCGTGCCAACCAGCCGAGTGTTGAGACTCGCTCACTCCTCGCAGCCCGCAAATTGAGACTGACGTTTTATATTTTCCAATGAATTACACCTCATCACAGATTCACTTTGAACAGTTTGAAATCTTAACTTCCTCTCTGGCACGCCATCACGTCTCCCAAATATAAGTAAAGAAACGAAAATAGCGATCATTTTCACCCTTTAGCCGTCTTGATGTGTCAATCAGGCGCAGTGATCTGAAGCCACTAAGTGAAAGATATCAAAATGAAGTAAATAGGATCAAATGTACATCAGTTATTCATCAAAAACTAGTCCCCACCAAAGGCAAAAGAGAGAGAAAAAAAAGTATCTCGCTTTCTTCCGAGCTGCTAAGTGCAAATACTGACACATGTACTTCAAGGCTCCCTGTTGCAAAAAAAAATTTAAAAAAATCTTGGCATTATTAAAAATTCATAAGGTCGTATTAATTAGAGACAGAATATTTCCCTTGCAAAGAGCGATGAGGAAATGAGTGAAAAAAATGGCAAAGGCCCGGAGGATGGTTTTGATTTGCTTGGCCTCAAAATGGATGGGGAAGGTGAAGAGGACCAAGGCTAAAACGTACGCTTTGTTCTGGGGCCAGTTTCTTTTGTTCATCAAGCCCATCGCTAATTTGCTCGCCCACCGACTCTCCCCCCTTTTCCTCCTCTCTCTTTCCCTCCCTCTCTCTCTCTCACACACACACATACGGAAACAGTGGGCAGTAATATTTCTCCTTTATTGTATATTCTTTGTTAGTGGAGTGCCGCTGATTTGAAATGCTAATTGAACATATTTTATAATGTATTCGCCGTGCTCATCAAGGCGGACTCATATATCAAAGTGTCCAAACTTGTATTGATGTGAATTATCAAACTGGTGATTACGTGTTAACATTTGCGGCTTAAAAAAAAAAAACGCGATTGTACTTGGTTCTGGCCCAGATGCTTTAAAAACGGTAATTGTGCTTTGATCTGGTAGATGCATGCATAAGCACTAGTTTCTCTGGATATACTTTATTTGAATCTGGAAAAATCAGAATGATATCTCTCTGTATTTTTGATATTGCTCTGAATTCAGATGGGCGTGATTGACAAGCGGATTATTTTTCATTTTCATTTTTTTATTCATTTCATTCATAGCAACAAAATAAAAACAACTACATTTGTCATCTACAGAGATGAAGAATGAAAGGGCACAGAAAGAAGCAAAAGCTTATGATATCTGCCCCTTATCAACAGAAATCGTACACTTCCAGTGCGATGCATTACAAACAATAAACAAATAAACAAAAAAAGAAAGATTTTCTGCTACATAACACAAAAAAAGACTTAGGATATCCTGCTACACAACATTTTTATATCTTCCCACTAACAATTTTTTCAAACTTTTCTTAAAAATATTAATGGACTTGGAGGTTTTAATTCTGCACTCCAGGTTGTTCCACAGACTGACCCCTTGAATCGAAACACATCTTTCCTTTTGTTTTGTTCTAAACTGTGGCTTAGCAAAAAGATCAGTTCCTCTTAAATTATATCTACTTTCTCGCTTTTTGAATCGTTTTTGCAATCTATCTGGTAATAGCTCTTGATGAGCTTTATGATTAGCCAATCAGGGACACGCATGGTCTGTCTGTATAAAGAAATATGGCCGCTTATGAGGAAAGAAATAAAATAAAACCATAACAAACATTTTCTGTCGCCTATTTATTTTCTTTTGGTTTTTGTCTCCTTTTCTCTCGAGTCGTGTTTTGTTCAACATTTTTTGTTTAATGTTATAAAATTGAAAAATGGAGAGAAAAAAAATAATCATTCTAATGTGTTAAAAAGGGTGTTTTTATTATTATTGTGGTAAAAATAAAAACCTGAGCTTGTCCGTTTCACACGTATCACTGAAATAAACTAATCTGATTGCACTGTACTGCTTGAGTTTGGCTCGAGGAGCGGCGGAGGGTGTGGTGACCAGACTGACTCTTCGTAAAGAATTGAAGAAGTGTGTATTCTGGATCCCAGGCAAGCAGGATCCTACATAAGGGTTCATTTTCATTAAGGGTTCATTTTCATATTTCATTTCATATTTATTTATCTAAACACCAGCGTGGCAAAAAATGTCACGTGCCAATAAACAAAACTAAGAATGCAAAGGGATTTACTATAGTACAAGTACAGGACCCAGACAGTCCACTGATCACCTACAATGGGTTTAGAATATCTATTTTTCGGTGAAATATGACTTTTTAAACATGCCACATGTACAACACACTTTCATACTTACACGTGCATATCAAACTTTGCTGGTAAACCATATTACAGTTTTACACAAAAGTCAAGGGCTGTAATTCAAAATCCTCTGACAGAAAAAGTTACAAAAGTATGCAAATGGTACCATATTGCTGTATGTCAATGATATCAGGTGAAAAGATGTGTTTATAATGGAAGAGTGTTTTTCTTTTTTTTGCATATTTTTGGATGCCAGAAATACAAAAGCCCTTTATTAATGTTCACCTGCAACACATTCAATCACCTGGTATTAGAAATTAGAAAATGAGGGCAAATCATTAAGTCAAAAAGCCAGAACAAAGTGTCAAGAGGATGACAAATCACAACAATGGTACTTTTGGAGTGCTGTTTGTCAATATAAAAATACAGTGCAATTAAACAATTAACAATTATACACATTAGGGTAAGCAATTCATCATATTTTAGTCCATTCGAGATCTAATCATATAAATCACAATTATTGGAATGATGGTTTTTTTGGTCTAAAGCGAATCCTGTACGTGGTTTGAGTTCAGATTTCGGAAACTGAATCATTCTGCGTGTCAAATGTGAGTCCTAATCATGTGTTTTAACAACCGAAAAAATGCCCCGATGCACCTTATGTTGTTTTCCAGCAGTTACATAAACATTAAGAAGGCAAATAAATAAATAAGTAATACAGAAAAAAAACACATAAAAACTGAAAACCTCAGCAACAACAAAAGACCCACTCGACTCGGCACTATACATGAAAGGAAATAATTCATTAACAGCCTACTTTACATTCCCCCCATTCTGCACTAATTAGGCTCCAAAATGATATCTGCATTTCTATTTCAAACAGCAGCGATAATAACGCCGCTGATGGTCAAACACTCCTAACCACGCTG
Organism: Rhinogobius similis; assembly: GCA_019453435.1. Taxonomy (NCBI): domain Eukaryota; kingdom Metazoa; phylum Chordata; class Actinopteri; order Gobiiformes; family Gobiidae; genus Rhinogobius; species Rhinogobius similis. Next base: position 10,102,108 of record CM033621.1, on the reverse strand, counting down.
TGTTCTTGATATCAAAAAGGCGGCGATGAGCGGCGCAAAAAGAACAATGAGCCGTCGGAGAATCTTTTTTTTATTTCCATTTGGATTTTTTTCGTACGCTGCGTCCATCCTTCGCCGACGATCCTTCTTCCTCGCTTTTTCTCACCGTGCTGCGTCGGATGTAGCTAATGCCATTAACTCTCCGTGCCACTTTCCAGGTCACTAATTCTTCAGCTCTTGAGTTCATTGTGCCCGCTGTCTCCGTAACGAGGTTATTTCTGGGTTATTACCTTCCTCTATGATATGGCACCTGATGGGAGGCATGAATTTCAGATAAATCAAGAAGCGCTCGTTCGATGGGTAAATTAAAATATTTTGCTGTAACTCATCGCGGATCGGACTCAAAAAATGCATATTCAAGTGGACGGGTGGAAGCAAAAACGTGACCTTTTGTCCATTAACCCGTGGTATTAATTTGTGATTATTCATGCATTGTTACACGCTCTGCCATTGGAACACGCAGGATGAACGAGATGGGTGAAGGTAAAACCAAATGTGTGTCCGATTATGGTTCAGGAAGGAAGGGTTTACCTATGTAGCAGCCAAGGGTCAGACATTAACATTAAAAAATATTTGCAAGTGTGCTTTTTTGTTTTAATTACACTTTTGGTGAAGAAATGAAAAGGAAAAGAACGTCAAGTCAGTGCTGCACGGTTGATTGAAAACGATTACACGATTCGGCGTCGGAAAAGTTGTGATCTTTCTCGCTTTTGTCTAGTATTTCGTTACAATTGTCTTGTTTTGTTCATTTTGGCTGACTTCTAGCCTGGCCGAACAAGACTACAAACCTTTCCTGTGGAGCTAAATAGTAGAAGAAGTAAATTTTCCATTAATTTGTCACCTAGGATTCAGGAAAAATGCTCAGGGCTAATCTATGTGGTAACTATTGAGCGCAAGGCCTATTATTGTATTTAAAATCTGTTTCTGGAACATTATTAACAGCTAGGTTATTAAAATATTTTGCTATACTTTAGGTTTTCCATGTGTGACTGAAAACAACCACGTTATGGGCATTAGTTACTACATTGCTGCTTAGCCCCATCTTACGTTTGACTTTCCTTTTTTTCTAAATCCTTATGGCAAAAGTGATTTTATGAAATTTACTTCCGAAACCATGACCTTTCTAAGTTGGTGGAACCATAGAGACATATTATTAGTCAGTATCTAAACAAACATTGGGGTTTACATGAAAGAAAAGAACAAAGTAACACAGATGACTGAAAAACATCTCAGAGCTTGTCCATTTCTTATGCGTCACTGATATAAACTATCTTAATGTGCTTCACTATAGACCCTTTAAAAGTTTGTTAACAAAAACATTCTCAATTCGGAAAGGAGGCAAAAGTGCAACTGGGAGTTAACCTCAGAATATCACAAAATAGGAAAAATTTAGATAATTTTGGAAAATGAAAACTACTCAGATACATGTGTGATATAAGAGCTGCTTTAAAAGCATTTATTGTTGTATTTTACATTATGTTTTAGGAAATTATGATCAACTTTTTTTTCATTTTTGATGACGGAACATTCAACATTTATGGGTTTTACTGGAAAAATACTCACAGAAATGTTGAGCCCATATTAATTTTTCATTTTATCTAGAGATATACTAGATACTATACCATAAATTAGATTCTTTTGAAGCTAAAAAAAAAAAAAAAAGTAAGGCAATTTTGTCCATCGTTTGTAAACGAAACTAACTAAACCAAACTAACTGACCTTTCTACCCTGGAAATTGAAATGTGTTGCTTTTTTTCCAGAACCAGTAGAATTTAGATCTAATGTGAGCGTATCATTGAAAAATTTGCCTCCAGTCTCCTCCATTCTTGAATTTTAATGACATCACATTTTAAAGGGTCTATATGTTTGTGATTTTGATGCTCTGTGCACAAGCAGCAGTTGGCTAGCTAACCATTTCTCACAGCTAACGTAACATTCATTAAAACATAAAATATAAAGAAACAACCAGTTAAATGTTAAAGTAAAGACTACCTGACTGTTTTTATTTATAGACAATTAGTGCTTGTTATTTTGATTTGTTTTAGTGATATTTATTATACTTAAAAATTAGCATTAGCGTTAGCATTGACCCACAAACACCTGTCTTTATCAACACAGAAGTGCCCGCCAGGGAAGTTTTGTACTCATTTGTAAAGTCTTTAACATGTTGTCAGTGACATCCACCCACAACTGGCCGTCCACTGGAATCTGAAAGTATTTATTCAGTTTAGTACGACTGCAAAAACCGCACAGAGATAAAATTGGACAGGAGGTAGCGACGTCACTCCTATTGCGGCAAGAAATGTGAATAACAATGATCAAGCCTATAGTGCATTTTGCGTTCCTCTTATTACCATTTTTTTCCCCCCTATTTTAATATTTTTCCATAGGACCCTTCTAGCTTAGCACTCAAGCTATCAACAGGAGCATGCATGGACATGTTGAAGTGAACATGGCATTTCTCTTTTTGGCTTTTGTCTTCCTTGTGCCCTTGCAGTCCCGTTTTCAATTATCCTGTTGGGGCAACGGCAGAGTCGGATTCCCGGACAATCCCATTTCCAGGAGCCAGGCGAGGCGTGAATGTGAGCGCACGGGAGCAGAAGAGCAGGTGCCTGCAGAGGGAAGGGAGGACGGTGTGGCATTTGAGTGTGCTGAGCCAGCCTGAGGTGCGCAGTGTGCCAGGTGAGACGGGTTATGGATTGGGCAGACGGAGGGAGCTGGGGGTGGTCCGTGGGGAGTGCTAAACCGACGGCATTTGAGGTGGAAAGTACCAAGATGGTTTTACGTGTATTTGAACATATTATCCATTTTTTTGCATTGTTATTGGCCTTTAAACCTGCTCTTGTCCTGAGTTTGTTTGACATATGTTTTAGAACTAAAAATAAATGCTAGGGCTGTAGAAATTCTTGGTCGACTAAAGACCAGTCCTATCGACCGATTAGTCCACTAAAATGGGGTGTGGCAAAAATATATCAAAGTATTTCCATGTCTCTAAACCAAACTGCACTCAAAAGAACACAACTGTAGAGGAGTTCATGCAAAAACAACTATTTATGCAGGAGACAGTTTATTTATTGGTTAAGACTCTAAATCTTCAACTAACTACACATCTTCTCGTTTTTGCCATATAAATACTTTTGTAATAATGTAATATAAATAAAATGATTTGTCGACTAAAAATCTTGGTTGACTAAGACACCATCGACTGACTAATCGACTAAACGACTAAAGTACTACAGCCTAAATAAATGCTTTTGCAAAGAAAAACTTGATGCCAAAGATGCCATATTGACTTAGCTGTGGCTCTATCTACTGGCTGTAGAGGCAATTACACACATGTAAATATATACCCACAATGCTTTGCAACGTTGTAGTTATCATGATTAGACGGAAGGAATGTTCAATGTGAGTCTGGCGATGATTTAAGGACTTAAAACAGCCAAAGATTCTGGGATAAATGACGTCAATAATCATCTACGTCACACATCGAAGGAGTTCAGAACACAGTGTTGGGAGTAGGAGAGGATTTTCAAAGGAGCATTCTTCAAACAAGCTAAATGCTACTCCAGGTATGTTTTTGATGCCAGAACACGGCTAAATGCTCAACAACGTCAATTTTGCATACTATTTGTAATCTCTGCATATTAACTTATTTATAACAACTTTCCTTCTAGGCTAAAACAACTTATGCATTTAAAGGCACTGAACCTGATTTTACAGTTTTGAAACGTTTAAGTCTACAGCAGTGAGATGTATCACTCACTTACCTAATGCAGTCCCAGCATGCTAAATATTCACTGTGATGAGTTTATAAGCATTTTTTGTGAGTCTCTGAGCTCAGAACGAGTTTTGCCAACATGGGTAAAGCTGACATTAGCCCGCCTAACGACGCACTTCTGCTTCTCGTAGCATAAAACACTCCATAAATAGATGGAGATAATGCTGTAGTCTAATTTTCACCTGAATATATGCTTTTACAATGTATCTTTACTGGGAGAAAACAGATTTGAATTTATTACGTGCGAAAAATCAGGTACATGAATTAGTTTTCAAAATTTCAAAACAGTGAAAATCAGGTACAGCGCTTGATGTCTAATGAACATGAACAACAGAACTTCAGACACATTCAGATTATTCAGTGCGATTTTACTTTATTACATGAAAAAAGTCACCTAAGAGGCCCTTTAATGGTGGGTATTTATCACTTTTCTCATTATAGAGACAAAAGTGCAGGTCCTTATGATTTAAACCCTTCAATATATATTTTTGAATTTATGTCATAAAGTCAAGTTTCAGGTTAAAGTTAGTTAATCATGCTTAAAGAGAACATTCTGCATCATACAAAATCAACTTGTTTCCCCTTCTCATCTACGCACTCAAAGTTGTATTTAGACTGATTCCTGCCTTTACACTCACTGCTCTGAACCTACTTTTTTCTTCAACAGTGATTCCACTACTGTGAGCTATACTTCTATATATTTATATACTTATACTATAAATAATAAATAAATATACTTATTTATATACTTATACTTATATCCATACGCGGTGTCGTGAATGTGGTCCGGCAGCTTGGCACTTTGTTATGATGACTTCACCGTGACACAATAAAAGGAAGACGGATATCAGCGCCAAATGTTTTTAAGTTGTTTTAGGCAAATATTTAAATGGAAAACGTTCAAAATATTCACCTTTGCCTAAGTTGCCGTACGCGCCGCCATCTTTTTCCGTTGTAGTTTACATGGAGCAGGCGAGCTCAACAGAAAATAAGTTCTACACGGACTAAAAAGCCGTTTTCAGGCCTCCCTGTAAACTGGTGCGTTGCTGACTTGTTTTTGCACGTGTGCATCAAACATTTTAGACAAAGCAATCTACTTTATATAATTTTTTACTGTATATAAACTTTTCCCTCACTGGCCATTTGCGCGAACACTGTTAGCGTCAAACCGGAACTCCCTTTACTACAAGAGAGCGGATCATAAATATAAAAAGAGGCGGAATAAGGAGAGTAAAGTAGCAATCCGCCCGTGACTTACATTTTAGCTATATAACCGACAAAAGTTTGATATATCTTCAGGGCTCAGATCAGTATTCACCAAATTAGTGTAAGTCAAATTTACTAAGTCAATGTAATGTTACCAAAAAGCATAGAAAACCTAACAGGTGAGTGGTTTGAGCAGGTTTTCAGCCCTCTCCTGTGGCCCTTTATTTCACGTTCCAAATCAGTCCTAATGCCTTGCGACTCTGGTTCCAACTCACATTTAGCCCATCGGGTTTTCATCAGCTGGCCAGAAGTGAGAAGTCTGTGTAGTGCTTATGAGCTAAAAAGGTTTAGTAAATGCTTTTTCATGCAGTGGATACAATCAAAACCAATACTTTAAACGTGTCCGCCAAAACGATTTGTCAAATTACGGCCCACGTTGGATTCACATTTTGGAACATTCTAGTGAGAAGTTAAGACGTGTGCAGCAGTGTGAAATGATGGAGGAAGGGGTGGAGTGCTCCTGCTCAGCCCGCCTCATTAGAAGCTCTCATTGGGAGGTGAAATGAGGCTTGCTGATGGCCTGGCGTGGAAGGGATCGTCCTTGTCCAAGTGAATCATGACAAGGAAGGTAAGAAAGCTTCATCAGCCCCATTAACAACAGCCAGGCACTGCTCACTGTTCATCTGAGTGGCACCCAAATGTCAGCACAAAGGATAATGTAACATTAAGAGGAAATGTGTCTCGTAACCCCCCAGCAGGCACCGAGTCCGGGCCAATGAAGACGCGCATCAGCTTCAGTCAGAAACAGAATAATTGTTTATTAAAGCAGTGCGCGCAAAAATGTCCGATTTTCACAGTTTTTCAACTCAAAGCACTTGTCCCAGTAGGTCAGATGTTGCAGTGCTCCAAGTTGCTTTTTTTGGTCAAGGATATGACACCTACTTGGCTGGAATGTTTAACTGTATGGCATTGGACTAATTGAGCTTCCATTATAATTACAGGGGTTTATTTGCGTAAAAAACTTACAGAAACAGGGTCAAACTCTCTACATCATTTGCTCGTTTTCTTACCAGGCAAAGTGATCTCCATGAAAAGTAGTTATAGTGCATTTTTAATAAAACACTTATCTCAGCACCTATGGCTATTCACGGGTCAAATATAAGGATACAGTCTAATTATCATTCTTAAGCTGACGACACGCAACACAATTTTTAGACCATATTTTCTAGTCATTTTCAGTTGCATCTAGTCACTCTCAGTCATGTCTTGTTGAAGTCAGCCACAGTTGTCTCACTCTTGTAGTGTGGACCTGTTACGACTGGATGCAAAGTGTGCTCTGCAGAAAGACGCGACTAGACTCCAGTCACTGTCTTTCAAATATGTCTGAATTTAAAGCCTAATTTTAAACACTCCAGTCTAGTTTACTGACACTACTGGGTGCACACACAACCCAGCGGCCAATGAAAAGCAGACACTGGAAGCAGCATCTGGGTTAAAACGTTTCATTTTCGTCTTTTCAGAAAGAGCAACGCACTAACAACAGCAACAGCAAGGCATATGCTTAATATTGCTATAGGATAAATACAGAAGGGACACACGCACTACTTTTACATTTAAAACCAGAGCTGAAACAATAATAAAAAACTCTCACTGCGTGGCTCACCTCTCCTCCTTTCTCCTCACGTACGGCTGATGTCTGTCTCATATAAATTGTCAAAATGACACTGGTTTCCTCTGATAAAATCCACGGTAAACATGTCAAACTTCTTCACATCTGTCGCCACCTTTAATGAGGCTGTTTAACCAATGAAAAGTCAGGAAACACAACAGCCTAAATAGAGCATTAGCACATACCGCTCTATAATTATTGTAGATTATAACATTTTGTAGGGTAAAAGTGTATTTATTTCACACAGATTCCAGAAAGTCGTGTCTGAAATGTTGATGCCGCTTTTACCAGTACACCAGTTTTGTACTGTACAGTGGCGACAAGAATAACAAGCCCAGACGAGTACATGGAATCTTTTCAAATCAAATTATATTCCGTACACTAAACTAATTTACCTTTATGTAGCAGTGGATGCACACTCTTAGGTCAATTTTAAATTCTAAGGAGTATTTATGTAATTGTATTTATGTTCATATTTTTTAAACAATACAGTACACTTTTAATTGATAAAATACAAGAAAATAGTTTAATGCCATACTGTGTCACATTCCAGGCAAAGCAGGTGGTAGATCCCCCAGAAAAGACACAGTTTTGAGAGCAAATCAATGTGCTACTACTCCTGGGATTAATGCAAGCACAAAACGGGAACAAACGTGTCACTCTGGCCCGTATGAGCACGGTCAAAACAGCTTGTTCTTGTTATTTTGTACTTCATGTTCCTATGCTTCCCAAAGTTTCTCCTCCGTACAAATTGAGCTGTATTACGACCACATAACTCCACACCGAGCTGTACATGCTTGATAAAAGTGTATGCGGTTTGCTGTATATCATCGACATTTAGAGCTGCTTTCAGTGGATTAACAGTTGGCCCGTATGTGACAGAAGCCATATGCCGGCGCGTATATAAACATGCTGATTGTGTGAATCCTTGTGCCCTGAATGCATGTGTCTTTGACAATTTATGCATGTTTACAAGTCGCTTACACAAATGTTTCAAAGTAAATGTGATTCCTAACAGTGAGTAATGTGCTCAAAGTTAGTGTGTGCAGCTGGAGAGGATTAGAAACAGCAAAGCCTGGTTAAAAAGGAACACTGATATATTTCCTGAGGTGACACGAGGACCAACAGCACAGTGCAGTGTGCTCCAATACTGTCTCAGGCTGAAGGGGGTAGAGTTACATTTGTTTTAGGAACTTCTTCAATAAATTGTACTTCTAGTGTAGTTTTACCACCGCCTGTGTTTTATTCTCCACCTGCTTGTCGTCATGGACCATCCACTAGAAAAGTGGCAGTGCACCTTTAATAATTTAAGAGCTAATTGTAATATCAATATTTATACAGGTAATGTATTCAGTCTTAGTGCTCATGTTGGAAATAAAATGAGTACAAATTACAACAATACATTTTGTGTGAGGTGAAGCAACAGTAGTTTTCTACTATTAAACGCACTGAATTGTGTCTGCGCCTTAATCAAATTTCACTTAGGACCACATTGGCCCCGAATAAAAACCTTGAATCAAATCACTCTGAAGAATCTTTTTATTTTCCTTTTTAGTGCAAATCCTTTATACCTTAATTATTTAGATTGCTTCTTTATGATTGATCAACTTGTGCATTACCGTGAAGGGTAGCTCAAGATCTGGAGTTTTGGTGGACAATCACAACTCCTGTCAGGTTGCCTGGACAGAATTGTCAAATGCAGATGACAAATTTCCCGACGAGAACAATAAAGTGTACCTTAACCATGAGAAAGGTTTCAAATGTAGTCATCTGGACATTGTTCTACAAATTGAGATTTTTCAACATCCAGAAGTCATTTTCAACTACTATTAGCAGGTACTGGATTGAGGAGCTAGAATGAATACTGTTTTAAAGGTAGGGTTGCCAGATACGTCCTGCCACAAATGACTAGGCTGGTGGAGCTGCTAGTTTTGGGCTGCTCAGGCCAGAACCTTCAGCCAGAATATGACTTCTTAATGGAAGTCGAAACGTGTTGATTTAATTAAAAAAAGCTGTCCTTCGAACAGTTTTCTACCATGAACCACTCCTGGACGAATTAGTGATTACACAACTATTATTTTGGGTCCAGACCTCCTTCACTCTACACCTGTCCCGACACACACACACACACACTCTGCGCTCCTATGTGCCTGTTAAACTCCATGCTACATCCCCTCACCTCATGTTTGCCGCCAGCGCATGTTCCCCCGTAAGCGTGAGTGAGAGCAGAGTGGCGTCGCGTTGGCAGCTGGCTCGGCTAATCCCCATCGGTGAGGGACACAGCCCGGCCCCCGGCGTCACCGCGACCTGCCAGGCCTGACGGAGGTGCTTTGAGCCCGGCCGCTTAGTGTCACCCGTCCCCTGCCACTCACCGCAGTAATCGCCCACATGACTGACAGACAGCCGCGGGCCTTTGATGGTGCAGGGGATTTTCTGAGCAGAGCAGAAGCTACAGATGATCCGCCATAGTGAACGCACGATACCCGAGAAGGCTGTTGGTTTTCTTTGGGACGAGAGTCACCAGGAGGGCTGCTCTTCTGATGGTAAGATGGTTCTGATCCAGCTTAGTAATGATGACGATGATGATGTTGATGGGGACGATCAGGCGAGAGGTGAAGTCAAACAGAAACGTGAGGTGAAAGCACGGGCACCCAGAGGAGACAGCCACATAAAGGCAGGGATTTGCTTCCGCTGTAAGTGTCTATGGGCGAGAAAGGAGCCGGGTGGGGGAGCGGGGAGTGATGTGTGGGTGCTAGTTGAACAGTGTCAGACTCTTGCACACGCTTCACATTTGCAGTGGTAAAATCTGAAATACACATGTAATCACACGATTATGATAATATACATCAAGTGTCTTCTTAGTTGATTTTCGGCACAGTGACAGTGAGTCGTGTCGCTAGTGTGAGGAGCTGTGCTAGCACCAGAGAGCTTGTTGGTAAAAGACAGGGAGTAGACGCTGTATTGTGGTGTTTTGCATGAATGCTCTTTAGGCTGTAGAAATGTTTGGGGTTTGTTTGTGGCCATACATTTAAAAATAATATGAGTTGCAATGTACCAAAGCCGTGCTAATGAACACGTATTAATTTAGGAATATAAATGCTGTTATCTACGTCTATGTTTGTTTCAATCAATGGTTGTTGGAATTGTATGGGGAACCATGGCTCATTACTGCATTTGACTCAGCAAAAGAAAACTCTGTTCAATGTACAGAAAAATAAATAAAACACACTTTTACACATTTACACAGACATGAATAAGACAAAATATGAGCATTTTGTAAAACAGACTCCTGTAGCCTTAAGTGTTGGCCCTAGCTCTTTAGATGCCTAAGACTTCTGAGGGCTTTAGTCCAAGTCCCTGAATAGAATTCTGATGTAGCAGGTAGTTTGGAAAGCAGGGGGTTTCTGGGAGTTCCACGTATTCCAGGAAATTTTGAACGAAACATATAATTTCCTCTAATCTGGGATATAGTAACACAGCAACAAATTCAACGTTTACAGTTGTAAATATCATTTAGTCACACATTATAATGTACTTCTCCAATATCACTGCCCTCTGCTCCCTCCCTTTGCTCCGCCCCTGCTCTCCAGCTCCAACAACTTGTTATCAGGACAACTGGCTGACGGTTTTATGTTGCTTCTAAAAGAATTCAACACATGCGGAGAAAGAGAGAAAGATGTTGTACTTCACTGCGGCAATCTGTGTTATTATATCTAGAGACTTGACATGAGTCGTTTGTGCTTGTAATTTCATGAAATACGAGACACACTGACCAAAAAAAGATTAAATGGGATATATCTTTTTGGTCTACAAACGATCAGGGGCATTCAGGTGCATGTACAGTACATCGTTGTGTGTGATACCCCTCCATTTACTCCGTGCACCTTTTGCATTTGCCCCATACTGTTTATGCCACGGGTCTGAGTCTCTCCCATCCACGGGTTTCAGTTTCCTGCCAGAAAACATTTACCCCTTGAAGTAAAACAGAAAGGGCTGAACATGGGTAACAACAATGACACTATTTATTTATTAATGGCAACTGACCTCATCAATCTTACCATCAATGCGGAGTGGGATTCATTCATTGTCACTGCACAGGCCGCAACACGACAACAAAGAACCCCACACCGCCCCTTTAATGCACACACGGCTCGCTACACACGCTTACATTTAGCCAGTAAATAAAAGCAATATAAACATCTGCAGGGGACCTAATTGTCGAGCTGCCAGTTCTCCGGCCTCTCATTGTCCGTGCTGCTGTTAGATACTCCTAGTCTATAATTACTTAAACCTCGCAACATTTAACGGACACCTAAATGAAAATATGTTTCCATCTTGTGTCCCATCCCGCTCCCAAACACACAATTAATTCCTGACTTAATTCGGGGGGACATACATCTATGCTACCAGCTCGCTCTGACAACTGGACCAATGAGAACCCTGGAAAGTACATGCTGTTGTGTTCCCCCTCTGCACCAATTTCCTCTTGTTCGGTTGCCTCCTCTCTTTCCAATCTTGAACTCATGAGTTTTCTCTGATAGTGATCCTGTTAAATTAAGTGCCCAGGCTTTATCCAGTGCCCTTTCTCCCCGTCACTCCTTTAATTTAGTCATTATAATTAACCATTAACTGGTGTCAGTTTCTGGGCCACTAACAGGCCCACTCAGTTCTGCTTGTCTGCATTATCACAGTTTGGGTGAGAAAGTAAATTATAATGAAGGGCTATATACTCCAATTACTGATAAAAGCAGCCAAGTGCGCTCCTTGTAATTAGGTGTCTCCCTCTCTTTCTCTCCTCTTCCTTTCCAGACTCCTCTCTTTCTCCATTTTCTCCGAGTGACACATCGAAAAAGAATATATGCCTAATAGCTATTTTTATTACGGTTATAACCTCTCACTCACGACAGCAACCCTTGACTTTTGATCAAGACGACGAGGAGGATGCAGCGGCGGGAGAACAAATAATTATTTTGTGTCGTCGGCGAAGTTGGGGAGCGAGGAGGTAAAGGCGAAGGATGCAAGAGTGATCGTAGGACGGCCCCAGGAAGTAGACAGCGCCGTCTCCTTGCGCTAATGGGATGGAGAGGAGCTGTCTCGGCGTAGCTGGGTCATATAGTTCCCCACCAGAACACTTACAAGTCAGAGTCGGTAATTAAACTGTACCGACTTCCATTTTTTTTTTCCCTTTTTCTTTTTTGCACTTGAGTTCTCTCTCCTTGCCTTTTCTTCGAGCTTGTCAGGTGAGACAACATGCTTCGGAACAGCGTGAATTAAGAGGACGATGGGTAAAAAGAGAAAGGGAAAGACCAAATTAAGGCGGCTTGACTTTAGAATTGGAACGCGCCTAGGTTTTGAAAAGAGGCTGGACACAGGGCGTTTTATACATGAGTGAACCGCAAGGGAAAAGTAAGTTGAAGGGAAGTCTGGTGCAGCAGCTGAACAGTGATTCTGTGCAGGAAGAAACAGTACAGACTATGCACTCACAACTTTAACATGCAACTTTGACTCTTCTGTGTTAAGACCGAAAAGTGCCAGCAGTGGAGCTTGGGCTTTTTATTGACATTACTGTTTAGGGAATAATGAAAATGTTATATCGTCTTCCCTTTTTTCTACATTTGATTGGAATGGGTTGCAAAAAGACACTTCATTATCTTAACGGTTCTCTACGTACGGTTTCTCACGCTCTTCTTCATTCAGATGCTTTTGCTTTGCCTGCAGTGGCACCAGGCGAGACACTACATGCAAAGCCTTTTTTTTTTCTTTTTCCTGGTTTTCTGGATGTTGGTTCACTCGACATAAACGGTACGCCTTCACCTGGAAACAAAACATTGTTCAATCTGCACCTTATTATGTTTTATTATTTCATTTAATCAACTTGCACCTTTAGATTTATATGGGACGTCACCTCAAAGGCCGTTTCCAAAAGTTTTTCCTATTTTCTCACACATAAGGACAGAACAATGAGTCCTCGAAGTAGCATATGCATTCAGCAAACTTTCAAATTGGTATTTTTGAAAGCTCTAGTTTAATCAAATACAATGATGTATTAACGATTCCCTCTTTGTATCTAATATGTAAAAAAGAAAAAAAAAAAGGGGGGGGGGGGGGGGGATTCTATCATTTTTTTCTGATTCCTGTTTAAGTTAAGAGGGCAAATGGCCAGATCCCTAACTCCCAATCCAATCAATCAACTTCTGATAATGAAAAAGATGCAGTACATTTCAAGATTAATAAGTAAAAATATATACATTTTTATATATTTCTTCATTTATTTAAGCTTTTTTTTTTTCCTATTCACCTGCAGTATCTGGCAATTACAGATGTTTTTATTGCTATAAATACCTTGATAAACATTATGAGTGTGAGCAGGCTAACTTCGCCACAGATCTGACCTGTAACTTAATCTGTAGGCCACATGCTTGCCTTGCCATTGAGAAGAGTAAGGAAGTGTAACGCCATGCAGTGGAGCACTATAATTCAGATTCTGACGTCATATGCTCACCTGGTTGCCCCGCAATATTTGAACCAAACCATTAAAAATCCCTTATCACCAGAACTACACCAGAAATGATAGCTCGGTTAAAAAAATATGGTTTGATAAAATAGAAAATAAACAAACACACAAACCTTCATAGTCAGTTACTCCATATCGGTGCCCCTAAATGCTTGAAACAAACCAAGAAATACACTCAAACTATCACCAAAACATCACCATCTAATTTTCCCAATGTACCTTCCGTGTTCTGGATTATTTTGGGAATTCTCGCCTTGAGAAAGACACATTCTAAAGGTTGCAGCCTACTTGGGAACTCAACTGCGTGCCCTTTTTCTCTAATGGTGTATGCAGGCCCTGGGCAGCGGCGCACCTGTCCATACAACGCTGCACAAGACTCAGGCAAAGAGGCCATTTCTTTCTCTTTTTTTGTTTCTTTTTTTTCTTTTTTTTGTAAAGGCATTGTTTTCCAGGAGTTTGGTGGCGACACACGATGGATTAAACGATGAATAAGTGATTTATTAGCTGCCGCTGTCACGCTGGTTAGATGGATTACTACAAGCCACCTCTGACCCCACTTACCAGGCCCCGCATCTCACGGCAGAGGTGCATCCTGGGTACGTGTGTGTGCGCGTGTGTTTTTTGTGTGTAGGTGGGTGCGCAGGCCAGCTGTAATCTTGTGACAGGATGAGACTAGTTGATCAATGGCCTAATGAACACTGTATTTCATGGGGCCAATGAAGTGAGTGGTGCAAGCCAGCCAGAGCCAGTCTGAGCCGGGCAGCTACACGGACGCCGGGCTACAGCCTCCAAAACAAACACTTTCACTTTCTCTTAAGACGCTAGTTTAAAAGGAAAGAGAGAGGCATTATACTGACTGATAAAATACAATCGTGCGGCTAAAGCGGCATCATTTTGTTCGGTATGTTTTGTCATTTTTTAGGAATCTTTTACTGCCAGAGTAGATAAGCAAACAGCCACTAGAGGTCAATAGTCAATGTGAAACTAGTCAGACAGGACACTCTTGATATTTGTGCTTTCAATGAAAAATAATTATAATGCATAAATATCTTTTTTTATCATTATTTTATGCTATGAGCAGAAAGATGAATGTGCTGTCTGACACTTGCATATATCTTAGGTTCTGTCTGGCGTTTTAGTCATATATTCTTGTTCTCGACTACATTCTGTACACTTGATGAAATTTTTAAGATAGATAGATTGATCAATAGATTTACTTGTCACATACAGTGCTTTATAGGTGCATTATAGGTTTAAATTAGCGAAAAACAAATGTGCCATTACATTGATCAAAACTAACCATCTTAACTACACAGAACGCAGATAGAACCCAATAATTCTATTATTGTTGCATGTAAAACTGTATTAAGGTTGAATTGCATCGCATATTATTAGTTTAGACGTATCAGCAAAGGCATCTTAGCATTTTCAATTCATTTCTGAATGAATAAGTATATAAATAAGTATTAGATGCATTTAATTGTCTCATGGAGGGATGCACCGATACGATACTGGTACTGAATGTCAGTGCTGATAGAGAAACGTTTGCTGAATCGGATATCGGCTCCAAAATAATGGGTTCAGCCGATATCATGGTCATTTAAGACTATTGACAGGCCCTTGTTGGTTCAGAATATCCCATGATAGTCGAGGTTTTATTGAAGGATAAAGAACAGCTACACAACTGATTTGAAGTAGTTTTGTCATACGTTATTCTTGTTTTAAGAAAATAAATGCTATTTTGAGTCTCTGCAGAGGTATTGGTTGATATCGGGTATAAGCAGATACTTAAAGCCTGTGTATCGAAATCGGTGTCAGATCTGAAAAAGATGGATAGTGCATCCCTACTCTCTACAGGATTATAATATATACATCTGTTAAAAGTTCAAAGTAGTTTATAAATAAGTTTGACAAAAAAATCAAATAAATATGATACTACTGCACAAGTAACATTTTTTGGGGAAAAAAGCGTCCATTTGGGTTAAGTCAGTTCAAAAAGTGTGAACTACATTCTGCCACAGTCAACTTGCATAAACTATTTTGGTTCTCACCCCTCAGAAATTAGCTGTATGGTCTCTTCAGAAGATCTCCCATGCGTGATCCTCATTAATCCAGGAGTGGTCAGTTTCAAATGTCCCCAAGCAAGACATTCATTGGTTTCACAGCTTCCTGCTTTTGCCCATTCAAAAGATTCAGTTTTGACTTGATTATCTGACAATGGTCACCATGAGGCTGAAACAACTTGGTGATAATACTGATTAGCTGCACATTTAAGCCAATTTAATCACAGAAATATAAAGAATGAGTTTGGTGTCGAGGTGGGCAATGTATGGAAACTATGTTTTCAAGGTAAGCAAAATTTGAATATCAAGTATATGTTTATACTAAAAGAAAATCTACAAAATGGTGAAAAAGTTGTGTTAAAAATGTTAAAAAATAAGTGTATAAGGTAATATTTCTGTACTTTTGTGATTAATTTTACATACATTTCACATTTGCCTGATAATTAAACCTCAACTAATACGTCTAAAGACATGTTTTAACAAATTTCTGTTAAATTGACATAATATCGCCTGAATATCGTTCTGTCGTTATATCCATTTTTGTCAATATCGCCCAAAACTAGGTCTATGGACTATGGATTAAAGATAAGCATTTCGAGAGTTGAAAATAAATATACCGTCGGAAAATGGAGCAAAACACAACAACACAACTGTTTTAGGCGAGAAAACTACACTAGAAGACGATGGTTGAACACATCAACAAAACCGTTTGGCACAATATAAAATCTGTTACAAGTAACGTAGCCTTTCTTTCCTCTTTACACACCACTTCCTCGTCTATTCCAGCCTCTCTTGCTTTGATGAGCTTTCCTAATAAAACGCACAACAAATGGACACACGGCGCTCCGACTGCACCTTGACGGCGGCTCACTTTGTTATGAGATCCGTAATAAAGGAAAGTAATATGCTTTAAACATTAAATAAGACTTTAATTGTCGCCGGTATGAAAAACGCGCCTTCCCCGGCACGTAATTGAATGCCCCCGTCGCATTGTGGGGCGAATTAAAACGGGTCATTTTTATGTGTTGCTTTATTTTTGATTGAATCGGCTCCTAAGTGGCCGAGACAGTGGAATTATGCGTGTTTTAGATGCCTGCCGGAGTGTTCGGTGACAGAGAATATAGGCGGCGAGGGGAGAGGGAACGAGCAGAGGGAGCAGGATGGAGGAGGGGAAGGAGGTGACAGAGACAAATGCTTCTCCATTGACAGCTGTCCTCCATTTTCTCTCAGACAGACATACAAATGAGGACCACAAATCAAAGGAATCCCGGTAAGATTAATCCTGGGCCCGGCAGGCAGCAGGCAGGCAGGCAGGAATTGGCAGGCCCCTAAACTGATGGAAGCGCATAGATCTTTGGACTTTGATAAACTGTATCAATAGCAAACACTTTAGGATTGGATATTAAAGAATCGGCATTTGCTCATGCGGAGGGGTATTGGCTGATCTGCAAACATACATTATTGTGTCACAGAAGGGCGCAGACAGAGAGATATGGGTTTGGACTGCGGGAGGACAGGCTGGATGGGTGAAGGTCTGCAGGCATGGAGGGAGCGGTGTCAAATGTGCGGCTGAGGAGTTAGGGGAAAATCAACGTTTTTGTTTAAGGCGAGACACTACAGGCAAAATTCTTTTTTTTCTTCTTTTTTTTCATGAGGAAACAACAAACTTGTCCAATCTCCTCTTAAAAAATGTTTTATTCTTCCATTTAATCCACTTCCTCCATAGACTGCTCTGGGACATTGTAAATTCAAAGGCTGTTTTCTTAAAATGCATTTTTCTCCCCTTGGGACATAAGGATCACCACTTAAAGTAGATCCCACACACACCAAACCTTACAATCTTGGACTCAACAAGATTTTGACGAAACGTACAGAATAATTTTTTGATATCTAATTCTAAAACTGATTTATTAAAGTTTTAAGTCAAAAAATGAGGCGAAATTTGAATGTTTACGACAATTTTCATTCTAGTTTAGTTCTAGTTTACTTAAAAAACTAAAACTAAATAAGAAATCCAAAATCCCTACTGTTAAGTTTTTTTGTAATTAATATGTGTACAAAATGAAAAAGAAATTTAAACCTGGTTCAGTCCATTTTTCAGATTTATATGTCCTAAATATGTCCTCCAAACTTTTTTGATCCGGCTTGCAACCAGTTTTTTTTTTTTTTTTTTTTTTTCCCCTTGTTGGTTAATTCCACGCATTACAGAATTTTCAAACATAAATGGAAAAGTACTATACTCTAAGCCATTTAACCAGGAAGCCTGAGGGTCAACAAGAAATAGGTCTAAGGGCCACATTTGGCCCCAGACCCGTAGTGTAGCCACTGCATGTGTTGGACCACTGAACAGGTCAGAACTATGGTGCAGGGCCTTTAAGGATTTTACATATGAACACTTTTGGCACTTTCAAAATGGTAACGTGTCTGTGTGCTTTTAATATACTGTAGAATAAACTGTACTGAATTCTTGGTAACCTTATAGTTTTAAACTTATTATAGTCAAGAGATGTTTCACACCATGTAAAGATGGAAGCAACTCTGAGTCCAAAGTCCAGCTCTTGTGGGCTTTTTTTGAGTTAAATCATCTAATTCATTCCTAGCTCTCACAAAGCCATTGGAAAGTAGAAGTCAAATGTATGAATTTTGGGCATGTGCACAGTTCTAGAGCAGCTTTTTCAGAGTGATGAGTAAGTCAGGGGTGCACTGCCAAAGTGAATTCACTGTCACCCCAAAGCACTGAACAGGGACACATACAGTTCTTTTTTCTGTGTTTGTGCTTTACAGTTACGAAACCTTATGTGCAGTCGTCTGTTTTTGAAATACAATTGGGGATAAGAACAACATTTTCTCATTTACAAGCGAAAAGTTGGGAACTGCAGCCTTAAAATTTACCAAAAAATGTATAAACCTGGTACATGAACGAGAACGCACTGGATAAAGAGAGCTTCTTATTCCTCTGCTTCCTTCAGTGGGCGGCGTTTAGTGGAAGTGTCATCAGAAAATACGGTGCCATGCATGATTTCTAAAACAGACAATGGAACAAACATTAGTCCATGTGTATTTTTGATGATATAAAATAGTCCCTTTGAATTATCCGCTGACAGTTCTCGCCAGTGTCACAAAACATTGGACAAAACCAACCGCAAGCCCAACGTGAAACATCAAAAACAATTCCCGTCCCCCGCTTTTCGTACAGTATTTGCACACAGTAAACCTTCTGATCGTGGTCATATTGCATTAAGTGAAGCGCTGACTCCATCACTGGCCCTGTGTCTCCTTGTTTGTTTCACTGTAACAGTTGATGGAGCGACCTACATTCCCAAAAGGATTGTGTTCTATTTTGGTCCAGTTCCAGAAGCTTCAGATCAGCAACACTTCAAATCCTCTCAGGAGCATGAGCCATTAAGATGATGCAATATGTTTCATGTGAGATCGCATGTTTGCTCTTCTCTGATGGAGCTGGACGTTTCAGTCATTAATGGACTGTAAATTCTGAATAATCCTAGACGCGGCGCTGATCTGTTTTGGTGTGTGTTTGTTTTGTTTTCTCACCGCACTGACATTATTTGACATTGACACGTTATGGCTCTCAAAAATGTCAATGTTAAAGGTGCATTATGTAACATTTCTGGGTCCACAACCGTTTGTTTGGGTTTTTTTTTCTCCCATGAATGCTTTGCCTGAAATATTCCACAGCATCAGGACCACTTGGAAGCCAGCTGGATGCTCTAAGCTCAGCGGTGCCTCCATGTCCCCTTCGAAAGAGTAAAAAGGGCTTTGAAGACTGAAGTACAACCTCCATTGACAGTTTCTGAAGTCTGAAAGTATTGTATTATGGTTATAAGTGTTTTTGTATCTTTTCGGTCATTATTGGAAAGCATGTTGGTTGCCATGAGTGTTGCAAAGGGCCATACAAATAAATGTTGATTGATGCAAATCCAGTATTCTGGTGTATTTTAGATGCAACATTATTCATGATTTATTCCATACTGTGGAACATTTCAGACAAATAAATTACAATCTTTACAACACCCCATGACCTTGGCTGATTTTTCCTAAAACGCCTGCCTAAAATGAGCCCCAATTCAAATTGAAGCTGTTCCTGAAGTCTTTGACTCTTTGTGAAGCTAAGACTGTAGTTTCAGCCTCTGTTATCAGATGTACTCTAATTATAAGTGAGAACAAGTTCTGCACAGTGGAAAATCAGACTTCAAATTCTGTCTGTATTTATTTGGGTAAATAATATAAAAAGGGATAAAGCTGCTGTTGGGAGATTCAAGCTTTCAGACATTAAAAGACAGTCAAAGCTGAAGCTAATTTCACTAAAAGTGAGTTTTAGGGACTTGTAATAAGGAAAAATAATATATAATTGAATATATAATGCATATTGTTATTATATATATATATATATATATATATATATATAATTTTGGGAACAAACTGACCCTGGGTCATACCAGAAGGATTGATTTGACTGAAAACAAGTGGGATATTATTTTCTTTTTATATTTTACCGTTTGGCAAGGTTGATTGTTATTTTTTTACAAGACGGTTGACAAAAGCGAATAAATGAAGAAAATGTCAAGTGGGTCTGTACAGGTACACCTGACTTTTAAGGAGTAAGGAGACTAGCAAATATCAGAGGAGTCACATAGTGCACCTTTAACAATCAAAATAACTGATTATTGTCCTACTGCACAGAAATATTGAAGTGAGATTCACAAAGCACTCCAGACTGTTTCTGATATCAGCATCCAACTCGATATCAGAACTTTGTATTTGGGCCTCATAACCCCTGCCATGGACACATTAAATGGATACATTTGGTTTATACTTTTATACTTAGGGTGCACGGTGGCAGAGCGGTTAGAGCTTCTGCCTCTCAATAAGGAGATCGTGGGTTCGAATCCCGCACCACCCCAACATCGTGGTTTCGAATTCTGAACCACCCTAACATCACACGATCTCTCTGGGTGGAGTCTGCATGTCCTCCCCGTGTTACCGTGGGTTCTCTCCGGGTTCTCCGGCTTCCTCCCACCGTCCAAAGACATGACTGTACAGGTTAATTGACAACTCTAAATTGTCCCTAGTGAATGAATGTGAGAGTGAATGGTTGTCTGTCCTTGTCCTCTGTGTCAGCCCTGTGACGAGTTGGCCACTGTCCAGGGTGTACCCCGCCTAAGGCCCAAAGTCACTGGGATAGGCTCCAGTCACCCGCGACCCCTAACGGGAATAAGCGGTAGAAAATGAATGAATGAATGAATGGTTTATACTTCTGACTCCAGGGAAAAAGGCCATCACAAAAAAACAACAACACAAAAAAGGACAACACGAACCGAGCCAACGATCAAGAACAAGAAGTGGGAAAAAAAAACACATTGAGACTCAATTTGGAAATCCACAGATTTGACTAATGGTGTCTGGGCAACTGCAACTGGGATATTTCCCACCTTTGACTTGGAAAAATGCCCTGAAACTTAGAACTGGTGAACTCTACTTGTGAACTGGGAGCTGGTCAAGAGACTCCCACTTCACATATGAGATTGACTGTGATGTAACACAACAATGACATCAAATCAAAAAGTAGATCTGCATGACTAACCACCGCATAAACTATGTAAACATTTGTTACAGGTTAAATCAGAAAAATAATCTGTTATTTAACATGTTTGAGATGTTCGTTTGTTTACGTTTGTTTCGCGTACAGACAAGTTCATTCAGCTGGAACACTCTGAGGTCGGAACTCGTAACATTCAAGTGGGAAATAACCGACTTGCCTGGAATGCGGCGTAAGTGGGACGTTTATAATGTGCATGTGACTCATTTGGACGTCTCCTGTCGATTTCGCTCTCGAATGTCGTGTTCCGTGTTTTTCCGTTTTTGTTTTCCAATTCCAAAAACAGTAAAAAATAAAATAAATTGCGCCCAAGTTAATAAGTTCACCCCAAATCCTCTGTACAAAGTTATTATCACTTCCCATGTCTCTCTCACATCCCCGTGAATAATCCTGCATCAGTACTGTTTGTCTTATCCGAGCTTTCCCATTAAAACTCCCCAAGCCCAAAATGACAAAGCGCGGCAGATTAGGCCTCCACTCTGTAATGCTTGATGAATGCCGCTGTTGAACTGTAGAAAAAGCCTCATTATGAGACACTTATAGATTACCCTGGGTGTCACCGAGGGGCCCGTGGGTGGGTGTGAGGGTTTGTCTGAGCAAAGAAACAATGAACCGGGATCTTTTACTCCTCTCCTCCCCTCCTCCTTCAGCTCTCCTCTCTCTCAAATGGATAATTCTGGTGATGCTCGTGACAGGCCGTGGTTTAGATTTTGATTTATGTTCTTCCAAAGCTAAAATCAAAGAATCCATCTAGTGCTATTTTATGGCAGTTGGGATGATGAATGGGCCAGTCTGTGGGCCAAAGCGAGCTGCTGTGTCTTTGCCCTGGATTTTAATTGCTAAAGTAGCCAGTCATTGCTCAGGATTCAATGAGAGAGGAGGAGAAAAAGAAGAAGAAGAGGGGAGAGCGTGGATGTCCCCGCTACACCAAGTTGTTCTGTCAGTTCAGCCGTTCTTTTATCTACTGTCGGTTATCAAGCTTTTCACAGAATATTGTAGGGTGTTGCTGTTTGGAAATGTACTGCGGTTTATGTTGTTGTACAAATGTATGTTTACTGACCAGAATATGAAAGAATGACTTTCAAATTTCCCCCCAAAAAATGGTTGTGATTTCCAAAGCAGGTAAGTTTATAGTCATTTTCCACGATGAAAGCGAGTAAAAGCAGTACATAAACAGAAGAATCATTCAAAGACTGATGTCAATTGAGTTACTGTGGCATAAATAGTGAGCAAATTCAGTTATAAAAACGTTTGTACCATTAAAATTTCAGATATTTTAATTCCTCATTTTTACTGTAAGAAAATGACACTGGATTTCTGCAGTTCAGTCTGAGAGATCTGAAATTCAATAAACCATAGGCTTATCCGTTTTATAATTCTCTTATGGTTTTTTGCTTGTGATTGATTTTTTTTTTAATGCTTTTTAAATACTTTGTGTACAAATTGCGCCCAACAAACCAACATTGTTTGCTAAATCTGGACCAATATCTTGACACAAAAAGCTGTGGCTTTACCAACATCCATAATGGTATAACCATATATGTGCTTGATTAGCTGTGCTGCTTGTTACACATTAAAATTGTGTTCAATTCCCGCTGTTACCAGCAGAGGGTGTCTGACATATACATTCCAAAGCCACTTTCCATACTTTTTTTTTTTCTTCTTTTTTTTAACTTTTCTTTCTTTCTTTATGTATAGTGTTTGCTATTACAGTAAAGTTCATATGTCAGTTCAGACTACATTTCACTAAAACGCAGTGCAGATGTCTATATTTTTCAGGTTATTATATTATTATATTATAATGTTACTTACTGTTTGGACATGAACAGCAGATACATACAGCAGGTAGCGGTAACTCCACAACTGTTACCTAGCAACCACATTATAAACAAGGGCCAAAATCCATATAAATCACACAATAGTTATGATTTAACAAACACTAATACTTGATAACACCTTCATTTTGTACACTTATTGCTAAAACTGTGAAAATGTGCCTGTTACGTGTAGACTGTCACTGCATTTTGGCTGGAATGTCGCTTATTAATGACATAAACATACTGTTCAACCTTCTCCAGCTTTATTTTAGTGGAAAAACATCAGCAAATATTGAACGACAACATACAATTGTCGCTTGCTGATGCATTTGATTGATTATTCGACCAGTCTTCTAATCACTATGACGCTTTCTGAGTAAAACCGAGTACTTAGTTACCATTTAATGCAATTTTAAAGTTCGGATTAGGTAAAGCGTGACGGGATGCTGTGACAAAACTTACATTCTCCTCGCTCTCTGCTCTTCCCAAAACGCCGAGGACATATGTGCTTTGATAGGGAGTTTAATCCAGTTTACACTTCCTTGCTGTTTAATCATTCATAACCTGGCCAAACGGAATCTGCGTTTACAAGCACAACTAATGGCCCACGTAATAGGCCCAACTTTCAAGTGTAGATTCTGCATGTATATTTAATGTATGGAAATGCCATATTTAAGCAAAATTGCAGATAAGAGCCGCGATTCTTGTTTCAGTGCTCAAAAAATTGCCGGCAACTTTGTCTTTTGATTTTTTTTTTTCCCTGCGCATAATGAGCTTTTGGGACGTCTTCTTCTACCGACTCAATTATAATGAATAAAGATCACTTATTGCCACGTCTCCCGGACTAGTACAAGTGATAAACACATGTAAATAAAATCAGATACCAGCGTGAAGGAGGAAAACAACATTTAAAGCTTTTTTTTTTCCCGGTATTAAAACCTCCATCAAAGCGTGAAAAGGGGGAGGAGCGCCGTTGCCGTTCAAATCGTACCCGAATCAATGATGGAAATGAGAAAAACAAGCAGGCGATACGTTCTTTCACGTCTGCGGAGGCCGGCGAGAATTTTTAATAATTTTTAATAAAGCGTAATTGTAGTTTGTACCTCTGAATAATTTAATGAAAGTGCGGAGCGTGGAGGGGTTGGGGGTGTGTAGGATGTTTGCATATTGAGATCAGATTGTGCATGTGTGGTAAAAAAAAGCCGAGATACTTTTTGATGCTGCTAAAAATGGCTTAGTAAAAGGTTTTAGATTTGAAGTGGAAATTATGTGATTATCTTTTTGTGAGCGTGGAATGTGCAACAAAATATCTTTTAGAGTTGGTATGGTACAGATGTAGAACAAAGAAAAGTGAAATTAAATTGATTTTTATATGACAATGACTATGTTGGTTAGGATTTCTTTATCTACTTGTTTGCATTTGGTCTATCTCTTATTTTTGGTGTTGTATTCAGAGGGAGTGATGCAGAAGGTGTTCATATTGGGGAGAAATTAAAAGGGGAAAGGAAGAATTTTAGTCATTTAAAATAAAAAACAGTTTGGAGAAATTAAAAAATAAAATGCATTATGAAGTTATTTACTATTTCTTTATGTTTTATCATTTATTTTTGTCAGTTTTTAACATATGAAAGCACGTAAAACACAAAACAGGACACAGTAAACAAAAAGTAAATGAATAATGTACACGACATCCAAACTGTACACTATGTATTTTACAATATTTCATTTTATTTCACTTTACATCTGTATATTTGCGCTTTATTTCACACATGCATTTGTTCAACTATTTTGTTTATTATGTACGAACCTTTCTTAAATTGCAACTTGACTGTGGCCAAGTAATTTCCTTTGTTCGTCAATAAAATAAGTCTAACGTC
This sequence comes from Rhinogobius similis, assembly GCA_019453435.1. Lineage (NCBI taxonomy): Eukaryota > Metazoa > Chordata > Actinopteri > Gobiiformes > Gobiidae > Rhinogobius > Rhinogobius similis. The sequence goes on along the minus strand of CM033621.1, from coordinate 10,077,528 downwards.
AAACTACGTCACATGGTATGCTTTAATGTTTATTAATTTAACTACCCATGTGCGTATTTTTAACTGCCATTTCACAGTTGATTACTATAACTGACCTTTGCGGTTATCGCCTATAGATTCCTGTTTTATGTCAGTGGTTGTTCTGTCTAATATCTTCAGGCATGATGATTTTTTTATATATACACTATATGAAAAATGTATTTGAAGGAAAAAAAAAAAACAACAACACAATGTTGAAGACAATTTCCCCTTTGTCTAGCAGTGTTTTTGAAAGCAAGGTTGATTTTAGTGCAATAAAACTAGTATTCAATCCCAGCAACTTTACTTTTTGTAATAATGTGCAGAATAGAAATTAAAATGAATAGAAAGTTAAAAAGTTAAAAAATTAAAAACGTGACACATGTTCAAAATGTAGCTGTCTGTTTTAACAATTGAAGTCTTCATATAGGCTCTGTGTGCAGAATTTCATTTGGCTGTTTATTTTGAAAATGGCTAGCTCGTTGTACTACTGAGCACTTCCTGGTCAACTCTGCCTCTATGAGGTTTTTGCAGAGTCACACTAAAAATAATACTTAAAGCTGTGGTACTTTATTTTCACACTGCGGAAACCGGAAGTGGGTTTTTAAATCAATTTCACAAACCCTTTGGCACATCGTTAAAATTCACATGCATTCTTTTTCTGTCCTGTGCACAGCTTTACAACAGCTTTTTTCAGACGACAAAGTGAAACTGGGAAGGACCACCTGACCACAGCCAATCAGAGCGCAGCTTTTAGCTCTTACTTCAAGACAAAATACTTTAATCATTAGCTGCAGACAGCACACAGAGGTCTCATTTTTGTCAGAAAGTGCTGCTTTTCTTAGATACTTTTTGATGGAAAACACAAAATGTACAAATTTACACCCAAAAAAGTCAGTTACCCCAGCTTTAATACTTAAAAGATCAGGAAGTGAACAGTGAGATTTAACAAATGTGACGAATACTTCCCCGGCAACACTTGTAAATGGTGGTGTTTGTGGGTCAATGCTAACGCTAACACTAACACTAACGTTGAAGCATAATAAAGAAAAGAAAAAAATGGCAGTAACCAATTTTAAAACAATCTTCAGTCTTTACCTTGCCTTACCTAATTTCAATTGGTTGCAGGGCAGGGAGATATGGCCAAAAATCACAATATTAAAGAGAAATTTTGCGATAACGGTATAACTGACAATATAAATTACTCTAGACTAAACAATGACACCAATGTTTGACTTGTTTAAAGGTGCTTTAACCATTTTTTTCATGTAAGAAAGTAAAATCAGTTCTGCTTCAGCACAGATATGCTGTAAAAGCATCTATTCGGGTCAAAATGATGCCGCTGTGTGCTGTCTGTGTGCCAATATAGAGCGTAGAAGGATATTTAATGTATTCAATTGTTATAATTTTGCTTCCACTCCTCGCCTCAACATTGATTTTTAACGTGTCTCTAGCCGTTAGCATTCGCAATTTGCTGTAATATCAGATTCATTTCGCAACTCTGCGGCAGTGTACACGGAATTATATCGCCATGTTCCAGATTTCATATTGCCTCGAAAGCAAACGACGACAAATCATGAACGATACGATACGGACCAGCTCTAATTGGTACATTTTACATTTACAGTTAGCGTTAGCTGTGAGAAACGGTTAGCATTATCTTTGTTTACTGCGCCTGCCCTGTAAACCCCATATCCAATTTAGTCTTTTATGCCACTTCTCTGCCATATTTGTTGCCCACCTCTGATACGTTGATTAATGTGCGTTGTCTTTAAATCAGATACACTCAATTTAATTCAGTTCAATATTTGCTTTTGCTTATTCCATTATCAAGTGTTACCATTCATTACCGTTCGTTTTATTGAAATTTCACATTGACGCATACTAATGAATTCCATCTCCGACGCGAGAGATACAATAAATCCATCATAACTTAAATCTTATCACCGTACATTACACTACGCATCACTCATTTGATTACTCTTTTTCATAACGCCATTATTTTTGCATGTTTTTTTCGCTCATCTCCCGCCAGTTCATCGCTATTCGCAATATCCTTTACCTTGCTTTAAAGTCAGCCTGGTCACTGTCGATCAAAAGGACACGGAGGAGGTAAACGTGTGTGCGGTAGACGCGACGACGAGCGGGAGAACACAGCCTCAGGTGAAACTGTGGCCTGCCAGTAATTTATAACTGTGACATGGTAGCCAAGTTTCTCTAAATGAGGCATTCAGATCGCCAAACCAGTCATTTATCCTGGTGATTAATACAAATGATATTCGTAATAATAAATATCAGAGGCTCGCGGTGCGTAAAGCGGTGGGGAAAAAAACGAGAGAGTGTGTGTTGTTGATTGTGTGCGGAGAGACTAAATGCGTGTGGCGGAAGAAAAAGAAAAAAAAAGACCTATATAAGGAATGTGTGTAGAATGGAGCAGGTGGGAAAGCGCGTGTTATGCTGTGACGCGTGGAGATATGATGCAAGCTCGAGTTTGATTTGGAAAGCGGTTCAGACAGGGCATAAGGTTATATGTGCTTTAAGTGAATACGACAGACAGAAAGACAACAGAACGGGTTAAGGCGAGGCGCTACAGGCAAGGCAATTTTCCTTTTTGGGTCAGTTTGCTCTCTCAACATATCGGCTTTCGTGTGCAAACGACCAACTTGTCCAATCTGCTCCTAGAAATGTTTTATAACTTAATGAAATAATCTTGTATCTGTTATATTTCTCTGGGACGTTGTGGTAGCAAAGCAAAGCACCTTTCACAGAAAAGGAAGTCACAAAAGGTTTCACGACAACAAAAAAAGAGTTGAAATACAGAGAAATGAAACACATTTTCAATTGGCAATACATACAACAATACGACAGTCAAATCAGTCCCTAAATTGAGTTTGGTTTTAAAAGAATCCACAACTTCAAAGGCTGTTTTCTTAAAATGCATTTTCTCTATATACTTGCTGCTGAAACCATTTCCATTAGATTGAAAATAACTTTCAGATGGAAGTCAAAAAGTCGGGGTTTCTGTAACGTCATGGCTTTTTCTCACAAGTACCACTACTGGGTAAATCAGGGATCAATTTATGGAATGTTTCATTTGGCAATAAATATATCACCACAGCCAGGTCAAGTTACAGGTCAGATCCATGGAGAGTCTGCTCATAGTTTGAATGCATGTTTTTAAGGCAGTTGTGTAGCTATGAAAACACAAGTAATTGAATAAATCCAAAATGTATTACCTTTAGACCTTTACTGTTGCTATAATGCTCTTTTATTTTTAAATACATAATAATGGCTTAAATTTCTGCTGTATTGTGTTTTACAAGCTTCTCGTTGTGCTACAGTATAAGCCAATGGTTTCCAACCTGGTGGCTCCAGATAATGCAGGGGCTCCTCAGAGCTTCGTCTGGTCACAGGTCAGGACTTTCAATATGTTTATTGTTCAAAATAAATGACAATAAAACACATACACACACACCTGTGATTCAAAATGTGCACTCCAAATACTGTTAACTGAACTGAAATAAATGATTGTTAGGAATCATTTTTATCTCATGAATCAAATGGGTGCAAGGTTAAGAAGCCTGGAGGGGCCCAACAACTTTGTAGTACATGCAGACCAGCGGTGCTTTGAGAACTCTGGTATTGACTAAGCTTATTTCTGTAGCCACAGGTGCCCTGGCACTCAATGATAGAATCCTAGCTGTCAATCTAAAGCAGGCATATCCAAACTAAGGCCCGGGGGCCAAATGCGGCCCTCAGACCAATTTTTCTTGGCCCTTAGGCTTCCTGGTGAACTGGCCCACATTGTCTTGATAAGTACTATTTACAGCACATTTCAGATTTTCTACAATTCCAACCTAAATAACTAACATTTTGGTGCAATACAGACCTGATATTAAGGCACTGAGACTGAATGTAGATGTGGCGGTGCTTAAAACATCAGATAAATGCAGCTTTTTTTAACGTTTCACGATTGATTTGTGGCCCTCCGCTTGGTCTATATTTCAATATGTGGCCCGCGATGGAAAAAGTTTGGACACACCTAATTTAAGCAATGGTCTCACAAACTATCTCAATGGACAAGATATATATACAGTATATATATATTTTTAACCAGGTATGAAATAGCGACTGGGTCACTTTTAAATTCAGTTATAAAATTAAAAAGCTATTTTAAATGGGCTGAAAATATTAAAATATAGCAAAATGATTCTATATAATTAAACCAAGATATACATCAGACTAGAGAGTTGGGTTACAGAAAACGGGGCCCGTCCAAACACACTCTCGGCAATCGCAACGGTTCTTGTTTATGGCTAAAAGATCGGTTTCCATCTATCTCTGGTGATCATACATTAAGATCAGTGAAAGAAAAACATCTTTAAACAGCTAATAGCCTTAATTCATCCACATGTTTACATATCAGCACTATCTCTTCCCATCACTCCAACACTGCCTCGGTTAGCGCACACAGTACGTTTCACAGAACCCACTCTCCCTTTATCCCTCTTAGTCTTTTCAAACTAGTTCTCAAGATGATGAATGCAAGAGGCCCGGCCAGAAAAAGGGAAGAAAATAGCAGTCTGGGAATCTGCATGGAGCTGTGATGGTGCGGAGGAGACGGATGGTGGAGAGGACAGAGAGAGAGAAGAGGGAGAGGAGGGAGTCGGTGTAGGAGATGTCAACGGCCGATAAAGTTTATGCCTTCCTGTCATTCCCCCGAAAGTAAACAGGCGCCGCGCTCGAACATGACATCACTAAGTAGGTTAAGCGTAGTCCCGCGTGGCCATCCATCACAACCGAATCTAGCATATCCGTGCCCCCCTTCTATAGGACAGGTAAAAGTTTTCCACTGTAGCCGAGATGACATTTAATTTTTCATATCTCCTCACATAGTCCTAGGATGAATTTTGGCAGACCTGATGCAATTTAACAGCTTGGCAGTTTAAAATTGGGCAATGAATCACGGGGATTCAATGGGAGCGGGTGGCGGCATAATGTTTTCGCGGTGTTGAGGATGCCGGAGGTGGAGTAGGTTTTGGACAGGGGACGCGTGCCCACCTCAAGCCTTCAATTTGCCCTGTTTACTGTCAGCGCGCATCCCGTTCACCGCCCTTTGGAGTCACCTTCTTTTCCAGCACATTACATACTTCAGACCATCTTTTTGACAGTCTGTATTCAAGATGCAAAAGTTTTCCGGTAGTGATTCTTTCGAATGTTCAATATAAAGCAGATAAATAAAGATAAATACTTCCATATGAAGCTATGCACTTTGTAACGAGACAGTTTTGGTTGCCTTGCGTATCCATTTTGAGAGTAAGTGGTCATGCATTGAGAACATGTAACTGATATAACTCATCAGTGCATGTCAGTTTGATACTTTCAGCTCTTATTTATGCAATTTCCTTTATGTACAGTATATGGCAAATAGGTTCAGATTAAACCTCAAACACATGATAAGGAAGCACAAAAAAATTAAGAAACATTTCAGCAAATAGTCCACCACCTTCTTGTCTCCATGAGTATGTTATTGTTTTGTCTGGACTGAATTAAAGTTACGGGTAGATTTGATCGTTTCTGTATGAAATTTGTCCAACCTACCCTCAATGCCACTAGGACAACCTGACCGTTGCAGTGTGAACAACAGGGCAGTGCTCAGGGACCCATTTCCAGCTCTGGAGCTAGTCTTGGTCAGGACCACTATCACTGGAGGATTTTACCTGTTGTGCATGTCTGATGGGAGAAACCTGAGTGTCCGAAAGGAAACCCACCCAGACACAGTGTGAAACATGAAAACTGCACATGGAAAGATCCAGGCGCCTGGGAGGCAACCTGTAACCTTCTTGCTGTGAGGTGAGAGTGCTTGCCACTAAGTTACAAGATCACAGTATGGCTTACTAATCCATCTCCCCGGAGATAAGTAGGAGACACCACCTGGCCACAGATCAGATCTTTGGAGAGGGAAAGCATAAGCAGGTTAGGCACACGCCGACCCTCATTTAATTACATTATACATTTAATATAAAACTGAGAAACATTTTAAGAAACGCCATAACTTTTCCATTGATACAATTGGCAATTCTTTGTTTCCTGTTGGATTACCTGTATTTTAAGCCCAAATAATTCAAGTTGAGTCACAATTGAGTCTTAACAAATGTTGTGGAGACGGCGTTCCACCATAATTGTTGACATTAAAATGGAGTTGGCGCCACTTGCATTTCGTGAGCATTCTAGTATTCTTGGATATTTATGCAAATGTGGGCTTCTGGACCACTTTATTCTGCTCCATTTGTTGTGTATGTATTTTGTACAACATAACTCCCAAAGTCTGCAGTTGCTCTTGTAGTTGCAAATATGATTAGGTGGCACTTATAATTTGATGGAATTGACCAAAACCAGCTAATTATTGCATGGGACACTGTGTACCTATTGTAAATATCACATTAGGACTGACTTAATACATAATTGGTTCTAAATACAAGGTGATCCTCTTCTCAGACAGGCCGCATCATTATATCCGTCCATTAGCGCACATCTGGGAGAAAGCATCACCCCACATTTTTATGTCTTTATCCAATCTCCTCGCAGCACAAGTCCAAACAACAACCATGGCTGTTGGTGTGGTCTCATCCTCCTCTCTGCTTGTTTGGCCCGAGGTCCATCACGGCGCCCCCTGACCCTTAGACAAAGAGCACAACAGTGGAGCGTACACCATTACATGCACACAGCCGCGCTCCAAAAGGCCCTGCGTCTGCTTTTAAAAGGTGAGGAGGTCCGGAGGGCTCGCACCATATCTGATTTTTGACAAAGAGCACGCTGGCTAGAAATCAATAAAGCTGCAGTGATGGGCCGATGGGGTCCCGCCGGTCCTTCCAAAGAGGCGGGCCCGCAACTATAATGTTCTCCTCATGCTCCTGTACGCGCTCTCTCTCCTCTTACCCTCCGTTCTTTTCAACGCACCCCCTTTTTTTTCACACAACCAGTCCAGATGAACCCAAACAAGCAAAGAATGGACTGACAACACTTTTGACACCGGCCGTTTATTAGCCCTCCGTAGCCGGCAGAAGATGGGGTAAAAGGGAGAGAAACGGTGATTGGTTGGTTGCTCGGTTGAGCGGTGCAAGTGGCGTCGCCGCGGTGACCACATTCGGGGTGTACCGTCCGGGCTGTAGGAACTTCTCTCTCCACCCTCGAGCCATTTGTCAGGGTCAGCGTTAGGAAAATTAGTGTTTATTCTCGTAGAAAAAAGCGGAAGATGAATTGGTTTATTTATATGCTAACGTATTTCGCGCGCAAGCTCCGGCCATCGTTCTTGCTGTCCGTGGTTCTTTATTCCGCGGCTTGTTTTAAGTCGTGTAGCCGTGGCGATATGGAGAGCATAGCGGGAGGTAAGGGGAGTTGGGGTAGCTGCAGTTTGCATGTGTAAACAGCGGTCGGTGTCATGTCGGTTGTTAGAGCTGGAGGAGAACAAGAGGAGTGTGTGCACCCCATTAACCCCTGCAGTAGGAGCTAATGCGCAGGCCTGGAGGTGCATATGCTTAGGGCTAAACTGTGGCTACGTTCACATGCACAACCAAATCTGATTATTATCTGATTTCGAGGCTTTTATGATTATTTAAATGACGTGAAAACAGCTAAATCTGATGCATGTATGATGAGAGACAATGAGAGAAAGAAGTCTGATTTTTTTGCGTGCAGTTTACATACGTGTTTTTATTAGCGTTTAATTAAAAAATATATGATGATAATGATATGCTGAATGCACATGTAGCCACAGCCGCTGTAAAACTACCCATGTTTTTTTTAAATGATGAAAAATGAGGGCTAGTGATTAATAAATCGAACTAAATATTGCAGCTTTTGAATGAAAAAGTCCTTATATTGCATATTACAGGAAGCTAAAACCAATGAATGGACTCATACAAAATAAGTGCTACTAATATTTTCCTTTTTCTTATCCAAAAAATTGCAGTTAATGCTGTTATTTTATTATTATAAATGTATATTTTGTGCTACATAAAGGCACATCATAGTAAAAAATGATAATACTCTCTAAGTATTTTGAGTTTAAGTATTGTAAGTATTTATTTTGTTATGTATAGACTTTTTTGTAACTTTATAGTATTTTTAGTTCATGTGAAATGCAAATAACATATCATTAGTAAAATAATTAAAAAGTAAATACATATGTTATACACATTATTTTACCATATTACTGCTATAAATTTGTTGCTAAAGTACAAAAACACAAAAATGTACACTTTTTTTTTTTAATCATATCTTTATAATGCAATGTTAAAACGGGAAAATTGGAATTTGTGGGGACTCTAGTGATGTAACATGGTGTGAAATATGACTTTTGCACACGATGACGTCGACTTTTCCACCTCCATAATCGACTAAAACCTTGATCTCATCATTACTGCAGCGCTCATCAGTCTCTTCACTCCGGTCCGTGTCTTCCACCATCCGTCCGCGCATGTATTAGTCATTATTAAACACAATAATGCCTCTTACAAGTCGCCGTTTGCCTCTTTGCTTCTGTGAATTATTCAGCCAGCAGCGAATGGGAAGATGGAACGGGGGGGGAGGGAGGAACTGTGTGTGCGAATCTGCTCCAATCAGGAGACGGCTGGCACATGAAGCATTGCTCCTCTTAAATGTTCACAATTTTAAAACAAAAGAGAGGTTGCGTTTAAGAAAATAACACAAACGCGTACACATCTAGACAGTTGCAGACCTTGCAGAGGTTCGCGTGACTTTATTGTTGACCGTTTTGCAGCCTTAAAACAAAATGACGTCTGACAAAATCCCAGCAGACACACAGGCTCCCACTTTCTCCATAAAGACAACGCTCAGTCACAGTGCTAATGAGTTTACATATTTATGCATACAAAAAATAAGAGCTTAACCACTTTCCAGGTTTGCCAGAGCTTGTGTATGCGACTACTCAGTCACTGTTTCACTCTTCTCTTCTCTTTTACCGTCCACATCCTCTCACACGCAGCGCTTTTGGTCATCATCCCTTCCACATTTTCACTGTGGGAGGTCCCATGTATGGCTGCAGGATTTGGGGGGAGAAAAAAGATTGCAATTGTGATTAGGATTCTACTCCGCATAGTAAACAACTCAATGGGCATTAACATTCGAGAGAAGGCTGAAATATTAAAGAGGACCTATTGTGCTTTTGTCTTGTATTTAGTTCTAATCTACGACACTCGTGGATCATTATGTTATATTTTGGACATGTAAATTTGCAATATTGCTCAAACACAAGTCAGTTAACTTCACCGTTGAAACCCGCGGCGGCGAATTGCGTTGCCCCTTTACGTTACGTCGCCTTTGGAGATCTGCGGTTCATGTTTGCGAACAGAGGAATTGCCCAAATCTTTGCGTATTGCTGAACGAATTCAAAGTAAATATAAGTTGGTGTGACACGGAGAGCGATGGAACTAGGACTACCAGAGCAATGGCGTCTTGTCCATAAATAAACAATACTTGAAAATGCATGAATCACTCTAAATACAACTTCTAGTGGTTTAATGACAAGGGGGAAGAATTATATTATGGTTAAAAACTCCCAAATGTTAATTTTGCAGAGTGGATCTTCTTTAACGAATACAAGAATCCCATGCATTTCAGAACATGTCAGTACAGGATATTTTTTCTATATAAAGACTAGATTTGTTGTTCTTTGCAAAGGATGTTGTATTCTATTTGCAATTCGATGATTGTGGGAACTCAAATTGGAATTACGATGGCGAGATATGTATTTGTTTTATATATATAGTGAAAAAAGTGAGTGAAAAGACAAAATCAAAAGGAAACAGTATAGCCTCAAGAAATTAAATGAGACATGTCACCAGTTTGACACCGGTTTGCTCAAATTTGTCCTCCTGTATACAACCTTAAATTTATATTTCCTCTTGCATCCCACTGCTCCTGTGCGCTCCCCACTTAAACACACTATGCTCACTTTTTTTTCCTTCCCTGTCACGTTTATTTCAAGCCGTGTTAATTACGGTTGCACAAGCTGTTAAGCTGTCATGTGACGATTAACAAAGTCAAGCTCCAGCCCTGGCGCCACTGCACGCACTTACATTCTCTCACAAATGGAGGCTGGAAGTTACCAAAAACGAGAGGGGGAAAAAAAAGGGAAAAATATCACTTTGACAACCATTGTTAGTTCCAACAGCGGTGTTATAAAAGTACACCCTTTTTATTATTTCATATCATCCTGTCGCTGCAAGTGAACAGACAATAATATTAATTTGTGAAACGTCTCCCTTAATTAGTTTTGAAGGAGTTTGTGGGGGCTGGGTCTAGTCGGCGGCAAAATGCTTACCAAAAGTTAAATCGGCTGTGCAGGAGCGCGGCATGCTAGCGGCGATTTGAGCACTTCCTGTCAGCCCCGTTCCAGACGGCGCGGTTTGATGTTTGTCCACTTCCTTGGCGTGTTTATTCGTCGCGTTTCCTCCGCCGCTGACAGAAGCCATATACGGTATACGTCAGCGTGCGGAGCGTTCGCTGTGTGTCCGCGCGGCGTGTTTTTGTACTCGGATTTTTCTTTAATGTCTTTGTCAATTAGCGTTGTGTGGTGCTGTCAAAGCGCCGGGTGCTCAGTGCTGTCTGTCATAATTAAAAGTGTGGGAAAAAGTACTTTTGGGTTAAGGGAGGTGCTAAAGACTTTATATCATGGGAGTTGACAGATTCGGCAGTTTTTTTATGCTTTTGTTGAGTTGGTTTAGACACTAAGTATGCCTATTTGTCAAGGAGAACTGGCTCATAAGAATACTAACCTCTGAAATATTTACAGTAAGATTTCCTATTGTTAAATTAAGGAATGGGGTAGTACAAGTATAGTCCAATTTTTATTGATGTTGCACGAGACGTTACCCAAGCAAAAAACGACTCTTTGAACAATTCATCCTCACTGTTTTGTGCAATGAAAAGTGAACAAATATTGACTTTCTAGTAAGGCTGCCGCTTGTGTGTTTTTATTTTGTGTTCTGGAAACGTTCTGAATGAAATGCATGCTATTTTAGCTTTAAAAATACTCAATGGAAGCTTCTTAGTTGAAGGTATTTAAACATCACCAATATATACAGTGCATTTCTTTCACCAATTATACATTCTTGTTTCATTTTGATTAAAAAATTATGCTGTATTTGTAGTTAAAAAAAAAAATCCAAGAAATTTGCATGCATTTCTGTAACACATGATCTTTGCGCGTCAACATTCAAAGTCCCTTATGGAACTATTGGTCAAATCTAGAGCTGCACGAATTGGGAAAAATACCTAGTTGTAATTTTACTGACCGGTATTACTATTAGATTGATGATTTATCTTTTAATAACGGCAATACAACCAGGAGAATTGACAAAAGACAGAAATATGACCTGATAAACAAATAAAAGAATGTTTCAGAACATTTTTGTTGCTTGTAGTCACATTTTTATTGCTATTAGTTACATTTTTATCACTATTTGTTGCGTTTTTTTCTTTTTTGCTTCAGAACATGTTAACAAATCTAATCTACAGGGTTTTGTTGTTTGTGAATAACATTATTGCGCTTCAAAAACTGCACTGTCTTCCAATTTGCATCCATTCAAATTGCGATGTTGATTAATTGTACAGACCCAGTTAAATACAAATAATATGGGCGGAAACCATGAACGACCCAGAGCACTTGGGCCGGGCATTACCAAGACTCCGACACAGGGTTCACAATACAATACATATCCTCAACATTTACATGCTCGCTAAATTGATTTCATTTTCACAATGCTATTAATATCAGAGCTGTTGATTTATAAATAACTTACCTTTTGTGCTCAACAGCTTTAGCCTTGAAGCACGAGATACCGCTCCCTGTTTCAATGGACACATCCCTTGAGGTCCATAACTACAGTATATATTGCAGGTTGTATAGATATTTGGAGTACAGTCCTACCGCGAACCTTCAGGTAAATATTTAGGGTCATAAAATAGTGAGTGAATATTGTTGTTTCCGACAATTCACAATTATTCCATTAAGGCATTACAGTTGTACTATTTAGAAAGAGTTTAGGCACCATCCGCCAGTTTTAACAAGTCAAAAAGACCAACAATGATAGACCGCATTTGTTCAAAAAAGAAATCTAAGAATCAAGTTCGTGACGCATATTTCAGAATTCATTTTAGAATTACAAAAAAATAGTGTCTCTTCAATTCCAAAATACAAAATATAAAGGCGTTTCAAACATGTGCTGACTGAGCCAACTGACTGTCAAAAATCAAGACTATTCTGGACTTTACCTTCCACCCGCTCCCCAAAGTGCTGGTCAGCTGCAAGAGCTCATTCAGCAAAGAATGTCACACAGGAAATCATTCCTGCTGTCGCCATCAAACTCCACTCTGTGCTGTAAATGCACTTTATATACCATTGTATCACTTTCATATGTATTGTGCAATATCAAGTACACTTGTTTAAGCTGTACATGAATATAAACATATGTAAACATGTAGTTATATAAATAAATGATACGTTAAATTAATATTTTGTTTGTTCATACCGGGGGTTTAGTTAATTTAGTCAATAAAGATGAGACAGTAATGCACAGGTGCAAATGTAGGAAACACCAAATTAAATAGTTTAAGTTTTAAGTAAAAAAAAATAGGTGAAATTTTTAATTTTTAGGACAATTTTCAGTCCAATCTAGTTAACTTCAAAACAAAATAAGAAATCCAAAATCCCCTCAAAATGAACCAAGAAAAATAAACCTGGTTCTGTCAATTTCTCAGTTTTATATGTCACAAATATGTATATTTTTGGCCGTTCACATAAAATGCCTTATTTCTACATGATATCATGACATGATGAAAAACTTCCATTTTTCCATTCCATTCTATTTTTTTTTTTTTCGGACATTTGTGTGAGTAAGTTTCAAATTATGCTTAAATTTAAGATTTTTTCCTATTCCCCTGTAGTGACCTGTTCATCTTTTAAAAATCCATTGCTCCCGCACATGGCTGACGTTTTATTTTTTGAATGTTTTGCCAAATAATATTCATCAGATCCTTTTTTATTTTTCTTTCATTCATTGGACCGTTGCACAATAATAGTAATGTTCAAGTTTAATTAGTTTTACAATACAATTATGACGTGTCTCTGTTTTGAAGATTCAAAAGAGTGTTTCTTCCACATTAATTTTAAAGAATTTCTCTCAGTTCAAGACATTTCAACATTATGTATTGTATGTATTTCTACGTACACCATCCTGGCACACTCCAACTGTACCTGCACTTTTTATCTGTTCTGTAGTAGTTTCAACAGATATTAGTTAGAGATAAATCCAAGGGAAGTTGTAGTAGTTGTTTGTTACTACTACTTCTTGCTAGAGTTCGTCAGAGAGTACTTTATGCGATTAGTTTTCTGTTAAACTTTGCATAATTTCTCCATTTCTTTGACCAATTAAGCTCTGACCAGGCCAAGGCACAGCACTGTTAATCACATACGACCAGTTGTGCGTCTTCTGTGTTTTCTTTACTTACTCCAAACTTGCTAATGAGTCAAACCAACTCTCATGAGACTTTTAATTATCCTCTCTTAGTCCCCACTGTTTATGTTTTTATGTTAAAAGTAATAAGAAAAAGGTTGAACAAAAAGTTGCACTTGTTTAGCCCGGCACAAAGCAAACGTGTGTTATTCTCTGTGGGAGCGCGGATGACCTCATGTTAAATAAAGCTCTTCTTTTAATGGTTAAAAACATCAGGACGCAGGGTGAGAGCCTCTGTGGGGATTTGGACTTTAGTTTCTTAGGTGTGAAGACAGATGGGCGGTCAAGAATGGGGTTAAAGAGCAAGTCCTTAAAACGGTTTATGATGTCTTCAAAATTGTATTCACTAACTATTCAAAAGAGTCAATACCATAGATTCACATAATGGATTCGTCGGTTTTATTAATGAGTAAAGTATTAAACTAAGAATTCACATTATGGCTAAATCCTTTAAATTTTATGTAATGAAAAGTGGGGATGTTAATGTGTGCTGTTTTGGAAAGGATATGACCCTGTTTAGTATCCTGAAGATAGTGTAAATGAATCAAAACAATGATAAAGGCAGTGAAACAGGGTGATATCCTGATCTGTCTTTAATCCTGAACGACTCTTTCCTGCTCTTCATCTCTCCTTGACCCCATCTCCGCTCGTGTGGACATTGGCTGCACACGACGTCTGTGGAATGACACGTTCCTCTCGACTCAGTAACGCACAGTGGTTCCGCCAATCACAGATCTGCGCTGGATGAGTTGTCTGGGGCTGTAAGACGTTCAGAGTCGCGCGGTTTGTCGCCTCATCTGCCATGCTTACTGCCACTTTGTAAAATCACATTACTCTAATAAGAATGTGAGAGAGGCAGTGACAGAGCAATGATGTGGAGGGCCTCGTGTCACAAGTACTCAGGCTTCAGTCTGTGGCTCTTTTTGAACTCCAGGCAGGCCTGGGGGGCCCGACTGCAGCCGGCAGCTCCGCTCATCCCGCTCCCTGATGTGTCACTGTCAAGGCTCTCTTCTCTATTTGTTTTTCTTCTTGTTATGTACTCTGTCACAAACAAAGTTTTCAATAGCCAAAGGGCAGACATTTGATAAAAATGTGTCATCTGAGTGTGAAAAACACAAATCTACTGCCATCAAGTCGAAGAAGCGCTAAATGAATTTATGTTAATTAACCAGTTCAAATGACTTTGTTTTTATTGTCACTGACAGTGTCATGATGATTTACTTGTTTGAAATAATTTAGATGGCAGTCAAAGTGTCTAGATGCTGGATTTGTTTGTGTTTTATAACATATGAACCACTCCAGGCTTTTGAGTTTCCTTTTAAATGTATTAGTGCACATTTCTCTCAAACATTATGCTAAATGCTCTGCATTATTTACAACGTTTGTGAAAGCAGTATATGGTCACATGACCTACAGGTGCAACACTCAGGACTGAACCACTGCATCCAGCAAAAAGAGTCACAGGGCCACATGTTTGGTCGCTCAAACAAAGAAGAAGTGGAGGGTGGTAGATAGGGGAAAGGTTAGTTCAAATCTTCAACAATGTAGTGTCCTCCAAATACCACAGATGATTAACATTGTTCAAGTTCCGTGATCTCACACAGCTTGTATAATGACTGGACTAATGACCTTTAATTCTGTCTTTGCCCTTTCTTTCCGCTGCTTCAAGTCTCTTTTCCAGTTTGCAACACAGCGTCTGTATCAACAGTACACCAGGGTGATCTGGATGTTAAGGGCAGGTCAGCTTAGTCGGTCAAGTAAGTTAAGTGAACATCAAGGTCATGATCAAGCTTTATTGGTGAGTCTATGGGCCCTACACAGGCAAACACTCACTCTCCCTCACACTCTACAATCACAAACAGCAGCAGCCTGATTCTGACTGACAGGACAATTTCTCTCCTCTCTTTCATTTGGCGGTGGGCTGTAGTAAAATACACTGCTCACTGCCTCCTTCGCCTTCTCTTCGCAGGCCTGACTCGTAACACCATCACGCTGTGAAAACATAGGCTCCCTTCGAACTTCACATTTCAAAACGCCCTCTCGATATCAACACAAATGGTTGGAATCTGTGGTATTTATTGTCAGAATTTACTTTATACTCAAGACATCTTCAAATTCTATGTTTTTTTATTTGGAGGCTGAGAATAAAGAGATGAAAAGCTTGGACTGGTATTTCTTAAATGGATTTATCCTAAAAGCCATAGAGTTCAGGATTATGTCATCACATCTCAGAATTTCTTGTAAGCCTAATGTTAAATAAAAGGAAATTTTGAAACTTACCATTCATTCAGAAGAGTTTTGACGGTACATAGTATTAGAAGTATTTACCAGTAGAGATCCGACAGTTTATCGGAGTGTTACGCCATGTTTCGTTAGTTTATAACGCTCTTTTGACTAATGCATTTAGATGTTTTTGCTCTGCTGCCAAAAAAACATGGCAGATTGTGTCAATAACAGTCACTTTTGCCATTTGATCCTAAGCTCTATTTCTTTCGGACTAAAATCGCATGCATAAACTGTTTCAATACGTAGACTTTTAAGTAAAAAAAGTTGTATTCTCCTTTCTAGTATCAACATTTCAAGACATTTCTGAGAATTCAAGCAGTTTTTTGTAACAACTCGTCCAAAAGCCTTCATTTATAACCTATTAAACTCTGTATCTTTAGTAAATTTGTTGTTTCTTAAGATATGATTAAGATATGATGTAATTACCTTGATGTCACACAATGATCTTAAGACACATCTGCGTGCGGCACTGACATCAAACTCAAGGTGATTAAATCCTCTCTCCTCGGTCGTCTGGTATAAAACAAACAACAAAACTATGAACAAAACCATCTGCATCAAAACTTGCATAACGACTGTTTAATAAAAATATCTTAAATCTTATGTTCTGTTGGACAATATGCAATGAACCAAAAACATAAAGGGCCACAACAGATTGACAGGAACATTTTTGTTTTGCTTGAGCCACAAATCCTTCTTTAACAAGCGAACTTAAGAAAGTGGAGAGTTAAGTTAGCTTGTTATCAGGGGCGCAGCAACAAATTCTGGGCCCCCAGTAGACACCTTCTCGATGGGCCCCTATACATAATCTTGTATACGATTTAAATAATTTTTTAATTGTAATCGTTTTATTCACTATAGATAGAATATATACCTTGTGGTTTGTAGGTAGACTTAACAATAACTCGCTAATTTATAGGCATCCTGTGTAGCTACCGGCTTTTATTATGATACAGTACTGTTTGTTTTTGCAATAACTACCAGACTAATTTCACAAAGATCTTGAAACATTACTTTAAGAAAATGCACTAACTGCAAATTATAATCACTAGTTTTATTAATTTACTAATATCTGTGTAATTTTCCTCGTTTTGAAAGGGCTGATGATGGGGGGTCTCAGATGTCATGCATAATCGTATTTAGACTTTACTCAACCACATTGCATTCTAATACAACACAAATAGATTAAAGCGTAGAAAAAACACAAAAACAAACAAACAAAAACAACACTTCATGCTCTTGAGGGGCCCTCCCTGCAATGGGCCCCAGGGAAACCAGCACCCTTTACCCCCCCAGTCCGACGCCCTTGATTATTATTACTCATTTCCAAGTGTAATGAGCATATAAACAACAACCGTTTGTCTGCATGTTTGCAAATGTCGAAATCCATGCTTTTATTTTGCTGCCTCATTAAAACGAATGGGATAAAATGTCTATTTTGTGGCACTTACTTCATCTGTTCCATGCATTTTAGTGTTGCCGTATCAAAAGCTCTAGCCCATTATACCTGAATACCCTACCATCAACTCAGTGAACACCCAAACACATCCTTGGACCTAATTTACATTTCACACACTCACATTAATTAAAGCTTTGATCACTGTCTGGACTTTAATAGCTGACTGGCAATGCACCCGTCTCCATCCACTTGTGACTTCTGAAAACACTTTTACAGCCCGAGCGGCTTCATCGCAAAAACATAAAACATGAATCATCACATTATTTTTCAAAGCGCGCGTTATGATTGAAAAAGCAAAACATTGACTGACGGCTCGCACCTCCATTATCCGGGAGTTCTTGTAAAACGGATGGCGCGTCGAGAAGGTCAGAGTTTATGTGGCTCACTAGGCTGATTAGAGAGACGGAGATCTAAAAGTAATTGGTCCCTTTTACTTCCGTTTCCCGTGAATTTACGATCTGCCCCGCAAATGACTGGCAGCTCCTTTACTACGGTCAAACGCTGAAGGATAAACTCACCCTGCCGCAGAAGGAGAGCGCGCGATGATTTAGTGGCGCTGTAGAGGGCGGTCAGAATGTTGTAAAATATGTTGTTTTACTGTTTTGTTTCTTTCGTTGGTCCAAAATGAGATGTTTTCTGCAAAAATCGACCAAAACAAGCCTCACACTGTCTAGAGAAAAGGTTGTGCATGACAAGTTAGGTCACATGGGCAAATTGACAAAGCATTTTTCTACCTCCACTGGGTTTTCAGAGCTCTTTACATCAAGGAACCAGAACTGTTCATTCACAGAGCAGTGCATGTAGGCGCTGGTAGGATGAGATAAGTTGCACCAGAACGCAAACCAGACAACCTGTTCAAACCAATAAGCAGGTCTTTTCTGGACACTGAGCCAAGACCCTGGTCCGAAGTTTCTTGCTGGAAAATGAGCCAAGGAATGAGCCTGTTTTTGTTTTAGGCTGAGAGAGAAAAGTGGCTCCACTTTTCTAGCAAGCAAGCGAAAAGGTCTCACATGTTATGCAAATTGAACTAGGGTATTTTTTTTGAGCAACAGAAGAACAGGACACGGTGAATGGATACCTTTGGAGCGTACTTCTGGGGGCAGGAAAGGCCATCACAAAAAATGGATGACACACTGCAAAAAACAATCGAGGACTGGACTGACATTATAATTGACATTTGCAAAACAAAAGATTAAATATATTTTGGCAGTGGTACAGTAGCAGTAAAACCTACTTCATATATAGTATATGTGACATGGTGGTTCAGTGATTAAATCCATATGTCCATGGCATATATTTGTTCATCTCATATGATACATGCACACACTTTGTTTTTGTTGTTTGTTTTTGTAATAGTGAATATCAGTGAGAAAGTCATCACAGTTTTACTGGTCGGCTGAGGCTAGTGCTACTTGCTAGTTGTGTTTTTGTGCTTGTAAAAGTAAGTAAATTAAAAGGGAAATGAGGAGATGTGGTTCAGTTCACGGCTGAACTCTTTTGTTGTTACTTTTACTGAACGCTTGGTCACATATTTACCAGAGATTGATTGTAGATGCGGCGAGACAGCTCAAAATGCAAAAAAGTCAACAATTTCAGACAAGTTTCAAATAAGTCATAGCTCGTCTGTGTACATCAGTTCTAAATTTAATCATTGCCCAGGCCTCACTGAGACCTACAACCCATGTTCTTGAGCCATGACCCCAGCCTGACGACCAATATAGTGCAGCGGACACTCTGCTTAAAACACTTCGCTCTCAGTGAAGCAGCCCTGAAACTCTATCCAGTGGTACATGACATTCCGTAACATTGCAACCTTAAAGGACAAATATTATGCACTGTTTGTATTGTTATTGACCTTTAAACATTCTCTTGAGTATCTTTACGTTTTAGAACTAGAACAATAGAACTTCATCATTGCGTTGGGAGATTCCATATTAACTTAGCTGTGGCAATTACACATGTATATACACAATGGTTTGATATGCTCTTGGTGTGCTAAGCTATCACGCAGCTACATTGTGTTTAGACAGCAGAAGTGCTCAGAACTAGTCTGGCGATGATTTAAGGACTTAAAACAGCAGAAGATTCTCGGATAAGTGACTATCCGTGACTAAAATCTGAAAAAAATGTCACACATCGAGGGAGTTCAGCAGGGAGTGCTTTTGATGGTCGGTGGGGAGGATTTTTTCAACCCCTTGATTTTCAACCAGTGTGCCAGGGGACACTAGTGTGCCTTCGCGGTATTGCAAGGTGTGCCTCCCAAGAATAATTTACCGGTGTCCTGAGCAATATTCTGACCCAAAAAACTAACAAAACAATCACTCATGCCAAATTTAATGAACCAGACAGTGACATGGACATTATGTGCCACATTTGACTTTATACTACATTTCTTTATTCACTAAAAGTTGTGATTTGATCATGTTTTAGTTGGCGGTGTGCCATTAAATCGTTACAATCAAAAAAAAGTGTGCCACAGCTCAAACCCTGTTCTAACCAGCGTTCCTCAGACTTGTGTGAATGGAGCTAAATGCAACTCCAAGTATGTTTTTTGATGACGGAACATTGAAAGAACATGGTTAAAAGCTCAAAAAAGTCACAATGGCATTATATATGTCCTTTAACATTCCTCTTTTAAACATTCTTTGACATTTGTAGAGTGCATTCCGGGCTCATTCCAATCCTCATTCGAGCTGCGGCGTTCTCAAACTGTCACCTGCAATGTAACGGATGGAGAAGGGGGTCATCCATTCACTTAACACCCGCCTGCTAAAACACTACCTTTGCTATTAGCACTTTGCATAATGCCCTCCACGCCAGGCCCTAATCCGCAACACCCGTCAAGACAAACTAGTGGACACCTCATTTCAATAGAACATCCACGACAAGAGCGTTCCCATTGTCCAGTCAATTATTCATCAATAACCTATTTATTTTTACCTTTAGTGTCAGTCAGAGTGGAGAAATGCGCATTCGTTCATGTTTAATTAATCTCTCCGCGCATAGGTGCCAAGTAAACAGACGCATCAAGTTCTTTTAACTAATGTATTATGTTTATAAAGCTGCGAGTATGTATTATTCATAATCAATGTGAATGGAAAGAGGGGCCCATCATTGGATATTACTGTGTCACATTACTGTCAAATGCGCGAAGACTTAAAGAGGCCAGCGAGCTTCATTAAAGGTGGTGGATGAGATAGGATTGGACTCGGAGCAGAAAATAGAAGCGCCCACAGATTCATGGATGAAGAGAGAATGCGGAGAGCAACAATCAAGCGGTCAAAGAGTGGAGAGACGTGGGGAGAGTCATCAAATATGCAAAAAAAGGAATTGATTTGGAGGAATAAGAAGAGAATGGAAAATTGCAAACGAAGCAGATGAAGGAGGCTGCAAACATGACAATGGCATGTGTGGGGTGATTTAAAATACATAGACATTTTACAGCATAACAAACCGGAATAATGTATGCGTGTTTAGAAAGTATAGTCGACACGTCCCATACTTATTTTTGTTGAGATGAGATGAATTAAATCGAGTCATAGCGAGTTTTTCTGTCTTTCTGTGTTTTTCTCTTCTCAGCCATTGATATTTTGAAATCTATCCCAATTAACTAATGTTACAAATTTACTTTTCTAAAATGTATATATCTGGACTATATCTTTGTTGTAATTTTATGATAACTGCGGGAAAACACTGCCACCTCTTTCGCTTCGTTGCTCTTGTATTTCAACTCACTGGTCTGTTTAAAAGGACATCTGACGCACTGAGGACAAAATGGGAATGACACGCGCAGAGAGACTGGGGCAGCTTAGAAAAACAAACAATTATAATTGTGCCATTTATCCACGAATTTAAACACAATTCAGGCCAATATATGAAAACCCCTTCCCTGTATCACAGATACTGATTTTAGCACATATTTATCATCCCGCCCTGATAACAATCTGTTTTTGGGTATATATTTCTGCAATGAAGTAGTAGATATTTACCCCTGTGCTACAGAATTGTATATTTATTATTATGAAATATCTTTGATTATTATGTCCTAATTAAACCCTCTCCAAATTGCCTTCTTTTATTTGTTTAATAAGAAATCTGATGGCGTGGATGTCATTCTGATTGCAACAGCGTGGTAAAAAGAACGACACCTCACGCTACAGCACAGGTAACCGCTAAAAACAAACTTAAAATTGTTGAAAATAATAAAAGTATACATGTGTGAATGGGGCTTTAGGAGTAATTAGACTCTTTAGATCAGGGCTATTCAACTTAAGACCCGGGGACCAAATCAGGCCCTCCAAGGGATATGATCAGGCCCTCAACCCATCATCCAAAAATATAGAAAATAGTTTATCTCGTTATTGTTTTAGTTCTGATTTAGACATGGTTTAGTCCTAGTTTAGTCCTGATTTCGACCTGCTTTAGTCCAGGTTCAGTTCTGCAGATGTTTTTAAAAGCTTTTCATACATTTTTCTTGTATTTCAAAAGCATTCAACATACCATTTGAAAAATCTGGCCCTCTGTAAACTAAAGTTGACTAGCCCTGATTTAGATTGATGTAACATTTAAAAATACATTGAAATGAATAGAGCAGTCAGAATTACTGCTCTGGAAGTTACAGGTAGAATTTCTCAAATTCACTTAACTTGTATAATATCCTCAAATCATAACATAAATAAAAGTCAAATACAGATACAGGAAAAGTAAAAAAGTCAGCAACACCAAAAATCGTAATTACATGAACAGATCTAGGAGTTCTAGTAGTCCACTGTGCATCTATTTTTGGCATTCGAAATGTCCCGTTTGCTGAACATATACCTGAAACACAGCTCCTGTCAGTTTAACCAGGCATACACTGAGTCATACAGTGGAAGTGACAGACAGTACCTCCCTGTACGCTAACAGAAACCACACCGAACTGTCACGAGACGCCTCCTCTACCACTGCCCCTCCACACGCCAGTACAGTTTGTCTAACAACTTTGTAAACCGGTATTTACCACTATTTTTTTGTTTTTTTCAAACTGTAACTCCTGTCCATTTTTTATGCAACTACTTCTGCCCTGACACGGCGAGTTTCATATCAGTTATTTATACGGGGGCCGAGGGGTACTCAAGCTGGCCTTTCGCTAAAATGCCACGTAGACGTTAACCTATATATCTGCTCAATGATGAGAGAAGCGCTGCCTCCCAATAAAATAATGGAAATGGCAAAAATCCATTATAAAGGCAAATGTTACCTTTGCATGCTGAAGTGATTGCTCCATCCAAAAAGAGAAAAAAAAATATGATCTATGAGTGAGGGGAAGCATGCTGACTCGGCCGTACGCGCGTCGAGACACTGTGTAACATCTTGTCTTTGTCAAAATGCCGGCACTTTTTTGCAAATGGTGACGTTATGGTGCAATGCCTTCACTTTTTAACCTTTATTTATTCAGAGTCAGCGCTTGCACCCACGTCTCCCTGCAACCTTTTCAAATGTATACAACTATACGACTGCGATATGCTTATGGATGGTGTCAGCACATCCGCTAGTCTATTTCGGTTGTCTATACAGATAAACTGGAGTAATATGGCTGTGGGCAACTTATGAAGAATACAAGTTTAAACATAAATAAGTTCTGCTGTCATTTCAGCTGGTCTTATCACACATTTTCTTGTCTCCAAATTTTTCAAACTTTAATAAATAAGTAGTATATCATCAAGATTCAAGTTGTATCATTACAAAGAATGCCAGGTTATGGGAGATTGGTCAATTTCCCTAACTTCTTTACACTTATATTAGCACATAATGGGACCTGTGGTTAATAAAAGAGAATGTTTCAGAATGAACCGCTCACATAGTGTGGGATTGTCTGGGATATGCTGCGTTCATGTCGTCCTTGGGAAAATGTTTAGTTTTTTTTTTTTGTTGAAAAAAATGCACAAGAGTGCTTGCAATGCTGCACAAGTCGGGAAAAGAGCTTAAGAACTCAGGTCAAAAGCTGCTATCCAGCCTTCGCACATGAAATCGTTTGCCAAGTGGAGACGGACAAAAATCTGTCAATTCATCTTACCCATTTGAGCTCTTTGACAATATGTTACTACTTTTAGGAGTTTACTGTCAGCTGTTCATATCATAAGAGCAACAGATTTGCGGCCGACCCGATAGAGACCCGAGTCATGCTTTGTTAAATTAATTAAGGATACAACATTAGAATAAGGTAAAAATGGTAGGTTTTCACAAACAAAAAACGCAAAACTTTTGAGAAAGCTAACAACAAATCTTCATGTTAGCTATGTTAAATGCAGTTAAAGAGCCGGCTCAATTTAATCTCTAAATTGTTGGTGACGTTACAGGAAAAACATTATGCATTTATTGTTTTTAGCCTTTAAACCTGCCCTTGAGTGTCTTCAGTTTGACATCTCATGTTTTACTAAACTAAAAATAAAATGCTTTTCTATAGAAAAACATTACTTTATTACTACACTGAGTGATGCCATTTTGACTTTGCTGTGGCTCCATCTACTGGCTGTAGAGGAAATTACACACATGTAAATATATACCCACAATGCATTGCAGTAAAGAGTGGATCTGATGAAGTTGTAGTTATCGTGATTAGACGGAAGAAATGTTCAGAGCGAGTCTGGTGATGATTTAAGGACTTAAAACAGCAAAAAAGTCTGGGATAAATGACGTCAGCATCATCTACATCACACATGGAAGGAGTTCAGAACACAGTGTTGGAGAGAGAGCATTTTCAATTGGGTATTCACAATCGTGAATCAAACTAAATACTACTCCAAGTATGTTTTTGATGACGGAACAATGTTAGAACATGGCTAAAAGCTCAACAAAGTCAATTTTGCATAATATCAGTCCTTTAAAAATACAGAGTTTTGAAACCTTGATTTTCCTCTTGGAGACATGAACACCCGAAGACTACATGAATACAGAAATAGCCACGGGCAGTTGTTTCCACATCATTCTCCAAATGATTGGATACATTTGTCTGTCCCTATAAGTTTCCTTCCTTTTTTCACATAATCACTAATAGATGCTTTTGCAACATACCCAGTAAACATTATTTTCCTTGAACTTATATATATATATATAATTTAGCTCCAGGAAAGGAAGCTTTCAAGTAGGGATTTTATGCTACAAAACGTTACAATAATATCACCAAACCAGATCAAACAAATCCTTGATTAACTTTCATAATCAGTATCTTATGATGAAGATGATCCACGACCAGATAAAACAGCACTTACCATTTAAGTTTACTTTTGATGAGTCTGGCTTGAATTGAAAAGACAATTTTTTTAAAATCTTGACATCTCTACACGCAAATCACAACCAAAGTTACAGAGTTAAATAATGTAATTTCATCGTTGTATTAGTATGCACATTGTTCTGCAAAGTCTTCTATATTTTATGTGACTTGTAGCCGAAGATGGACTTGTTATTGGGTTGGGAAGCTGCTGGGGAACAGGGGCCACTGACCTTGAGACAGATCTTCTTACTGGGGCTAAACGATGGAAGCAGAGAGGAAACAGAGCAGAAAGAGCTGGAGTCTCTCGGCACACACACTCTATAGAAAGTACAGACACCTCCACAGTGCGCCTCGGGCTGTTGTCACACTCAGACATGCTCCCAGGCACACACAAATACCAGCACACTCTTCTCACGAACTCGCTGATACTTCTTCTGTTGTAGTCTATGCAGTTGGCGTGGCTTTTCGAAGAAGTTATTTTTTTCTTAGTTTTTGACCATGAAATACTGCATGAGGACTAAAAACCGTGACTGAATTTAAAGCTGCATTTTGTAACTGTGACCACCTGCTTATTTATCTAGCACGCATTCATTTACAAGTGTATTCGTTGTTGAAAAATAGAAGCATTCTCATCAAGAGTCAAGTTGCTTCTTTTAAAATGTATTTTGGAAATCATTGTTAATTTTTTTTTCTATTGTGGTCTTAATGCATCTTTTCTTGTTCTGTAAGACACTTTGAATTCCATTAGTATGAATCGTATGAATCTTAAAAGTATGAGTATGAATCGTTCTGTACAAAAGTGCATCTCCACAGATCAGGAGTCACATTATAAAGCGTGCGTACATAGAAAAATGTTACGTAGGCAATTTTCCACATTAAGTTTGTTGCAACTCAGTGTTTTCAGAAATAAGGCAACTGGAAATAAGAGAGAGAGACAAGAAATTACAAAGTTTGAAGAAGTTTGTGTAATTTTTTGTCCGTACGTACACTTTCACACACAGTTTTATAACCTGTAACCGACCTGTAACTTGGCCTGGCCTGAAAGTGTCAACTTGTCCCCATGGAGATAGATACGTTTAATGCCATGCCAAGGAACATTTAAAGCAAAGTCTTCATCGGGACAAGCTTAATGACAGGCTGATCAAGAGAGATGGAACATATGGGGCACTATTAAGAACATGTTTGCCAACTCTCTGGCGCATAAGGATTTGAAGCCTGACTTTAAACTTGATTGGTGGGGGGTATGCATTATTATTAGACATCAGGCATTATTTGTCATGGCAATCCTGTCTGTGGGGTTAGTGTGACTGGAAAT
Organism: Rhinogobius similis; assembly: GCA_019453435.1. Taxonomy (NCBI): domain Eukaryota; kingdom Metazoa; phylum Chordata; class Actinopteri; order Gobiiformes; family Gobiidae; genus Rhinogobius; species Rhinogobius similis. Next base: position 10,051,660 of record CM033621.1, on the reverse strand, counting down.
AAGCATCTTTCTTTTTGATCAATGTTTATCATACAATGCCGACGTACAAATAAATACCATATCACTTGATTATGACAATTTGTCGGGTCGCGGCTCCAAAACCCCAAATCGCAAGATTCCAACATATTGGATTTTTACGATTGTTGCTTGCAATTGGCTTTACATCAGCCAATCAGAGCAGCCAGACTTTGCCAGCGTCCATTGCTTAATGATGGCCCTTAGACTGTAGAAATAGTGTAGACAACAACAAGACAGAATTTGTGCAAACATTTTGATACAATGACTGCTACATATCCACAGAACACACTGCTCCTGTGGACTTTACAAGCATTAATTAATGAAGTTTCTTATTTTTTCATTTTTGCTCACACTGCCTTGTATCATGATGTATGTATTTTCACTATGACGCGTTGGTTGACGTGACACTACTTTGCTCAAATCTTCTCTGAAAACTGCAAGTGTTGTGGCTGTCTTTCATGCGAGTATGAGACAAATAATCGTCGCAAAGTGTCATGTCTTAAAATCGCAGAAGATTTTAAAATCCTCTTATGTGCTGCCAGCTTACGAGTTATAAAATGTTATGACTGGCATTTGAATATAGCAGTGTATTTATCCAGAGCATTGTTGCATTTACATTTTCAAATACCTTTTACAATGAAACATACAAACATAAAGCAAAACTATTTAACAAAAAGTTTCGAATGGAGAAATATGTGAACCGAATTGTGATACAACTTTTAAAAATGTACAAACGTGTAACTTTATAATCATTTTCTGTACTGTATTAGAATAAAATTACTTCAAATATTTCTATCTATTCCCCACAGTTTACAGTAAAGGCCTTCCATCCCGTCTTCACTCCCAGCCCTCTCCTCGCCTGCTCCCTTCACTTGCCACCGACACTGTCACTTTATCAGTGTATCTCTAATGCTCCTTAATTCAAGGCCAGGCCGGACTGTCACCCTTGGGTCCCCATGTCACGCTCACATCCTGACAGACACATGTTGGGAGACACAGGGACCCGTCCATCCGCGGAGAGAGCGAAGGGGAAGACGCTCTTATCAGTGCAACCTTGCTGGTGAATTAGCGGACCCTTGAGTGATAAGGAGAGGCAGGCGGGCAGACAGACGTAGTAAAAAGGAAAGGAGATAGGAGCTAGGAGATATAGGAGCGAGGGAGAGGGGACAGGGGAAGTGATGCGGTGACAGATGCTACAGGGGCTATTGTCGTCTGTCAGTTGACCAGTCACAGATTTGGCACGGTTTAATCCCGATCGAATCTGAGTGGATGTTAGATGGTCAGCTGATGCGTTCAAAGCCTGAATGGAGCAAATAGATGAAGTTGCAACTTGGTACGGAATTTGCGCAGAAGTTTCTAAAAATGTGCCCAGTAAAATATGACAAAATTGAGTTTGACGAGAAAACCACAACGTTGAAACTTTCTTAGTTTAACCTACTTTGCAAAGGCAGACTTGTAATATATGCTGGTAAAATGGCAGATAAATGGACAATAGGACAATCAACTACATAATAAAATGAAACCAAAATACTAGTGTGGAAAGGTTTCAAAGAAATTATTGAAATCTTTTAATTACACCACAATTGTCCAAAGGGCCAGTTACTTAAATCCTATATTTAGATGCTTTTCTGTGTGGAGCTTGAATAATTTACCAGTACCAGTGCCAGATTTTTGCTGCATGGTTGGACTTATTCCTGATTCAACAGAAGAGTTGAGAAGAATCTGCAGACAATACACTGTGGTTGCCATTTCTTACAAGCTGGTACACATTTCTTTCACTTTTACAAGCATTTTTTATACTAATAATAAAGTAAGCACAGTTTGATATTTGCAATCTAGCAAGTCAATCATATAATGTGTGGTGTGATGAGCATCCACTTGAAGCACCCCCTGCAGGTCTCTTGTGAAAATACACTGCAGGTGATAAGACACAATAACTTTTTTTTTCCTTTTTATTGAAATAAGGAAGTACAATCACATACAAAAACATTTCATGTCACCAAATATAAAAAAAGAAATCCAAAGTTTCTCAGAAGAGTTGTCTTTGGGTCGGCATCAGGAAAGTTGCAAGGCTGGTTTTCCACCTAGAGACAGCGGGGGCTTAAAAACGCCTCGAAAATGCATTTGCAACCACCACCTGGGATTAAAAAGACGTTTATTAAAGCATGTTTATCAAGTTTGGTTTTGTATAAGGGTAAGCGCTGAATGAAAGGAAGCACTCTCTGGTTTGTCATTGATGGTGCTGCATGTAACAACAAAGCTGCATGCCGTTTTTAAACTGTGCCCTTTATTTTCTTCGTTTCTAAAATCAGCCTTGGCTCTATTCTACGGAGCTCAGCAGTCCCACACACTCATCTGGAGGTAAAATGGGCTCAGTGCACAGCAGCTGTTAGCTAAGCTTTTATTAAAACATAAAATATAAATTAAAATGTAAATACTACCTGATTGTTTTTATTTATGAATACTTCAGTTTTTTTGTTTTATAAGTATCTTTATCATACTTCAAACTTGCATTTAGTGTCAGCATTGACCCACAAGCGCCTCTATTTATCAACTGCCCGCCCGGGGAAGTATTCATCTCATTTGTAAAGTCTTTAACATCACCTGCAGCTCACTGTTCACTGCCTGATCTTTAACGATTTATACGTTTTAGTGTGACTTTGCAAAAACCCCATAGAGATAAAATTGGACAGGAAGTGCTCAGTAGTACAAAGAGAAAGCCATTTTCAAAGTAAATAGACAACTGAAATTCCGTCCACAGAGCCTATAGCCATTTACTTTTTCCCCATAGACTTTGAAAATATAATAACATTGAAAGCTTGCTGGCATCTAACTACAGAGTTTCTAATCGACAAGATACATAAATCCAATGATAAAATAATTAGACATGTAGCTGAATTTTATGTTTTTGGACAGAAAATAATTGTATCATGGACATTATTAACCACAACTGATTAGGTTATGTCTAAAAGTTCATGGGAAATCAAACATTTTACTTCTGGAACCTGTTGGCTTCGATGTGGGCGGAAATGTTAAGCCCTGTTCCTCCATCTAATACATTTGACCTGGACCAACAATTTTCCTTAATCAGAATGTATGTGCAATTCATTTTTCCATAGCTTATTGCACAGCACTCAGCACCGCCTGCAAAACTGACAGCAAACTTCATCTCGTCCACTCATTGTAATGGACTTGCAGATGCCCCTCTTCAGATTTTTCTCATTTCCAAGACTTTTGAACATCAGCCTCTCTTCATCACAACCTGCCAGACATCATTCCCGCTCAGATATCCACTTTTGGAGCGGCTCTGCGTTGAGTCAGCTCCAATCGACCCGGGCCCTGGTTGATGCTCTCTTGACGTGAATGCGAGTTGTCAGCTGGTGTGATGGCTGCCTGTCTCTTCAGCCTGACAGGGGGAGATGGGAGATGATACCCAGCAGAGGCATGTTGGCTCTCACATGTTAGCGGGGGGCCCTAGGGCGTGAAGGGCCCTGACACACGCCATTTTACAGCTTTAATCCCCTACGCCCGAAAACAGCACTTGACACAAATGGAGGTTGTCTTTTCTCTGTCGGAAAGGAAATGATAGAGAGAGATGGAATGAGATAGACTCCACTTTTATTCACGTGATGTGTTTTTGTGATTGTGAAATTTCTAGTTTGGAGTCGAACTTCTGAATATTTTGATGTTTTCTACGGATACCACAAGCCTATGACATCGAATTTTTTCATGATTTAACGGTTGCAAGGTGGTTGAATGGTCAGCATTGAAGCATGTCAACAAGAAGGCCCAAAGTTCAATTTCCATGTTCTTTGAGGCCTGTTTGTGTGGAGTTTGCGTATTAGTTTTTGTTTGTTCTCCTTGAGTCTGGGTCAGTGGGTCGCACATGAACTTACCATGGTTAGAGATAGCTTGCCCACTGCTCCTGACAGTTGACCCCAGCTCTGAAGTCAAATGGGACAGATTTACCTTTACAGCACCTTTCAAGATACTCCCTTCATAATGCATTAATGTATGGATTAATTTATTATATAATTAATTTTATTTCTGAAGAAGAGACCGAAACATCGTATCAAAAAATTCATGAAGAGGGAGACAGTGTGCAGGAGTTTTCTTGAAAGTTTTCTGCAAAGTGCTTTTCCTCATTCGTACCTGTCGCCCAGTCAGGTGTGTGGAGTCTGTCCAGCAACGAAATCCAGAAAAGAATTTCCCGGCCCAAAAGCTATATTTGATAGGAGAGTTGTGACATGAAAGAGGGGAGAGAGGGGGTATTGATAATCGGCAAATGTTGAGGGCTGGACTCGAACCATCCGTGCAACGCTCTTATCCACTGAACCACCGGCGAAGAATTGCAATGTATTTTTCATTCCTTCCATACTTGGCCCGAATGCTACCAAGCCAGGTGCACGAAGTTTGCCTGACCATCCAAGACTCGACGCCTTTCCAATACTGTGCAAAGATGCATGGTCTGGAAATGTCTCCTGTCTCCACAATTTCCAATATTCTTGATAATTGGCGGATTTACTAATCGGAGACACATATGGTCTTACGAGTAATATAAAGTTATGTATTCTGTTCTGCTGGTTCCAGATCATTCTGCGTTCAAACAGAAAGTTTCAGGGACCACCTCATCAGTGAAGTGTCTTGCCAAAGGATGTTCAAACCTCCAATCTCTGTGTTGGTGGAGGAGTTATTATAGCTGGTCTTTAGTCATTTTATATTCCCACCAGAATGTTGTGTTTTGAATGCACACTTAAAAAAATATATATCTGTTGGTATTTTCTGTTGAGGTGCACAGTGACAGAGCGGTTAAAGCTCTTGCCTCCCAATAAGAAGATTGTGAGTTCGATTCCCGGACCAGACCAACATCACAATGATCTGGGTCTCCTCCCCCTGTTACTCCCCGGGTTCTCCGGCTTCCTCCCACCGTCCAAACACATGCATGTGTAAGTTAATTGGCAACTCTAAAATTGCCCTGAGTAAATGAATGTGAGAGTGAATGGTTGTTTGTCCTTGTCCATGTCTCTCAGCCCTGTGACGAGTTGACCCCTAACAGGAAAGAGCAGAAGAAAATGAATGAATGGTAATGTTGTACTGAATCCAGTCCTGAAAACTGTGTCAAGCCCAATCCAAGTGATGAATGCATATTGCATCACACCATTGCACCATAATGATACACAAATAAGGTCTGAAATCAAATCTCATACAGTTATAATTTGTCGATTGTGATATCAATATTTCGTATTTAATTTCAGGTGGCTGCAAATAGGCATTGCACATTTAATTAATTGTATTGAACCTTCATTATATTGAGGACAGCTTTTGTTTTTCAAAGATTATGATAAATTATGTTTACTGGCAAAAATAGATGAAGACAATTGAACCTCTACTGTGATAACTTTTGGAATTGTCATTTCACAATGTGGCCACTTAATTTAGCCTGCTTGTGTGGAGTAAAACTTGTTTGCTTAAGTCACACTCATTCTTATATGTGCCTGTTATAATCATGTTTAGATTGTTGACATCACTCTCTCACAGTCTTATATTGTACTTTCTAAGAAGACAAGGGGATCTTTTCAGCTGCTAATAGTATACATATAACATATGTATATGTAATATATACATCACATTCAGTCCTCAGTGATGCCTGAACCCAGGTAAACAAAGACTACAGAGGCACAGGTGACTCAATGAGTGGCTAGTACTCTCAGCTCACAACCTCAGAGAGTTCTGAGCTTGACTCAGGACAGTGTGCATGTTTCTCACCAGGTCTGGGTGGGCTCCCTCCATGTACTCAAAACATGCCCAATACACAGTTCTCCTGCTAAGGTGGTTCTGACCTAGACATGCTCAAGATCTGGAGATGGATCTCTAAGCGCTGGACTGCAGCTTGAACCACTGGCTGAAGGATGAGTCAAATGTAGAATAAAATGACAGAACTAGCAGTTGCAAGACATTAGACAATATAATGGTGGCAGCTAGCTGTAAATAATGGATACACTTAGATGTTTGTACAAATAAATAAACAAACCATTATCCATTTATTAGTTCACAAAGTTATGTAATGAATCATATTAGAATTTTTGGTGTAAAATGTGTTATCCCTAAATCCTTTGGGGAGCAACTTGGAAGAGGGTGCACCTGGAAGCACCCGAGCTACAGGTGGAAGACCCCTGCAACCTTAACCTTAGTAACCTCAATGCATCTTAGGAGTTTCTCAGAACAGAGTTTGCAGAATTAATTATTAAAATATCTCAATAAGGCCAGTTCTGAAGACAAAACTGGAATATATTTGGCTACAATCCAAATTTAGCATAATCTAACACACAAAGGACATATCTAACGTACCTTACATTACAAAATTTCTTTCCAGTTCTGAAGCGGCAAAGACGCACACAACAGCACCAGCAACACTTCAAGCGTGTCATTGATAATCAGCTCTGTATAGATTTTACTCTGTAGGTTACGGCTTTACTTATGCGGCTAACCACAACCAATTCTGCAAGCCTGACCCCAAACCACAATGCACACAAACCTACAGAGGCATTCCATTTCCAGTAGCTCAAAATGTGAAGAGCTTGTCAAAGCAGCTTAGCGTAGCCTCAAGTACTCTGCTATTGAAATGTAAGGTTAATGCTCAATAAAGCCAACAATAGCTGTATTTGCTGGAGTGAAACGGTACACCCACGTGGCTATTGTGGAGTGCAGTGGCATATATCAGTTCACACTACGGCATCAGTCACTGCCTGGAAGCATGGACTATTTTGGTAGTACTGTCCAAAGTGATACTTCACTGTTTTGAAAAGGCCTCCTCGCAGATGGCCAATAAAAATGATGGATGTCACAGATGGTTTTCCACAAAGGGGTGAGGCGCGGGGTGAGGTGAGGTGGGGGGGGCACTTCCAACTTTCAGTGGTTTTGTTCATGCTCACATTTGCAAATATTTTCTACTTCTTTGTATGTAGGTGTTTCTTGAAAACTACACAATATTATCACAGTATTATTTCAAGGTATGTCTATAAAGAGATTGGCATGCTGACATGATTATCGAAATGCACTCTCAAAAAAAAAAACCTGATGATGTGCAATGACTATCGTAAAAGAAAATATTACGACTAAATCATGACTTTTTACAGTAGTTTCACCATGTCAAAAATGCATGAATCAAAGCAGTGGATCTTAGATGATGTTGTACATCAGACTTTTTAAAATGGCACCATAAACATTGGATTTTTGTGTCAGAACCAAACAATTTGATATATTGGGTGATAATATTATATGATTATTGACAATATGCCACAAGATTACGAATATATTAAACACATACAAATTGCATACTGTTCTCATGCAATTATAATCATAACCTTGTTGAAAAAGTAAGGGTTATCCCTTATTTACAAGCAGACGTTCTGCAAGAGAAAGTCTCTTAGCCTATAGATTTACTTTTGTTGATGCATACAATAGACATGTCAGTATTCAGTTAGGCAATAATTGTGATTATTTTGGTCACAATATAATCATACCAAGAACGAATAATTTTGACCTTTCAGAAGGAAATGCAAGACGTTTCCAAGCAATCGATAATACAAAAAAGTAAACCTTAATATAGAGCGCTTTTAATATAATCTATTATACTTGCTATTCTGAAAATTTGATTTCTTGAAACTGGTCACATACTACTGGAACAGTATTATATTAGAAAGAAAAGAAAGAAAAGAAAAAAGAAAGAAAAATAAGGATTTTATTTTTGTTATGCGTTAATAATTGTGAATAAAATTGTGTTTTTTCTCACAGCAATAACAATAATAATAATAATGCAATGAATTGAAACCAAAAAAATGTGTGTTTGCTGAGGTTACTATGACCAGGCTGTCTCATCCCAAATCTAAATCTTTCTAAACTAAAATTTTAGTTCAGTTCACCTACAATTCAGTAATATTTTAATATATCTGCTTAGAACGGTTTCAAAGTTCTTCTGGACAATGTTTTAGAAATCAAGACATTCGGATTTCCTTCCAAAAGTCATTTTCAATCTGTTTATACTGAATGAGCAGAAATTGATAGCATGGCCCGCTGAGATTCAATACTGCTTGAAGAGATTGCATCAATTAACAGTCGGTTGTCTGTATTACCACTGTTATTTAATATGTACCTGCTTGAGTAATGTTAATAACGTTTTTTTTCCCCCTACCTGAAATCTATAGCCTTGAATATGCAAACGTTGCCTTTATCAATACTTTACCTAAAACCAAAAGCCCATTAAACAGGATGATGCATAAAATATGACTAATTTTACTTTGCAGCGCACATATTACCTTAAACCCACACGCTCACGGCCGCTCCGCTCTAGGTCCTGCCTCCTATTATTCACTTTTTATTTATTTTTACTTTCCTTTGCATGAGGTGTGTACGGGGGGTTACTAAGTAGCTATCGATTGTGATTTGATTAAACTCTTGCTAATTTGCTCCAAACCGGCGAGACATTTAATCAAATCAAAATCAATAGCTTCTTAAGAGCCCTGGCTACATGGCTGGAATGGAGGACTACAGTGGAGGTGTTATAAATTACTCCTAGCAGCGATTGGCCCAATGTTGGATAATGTCAGAGAAGAGCTAAATGCAGGGCCGTTACTAGCTTTGTGGAGGTTTGTGCTACTTTATTCTTAGGGGCCCCATAGTTTGTCAAGATTGGGAGATTGTTTTATTTATCTTTTTACTGTTTAATGCCATATTTTACATTTGAGAAGTAAAGAGTTTGCATTTAAATATTGTTCTTTATACGTTGTTATCGTTATGTTATCGCTGACAAACTATTAAAGGTTTATTGATTTGCCACCAAAATAAAATAAAGCTATAGCATGCTCGTTATCTATTTAAATGCCTGTGATAAAAGCAAACTGATGAACTGTACTTATGCTAAACTGACTTTTCTAAGCTTTTGGCCATGATATAACATTGTTCCGTCATTAAAACATGATTGGAGTTGTATTTAGTTTCATTCATGTTTGTTTCATTAGTCCTGTTTAAGAGTCTTCTCCTTCTCTGAGACTCATAAAAACACTTGGTTTCAGTTTTTTTAAGCTCATAAATCCTCGTCCTACTCATTGTTTATATTTCTGAAGTCAAATCATGTTCATTATGACTGCGTGCTTACATAATACGCTGGATTTCGTTTTTTTGTCCCCTTAGTAATTCTCTCTGCTGCCAGTAGATGGAGCACTAACACCAATCCTGATGAGGGAACACTTTACTGATTAAAAAAAGAAAACCCATGTTACTTTCGAAGTTCTTTTCCAATCCAAATACGTTATTTAACAGGACAGCTGTAGTGTGAAATGAGGAGAGAGGGGTTAAATACATTCAACTAAATGGTTGAAGGCATGAATTAAACCCACGACGCCACGGACAACCAACCATGTGCAATGCCCTTATCCACTGTACCACCGGCAAGCACGTAATGTGTGGTTTTCAATAAAGTTGTAAAACATGAGAAGCCAAAGTCTTTTAGAAAATAATACATGATGTGTGTCATTTAAGCAGTGTTGGGCAAGTCGCTTCAAAAAAGACATTATTATAGTTATGCGTTACTCCTCCCAAAAAGTCACGGAGTTTGCAACTGTGTTATTGAATGGAGAAAGCAACTAATTAACAGGTAAAGTGAAATTTAAATGACTGAAAAATCTACCAAACTAAACCCACCGCTGGTTATTCAAGTAAAATGTTCTGCCTTATTTAGCCTGACAATCACCAAATCCACCTACAGTCTGCGCTAGTTAGAAATGATACTCCTCCAGACACAATCTGTAGAGTCCCAGAAACAAAGGACAAACAACTGTCGCATTTAAGAAGCAGACATCGTCCAAACAGTGGATTTAACAAACACACATTTGTTTTACATTGGTAAAACCAGAAGTGAACAGTCGAAAAGTTATTAAAATTACGAGAAAGCATCCTGTCTACACACTCGCCTGGCTCACGTCTTTTTATGGCACGTGGCTTTCATACAATTTTCGTCTGTTTTTAACTCCACCAAAGTAGGGCTGAAACAAGTTAATGGATTAATCGCAAGTAATCGAATATTGAAATAACTAATTTAGTAATCAAGTAATCATCATCTGGTCTATGAACTCAAATAGACGCCAAAGAAGAGATTTTACATGTCAGAGAAAGAAGAAATTACATCAAAATGAATAGTAAATGTGTAAAATTTGGTGTTTAGATGAAAAACCTACTTCTGTCTGCAAAGTACACTCAATCAAGATGTCCTCGAGCAGCATCACTTCAGCTTTATCTTGGTCAAATTTAGCAATAAATCTAATCCAAGGGCCTTTTGGATTAATCAATGAATCGAAAGAATAATCGCAAGGCTAATCGATAGTTGCTGATATGATATACTTTATCTACAAAAGCTATGTTTATGCTGCACATTTTCTTCTTTGCGCGTTTTGGATTGTATAAAGCTGTGCGTGAGGACAACCAATGAAATATCAGGGAATTCTTAAGGCCCGCCTAACGCTGCTTGGTCACATACACAGTCAATCTTTTTTTAGCCAGTAACAGTCTCCAATTCCTTGTCTCGCTCGGGTTTCATGTCCCCAAAAACACAATCAAACCTATCAGCTTCTGTGAACGAAACGAGAAGCAGAGTCTGATAAAATAATGAGCGGCATTACATTTCCCAACACTGCATTCAGGCTAAGAAATGGACATTCGACTTTTGAGGACCCCTATTAGCTGTGGGGCCCTCAGCATCTGCAGAGTCTGCCCATGCCTAGAAACGCCACTGGAGAAATGAACGTGGATGGAGGAGAAACGATCGAGAGGAGGGACGCAGAGAATATGTCACTAGGAGCAGGCACGCACGATGGATTTGTGTGCACAGCGGGACAATTGGCCTTGGTTTTTCAATTCTAACATGAGCTATTAACTCGTTCTAAAAATTATACAAAGTGCTGTTACCGTACCGCCGTTTTGGTAATATACGGTGACACTTTTTCTTATAGACAACGCCGATTTGTATTCATGAGGACAGCGTTCATGCTGTTATAACATGTTTTATTTTATGACAGTGCAAAGTGACAGGGTTAAATCATGGTGCTGCTAGGTTTGTGCGATAAAGGCTCAGTTGTAGTTGCGCGATTTTGGAGAATAAACAGTAATTTATGTGTTTTTTTGAAGAATTACGTCTGGATGCGGTTATTGTTCTGGTATAGTATAGTCTTGTGGACAGAGGGTTGGTCGTTCAAATTCATTTTGCAGCTGAGATTCTGAGGAAAACGCTTCACCCATGCAATGTATGTACCTTTTCCCTGACCGATTCACTGAGTTATAAAAAGCCAGGGCAATGTGGGTGGTATTAATCTTTTTTGTTTGTGTCCTTCTCATTTTGACAGATTTTTGTGTCAAAAAAGCAAATAAAAATCTATTTTAATACGAATCTAAAAATTGTCAGTATTTTACTTACATGCAAGTAGAAAATGTATTACAAGTTATTAATTTTGTCATATTTTCATACTTCTTTCAAAATTCACCATAGTTGGGACATATACGTCTTTATATAAATTTATAGAGCTGAGATTAAAGTTTGTAGTTCATTTTCTTGACATAGTTGATACAAAATAAATCTAAAATCTTAGCATTGGAGTAAACTACATCTCACAGGAAAAAACAAATTCACACTTACAACTTAGTAATAAGTAATAAATTGAGCTTGGAATTAGATAATTATAACAAATCCTGTGTGATCCATTAAAATCTTGTTAAATTTGAAATTTCAACACTAAACCTTACAACTCAACAAAAAGAAAAAAAGGAAAATGTCTTCCTCCAAAGTCTGAACTCTGCTCCAAATCAACTGTCTCATTTTAAAAAAGACTTAAGCGAATCACTGCCTGTTAGAAATGCCTGAATCTCAATGATAATGTGATTAATTACACGGCCCAAGTAATGGCGCAATATAGTGAGTAGTGAACCTCATGCCTTTCTGACCCAAAAGAGCTTATGGTACACAAAATACTTCAGTGATTTATGGGCTGCTGAGTTGAGAGGCTTGTCAACTTTGTAAAGCGCTACATATCAGAGCTGTTATTATTTTATTGTCCAGATTCAACAACGCTTTGCTGTATTAGCTTACTTCCTCTGAGCGTTCATTGTGGATGGTTGTGGCATGTATTTGCATATAATCACCCATTTCCATATTTTAATCTGTCGTATCATAACAGAATTAAATTGATGACTTGTTTGTAATAAAGTTCTATACCCGCCACATTGCAATAAACAGAGCTGAAAATGAAGCCCTGTAATCTTTATGTTCACAGCTCAGGGTTAATAATGCATGACGCGTTTGAGCATATTAACTTTGTTACAATAACTTTTGTTAACCAAGGTTTGGGTTTTGTTGTCACCATATGCTCCCCATCAACGCAGATGGAACGACACCAGCTAATGCCCGACTGTCACTGCTGTCTAATTAGTCTAATTAACAGATTTCAGAGGCTCAGAGGAATGGGGAAGTTTTGGAGAGAGATAAGTTGTTGGGAGATTGGGTCTTATTTCCTCAACATAATTTATCCACGGTATAATGAGATGAGAGTGCCTTTGCTTTACATTTAAATGTTGCTTTGGATTTTGATTTGCCATTATCTTAACTTTGAAAATCAGAGGCAAAAATGCTGTTAGTGAACAACTTCAACAATATAAATTACATTGCTTTGAGCAGAGCTGTCCAAACTATGGCCTGGGGGCCAAAATCCCCCAAAAATTCCTGTTAAATTGGCCCAAATAACTAAAAGTAGTACTTTTTACTGTAAAATAGGAAAACAAATCTTCATAACAAATAATATGAAGACGAATGCCCCAAGCCTTATTAAAAGTGCAGTGGCTCATCCAAACTATATCAAATGCAAAATTTTGAAGGATTCACTTCACCGTCTTGTAGTCTGTGGCCCTCTGCTCTGTATGTGTTTCAAAATGCAGCTTTCTGTAAAAAACAGTTTGCACACTCCTGATTTAGAGTTACAGACTTTGTTAAGTAGTGTTTTTTTTTGTCTCTAGTATCTCTAAGCTAGGCCGGTTCAACTTTAGGCCTGCGGGCCAGATCAGACCCTTCAAACCATCTGAACCAGCCTCTTCCTATCTTCCAAATATAATATATTTTCAAATTTTTAATCTTTTAGTCCTAGTTTGGCCACGGCCCTCTAAAAATTGGGCCCCCTAACTGGGTAGTAAGCAAATACATATTTTTACAATATTAATATAATATTAATATAACTGTATTATAAAAATTATATATTTTATAATACAGTGCACATGGCACTGTCTGCCAACTGTACATTCTGTATATAGTCTATCTTAGTCTATTTTATTCTTAATTTTTATGCATGCCTTTTTATATATTTACTCATTGCTGTATGTTGCACCTACGCCGAAGCAAATTCCTATGTTTGTGAATTCACTGACAATGGCAATAAACCGCTTCTGATTCTGATTCTGATATTAGTATTTTGTCCATAATTTATGCACCTTGTTTCAGAGATAATGATATTTGAAACCATCCACAAGATTATAAATCATCTAAAATGTTATCCAAATACTCTTCACTTCTTTAAAAATCCGAAACCATTCCAAGCACCCCCAAGTAAGCGCCCGTGCACCCCCAGGAGTCCCTGGACCCCTGTAAGGGTTAACATTGGTCTTTCCTGCCTCATTATGCAGCTCCAGTGAATTATATCCAAATTGCAGGTGCAGGAGTCTGTAAATAGCAATTGTCTATAACCAACGCACATAATGCAGTGTGCCTCCATGGCCTTTTGGTAACCTGCGTGTCAGGGGGTCACCGTGCACGTTAGGTGTCAATTATACTCCCTCCATATGTCCGGCACCACACCTATTTATCTTCATCCTTCTTACATCACAGCCTGACCTCCCCATAGACCTAACAGAGGCTAACGCATCAGTTCTGCACCTCACACACATGCACACCACCACACAACACGCCCCGTGACTCTTAATAATCCCTCATTCTACCGTGTCAACATTTCATTTCTGTCTATCATAGCTGTTTGGATGGAAGTACACTTGCATGCTTTTGGGAAATCGCTCCACCTTTGGGACATCATTACGGTAAATTCATAGATTTCTACACGTTTTTTCATTGTTTTACCGTTACATTTTCCTGAAAGATTGTCCATTTCGCAGCACTCCATAATCGTTAATCCAGCACAAAGTTCCACATTTCAAAAATTAATAAGGGGTATTATGTTGCATTCAGAAAACGGGACAATCAATGTGAGCGGAAACATGGCCTACATATGGATCCATACATCTAAATGTGTCATTGAACTACATGCATGTGGAAGGATACAGACACTAGTGCTCCCTAATTAAGAAATTCCATATAAAAGACATCAAGGAAAATGCAGTATATTGGTCGCATAGGCCCTCACTCCCATCTGGCCAAAATGGCTATTGTGGCTCATTGTCTAAAAATAGGGATGAAGACAAATTGTTATCATTTGCCAAAGCCCATGACAATAATGATGAATGAACACTTTTTTTCCCTTTCCGCTATGCCCTCTGAAGTCATTGCTTAAGGCCCTTTCCTTCGCTATTCCCCGTTCCCTCGCTGTTTTCGGTTCCGATCTCCCTTTTAAATGAATCAAATATGCAAACACCATCCTTTACGTCCAGGTTTGACATCTCATGCTTTTATTATTTTATTTTCTGCTTGCGTTTCCTCGTCTTTTGTTCCCATTTTCTATTGTTATGCATGCAATCAGGCTGACATAAGGAGGGGGCTGAGTTGACGTAGTGATTGATCACCAATTTGGCCTGACAAACAGCCTCCCCACCTTCCCACAGCAAACTTGGTGAGTGAGTAATGTTCCCGCTGACAGGGATAGATAAGGGGCATACTTCACCAGATCACAGCCCTGATGGAACAACACAGCTAAGGTTACACTGTACCCAATGTACAAATAACGCAGGTCTGGTTGTTGGTTGTTTCTCAGCACCTGGAGGGGAGTAAAACACACAAAATACACACATAAACTTACTAATCTAAAATTGTGGGGTAGACACGTAAATTAAACCTTTGTCATTTCCATACAAGTGCTACATATAAATATAATTTGACAGAATTTTAACTGGCAACCTTCTGATCTGAGGATAAACCTTTACTGACTGTGCCACTATTGCACACTATTACAAAATAAAACTTGATGAAGGTTTTGAGTTTTAGACGTTTTAGCAAAGATAAATAAACAAACACAGCTAGACTTTATTATCATTTGATAAGGCATGAAATTATCAAATTCAGCTTCAGTGCAAACATAAAAATATACAAATACAAGGACTGGACCGATGTGACTGGCATACGAAAAAATGGGAAGAAAAAAAATTACATTTGGATTGAATTTGAAAATTTTGACAAATTCGAAATACTTTGGGTCAAATGGGACTTGACCTACAGACATTATATGTATTAAGAGTTTTAGGATGTATTTTTTAATTATGATTTTTATTTTTTGTGTCTCACTCCCTGTCTGGTCTTGTTCTACTAAATGTGTTGTATGTTTAAAAAAATAAAAAAATAAATACAATTCATACAAATGTCTATTTTTATGTTATCAGCAGTAAAAACGTCCATCTTTATAGTTTCATAAAATGGAAAATGAAGAGTTGGTATTTGTAACATGTATAAATCGCTTGTTAAAATCAGATACCCCCATAATTAGATCGGATTTGTGGTTTAAAAGAGAAATCCGATCATCAAAAACATCTTTTGTGTATGTAAACCTAGTTAGGTATGTCTCTTTCAATCCAAATTGCCACCAAAGCTGTCAAAAAAGCAGCGATTAAAAAAAAAAAAAAAAAAAAGAACAGAATCTTGCCTTGTTGATTTGTAAGAATTCGGACACAATCAACCTAACCACAGAAGCATTTATCACATAACTTGTCACTTAGAGCAGATTACACAACTGGAAAATTCAATTTGTGGCCATTGATCTATAATAATTGATCACTAGTTATTGACTACTCCTGTTTCTGCACCAGGCCTAAAGCGCAAGGCTATAAACGTCAGAACCCGAAACATTGAACTCTTTTCCCATGGAACTATGAAGAAATTGATTTGAACATAGAAAAGTGTGTTCGGAGTAAGTTCTGCTGCCATTTTGTACAAGTGGAGTAAATTAAATTTCAGTAAGCTGAAATGTTAAGATTGAGGTAGAAAGATTATTAATAAACTGTCCTGGGCTGTTTCATAGAAGAAGGGTTGCCAATTTGCACTTTTAGCCCCTTCTTACCACCACCAATAATGCACTCACGCGCCACATTCAATACACAAGCGAGGAAGGTGAAGTGCTCAAGGGTCAGAGCTGGGATTGAACCTCCAACATTTGGGTTTGTAGGCGAACTGTCTCACCGCTGAGCCTTTCTGCTTTCCAGGAGACATTGACAGCACACTGGATCAACTAAACGTGATATAAATGACATAATAAAACCCTTTCTGTAGTATATTTTTGAAAACATTTATTTGAAAATAAATAGGAAAAACATCTTATTCATTTATAGATATCAATTTGGAACATCTTTATGTGTATCGTAGAAAGGGGTTCAGGGTTCCTCTGAACCCCTTTCTACGATGGACCACACCTGGACGAATGAGGGTTTACATCGACGAATCTTTATGTGTAAAATTTCATACATTTGGGACATGAAGATCTGAAAAATTGATAGAGCCAGGTTTAAAATGTTTTGCTTCATTATTTTAACATTTGGATACAGGGAATTTTGGATGTCTCATTTAGATTTAACTGAAAATTGGCATAACCATTCAAATTTGTCTAATTTTTTTAGTCAAAAGTTTGGAATTAGATCAACAAATCCTTCATTGCAACCTGTAAAAATCTATGTTTATCTTTATGACCTTACGATCCCACATACAGTTGATTAAATTACGTAATAAAACATTTTTCGTTGCAGATTGGACAATGTTGCCGTTTTCAGGTGAAAGCTTATACGTTGCGAGCAATCTGGGCAAAAAAAAAAAAAAAAAACGACAAAGAAAAGTGCTCGCCTAAAACAGCACATTACCACAGCACTATCCTGTCATCCCTTCAACACCTGCTCTCAACTCTTCCGCCTTCGCCGTACCTGGCCCTTTTGGTGATGGATTCAGCCTAACGCAAATTGACTACCATTTTATACACCGATGCCACCCCCTTGGCCCGCTGCAGGAACATAGCTCACCATCACCTTTCCAAGATGTCCGCCTCAAAACAGCCCGCATCATTGGCCTCCTCTCCATCTCCCCTGCTTCGCAAACCTCCACTGGATAGAGATTAATGTCGCCAGAGCCCCCCAGAGCTGCGACGTGCGTGTGTGTCTGAAATGCACCGACTAGGAACAAGGCTTCTACCAATCCGTATGTACCGTCTAGAACTCTACACTCTCTTCGTTGACCCATTCATAGCTGGGCACAATGATTTTAAGAAGAGAGGTCTTTCCAGGTGTCGGATAGACGTACACCACCGACATTGCTGTATATCACCTTTTGGGATGGAGGGATGAGGGGGAAAAAAACAACAAAGAAGCTAGTTTTTCACCCTATCAGCTTGGAAAGGCAATGTTGTGCCCTTGTAATTGAGTAGGTATCTCATCTATCAACAGTGCCACCCTGGATAATAAATATAGAGTACACAGGCAGGTCCTGGGAGATTTAAAGAGAGGGTGTGTGAAGGTGTGCGTGGACTGTGCGTTTGTGTCTGTGTGCGTTGGGAAGGCGGATGGAAAACTGGAACAGGTGCCTTTGCCCTGACGAACTACCTTTCTATGTTCTTGAATGAGTTCACGCACTGGGCTTATGGGGCAAAGACGGGAGAGGCGGCGAGGGCTGTGACGTGGCTAACCTGTGGCGGCCCTGCATTTGAGCCTCAAAATGTATGGTTGATGTCATAGGTAGGGGGTATGTGTGGGTTAATGGGGTGGGTCATCGTTCACCGTGTAAAAAGGTCATGTCACACGCCTTTTAAAGTTTTGAATGCCAGTTAGTGTCACATTTTGGTTGGACTTTGTGTTGCTGCCACTGTAATAAGAAGGTGAAAAGGTAAATTTGTGGAGGATGTGGTAATGACGTTTGAAGTTCTACAAAACACAGATTTTGAATTAATTTTTCATTGATTATTCAGAATTTTTATTACTTTAATTCATCCTCAAGGGGAAATTATGTTCATTACAGTCTCAGAAACAGAGTAACCAAAAATAAAGAAACTAAAATTAAATATCAATAAAACAGTTCTCACTGTTTTATATGTCTTTTTTATCTGCTAAACCTCTGGTATAAAGTGAAAAGAGCATTTTACAGGACAGAGTTCATCAGTTTGTTGCCTAGAAAGTCCAGACTGATATCTCTTTGTGTTTAAAAAAACACATTCGATGGAGGAATAAGCCAATCAGGGACACGCATGGTCCGTCCGCATCAAAACAAATATGGCTGCTTAAAAGGAAAAAAGAATATCATGGGGACTAAAAAACAATGTAATTCAGCAAAATCAATGGTTGAAGCACAAAACTCAATGAGGTCTTCTCTGAGAGTTTGATTTTATTCTAAATGACCAATCAGCTCCTTTGTTTCATATGCGTCTCATAGTTTGAGTCTGGCTCGGAGTGTGACGGAGGGAGTGGTGACCAGACTCACTCTAGTGTACAATGCATCCCAGGCAGAGCAGTTTGATGCGAAAGACAGGAATTATTTACTGTGTCTCTCAGTGGAGCAGTAGCAGTCTGTTGCTGAACGAGCTCTTGCAGCTGACCAGCACTTTGTGGGATGGGTGCAAGGGAAAGTCCAAAATTTTGGGCAACTTCCTCCTCTTCGACAGTCACAAAGTCCAGCTCCTCCCCTACAACATGTCTGGCCTTTTTGATGACCATATCGGTGTCCCTCACCCAGAGACAGCAGAACTACTTTACTTGTTTGCGTGTAACCTAACAAGTTTTTTGTTGTTGTATTTTTTACTTGATGCCTCTGTCAAAAAGCAAACAAACACATATCTCAAAAACAAGTTGAACATGCCAAAATTATAACTGCAGAGAAAAAAACAGGTATAGTGTCTTGCCTAGGGACACAAGGACAATTCACACTATTAAGATTTCAAACTTTAAAATGCTATTGCTTTGCCTAGATGGTTCCGCAATTTGCCATTAACTCTACTTATCTTGCATTAGGTAATTATGTATCTAAAAATACCTCAAGAAACATGCATTCTTACTGTGGAATCACCTCTGACCTATGTCTTGGGTTGTTGGTGTCAAATGTCTCCATGAAGAAGAGATAAGTGCCATTCACATTCCAGGCAAAGCAATAACATCTCCATGAGGACAAGCAGGTGGCTAACCTTCTACCAGGAAAGTTGCATAGAGCACCTTTAATCCACTATGTCAGATATACATTACAAACACTAAATATAGCACAAGAAAATTGGTGCATCAACTAAGATTACTGTACGTGAATCTTTATGACAGGAGCACGAATGGCTTGTAAAATGCAGTTGACTGAATCTTCTCCTTTACCTTTCCGTAAATATTCTGTTTAATTGTCTGTTAGTGATTCTTCAGCCACCATGAATGAAGTCGTAACACTCGTACCACATTGCAAAGCGGATTACGAACGAGTATTAATCTTCCACCTACACGTTTTAATTCAAATCCTCGCTGCAAACTGTGTGATACTACCAGTGCCACGTCCAAGTACGGATGAACAAACGCGTGGGAGCGAGGGTCAGAAGGCGCCAACCGTGCTAGTTGCGAAAACCGTCACTCCTGAGACGTTGGCGTGTCAGGCCCCTTCATCACAGGCATTAAGCTAATTAGCACAGCCGCGGACACTGCTCGCCGATGCGTGTTTACGGGTGTGCGTGAGGGCGCGTGCACGTCTCCACCGTGTCATATGAGTTGCTCTGAATGCCAGGCGGAAGCAAGACAGGCGGCCCCTAGTCAAACATGGAGGATGGCAGTTGACAAAGAGCACAGGCTGTCACAGTGCGCTCCTCTCGCTGCGCGTCTCTCCATGTCTCTGGCTAATTGGGCCCTCTGGATAGCTCCACTCCAGAGGATGTTTGTATACCGGCATATACGGTGGGTACGGTGAAATGTAGCGGTGTTTGAGATTGTGTACACAGTTGTCAAAGTCTGTTCGGGAACCCTTCACTTGATGGAAATGATCTTACAATGCGAAGCGGTGTCTGCAGTGTTCTCTTCGGGGTAGACTAGGTTAAGTTGCGCGTCTTAAATGTTGGGCTGCCACGAGTAATTGACTAATGGTGACTTGTCAGCTATGGAAAATGCTTATATTTTGATCATTGAAATTGTCATCTGGACTATACATACTCTAAAACACATACGAAAATACCTTTTTAAAGGCAGTCACATTATTAAATCAAAATATCAAAAAAGAATACACTATTTCAGATTTTCATAAACAATGCACCCTCTTTGTAGCTTGTCTTCAGTTGCCATATATAATTCATTATTTGGTTGATCAGGTATTTAAAACATATCAAAATAGGCTTTTGACTATAGTTAACAGTGGTGGAAGAATTACTCCATTACAGTTGTACAGATACATATGCAAAAAAATACTTAGGTCAATTTGAAAGCATTACATATTTTTTGTAGAGAATTTTATGTGCATACTTGTTTGCTTGTTGCAGAGCTTGAACTCAAAACCTTCAGGCAGAACGTCACCATCAACGTGCTAAAACACAACCTCACAAACAAAATGAAAAGTACTTTCTACTTTTCATTGTAGTAAAAAGTGTAGAGGAGATAAAAGTACAGATACTTGTAGTACAGATACAGATAAATGGAGTGAAGTAAAAGTAAAAAGTCTCCACTGTAAAAACGACTTATGTCGATACCTAAAAATAATTACTTAAGTACAGTTCTTTTACTTTTATACTTTGTTACTTTCCACCACTGCTAGTCAACTAAGATAATCATCAGTTGTAGACCAACAATGCACAATTCGTACACAAGGCAATTCAAAGTGCTTTACACAACAGAATAAAATTACATTAAAATCAGAAAACAGATAAAGGGAAGAGTAAAGAGAGAATAGAGAAGATAAAATATTTCAGTCGTATGCACATCTAAACAGAACTGTTTCAGGCTGGATTTAAACATTGTCAGAGTAGAGGCCTGTCTCTGTTCAGTGATAATGATTTGATGAAAAATGCAATGAGTTGGGTTTTGCAGCATTTTTGTTCATGTACTTTTCAAGAGCTGAAAACACTCTCCCAGCTTTAACTTATGAGGTGGTGAACTTTCACAGCTGAAATGAATGACTTCACCATCAGGCAGGGTCAATCCTAGAAGGTCGGATCCGGGAGGACTGAAGTGATCTGTTTACCATGGCAATGAG
Organism: Rhinogobius similis; assembly: GCA_019453435.1. Taxonomy (NCBI): domain Eukaryota; kingdom Metazoa; phylum Chordata; class Actinopteri; order Gobiiformes; family Gobiidae; genus Rhinogobius; species Rhinogobius similis. The sequence continues at coordinate 10,030,224 of CM033621.1, read as the reverse complement.
TTAACGTCTGTTGTTTTGTTTTTGACTAAAGTAACCAAGGCTAAAAGCTAACAGCTACTTTTATGGATCTTCTTTGCATAAAAAACTGTTTTATACTGCCATTTCGAATACCTATACGGGTACAATGGTTGTCTGTTCATACGCAGGAGAAGATGAGCTTATAGTGCAAGGTTTAGTTTAGGTGTTAAATGTAAAGTTGCTGTTGTTGCGAATAACAAAAGACTGACATTTCTGAGCCAAAGGCAAACACTAGAAAAGAAAAAAAAATGTCAGAGTGAAGTGGACAACTCCAAGAATGACTAACAAAGACTAAATATTTAAATAGTGTCACTTGGGCTATTTGTCAAGACTAAAAACTTCTTTTACTTGTCTCCCTGCCTTCCTCTCCTTTCTTTCCTTTTTAGCTCCTTCAAAAAGTATTAATTTATTACATTTCCTCTCCATTTAACGACCCCATTTGGAGAATTTGCGTTTGATCCTCACCGACTCGGCGAGGCGTGAAGCTGGCAGGACTGTGAGGGAGGAGATGGATCCATCAGCATGTCACATAAATATCTTATTAGCCACTGATCTTATCATCATAAAGCAGCCCATTTATACAGTTAGGCATGTCATGTTGGTCAATTGCACAAAAAGGGAAAAATCAGGCAGCATGCAATATTAAACCTTCAAATCTCATGCCAACACCATTAGAGTCTCTGAGAGGTTCTTTCTCTTCATGTCTGTCCTCTCTCCGCTCTCCATTCAAGCCTGTGTCATAAATCCTCACAGGCTGGATTTCCTTTGCCTTTACCCAATATTCACTTATCACTTTGCCTAATAGGAGTGTATTAAAGAGGATTTATATTGGATAGGCACATGGCGATTAGCAGGGAATTGTGTCATTTCTTAGAAATTAAGATAGAAATGGTTAACGCTGCAATTTTTGATAATGTTCTTTATTAAAAAGGTACACTATATTACTTTTTGGCGTTGGGTTCACCACTAAAAGCTCCTCATTATGCACGGAGGGTTCCATCCCAAATCCAGCACCCTGAGACTATATGATAGTCGTAGGAGGGGGAGGACCAGTGAGCATGAGAGCCACTATCCAGGATGAAACATCCAAGCTATAAGTACATCAAGGATAACATCCCAACAGATGAAGTCCTCAGTGAATGTCTCAGGTAATGGGGAACAGAGGAAGAGGTGCTGGAGTAGGGACCATCATGCCCCAACATGGGATGTACCACCGGAACATAACTGCAGTGGATGACGTCAAGAAATCCTACCAGTGGCTTGAACATGCCGGACTGAAGGACCAGAGTGATAGAGGCCCAGATCTGACACTCCAGACAAGACCCAAGGTGTAGGCTGTGCAAAGAGGCCGCTGAGACAGTCCCGCACATAACTGCAGGGTGTAAGATGCAGACAGGGAAAGCATACATGCAATGCCATAATCAAGTGGCTGGCACTCAGGAACATGTACAGGAACGACTGTGTGAATTATGGACTGGAAACCCCAAGATTAAAGTGGGAAACACCTACAATGGTGGAGCCAAGATCCAATCCAGACATTGTGGTGGTGGATAAACAGCAGAGGGGGCTGCAGTAGTTGAAGGTGGCAATACCAAGGGATGGAAACATCAGGAAAAAGGAACATGAGAAACTAGACAAATACCAAAGGCTCAGCGAAGAGCTGGAGAGGGCTTGGAGGGACATAAGCTCTCAGGCATGGTCGAAGCTTGGAATGATGAGACCACCCTGGGTAAGAGGGGATTTTTTTTTATCACCAAGCTATAAAATAAAATGTTGCAATTTAGTGTCTTTTGGCATGTTTAGGTCTGACAGGAGGGATAAAATATGTTTTATTATAGGGTGGGATGGATTCGTTGATGGATAGGGCTTTACTCCAAAAGAGGATTATTTGTTATTGCAAGGCTCCTGTTTAAGTAAATTCCACATTGTTACGTGATATATTGATATTTTAGAGACAAATCAACAAGTCCAACAGAGTGAACAAGCTTAGTCTTGATTTTAAAGTTATTGTTTATTAGTATATTAGTATATTATATTAGTTAAGTAAATCCTCATACATGGTTCCCCTGAACAAAACTTTGGTTCAGTGGGTTAATAGGTTACAGAGGCATATAAAGATGGGTTTATGGTTACCTTGTCTGAGAAATTTGGAGGTGACAAAAAACAAGTATCCAAAACTAGCTGTTCTATGACAGTCAGTCAGTACATCTCCCAGGCAGTTTCCACTTTCAGCTACTGCTAAGGGAAGGACACACATACTTCACTTGAACATCTGTGGACAGGCTCTTGACAGCCATAAGCATAGACAATTAAAGCACTCTGAACTTTGAACTTGAACAATCTCGGAAGGCTGACGCATCTTGGACACTCTTCTGGCGCTCACGTCAAGGGATAATTAGGTGCATCACTTCCATACCTTAGCACCTCACACAATCTGGTGCAAATGAAATCGCTGCACAGACGCAAGCCTTGGAGACAATCGAGGTGCAGAAGGCAGGAGCAGAAAGGAGCAGCCGACAGACGAGGAGGATTATTATTCCGTTATCAGAGTTCCGTGGAGCAGAACTGACATGGACAGGAACAGATTTCTTGCTTCTCACACTTCCATCTGCCACTTCACCAGGCGCACCATACAGTCTCAACGCCGGCACATACGATCAGAGACAAATGCACACTTCAGGGCTAAGCAGGCGCCCCATCAGACTTTAAAAGGTCAAATATAGGAACAAGGACTCCACTGCTGCACTAAAGAGCTTCTGCTATATCTGCGATTCAAGAGGGAGCACTGCACTGTGAAAGAAGTCAATGTTTTGTCTATAATCGTTGTATTTGATGGATAATTTTGATAAACTAGCCTAAAAGAAGTCAGTTTATTTACCCATCGTTTTTATCTTGCTTGATGGCAGGCACAAAATTGTACATTATTATTTTCTCTGTGGCCAAATAATAAAGTGCAATAATTTTACAGAAATTGTGCAATTGTAAACAAAACTATTAAGTTAACTAGTTGCAAGGGAAAATATCGTGAAATTGTATTTATCTTGAGAGGGTAAGAATCATAAGCGAACAAATTCATGTTGGAAAGCCAGTTTGGGAAGATGTTTTGAAATTTTCTCCTACAAGACAAATTGAAAGAAGGAAAGAGAAGGAAGACAAAGAGGACGAGAAAGGCACCGAATGGAAATAGTAGAAAATGGCATAAACAAAGTTGGTCCAAGCAGAGGTGTGACTGCATGTGGTGTGACCCTGCACTCAAACTGAAACACGCTTTGTGTTACTCTTCTGGTGGATGGTCTGCAATCTGCTCGTCTCCATAGAGATGTTAATGCTTTACCTGAAATGCCCCACATTATGCTACTAAAATGTATCCGTTTCCATGAGGACGGTGACTCTTCCAGTAACATATGCGATCTTTGGAATCTTTGGAAGAATGAACATTTGTCAAGGATTTTTTGTAATGAACTGAAGATAGATATGTTTAATGCCATACGGTGGAAAAATACCCCTCTCTATTTTTTAATACAGATCGACAGAACCTCACAAAGTTTAGTGCTTTGCTCATGATGCAATATTTTTCAGTCCTCTGTCATATGTTTTGTCCTTTCTTTTTTCCTCAGAAGCAGTTATATGTTTGTGTCCCCGACTGGCTACGTTACCTGTCAATAACACCCATCTGAACTCGGGAAGATGAAAATGGTGATCAGACTCACCTCTTCAAAACGTATTAGGGAAGTGTGTATTTTGGATCCTGGCCAGGCGAGGAGAACCCCAGCAGAAAAGTGCAATCTTTTTTGTTGAACGTTCTGTTGGTGCTTCTAAAATTGTATCCAAACTGATCCCTCCCATAACTTTCATCGACTCTCTTAACATCATCAAATCCCACAATGTGAACCCGACTTCTCAAGGTTAATGTGGCGCCAAACACAAATACCTCCATGTTTACTCAGACGAACACGCTGGTGCTAATAACCCGATCGGCCCGGCGTTGATTGCCCCTCTAAACACGGCATCAGAGCTGTTTGCGAGAATAAACAGAATTGTACGCTTCTCATCAGCGTCCCCTCTCTCCTTTATAGTTCTTCCTTTCTCCAAAGCTCTAGATCTGTCTCATTATCCTGTTTTGATGTTGCGCCCTCTCTGAATGGGACTTGATGGCTCCGGGCCTGAAGTGCATCGCCCGGACAAACGGAACATGCAACTGGCCTTTGCTGTTGACTCCGGCGAGAAAAAGAGCATCACAGCAAAACGCCCGCATGCATGGACATCAATTATTTTTTAATTGTGAAAGAGTACACTACACTAATTAAAAGTAGTATATCTTGCCATGCCAAAGGCGAAATTAATAATTGATAGTTTTATTAATATTCAAAAGTAGCACTGGGAATATATTAAAGTGATTTTGGGGATGCAGAGCTGATCTAGGCTTCTGCGTGTGGGAGTGGATGACCCGTTTCGGATAAATTACATGTCTCCACCCCACTCTTAGCCCGAGCCAAGTTCATATTAAGAATGGTTAAGGGGCGACTAAATACATGCGGAATAATAAATAAAAAATAAGCTGATTTAACATAAAGCTTAGCAACATGACTGGAAGTATTAATTTTTGATATTTTTTGTTTTTTCTTTAACCATAACATAATTTTTTTCCAAGATAGAACACACAAGAGGGAAAAAGGGGACACTGACTGCATAAAAAATATACAGATTTGTGACCGATTCAATGTGGTGACCCCTAATGTAAAGGAGAGGAGGCCAAATGACAAAAAAAAGGGAGAAAGGGAAAAAGACATTTCCTGTAGCTTTTTGGGAACTGTATTTTTTTGCTCTAATGGCAAAATTGAAATGTATTCTTTTAAAGTCTTAAGTAGGGCTGCATGCTACTAAAATGTTTTTGCAACTATTATGACTGCAATAAGATTAGCAATTTATTCTTAGATTCTACTCAGATCAGTCAGGCAAAATGTAGTGTATTAGTTAAGCTTACCAAAGTGCTGAAAAACATCAAGCAGCGCAACAAAAACAGCATTTATGTGATAATAAAACAAGAATATACAAGGAAAAAAAATAAAACTATATCTCTGATGAGTGCTAATTTTATACTCGTCAGGAGCATTAACATTTACGAAAAGGACAGGACTTCCATGCCTTTCAGAACATGTATGTAAAGGTCTAAACTCTAAACGTTTGGCATTTTTCCTTTGCAATTGAAGGATCTTTTGTTGTTTACAGTGGATGCTCTATGACCCAGCAGTCTTTGTGGTTTGATAATTGCACCAATTCAAGTAGCAATTTTCATTAGCAGTACAAATATATATACACAGCCCTATTCTTAGTTTTAGTTTGACTATTTTCCTTGTGCAATTTAATGGAACTTTTATATTGTCTTTGCTGGACATGTGATGGTTCATGATTATTATATCGTATGCCCCCCTGTTTTTCAAAATGTTGGCTGTTCACTTGTAAATAAATCTCACTTTTACACACTTCTTCATCTTATTTGGTCACATTTATGTACTTCCATGTCTTTCTATAACAACATTACACTAAATATTCTACTATCTACTGAAAATCCTTTTAACTTTGTCTTACATTTCTCCTAAAACCAGTCATTGCATATGTTGAAATTTTGAATGGTCCACCATATGATATCAAACTATCTATGAAGGAAAGTAAAGGACACCACCAGGCCAGGTTACAAGTCAGATCAGTAGAAGCATGATCCTTGAGTGAATTGAAAAAAATATTGGACATTTCCACCCAAAGCAATTATCCATGAGACAAGCAGGTGGCAGACCCCCCATCAGAAATGCTATGTAGTGAACCTTTAAAGATGCTTTCAAAACCGTTTCTTTTATCTAAGTTCAGAGCTGAAAAACACAGCTCCTTCGATTTCAAGTGGCTTTGGCAGGAGCTCTCTCGGCTGCAGTCATCCCAACTATTAATTGGATTGAGAATTTTGTTCCTCTTGACATATTACAAAACTTGACATTTTACAAAAAGGAGAGGGAAAAAAAGTGAGAGAAAGAGAGCTCAACTCGTATTTGGTTAAAGCAAAGTTTTGACCTTCTTGAGCGAAGATGTAATTCTGTGCCGCGGATGGATCATATGCAGAGCGATGATTGTTATTTTAGAGAGGAGCTGACTCCACTGGCATTTACTCCATGGGGACTCCAACTCTGTAAAAGTTCAGGCTGGAAAAGTGCTCAGTAGTTCTATGAAAGTGCGATCGTTCATGAGTTTTATTCAATGTAAAAAGTGCGCGCAAACAGATGGGTGCAAACCATATGGGTTAGAGGCCAAGTAAACAAACATTTTTGGAGCCGTAAACATTTTTTAAACATGACAAAGAATCAATCTTTTAAGTTTTAAAATGGTGACTTAGCAAAGAAAACAGATAAAAGAATCTTGAACTTCCTAGTACAATAACCGATCATACAAGTTGTAATGTTGGCATCTCAAGAAGCAAGAAGGTCCCAGGTTTTTATCCTAGAATTCCATGTCTTCAGTGGATTTTCATGGAAGAAAAATACCTGAGAAATACCAGGGGAATATGAAGTATAGCTTAATCTTCACACTCTGAAAGCCCTGGCGCTAAGCATCAGTGACCAACACAAATTCTTCCCAACATTCTGATATAAGCAATGTACACATTTCTCATTGACACAACAATAATTCTGTGAGCTGAAATTAAGCAATTAAAGCAGTATTACATGTTATATTTACTTATTGCATGCTATATTGCTTATTTCTTCAGAGTTGGGATTGAATCGGCAATCTTTTGGTCCTAAAGTGACCACTACTTCTCCAAAAGTTTAAGAAGAGTATGAAACTTAATTTGACAAGAATGAAGAAATACTAGAACTGTATTTCACAAATGGAATCTTTCTTTGAAGAATGATGTTTTCAGTGCACAATTGAGAATAACAGCACGCGAGTCTTCACTTGCTTACAATGTCTCTGTAATTACCTGATATTATCAGTAGGGATGCACAGATACTGCTGTCATTATATAGTATATATCGGTACCAAATGCCAATAGAATATGATTTGCTGGATCGGGTACTGTTTACAAGACATTGGTTCAGCCAATATCCCTGCTGGGCCTATAATTAAGACTTACAGGCAGTTGTTGGCCAGAACATCTCATGCGTCTATAGGTGTTACTGGCTTCGTCCTCTGCCAAACAGAAAGATTTTTACAGCCAACAAAACACATCCCATCTGTAAGTCCTCTCTATGATAAGTGTTTTTTCTGTTTCCCCAAAAACCTTGAAAAATGACTTCGGCCGCTATGTTACGCGGCCGACGATATGTTACAGGAGGAGCTCTGAACACCCAAGTAGGCCACAGGTGCTTAAGAGGACGGCAACTAGGCTGCTTAGCTTAGAGAGGAATGCTCCATCGTGGTAAGCATTCGATTGAAAAAAAGAGTAAGACAGTGTGTGGGAGTTTTCCTTTCTCTGAACTTTTATTATACAAAGCTGTTCTGCAGTTACTTGAATGATAAATAAGAGTTCCATAACACATTTTGATCTGCTGTTTAGTCTCTGCTCTAGCACTGGTTGAAACGCGTAGAAATCAGATGATAATTAAAGTATCAAAAGTGTAAATGCTGGATTCATACAAAAGATCTCCTTGTGCTGTTGTGTTGCAATGTTCAAGTTGGTCCTTCATATTATCTCCGCTCTTGCTGTTGAATATTCACGCGAGGAGAGGGGGAAAAGATTGCGCTAATCTAAAATTTCTAATTAAAACTATTTGGTCGCCGGTATCACGCAAACACTATTATTGTTTAATATCGTTGACTGTCGCCTGGAATGATCCATCATTCTGCCGCACCAGCCACTGCCCCCCACCTCCAGACGGCATCCACCGCCATGCTACTTCTTTCATACCACCACCTAAATAAAATACAGATAAAACAAGAATGATGCGAGGAGGCTGTTAATCAATACTTGTAATTATTCACGTCATTTAAAGCTAAGTAATAATAATCAAATAAAGGCATAAATAAGTCATCTAATCTATAGTTCAAAAAAGAAGACCTAAATGTAAAGATCTGTTTTTTTGGTTTTTTTACTTCGCATTAACATTAGAATTCAAAAGATTGATTTGATAAAGCTGGTCATATTTTAAAGGAATCGAGGTCCTTTTGTCAGCAACCTCGTTTTACCTTATACATTAAAATACCCCATGACGTAAGTGTTTTTCAGACTGATATAACACAAATATCTCAAGAAACTTCAAGAATGTCGCTATGTTTTCCCAATATATATTTTTTTCACAATTAGGGTAGAGTTAGGGTTAGGATTTGCTGTGGGAACAGGTCATTTTTGGAGGACAGGGCTTTGGAACAAGTTTGGACCTTGGTGGAACTGCATACAATGACATTCCCTTGTAATAAGAACAGAAATTACGGGATCATATTTCTTCCGACACAGCAATCTCTTTTAATTTCAGTTTTTTTACAATCCTACAACCAAAACTTTGCGCCAAAAGCACCCTAACCCAATGCTACTTGGTCTTCTGTTGCCACAACTTTTGGTTCACATCTTTACCGCAGTTTGTTTTGTTTTTTAATCATATACTTGGAATGGAGAAACGTCCGTGGTGAATTACTATGATTAATTTTGTTGTAAACCTCGCAGATTCGCACATAGAAACACAGACAGAATTCATAATTATTACAATTTACCTGAGTTTGTTAGCTAAATCTCGTCTCGGATAGGGCTTTGGATAGTGTAAATAAAAGCGAATTAAACACATATCCCTATTGTTTTGTCATTGTGTCTATACTTATGAATAATCGTAAAATCGTGATGCGTCCTCTGTAGAACTGTATCACTTTTTTTCCAAACAGACGTGAGACAGAGTGGGGGTGTGTAGTGCATGTTTAGTATTTTTTTAATAAGCGTCCTCAGTACTATTGAGTGGGTCCCTTTGTTCATATGGTAAGATTAATTATGCTGTCAGCGGCTCTCAGGGGCTGCTTAACAAAGATTCAGTGATATAATGGCCGGGCCGTGCGCTTGGCAATCACAATCACTGCGAGACAATTTCAAATCCTCCCTTCTCCTCCACACATCGGCAAACCCTTTTCATCAAACCAGGAAGTCATTTTTGCCCCATGACGTCTAACCATCTTTCTCCCCGCGCTTGCATCTCCTTGGAATGCTCATTCACGTACATTCGCTTTGGTAAATACGTTTCCCCTCCGTGACTTTGCGGTTGTCGCTCTTTCTGTTTCCGATGATGGGTGCGTGTTCGTGGCGTAGTCTTTCTTGAAGGACGGGAGACGTTAAATAGAATGCCGCACGAGATTTGAACTTTTGCTATTGTCGGGATGCAACGCACGCATATACGGGAGAGGGCGATACATTGTTCATACTGTTAGTGGAGTTGCCTTTCTACATAAATCAAACTTGGCTTTATGGCATCATCTGCTTGTCTCTGTGGAAGTAGAAATCAGAAAAGAATCTAGAAAAGAAATACTTTATTTGAACTATAATAAATTGTATTGCATTGCTTCATGACACGTGTACATGTGTGTTCCTTGGACGGTGCGTTTGGTTCTGCTCTGGTTGAAAAAAAGTAAATACCTACTGTTATCATAGTTTCAGTCGACAAAATTTTGACATTGACAAAAATTACGAAAATATTTTGGTTGACGAAATTAACACTGACCTGGATAGAACTTGAACTGCTCTATTAATGGTGTTTTTACTGTGTGTGATTTCTCGTGATGTGTGTATCTTGTTTTAACTGAAGGCACTACAACATGAGTCAAGACAAATTTCCTCAATGGAACAATAAAGTATATTGTGTTGCATTTTAATTGATTAATTAATCAATCATTGGATTTATATAGAGCCTTTCACAACACTCAGAGTGCTTCACATTGCATTATTCATTCATTCCACACTTGGTGGCGATAAGCTACTATTATAGACTGATGGAAGTGAGGCTGTCAATCTGCACCATCAGCCCCTCCCACCACCAATCACTCATGCACACACCACTTTCATAGTAGGCAATGTGGGTGAAGTGTTTTGCCAAAGGACACAAAGACATTGCCTCCTCCAGTCGCCCCACTGTGGCTGGTGTTCCAGCAGTGTCCCATCCATGTACTGTCCAGGCCCTGTCTTGCTTCAGTTCCAAGATCTGATGAGGCATTGACGAGCAGGTATGGCCTATTGTACTGTACTGTATAAGAAGGAGGTGCAAAAGTGTTGAACAAACAACAACAAAAAGTAATAACTTTATGGAAACTGATCATACATCACAATCTACACAAATTACACCAATCTTACTTATATCACATAACTGTGATTGTTATTTTTTCAGTTTGAACTTCAACTGAGGACATTTCAGACATATTTTACTACATGCTTGAATCTTGGAATCAGTGAGATATTGGAGATATTCCCAAAAACATATGAGCTATTAACTTTGCTAATATCAACTGCCCCTTCATGCACACTGCTTTACCTTTTGCACTGCAGATTGAAGACAGTCCATGGTTAGCCATGATGAGATAACTATTTTTGTCAAGACTCCATAGATAGTTCCCATAAAGCACAAGCAGCAAATGGATAGATAGTGGCAACTTTCATTCATCCCATTTCAAAAACCCGATGTGTATTTTTATGTTTAGAATCTATTGCTGCATAAGTATCTCTCAGCAACAAAAGCAGGCTGCACTGAGAGGCAAAGTGTGATGATGGAGAGAAGGAATAAAAGGGAAAGTGCTTTTAGAAACAGATGAAAATGTGCAAGTGAAAAGTGCGGGCAGTGAAGAGGCTGGTAACAGTAGACGATATGTAAGCAGGTCATGCTGAAGAGAGCAATAAAACTTAAACACTATCAGATCTGAGCATGCATATTTTGGACTTTGAAAAGTGCTCCTGACATTGTTGACTATCACATATGGTGTGGTTAAGGGTAAGCATCATTATCCAAAAATAGGTTAAATTCAACTAATTCAAGAAAAGTTGATATGGAATTCTGACTAAGAGTGAATGTATGGACAAAACAAAACTCCCTTCAATTTGCTGACTTAAGTGCGAATCTCTCCTCTTTGAGTTCAGATAACCTTAAATCTAAAAGCCTGCACATGTAAAGATAAGTGTTTTGGGACAAGACTGCAAATAATCCTGTTAAGCTTTCTTTCTATCAATTAGTGCTGTAATTGATTTTTACAGTCTAAAAATATCTAGTTCCAGAGTTATTCCCCACTTTTTTTGAGCAGCTTACAAGCGAAAAATTTAAGAAGCATGTACAGAGTTCCGCTGTTACTTCCTGTTTAGTTTTGTTTTTTAAGAATAAAACACTCACTCACACAGAATGCACTCAGGAGTCTCGTTTGTACCCAAAGAGCTGCTTTTACAATATATTTGCACTGAAGCAGATCAAATTTACTCAACCACTTTAAGAAAAAAAATCGGGTACAGCCTCTTAAACATAAACTGTAAATGTAACATTTGCTTTGTTTCCCTCAGTGTTGAGACATGGTTTAGACACGTTTTAGACTCAGTTTTAGTTATTTTCCTAATTTTGGATGCTATATTGTGATGGTTTGGACATGTACATAGAATGAGGGGAGAGAAAACTTAAAAATATCAAGAGTTGGACCAAAGCGGATACACATGGTTGTTGTGAGGAGGAAATGAGGTTGGTTGGTTAAAGAGGATGCAAGATCGGATGATGTGCTGTGAGATTTGCAAACTCTTAAAAAGGAGACAGCCCAAAAGAAATATATGTCTATTTTTTGGGGGTGAAAAATAAAAAATAATGTTTTAGAAAATGTTAATACAGTTAAAGCACAGTTATTTAGACATGTTTGATTCTGTTTTAAATCACAGTTCTTATCGGCTAACCTCTGCTGTCCGCAAACAGTATATGTTTCTAACAGAGACTCATTAACTACTACTCCACAGTTCGACTTTGCTCCAAGTTGCAGGAATAGGAATAATGCTTGAAAAAAAAAAAAGTTGCCACCTGGATTCAAACAAGTAAGTAGGAAACAACTAATGAGAAGCAGTTTTAGTAGTAGTAGTAGTAGTAGTAGTAGTTTTAGTAGCATTACTAAAACTGTCTAATGCATCATTAAAAACTGGAAGTATAGTGAGACACCATTGTCTTGTAGGAGGAGCAGTTGGAGAGGCAGGTGAAGCGATGCTCCCATGATGCCTAATGCCTCCTGTACAAGCCTGTGGGGGCGGAGTTATGATCTGGGGAGCTACAATTGGTCCGGTCTAGGTTCAGCAACATGTGCCTAAAGAAGGAGATCAGCTGATGACCTGAACATCCTGAATGACCAGGTTATTCCATCAATGGATTTCTTCGTTTCTGATTCATAAATGACAATGCCAGGATTCATGGGGCTCACATTGTGAGAGTCCGGAGAGTCCTTAACCCCTTTCAGAATGTTTGTGATGTGCTGGAGAAGGCTATGGCAGGGGTCAATGCAGCATTTTGGTGAAAAATGAATGAAACTGGGTTTACATTACATTACATGGGTTTAAATACATTTTTGACCTTGCAGAAGCTTATCGAAACAATGGCACAGCTGTTCTGTAATCAACGCTAAATGCGGTTCAACCAAATATTAGAGCGTGCACCTTTTTTTCTGTGGTGACTTTTTTATAGCCGGGCAGTTTATCCTCGTCCTTACATCATCTCCAACAAAAGATGAACTCTTGTAAATTACAACCATTAATATAAAAATGTATATTCAAAAGCATTTGCACACATTTCCTAGCTGCAGAAATCCCTCTGCTAGGTTAAGGTTGTCTGTTACGAAATCCGCTGCCACACATTTCATATCTGGGTGATCTTATTGAATAAATTCCACACATTGACCTTGTGACGCTCCAGTCAAATATGCCATAAGAGATCTCAGCACTCCTTAAGACCCGTGCTTCTGGAGATGAGGCAGCTGCACCATGACCCAGGACACAAACCAGGACTGATGCTACTGTAATCATGATGAATGCCAGGCACAGCACACATCATCATTCCCCCTGGCCTTGATAAATGGTCTAATATACTCTTATTTAACAAAAAAAGAACCTCATCATGGATCTCCAGCACTCTGATAATATCCCGCACTGTGAAGTCTGCACCTAAAATGCGTTTATGAAATATAGATTTTCTTCATTTTTTCCCCCTCCAGATGTAAATGAGGAAAAGAGGGGCATGCCGGCAATGTGTTTTTATTTAATAACTTCCAATGGTTGTTTCCGCAACAGCGCTAACATGTTTGCTTTAGTTACCGCTCTTTTAATATCTCTCCAAATGTCAGGCAAGGATGAACGTATAAAATGTGTACAGGAACAAAGAAGGAAATTAAAAAGAAATGTTTGAGCCGTGTTGTGATGCATTAAAACTAAATAAAGTAATTCAATTTAATGTTTATTTTTTTCTTCATTTTTCATTATTTTACAGACAAGAAAAATGTCAAGGAATATTACAATTACTTCTTTAAAAACATTATGATATTTATTTGCTTCCCATTACATCGATCAAGGTAGCTACACAAAATGTTCTTTTTTTTTTCTGAAATGATTCAATTTTATGTATATGTTGTAAAGGGCAATGCAAATTGGTCTTTCAGCAATGACACCTGCAATAATGAGGATGAATTATGGATTTTGAACTTGTGTTATTTGTTTTATATAATTATTTTGAGAAAATCTGACATAAACAAAGACATAAAGTGGCCCCAGCACACACCCCTGTGGAACGCCATCACTGACAATAACCTTGGTCTTCAACTTCACTGCTCTCTTCCACTTCACTCAGGGTGGTTTAAACATCTAAGAAGAATTTCAATAATTTGCATTTCTATGTAGTATAAATAATTATTGAAGCTTACCTTGAATCTGAGTTCTATTGCTTCTTTAGACGTGTTTAAGGTCAATATATTCCAGATTCTTATGCCACATTATTGCACTAATTACTCTTCAACCTTGACTTAACTCTCCACCTTTCACGTCTTCATCTTACTCTGTCTTTCCCCTCTCTTAATGAATGGTTATTTTCATTGTTGTTGTTTTTATCTACTTAACTTCATACAGGTTTTGTCATATATAGATTTTTTTTCTATGCATAATACAAAATACAATGTGACTGGAGAAAGTTTAAGTGGTCTGCCACCATTGCGGTCCAAGTATAAAATTAATTGCTGCCATGACAGATGATTGCGGGCTGTTCTGACGTTAAGGTCATTAAGTTGTGCACACACTATAATGAGGAAGGCACGGGCACACGCGATTGGCTGCCTATTATTTACCAGACTACCGAGGTGCTTTGTGCTATTTTGCCCTTGATACTAAAGGAGGGGATTTTTCCTCACTTGGGAACAAGGGAGCAGGAGCAGCAAGGAGGGCGAAGGAGAAGAGAAGATTTTTTTTCCCCCTTTCTCTGAATCGTGGAGGCAGCCATGTGACGGCGAGGTAAAGCGAAGGAGGCAAGCGCTGTTCGGCAGTGGCGGTGACACTTTTAAAGAGTCTCAACATGTAAATCAAAAATAGTTTGGCCCTTAATGGATGTGTTTTAGCAGGGTCTCTCCCGGGCTGGCGCTCCCTACATCCTTTGAGTCCCTGCGACCTGCTTGCCTGTCTGGTGGGATGATGTTTACAATAATGGATAGAGGCAGTCCAATTTCACCCAACACGCCAGCCGCGCCGCAGCCACCTTTCCTTGCGGCCCCTGCGCCACATTTGAAAAGAGATGAGATTGAAAACAACACTAACTTCATGTACGGGGGAGCCACAGTCACACCGTGGCACAGACGAGCATCAAGACGCAATTTCACCTTGGCAGGGCGCTTGTCAAAATCGCGAAATATCACAAGTGCTTTCTTTGTCTCATCCCTCTTTCCTGCCCATAAGTGTGTTTTCTACCCTTGGGGTGTCACTCAGACATGCAAACACATTTTCATGCTAACGCGCACACATACAGCGAAGGGCCAAATAGACTTCTTTGTATCCGGTGACAGTTCTCAGATGGAGCCGACACACAGACCAACACGGAAAGGTCCTGAGGGAATCACAGGGGGAAGCCTGATATATTCTTTCAGAATGCAGAGCATTTTCCATATCATGTCGCATTGTCTTGTGAGGAAAAATGACTATGGATTTACACTACGTTGACCTGTCCAAACAGTACATCTGTCAGCTGCAGGGAGACTGTAGAGTCCTGTAGTATCACGCAGTATTTGTTAATGGGCTTGCAAGTTTGTTTGTTATAGTTGTCACCCTTAAATCTTAATTTGAGAAAGCAATCTAGAGTTGTTTCAATTTAATTAAAAATAAAAAAAAGGAGAAAAAGAAAAGTGTTGACTCTAAATTCTACTGAATTTCTTTACCACTGCTTTCTCAGAAAATAACTGGATTTTGGGAAAACAGCTGTACCATAAATACAATAATGATACAATCTTATATTATAAATGTAATCATCTGGATTCACATGGAAATGTACAGTAATCATTAGAGTAGATACCAAGTACCAACTCAAAAACATATTGTTGTCTTATAAACAAGATAGTACATAGTGTAAATACTGCTAATTACTAACTTATTGGAAGTTAATTAGACTGATTATTAAAAGGTCTCTTCTTCATTTTTATTTCTTCTGCTTAAGAAAAATCCTATTTCATTATGCAGTGTATGTGTGGGGTTGAAATAAATATACATTTGAGAACATGTATAAACAACTGCACAAGACTTAGCTTCAGAATCAAACTAAAACACTGATGGGTCATAATCATGCACAGACCTTTTAGAAACACAACATAATATCTGATAAGTGTAAACCAGTAACAGGAATGTTCTATAATGCACTTTCATGTTTCCCACACATTTTTGCAAACTTAATTCTATTAATATCACTGGTAGGACATTACAATACATTCATACCATACATAAAAGCAAGTTAATCTCACTTACATTTAAAAAAAAAAAAGATAAAACATACTCTCAAAATCGCTTAGACATTACTTTCTGAGAAGCCAGAGAAACAGTCTATTTTTCGGAAACAAATGTAAATGTCTTCCTAAAGCGCCCCCTCTCCTCACATTGGGATCTCGTCTCCCTCACCCCTAACCCCTTGTTCCCCACCCTCGTGCACTCTGTTCTCTAATCCAGGCTATAGTCCTTCACCAAGTTACCCTCATAAATAAGGTCAACGCAGACAAAAAGAGGAGGATGTTAGACTCGAAAATCACATTACAGGAATAAAACCAGGTTATTTTTGTACGAATCCTTATTGTGCGAAGGGTCAAGCACTTTTCGTTTTTGCTGCGATCTGGCAGAAGGTGGATGAGGCATAGAAGTTCATTTTATTATAAAGGGGAAAAAATGAGGGCAAGGATTTCGCTGACGAGTGGGGAAGAATGAAAAGGTTAATTGGGCTATTATCCGGCTGTAGTTTTTGAGGGATTTATAAGATGTCCTGGACCCGTTCTCACTTTCTCTCATCTCATTTGAGACAAGAGCTCATGCACACGCACATGCACTGTAGGAGAAAATTTATCACAATGGAAGAAAGAAAGGGGTAGTTACTGAAGAGAAAATTTGATAATTCATATTTGCTTACCCAATACAAATGAGACCATAACACTTCATATAATTTCTAGTTTTTTGTGCGTCACTGAGAAAAAAATCTTACAGTTAAAGATCAATTTTAAACTTCTCCTGTAGTTTACGCACCTAAATGTAAAGAGAAAAAAAGTATTACAAGTTTTTCGTCACGTCATGTTTTCATGAAGAAATAAGACATTTAATGTGCAAAAAAAAAAAAAAGTCAAAATTGCACATATTTGGGAACTTTAAATCTAAAAAATGGACAGTTTCTTATTTTGTTGACATATTAGTTACAAAAAAATTACAGAAGGACTTTTGGATTTCTTATTTAGTTTTTGAGAAAACTAAGACTGGCTTAAAATAGGCCTAAAAATTCTAATTTTGTCTCATGTTTGATTAAAAACTTTAATAAATCAGACTTGGAATTAGATGGTAAATGGTAAATGGTCACATATTTATACAGCGCTTTTCCACCTTCGAGGCACTCAAAGCGCTTTACATCAGGGAACCATTCACCCGTTCACTCACACATTCATACACCAGTGTACGCAGACAGTGGGGACAAGGCGGGTTAAGTGTCTTGCCCAAGGACACAACGGCAGTATTCACCTGCGGGAGCAATTGCACCGCCAACCTGTGGGTCAGTGGATCTGACCGCTCAACTAAGGATGTTTATGTCAGGAGCGGGATTTGAACCGCCAACCTTCGGATCAGAAGACAATCTCTCTGCCAGCTGAGCTACTGCCGCCCTACCAACAAATCCTTCAGTACGATCTGTCAAAATAGTGTAAACAGTGTAATAGACTGTAAAGTTAGGAGCTACTTTATGGTCTGCTCTTTATGTCTCTGTGGGAGAAAAATCCGAAACAGCCTTCCAGAGAAGTGGATTAAATGAAATTATAAAACGTTTTTAGGAGCAGATTGGACAAGTTTGTTGTTTGAGAGCAAACTGCCAAAAAAATACAAAAAGAGTAGTTTTTCCTGTAGTGTCTTGCCTTAATCAAATAATGCAAGATAAAAAAGTTTGATTCCAGACAAATCAAATACTCCACATACTTTCTGTTGTACATGGTGCTTCAAACCACCTGTATGTCACCGCACGCACACATACGTCCACTTACTCACCTGCTTATTTACTCCGCTCACAGGGAAAAGCGGCACAAGACAGCCGTGCCCTTGAGGATGGCCTGTTGATTAGCAATAAGTCATATGAGATGTTCACGACAGAACCCGCGCTCATTCACACGCCGGCGGATGCCACGGAAAAAATGAACAGCTGTCAGCGTGTGATGTGTTAATTTCCTGACAGTCTCGGGCGCTCAAACCAATTACTGATTTAAGGGCAGCGAGAGAGCGGCCTTCTGCTCACGCTCATTAGGCTCCTTCAAGACTAAAAGGATAAAAGCAAAACAAGTGGAGAGAAAGATAGAGACTTTCACACTGCTGTCAGCTCCACGCCACCGCAGCTCGAGATGTCACGTGCAAATCATTAAAAAACGAAAGTAGCCACGCGTCGCTCTTTGTGAGGAATAACTTTTTGGAGATGTAGAACAAATGCAGATCGACGTATACATAATCAAACTGTGTACAATAAACAGACGTGCGTATGTTTGAGTGTTTGTGCAAATGGGCAGATGGACCGGCCATATGTTCACACTTTTATGCACATGTAGAGCAGAGCCGTAGAGGAGGAAGATGAGAGGGAGTGTACGCACGGCACGCACCTCAGGAATGTAACGTGTGGCAAATCTGCGACTGACACTGCAAACGTGGTCACTTGTTAAACCTGGAACGCCACCCACGCGAGGAACAGGGGCATTTTTTCTCCATATGTATTCTAGAGATAACGCTTCGTAACAGGGCTGCGCAATAAATCGCAAAAGTATCGATATCGCAATATTCGCCGACGCAAAAACGATATATCGCGACAAACAAAATATACCGCGGTAACACCAAAGTCTTCCATCTGATAGAAATGTTCTGTTTTTAAAATGAAAACATTGAAAAGGGAAAATCGTGAATAAATTAGCCTCGGTTTTGGATTTGTTGGTTTTTAATTTAATATATCAGACATTATTGCATCAAAAATAGGGCTAGGGATTTCTGATTTTCCTCAATTATACGCTTTATTCCTAAATATTGTCGTACTATAGAAGCCTTCATTCACAATATTTCAACATTTTATTTGGTCTCAATCTACAACAGAAATAATCGCTGACTAGTTGACTACTAAAATGATCGTTAGTTTCCACCTAAGTCAAAAGTGTATTTAAATATTGTAAAAATATCGATATTGCAGAGCTTGATAGCCCAATATCACATATTGCAATAATGTCCAAGATCGTGCAGCCTACTTCATACTGCATTGATTAGTGAAAAATAATATTTTTTGTATCAGTTGAAGGAATGATTACAAAATGTGCTTCTCTGTCACAGTTTGAATTTCACAGTCAAGTCAATCACAGAGGAACCATTGTGAAATATTACAGGGCGATGCATATGACAGGTTAGAGGACACTAAAACTTAATGAACTGGATTGTATTTGAAATTTACTTTACAAATATGTGGGCTATTTGTCCCCAGTTTGACAGTTCTCTAAAGTCTATAACGTTACTTGGACATGAGAGCAGCAGCAGATGTGACTTACACTGCGTTCATGTTGTTCTCGGGAACTCGGGTTAGGGTTAATCAGGTTTAGTCAGATTTGTTGTTGTTAGCCTGCCCAAAAGCTAACATTAAACTGTGTTTGTTTTGGAAAACAACCTATCGCATCTACTTTAGCTAACGTAACATCTGCAATTATAAAAATAAATAAAGTGGTTTTTTTTTCTTGCACAAATGTGTTCCTCTTATGATGTAAATGAAAGATAGAAAACCCCTAACTGTAGTGACATTAGTCAATTATCTGGATGATTAAAATCATTTAATAAATCTACTAATTTTCTTCTGTCTCCACACAGCAGGTGATATCAGGTCTTGAAGTCGGGCAGCAGCTTTTACCAGAGATCTCTTCCCGACTTGTGCCTTTTTCAATTTGTAATAACACTTTCCCGAGTTCCTGAGTGTGTGAGCAAAAGATAGATGGCCAAAATCTATATAATATTCATCAGTGTTTTTCAACCTTTTCTGAGTCACGGCACATTCCACGGCACACCACCAACGAAAACATGACCAAATCACACCAAAAGTGTTCTTCACGCCGCAAATATCGTGTCTGGTTCAGGCATTGTGTCTGGTTCTTTAAATTTGGCAATGATGGCTGTTTATCTTTCATTGTTTTTTGTAAAGAAGTTGCTCAGAACACTCTAAAAAGGCATATTATTCATTTAAATCCATGAATCAGACCTTTTTTCAAGGCACACCTGACAAAACCTCAAGGCACACAAGTAATCCCTGGCGCACTGGTTGAAAATCAAGGCTATACAGTATAATATAATTAGCTTGAAATATTCGTCCACCTTTTCCTCAACACTTTCAGCAAGCGCGATCCCAAATCTATAATGCAAGAATCAATCATGAGTGCTGTATATTAATCTGCCACGTTACCATTTTAACCAGTACTTACAGTGTATCTTATTTATTCAATTACAATAAATGCATGCGGTAAAACTTAAAAGGTAACTATCTCGACAAACCACTGTGAATAACATTTACATTGCACTGCATATTACGGCCTTGTTTAACCATTACTCTACACTGAAATATGTTTCCATCCTCCACGAGTTGACCTCTGCATTACAGCCTCTCCACGCACCATCTCTATCAAGACCCACGATCAAAAAGCACATACCATAATGGACTCTTCTGTTGTATGAATATCTCTTTCTAATTGACCCATATTATAATGTTCCGGAGCCCTTCAGACTGCGGGCCGACGGGGCATCCGAATCCCCCCGTGGGTCCGCTTGCTCCTGGCGCCCTCCCTCTATGCCAGATAATGTGGGCATATTTATTCACTCCCCTCCGTGACCCAGCCTGTGCGATGCCGCTGTAAATGGGCCGCTGGGTTATTTCGGCGTGGAGCTCCAAATCTTTAGGAACATGGCCCCCCGGAATCCTGCCCCTGCCTCTGCGCCCTCGCCCAGCCCTAATCTGCTAATAATACCTTTGTCTAATGGTGTCAATGGCCATATATCACCCCAGGACCCACAGCTACAGAGGGGCGGTGGGGACGGGAGATAGGGGTAGGGATTTAAATGCGGGGCTTGTCAGACACGGTGGGAGTGTGCGGCGAGATTGTGGAGTCAGAACGGCGAGATGAAACAAAAAGAGTGGACTGTAAATGAGCTTTTTGAATGACAAAAATCCGTAAATTAGCATGAAAGCACGTTTGATACGATTTCCTAAAAGATTCACGTTGATACTGCAAGCAAATTAACTAGCTTTTGTTTTATACTTAAAGCTGGGGTGCCTGACTTTTTTGGGTGTAAATTTGTAAATTTTGTGTTTTGCATCAAAGAGTGTCTTGTAAAAGCAGTACTTTCTGACAAAAATAATGACTTCTGCGCGCTGTCTGCATCAAATAATGCAGAATTTTGTCTTGAAGTAAGAGCTAAATTCAGCGCTCTGATTGGCTGTGCTTGGGTGGTCCTCCTCAGTTTCACTTTGTCGTCTGAAAAAAGCTGTTGTAAAGCTGCGCAGAGGACTGAAAATGAATGCATGTGAATTTTAACAACTTAGCAAAGGATTTGTGAGCGCGAGGGACGAGTTGGATAGATTTAAAAACCTACCTCTGGTTCTGCAGTGTGAAAATGAGGTACCCCGACTTTAAAGGTGCACTACAGTATGTAACTTTTCTGGTGGTGGGGTTCGTAATATCTGGTTGTTTCCATGCTGATAGCTGGGTTTGAATATCTCATACTATGGAATTAAACTTAACTTGAACTTATCTTTATTTTAGGCAGTTTTTTAATCAAGAAAAAAAATAAATAAATACAAGCATTATTGTGGCGAGCGAAGTTGCCTCTCCACGGATTTGACCTGTAACTTGGACTGTTGGTGTTGCTGCTTGTCTACAATGAGCCAGACAAACTTAAAGGCCCTGTACCTGATTTTTACTGTTTTGAAAAGTGAAAAACAGAACTAGTTTACGATAAACTCTTTACAGTAGTCACATGTATCGCTCACTTTCCTAATGCAGCCCCAGCATCCTAAATATTCACCGGCATGAGTTTATAAGCACTTTTTACGAGTTTCTGAACCCAGAGCGTCACGGTAAAGCTAACAAACATTGACATGCTTACGGGGCCCTTGCTGCTTCTCTCATAGAATAAAACGCTCTATAAATAGATGCGTTTGCAATATATCTGTGCCGGGGCAGTACAGATTTTACTTTATTACATGCAAAGAAAATCCGGCACCTGAACTAGTTATGTTTTTCAGATTTGAAAACAGTAAAAATCAGGTACAGCCCCCTAATCGTCATACTGGGACCATTCTAAGCCAGTGGTTCCCAACCTTTTTCTACCAGCGACACTTATTTTACAAATGGATATGTTGACGACCCCAACATACTTTTCCTACCTTAGATGCTACTGCCTTATTGCAAAAGTATAATTATTTTGTGGTTAATAAAGATGCTGCAGAACAGTAAGAATTAAAAAATACTCTAAAAGAAGCAATGAATATGTTATCCCTTCATTAAAATTCACACAATCTAGTTTGGACCTCTTTTCTAAAAATCTTGGGGACCCCCTGAAAATCTTTAGTGACCCAAATTTGAGTCCTGACTCCACAGTTAGGAATGACTGTAATAACATCCGTGGAGACAAGCACCAGAAATGTTGTACTTTTAATTATTTTTTGTGATTAACAGGGGTGGCTATTTGACAAGGTAAAGATCCTGCATGGAGTCTTGCTGTTTCACATTTAAAGGTCCCATAACATGCAAAATCGACTTTTCAGAGGTTTTAACCTTCCTACAGTGCTATTTGGGCCTCGTATGTGTGCCCAAAGTGGTTTTTTGATTGATTCCCGCATGCTTTCGCTAGAGAACTGTCTTTTTTGTCCCCCTCGGCTGAGCAGGCAGACGGGGGCTCATCCCATGGATGACGCGGTGTTTAAGCCATGCCTCCGGGAAGCGCGCAAGAGTCAAGAGAATAAAAACAGCTAATGCTAATGCTACACAGTAATTACACGATGGATACGACAGATCGAAGAGTTAGCTTGTTATTTACCAAACGGCAGTGTCCGTCGTCGAGGTACTGGAGCACGTCAAACTCCAGGTCAGATCCAGGACGTAGGACTCAGCACGACGCACCGTCAGGACGGATAAAAGGTTTATTCCCGTGTTTGTGTATCGCTGTTTACCGGAGCACACGGCGCATGCTGTAATAGCCGAAATTGGGGTTTCACTCATTCTACATTGCTAAGGTTAACTTTAACTTTAACTTAGTCGTATCTGGTGTTTGTTCCGCCTGGCCGGAGCCCATCTGACCCAGTTCGCTTATTTAGATAAATGTCATCTATGTCATAAGTTAACCTTCCTCCTTGTTTTCATGTACTATGCTTTGACTATTATTGTATGTTGTGTCCTCATGATGTGTTATCTCTGAGTATAAAGCGCATATACTCTGAATGTGTTGTAAGCTGGCCGTGCAGGGAGAGATTACTCTGTAAAGGGACAGACGTTATTCACTCTGGTACCAGTGAATAAACAACTCATTGATCAGACTCATTCTCTCTGCATTTTTATTGTTTAACTTGTTTTAAAGAAATCCACAACTGCAATTCTCCCGTAACAGTTGGCGTCAACGAACAGCGGCCTTCGCCCGGTCTGGGTTCTCTCCTGGCGTGAGTCAGCGTCAGGCCACCTGGATCTTCCAGCCTCTAACCTCATCTGCTTTCTGAGACGGAGGGCTGTCTCACGGGGACGAGGACCACCGGCGCAAGGTTTCCGACCCAAACATCCTACTTTGTTGTGGTGAGTGAGTCTGCATCTTTAAGTTTTTATTAGTTGTATAGGCGTTTAGAGCCCTAAAATTGTCCTATTACAATCTAATAAAAGTGAAGGGGGAAATTTAGTTTGATTTTTAAATTAATTGCAACTTGAAAACTTCTAGGAGTAATACTAAATAGTTACTAAAGCATTCCTTCTGTTTGTCTGCCGATTGCTGGAGATAGCTCTGCTAAATATATTTGATTAAATATCTGAAGGGGTAGGAATCTTCCTTGGACCAGACTGGACAGGTAGACCTTCTTGGGGGTCAGGCTGTCGGGAAGTCCAGACGCTGAAAGTGAGTCTGGCTCACTTTTTCCACTTAACTGAGCAAGAAATCTTGATTTAAGAGTGAGCTCTGTTTAAGTTTGTGTCACATCTTAAAGAAAACGAGAGGTTGGGTTAAGAGTATAATCTATTGCAAGAACTTTGACCTTTAAAGGGAAGATAAGTGAGCATAGATCTCTTGAGGAACCTTTAAAGAGTTTTTAGCCAAAGCAGGCTAAAAATACCTCAGAGTACTTAATTTATTGAATTGAATACACTAATATTGTTATTAAGTGACACATTAACCTGGGAATTTAAAAGAGCCCAGCTTAGGAAAAGTGGAGAAAGCTCTTGGGGGTTTTCGGACGGAGGTAAAACGTCTTAAAGATACACGCTCACATGACGCGATGCGTAGCGGTGAAAGGTGCGCACTACCATTTTTATCTGGGAGATAAGAAATCTGGGAGATATTAAATATCTGGGAGATAAAATATCTGGGAGATAAAATGGGATCAAACCAGTCAGTGGTGGAGGAGGAAGCTCCTACAAGCCCTTTAATTCAGGCCATGACAGACAAACACGGCAAGGAATGGATTTAAGTATTAACTGTGTGGTCCAAGAAATATAGCTTTCCTGAAGTAGAATCACTGAGCACTGATTTCTAAGAAAAATTAAAGCAAATTAAAGTTAAAAGACTTATTATAACGTAAACATTGATAACGTTAAAGAAGGAGACCTGAAAAAGAGAAAATAATAATAATAATTTATTTTTATTTTTTTTTTTTTAATTGAAGGAATAGAAATTAAGCAACAGTAAAGAATTACACAGAACACATTTGCACCCACACGCCACTCATTATCTTTGTTTTTCTTTCTGTTACAACCTCCTCTGACTGCTGCGAGCGCCGGGCTCCAAACCACTGGACGAGGGTCAACACGCTCTGTCCAGCCTTGTGGACCAGACCCTGTGGACCGGACTCTGGAGAAGATCAAGCTTAATAAGACCCACACCATTGCCACACCATTCCTCCACCAACGACCCGGATGCCCTCTTGTGCTACAAGCTGCACTAAGCTGGGCACAAATGAAACGGACTGCCATTATCTCAATGACATCGCCCAAACAAATCATTGCATATTGGACAATAAAGCTAACACGGGTGGATGAGTGCCACCTCAAAGAAGATTTAGTTCAAAGACAATGACTGATGTTGCAAAAGAAAGTTGCTGAGAAAGTCACATCTGAGAGACATTGTTTACAAAGCCACTATCAGGACCCAAAGAAAACAAAGCTGGCAAAGGAGAATCGGCCAAAACAAAACCACTATGGAGTTTTGATTCGCATTTCTGAAATTTCACACAATATGGACCTAACTGTGGAGGTGCTCCTGCAGGGCATGGACGTGGGAGAAGATAAACATCTGAAGCTACTGCTTAAAGGCAGTGAAGAGGACACTGAGCAGAGTCTGGGCCTTCAGCGTGACCCTCTGACAGCAGCAGTGGTGGAGCAGAGCCCGGCCGTGCAGCAGACAGACAAAAAGGAGAGGTAACATCACACAGCATTAGAACTTTAAAAGCCTTTTTTAATGGAGAATGCATTTCCTGAAAATCAGTCACGTCATCAGCAGCACATACACAGCACATGCTCTCGCAACGAAGAAATGCTTTGCACTGATTCACTTTAAGAATAGCACACGATGCATTTTGATATGTCTGATCGTCTTATCGTAAAAGTTTTTGGTCTCCGTATAAACGCAGTTCAAACCTGCTTACAGCTTAGACTGAGTGACATAATGAATATAGAGCTACATCTAAGAAGAAATAAATAGCTATATTAAAAGAGAAATATAGAGCTTTGTTTTGCAACTGAATATTGTTTGGTTTGTTTGAGTATGTTTTTTTTATGGCCAAGATTTTTTTGCGCACATTTTGTTTTTGACAAGAAGTTTAGGCGGAAACCCTGCAGGACTTTAATAGGATCTGGTTTTGCTCCTGTTTTTCGATTTTGGATTTTTGGTTGAAATGAGCTCATCTTTTTTTTCCCCTGTAACAAACAGTGGTTTTATGGAAATTTTAATGGATTTGATGTTTTCGAAAGAGTTAAAACCTCCCCAAATTTACATTTTGGAGGTTCCAAATTGTCTAACATAACATTTTGATTGCAAGAATTAGGTTGATACTGTTTTCTTTTTTTTCCTTCACGGGACTCTGAGGTCCTGGCCAGTTTTAGTCATGTGCCTGTGAACTAGAAAAAACCTGACTCCTCACAGGCCACAGACAAAACAGAGATAAAGGTGGCAGCTGTGAGAGAGGTCATCACAGCAGATTCAAACACAATACTGACATTGGAGTATTTAAAGTATTGAAAAAAGAGACATAGTAAATTTACAATTATGTTACTATTGCATGCACAACTAATATTTTCTTGTGTGAGCGCTCTTATTTCCTGTACAGGCTCCCGCTGTCGATCCTTGACCCCGTTCCTTTTCACCGCCTGCTCTGCCTCCGCTCTCTGACCGACGACTGGACCCAGCTGAGGCCACAACGGGAAGTACTGATTATTTAAAGCTTAAATCTTAAGTACGACCAGCCATGGAGCTGGTTTACCTCAATAGTATTTAAAATTATTACATGTTCTAGAGTCGTTTTAAGTTGAACTATTTTACAAAATTCATGCAAGCTCTTGGAATATATTTCACATAAGCAAATTTAACATTTTAGATGATTAAATAGCTTAATTAATTAAAACAAATAAATAGATAAAAGAAATTGAGATCTGCCAAATGCTGAATAAGAAACACAGATGAGGACATTGTTTTAAAATAAGACATCCCAAATAAATTAATGCCTTTACTTTGTTTGTTAAAAGTCAATCTATAACTTGTAAAAGAGGTAGGAACACCCTCTTTCAAAAATTGTTTGCAAAAATATAACATTAAAATGGCATCGTTTACCAGGCCCTCAATGTCATTTCATATATTTATTTATTTCAAACTAAGATTGCAGATCCCAAAGTGTTTTCTGTGCGGGTTGTGCTTTAGCGCATGATGGTGATTTTTGTGTTCCTTCTGAGACTTTTTGCAGAGAAAACTGAGGTGCCACACAGCGACAGAGATCAAATGTGGATGGAGAAGGTCCAGGTCACAGCGGCTCAGAGGGCGGGGCAGACGGAGGGGATGAGGAGGTCAAGGAGCAGCGGGAGGACATCGCGAACGGTTCGGCTGACGCAAAGGACACAATTGAAAACTGCAAGGAGTATCACCCAAAACCAGGTGACGTAAAAAACATACACAGGTCAGTTATAGATGTGGACATTGGTGGTGTTGAATTTTAAAAAAATAAATAATTGGGGGACATGCAAATAGGGAAAAATGAACCAATAAACTCAACAGTGTGTCTATAACAAAAGCAATATCAGAATGATAACAAACTAGGAAAACTCAATTGGCGTAAACTTAATTATGGAGAGCTCCTTAGATTATTACAGAGTGAGAGTAGGTTTGATGAACAGTCATCAAGTCTAAAGGATTTATTACACTTGTTGCAACAAGAGAGAACTAACAATTTTGATTTTGAAACATGGTCCATGTTTTGGGGAATGTGATCACAGACAGGACACTTCCTGTACCCACACAGTCACAAAAATGTGTTTTAATATGACGTCATTTTAAAGGTTGTGCACAACTCAAACTATGAACATGTGACATTTTTGGACTTGACGAGTAAAGCTCTTGGACTAAAGAAGCTTCACTAACGTCTGTTTGTGTGAATGTGTATGAATGAATTAACCACTTTCTACTTTGCTTTGATTATGGACTTACGCATTTTCTGAAGTTTTTATAGATTTCTTTTGGCATAACTAAGACAAAGGTTATTTTAATCTCAAATTTACAGGTTTCAACAGATGACCCAAAGGAGCACATACATCCAGAGTGGATCTGTGTGTACAGTGGAACAAACAATTATAAAGTAATACTTTAAATGTGTGTCTAATTTGATTATTTTTCTTCTCAGGTTGGTAATGATAATTTTTTTTTTTTTTGCGGAGACTGACACAGTACAGGTGGCATTTATGCACGGAGGACCTGAGCCCAAACAGGGGCTGGTGTAACAGTGTGTGTGTTATTTGTGATGTTTCCTATTTACCAGAAACAACTTAGGACTAAGAAGATAAACCAGTCAAAGCTGGTTGATTGTAATGCATGAAATTATTCCTCCACAGGTTTCCTGGCAGAAGATGAAAATGTATGTTTGTTTTTTGGTTTTCAAAAAGGCTATGATATAATTAGACAAAATTTCAGAATATATATATTTTCATTAAAGATATTAAAGACATTCATATGTGATCTTTGATTTGAATTTGATTCAGAAAAGGCCCATTGAAATAATATATATATAAATCGAATTATAATGCTAAGGTATGAGTGTGGCAATTAATATTTAAAATAAAATATTGTTAAAAGAATAGTAATAGGAAAAGAGAAAAATTAGACAAGAGAAGGTTTTTTTAACGCACATTTTCCATATATATTTGGTCTATTGATATGAATTAAGTTTTGTGTTTAGTCTGCCTGCTCTGAGCCTTTAATTAAGTCGCCTGTAGCTGGTGCACTTATGGCTCTGCCCAGCCACACTCAGGCCAACTTAGCTTTTGTTTGACCTGGTGGGACGGTAGTCACGTTTTCGCTTATTTTGCTCAGATTTAGCTGGGGATGGGTTTGTCCTTAGGTTGGTAGTGGTGTTGGTACTGGCTCCTACGGCCCTGTACAGGGTTGGCCCGGTGTCACATCATCTGTTTGTTCTTTTCGGCCGGCCCATCAGGTCCACCTTTCTGTTCATTCCTTTGTTTTATATTATTTTCTCCTTTGGGAAAGGGAGGGCAAATTTAACTAGCGGCACTCACAGGAAAAAAAGGGGGGAGTGCACTTTGTTTTTGTTTCTGTACAGGTCAAAACACAGCTGAAGCTGCAGAGCTGGAGCTAGACCTGGTTTTGAACATAGGAGGCGACGCTGATTGACACCCGACATCGCTGTGGGACAGCCGAGGGGGCACATGGATCCATGCTTCACACTGTGGCAATGGACCCAACGCTCACGAAACAAAACAACTTCCTGAGCCGCACGGAGCGTGTGGGGAGACAGCTCCCACCGCTGGAACCACATCTGCTCTTCCCCTGGAAGGGGGGAGGAGAGAACTCAGAGTAAGCAACCCACTGCTGGAGGACCAGGGTGAGCTTATGGTGAAGAAATTGAATCTCCAGATTTAGATTTTCATGTGTGCCTTATTTCTGACAATTTTGATAATATGGTTAAGTTTGATGCCTGGTTTCATTTACTCAAATAAACATGGCGTGAAACAAAGCACCTGTAGTCTGACTTCTGACGAGACGGCCTGGTTAGAAGCATTAACTAAGTCTTACAACCACTCGACTGGCCACACTTTAAATTACTGGTATCAATATGCAAAGAGTCACAATTGATCTGATCGTCATCTGTGTACATGTTTGCCCATAGCTACAGCAGCAGCATAGAATCTTGCCACACATTGGACCCTGGTTTAAAGTTCCCGACAATGCCGGTCGTGAACCTTGATTTGGGCCGGTTCACATCAAGCCCGGTTCTAAGTTTTTTTAATTTGTTGCTGACATTTATTGTTCTGTGAATATGTTTTTCTGTGTGGATATCAGATGTGTGGATGTCTTCCGGTGGGTTGGGCTGGATGTGTGGCCGTGGTCTCCTCGGAGCATTCATACATCATATTTCCACACCCACACTCTGATCACAGACTTAGAACGCAAATTGGCTCCACATGACCTGATTTGGGGATCTGTTGTGCCAGACGACCACAACCTCTGGACTTCAGGTCAAAAGGTCATGCTGGTCCTATTCCCCAGCATGGGGGATAGGCAAGTTAATGTTAAGGGTTTAAACTCTCAGTTAAGTGTTCTCATCATTTGTTAATAACACTCTCTCTGTTTTAGCCTCTACGAGGGAGGAGTTAACATGCCTTACGCTCTGTGGCTCTTCAAAATCGCCTGGTGTTAGATCAGATCACCACTAGCCAAGGGGGGGTCTGTCAGACCTTGGGGAGCACCTGTTGTACCTGCAGACCTGCTAATGATAAAGGGGGTGGCGATAGCACGGGCATAGCTAATCTCACTAAATTACGAGACCTGATGGAGGGGTGAGACTGCGAAGGGCTATTCGCTGTTCACTCTCGATTGGTTTCTCTCATCCTGGAAAGAGTTGTTGATAAATATTGCATTCTTCTCTTTATCTTAGTTTCCTGTCTTATTCCCTGCATTCTTAGAATGGTGAATAATCTAGTGTCATCCCAGTTTTGTTTCTGCAGAACCGAGCAGAGGCTTTAGGCCTGACGGCTCACTGGGACTTGTCTAGTGAATTTGACCTGGACTTGGACAGAACTGGACTATGAGGCTTGGGTTGTTTTCAACATGTTTGTTCGAAGGCATCTTTACATTTAGGTGTTTTTAAGTTTTGACTACAGGTTGATTAACTTGATTGTTTGACACATGAATGAATAAAGATATGTTATTCTAATGATGTATTCTATTACAGATTTTTGGGTGTAACAGTAAAATGCTTTTATCTGTGACATGGGGTGGACTGTAATAGCCGAAATTGGGGTTTCACTCATTCTACATTGCTAAGGTTAACTTTAACTTTAACTTAGTCGTATCTGGTGTTTGTTCCGCCTGGCCGGAGCCCATCTGACCCAGTTCGCTTATTTAGATAAATGTCATCTATGTCATAAGTTAACCTTCCTCCTTGTTTTCATGTACTATGCTTTGACTATTATTGTATGTTGTGTCCTCATGATGTGTTATCTCTGAGTATAAAGCGCATATACTCTGAATGTGTTGTACGCGTCGTGCAGGGAGAGATTACTCTGTAAAGGGACAGACGTTATTCACTCTGGTACCAGTGAATAAACAACTCATTGATCAGACTCATTCTCTCTGCATTTTTATTGTTTAACTTGTTTTAAAGAAATCCACAACTGCAATTCTCCCGTAACAATGCGCACTATCTCCGCTCTAGGCTTCGGCACGAGTTGGGCGGGGCAGGCAGCCTGCTCTCTGTTCGGGGGGGTCAGATCTCAGAGTGAGCCGTTTGCTATTGCAAGGAGGGGGGCCAGTCCAAGAAATGGGTGTTTTTTGGAAACTGTTATGTTATGGATATTGCACAACGCAAAATTTTATCAACAAAGCCCTTAGAATAGACTGTGTAAAGGGCAAAATAGCAGAATATGGGACCTTTAAATTAATAGAAAACAAGTAAAAACAAATTCAGTCAGTTCACCCTCTGTATTTACCTACTGCTGAAAGGGTCTTATTGTGAAAAGAATACACAGATTTAGAAGTGCATGGTTTGCATTCTGAATTTGAGCATAGCAGGTGGGACTAGGATGTTGCCTTCTTCAGATATCGCCTAAAAGGCATCAGAAAACAGGAATTTTCTATTGTGAATCTGGCAAGGAAGACCAGGCCATATGTTCCCAAGCACAGGTCAGGGATACCCCTGAGGCAGAGACAAACTAAAGAGTTTACACATTTATTATCTTTACAACATAAAGGAACACACTTTTATTATTTATTCTAGTTAAAACGCCAATCATAGGAGAGAAAGGTGCATTTAAAACCCGACCATGCTCAAATGAAATACCAAGGAGTGACCGACCACAGGTACACCTGGTGCATCCGGAGATCAAATAGAATATGGGCCAGGGTCACTCGCTACGCCCCGTGTAAATCACGCACACAAACACACATACACAAACCAAATAAACGCTAGGTATAAATAAAGCATGCAAAAGATAGGACTAAAGTAAGTATAAAGTGACGTAAGTGCAAACTCTTCCAGACCAGACCAGTGAACGTCATTTTATGGCCCACCAGCCGAATCCAGCCTCTGAACTTTTAGTCTGGCCCGCCTTAAGGCCGGTGCAGACAGGACGCAGAGAGCGGCAAATGCCGCTTCAAATTCCATTCATGTGTCTGTGCGCAGAAACACCTTCCCTGGCTAAACAGCACAATGTGGTCACTGATGAAACAATGAGACCAGGCTCTCAAATAAGCTTTAAAAACTAAAAACAACCATAGCAGACAAATGTTGACTTTATTCAGAAACAAAGTAATCAAAGAATTAAGTAAGTTAAAAAAAAATTATTAACAGTAATTAATCAGTAATACAAAAGGAAATGCTAAAGAAATCTTGATGAATAAAGAGTAACTCGCAGGGAAATATGCAGCAAATCATAATATTTCAGAGTTGAACATGAATTGAATTCTAATAAATAATCCCGGTGAAATGACTCAGGCACTAAATACTTACTTTATTGTCTCAGTGAGGACTATGGGCCGCATTTTGCCCCTAGCGTCAGTGCTATGACCAGGGGGCGGTTCCAGGTCGGGCTTTTGCTATTTTCATAGCGATAACACTAGTGCAAAGAGGCTGTACTTGTCCTCTGGAGGCTGAAGGGGGATGTGACAGTCCATAATATGGTGAACACCTTTGAACCAATGATTGAGAACTGTGGCGTTTAAAAGGCCACCAGTGAAGGAGATGTTTGCATCCATGTCATATCCAGGCAAAGGAAGAAGCCAACGTTTCACAGGGAAGCTTCTCTGACCGCTGCCTCCCGGTCCTGAAGCCACTCCGCATGTGTCCTCCCAGAAATCCCCACGGGTCCCAAAGTTTTTTTTTGTTTTTTGCCTCCGTCATGCGCACCTCTCACAGGATTCATTCATAAAGTTAGTTCCACCTGCTCTGCTCTTCACACAGTGAGTGCGATCAGACATGTGCTCACACACACATCTCACTCACACAGGTGCTCTGCTCTCTGCTCTGTGTATTCTCTGTTTCCGTTGGACACGAGTCGGACTCGGGACTGAGGTGTTTTAGTCTGACACTGATCAGTTCATAATTTAATGCAAACAGGCTCAACGTGATGTTTTTTCGACATGTGAGGCAGATCTATACAGTTTTGCGCAAAAGCCAATGAAAAGTCAGCTAAAGCTATTTAAGGCAGACTGTCTTAACTGGACTATATTCATTATTCTGTGATGTATCGTTTTGGTTATTTGTGCCCATTAAGCTTGTTTTATTATCTGGTCCATATGAGAATAGTAATATGACTGCAGGAAATGTTTTCCATGTTATGTTTTTCACTGCAGTAGTTTTTAAGTTTGTTTGTTACTATTCTGGCCATTCACAGAATGCATCACACCATGATCACGTCTCTTGTTTAGAGCTCCACGCTCCTCAACCTCACTGTTTGCACTGGCGCAAAACATCATTAACGCCAGCGCTGCGCAACCGCCATGGGGCAAAATACGGCACTATATCTGCCACCGTAACCAATCTGGCCCAAAAGGAAAGGCCTTTTGACATCACAGCCCCAGTATTTACAATGACTGAAGTGTCAAATCTACTTTAGACAGGATCATTTGCAGTCACAAGAGCTCAAGAGCCTTAGACACCATCTTTTTAAAGAACACAAGCAATAACCTGTTATACCAGTTATAAACATAAGTCCCTTCAAGAAGCATTTTTTTCAAGTCCCTGAAAAGTTGGTGTTATGACACCAACAGGGGGACCCTACATTAATCAATAACTATTGGCTGATCAGCATTTTGCCAGTCATCTGTGAAGTAGCTGAAAAGTGGGTTGTGGTTATTGAACACCTAAACACAAGCATCTACAATCTAAGTCCAGTGCAATTTGGCTTTCAAAAATACCACTCTACAGAGACTGCCCTGTTTAATCTAGTCGAATACATAACATCCAAAATAGATGCTGTTGATGTTGTTGGTGCAGTGTTTATCGACCTAACAAAGGCGTTCGACACTGTGAACCCTTTAACACTCCTTCAAAAGCTCGCACACTTTAACATTTCAAGAAACACAGTACACTGGCTGAAATCCTACCTAGCTTTTGTAAAGCAATGTGTGAGTGTGCATAATGTCACATGTTCAACATCTGAAAACAATCTTGGTGTACCCCAAGGCTTAATATTGGACCCATTGCTTTTCAGCATTTTCATTCTTGACTTGCCCCAAATGTGTCCATCAAATTTAGCCAGATGTGCAGACAACCGCATTCTTTATGTTCACTATAATAAAATAAACAAAAAGCTGCTCAGGACCTATCTTTATGTCAAAAGTAGAAAACTGGTTACAAAGTTCACAATTACATTTAAATATCTCCAAGTCACATGTTATGTTCTACTCGAAAACACCGGGCACCCAGATGTATTTGTGATTGGAACAAAACTGAGAATTGTCCAAGAATTGAAGTATTTAGGAGACCTACAGCAACAAATCATTTAAACAACATGTCCAAAAAACAGTTAACAAAATCAGATACAGCCTTTCAAATTTTCACCAAGAAATAATCTAACCAGAATTGTGCATTTAAACGCACTGATCCTATCCCACCTAAAATACTGTATCACAAGTTGGACTTTGACAAACAAGACTTCTCTTAAATCAGTTGAAACCATCTATTAAAAAGAAGCCCTTAAGGTATTAGACAAAAAGCATCACTGCAGAATCCATCACAAATACAAACTTCTCAATTGGGAGAACATAATCAAACATGCTGAGTTGACACTGATGAACAATATTTTAAATTATCTCGCTCCATCTCCCTTAAAAAGAAATTGTAAAAAGAATTTCAAATCGAACAACAAGAGCAGGTTCTAGAGGAGATTGTTCTGTGCCGTTCTGAAAAAGTACCTTAGGACAACTTTCCTTTGACTATCGGGCGTGTCAGGCTTGGAACATAGTGCCTACTCATTTCAGGGAACTGTGGGAGCTTTTTCGTAGGTTCTAAAAAAATTACTGTTGGAGGGTCAAATATGTCATCATGGGTAATGTTATAGTTTTAAGTGGTTGTTGGTTTAACTCCAAAAGAACTGTTCTTTTATCTGAGATGTGTGCTGATAATATGTGACCTCTGTAATGTCTGCATGACTGCTAATGTTGTTATAATCTTTTTAAGTATTTACATGAGTAATGGTCATTAATATGTGGTGTCCCTTTACAAATAAAAAAATAAATAAAAATCACACAAAAAGACAGACCAGTAAACAGAGAATCACTACAAGCAAAAAATACATTCAATTTGAAACCAAAATACATTATTTTCTTATGCTCTTGAGGTGTAAAGACCTAAATATGCACGGTGACTTATGCACAAATGATGCAACTAGTTTCCATGTTTTTGAAGAGGAAACAGCCATTCAATACACTGTTCAAAGTTCAAGTTGATTTTGCGTTATATGGAAGCTTTAAAATTGACTTTAAACAAACCAAATTCAACTCTCAACCCGCCTACAACAGTTCAAGAAACACTGGCCTAAACAAAGAGCATATAGCCACAGTACGTTCCCGCGCAATCTTCTAAAAAGGCTAATCACATCAGTAAATACCGCTCTCCTGCAGAATTCTTAAGCACAAACACCTTAGGCCATTCAATTAAGAGGCATGAACGCCGCGGCCTTTAAATCCACCGCTGGAGTCCTTAACAAGGCTAGTCGTCACGCGGCCATGGTCACCGGCGCTCCAAACCAACCTAATTTTAATGAGGCCTTGACGGAGCCTCGCTTTGGTTGAAAACGCCTTGATGTTGAGAGCTTAAACAAGATATTCTCATCTGCGGATTTCCTCCCCAAGTCTTTAGAGATCAAATTATGTCTGGATATCAAATAAATGAGTGACTGCTCTTAATTTCACAAAGAGAGAGAGATGGAGCGCGAGGGGGGAAGAAGGATAATTGATTCCCTGACTTTTGTACAAGATGGAGAATTGTGGAGCAAATGAGAGGATGCGTTGTCTTTGTTCATAAGTAGATGATTATTTTTAATTTCTTTAGATGAAATGCAGAGCGCGTCCCGTGAGAGAACACTTGGGTAGTTATTGTGCCGAGCTTGTGTGTTTTTTTTCTTATGCGGCTGGTTAAAACAAACAATCTTTTAAAACAGAGAATGAGACGTTTGAAGTCTAAATGTTGTATCCACAAAGCAGTCTATTTTCATGATGTTCACAGAAAAAAGCTAACAAATAAATAAATAAACCTTATCATAATCCATAGGTATTCTCTGGCGATCATGTCACCACTTAATTCAGAAAGCCCAGACCAGTGAACAATCCGTATTAAAGAGTTACTTTTTACTTTTATTAAATAGTTCATTTGAAAAAAAATAATATCAGTAAAGTTCAGTCAATTTCATCATCTAAGAAAGGATGGATTACTATTTTCATTGTACCACGAAATAAATGTCAGATAAAAATGTACCTTTTTGTTTTGTTTTATATAGCAAATCATGAAAAAAAATACATTGCTATTTCTGTTTTATATCTTGCGACCCCATTTTGAGAAGCTCACAAGGGAGTTCCAAAAAGTCTAGTTTTATTTGTCAATTTCTAAACATATTACAAGCATTTGTCCCATCAAATCCCTTGTTGGCCCTCCTCCTTTGTGTACAAAACACATTATTTGTCAATTAGCCGTCATTCAAACAGTAGCACTGCTGTCTTAGACACACAGCGCCATGACACCTGCGGCACCATGAGCACTGCAAACAATCCAAAACATACAGTTTTCATGAAGAGTCGGCATGGGACTGTTTATTCACAAATATCAACGACAAGTGCGTGTGTCTGATCTGAGGATCTGTGTTGGCTGTTGGTGAGATGCGACGCAGCAGTCAACTATTTGTGTGTTAATCACTGATGCGTATCTGTTATTACCCTGGCGGCACTTCAGTTTTTAGATGTGCACAAACTTTCCACTCCTGTTTCCACCTCTCCTTTTCCGGTTTTCAAGGGGAGCAGGTGGTGAGCAGTGTCTGTAGGGGAGATGACCACACTGTTTAGTGCCTCTGGCTGAAGGTAAATAGCTATAATGTATGTGCTATTGATTAATTTGTATCATACTGTATGTTGAGATGTGTGTGTGTTATATAAGTATAAAGAATATATATTTAAAATAAAATATATGTTTTTGATCATGAAGTGTTTTGTTTCAGTGAAAGTTAATCACCGAGGCAGAGAGAGATTGGAGACCCTTGCATTAGAGATGTAGATTTCTTTGGTGAGGGCGATCTGGCCAAGTGGTTTTCGCCACACATCGCAAAAACACAAGTTCCAAAGATATTTTACATGGAGACAGTGGGACAAAAGCATTGTAAAATTAAAAAATTAGTGAATGGTGAAGCAATACCAAATATCAATATATCAATACTGACAGAGGAATCAAAAAGTATTGATTTGGGTTTTTCCTCTATATACCCCCCCAATATTATTATTATTATTATTATTATTATTATTAATATATTGTTTATATTTTCAAGCTCAAGTTCAAGCAGAAGTTGAAAGAAATAGCCGAGGTATAATTGTTGATAGTTGAGATTCAATGCATTTTTGCTCAGTGGTATCAGCTCAGTACTGCAATATTTGCCATAGCATTACTTGGTATCGCTTGAATCAAAAATCAGTGGTATCGCCGACCACTAAACAAAGCTACATTAAGAGGCGTAAACAATATTCATAGGATGCTCGCTCTTTATTTTTGTTTTGCTTGCGAATTAGAAATTGTAATAGTTTATCTTTGATTCATTTTGTTCTTACACCGTAAAACTTTGCGCCCAAACCACAGAACACATCTTTATAAATGCTCCATAAACTTATCATGATTTATTCACAATATTCGACTTTGCTTTACATTAAACACAAGTACGCACTAATTGCTCCATGAAACTTGCATTGCTCCCTCTGTACAGCATAATTACCTCATTATGTTGTTTTCTTAAGTTTTGACAACCTCCCGCAGCCAATAGTTAATCACAGCGAGAGAACCATACACATTTTAGCTAAGTCTTTGTAACCAGCAGCGTCGGTAGTGGGTCGTCCTCCTCGTCCACGTTCACATCTTCCTCCGGTGGACAGGGACCGGAGCTGGACGCGTGTGGGAGGACAGGTGCCTCCTCGGTGGGAGTATTGACTGCGATGGGTGCAGTGGTTCTGGCTGGCTGCTTCCCTGAGGTTGTATTGACACCAGGGTTCTGGTTTGGATAGCAGGGTTACACGACTAGGACACTCCTCTTTTGATTAATTGAGGACTCGCTTTGATTAATGATGCCTTGGCTTTGGCTACTCTCTTCGGCTGGGAGTGAAAACTTTTCTACAGCACTAAGCTATAGGTTGTAGGAAGTTAATATGCGAGAGCAATGTACAGAGTGAATGTGGAAGTTGTTGGTTTACAGTATATATTATAAGGATATTTGTATTTGTTAGACTCTTTGTAGACTGTAAGACTTTGTAAGACTAAGAAGGATTTAATCATTATTGTTTTTGCACATTTTGCTAATGTGTCACAAACTGTATTTTTGTGCTTGGCCTGAGTGACTATAATGACTAAAACAGTGGTAAAAACACAAAGAAGTAGACAAATCAGCACAATTGGTCAATGGTATCCTTTCACATTTACTATTTGACAATAACACTGGAGGCAAAGGCAAGTAATGTGCTTTGCTCAAAGACACATGGAAAAGAACCCTTAACATAACATTATGGGGAAATACCGCTTTCAACACTGCCTAACGCAACTGGAAACAAACTAAAATTAAACGTGGATATTCACTATACAAGAGTTTTTCAATCTTTTTTGAGTCATGGCACACTCTTTTGGTTGAAAAGATTCCACAGCACACCTAAAACATTACCAAATCACCCCTTTTAGAAAAGAAAGTTACATAATGCAGCAAATATTGTCCGTGCCAGTGTCTAGTTCTTTAAATTTGGCAGGGGTGATTGTTTTGGTGCTTTTTGAATCAGAATTTGGCCCAGGACAATCTAAAATCATAGCTTATTTAATTAAATCCGATGGTGAATCAGTTGGGCTCAAATTGTACATTTTTTCAAGGAACACCTGGTAATATCTCAAAGCACACTGGGGTTCCTCGGCACACTGGTTTAAAATCATGGCACTTTAATACGAAACAGCAAACCTGTGCTTTTAGTTGTTACATCTCAACGTCGGTTTCCAAGCAGCAAATATAAACACATTTGCCCAGTGTTAAATTCAATGGTAGAGAGAATATTGAAAACTATTAAAACATGTTTTAAAATGTACTCAATTACATACCGTTGCCAATGTTGTATGGATGTGCAGTAAGTATGAAGTTTGCATGAACAATTCAATTCAAAATACTAGTTACTTTTTAACATTTTTTTTAAATTATTTTTTAGTCAGTGTAATCTCTCATTCGTCCAGGAGCCATAGTCACCTGGACAATGTTTTATAAATCAAGACGTTACGATTTCCATTCAAAGTCATTTTCAGGGTTTAAAACTTGTTTACAATGGATCACTCCTGGACGAATGAGGGATTACACAGACCATTGAGAACTCATTTCATGGTTACACTAAATGAATACCTTTGGAACACTCTGTTGGCAGGGGGAAAAAACAAAAAAGAAACAGACTTTTGGTCTTGATTTTGATTTTGTACTTTTTGTACAATGGACCACCCATGAACAAATGAGAGATTACAACAATCATTTTAGTCACATTTCAGATCAGTCTTTTAAACAAAACTTGATTAATTAAACAGTTTACAGCTGAGTTGTTTTAAATGACCTCCATGGATGTATTAAATGAACTGGATAAGGCACGCCCCCTCTGTCCGCGAGCAAGATTGATTAGTGGCCGTGCGAGGTATTGCAGCTTCTGGGCCCAGCAGACAGTATGTAATTCTTTTCACAATTTAAATAAAATAGAAGGAAATGTTCTTTTAAACAGTTTCTAAAGTCACTGAAATTACCGCTTTTATATTAAGTGACGTCACGGTAAATTATGTGCGAGCCACGTGAACGAGTACGTCGGACAATACAAACAGAAGCACGTGGACATGGCTAGACTAACTGTAATTTGTATTTATTTAATTTCAGACGCTTTCACATATGATCTAATATGCAGAATACAATTACAATCACTCAAGCTAACAATGACACAAAAACCTGCAAGCTGTGCGATCGATCCCATCGCTCAAAGCATCATTTGGGATTAAAGCAAAGATGTCAGTCAGATGTCCATATCAGGAATTATTACGCAAGAAAAAAAACGTTTTTGGCTTCATGCGCCAATGAGGACACGCCATAGGGATAAATACAGCGCCATTTTGAAATCATCTTCCAGGTTTAATCATAGTTCTGTGCAATCCTCGTATTCGCTGGCCAATCAGAGCAGGTGTTTGTAGGTTTACAAAGGAGCAGAGACAGCAGTGAGCTAGTCGCGCATTATTACGCCTGGGATTTTAAACGTAGCAAATTACACTTACATGGCTAGACACTCAAGTACAAGTGCAAGAGTAAAAATCCACTCAAAGTCAGCAATTACCACAAAAATCTACTCAAATTCCTATCCCTGGTTAAAATGAGTTCGTCCATAGACAGTTACACTTGTAGCTAACTGTTGCTTAGTCATCAGCCTTATTTGTCACATTTGGGTGCACACTTACCCTCCGCTCTACTCCTTATCCTAAGTTTGGGAGTCGCAGCACTGGGCGGGACTCTGGTGTGGGCTAATACATGCAGTCTTCGCAGCTGTGGCGCGCCTCAGCAGACAGCCGATCATGGCGTGATTTATGACGCTGACCGCTGGCTGCGTGGTGCGGGCTAATGACACATACACTAAAGTCATTGATTTGTATGAATGCCCTCCGCTCTTCATCTATCACAATTTAATGTTGGGAGTTTGCAATGCAGAGGTGGAGGAGAGGAGGATCACGGAGAATACGGGGCAAAGAGAAGAGCCGGGGTGAACGCGCGGGGAGATGGAAAGTACAGTCGGTTCAATTCTACAGCGAATTTGTATCCTACGGGCAATGATTGGAAGAAATTGTGTACAAAATCTCACGTTTGGAAAGAATTCTGTTGGATAAATGTATCACGGTGTTTTCTAACACCATGTCAAAGTGCACATTATTCACAGGGAAATGCAGTTGGAGAAACTGTGGCTGCCAAATGTCACATCAGTATCATGTGTTTTGGGACCGTATCTGTGGTGGAAATGAGAGATGGATACCTGCGGAATGTACTTTCGGCTTGGGCAAAAAAGGCATTAACAAGAAAATAGATGAAAGGGACAGAGCCAACTATGAAGGACATCACTGAAATAATTTTGGCTATGTACAAAAAGGAAACATTTACATTTACTTGGTTACCTGGTTGTGATAAGAGGCCAAACAGATAACAGCAAACTTTCATGGAGACATTTTCTATCATTGCACATTAGTGACATTTTACAAACTTAAAATTGGTGAAAAGAGAGAATTGTACAATTGCTGCATGGCATTTATATTTTGATATTATTATATGATTCACATCTAATTAGGCCAGCCACGTCATGCAGCACATTGAATGCTGTGTTTGCACTAATCGCTCTGAGCTTCCAACACACTGAACGCCTCGTTCAATGTTCACAGATGTTGTTCGGTCTTAGATGCCCGTTTACCACATCCGCTCATTCACCACCAATCGCCCGATTCGCCCGAAAAGCAGAAAATGCGCCACGCCACTTTGGTCCCGCCTTTACACAGGGTTAACATAGAAAACACACGAGTTCGTACACCTTAAAAGTAGAAACCCAAACAAACTGTAGTAGATGAACAACAGAAACAGTGCAGGCGGCTCACACATTTCTCACTGATTACGGACATTGGGATTAAGTTAAACTGATTGCCTTTCTCTCTTGGATGACATGTTTATGACACTTCTGAGTCTGCGTGTTTAGGAAATTAGTTGTTGGGGGTTGAGTGTCCAACATCTTCCCCTACCGTAAGCCAACTTTTTGCTATCAATGCAACAATGAAAAAAACAATTGTACACAGCAAAACGGAAACTCAAAGTTAAGTCACAGCTCCACGGACAAAAATGAGGCCTCTGTTGTGCTGTCCATACTTTTGCCAGTCTGTTGGAATGTTGAGGTAAATTTTTTAAAGGGAAATTATGCAAGTGCAAAACCTTTATTCCTTGCACTTCACTCTTTTCGTGTCAATTTCAGTTGTAACTTCCTCTTGGTTGAATTATGGAATGGATTATCAAAGCATTGTCCAAAAAAATGTATAGCAACAATCAGATATCGTCACCGCAACTTTGGCCAGCCCTCGGTCCCGTTTACGTCCGTGTAGCTTGTCCCTGGTTGGGCATGTGAGGATGACACAGTGCAGATGGAGGCATGACTCACCGCTGGCAGAACATGCTTTCATTACGGACGGCGGATGTAAACAGGTCTGTCGGTTA
Source organism: Rhinogobius similis (assembly GCA_019453435.1). Lineage (NCBI taxonomy): Eukaryota > Metazoa > Chordata > Actinopteri > Gobiiformes > Gobiidae > Rhinogobius > Rhinogobius similis. The sequence continues at coordinate 9,988,089 of CM033621.1, read as the reverse complement.
TGATGATCCCAGCCAGAGCTTAGCACAGACAATAACACCAGACAGCAACAGGAACACAACCTGTCCCACATCTGTAACTTGGATATGTCTCACAACCTTTCCCCATAAACAACTGCACCTTTGGTATGGACTGTGTGCATGAGGCAAAATGCTTCTACTCACCGAAAAAACAAAACGGATAAGTTGGTGAACAACCGATAAACTTATGGATTAGAGTCATCAGGGAGTAAACCGACGAGCAATCAAAGAGGGCGAAGCCGCTCTGGCAAATAGTTGACCGTGATGGGCGTCTACCACAGCCTGTCACAAATCTAAATGCACATTGTGGCATCTTGTCTAATAAAGGTAAAAAGGTCACAGATGACAGACGTTTGCATGATTGTAGAGTAAAACAGGATTTGTTACGATTAAAAAATATATATATTCACCTTATTCTGCCCCGCCCACTTTTTCCTCTTTTTGCCACAGATATGCACTTTTGTTGTAAACGCACTTCCGTTTGACGAGAACTCTGTTAAAGCTAATGACGAACGAGGGAAAAGTCTTGCCGTTAAATGTTAGATAAAGTAGGTTGATTTGTGTAAAATGTTTAATTAACACGAGCAACAACAAGTCAACAATGCAACGATTTCCTGGCACGGCCTGAAAACGGCTTTTTAGTCCATGTAGAAGTTATTTTCTGTTGAGCTTGTCTGCCCCGTGTAAACTAATACAACGGAAACACGATGGCAGCGCGTACGGCATCTTCTGGAATAAGGTGAATATCTTCCATTTTCTTTATTTATTTTAATTTCTAACCATATAAATGTACCAATGTGCTTAATTGGACAAAATGGAACGCTACACACTTTTCTTTATGGTTCTAACCAAATAAAATGCCTGTTAAAATACAAGAAAATTCATTCTCACTTTATTTATTTATTGTATTTGTTTTTTTCTTTAAGAAAATTAGCTTTTATAACACGCTGCATGGTGAAAAGGGTGTTCCCGAACCACTAAAGTTAGATGCTTTATACTTGTTTTTAATGGTTTTCCTTTTACTTGATTTAACTGGTTTTATTATTTTGGAACTAGTTAGATGAAATTGACCAGTTTTGTTGGGGTATTTTTATTGTTGTGTGTCTGTGCTGTACTTAAGAAACGGTTTTGTTTATAAACTGTGCTATAAAAATAAAGTGGATATTGGATTTGAAAACACCGGCAGTGGAACTCACACAGAACGGCCATTCTTTATAAGCTCCTAAAATGTTCCATCCATATGAATCCCATACTCTAGAGTCACAAACACAAAAACAGTCTTATTGACATTTGCTATTTCCCTTCTTAATTATCCCAATCTGGGCCTCATGCCTGTGCCATGTGCTAACTGTAATACAGTTGGAACCTGAAAATTCTGACTTGTAGTTTATGTTTGAGGAATGTCAAACACACTTAATTGGAAAGCCCTTTCTCTGCTCATTTGCATTTATGGAAACACAACACAAAGAGCCAATGCATTTCACTGGGGTTTACAAAACAAACAGCCCAGGATGAAGCCATGTGCTGCTTTGGAGCAAGACGGGCAAAACTGACAACGCTGTCTGTCAGGAAATAGATACGCGTTTTTATTTTTCTTGCAAAGTGTAAATGAAAACCACACAACCCCAGTTACAGCAGTAAAATACATAAGTGTTAAATATTTAGATATGTTTGTAATGATTATTATGTCTTGGGGTCTTGTAACAAAACACTTTGCGGTAATGTAGAGGGGAAAAATGCACATGAACGCTGCCCAAGTTGGGAAAACAGCTCAAGTCAAAAGCTACTACTTCCACACATGACATCATCTGCTGAGAGGGAAAAAATGTATCCTAAATATTTGAGTTCTTCAACAAAACGTGATTCTGGTGTCCCACCGGCAGGACGCTGGACATTTTATTGATTTTTTCCTTTTTATCTACTATCTACTGATAAAAGGAAACTATCCAGCTGTTGGACATTTTAAATATGAAAAGAAGGCTGTAACCCTCTTATTTACAGTTAAATCAATCATTCTGGGATGAATACGAGTCCGTTTTTACACCAAACGCACAAAAAAAAAAAAAAAAAAAACATTCTGAAAATTTTAATACTTTTATACTTTTATATGGATTCTGCCTGGCCGTTTTTTTTTTTTAATTAATATTTATTACACGTCCCTATAACAAATTTTTAGTTAAATTAGCTTCAGCTTTGAAAGAGGAATTGTCAAAACCCAACACAAGCCCAAACTAGTGCCAATCAGACAAAACCTACAAACACCAGCTTTACTTCTTTATAAATTTAACAAAGAAAATTTAAGAGGACTTTAAATTTTGGTTTTCCTCTTTGCAGAGCTTGTTTCCACTTGTAATTAGAATAAATCAAACACAACATGCAGAGTCTCAGCTTCACAAAGAGTCCAGCCAATAGTTTAGACTCATTTTAGTCAGATATTTTAGGAATAAAAGGCCCGAATGATAACTATTCCAGTGGTTAGCTGTCCATGAGGAGGGAGGTGGACCGGCTGGTGTCCTGGTGCAGCGACAACAACCTGGAGCTCAACGCCCAGAAGACAGTGGAGATGATCGTGGACTTAAGGAAAGTCTCAGCTCCTCTGCCCCCCCTCGCCCTGACAGACTATCTCATCACCACCGTGGACTCTTTCCACTTCCTCAGCACCACCATCACTCAAGACCTCAAGTGGGAGCCGACCATCAGCTCCATCATCAAGAAGGCCCAGCAGAGGATGTACTTCCTGCAGCAGCTGAGGAAAGCCAAACTGCCAGTGCAGCAGATGGTGCAGTTCTACACGGCCATCATCGAGTCCATCCTCACCTCCTCCATCACCGTGTGGTACGCTGGAGCCACAGCCAGGGACAAACAGAGCCTACAGCACTGCATTGTGCCTCTGCTGAGAAGGTGATCGGCTGCAGCCTTCCATCTGTCCAGGACCTGTACGTCTCCAGGACTCGGGGACATGCAGGTCTGATCACAGCTGACCCTTCTCACCCTGGACATGGACTATTTGAGCCACTCCCCTCGGGCAGGAGGCTACGGTCCATCCGGACCAGAACCTCCCGCCACAAGAACAGTTTCTTTCCCTCTGCTGTTGGATTCATGAACACTTTATAACACCTGCTGCTTTAATAATATATTATAAAATATCTATTTGCACTGCCAATTTGCACTACTGTCTGTCCAACTGTACATTTCTGTATATAGTCTAAATCTATTTTCTTTTATTCTTAATTATATGCATGCCTCTTTAATATATTTTATTACCATTTTATTCATTGTCATATGTAGCACCTTACCACAAAAGCAAGTTCCTAGTTTGTGAATTTTGTTCACTGACAATGGCAAAAAAAGAACCGACACTACTGTTTAATTAAGAGGTAATGTTAAGTATAAAGTAAAACATGTAAGATGTTTTCCTAAACAAATTACTAGCACAACAGAACTGACTGGTTAGCTCTATGAAACACTGTTGAAGGGTGAACTCTGTGATTTTATTACTAGTCACATCAAAAAAACAACTTTTTGAGATAAAAAGCACATGAACGCAGACAAGTTGGAACCTCCACTTCTCTTTTTTTTTATTTTTTCCTTTTGTAACTTTTTTTTTTAAACAACAATTCAGTTTGCTCTCTTAACATATTTAATTTTTCTTGGAAATGAAGAAATCTAAACAGAAAGTCAACTACCATCCGTAGATTTTTGGGAAATTTCAACTACATAAAATGCATTTGCAAGCAACAAAAATTAAAGGTGCTGTACCTGATTTTTACTGTTTTGAAGCAGTTTGTTTTAAACTCTTTACAGCAATCACATGTATCGCTACTGACTACAAATCAGGTACAGAACCTTTAAGCTAAATTACAATTATTTTTAATATTTTTCCAATTTTAGTTATAATACACCTGACATCAACCATTATATAACCATTATTCAGATTTCTGCACTCACAACACTTGTAATTTGAGACACTGTAGATGTAAAAAGACTTAAGTATGAAAAACCAAAATATTTTTGCAACATATCATTATTTAAGTAAACAGAAACATTCAAAAGTTCGGGTACCTCTAAATTAAAGTTGTTGTTTTTTTGCCCCATGCACTTGCCATGTCTCGCCAAAATAATAATTATGTCTTCCTCCATGCAAGTCTCATAATGTCTCTGAATAATTACCCTAAAAAACTTCATCACAAATCTGCCCTCATCTCTTGCTGTTTCCTCGTTGTCAATACTCTTTGATTAAAAACAACAATGCGCACATCTCACTACTTTTAGCGAAAACTTAACCTGCTGGATTCGCCCCCCCCGTCCCTCCCCCGCTCCACTTAAGCAGCCCACTTGATTGCCAGCGCCCTGTAAGCTCGGCCTGAGAGACGATAACGAGACGTCACAGCTCCTCTCTCAGGTTTTTCCAAGCACAGGGAACATTTGTCATTTAGGCGTCTCTCCGGTCTGAGCGTCTGTCAGCCAAACGCTCCACTCCGACGGCAGACGGATCCAATTACCGGCCGCGGACATCTCTAACAAGGTGCCAGGAAAAGGCTGCCTGGACAAACAACGGCGAGCCCATAATGAGAAGCCCTCATTTGAGTGATTTGAGTCTTTTCCCTCCATTGAAATCTGCGACAAAATATGCAAGGTTACTTTTATTCATCTTTTGTTTTGTTTTGCCTATCACTTTTCAAAGTCTTGTCCGGACTTTTACCGACAGTGAGTGAGGGGGACTTAATGACATAAAAAGTGTGTATTGTCTCAGGTTTTAGCATAAAACTTCCAGCAGGCAAGAACTCAAACTTGGAAACGCGCGATTATAAATCATTCCACGGGCGAGGTTGTCAATACAAATGATACAAATAACAACACAGCAGCAGCTACACGGCGCAGTAAAGTGTCGGGGCACCGCTTCGGAGGAGCAGCTCATTTGGCCTCATTCCCTCCGCATAGCTAACCAGGCCATGGATTGTCAATGGCCGGGTCCAGATCAATGCACCGGAGCTTTGTGCGTGCTATCGATTTCCCAACTCCCAGATATCACCGCGACTCTTCATCAACAAAAGCACTTTGTCCTTCCCAAATAATCCGATCGAACGCGCCCCTCTCCTGAGACCGGGGTGACCACAGTGCTCCGACGGCCGCGCTCCTCCTTTTCCTCGTGCCCCTCCCATCTCCGGAGTGTCCCGCGGTCGCTCCCCGGGGAGGTGGAAACGTTTTGCTCGGTTCTTATGAGTGAAAAGCGTGTTGGACAAACGAGCGCATGCTGAGAACTTGTGTATGGATGTATAATAAATAGGTAGAAATCGATAGAACATGCCACGGATGACACTGGATGAATTCAATCAAGATTACGCATAAGCTCAACCATGAGGAGTTGAAAAAATTGAATTTTACTGTACAGATGGTCATGTGATTGAACATAACCAGTTGTGTGCAAGACCTACAGTAAATATGCCATTTCGGTGAACTGCTGTATGTCGCTATAGCTACAGTATTTTATGCCTTAATAAAACATGAACAAAGACTTAATTTATAGCAAAAAATTGGTTCATTCAGAATGATTTGGGCTTAGTAACTACTTAATTAATAAACTAACCCTAACTTCAAACCCCAACCCTTTAATTAAGTACGTATGAAACTGAAATCTTAGTAAACTATTTGTTCATTATAAACATAGACAAATTGTATTGATCCACACGAGAAATGACTTGGATTCAGTAAAAACAAAGTAAATAGGATCAAACTATATAGCAAAAATATGCTGTTGATATCATGTTGTGCTGCAAGTGACTAATGTCCAAGAACGTATGTTAGGAAAAAGGTTCTTCACAGTTGGAGTGAAGTAAATGTAATTCATTCTTTCATTCTGAACGTTTAAATTGACCTTCATATTTAACTGTTGCTGGTTTTCAGATGACATCGCAGTATTCTTTGGGACAATAATATTTAATACAGATGGGGGCCAGCTAAAATAAATATTGTTAAAATGCAAGTTCTTCGGTATAGTTACTAATAGGAATTATCAAGTTGAAATTTTGTGAATTCACTGTTGTGCCAAAGTTGAATGCAATCAACTGGAAAACTGGCTCTTGCCCTCCATAGAATGATATCATCACATTCTAGAATCTGAAAACCACCAACAGGTTACATTATATCCACATGAAACACTTTATTTATCTCAAAGGGGCACTTCAGAAGACACAGTTTGCACAGTTAGTTCTAGTTAGTTCTAGTTTTGGCCTCCGATAGGAAAATGTGTTCATCCTTGTACAAAAATAACACAATATCAAACACCAGACAACACCGTGGTCACATGAAGAAACACAATGAGTCCTGATTTGAGTTTAGGTCTGAACTGGACCTGTTGTGGTTTAGTTCTGGTCTAGTCCTGGTTTATTTATCTAAACAGTGGTTCCCAACCTTATTTGTCTCGGGTAAAAGCTTTGTCTCACACACAAATTTCCATTAACTTGAGTTTCAGACAAATAAATGGGTTTACTATTCACATATTGTCAATTATTACTATTAGATACTGCTTTTGTTGTTTCTTTTTTATTTATGGTCCAAGACACTCCAAAAATTGGCAAAAACTTAAACTTAAATGCAGATAAAAGTCCTTTTCATCGTCTTTTAAAACCTGAAACCATTCCTTGCATGCCTTGGTAATGGGTCTCTGTACCCCTGGTTGTGAAACACTTATCTAGACTGTTCTATGCAAAATACGCTGAGAAAAAAAATAATAAAATACAACACATACTAACGATCAACATTCCAATTGCTAGCACGCATCTGATTTCATAACTACCCGCACAGAAAAGCGATCATAACAAAATCGACGCTCGTAATCAATTTAAGACACGCCACTCCTGAAACATCTCAAAGTTCCGATCCAAATTTAAATTCTTCACTCACCCCTCTAACGTTGCATCATTTCTTGTCAAGTGCTTTCGGACAAATGAGGCCGCTACGACGATTCATAAATCCACTTTAATATTTTAAGAGGGTCTCTGGGACGGGAAATGGAGGTAAGAGGAGCGCGAGGGGACGGAGGGCGTAGGTGTGCGCAGACAGAGCGCGGCGGCGGCGGCTGGAGGTGGTCGAAGGTGGGGGTCGCGCTCCGCTCCCTGCCCAACTTGATCAATCGCCACAGCCCGGCCTCTCCACTCAGAAAATTAGAAATGGGAATCTTAAAATCTGGGGCCGTTCATCATCACAGGTGAGGAGTCGGAGCGCGTGTGCGTCTGGATAAAGGCTGTATTTTTCATGTGCGCCATATAATCTTAGTTTGTCGTACCGAAGGGAATTATGAATGTGAAGATAGGGTTTATTGGAAGCATCGTGATTAGGATCTCATAATGCTAAGTTGGAGATATGGCGAGCCCGTGAACAATGGGAGGCAACTTCTCATAAGTTCTCGCTGATTGCGGTTCGGATTGTGCGAGGAATCAGAGAAAGAAAAAACAAATCTAAAAAGGGGCCGCGACTTAAAATGTGAATATGTTCTGAGAAGTAATGTCATATTCGAACGTTTTTGGTGTGATTTGGTTAACTTAGGGACTGGATTGTTGGATCTGTTGTCCATGAATTTGGTTTTTAAGCTTAAAGTTGACTGACTTACCTGATTTTCGCACATCGAAAGCAGAAGTAGGTATTTAAATGTGTCTAGTTCCAGTTAATATCCACAAGCATTCATTTTGGAGCGTTCTCAACTTCAGGACAGCTTTTTTCAGGCAGCAAAGTGAAACTCCCGCGACTACCCCAACCACAGCCAATCAGAGCGCTCCTTTCCCTTCCCTTTCCTCTTATTTCTGTGTCGACGAGACATGAAATACTTTATTATTTGATACAGACAGCATGCAGCAGTATCATTTTGTAACAGTTTGTTGCTTTTACAAGATAGTCTTTGGAGAAAAAATTAATAAATGAAAAATTACAACTAAAAAGTCAAGTACCCCAGCTTTAATTGATGGTGGTGCTCAGGTTCCTTCCGTATGATAAGTAATATAGCTCAGCTTGTTGATTTTTTTTTTTTCCTATCAAACTAATAGACATTGCTTAATATTTTAGACCTTACTTTACTTATGCTTAATGGACACAAAGTAGACACAGTTGTGATGTACATGCTCTATCAGTGTAGTATTTCTTTTAAGTATTACTTGAAGCAAAATGTCATATTGATCTTATTGACCTTAATGTTAGAGTATATATACATTTATTGTATTTTTATTTCCCTTTTTTTTTTTTCTTACCCAAAGGCTCTACTCAAGCGAACTGAAAACGTCGAGTGGCAACAACCAGATACAGTCTGGCACCCCTGAATTTGAAGTATTTCTATTTCACATTTTTTGCCATACTCATGTTTATTTCCGTGGTCTGTATTAAATTAAATTAAAAAACAGAAAAAAGAAAGAAAAAAAGCAAATTTCCCATAATTTCACACAAAACTCCAAAAATGAGCCGGAATTGTTGATAAATAACTTCATTTAAGCATGTGATGATGGTTTAAACCCACCAAGGGCAAGTAACAGGTGTGGGCAATATAAATATCACACCTGAAAGCAAGTCTTTTTGGGAAGAAATACTACATTTTATAGGAAAGAAATCAGGGGTGCACCACTTTCAGCCATGACTGTATATGCACATGTCCCTAACCACCACACCACCGGCGAGCGAGTGGTCCTGACCAAGCCTGGCTCAAAATCTGAAGATGTGACCAGGGCATTTCACTGCAGTTGCACACTGTTGGTTCTTATGTAGGTTTCCAGATGAATGATGGCTCAAATACAGAAGGCACTTTTATTTGTAGTGCCCATAAAAATAAAGTATACCATGACCTTATATTACCTGGAAGAAATCGGGAAGCACATGAAAATCATTCTTTTTTTTTTTTCTTCAATAGTATTATTTTAAACACATAAAGCACAGAACATATTGGACACGGCACTGAGAGAGAACAAATAAATAAATAAATAAAACAAAATAACACAAGACATCCAGTGCAATTACAGCACGTTGTCCAGTGTATAAGTCCCATTTGGTCCAAAATCTGTCAGATTTGTCCATTTTCAAACAAAATCTGAATTTTCACTTTTTTCGAACGTAACTTATGACATTTGTCCAGTCCTTGATTGCTAGTTCAGTCTGTGTCATCCATCCATTGTGTCCACGGCAGGAGTTTTGAGACCCAAACATATAGTTCTGAAGTCAAGTTGGATACCAACGCTGAAAACTATCTGCAGGGCTTTATTAATTTCAGTCCAATATTTCTGATCAATCGGACATTCCCAAAACGCTGAAGATAATTGGCCAACTGACACCAGAAAGACCCCAAAGGTCCCGGGAATCAAAGTCAAAACATACTTACTGTGTTGTATAGGTGCTAACCACAATATGGCAAGTCTTAATAACATAATCAACCCAGCATTTTGATGTGCTGAAAACTCTTTATTAAAATTCATGCTATTTTCACTTTCAACCAGGGCTGATGTGGCAAAGACATCACACAAATCTTTGAAATTAGTTGAACCGACAGCCATTAGAAGTCTCTTATTTTAATGTTCTGACTCCCCTCTTGACAGGGAACGTTCATTTCATTTCAGGCTCCTAATGCTCTTGATTAGCTGTTATAATTGGTATACCTGACTGAGCCGTTGGAGTGATGTCGCGCTGAAATTAAAACACATGCGAGAATCCGAGGACTAAAAAGTTGCTGCTTTTGCAAATGAGATGAGGATATTTGACAGAGGCGCAGAGAGAAATGTTATTTAGAGCCGAGATTGGTTTGGTTCTAACTAAGGCCGGAGTCAAACCTTTATAATTAGGGGACATGAGGACTTATTGCGGAGCAGTGAGTGTGTTTTCCTAATGGAGGTGTCACATGTGCGCTGCTAAACAAGTAGCAGGGATCGTGCTGCCCATTTGTTAAAAATAAAGTTAAAAATACAATCCTTACTACTTGTCATCCCATACGCCCCCACTTTTCAAGATGTATTATGTACAAGCTAATGATCAGAAGCAGCCTCAGCAATGCTCTTTCTACATTTCAAATAGATTCTTGTTCCACCGCTCAGACCAGTGCACGTGGTTGTTGTGTCCTTGTGCCAGACACTTCACCCACCTTGCCATAGGTTGAAAGTTACACAGTACAAATGTAAAAGTACTGCATTTAAGATCATTTTTAGGTACGTCTACTTTACTTAACTTGATTTACAGTGGATTTTTTTTTTCTTTTTTCAGATCTACTGCAATGACTAAGGAGCATCTTTTAGCATGTTCATGTTGACATCCTTTGTAAATGTTGAGGTCAGGTCCCGACAGAACTTATATGAATAAAATGACAAGAAAAAATTTAAATCAAGTCAGATGCTTCTGTTGACCAAAGATTACCCCATTTTTTTTGGTGAAAATGTATCAAAATTTCAAAATATGTGTGAAATCATGTCACCTTTTTTCTCCCTAACCCAGGGGTTCCCAAACTTTTCTGGCAGGAACCCCCAAAATAGCCATGTAACCTACTCGGGACCCCCAAAGCGAAATGAAAATCATAGTAGAAATAATTTTAAGTGTCATAGCATGTTAAATCAGGTTTAATATTGGTTATTTGAATAGTTTATTGTCTTATTGTACCCTGTTTCACTAAAATATACAGTTTTTAATTTAAAATTGAGCAAATACAAAGTCATATTCATTAAAATTAGATCTTGAAATCATCTCGCGACCCACAGCTCACCTCTCGCGACCCCCCAAGGGGTCCCGAACCCCACTTTGGGAACCACTGCCCTAACCTGCATTTTAAAATTCAATAATTTACTTTTACGATTTTTCATGTGATATTACTAGTTAAAGGACACATATTCTGCTAGAGTGACTTTTTTGAGCTTTTAACCATGTCCTAACAATGTTCCATCATCAATAACAATGAATGAAGTGAATCTATATTTCTTTAAATTTAAGATTTTGTCCTATTCGCCTGCAGTGTCTCACCATAAATGCGCAATTGGTGCACAAATAATGTGAAAAGTTTGCACCTGTCTCTCCAACATAGATGATCTGAAATATGTCCCAGAAACAAGGAAGTTCCGCTGGGAGTATGTTTGATGCTTGGAGGGTGAGAATTTTCTGATGAACATTCCTCAAAAGGCAAGGCAAGTTTATTTGTAGAGCACAATTCGTACACAAAGCAATTCAAAGTGCTTTACATAACAGAAGGAAAATTTAATCAAAACAACAAACAACTGAAATGCTGATTCCCCATGTTTAGTCCTGACTCTGGCACCAGCACAAGGCCGGTCCCTGAGGTCCTCAGAGTGCGAGATGGTTTATATGGCTCTATCATGTCAGAGATGTACTTTGGTGCTTGGCCGTGGAGAGACTTAAAGACAAGCAGAGCTGCTTTAAAGTCTATTCTCTGAGCCACAGGAAGCCAGTGCAGAGACCTGAGCACAGACTAATGTGGTCGTACTTCCTGGTTCTAGTCAGGACCCGAGCAGCAGCATTCTGGATGTACTGCAGCTGTTTTACAGCTCATTTGGAGAGGCCAATGAGCAGGCTGTTACAGTCGTCTAACCTACTGGAGACAAATGCATGGACAAGTCTCTCCAAGTCCGGTTTAGACACTAGTAAAAGGCTGTTGATGTTATTGATATGATGTGGCTGTCAAAGTTCAAGTCTAAGTCAGTTATTACCCCCAGATTTCAAACTTGATTTGTAGGTTTCAGAGCGAGGCACTGGAGGTGACTGCTGACACTTTCTCTTTGTTTCTGTGGGCCAAAGACAATGATTTCAGTCTTGTCTGAGTTCAGCTGGAGAAAATTGTTTTGCATCCACACGATCTGTTGGATGCAGTGACAGTGAATCCACTGGTCCATATTCACCTGCCGTTGTGAAGTTGTGATAAGACACATTAGTGCTGCGTATTAACTGACCTAATGGCAGCATGTAGAGGTTGAACAGAAGGAGTCCCAGGATTGACCCTTGGGGCACCCCACAGGTCAAGCCCATGTGGTCTGAGATACAGTTACCAATCTCAACAAAGTATTTCCTGTCTTCCAGGACCAACCAATCTAGTGCGGTGCCAGTTATACCCACCCAGTCCTCTAGTCTGTGTAAGAAAATCCCATGGTCGACAGTGTCAAAAGCAACAAAAGCGGATGTCAACAGCCTGAATGCAACTGAATGCTACTTCAGGTATGTTTTTGATGATGGAACATTGTTAAAACATGGTTAAAAGCTCAAAAAAGTAACTGTAGCAGAATATGTGTCCTTTAATAAATACATTAAAATATCTGCACTACTTCCTGTAATTTAAAACTTTTTTTTCTCTTTTTTACCTGCCATACAGACTTTCACTATTACGTAGCTACAGGTGTGCACGCTCCCTGGCAGTTTTAGCATGTCCATCATAGTCTACTTTTCTCCCTGATTCCTCTCTCTGGGTGGCTCGCATAAGCACCATGTTAATCCCCACGGAGCAACTTTGACTGACTGACAACTCTGATTTGCCTTGTAGATGCCACTAGACATGCAAATGGACAGCCCTCGGCACGCCTCGTCTCTTCGCCATCTTTGCTCTCCTCCGGCACATCTTTGATTCAGGCAATTACCATGCGACTGGAGACCGCGGGCTGACATTTGTCTATCAACGCACAGCCGCGACACTCTTGTCTTGGCTCCTCTAATTAGCGTCTTCGGAGATGGAGCGGACATGGGAGGTAACCCCAGTGAGTGAGAGAAAGATGATCAAGCCTTCGCAGTCGCCCGCTTGTGCAATTAGAGTGCCCAAGTATCATTCAGCGTTATCCGTCTTGGCGCTAAAAGCAAAAGGCGGAGGATGTTGGCAATTCCAGCACAGAAAAAAAATGAAACGTGCTTGGTTAAAATGGCTTAAATTCAGACTCTGGATATGAGTAGTTTTTCTAGGTTAGATTTATTTAATTATAGGATTTAGTTTCCTTCTTTTTTCTTGCTTTTAGAGATGTTTATTTCAACCGTATTCCTCTGCCGACATGACAATCATGAGACAAGTTTGGACATTGCACAAAAATACATCACAGTGAGCTGAAACATTCTCTCTTTAAGCTCTTTAAGTGGCTGCAAAAATGTGAACCTTGGACATTTAAACCTTCCTCAGACTAAATAACAATATTAAACCAAAATATCAGTCATAACGCAGCAAAATAAGTATTAAATCTGCAAAAACAATACTGCTTTTAGATCAGCTGTGATGGACCTTAGACTGGCACAAAGTTGTATGTGCAGAAAAGAACAAAAACACAAAAGGCTGTCTGGTTTTGCAGAAGCTTTTGTCCAAAACATTGGCATGGAAACCAAGATAATTTAGTTTGAAATAGGAAAACAAATCTGCCAATGAAGAAAGTGAAATGTTCTAACCTCATTGGCTAAATCTGAGGTAGGTCAAGTCATTTTAATAAACTTAACAAGACAAAATTACTGCGATTAAAGCGGCATATCTGATTTTCCAACCGTCAAAGAATGTGGCCTTGTCGTAGAAACTCTTATTTGTGTCTAGCTCTTACAAACCTGTTGAAGTATTGCTAATACCCACAAATTCCACGTTCTTTATACTAAGACGGAGGCAACGTGCAGCGCAGATGTCTGAATTGATCCACATCCACTTCATTTATACAGCACATTTTTATAAACAGAAATAGTTTCCAAAGTGCTGCAAACACAAAGCAATAAAAAACAGAAGTATATTAAGTGCTCAGTTTGATCTTATTGGTTCCAAAACAATAAAACCAGTCAAATCAGAGCAATCAAAGTACATCGTTAAACCATAAAATAGCAATAAATAAATGGAATAAATTAAAATGAATAAATACCACACAACTCAAACAGTGTTAAAAGCCAGAGAATAAAAGTGAGTCTTAAGACGAGGGGCCGTTCAGACATGGCCCCCTCAAAGTTTGAGAGTTTGGGGCTGACCGCAAGAAAGCCCTTTGTTTTGAGTCTCATCTGAAGCACTACGAGTTGGAGCTGGCCCTTTCAAGCTTTAAAAACAAACAATTCAATCTGAAAAATCGACCTTATTCACCTTATTCCTCCCTCTTTTGCCTCTTTTTGCCACAGATCCGCACTCCTGTAGTAAACGCACTTTCGGTTTGACGAGAACCCTGTCTACGCAAATGGTGACCGAGGGAAAAGTCGTGGATGGATTTGTGTAAAATGTTTAATTTACATGTGCAAAAACAAATCAGCAACGCACCAATTTCCTGGGCGGTCTGAAAACGGCTTTTTAGTCCGTGTAGAACTTTTTCTGTTGAGCCTGCTCCGTGTAAACTAATACAACGGAAAAAAGATGGTGGTGCCCACGGAAACTTCTGAATTAAGGCGAATAACAAACTGGAAGTCAGTACGAAGAAGCTACAATTGGAGTTATATTATTTTGGGTCCAGTTAAAAGGCACGCTGGACCAACTGTAAACGGGAAAGTGCATGGCAGCTAATGTCATTTAAGAAAAAAAGAAAGAAAACTTGCATTACAGTAGCCCAAACATGATTTAAAAGATTTAAAAAAGGCTTGACTTTGGATAAGAACCTTAGATGATAAACCCAGATTTGATGCCGAAGTACCCAGCTCTGAAATGTATCTGGGTGTTTTTCCTTTTCTGACACATTCAGCTTGAAACAGGACCATAAAAAAATGAAATTGACTTTCCTGTGGACAAGTAATGGATTGAAACGAGTCAGAAACAATTTGAAACAAGTAATATCATTTGGAATTGTCAAATAAATAACTTCAAGCTGTAGGCAAAATAGATACCGTAGATATCCCCTCTTTCGCAGCGCCTACTTTCGCCACACATGCAGTGAAGAATGTGAAGTGTTTTGTTTGCCATGCAGACGGATGCTAGTATTTATTCTCATTTGTTCGTAGCCTAATCAGCGCAGGATTGGGCTTGTGGGCTTCCCCAGCGTGAAGATGGATTTCCTGCTTCTTTAGCCATTTGCACCCGAGAGATACCCCCGGGATAAAATATGTATTAGTTGTTTTTTTTATCTGCAAACCCTCCCCAACGCCACCACAACCCCTGTTTCTCTCTTTGCAATTGTACCACTTTGGATGACAAAAAACCCTGAGAAAGAAAGCCGGGATTGGAATTGTGCGAAGGATGGTATATATTTGAATTTTGCGAATCTACTTACGAAAGGATATCTACAATGCATACATACACAGCTTGGAGCAATATTGTGCGAACCCTGCGACCGTATTGCAATCCCATACTTCATTTTACCACCAAGTCGGCAAGTAAAACCATTTAGTCAACTCAAATTCCTCTTCCTCCATTCTAATTCCCTCCCTTTCTCCACACAGTTTTTTTTTTCCTCTTCTCTCGCCACTGACAGGCCTTGGGTTTTCAAGAGAAGAAAGCGGGCATTAATTAAGACAGTGCCAGCTGTAATTTTCTGGGGAAGTAAATTTCTGCACAACTAAAGGTTACGGGGACCTTTTCACTGTCAGAATTTACTACAGCCCGTGAATGTTAATGCAGCTAATGAAGACATGCTCTCACAGCCTGAACTTAAAAACTAGCAGTGGTAAGAGAGAGAGCGAAAGGGAGAGAGGGAGGAGAGGAGAACCAGAAGAGGAAGATGGATGGGTAAAATGGAGGCCCGAACTGGACTGGATATGATTTTGATTTTGGTAAATCATGGAATACTTTATCCATTGTGTAATTGAGCCGCGACAAGCAGAACTATGAATGCAAGTACAGTTTCTTCAGAACAGGCATCTGGTGTGATGCACAGTGGGTTGGTGGAAGTGCATGGCAACTTTTCTGCTTTGTCGTTGTGAGTTTGGAGTCTAACGATGTGTTACGTTTCCTGTCAAATTACAATAACCAAAGGTATACATGAAAGAATAAACCGTTGATGACTCGTGACACGTAGCATGGTAGAGATCACCTTGATCCAGCTTTAGTTTTACTGTAATTACACAATTCAATCAACAGATAAAACATTCTTTTGAATGGTCAAAAGTCTTCCTAATCTCAATTATACCAGGAAGTGGAAACCCACAGTTTTTACCCACAGTAGATTTCCCGTTCATTTTTCAAGTTCCAAGTTGTAAAAAAAATATTTTTTTAATTAAAATAATTAAATAATTAAAATTTTAAATGTCAATTTTTTTTAACTAGTCAGCTATGCGGCATGGTGGCCGAGTGGTTAGCACTCTCACCTTACTGCAAGAAGGGTGCAGGTTCAACTGGCAGGCTAGTGTGCACTATTCACAGGAAAATATTAGTTTCTGGAGAAACTGCAGATGGAAATTGTCTTTCATAGCTATAATCTGGTGAAAACATCTTTATCCATAGGCATTATGTCATTGTGTGTAGTCCTGTTGAATAAATAAATAACTGTATGTCCAACTTCACTGATGCCTTTTTGTTGCATTTGCTTCTTTTGTTTTCTCTGTCTTGTTATATGTCTATGTTGTAGACATTACCACACTGGCTGATTATTCTCCGAAGTGCCAATTAAGTCTGAGCTTCATTGTCGATGTTGCTTGTTTCAGACTCTCTGGTCTTCTATCAAAGTGCAATAACTTCCATGTATGTGTAAAGGTGAATTTAATAACAATGTAATACCTTTTTGATTGCAAATAACTGTCCATATCCCCTCCATCAAGCATGAAGAGACAATGCATTCTCACAATATGAAGTTCATATTTGGTCTTGTTGAGTAGAGTTTGTTGAGTTTGCATGACTTTCGCTTGCTGACTCCATCACCTTGACCCAGAATGCAGCAGACAGTGGTGGATGGCCCGGATGTTGCGGGCGCCTCCGTTTGCCTTGGTTCAGAGCTGGCGTTCATGATGAATGAATGCCTCTAAATGGCTCTGATCTAGATAACAAATCCTGCTACAGCGGAGGCCAGGTGGACGCGCCCAAAACGGCACAAAGACAATAAAGTATTCTCCAAAAACTTTAACCCGAGATGAATTTAATCGGTACAATTGTGTTCTTGTTTGAAAATGAGCTCATGTTTGGTTGGTTAAGCAGTGGTAGGGACAAGAAATCCTGTTCAATATCCATGTACTTGAGGTTTAATGAATAGTGGACGGAATAGAAAGAATGTAGTGCTTAGACTCTGCCATGTAAAGATGTCAATGATGTGATGAAGCGGTGTAATGATGGACAATGGAGCTCAACGGTCTTCCAAAACACTTTGAAGTTCGCTGCAGTTCCGAAAGCACAATTCTCACTAATTTTTGCCATATGGGGATTAGGAAAAATTCAAATATTAAGAGCTCAAAGGCATGACCGAGCTCTGTGGCGAGTAATGTCCGTCTTTCAGTCCAAAAAAACACAAAAATGTTTCAATAACTAAAGTTTTATGTCGGTCTTATGCTCATTACTTACCAAATATATAGCTGATTGGTACCAAGCAAACTTTCAAACGTTATTATTATTATTTTTTCTCTATGGGAAAAAATTAATGGAAAATGTTGAGCTCCATTGTGGCGGAGACGGGTGGAGTTTGTGAGGAGGCTGAGGAAAGTGAAACAAAAACATATACTGTATATTTATATTCATGGGTTTCAACTTCCTGTTATAGGAAACATTTTGAGGACATATCACCATTCAGAAGCTATAATGTTTAGGTTTTAAAAATTATTTATTGCTCCAGTGATGGTCAGATTTATTCATCACTCTGAAACCCATGTTAATCCTCATATTTTGACATGACATCTGTGTATCTTTATTTACTATATATAATCTACAGGTGTACTGCACATTTAGAATCATGAAAACAATATGTGTTATCAATTAAAACAATAAACTAAGCATTTTCATAAGACTCATGGGCTGCATTCACACTTGTCCTGGCTTGAACTTGGTTTGGTCCAAGTAGGGGTCGACCATAATGACAAAAATGAAAAACTCAATGTTTTTGGGGGGTCCTAATAACAATAATCCGACGATATTATGTCAGTCTAAGAGAATTTTGTTAAAACATGCCTTTAAATGTATTTGTTCAGGTTTAATTGTCAAATTGGTAAAAGTGCAGAAGAATCATCCCATACACCTTGTTCCAAAGATTACAAGATTACTTTTTTTTCCATTTTTATTTGAGATCAGCTCCTTTAACATTATTCTTGAATGATATACTTGATATTTTTGCATGTCTTCAAAACAGCATTCATGATCTTTTCTAAATGTTGACACATTTCTCAGCTCTAGTCCTGATATAGATGTGATTTGGTTCTGTTGTAGTCCTTGTTAAGGTCTTTTTGGATTGGTGTGTGTAACAGGTTTTGACTACAAAATTCCCGCCACACGTGTCATTTTTTCATTCGACGCGCTCGGATCGACAGATAAAACCCCACTTTTTCCTCCTAAATCCCAAACTCCTTCCATTCCACAAGTCCCGGAATAACGTTAAATCTATGGCCTTTGAGAAAACCCATTTACAAGTCTTTCTCGCGGCCATTCGTCATCACAGATTGTAATGTTATCTCCGAGCCTCGAGTCCACTCACAAACAAACTCATCTGGCTGATAACAGACGAAATGAACACAATAATGCAAAGTGATACGAGGGTGAAAGAGCAGAATATACGGAGTCAGTGCGCACCGCGTAGATCAATGACAAGGTCCGCGAGTCTGGAGGAGCTGGCAGACCTGAGCTAGTCCTGCAGAAAAGGAGGATTTGACCCCAGGCTAGAGAATAATTTCACTTTCCCTCAGATCAGTTTAAAAAATCTCTCGCTGTCACGGCCTGGCAGATTTATACAAATTAATGGCCTTTAGTTGAAAATCTTGCAGCGCTTGGGTTATTAATTGTTAAAGTGCATACATTAAACAAAATGAGCAAAAAGTCATTTTCATAAATTATCTCGTACTAAAAAAAAAAAAAAACTTTGTAGGTAAAAGAAACTGTGGCCTGGGTTTCGCTCGGGAAGTATTAAACAGCAACAAGGTTTATGAAGAAAGTGTGTGGAGAAATGTGCTCAAATCTGACTTTATAAATGGATTCATTTTGAAGTGGAATACTCAATGAATGAGAGATGTCTGAAAAGGAAATTCTGAAATTTTCAAATGAACTGATAATTAGTGACAGCGTTTGAAAAGACTTTGATTTATTCCATCCTGATTATTTCACCAAAGAACGAATCATTGAGAGGAATGACCAAGACTCAGGGCGTTTTTTGATATCAACAGAAACTTTGTCTAACAATAAAAAATGAATGAATAAATTAAAACAAATGCATAAAGAAAGAAAGAAAAGAAAGACAGGACAAATGACACACAAAAACGTATCATATTATCAATCATATTATGTCACCTATTTCCATTTTTTTTTTAGATAAATTTCATGCCAGTTTTCTTTATTTTATTATTTTTTCATGTGTTACAATAAGGTTCTTTAGTAAACTATTTAAAAGGTGTGAATAGGCACTAGTTTTTTTTTTATATATAAGCTCTATCTTAGTGTAATTAAGCAGCAAAATGTGTACATGGTTTATTAACATTTATAGTGTATTGTAAGCCATCTACAAATACTAGTAATTGTGCTTGTATACAAATAACTAGTGCTTATTAACACCTTAGAAACAGTTTACTAAGGAACCTTTTAGTTGCATGAGTAAATTCTAAAACTGCATTAAAGATACTTCAGTTCACATTCAAAACTAGAGACAAAAAGTGCGTATAAAATGACAAACTGCACGTCTTGCACAAAAAAAAAAAAATCAATTCATTTGGGCGTTTAAATACAGACGATTTCTGAAAACGTCTGTAGCTCCCGACTCGCACAAAGGGCTGTTGAATTTCACGTGGAGTGTTCCGATACATCCTTCAAAGTGTTCTCTTTTCCGAGCAAATCCCCGGGACACACTCGTCCCCCCCTCTCGCCCTCTCCCCTCGCATGGACACTTTGTGGGCTGAGTGATACTTGAGGTGTCACTGCTCCTTCTGCGGGGGATAGAGCGCCAGGAAAGGGGGAGAAAGAAGGTGCGATGAGATGTTATTTCCCAAATTTGGCCCCTAGGACAAAGGACAGGCCTGTTTGATATTCATCTCTCCGCCGGTGGCGCACTGGTGGGGCAGACTGTGAAAATCTATTCACTATGATAATGAACAAATTGTCATACATTGGGCCCTGTCTCCCCTTGACAGTGATAGTTATCAAAGTGAGAGATCGAGCCAAAGGTGTGTGTGAGAGGGAGAGAGTGTGAAAGAAAGAGAGACAGAGAGAGTGAAAGAGGACAGGGGGAGTAATAGAGAAGGAAAAAGGAGAGGGGTAATAAGGGAGAGAGAAAGAAAGAGAGAGTGGTGGGAAAAGAGAGTGAACAGTGAAAGAGTCAAAAGAGAGTATAAAAGAGAAGGGAAAAAGAGGAGTGTTAGAGAGAGAAAGAGAGAGAGTGTGAAAGAATGAGAGACAGAGAGAGGGGAGAGTGAAAGAGGACAGGGGGAGTAATAGAGAAGGAAAAGGGAGAGAGGTAATAAGGGTGAGAGAGAGAAAGAAAGAGAGAGTGGTGGGAAAAGAGAGTGAAGAGTGAAAGAGTCAAAAGAGAGTGATAGAGAAGGGAAAATAGAGGAGTGTGAAAGGAGACAGAAAGAAAGAGAGAGAGAGTGAGGAGTGAAAGAGGAAAAGGGGAGTATCAGAGAAGGAAAAAAGAGAGGGGTAATAAGGGTGAGAGAGAGAGAAAGAGAGGAAAAAGAGTAATAGAGGAAAAAAGGAGAGAAGTGATAAGGGAGTGGGAAAAGAGAGAAAGGTGGAGATAAAGCAGACAGATAGATAGAGCGTGAATAGAGGAAAGACAGAAAAAGAGGGGGGATAGAAAAGAGTGAGAGATGGAAAGAGATGAAGCCAAGAGAAAAGACAGCGAAGAGAGAAAGACGAACTAGAGGAGACACTGAGAGAGTGAGAGAGAGAGGAAATTAAAAAAGAGGAAAGGGGAAAAAAAAGGAATGAAAAAGAGAGAATGAATAGAAAAAAGGTGAAAGAGAGAAGGAAAGAAGGGTTACATTTAGAAAAGAGGAAAGGAATGAGAGAAGAAAGAAAGACAAAAGAGGGAAAAAGAAAGGATGGATACCAAGAGAGAGAAAGAAAAAATGAAAAAGTAACGACGAAGGAGAGAGAGAGAAGGAAGAGGAAAGAAAGAAAAACAGAGGAGAATATAACAAATAAAATAGGGAGGGAAGAGAAAATGAAAATGAGAGAAAAGTAAAAGGGGTTAAGGAAGAGAGAGGAGGGAGGGGGAAGATTAAAGAGGAGAAAGGAACGAAATGAACGAGAGGGAGAGACAAAGCGAACAAAAAGCGAGAAAAGAATGAAATAAGATAAAACTTAGAAAGAAACTTAGAAAGAAAAAAAAAAGAGAGAACGAGAGGTGTGTAAGGAAGAAAGACGAGAGGAGAGACAGACACACAAATAGAGAGACGGAAAAAACAGCAAGAGCTAGAGAGCTGCACAGATTGTCTGAGGCTCCGGAGCGCTCCTGTCAGTCCAGAGACAAGCCTCCTGGCAGGGAGCGCCTGTCATGTCACCGCCTCACTCTTTAACCCTGTCAGATCTGATTGATACGAACAGCGCTGAGATCTGTGTGGTCGACCAAACCCACCTGATGAACCCAGTGTGCGGGACTGTTTTGTATATGGAGAGAGGGTTCACACGGCAATTAAAATGTGACTCAAATCAAATTTTTTTTTTTTTCAAATTCACTTTATTGAAAATAAAATATTGAAAAAGCACAGTTAAAATATGTTTAAAAGCACACTTGGCGTCTTTCTCTAATGCACAAAAGCCAATGAGATTCTTAGCTCACAGAACCATATTTTAAAAAGTTAGTTAGTTAGTTTAGTTCAGTTTAGTCCTTATTTAAAAAAACAAAAACAAATAGGTGTGTGAAATCTTTTGTCTTCTTTATGCTTACTCTATGTGATAATATATATAATGTGACGTCTGTTATTGAGTGACATAGACCCTTTAAAATGTGATGTCATAAAAATTCCGGAGTTGAAGCAACTGGAGGCGAAATTAAGTTGACTGTAAATTTTTCAATGATTCGCTCACATTAGATCTAAATTCTACTGGTTTAAGTGTTTGTGTTGGGGAAAAAGCAACACATTTGAATTTCCAGGGTAAAAATGTCCGTTAGTTTGCTTTTCTATAACAAACGATGGACAAAATACAATTTTCTAGCCTTAAAATTGTATTTTAGTTTCAAAAGAATCAAATGCCTATGCATAGTATCTAATATATCTCTGGATAAAATGAAAAATGATCGTGGGCTCAACATTTTCTGAGTATTTTTCGAGTAAAACCCATAAATCTGGATTGTTCCTTCATCAAAAATGCAAAGAGTTGATCATAATTTCCTAAAACATAATAATAAATGTGTTTAAACCAGCTCTGATGTCACTCACATGTGTCTGAGTGCTTTTCATTTTCCAAAATCACCTCAATTTTTCATATTTTGAGGTTAATCCCAGTTTCTCCAGTGAAATCCCATTCTGTTCCACTTCACTTTTACCTCCATTCTGAATTCAGAATGTTTTTGTTTACACACTTTTAAAGGGTCTCTTTACTGACCTCAAACCTCCCCAGAATCTCTTCATTATGTCATATATCTTTTCTCCATGTTTGTTTGCTCCCTATGTGCTTTTTATCTGCTCGAACGTAAAGTTGATATGTCAATGTCAATGTCAAAAGTATTCATAAAGCACATTCAAAACAACCTCAGGTGACCAAAGAGCTGTACAGGCAGTTAGACATGATAATAATAAACAGAGTGAGAGTAAAAGAGAGTAAAAGATAATAGAACAAATAAAATACGATGAATCAAATCAAGTTACATAAGATGACGGGGCAGGCTGTTCCATAGTTTACGGGCCACAACAGTCCGGAGCTGTCCGGTGCTGGTGTGGGAGGAGAGTCCGGCTGCAGCAGTTCTAACAGGCACAGTGCTGCTGAACTGACATAGAACCCCAAAAATGTACTGTATGTAACTTAACTTTACATAACACCAGATCTGGCAATTTTTAAGTGGTTAAGTGGTTAAAACTCTTTGGATGGAACTAAACAAACTAGTTAAAACACACGTGCTTCATGAGTGCGTGGACCACATGGACCAAACGGACTGGGTTCATTCAGTTTAAGGCAAAAGAAGGAGCCACTGATGTTAGGATTATAGCGTACCAAATTAATGGTACGCTATAACTGTAGTGCGTTACTGTCACAGAAGAAAGATACTTGTTGAGAGTTGTTTGATTTAAAGTTGAGCTAAACACGTGTGAAAAGAGAATGTTGTGAATGGAGCCAGGAGCCAGATTCTATGAACAAATCTTCCAAAAATGAACCCACATACTCCTCTGAGCTCTGACAGCATCATTTAACACACACAAAAACACATTGCTAAACCCAAAACTAAACCTGGATCAGATCAGGACTAATTCCAAACCACAACCCAAAGTCCACATTCAGACTAAAATGATATCAATTTAGGTCTAAGTAATGTCAGGTCCATGTTCCATTTCTTGTACAGCGTCGATTCAGTCCTCAGTGGTTGGTCGCTGAGGTTTAAGCCACTTGTCATTGCTTTTTTACTTGAATGTAATGAGTCATGTCTTGTTATTAGTGTTCTTGTTAAAGCCGTCCAGTGCTACTTTACCCAGACACATGCTATCTGACAGAGGGAAAGCATTGAGTCAGTTTGTGCCTGAAGTTGCATGAAGTGCTGGAGAAGACAGAACCAGGAGTTGTGCTCTCCAAATATTTGTCATCTTTATCCTTTCCTTAAATAGACAAAGGTTTATGTTTTATCTTTGGCACACTTTCTTTTCCAAAATACAATTTCAGTTCAAAACCCTACTTTATTTGCACTTTCTTGCTATTGTCTGGCAAGTTTATTGTTAAATTATGTTTCATTTCTGCCTTTTCCAGTGAAGAAATGTGGCATCTGAAGGATTTGATGGAAGTTGAATCAGTCAGATGTGCAGTTGTGTCGAGGAGCTGTTGTGTTTTCAGTGTGGTTGTTCTCTTTTTGCGATGGCAGACCAGGTTGAGAGAGTGGCTTTGGTGTATTTGTCTTACAAACAACGGAGGCAAACATTGGGTCCAACAGAAACATCAGAAGTAATCAGAGTTTGGTGAATATCATTATTTGCTACAAGAGCTGCGACTGGATGACCACCGCTATCAGCGTAGGTACATCACTACACTGTAAGCTCTGATTGTCGGCCGCCAAAAGTTGAGCTCTGTTCAACTTTGGATGGCTCGGACACTTTAGACGCACGACCGGGACATTGGACATAAAAACGCACTGGATGTGCTGCCTTGGACGCCCAAAACACCCTGGATGCACCATAAGAGTTGTGAAAAATGCAGTGTATGTTTTGTAGGTAAGAAATGCATGAGGGACCAATGCTATTGCCAAAGAGTTGAAAATGAACTAGTTCTGTTTTTCACGTTTTAAGACTGTAAATATATATAGGTACAGCACCTTTAATAATCTGTCTGTTCATTTTAATTAAGCATTTGTTCAAGCTAATTAAAGCAAGTAAGTTCAAGCATTTGTTTTTAAAGCTAATTAAGGTGCTTATTATAAAGCGGTATCACATGACAACCTCTCATTGATCCCAGTGGTAATGGTTAAAGATGCGCTATGTAACTTTTCTTGTGCAAAGTCTGCTTGTTTTGCATATATTACTTTGTTTGAACTGTTCTACAATATTGCATCAAGGTAAAACAATAATAAAATAAAACGTGACCCAGTAGCGAACAACTGTTTGTAAGTTTAATGCCATACAGACGAACATTTCAGGCGAAGCAATGACTACAGTGTTTACGTTTATTTACTCATCATGTAAATGTAAATAAACAGTTGGAAATGATCATAGTTCATTGCTAACATCACAAGTGCACAATCGTCCCCATAAACACTTTTCACGGACAACATTACGGATAATCACCCGCACTTCAAATACGTTTTCAACCATCGAGTAATACAATCATTTGACTGATATTGCAATTTATATTTTCAAGGAAAGAACACGCCGCAGTAAAAATATTTGTACAGCACTTGGCGCACCTGTACCTGGTGATTGCATCGACCGTGATGGCCTGAATACGGCAGCGACGCGGTGATGAGTGTCTGCGCGTCCTCGTCAGAAGTGTGTCACCTGTTATGTAATTTGCATGTCATTACCATAGCCATGCCCACGGGCTCCGGGGTCAGGCTGGGGCCAAAGTCGAGTCTGCGGGATGATCGGATCAGAGCTCACATCCAGACAGTGCGCTCACCAGAGGGAGTCTATAATTGGACAGGGCACACTGCACTAGTTTTACCTGAGCACAGACCCTTCATTTACATAGGTTTAATATATAGCTTTGTGGACGTGAGACCGGATTTGGAGATAAAGTTTGGGAAGAAAGCAGATTAAAGGTTAGGTCCGCAAAGGGTACGATATCCAAAATTGGTTTTGAAGTGCGCGGTCTTTCTGAAAAGCGTCAAAAACCTGATCGTTTTCTGATTTCTGGAGTTATAACAGACTTTTGAAATGTCTCGCAAACAGTAAACAGACGTGGGTGATTTGGGTTAGGGTGTAGTATTTACAAAAAATAAATGAATAAAAACAGGCGCAAACTAATGTGGCAGAGAGGAAATGAGAATGAAAGAGATAAATTAATGATTGATGATGAAAGGGGAAACATGACAAAAACAAAAATAGTATTCCGTAAAAAGGCAGTCTAGCATGACCCCTTTTGGTTTTTCACAGTTTGCGATGTTTGGAGGCTAACGCTAACTCTCCCATTGAACATGTATTACTGCTAACTCCAGGAATGGTATCAGGCTAATGGAACGCATCATTTTGCTTACAAACATTCCAGACAAAGCAAAAATATCTCCATGGAGACAGACGCCCAACAGAACAGTAACATAATGCAGCTGAAGGCGAGATACTACAGGCAAAACTCTTTTTTTTTTTTGGACAGTTTGCTTTCTCAACATATCGGCTTTCATGTGGAAACAACAAACTTGTCCAATCTGCTCCTAAAGATGATTTTTTGTTTAGGGTTTAATCCGCTCCATCCATAGATTTCTCTGGGACATTGTAAATTCAAAGGCCATTTTCTTAATGGCGTTTTTCTCCCCTCGGGACATAAGGATCAGCACTAAATCCCACACACCAAACTGCACAGTCTTGGAAGCAAGAAGATTTTGACGAAACGTACAGAAGGATTTTTTGATATCTAATTCTAAAACTGAGTTATTGAAGTTTTAAGTCAAAAAAATTTGAGACATTTTTAGGACAATTTTCAGTCCAATCTAGTGTACTTAAAACCTAAATAAGAAATCCAAAATCCCCTCTGTACATTTTTTGTAACTAATATGTGTACAAAATGAACCAAGAAATTGTCAAATTTTCAGTTTTAAATGTCCCAAATACGTGCATTTTTGGGCAATTAAAAAAAAAAAAAAAAAGCCTTATTGCCGCATGAAAATATGACATGATGAAAAACTTATATATAATGTAATATATTACAATATATAATATATACTTGTAATATATATTTCTTCTTACTTTTATGTGAGCAAGTTTCAAATTGATATCTTTAAATTTCATATTTTTTCCTATTCACCTGTAGTGTCTCATCTTAAAGGACAAATATTGTGCACTATTTGTATTGTTATTGGTCTTTAAACATTCTCTTGAGCATCTTTACTTTGACATCTTATGTTTTAGAAGTAAAAATAAAATGTTTTAAAAATGTAAATGTACAAAGAAAAAATTAACTTATCTGTGGCTCCACATGCTGGCTGCAGAGGCAAATGCACGTGTGTCTATACACAATGGTCTGATGCTGCCAAGCTGTCATGGAGTTACAGTCATGTTTAGACAGCAGAAATGCTCAGAGCGAGTCTGCGATGATTTAAGGACTTAAAACAGCTTAAGATTTTCCGATAAGTGATGTCTAAAATCTGTAAAAACGTCATTGATTAAGGGAGTTCAGCAAGGATTGTTTTT
Organism: Rhinogobius similis; assembly: GCA_019453435.1. Lineage (NCBI taxonomy): Eukaryota > Metazoa > Chordata > Actinopteri > Gobiiformes > Gobiidae > Rhinogobius > Rhinogobius similis. Next base: position 9,961,086 of record CM033621.1, on the reverse strand, counting down.
GAGAGTTGGAGAGGAGGATATTTTCTTACCAGCATTTCTCAAAATAGAGTGAATGCAGCTAAATGCTACTCCAGGTATGTTTTTGATGATGGAACATTGTTTGAACATGGTTTAAAACTCAAAAAAGTCACTGCAGCAGAATAAGTGTCCTTTAAATAAAGTACTGCATTTGCACTCTTCTCTTTAAAAGTCAATGTTGTAATGATTATTCATGTTTTTACGTGTTTGTATTTCGATTTCATTGCATCTGTTCTTGTTAAATGAAGCACTTTGAAGTGGAAAAATCCAGTCTGTCTGCACAAACCTTTATATCTAAACAACACTTATTTACCTCTAATACACTGCATGCTTGACATTCTCATTTACAACAGCTTTACCATAGTCCTTTTCCATAGAACAAATCCTACACATGCTTAGGTCACCACCATCCTCCGACAACCTGCTTTTTTTGTGTGCGGTGCCCGCCGCGATGCCCTTGAACACACAAAGCTGTTCTAAGTGGGTACGCTCCGGAGAGCATGAAGTAAATTACCCAGAGGAAATAAGTAAAAAAACAACAGCAATAACGGCAAAGCTGTAGGTGGCTCTTGCTTGATACTCTACATAAATCATCCTAATGCCTGACTTAAAATCTGTGCATACTTAAACAGCCAGCAGTGGAGGGCGATCAACAGGGAGAACAAACACACCAGCTATAGCTGCAGACACTATGGACAAGTTTGTGTTAGAACGGCATACGATAGCGACTAAAATTATATTGTTTTTAATGATTAGATGATGGTTTTGCAATCCATTAGAAAAGGATCAACTTAGACTAAACTCAGAGAAAAGAAAACTGGTGTAAACACAGTCGAAATGTTTGTTGATGATAAAATAATGCACAAAAAGTGATAGAAAAGCAGAAAAATATCTTTCACTTTATTCATCTGAGACTGTCCCCACACACAAAAAAGAACGTATTTTGTTGTTTATTAGATTTCAAATTGTAACATAAAATGATGTTATATGCCAAACAGCACCCCTGGAGGCGGGCGGTCTAAATTATTGAATTGAAAATGTAAAAACAGAACACAAGATGGTATAATTCCAGACTTGCAAATGTCCAATTTGTAGCATAGATCCAGGGAAAATCTCTTTTCTGATGATAACATCCACACATGCTGGTCACAAATGTGGAGCAAAATCCTCAGACTTAGTGCTAAACTTCTCGGGTTTGTGTTTAAGTTCCTGACAGAAAGTGACATCATTTTTTACTATAGTCAAGGAATTCGTGATGATGAAGTAAGAACATATAAATTAATTACTTACAATACAAATTTCCAACGTTACATTTGGCTCTACAGTAATACATCTGCATGCAAAAACAAAATGTAACTGTTCAAAATAGAAAACTGTAGATGCGCTGTTTCTTACTGCGAGTCTTTATTTAACACACTACACACTACAACAGGTGACACAAAGCTCTATTTTTATTTTATATTTTTAATAAAAAAGAGCCATAATTAAAAAGTTCATTTGCAAAAATAGATATGTGCCATTTGAAAAAAAAAAGTCTAAGGCTTATAACTTACTCTGTATCTATCTGTTTTTCAGTATTTTTACAATTTATTCAAGTGCAATAAAAGTATTGTTTAATCCTTTTTTTTTTTGAGAAAATCCACTTAACTCCTGTTATTAATCATATGCGTCGAGGATGATATCAAAGAGAAAGAAGCTTTGTGACATATCTTCAAATCGGAGATATCTGTTTTTGCAAATTAAATCTCCAATCATAAAAAAAAGATAAGCAAGGACACTGTTTTGGAATACAACGCAATTTGATGTTTTCGGGGATCTAACAAAACTCCCAAATATGACGTTTTGACAGCATGTTTTTTAATCTGAATATCTTATCTGTCCATCTTCAAAATCTTCCACCATATAGTCTGTGCTCTGGAGACATATCGCTCACCTCAGTGAATGGACGGACACGCAAAAAAACAACCAGATTTTGTCCGATTTTGTGCGTTTTTAATGTTCTTCTGTATCATTTCCCGAAGTGGTCCATTTGTTTCCAGGCTGATGTCTTGAGCTGAGTGGGAGCATGTATCATTTGATCCGGACAAACAAGGACACAGAGCACATCTGCACTACGTTTGGTTTCGGCGGACATTAATCTCAGCTTCAAAGGCAAGTCTGGGGCACTCACTAAAACGCACTGATGTCGGCAATATATTTTTGCCCTAAATACAAATATCAAACATCTGCGTTGTTTTATGTCATGCCGCAATTTACCATTAACTGTTCATGATGGCGATTGTATATTTTATTAATGCTATAATAAAAACGGGTGAGATACATTGCTTTACAGTAATATTGCCACCATTTGATGATGAAAAAAACATGGCTTTCAGACTAATTATTGTTTCAACCTTTAAAAAAAGAGAAAAAAAAATCACATTATCAGTTAATTATTGGTTATATGTATTGGTATATAATAGAAAAATACATTTCAACAACTAAAAACACATTGATGGGCATAAGAATGGACAATATGCTATTTCATGTCACTTTTTAAATTGTTTTTAGCAGTTTAGATCACGTTATTTATCACAATTCAAGTACACCTCACTACTTTTGTGATGGTCTGTCACCTGCTTGTCTCCATGGAGAAATGTATCTGGAATGTTTCACAGTATGGCATTAAACTTCTGGAGACGAGCAGATGATATCACAAAGTATCTGAGCATGAAAGAGGTGGAATAAGTCTGTGTTTATGGTCATATCAACCATTTCTATTTTATTTTTGGTGGAAGATGAATTCCATTTTGTGTTTTACTGTCCACTGTGTAACAAACGGATAGATTTGTTTGTATGTCATGATCCAACAGAAAAATCCTGACTTGTTTTGGCGACCTGAAGGCGAAATTGTGTAGTAGTTATTTGAAAATTATGTTTTGTGTGGAAACCTTTGTAGTGAAGGCCTGGGCATTAAGACAAAATAATTTGCATCCTGAGATAATTTGATTCAGTTGTGATTATGTTGGACATTGTTTGTTTTGCCAATGGCGGACATCTTTTTTTGACAAATGTTGATAGTATAAGTGCATGTGGGCTGGGCACATTCATTCAGGACATATACCATTCACAACTTTCATTTCTTATTTACTTGGGGTCAAATTATTGTTATTATTATTATTATTATTTTTTTATTTTTTTTTTTAGCCAAAATAGATATCCAATGTTTGACTTTTTATTGATTTTTTTCATGTTGTTTGCCAATACTGTATCAAGGTTAAGAAATCAATGTAAAGCTGAAGGACAGTTATCCCACATACTATACATGTGGAAAACAAACTGAACATTACACACGGGCACACACTGACTGAAAAAAAAAAAAAAGACAAAATAAGCACTACACTACGTATATACAGCTTCTTATTTTTTTTTTTCTTATTTAAACCAATACTGAAATATACAGAATTTCTAAAAAAAAAAAAAAAAAAAGATAAGATAAATACATTATATTAGTATCAGCTCTGATACACTGTGTTTAATAAATCAGACTCTATTTATAAAGCGCTTTTCATACAAAGATTATACAACAAAGTGCTTTACATATTCACAAGACCACTGTGTCCCAAGCACACACACACACAATAAAATAACTGACATGAGACTGAATACAGATGACAGGAGTCTAGATTCAGAAGCTCTAAAAATCTGCAAAACAAAACAAAACAAAAAAGTTGTCGAGTCGCGGGGTACAAAAGTCTCCAGTAGCAAAGGTAGAAAATAGCAATAGCAAATGGCAAAGTTGGCAAATCTGATCCAGCTTGACATTGCCCTTGATAATATTTCATTGATTATGTGTTGGAGGTTAGGTGCGAGCAGCTCAAATTGGCCAGAGGATATCGGAGAGAGACAGTTTATATGAAATGTTGACGGGGGAGAACAGCAAGTTGTTACTGACTGACAGTGACAGGCAGGTTATAGGACCGAGAAACGAGGAAATAAAATGCTTGTCATTGAATCTACACTTGAATCCCTGAATACAATGCCGCATTTGACAAACAAAATCCCCAAAACTATGCTTTTCCTCCCTGCAGTGTTGCTAGCATCCTTTACAAAAGACTTCGCTGACGCATTTCTAGCCAAATTCCTGCCGACAACGCCAAATGTAACAAACACTTTCACACTGCACTCTCCGCCTGTCTGGCTTCTGTTTTTTTTTTTTTTTTTTTAATCTACACCAGAGATTTGCCTGTGGAGTAAGACATTTTCACTCAACACATGCGCAAATGTATTTTCGTATTCCAAGCAAAATTATTTAGCAACTACTCTCTCTGAAATGTGTTGAATTCAGTGAAATATTCTACATTACATAATCTGGTAACAACAATTTAGTTTGAGATTATAATTCTGAATTCAGGTAATTTTAAGAAAGGCTAGCTATTGAATTTTTGCGTCGTTGACACTGCCCTTGATAATATTTCATTGATTATGTGCTGGAGGTTAGTTGCAAGCAGCTCAAATTGGCCAGAGGATATTGGAGCGAGAGATAGAGTTTATATAAATTGTTGACGGGGGAGAACAGCAAGTTGTTACTGACTGACATTGACAGACGGGTTAGGAAATAAAATGCTTGTCGTTGAACGCGATGCTACTTTTGACAAACAAAATCCCCAAACTATGCTTTTCCTGCTTGCAGTTTTGCTAGCGTCATTCGCAAAAGACTTCCTTGACGCTCCTCTGTCCAAAGTTCCTGCCAGACAACGCCAAATGTAACAAATGCTTCCTGCACTCGCCTCTCCACCTGCCTGGCTCGGTGAAGCTTTTTCTTTTTTTTTTTTTTCGCAGTCGGGATTCTTGTCACAAATAAACACGCGGTGCCCTTAAGGAGATGACGGCTCGTGTCACCAGGCAGAGGGCCCTGCTACACGCCGGGATATAAATCTACACCAGAGATACAGAAAGTACATGATGAATTAAGCCAGCGCATATAAATTCTTAAGAGCCTCCATTTTAATGCTGGTCATTATTCAACAAATTTTTCTAAGAAATGCCACATGGGCAGGAACAAGTAATTAGGGCTAGAAAAGTGAAACTGTCACCCGTAATGGTTTACTCCGCCGCCTCACCTTATCAAGGGAGGGTGGTGGTGGTGATGGGTGGGGGATGATGGGAGGGACGCGGAGCTCCATGGGGCCGCACTGTAGCTACCAAACTGCCATTAGGCCAATTCTGAAGACTAACTGTTCAGGAGGTGCAAATCTAGCCACGCTCTCCTCGGTGCATTCAAAAGCATTGTTAAAGGGGATGTTGTTTTTTCCCGTTCTCTTCTCCCTCTCTCAGTTTCTCTCTGTCTTTAACGCACTCTCCCTCCTCTCAAATCGGCCAAGGCCTCAATAAATCTGCGGTCACGGGGGATATTGTTAGTGTTGGCCAAAGTACTATTAAAATGAAGGGAAATTTATGGATGACACTTTGTAACAATTAATCAGGAAATGTTGATTAATAAAGTTGGTCGGTTATTCTCCAGAAAGCGAGGGCATTGTCAGGCTGATCATTTTATTCATTATTTTTGATTAATGTACCCAGATATCCGGAGTCTAAGAGAAGCGGGGGGGAAAGGGGGGAGAAAAAAAAAAAACATGTGGAGGGGAGGTTGCGAGGTAGTTATCCCGTATGCAAAATCATAAATAGTGAATGAATGTGTATACGAGCTTAACCTTGGCCGTGTCGAGGAGTCGCAGGGTGGTGGTCCAAACGCGCGAATTCAGCAAAATAAACTGTGAGTAGGGGATTAAGGAGGCGAAATGGGGGGAGGGAGGGAGGGAGGGAGGGAGGGGCGAGGGGAGGGAGGGGTGTTTGATGAACATCACCTCTCTGGACCTGTCCGTCTTCAGCTGGACGCCCATGATTAATTAGTTTGTTTAGATACTCAATTAGCCCAGCCATGCAAAGAAAAAGCATGGGGAGGGAGGGGTGGAGGGAGGAATGGAGGGTCAGGGAGGGAGGGAAGGGAGGGGCAAAAGAGGTGGGGGAGAGGAGAAAGTAGGAGAGATGAGATATGAAGGAAGAGGAGAAGTTAGCTATGTTTTTTTTTTCTGCATCTTCAGCTGATAATGCTCGCGGTGTACATCTGATAGCGTAAAGTGGATGTGATAAAAGTCTTCCATTATGGCCAAAGATGATCAAAATGAATTATTTGCCTTGTCTGCGCTCGCATCATGGAAATAAAAAGTTCGATCAGATTAACGTGTTGGCTAAAGAAGTTTGTAGCTTTTGGACAGAGCACTATGCACTATTTTTGTTAAAAGAAGCTTCCCCACTGCAACAGGGAGTGAGGCTTGTGTCGTCGACTTTGAACGGAGGTGGTTTGACCGTTAAACAGTTTCGTCGAATAGACTGAACCCCATGAGAAATGTGTAAAGACTTAAACAATGTCTGGATCAGGCTACAAAGGAGGTTTATCTGAACAAAGTTGGTTATCACCCTAACACTTCAATACAAAGAAGTTGCTTTAATATAAAGAACTGACTAACAGGATATGTCTGGCCTGTGCACAATGGCTGTGTTCTTGGGGAAGGCCTTCCACATTGCCAATGGGGACTGTAGATACTCTTCTGTCAGTCTGCCACAGGACACATGTATCTTACTGAGTAGTGTGACTAAAGAAACATTCCACGAAATACGTAAGTGGTGTTAGGTGCACTATTTCACTTTTCTGGAAGGAGCACCGCCACCTGATTGCCTCCTTATGTTATTGTTTTGCCCGGAATAATCCACAGTATGGAATTAATCGTAATTACCTTACATCTATTCATTTACAAGTGTTCAGAAAAAATAAATAAATAAATGAAACAATAAAAAGTTGCATTCTTACTGTGAATAAGATGTGCAACTTGACCTTGTGGTGTCACCTTGCTTGTCTCCATGGAGATAGATAAATTACTTATACGAGAAAACAGTTCTGTCTAGTTGGGTAAGAAAGTGTGAGAAAGACTAGACGTGGAATCAATTGATAATCGTTTTTAAAATCCCTATTATCAGACAGATATGTACCCACCCAGCACTTCCTGATATGAACTTCGAATTCTACTGTACACTGTGGAACATTTAAGGCAAAGCACTAACATCTCCGTAGCGACAAGCAGGTGGCAGGAAAGTTACACAGTACACCATTAATCCCAACGTAGTGCTATTATTTGATCTACTATGTCAACTTTAGCATAGGCATTGTAATTTAAAAGTATTGACATAATAAGCTAAACTTCAGCCTATGCCCTTTCATTCCTGTATTTGATTTATCCAATTGAAACATCCTGCTATTTTTACTTTATTTACCAAACTAAACTCTACTGTACAGTGAAAACAACTCCCACCGCATGAATATTAACACTATGCCGCCTCTTAAAAAGGTGAAAAGTGACATTTGACTCCGGCTGTCCGTCCAGTCAGTCACACCCGCGTAAAACGGTCAAGTGTTGAGTGCGTAGCGGTGGCGCTCGCTCAGTCACTCAGACGCTCTGCCTCTTTACGCCACATCGGATCTGCTCAAACCAGTGAAGAACACAAGTCTTCTCTCTCTCTGTCTTTTCTCCTTTGTTCTCCCTCCTCTTTCTCCCTCTCCTCCACTCTCTGCACACTGGGACAAATGGCTGCAGAGGGACCCGGGTGTCAGCATGTGCGTGTGTGTGCGTGCATGTGTGTGTGTCCGTGGGTTCTTATTGTGTTATGTGTGATAAAGTGCTGTGGCTGCAGAAATGTTTGTGTGACATGCTCTCGACAGTGGGAGTCCATTAGCTGCCTCTTTTGAGTCTCCTTGGCAGGTTATCACTCTCTTTCTCATGCACGCACGCACACACACGAATACACACATGCATATACGCACACTCGCCCCACGTGCGCACGCTAACGCACTTACGAGCTTCACAAACAAGACAGCTGCTGCATTTGTGGCACTTGTGTCCTAGCAACATGTGTCGGGTGGCGCTCCGGCGTTCAAAGTCACACAACGTGCTTTCGTAGGAGAAAAGCAAAGGCAAGCATGATGTAGAGTGAGATCTCGACAGTTGTTGCAAAGTTTAAAATTGTTGTTGTGTTGCTGATCTTTACTGAGGTGAGAAGATAAGCTTAAAATCATGATGAGGGCGGAGAAAGTTTTCAAATAAGTTGTTCCAAAATGCAGTCAATCATTTTATAGGTTCTGAAGCAAACGTTTCATTTCTAAGTGTTGTATTTTCTGTTATAAGTTAAAGTGCCTATGACAGGTTAGACTACTCATGTACCTAAAATATAGGTAAGATAAATATACTTAAAGTTTTGCTAAAAATAATTATACATTTGATCAATTTTATAATTTTTTTTAGTTTTGTAATGTCACTTCCTGGTTGCAAATGATGACATCACACTAGGAAATTACTTTGAACACTGGGCTAAAACTCGGCCAATGTCAGAGATTTTTTTGTCTGACAAATCAAAATACATGTGAACATCTTTATTTTGTTGAATTCATGTGTTATGGGTAAAATAAGTTGTTTATTTTGGGTAAAGTATGCCAAACCTTTGGATAGAATGGGTCTCCCCAGTGTGATGTCATCAGTTTTTTACTTCCTGTAATTTCAAACAGATTTGTCAACTTTTTTCCACAAATGGCCGCTTGATTGGTGTAAAACAATCATTTTTATGTACATATGTATTAATGCACCAAATAAAATTAAAATGAGAAAATCTTTAAAACCTGTCATACGCACTTTAATCATTTTCACTTATATACTAATAGCCAGGACACATTAAAAAGGAAGTTTTGTAATTTATAAAAGTAAGCCTTAACAACCAAATGTCACGCAAAAAAACATTAACAACATACATTTTATATAAACGTTTAAAAGTTGTTCATGGATTACGCTGAAAAGAGCAACAAATTGAGATAATTTTAGTAGTTGACTAGTCAGCGATTCTTGCTTTGATTTGTCGATTAAAGCTGCAATACCTAATTTTCAAACAGTGACATGAGTAGGTAAACCTTTCTAACTTATTCCTAGCTCTCAGAAATCCTTCGGCACATCATTAATATTCACATGCATGTTTTTTTGTCCCTTTAGCGCAGCTTTATGCCGATTGCAGATTGCCTGTTACGCTTCCTTTGGTCTGTATTTGACAAACGGCACCCAGATTCACTTGTTTTTGCTCAAGAACTCTTGTCTAGTGACCTGAAAACCGAACTAGACCGCCGCTGTATTCGACAAAATTAGGCTATTTGCATTCTTTCCACAGACCCGCACAGCTCCTGGACCCGTGGCCGCAGTGCACCGAGGTCAGTGGGACAGGATGCATTGATTTTAAGCACTTTCTAAGTCTTGCGGGACCTGCATGGGTCCTGAGCTGCACCCACACTGGAGTCGGTGTACAATAGCTTTTTCAGACCTTAAAGTGAAGCAGGGGTGTTATCCCTGCACATCCAATCAGCTCCCATTCCTAAGTGTCATATCATGACTCATGTGGCTCTAAAATGTAAAGGTCTGTTCTCTTTTACAATACATGTTCTAGGGAGGAAGAAAATACTGAATCTGTCAGTCTATTACCATGAGATACTTGTAATACATTATCAACCAAATACAGGTTGAAATAATGAAGGCTTCTAGATGGGGTTTAATAATGCCACTGTCTTTGTTAAAAAAAAAAAAAGGTCTTTTCATATGTTTTTCTGGAGTCCGTATAGTCCACTTAAAGATTCTGGTTATCAAAATATGACTTCTATTATTGTATTTTTTTTTCTTCTTTTTAATAGTCATGATCTTTATAGTCCAACAAACAGGTAAACACGTAACTTCTGCCCTTAGATCCTTTCCTGAAACGCATGGAAATTATACCAACAAATGATGAAAACAGCATTAAAAATACATCAATCCAACCTGTCAAAGTATGTCATTCATGTTCCATATCAAGCAGAGCCCCTCCCCCATCACCTCTCCCATGCCTTCCCAGGATTCACTGCAGATCTTTGCCTTTTCCAGAGAATCCAAATTCCCATTGGAGCGGGAGCTGAGCCAGTACAACCCGTGTCTGGCGTTTAGTCCGATTTCGCTTTCCAAATGGGCCTAACCTTGTGGGACTTGTTTGAACGCCCCGCATGCCTCCAACCCCCTACTCTCCCTCCCACTGTCTTGACCCCCTTTGCACCCCCCCACACACGGAATACACAATCTTCCAAGTTAATAATTGATGCCTATCCGTCACATGCGTTTGACAACCCTTCTATGTGTGTGTGCGCGTAGACCGTGTTTGTCTTCACGAGTTCAACAACCCCCCCTCGTCTTTCTCTCTTTTCCTATCACACAAAACATGTCCTGTCGCTTTGCCCATTCGTCATAAAGTCCATATGTTGTTATGCCCCCACTTTTCCCCATGTTTTCACTCATTCATTCTCCCGAAGATGCGGGACTGACAAACATGCAAACCGTTTTTGAAGCGAGGCGGCGGACGAGACGAGCTTTTAGGCCGTCCGATCTGACAGTTGGGGGAATAGAGTGTGGAGGGGGCATGCAAGTTTAAACAGACAATAAGAGAGGGAGAGGAGTTGTTGACAGATGAAACACAAGAGGCGTATAAAGTTGATTGAACTTTGAGAATTTTCGAAAAGTTAAATGTCTTGTGGTTTGTGGAGTGGCGGAGTGACTCGTTTGAAGGACAGGGTTGACGCAGGACAAAAGGGTACGTGGATTTAAAATACATAAGGGACATCACAGACATGCGACCGAGTTATTCTAATTTTAGATTTGTCTTGAAAGATTCACAAGGAGGGGAAGCTGCAGGACCGGAGCACGGAGAGCAAAAAAAAGGGGCAAAATTCAAAATATTACCCTGAATAGCATTTGAATTTCTAGTTTCACTGGAAGAATAAAGTGTTATTCTGATAAAAAATGTTCAGAATGTGATGGGAATCCAGTCAAAAAGTGCAATTTGTACGCATGCATTCGTTGGGGGGTGTTGATCCGGAGGTTGGCGATTCAAATCCTGTTCTTGATATAAACGTCGTTGGTAGAAAAGTAGAATCCGTGGACCAACTGGTTGACGGTTCGATCCCAGCCCTCAAAGGTGCATATCAGGGTTGTGTCCTTGGGCAAGACATTTAATCCACCTTGTCCCCAGTTTGTGTGAATGTATGTGGATGAATGGTTTAGAGGGTCATCAATGCAAAATGGTATGACAAAGATAAAAAACAGAAAACGCTGTATAAAAGAGTGACCATTTATCGTTTGTTGACAGACAAATGTGTATGGAAAGTAAAATTCTGTAAAATATCCCAACACATCATTTTATACATACATTTACGTACATATTTCATAGCTTCTTTTGCAGTATTTTGATGTATAGTTAAGAGTGTTCCAAATAACTATAATCAGTGTAGTGCAGTCCTCTAATCCAGAAATTGGCAGTTCGAATCCAGTTCCCGATATAAACATCGTCGGAAGAAAAATCAAATCCGCTGACCTACAAGTTGACAGTTTGATCTCAACTTTCAAAAGGTGCATACTGCCGTTGTGTCCTTGGACAAGACACTTAATCCGCCTAGCCCCATGTTGTCTGTTTACACTGATGTGTGAATGCATGTGTCTGAATGGATGAGTGGTTCCTTGAGGTAAAGCGGTTTGACAAACATAAAAAGGTGGAAAAGCGCTGCATAAAACTGTGATCTTTTACCGTTAGTTGAGGTTCAAGTGTCAGAGAAATGCATACATATTTTATAAAATCACAAAAAAGGTTTGATCATTCTTTTTGTTTACCCGCTTGTTTTGCAGCAATTAGATCTATAGTTAAGAGTAGTATAGGTATACTATAAAAAGTGCAAAAACTTGAAAATCTTTAGATGCATTAGTTGGTAGAGTGACAGTCCTCTTATCCAGAGATCGACGGTTTGAATCCCATTTCCAACAGGAACATTATTGGTAGAAAAGTAAAATCCACTAACCTACAGGCTGTCGGTTCAATCCCAGCCCTCCAAGATGCATATTGCAGTTGTATTCGTGGGCAAGAAACTTCTCTGCCTTGTCTCCAGTGTTTGCAAACATTGATGTGTGAATGTATGTGGGTGAATGGGTGAGTGGGTCCTTGATGTAAAGCGGTTTGACAAACATAAAAGGTGGAAAAGCACTGCATAAAAGTGTGACCATTTACCATTAGTTGAGGTTTAAGTGTTAGATAAATGTGTATGGACTGTAAAATTCCCCACAAAACTGCCAAAACATCATTATATACATAAGATTACATATGTTTGTTCATTTTTAAAATCAGATTGTTTTGAATATACATATTGCATAGCTTCAAAATAAAACTGATTGCTATTAAGACAATATATCTGTTCAGTTTTGACGAAAGGTTAAGTCTATCAAGTCAGATTTAGAAATGGGATACAAATGTGTTCATCATACTAGAGCTAACATTTTATTGGCTGTTTGTCGCGTAAAGATCAAAAATAAATAAATCCATTCCAAAAAAAAAAAGGCTTGTTGAAAGAAAGATTGGTCCTGTTTTGGTCACATATTAAACCTTACTTGTACCTGAGTCCTTGAAGTGTGAAAAGACACCTTAACAACCAGTTTTGGAAACAGGAGGGCAGTGCACAAAATGGCTGTGCTTTTTGCTAGATGGTGAAAATGACACCAGAAAGACAACAAGAGGGGAAGGGAATAACAAACATTCATCAAAACTACAGGCAGGATGGGGCTATTCATTCTGGAGGCAGGGAAGAGAAATATCATCAATATTTGACATTGTTTTATGGAGAAGCCACTTGATTTCGTCCTGGGTCCTGTGCGGGTGACCAGTGGCGATCAATTACCATTGACAAGATTTGTGTACATGGAAGGCCCTCGCACTTTGTTAGCCCCGGCTGCCTGCTTCCTCCTCAGAGAGCTCAAAGCTGCTTCTTAGTGAGTGCTACATCTTCCTCCTGACTGGCTGGCATCATTACTCAGAGGCCGTCAGCATAAAGAGACTATTGGACTAATTATGTGGCGTGCTGGTGTAATTCAAAGTGGGGACAAGCCTGCAGTGTTGAGCCGGCACCCTGGTGTCACATCTAATGATATAAAACTGCTGCAGATTGGCAAACACATGGAAACACTTTGTAATGATGAGTCAGTGGAGAGCGCCACCATTTATTGTGTGTGAATCAATGGGGCTCCTTGTAAAGAGAAAAGATGTACATAGAGGGACTTTAACTTAGTAGAGAAGAGTAGAAGTTTCTTTTCCAAGTCTTGATAACTTGTATTCGTGTCAGGTCAGGTCACCAACTGCTGTGAAAGCACTTATGGAACGTGCGTTTTACTGATCAAAGCCCGGATTTCCAAGTATAAGTGACTCATACAAGGCTAAGTGCTCTATTAATACGTGGAACTTCAGAGAACACTTTTAACAGAATAATGATGTGGACATTATTCCCAACCTGGTTAATAACTAGGATTACATTAGAATCATATTGTGCGTCAGGTTGTGTTCGGTTGTTTCTTGTCCTACCTAGAAATGCACTAGCAATGGATGGAACTGGAACTGGCGCAAAACCACTTTAATTTAGTTTAAGAATTATTTACCAAATAATTATATATTTTTTTTGCACATCAATTTCAGTGGTTGTGTTGGAGGAAAGGGGGCAACCCAAAATCCACAAGCAGAAAAGACTCCTGCACACTCACTTTCTTGCAAAAAAGGGATTTTATTCGGACATGAACAACGTTTCAGTCCGTCAGTAGGCAAAACATAATTTTCCATCTAAAAACTGCTTGACGCTTTGTGTTGGAGACAATAAGGTAAAATGTAGGTTGACTGAAAAAAATTACAGCAAAACACATTGTCATGATGCTATCTGATCAATGCAATGACACATAAGACACTTTGAACATGTTCTTGAGTGGCTTTACATTGCCAGCTCATGTTTTAGAACTTACAATTTTGTATACATTGAATGTGCATTTTACTTTCTAACAATTAGGCATTCAAGGCATGTCAACATGACATCTTCTGGCAATTTGCCAGCAGAAATACTTACTCTGTTTTATGGTCTTAAAACAAACCAATTTCTACAGTTGATGTCACAAGTTTGAATCATGTGTTTTTGTGAGGCTCATAGGAGAAGCAGAGAAGACAACCTCATAAACAGGATTAATGAAACGTGAATGAAGCAAAATACAACTCCAGATATGATTGTGATGATATGAACAGTGTTATAAAGGTTAAAACCTCAACAACGGGCAAACAAAAGGCAAGTTTATTTGTAGAGCACAATTTCTACATAAGGCAATTCAAAGTGTTTTACATAACAGAATAAAATGACATTAAAAGAAAAAAAAAAAGATTAAGACATACACAATCGTTATAAAAATATCTTAAAACATAACAGTGCAGATAAATCAAGTTGTGTGTCTTGAAATGGTCCTTTAACCTCGTCTAAATTTTTCAGATTTCTTTCTGTTTTCCTATTCTTTTTCCTTCCTTTCTGCAGCTGCTTTTTACCACATTTCTAAACATTCAAAATGCCTTTTTATTTCAGTTATTTGTTTGTCTTTTTGAACAGAATTATTTTTTCAGTATCATTCTGTTTCTCAGCGCCTTCTGACTGCTGTCACTCATCCTTCCATTAAATCCCTTCGCTTTCCACTCATTTCCAGTACATTTTCTTCACAAAAACCCTATGTCCATAATGTGTTCTTTAATACAACATAGCCGTAACTAAATCTTACCAGCGACAATCTACCTGGCTGGCTTCAGATGACGCTCGATGCTGCGCTTTTGTTTACTTCCGTGCATATATATTTATTGCCCATCGTCGCGTAATGCAGAGATGTGCGTAGGATATCTTAGCAATGCGGCATCAGTCACTCATAATGGCTGCATGAACGGTCCGGTCACTTTAGACGGTTGAGGCTGGAGTCCTGTAAAGTCTTCTCCCCCCGAGTACCGCGGCGCTAGCAGGTGATTTGTAGCCGGAGGAGACTAATGAAGTGGTCGCTCTGCCACCCTGCTTCTTTTGCAAGATCAATTCAGCGTCAGGGCCCGTACGGCGACCGCGTGTTATGAATGATGGAAACCTCCTTAGGCCATCCATATACCTGAATCCCCGACATCAGTGTGCACCAGCCGCTACCCTCCCTCCTCGCCACCGCCGTCGCCACCCCACCCTGCCCGGCTCCGGGAGGCAGGGATTCAGCAATCTTTCTTGTTTGGGGAAAACGCATTACCATCGGCCTCCTTGGCGTGTGTCCTGTCTATGCCTGGCACACACACACACGCACCCACCAACGACGAGCAAATCGATGGCTGCAAGAGGCGCCGTTTGGGAGGTTTGAGCAAATCTGTGCTTCTTTGGGAACTACGTGTGTAGTGTGTTGGATAGTAAAATGAGAACATAAAACAATGATAAACCCATTGTTCTTGTGACATACCCAACTATTTGTTAACACAAACTAAAATTCCATTTTGCTTTAATTTGCTTTTGCTTATTTTACTGTAAAGTGTAAGTGTTGTATCCAGTTTGATGCATTTTGTGTATGATGAAGTCTGCAATTGTTTCATCCATGGAAACAGTGTGTAACCATCTGTTCATAAACGCTTGAATAAATAGATTTTAAAATCACATAATGACATCATTAGGTAATAATCTAGGAACTACACCATGGTGTTTTCAAGGTACTTAAACATTCTTTTTCAGAACAGTTCAACATCCAAATGATGCAGTTTAATGTTTAATCATTGTTTTAGCCATATTTGCCTTGCCTTACTACTTATTATTTTCCCATAAATACAACTTACAATGTCTCAGCTGTAAGATATTGAATTACAAACTGCTTTCAACCTCACAGCTGACCCTAGTTCCAAGATTCAATTTACAGACTTAGTGTGGTCTTCTGTGTAGAGTTTGAAAGTTTGTCAGCATAAATAAACCAGGCACTCCAGTTTTTCTAACCCTAAAAACATCTCAGGCCTTGTTTCAAGCTTTGGTGGCTGTGTGCAAAATGTTTCTTGGGGTCAAAACTGTCTTATTGCTTCAATCATTACATTATATTTCACAAGGATCAACCATACTGTACAAGAATAACATCAGAATATAGCTGGCTGTGAAAGTCAGAATGGACGTTATGGTATTTTCTGGTCAACATAAAACCCTATCAATTTCTTCAATAAAAAATTCAGCTGTTCAGCATTAACAATATGAACCAGCAGTTTAAACCTCGGTCTAGACTTTGACCAGAACCGCATTTTGTTTTCCATCATCATCTCTGCATTGTGCTTCACCTGAGACACGCCTCATCATTGCCATGCAGCACGCATCTTATTCCTCCATTTCCTCTAATAAAGCTGTCAGCACTGCGGGCCTTGATTGACTTGACGTGCTACGCTCGTGCCACATCTCAACCGCGATGACATCCTCTAATGCTCAAACGCTGTTCGAGAGGCTGGAAGCTTTTAAACCGCTAATGCATAATGCGCTAAATGTTTTAGCCATGCACCGGGTGATAATGAAAATGAGCCAACGCCGTACGCTGGCTCCCTTTCTCTGCTGGCCTTTTGATCCCATCCAGTCTACATTTGAAAGCATCTGCCTGCGTAATGAGCCCGGGTTTACCATTGCAGATTCAGGAAATGCATTCAAAAGTTAATGGTGTATTTGTCCCCGTGATTAAGAGCCGTGTCTCGTGCTTTATGACACCGCTGATCCCCTCGCCGTAAAACAAGTAGCATGATGGGGAAAAACAGTATTTATCATAAGTTACAACAATTATCCGAAAATACCTGGGGAGCGATGATCTCGGCGGATTCAGGCGCCCGTCACGTTGAGAGCCACAGGGCTGTGCTCGTGACTCGATGGAGATGTCGGACTGGACGGCCGCCTTTGCCCGACCGACCCCAAAGGTAATTGTTGATACAACTTGAATGTAATTTGGATGTTTGAGGGAAAAAAAACTATGCAAGAAGAACTGGAAACCTGAACTCAAGAGAATGTGCAAATAATATCCGAGACAAGGGTGGAAAACAAATCAATAAACAACAGTAAACTAAAACGTAAGGATTTAAGACGAGACACTGCAGGTGAATCTTACACTGCATTCACTGGACCTGTCACGATAATAACATTTGAAGGGCGATATATTGCAAATCAAAATATTGTGATAAACGATAATATTGAAGCTACTTTATTCCTCTGATACAATAACAATAATGCAGAAAATTTGGGGTAAACCCTTTTCTAAATGAACATGTTCTAAAATGACAATATAAAATAACAGAATGAAAGACTAAAGTAATTAAAGTTAAGGTTAGAATCGTTAATGAGTCATGTATGTTCATTTTTTTTAACCTTCAAAAGCTCAAACGTTCAAACAAGACAAAAAAAGAAAGTAAAAATCTCGACTAGTGCAAAGAAAAGGTACATGTGATAAACAACAATATTACATTAAACGATAAGTCAAGATTTTGGCTACGTTCACACTGCAGGTCTTGACGCGCAATTCGGATTTTTTCCCGAATCAGAGTTTTTCTGGAGAGGCAGTTCATGTTGCAAATAAAATGTGACTCAAATCAGTTTTCGAGTGTGAACGCAGAACTCTGAAGTGATCTGCTGCGATGAAAACAGAAGAAAATCAAGAGTTGTGCTTCTGGTGTCACATTATAGGAAGCACAATTTGTCAATACAAGCCTATAGTCAACTTTATAGTTAGCCTTAAATGGGAAAAAGTTGATATTTTATCTTTGTCACTCTTTACTAACACAATTCAGTTAAAACGTCACTTTTTTAGCCTTTTCTAGTGTCATTGCTGTTGTCTGGCAGATGTTTGGTTCGGAGTTTTTCAAAAGCAACCCATCCCATTTTCATATGTGGTACTAAATGCTACAGAGGACACTTTTTTTTCTTTTTTTTTAACTGGAAAAGACAGGAATTTAACAGATTAAACCTGCAAACGCCTGCCAGACATCAGTGAAGCTCGACAATTTGGGGTGAAAAACATAAAATACTGTTGCAACTGTTGCATATTTTAGACAAAAGACAATGAAGATGACTATAAGTTTAAAAGAACTGACAAATGGAGCACATGCACATCGGTTTTAGGAGTTAAAACTTCAATAAACCAACACATCCTTCATTACATTTGTAAACATCCTGTTAAGTACACCACCAGAAAGTTTTGTAAAGTATTAAGGACTGATCTTTATGTTCCCATGTGAGAAAAGTGCATTTTGAGAGAACAGTCTTTGACATCACAACATCCCAAGTTGACTAAACTTGGGATAAACTTGGGATGACTAAACAATTAAACATATTTCGTTGCAGATAATACTTTGTTCTTGATACCACCTAAAAGCTTATGTTGAGAGCAAACTGACAAAAAAGAGTGTCTCGCCGTAAGAGTGTGAGCAGTGGATCTTAGAAAAACGCACAGCAATTTACTAAAAGTGACAAATGTTTCTTATGTGCAGCTTTAATTGTATTTGTTCAAGTGCATCCAGTTGAGTGGCGTTTAGATTTAAGTTTGCATAACTTTTACAAAAAGCGTCGAGATGTGGTTTTATTTGTCTAATTGCCGTCTCGTAAAGTTCACCGTGTCTGCAGGTAAACGAAGGGGAACACAAATTTAGCAAATATGGGTAGCCTCTTCGTTTTTGTGACCTAAAATAACAACACAAACCTTTAAAATGCCTCACTACTAATGACGAGCCCTCGAATGTAAACTCAGATTCACTTTATTTCTCCCTCCAGGGGCAATTCATTTGAGCTGCGTCAGACAAACAAATCACACAACAAACAGTGGAGCTCATTTATAAATACATGGTTGCCATAATATTACAATTTCAAACTCGATTTCGATGGTAAGGATTGGGCTTGATAATCGATACCGTAATGGCAATAAAATATGCTCTTTTATAAGACAAGAGACTTTCATTTTTAACACAAAATAACAGTACTTTCATTCTGATGTATATGGTCTTATGAAGCTCAAGATCATTCTAAAACTGTTCAGGAAAGGTTAATAGAAAATAGTTTTACCATTTTAATTTTTTATCGATACATGCTCAAATGAGTATCCTGTTTCAATAACAACATTAGTATGGATTAGTATATGATTTTATTTTTCCATTTATAACAAACAAAAAAACAGAATATGACACAGAAAGAGAACAAAACAGACAATGGGATTGTTAAAGGGCCTATGCCTGGTTTTTATTTACTCTAGTTCAGAATCAGAATCAGAATCAGAAGCGGTTTATTGCCATTGTCAGTGAAATTCACAAACATAGGAATTTGCTTCGGCGAAGGTGCAAACATAAAGCAATGAGTAAAATATAAAAAATATATAAAAAGGCATGCATAAAAATTAAGAATAAAATAGACTAAGATAGACTATATACAGAATGTACAGTTGGCAGACAGTGCCATGTGCAAATGTGGTAGTGCAAATAGATTGTCCTTATATAATATATAGTTAAAGTGACGGGTGTTACAAAGTGTTCATGAGTCCAACGGCAGAGGGAAAGAAACTGTTCTTGTGGCGGGAGGTTCTGGTCCGGATGGACCGTAGCCTCCTGCCCGAGGGGAGTGGCTCAAATAGTCCATGTCCAGGTGAGAAGGGTCAGCTGTGATCCGACCTGCTCGTCCCCGAGTCCTGGAGACGTACAGGTCCTGCACAGATGGAAGGCTGCAGCCGATCACCTTCTCAGCAGAGGCACAATGGGCTGTAGTCTCTGTTTGTCCCTGGCTGTGGCTCCAGCGTACCACACGGTGATGGAGGAGGTGAGGATGGACTCGATGATGGCCGTGTAGAACTGCACCATCATCTGCGCCGGCAGCTTGGCTTTCCTCAGCTGCCGCAGGAAGTACATCCTCTGCTGGGCCTTCTTGATGATGGAGCTGATGGTCGGCTCCCACTTGAGGTCCTGAGTGAAAAACGCCAGGGCATCCGTCAGCGGCGCCATCTTGGATTTATGATACATTAAGATACATTCTCTTTACATCACACATTATTTGGTAGAAGCAACTTTATGGGAAGACATTGTGTTTGTAATGTATAATCTGTGCTTATTATAGATGCATTTTGTTAGGAAATAACCAGTGCAGAAGCGTTTGCCAGGGTCACTTCATTTCACCCAATTAAGCACATTGTACTCTAAGAATCATGGGAAAATAACTGCTTAACTCTATCCCAGACATTCTCTGTCATGGTGCAGTTTCAAAAGTTCCAAAAAAAGCTAATTGTAAAAAGAATTTGAGGAACTATTTGGAAACAACTGCATAAGACCATTCCAGACAGTCATTTCTGAGTCATGGAGCAATGTTGAATGAAAGGAAGGACTATGTGGGCGGGGCTAACTAAAACAAAAACATGTTCCTGTCTCATGGTTCATAAACTGGTACAAGCCCTTTAAGTGTGACGTCATGGGTTCAACTGACACAAACAGTTTGTCTGAGCCTCTTAATTAATAAAAAAAGACATTAGAGAACAGATTCTGCTTCACACTAAATCATTTCAGTGCGTGTTACTATTTTTAGCATTTTTATGAGGCCCAGATTTTACTGGAAAATATTCAGTAATTTGATCAGTTGTGTCAAAAGACTGATCTCAGAGGAACACCAGACTTCACTGATATTTTTGTTCAGTTTTCAATTTTAATACAGCTTTGCTTAAACCCTGAAGCAGGTTAAAATCACCAAAGTGCCATTATAATGAACAGGGCTGCAGAGTGATGACATCATTAATGACCCCGTAATGGCACAACATAAAAAGAAAAGGAAAAAAAAAAGGTTCTTGACATAAACTGTCCAGCATACATGTCCTGTTTAGTCCAAAATCTGTTACATAAACTCATTTTCAAATTGAGAAATCAAGGAAAACAATAGGCCATTTTGTTTAAGCTGATTGCGCTGCCTATACAAAATAAAATATGAAAACAAACTTAACTAGCTGCTGTTGCAATAGCTTCAGCTATTGCGAGTGACTGCGCAATTGAATTGTGTGATGTTGGTATGATCCGTGATTCGAACCCACGATCGCCTTATTGGGAGGCAGAAGCTCAAGCCGCTCTGCCACCGTGCACCTGCCAAAAACACTTTAAACACCAAACTTTCCTGTAGAGGACCAACAGAAAGGCTCCTACTGTAAAAGATAGGGAAAAACTGCTCGGAAAATTATGAAAAAACTACAAAAGGTACATGTACCAAAAGTAATAGCAGACATTAGAAGACTAGGAACTATTGAAAACTGAAAAAAAATTAAAAGAATTTAAAAACTGTGGCCTGTGAAACGTGACTGCCTATGCACAGTCACTCAATTACACCTACTATAGAAAGGCTTCTCCAGTAGCTCAGCATTAAAGTTCCTCTGACAAGCTGGACAACTCATTTCACTAAAATGCAGATAAAGATAAATATATTTCAAAGTTTGCAAATATACTTTACAAATTTTATCTCGGTTTAGCAATGTTTTAGGTTTTTAATTGTACTCCCTGGTTGTAAATTATGACATCACAGCACGAAAACTCATCTAATGTCGCTTTTTGGGTTTTTTTGACAAATGAAAATACAAATGAACTCTTTTATCCGGTTCAATTCATATTTAAAGTGTCAAAGAAGAAGTTTGTTTTGTGTAAATTATGCCAAACCTTTGTCTCCCTGGTGTGATGTCATCAATTTGTTTACTTCCCGCAACTTTCTCCAGATTTTTCCATTTTTCTCCACAAATGGCTACCTGATTGGTGCAAAACTATAATTTAGATTTGCAACAGGTATAAATAGAGTGAACAAAGTCAAAATTAGAAAATGATAAAACCCTGTCATACGCACTTTAAATCATTGAGTATTGCACTGCTTTTATTTGGGCTTTCTTCTGCTGTTTGTACAATAGCAGTTATACAGTTAGTTTTATTCTGTATTTCCTTGATTTTCAACCAGTGCGTCGGGGAACACTAGTGCACCTTCAGGTATCGCGTGGTGTGACTTGGAAAAACGTCCAATTTTGATTTACAAATGGATTTAATTTGACCATTTTTGAGTGTCCTGAACGTACTTCTGCACCATAAAAAAAAAGCAAAAACAATTACCATCAGCGGCACTGACATTATTTACCACATTATATATCTTTTTTTTTTTTCCTGAAAGGTCTGATTTGGCAGTGTTTAAGTTGGTTGTGCGCCGTGGTATCGTTTCAACCAAGATAAGTGTTCCGCGACTCAAAAAAGGTTGAAAAACACTGCTGTATTGTACTGCTTATACCTGATTGTACGTAAAGTAAAATAATGCTAGTATTATCATCATCGGTAGTTGTCGTAATTACTTCTACTACGTCCAACTGCACCATCTCGCTTTCAAACGTGAAGCTGAACACCTCCTGCACCGTTTGCTTCCAGCATGTGTCAATAAGAACAATCTGTCAGGTGCATTTCCATACGGCGGGATCGCGAAGACACGAAGATGCCATTAACCCCGGCCTCCCGCTGCGCGCCTGAGAGTGACGAGCAAACGCCGCCGACGGATGCTCGTGAGATTCTTTTTGAAGATTTGAAAATTTCCCTCCATTCTTTTGCTTGGATTAAAAAAGATTGAAAAGCCGAGGGAGAGAGCGGGGAAAACTGAGACGGAAACAGAAGCGGAGACCGTTGAGATTGATAGTTCCGAGGCGAACCTGCGAATCGGCGCCCATCTTTTTTTTTACGATAATCTGGGTGTCTCCGGCGGGCGGCGAGGAGCGGCCGGCGGCGGGTGCAGGGGCCCTCCGTGCAGGCATATTTCACGCCGCCGTTTCATTCCTCTTTCCGCGGCCGTCGGATGGAGAGGTGGAGATGAGCCCGCCGGTGTTTAATGTTTTCGCTGATGCAACAACAGAATGAGCTGGCTCCCCGGCACAGACCTGGAAATGAGCTATGCGGATGAAGGCGCACTTTAGAATTTTTTATTGTCAGGGAGGTGATATTATCTCTGCTGTTATGGAGATGGTGTCTAGTGGCATTCGCGTCCTGCCGGCGTCACTTTTGTTGGGGAAGGTGGTTCAGGAGGCTTTTTTTCCCACATTGTGTTTGTGATTTGTGGTGAGATTTGAAGGTTTTATGTCGCGTTTGATGTTGGGAAGATTCATGTCAGTCAGTTTTTGGGGTTGAGTGAAAGTGTGCGTGACGGATTTTTAAATTTTGACTTTATTTGGTGTATTAAAACCTGTTGTAAATATAAATTATAGTTTAGTTTAAACCAATATTGTATCTGTTTGTGGAGAAAAACCTGTTGAAAATGACAAAAACATTGAACTACTTTTTTTATCCGTTAAACATCAATTCAACAAAATAAAGACATTCACATATATTTTTATTTGTCAAGTTAAAAAATCTGTGACATTAGGTGAGTTTTGACCCAGTGTACAGTGTGGTTGTTTTTTAATTTCCTAGTGTGATGTCATAATTTACAACCAGGAAGTAATATTAAAAACATAAGAAAGGGTGAAATGGGATAAAATTTATAAAGAATTTTAGCGAAATTTGAAATAGATTTACCTTAACTGCATTTTAGTTCAACTTGTCATAGGCGCTTTAATGTGGTACTTCAGTTCTCTCATTAAGAAATTGATTACGAAGCAAATTTTGCAATGATTAAATTCTTTTTTGTAACATTATGAAGAGAATTTGGGAGAAGGACCACACCTCAAGCATGACTCTTCCTGTCCCTGCTCTACTGTGCCCCTTGCTGTGCTTTACTTCTCATTCCTTCATTCTTTATGGTATGGGTAGACTTTTTTTTATGGGTGTCACTAGATTTTTACTGTTTTGAAACGTAAAAAGCAGAACTACTTCATATACCTGACTTTTTACATGTAATAAAGTCAAATCTGTGGTGCCCCAGTACAGACATATTTGTGACAATAAATCTTTATAAACTCATGGCAGTGAATTTTTAGGATGCTATGAATGCATTAAGAAAGTGAGTGACACATGTGACTGCTGTAAAGAGTTTAAAATAAACTAGCTCTGTTTTTCATGTTTCAAACCAGTAAAAATCAAGCGCAGCACCTTTAAGGGTAGGAACGGTTTCAATGACTTCCTGTTCAAAGCTGCAGAACTGATACACCCCGCCTCTTCATTAATTAATTTTCAATTGCCTTACCA
The DNA here is from genome assembly GCA_019453435.1 of Rhinogobius similis. Classification (NCBI taxonomy): domain Eukaryota; kingdom Metazoa; phylum Chordata; class Actinopteri; order Gobiiformes; family Gobiidae; genus Rhinogobius; species Rhinogobius similis. The sequence continues at coordinate 9,936,966 of CM033621.1, read as the reverse complement.
GGATAAATAAAAGTTCAGTGGTACCACTTTACCACCTTAACTTTCCTTAATAAAGCATGAAGCATATGATTTATTAAACATGATTCAGGCTTTGTAACTTCTTAATTAAGGTTAGGTTTAGCAGGGTTTAGTTTAGTATTAGTTACTAAACTTGAATCGTTCTTAATAAACTTTTTGTCCATTTTGAATTAAGTTTTTGTTCATGTTTTATTTGATTAAGATGTGAATAAGTGTAGTTATTATGAAGCGTTACCAGTGAAATAAAATAAGATAAAATAAATAAAAGAGCACTGAAGCCAATGCAATATTCCTCAAACATGCATGAATCAGTCAAAATACTTTGAGCAAACTAAAGATGAGGGAACACCATTATAGCAGTTAAAAGTTTATTTGAAACAGTATTTTATAGATTTCATGAGAGCAACAGTAGTGCAATTATACTTCACAAAACATGCGATTATTTGAAAGGATTACGAAACATTTCTATCCCCAACAAAACATTCAAACATCCAACATATCCCAACAGACGTTTTGTTAAAGAACACAAATCCCACAGGTTTAAAAAAAACAAAAAACCCAAAAAAGCCTCTTCTCTCTCACTCTTAATGACAACACTGCACGAGCGTCCCCTATCTCTCCATCCCACATCAAACATCCGTCCATCTGCTGCCCCTCACGAGCGACCCTCAAACGCACCACACGCGTTTCCCCCGGAGCGCCCGAGGAGAAGATGGACCGGCAGATATCCCCCCGTACCCTTTTACTGGACTCCCCCGAGTGTCCTCCATTCATTTTCCCCTCCTTTATATATTATTCAAGTTCAGATAATTAATTCAGGATATCAAACCAAGATGTAGGAAATCAATCAAGAGCCCTTTTCAATCTGCCTTTCATTACACATGCTTGGCCCGGACCGGAGCAGCGCTGGCCTGCAGTTCCATCAGACGGCCTGGAAACACTTAGATCGCATCTGAGAGAAGGGAAGATGACTGCCGCGCTGCGAAGGAGCATGCTGAACTACTTACGCCGCATCCGATTGGCTGGTTGGCATTATTTTTGGTGCGCGAGTGAAAAAACGAACCACATGGCGAGGTCTAATGGCACGGCTGATAATGACTTTGTTCGCCGTGCGTGCGTGCCGCGGATTTGAAGTGACGTTAAGGATATTAGCTCTGTCAGACGGAGAGGGGCTTCTAAGAGGAAAAAGACAACTACAGTATGTGGGCCTGTTCGGCGTCTTAGATTGAGGAGAGTGTTGTTTTACCGGGAGAGAGGAGGGGACGTTTCTTCAAAAAAACGGTGAAATTGTCAGACGTGTTGTGTTTTTCGTGTATCGTGTGACCAGATCCAAACATAAATCAGAGTGTTTTATTGTGCTATGTAAATTTTCTGGTTGAGAGTTTGCAACGTGCTTTTCTCCGTGGGGAATTAACCAGAGCAAGGGCAAGTTACAGGTCATATCTGTGGAGAGGCGAGTGACAGAACACCTGGAATTCAATCATTGGAAGATAGATGCGTTTAAAGTCAAACTGTGGAGCATTCCAGGCAAAGCAGGAAGGTTTCATAGTGCACTTTTTAATCCTCAAGTCAGCAATTGTATTTTGTCTTTATCAAATTGTAAATAGATTAAATAGATGCGTAAATCCAGCATTGCCTGGAATTTCCAAATGTGGTTGGGAACCCAAAAGATACTCAAAAGGTAAAGTCATCCAGCTAAAGTAGTTCTGTCCAGTACAAAAGTAAAAGTACTTTAGCTAAGTAAAATTGTTAGGTATCTGTACCTTACTTAAGTCATTTTTACAGTGGATACATTTTACATTTACTTCACTACATTTGGGACCAAGTATCTGTTTGTTTTACTCCGGCACATTTTTTTCTGAACTTAAAAGTACTTTTCATTTAGTTGGAGGCGTTATTCTTAACATGTTGAGGGTGACATTCTGCCTGAAGGTTTTGAGTTCAAGCAACAAGCAAACAAAAATATTCACATACAATTAAAGAAATGAATGCAAATAGACCTTTGTCGAGCAAAATTGAGCACAAATCGTTACCCAAATTACCATATTTATTACATAAAACTGGTCTCATAATCTGCATGAAATACTTTTACTTTTTACTCTTAAAGTACATGTTCAAACAGGTACTTCAACACGTATACTTAATTGAGTACTTCTTCCACCGCTGAAGCTGCACCGGCTACTGCTCCTGACAAGTTGCCCCAGCAGCATTGCAGGATGGGTCAAATGCAAAGGAAAAATTATCCTACTGGGAAAATAAAGTATACCTTGAACTTAAATGAGTACACTGTTTGCAGTCTACAATAGAAAAAAAAATCTGAAAAAATAAATCATACCATTCTGAAGTATGTACACCATAAGGTTTTAGAAGTTGCCGGCATGAACCAGAGCTTTTCCGAGACCCCACAACAGTGGCCCCCACAAACACCTAACACGATTAAAATAAACTAACAAGCATTCATTTTTGACAGATAAGGTTTATTATTACTCCTCCCTTTAGGCAGGACTAATCTTGCTCGTGGTGCAGTGTAAAGTCTAACTTCTCAGACTATTACCTTCAGATTGAAAATGACTTATGAATGGCAGCCGATGATACCTTTGAAACCTTTTCCACCTTGGACCATTCCTTCAAACAAATACCCATTTTGTAATCATCTGTTTGCGATATTTACTATTTGCTTTTAATCTCTGGCGCCCCCTAGTTTGAAGGCTGCTAAAGTACATAACACAAGTTTATCTTTGAACATTAAGCATCCCCATTGATTTTGTTTTGAACTTGTTATGAGAATCAGAATGCCTTTATTGTCATTGCACCAGTTGTATAACGAAATTTAAAAAGCCACTCCACAATGGTTGAATCACACATACAAAAGTTAATTATCAAAAGGACAATAAATATATGTATAAATATTTTATACTATCTCAATCGCCTCTGCACAGACTATGAGTTTGTCTGAGATGTATTTCTTTTTTTGTAGTTTTTCCTTATCAAGAAAGAGGTTCTAAGTACAGGGAATGCTCTCGGACAGTTATTCATTTGCTTATTTCCTCTTTCATTGTTTGATTTTCTAACTTTTTCTGGTTAAATAAAGAATTTTGAGAAGACTTCCAAGGCGACTGATGATTTTGGGCTCTCCAAAAACTAACTGAATTACTTTGCGCTCAGTAGTCTTCATTTGGGGTGAAGAGTGGACAGCAACATTCAGCAAACCGAACCGGGATTGACTTTCAAAAAGTTGAGGCCCGCGCAGAGCCTTGAATGACTGCTGCAACCAAGCCTCTCGACCCTTTCAGCGCAGCACCACGATTCCAGTGTTACACCAAGCAAACTTTTTTCTCCTGCTTTTTGTTTATGCACGTAACATTTAATTTCTCCTCATTAAACATTTTTACAACAATTACACACCGCTGACGCATTAACTTGAGCGACTGGCCTTGTCAAAGCACAGATCAAGCAACACCAGCTGCTGTCGAAAGCAACACTCCGCGGTCCAGCATACACGTTATCGTCTTTATGTCCTGTTTCTCTTTCCCTGCGCCTTCACCCGGACCACCTTTGACGGGACTGCCCCTCCGGTTGCCGTCTCCTTTTTTTGCACAAATCAATATCGCCGGTCAAACGACATCAAAAGCGCTACTAGATCCGCCCCGCGCTTTTAGCACCGTACTTTAGCTACATTTGCAGTGGCGGCGACGCACCCAGACGCCGTAATGTCGCGGTAAAAACGTCAGTCAAAGCGGTGAATGGGCAGACAGGCGGTTTCGCTCGTGTGTGTGCGGTCTGAGCGTGGTAATTTATCGAAGTAAATGTATCTATATTCTCATAGAGCCACTGCGAAGGCGAGATCTCCATGGCGGTGATAATTCGCGGTTGTTAAAGTGACACGGAGTTGCCGGGATGGTCCGGGAGAGGAATGCGAGGGCTGGACCTGACAATTAGAGGCCCGTATATCACGAGCGCTCTCAGAGGAGGCGCAGGGGAGAGGGCAGGACGGGTCAGGACGCACAAACATGCGAGGAAACCGGAGGACTCTGGACTGGAGAGGAAGGGAGAGTGGTAAAAACAGATATATGAAGAGGTGCCGGGCGACTCGAGTGGGCTTTGGAAGTGGGGCCGAGCATTTAATCAAAGTTTAATTGAGGTAGACAGTGTTTCAGGTGGAGACGTTTTGATTACTATCTGCAAGTCCATTTCAGTCCTCTCGATTTAATACAGTGTTCAAATGATTACCTTTGAAACCCTTTCCGCGGCTCCTGGGCGATTGTCGGATTGACTCGTTTCAATTGAGATCGAGATTCAGTCACTTCTAATCAATGGACTTCAAGCACAAGAATAAAATCCGTAGAATCGCGCTATACAAACATCTATGTAAAAAGCATTGGACGAAAACCGCTACAGATATCGCCTCTGCCATACTCTATAACAGTGGTTCCCAAAGTGGGGGTCGGGACCCCTCGGGCGGTCATGAGGGGTGAGCTGGGGGTCGCGAGATGATTTCAAGGTCACATTTTAATTAATATGACATTGTATTCTTTATTAAAATCTTTTATAGAAATAGGATTCAATAAGACAATAAACTATTCAAATAACCAATATTAAATCTGATTTCATACCTAAAATTATTGCTACTGTCATTTTCATTTCGCTTTGGGGGTCCTGAGTTGGTTGCATGGCTATTTTGGGGGTCCCGGCCAGAAAAGTTTGGGAACCCCTGCTCTATAAGGTACATTACTTGAACTGGGGTATCATATTCATTTAAAAAACATCTGTTTAGTGCAGGGCTGCTCAACTTCATTTTCCTGAGGGCCAGATTTTTTGGAGGGCCATGGGCTCTGGGCCGGACGTGCACAACACACCATCCACTTTAATAAAATTGTGGGTCGCTTAAAATATTCTAAACACTAGATTTGTTACAATAAATTGAGATAATTCAACAAAAACTTACAATTTTTGTGTAACTGCTTTACAAACAAAATTGCCAGGCCAATCCTAACTAGACCTGGACTAGTTGGTCTACTTGGTCTAACCAGGACTAACCCAGACTCAAACCAGGTCTAAAGCAGATTTAAATAAGGTCTAAACCAAGAACAAATCAGATCTACACCAGTAATAGCTTAGAATTAAACCAGTAAACAAGAAAAAAAAACATTTGCAAGATGGGTCGTGGGCCAGAGAATAACTTCGGAGGGCCTGATTTGAAGTTGAATAGCCCAGCTTCAGTGGATGGAATCAAACATCACTGAATGAGTTTGTGAATTCTAGAGAGGGGCGTCTTTTCCGTCAGCGCTCTCTGACAGTGGAACACTGAGCCCGGGGCCATGACAGTCTCCTTCCTGCTTTTCTTTTAAAACAATGTAAAAAAAAAAAAAGTGACTCGCGAAAACGCAGATATGAGTGCATCGATTCTATTTAAAATGGTACTGTTTATTTTTCAGATTTGATTGCATATCTTTCATTTTTTGATGAGTGGTTTTTGCATGTATTCATTTTTAGGTTGCCTTCCTCACATCTGGGAAAGAAGTAAAAGCATGGATATTAGAGGACAGGATGGGTGTCATGAATTTGATCTTATATTTGAAGATTAAGAACAATAATAATTGAACATGTTAAAGATTAATTTCATAGCTTCAGTACTTTTATTTGGTAATTGTATTTATGAATTGCTTACTTATTTAAAATGCTTAATGATGAGTTTATTGATTGTAATTTTAGAAGTTATTGCTAATGATGAATTATGAAGTTTTGTGTTTTTAGTAGAATTGCTGCTGATGAACTGTTGAGTTACTATTCATTACTATTACTATTTATTTATATAGTGTATAATAGGTCCTGCCCTGTAGGCGTTTGATTGACTTGTTTTTGATTGTCTTCGGTTTAAACCTGCCCAGAGGACAACAGATAGAAAGTATTCTACAGCTAGATCTGGAGCAGAGCATCTTTTCTCTTTCAGATTTATGTTTTCTGTGCACTGTCCTCGTTTGAAATAAATAAATAAATAAACAATGATCGATAAATAAAGTTGAGTTGCTGTACCTGAAATCTGCGGTTTCAAGAATGCAGGGATGGGCAGAACCAGTAATGGCTTGACAAAGTTGCTTTAATGATCAGCATTTACACTTTATTGGACATGTTAATGAATAATAGCATCAATAAATGTAAATATGTAAATATAACAGTAGTAAATATTAACATATGACATTTAAGGTGAAACACTACTGGTGAATAGGAAATCTTACATTTAAAGATAACAATTTGAATGTTCTCCTGTAGTTTACTCACATAAATGTAAGAAAAAAAACATATGACAAGTTTTTCATCATGTAATGTTTTCATGCAATTTATGTGTCGAAATTACAGTACAAAATTACACATATTTGGGACATTTAAATCTGAAAAATTGACAGAACCAGGTTTAAATTTCTTTGTTCATTTTGTACACATTAGTTTAAAAAAAAAAACTTTACAGAGGGGATTTTGGATTTCTTATTTAGTTTTTGAGTAAACTAGATTGGACTGAAAATTATACTAAAAATTCAAATTTCACCTTATTTTTTAAATTTAAAACTTCAACAAGTCACATTCAGAATTAGATATGAAAAAATCCTTCTGTACGTTTCGTCAAAATCTTGTTGAGTCCAAGATTGTACAGTTTGATGTGTGTGGGAGCTACTTTAGGTGTTGATCTTTACGTCCCTGGAGGAAAAATATGCATTTTAAGAAAACAGCCTTTGGAGTTACAATGTCCCAGGGAACTCTATGGATGAAATCAATTAAATTAAATAATAAAAATGAAAAATGCAAAATAAAAAGCAGATTGGACAAGGTTGCTGTTTCTATATGAAAGCTTATAATTTGAGAGACCAAACTGACAGAAAAAAAAAAGTTTTGCTTGTAGTGTCTTGCCTTAAAACTGCATTGTATTAAAAGAATACATCAAGAAAGATGGACATGTCTACTTCTAGCTCAAAAACAAGTACTGTGCCGTACAAGAACAACTTGAATACAACACACACGATATAATAATGCTAGAGGTCATAACACTCAGACTGTGCCATGCAGATAACACATGGCTCTCATTTGTCCGAGAACACCAAACAACTTATCTCAGGTGAGTTCGTGTACAAGCTAATTTAATTTCCTTGCACTCCAATTTGGAAGCAGTGAGAAAACAAGCAAACAGGACTGATAGCAACAAACCTCTCACGCATCTGAACATCTGCATGCGCCCGAGCCAGATCCTGCTGGACCTAAACTGCAGCCGTCGGCGTTCTGGAGGGAAAAAAATCTTGCCGTACCATCCTAACAATTACAACAATTCCATACAAGGAAACGACGGGTTATATTTAACAGACTGGTGCCGTGATTTATTGTGTGCAAAGTTAAAGGACACATGCTCTTTAGTACATTTGTTTGGGCATTTCATGTTTTATAACTTTCAATAATGCTTATTTTTGAACCACACATTATTTACCATTTCACGGTATTTATACCTTAATAAACAAAACTTAAAAGCTAAAATATCTGACTAAAATGAGCCTCATTTCAAACTGAAGCTGTTTCTGAACCCTTTGGAGCACAAACTATTGGCTGGACTCTTTGTGAAGCTGAGACTCTGTAGTTTTGGCCTCCCATGTCTGATTTACTCTGATTACACTTGGAAACAAGCTCTGCAAAGAGGAATATCAGATTTTAAATTCCGTCTAGATTTGCTTTGTTAAATATATGAGGAAGTAAAGCTGGTGTTTTGCCTGATTGACTCTAGTTTGGGCTTTTGTTGGGTTTTGACAATTCCTCTTTCAAAGCTGAAGCTAACTTAAAGGGCCTATGACAGGTTGAAATACACATTTAACTAAAATGCAGTAAAGATACATACAATCAAATTTCTACTTAAATCTTTACTCATTTTACCCCAGTTTAGCTATTTTTTAGGTTTTAAATTTTACTTCCTGGTTGTAAAGTATGACATCACACTAGGAAATTACCATAGCAACCACACTGTATACTGGACAAAACTCATCTAACGTCACAGATTTTGTTCATTTGACAAATAAACACACAAGTGAACACCTTTATTTTGTTGAATCAATGTTTAAAATGTCAAAAAAGTAGTTTATTTTGTGTACATTATGCTTAACCTTTGTCTCCCCAGCGTGATGTCATCAGTTTGTTTACTTCCTGTCATTGTCAACAGATTTTTCAACTTTTCTCCACAAACCGTGACTTGATTGGTGTAAAACTACAATTTCTATTTACAAGCGGTATTAATGCACTGAAGAAAGTCAAAATTAGAAAATCATAAAAACCCGTCATATGCACTTTAACAAAAAATTTGATTTAGGGTCCAGGCAGAATCCATATAAAAGTCCTATTACTTTTTTTCTCCAGAATTTTAGTGTATTTTTTTTTATTTGTCCTTTTGGAGTACAGACTAACTCTAATTCATCCCAGAATTGTTTATTTGACTGTAAATAAGTGGATGACAGCCTTCTTTTCATATTGAACATGCCGAGCAGCTGGATAGTTTCCCTTTATCAGATGTACATAAAAAGGAATAAATGAACAAAAGCCGGATAGTAACAGGTTAAGTTTTGTGGCAGCATGTGATATGAGCATGTTGTCGTAATGAAAGCAAATTTATTGGCAGAAACGATCAGAATGAGTCTGCCAATAATTTGTGCACAAAAAGAAATTTGCTGGGCACATGTCTTTATTTCTTTTTTTTATTTTTATGTCATTACAATTTGGAGAGACGTTTAAATCTGAGCCTCAGAGCAAATGAGCAACATGATTACTGAAACAAATGCTAATGGAACTGTACAACTCCAAGTATGGTTTTGATGAGGGAGTGTTACAACAAAAAAGCAAGTCAGTTTAGCATAACAGGAGCCCTTTAAAAGTATATATACCATATCTACATTGTATTTGTCCTGTGTATTTGACCCATCCTTTTATGATGCTGTGGAACCTTCCCCAGATCTTGAGCCAGTAGACATTTGTGTAATCTTTTTTCCCGTGCATGTTCAATTGTGGAAAATCTGGGCATGTTTTACAAAATCAAGACGTTTTGACTTTCATCCAAGACTGATTTTTTGGCCCGAAGGTGTGAAATGGAGAGAGAGAGATGGTAAAGACATTCGGTAAATGTCAAGGGCTGGACTGGAAACCACAACGCCACCACCAAGGGCAACGCTCTCAACCATTTTCAATCTAAGGAGCTGGTGTGAGAAGCTCAAATGTGTTGGGGCGCTGGCGGCACAATAACGCAGCCGTTAGTGCTCTTGCTTCACACCAAGAAGGCCCTGGGTTCGACTCCCGGAGGCCTTTCTGTGTCTGCGTAGGTTTCCTCCAGGTGCTCCGATCTCCCCTGCCACTAAAAACATGTACAATAGGCTCTGGGACCAGGACTCCCCTGAAAAAGAGATTCTGAATCTCAGTGGGACTGTCCTGGTTAAATAAAGGTCAATAAAATTACAATGTATTGATTTTTATCTATTGCACACTGACTGCCTTTTCTTCACCTCTGTGAACCACTGTAAACGAGGGATTACACTGACTAATTATTAAATCAAGAAATATATTAACTGCAAAACAATACTCACGTTTTACGAAAATGTCAATGCAAAACAGTTGTAGTTTTAAGTCTTTGATTCAACTTCGTGGCTGCTACATCTGAGCAACTACAGGTGGGAAGTTCATGGCATCACTGAAAAACATCGCTGCTCCCTGACAATTCAACTTTGCAATTACTCAACTATGGACATTTTGGGGAGCACGGTAGCAGAGCGGCTAGCATCCCGAACCAGACCAACACACGGTCTCTCTGGGTGGAGTCTGCATGTCCTCCTTGTGTTACCGTTGGTTCTCTCCGGGTCCTCCACACCATTCAAATAGTTCCGTTGTTAGGTCAATTGGCAATGCTAAAATTCATTCATTCATTCATTTTCTACCGCTTATTCCCGTTAGGGGTCGCGGGTGACTGGAGCCTATCCCAGTGACTTTGGGCCTTAGGCGGGGTACACCCTGGACAGTGGCCAACTCGTCGCAGGGCTGACACAGAGAGACAGACAAGGACAGACAACCATTCACTTTCACATTCATTCACTAGGGACAATTTAGAGTTGTCAATTAACCTACACAGTCATGTCTTTGGACGGTGGGAGGAAGCCGGAGAACCCGGAGAGAACCCACGGTAACACAGGGAGGACATGCAGACTCCACCCAGAGAGATCGTGTGATGGTAGGATGGTTCGGAATTCGAAACCACGATGTTAGGGTGGTCTGGGATTCGAACCCACGATCTCCTTATTGAGAGGCAGAAGCTCTAGCCGCTCTGCCACCGTGCACCCCCAATGCTAAAATGCCCCGAGTTAATTAATTTTAGAGTGAATGTTTGTCTGTCCATGCCTGTGTCTCTGCTTTAACCCTGCGACGCTTAAGGCCCAAAGTAACAGCGGTAGAGAATGAATGAATGGACATTTTGATGACAAGTCTCAGCCCTCTCTCGCCTCACAATCTGACCAAAGTCCACGGGCCTCTACCACTGGAAAACACAGCAAGATCTGAAAACTTATTGTCTACAAAGTTTCCTCAAAATCTAGTCACAACACCGTGTAAAATTCATCCATCTTGGTCTCGGCTTTGCCTCTCTGTCACACTACCTCAGAGTAATGGGCCCTAATTGGTCGACTGAGAATGCACACCACTCCGCTTGTACATTATAAACAATTCAAAACTCCCAAGCAGGTACAAAATCCATTTCCATATTTCCTTCTCTCCGAATCATGTTCTCGCTTAATACACTGTTTATTTTCCCATTGCACCTTTTTACCGTAATACCCCACAACACGCGGCGAGCGCACACAACAAAAAAGAACACGCCAGTCGATAGCTGTCCGCGATATGTAGCCGCATAATTGCTGTAATTAATGACCTGTGGGTATTAAGTGCGCGCAGTGTGATGTACCTCCAAGGACGACTTCTGCAACTTCAACCACGCGCACTATCGGACGCATCATTCAACCGCTCAAAACGGCATACTAACAACACCGCTACGTTCGCTTATTTTTATATTTCCGCCCACGTTCTATTGTCTCTGCGATGCGCCTGTCCAAAGAGTCTCAACTTATTGCAGGTATAAGATCGCCGGCGCATCCGCATGACCTTTCGGAGCTCTCCCTCGCCTCGAAGTGTCGACAATTTCTACCGTTGCAACAAATGATGGCAATGCGTCAAAACACGGTGTTAAGTTGCTGTGATGTTCGAGCATGCTGATACACAAAAGCGCAATGCATCCGTGATGGGTTTTTCCGTTTCTTTTATTTGCTGTAATTGGAAAATAATTCAGGCGACGTCAAGCAGAATCGATAAAGAATTAATGAAAGAAGAGGGGGAGTCATTAAAGGCAATAAAAGGAGGAGGTTATGATGAAGATGGCATCATAGAGAGACACACAGGAGACAGGCACCAGTGTGTGTGTGTGTGTGTGTGTGTGTGTGTGTGTGTGTGTGTGCGTGTGTGGGGGAAGATTTGTTGTGATAAAGGATAGCCTGTGTTTTATTGTTTTTCCTTTGAGATTATTGTTTTAAATATGTACTTGGAATTAAATTATCAAAAGTTATGATTGTTCGGAAGGAAAATAATGAAAGGGGTTTGAGCAAACGGTGCGGAGCATGTATAGTCTCTATAAGAGGAAAAATAAAATAGAAAATGTAATGGCTAACATTTAAAAGCATGTAATGTTTCGCACATAGGCTCCAGGTTGATTTAAATGTTTTCCTGTAGGGGTTAGGGATGAGACGAAACACAGTTCCTTACTCGAAAGATGAGAGAAGACAAAACAGAGATTGGGTCCATGAGAATGAGACAAAGCAAGATTTTGATATTGATTCAGCTCACAATTTGGCCTTACTATTTTTATTGATTTGATTTGATATTTTTTGCCCTCTTGATGCACTGCTTTTTCAACTGTGGCGTCTCAAGGACTGTAACAGTGTATCAGTGTTCATACTATTTTTTTGTATCTATATAGAAAACTAAATATCACAAGATCATTTCTGTTGCAATTTTATTTAGCAAAATTGTGGCACAAAATCTTATCCCATCCTTGGTATATGCATGAAATAAAAATGTATGTAATACTTTTTAAAAGTACCGAAAAACTAAAACGTAACTAATATTTCACCCAAAATTCTAATTAAATGCCACTATGCAATGCATTATTTTAAATGGATAAAATGCATTCCTAATTCAAATGCATTCACAATAAAAAGTACCAAAAGCATAACATTTGTTTAAAATTCTGTTTAAATGGTACTATTATTTCTTGTAGATAAAATGCATTCATAATTTAAAAATAATGAAAATGCATCCATAAAAAAGTATAAAAAACATCAAATTTCCCCCAAAATCTAATTAAATATCACAGTAAATGTATTATTGTTTTATATATAAAATGCATCCTTTTAACCATTCATCTTTGCACAATAACCACTGCATAGAGACACAAAAGTTTTTTTCTTTCGATACACTTTTTTTTCTCCTGCAACTTCATTTTGTCTTGCAATTTGTATACATCCAATCACCGCGAACAGCACAACTGTCTACTTTCAAATCCAAGTGTTTAAAGTTTTCGCATTACCTCGAAACAAAAACTCCCCTCTTCCACACGACACCATTCCGACAAAAAAAACAGATTCATTTCTTCCACTGAGCTCATGATTTAATTAACAAAAGGTAACGTCAGACACTTTTTACACCCTTTCATAAAAACGGCCTCCCTCCCTCGCCATCTCCGCAGTATGGCCCGTGTCACAGTCAATCATTCAAAAGGGTAATTATATGACACTGCCGCGCTAAAATACCTACAGTGTCTTAATAGGATCGGAGCCATTTGAGATCCAACCTTAAGCTTCTCTTCTGGCCCCGACCACTCATCGCCGTGCCATAAAGCTGCCAGCGGAAACAATACTAGCTCTCTCCCAAGCGCCGGGGTTAATGGCAAATGGGGCTATGGCTGCCGGTGATATCGTTGGATAAATGATTATTGATTAGGTAAAGGTTGAGCTAATCATTAGGCTTCATCCATTTTACGGACTCTCGCCATGACCTTTCCGCCTGGCCCTCTCGGATCGGCCAGGATTTCTCCGTACGATGATTTGATCGGCGCAAAGGACGGGGAGACGCGAGGAAGAGGGGACGGGAGTGGAGAGAATTAGTTAAAGGGGGCTGTAAAGTAGCAATGAGAACATGCGCGTGGTGTTTTATTCCAGGTTTGTTTGATGAGTCGAGGACTTCCGAAGCAGGAAGTTGAAACGTTATACGATGGCTGGGCAGGGTTGCGATTCACGAAGCTGATTTTGGTGTTCATGGTTGGGTAGTTGCGTGCTTCCGAATCGAAAATTCTGGATTTCTTTTCTGAAAACTCAAAATTCGCTGTGCAATTCGGTGTGTTTGTTATTCACCACTTCGGTCACACTGGTGGTTAGCTAATTCTGTTGCCATTTTTGCCTTGGGGCAGACTTTTTTTTTCAATCTACGCTTAAATCCAACCACTAAATTCACACATACACACTCAGTATCCAAACATTGAACAATATGCAGGACATTATACTTCGCAAAGCATAACACTCTACTGCTGGGCAAAGAAAGAAAACATGATTGAATGATTGAATTGCCATAAAACCAGTTTCAGTACAGTCTCCAACAAATATCCGCTCCAGTGACTCTTTGGTAACTTTGTGTCATTGTGTTTAAACTGGACGTATTCTACATTCTTGTGGATTTAATTGGCTTTCAAACGTGCTTTTGGTCACATTGGGATTAGAACTTCACATTTTCTATACGCTCTTTTGTCTCCGATGAGGTGTTTAGGCATTTGAGCCCCCTCTGCTGTCAGGAGCGGGAATTAACAATGAAAAAAAATGTATAAACGAAGCGCTTAGGCAACGTGAATGCTATATGCTAAAAGAGCCGTGCACTGGTTGAGAACACAGTTTGTCCGCAGAACAAACAATGCACTTAAAGGCCCCTTACCTGATTTTTATTGTTTTGAAACGTGAAAAACAGAACTAGTTAATTTTAAAGTCTTTACGTCAGTCACATGCATCGCTCACTTTCCTAATGCAGTCCCAGCATCCTAAATTACGACGGAGTATAAGGGCCAACTGAAAAAAAAAAATGCGGACATTACGAGAATAAACTCGTAACATTTCGACATTAAACTCGTAATTGTATGACTTTTTCTGGCTTCGACTTTATTCTCATACATTTACGAGATTAAAAGTCGTAATATTACGAGAATAAAGTCGTATATTACTTACTTTTAATCTCTTAATATTACGAGAATAAAGTCGTAATATTACGAGATTAAAGTCGTAATATTACGACTTTTAATCTCGTAATATTACGAAAAGAAGCTATTTCTTCCAAATCTGTTTGGTTCTTCCGGACAAAACAAACCCAAACATCTGCATTGCCGCCAAAGTCCTTAAACTAATGATAATGTGGTGATGCTGTGCTAAAGACACAGTATTTCTTCGTCGCAAACCACACGCGGTGAAGTTAGTTTCCGTTGGACGTTGGACATTCGCCTCCACAACAACACCGACAGTTCCCACTGACTAAACCCAGCCTGCTCTATCCCGGTGCGGGAGCTCACGCTAGGCGCACCGCTCTGAAAGCTCGTCGATTAGATTTGGACCGACAATAAATTACAACTCTTGTGAATTGCGTATGTCAAAAGAATTTAAATAGCTTTTATATAAAAATACATATTAGTATATAGACATTGAAATCTATACTGTTAGCATATTTCTCTAATGTATGAATTTTTTCCCCCAAGTTTATTGTTTTAATGAAAAATATATGCAGTTAAAAATAGAAATCAAGTTTTTTTCTCTAAATCAAGTTTTTTCAATAGCTTCAGGTCATGTGACCAATTCACCTCAAATCACTTTATAATAGTAGTACTAGTCCAGTAGTAATGGGCACAGCTCATTACTACTGGACACAGCTCAAATCAAATAAGACCAAAACTATGAAAAGAAGAGCTGTGCCCATTACTACTGGACTAGTACTACTATTATAAAGTGATTTGAGGAATTGGTCACATGACCTGGAAGCTATTGAAAAAAACCCTTGATTTTTAAGGGAAAAAAATCATTAAAAATCCAAAAAGACCAAAACTGTGAAAAGAAGAGCTGTGCCCATTACTACTGGACTAGTACTACCATTATAAAGTGATTTGAGGTGAATTGGTCACATGACCTGGAAGCTATTGAAAAAAAAACTTGATTTAAGAGAAAAAAAACTTGATTTCTATTTTTAACTGCATTTTTTTTTAAATTTAAACAATAAATTTGGGGAAACAAATTCCATACATTAGAGCAATATGCTAACAGTATTGATTTCCAATGTCTATATACTAATAGGTATTTTTATATAAAAGCTATTTCAATTCTTTGACATACGCAATTCACAAGAGTTGTAATTTATTGTCGGTCCCTAAGTCTAATCGACGAGCTTTCAGAGCGGTGCGCCTAGCGTGAGCTCCCCGCACCGGGATAGAGCAGGCTGGGTTTAGTCAGTGGGAACTGTCGGTGTTGTTGTGGAGGCGAATGTCCAACGTCCAACGTGAAACTAACTTCACCGCGGTGTGTAAACCCTAGTTCAAAGTATAACCGCACAAAATGCTCCATATCTCCATAACACAGGTACTGGCTTCATACACATTTTCGACTGTATTCTCGTAATATTACGACTTTTAATCTCGTAATATTACAATTTTTAATCTCGTAATATTACGACTTTTTATCTCGTAATATTACGACTTTATTCTCGTAATATTACAATTTTTAATCTCGTAATATTACGACTTTATTCTCGTAATATTACGACTTTTTTTCTCGTAATATTACGACTTTATTCTCGTAAATGTATGAGAATAAAGTCGAATCCAGAAAAAGTCATACAATTACGAGTTTAATGTCGAAATTTTACGAGTTTATTCTCGTAATGTCCGCATTTTTATTTTTTTCCCCCAAATGGCCCTTATACTCCGTCGTACTAAATATTCACCGCGATGACTTTAATTTAAGTAAATTTCACGAGTTTTGCCATCACAATAAAGATAACAAACATTTGCATGCTAACACCGCACTTCCAGCTTCTCGAAAAATAAAATGAAGGCATACAGAGAAAGAGCTGGTCTCAGTTTCACCCGAAAAGATGCAGATTTTACTTTATTACATGCAAAATATTAAGTACATGAACAAGTTGTGTTTTTCACCTTTCAAAACAGTCAAAATCAGGTACAGCACCTTTAAAAAGAAAAGTCCAACAAATAGGTGTGAAAAATCAAATTGAGGGATTTTTGATTGTTCAGAGAAACAATCTCATAAACAGGATAAATGTAAGAGGTATGAATTAAGCAAAATACTAACCCCAGCCCATGTTTTTGATGAGGGGACAAATATAAAACACGGTTAAATGCTCAAAAAAGTAAAACTTGCTCATGTGTCTTTGAGGAGTTTCTAACCCTGCATAGTTCTTTGGGTAACTGGAACCAACCTAACATTTGGACAAGATAGACAAACAGTTAGGTCGCTGTAAGAAGGATATAGGAACAGGAATGTAATGTTTTGATTATGAAATTTGATGAACCAAGAGCTTTGTTGTAATCCAAAAACTCTATCGCTAGAAGGGTCTGCTGTTCTCAAACCCACTTCAGCATTTTTATTCACGTCCGCTTTTGATCCCCTCCAATCGTCTCGAGTTACATTTCATATCAAACTTTGTTCACGGGCAAAGCATTAGACACACCACAAAGCCCAACCCAAAACATCCTCTCCAGAACTGTAACATGGTGACAAGGAAATGCCTCTCTCCTATAACAGCTCTATTTATTGAATTGTTGAGAATATTCCTGGCAGCGGCGTCTTAACCAAATCCAGGCCTCCGCTCACATCTGCAGCCAATCATACAGCAGGGAGAAAACCCCTCTGTTCTTTGGGAAATCAAATGTTTATTTGAAGTAATACTTTACTCTCAACTACTGGATGCAATACGTTTTCATAGCAGCGTGCACAATGGCGGATAATGAAGAACAGGCGTCTTTAACAGTAACCGGAAACGGCCTGTATGGGTTTAAACGATGCACGTGGTTCTTCTTTGTAGCGTTGTGCGTGTGGCTTTTTGCTTGCTTCATGACAGAATGTGGTTGAAAACAGATGCAGCTGGTTGAAAGGGTGCATTGTAAATCTGTGTATACATACAAATGACACCGTGAAGCCGCCATGTTAATTGTGAAAGTTTTATTGTTGTTAGTCTAAAATGTAACAGAAGCAATTACAAAAAAAGTGAACTCTCATAGCTTTAAATAGAATGTCTGACTGAATAAAATGTTTTAAATTATGTTAAACTGTAACATAATGCTTTGGATTTATATCGGACTTTCTGGACCTTATGTGGAAAGCTACTACAGCCACAACTGCCCTGGGTTATCTGTCAATCTGCTCCATCAGATCCTCGAACCACCAACAATCACTCACTACACACTCCAGGACCAGAGGAAGTGTGTGCTGCTGGGGAGGAATGTGTCGGACTCTCGGACTATCAGCACAGGCTCGCCACAGGGCTGTGTACTCGCTCCTCTGCTCTTCTCTCCGTACACCTACTGCTGCACCTCCAGCCACGACTCACAAACAACACCATTTTCAACTGACTCATCTCAATTATTCTGAAGAATGGTGTCCTAATGCAATGGCAGCAACTTGAAGCTCAACATCAAAAGACAGTGGAGAAGATCATGATTCAGGAGTCACAGCCCCCTGCCCCCCCCCTGTCCTGACAGACTTTCCCATCACCACCATTGACTCTTTCCATTTCCTAGGCACCACCATCACTCAGGACTTTAAGTGGGAGTCGACCATCAGCTCATCAAGAAGACCAAGAACAGGATGTACTTCCTGCAGCAGTTGAGGAAAGCCAAGCTGACAGCGCAGATAATGGTGCAGTTCTACACAGCCATCATCAAGTCCATCCTCACCTCCTCCATCACCGTGTGGTACAGGAGCCACAGCCAGGGACAAACAGAGACTACAGCACTGCATTGTGGGCTCTGCTGAGAAGGTGATCATCTCCAGGACCTGTACATCTCCAGGACTCGGGGACGAGCAGGTCGGACCACAGCTGACCTTTCTCACCCTGGACATGGACTATTTGAGCCACTCCGCTTAGCCAGAACCTCTCGCCACGAGCACAGTCTCTTTGCTTCTGTTGGACTCATGAACACTTCATAACACCTGTCACTTTTAACAACTCACGTCAACAATACTTCGGTTTGGCAAATTATTTCTGATCTCCTTTTTAATGCATGCTTAATTTTATTTTATCATAGTTTATATTTTGCTGTTATTAGTAATCGTTTCATGCTGCACCATATTGCCATAGCAAGTTCCTGGTTTGTGAATTTTGATCACTAACGATGGCAGTAAACTCTTTTTCAGAATCTGATTCTGATTAAAGCTAAGCAAGATTGATCAAATGTCTTACCTAAGAACACAGCCAGATCATGCAATGGGCAGATATATAGACAAAAATAAAATATATCGCTATATCGATCGATCAAAAAGTATCTGTTGTTAAGCAAAAATACAGATATTTAAAATGATATCATTTTTTTGTTAATACAGTTTTTAATTCAAATTTTAATATTTCTTTAATACATTATACTTTAGTGCCTTGTATTTCAACCAGTGTGCCGGGGAACACTCTTGTGCCTTGAGGTTTTGCCAGTTATGCCTTGAAAAACTGTCCAATTTAAGTTAACAGATTCACAAATGCAGGTGTCATTGATTTATTTACCATGTTGGAGTGTTCTGAGCAACTTCTGCAACAAAAGCAAACACAAAACCATTCTTATTGCCAAATTTAAAGAACCAGACAGTGGCAGAGACATTATTTACCATATTTTTTTTAACCTAAATGGTCTGATTTGGTGATGTTTTGGTAAGTCATGTGGCGTTATATCGCAGATAAGTGTGCCACAAACATTATTTTAGAGTATCTGCAAATGTATTTCAGTTTTAGATGAGTTGAAGCTTGGGTGGATTAAAATCAATAAGAGTTTATAACTTCAAGAGAAAAAAATAACATTGTAAACTCAATGGTTTTAATATCAGATCGACATCGCCATACTTGCCATGCTTGAAACCAAAATCATCACCAATACTACAGCCAAACCTGTTTAGTTCTGTCCGAGCTGCCAACAGTTTTCAGGCGCATATTTGTAACATCTTGGGCAACTTTTCTGCTTGTCCTCTGCAAACATGCTCTAGGTTCTATATGCAGTTATTCTTGTATATTTCTTGTTGGTGGCATTTTTGCGGAGCCAAGTCTGATGTTTGGTGGTCAAACCGGGACAGGGAAGCGACCACTTTTGTTTCAATTCCGGTTTAGCATTTCGTTCTCATCATTAACTGAACGTTCCTCGTGTTTTTTGGTTTTCATTAGCTCTCGTTGGCAAAGCTGATATTTTTCCAACCGCAAACCTGGAATTGTTTATGCCAGAAGATCAAAACATCACAACGTTAATTACATACTCTTACTGTGTCATTTGTTTTTGACGGAACACCACAGACCACCAGACATGAAATATAAGATACTGTTAAATGTATTCTGACCAGCCATCAATTTGATAATGTAGAAAAGTGAAGGTTTCGAGGCCAGAGGAACAAACTTGGCTTTTTGATGAGCTGTGAATGAGACAGTTTTGGCAGGACACAGCACAAACATATACACTTATCAATTGTGAATTATTTAGCATCGGGGCTACTGCTACTAGCCCTCTCACTCCATCACTCATGTCATGGAGCGACAGGCTTTGTGCGTTCAAGTATGTGAGCATGTATTTACAATGGTTAGCATGTAAACAAATGTATAACGTACTAGGGCTGTAATCCTTTCGATTCCATTTCGATTAATTGGTCAATGCTGTTTTAGTCGACCAAAATTTGCATCAGTCGCATAATTATTTAGATTAATAGGATTTATATGGGACAACAGCAAAAATGAGAAGATATGGAGTGAGTTAGCTGAAGATTTTGCGCTGAATCATGACTTTAATCTAATTAATCTAACATATACATATACTACTACATATACTATTTACTAGATTTTTTGTGTTTAAATAGTTGTTTTAACATGAATTATTGTGCAGTTGTGATCTTTTGAAGGCAGTTCAGGTTAGATACATGGAGATACTTTATAGTTTTGATAGCTTTTACCACAACCACTTTTTGTCGATCGATTGGGCATGTTTTTAGTCGACTAAAGAAATTCTTGGTCGACTAAAAACATGCCATCATCATCATCATCATCATCATCATCATCATCATCATCATCATCATCAAAAACCATCATGTTTTTAAAAGAAGCTTAAAGAAATCAATGTTGGAAAATGTAATCATGCTCAATGTTTAAGGCAAACTGTACCATCTTTGTGTTTTATCATAATACCTTATGTTTGAACTCAAATGTAGTATTCTGTTTTTTTGATTGTTAATGCTCGAATTTTAATATGTACTGTCTTGTAGTGTTTTAAATTGTGAAAGTGGACCCCAGGAAGAATAGTCTTTGCTGCTGTAGAGACTAATGGGGATCCTTAAATAAACAAATAAACAAATGCCCAATTGACAGCCCTGCAGTGTACGTTAGACACACATGCCTTTTAAAAAAGCAGCAATTCAGACTTCAGATTCTATGGAAATGACTGCTTTAAAACGGGTCACAAAAGAGAGTACGGTACATTCTTATCCTTATGCAAACACCTTTATTGACTGTGTCTGACCGGAGTGACGCATTCTGGAAACGTTTGTGTCACAGTCACAGCACGGGACAACTGCATTCTGAAACTATATGTGCTTTTATAGAAGACGTTTCTGTGCACTGTGGAGTTAAATTTTGGAGGAAGAAGAACATGATTTAGAATGTAATTTAAAGTGACGATGCCAAACATGAATGTTAAGTGACATGACTTTCCACGACGTTAAGTTTGTCATCTATAAAAGACAAGACGGGCTCAGACTGATAAAAATGTTTGTGGGAGTTTGTGTTTTGTACTTGCACTTCTAATCACATGTTTCAAATTTTTAAAATGAGACCCCAAATTTAGTTTTTATTTTTTGTTCCTATTAAAAACTGTATTTTAAAAAAGTTACCTCTTCATATTTGAATTGAACTATGCTGTCTGGCAAAAAAATATAGTTTACATATGAAATCTCTACAGAAAAGCTTGATGAATTGTTACATTTTGACAATGATAAGTAGATTTCATATTTTCAATTTTGAACTGGACTTGTAATCGGTCAAAACCAACACATTCTGTAAATATTTTCCCCTGCCTTATTCTTCAAACTACAGATTAAAGTTCTCCTTTTCTCCTCCAACCAAAGTCCATCCGACACACTCAAACACATACAACTCCAGGACAAATCAATGCCTTCTCATTCCGCATTATATCCGCGGGCTACGTTTTAGCTGAACGCCAATTTATCTGAACTTCAAGTCACACTTTAGCCAAGAAATAAACCCCGTCTCCGTCTCCAGATCTGGATAATCACGCATTTGTCTCCTCCGTCCTGCCTTTTTCCTCCCGCTCCCTCCCCGCTCCTGCCATTTAAATATTTCATTCAGTTGTCTTGCGGCTTCTGTGGCTTGCCAAGTGTCATCTAGATCCGGGGGCCCGACAGTCTTAAGTGGAGCGCGGAAGTCGTTTTTCGAGGTGTGCGTGCCGTTCCGTGTGTGTGTGTGTGTGTGTGTGCGTGTGTGTGTGTGTGTGTGTGTGTTGGGTCTGGGGAGTAAGGTTGATAAGAAGTGAAAAGGTGGAGGAGACAAGGGAGTGATAACTAATGTGATTCCTGTGTACTGGCCCTACCGTCCTGTCGGAGTCCTCAGATGCCAACGCCGGCTCTTTGTCGAGGGCTAAAAGACGGAAAGTGATGGGAGTCGGGTGTGGGATGATTCGTGAAGAGCGTGTGGAAGATGGCACGGGGGGTGAGGGACGATGGCGTGGATTACTTTTCAGATTGTGTGCGTTTTCGATTCTGCAAACAGAATCTACAACTACCTACAGATTTGTAACACTATTATTATTATTTTACTATCAGCAGCTTCTTTTTATTATTACTGATTAAACATATATACTTTTCAATGTACCTTTATTTAACGAGGTAAGAACCCACTGAGATTGAGACCTCTTTTTCAAAGGTGACCTGGGCCGAAGTGGAAAATGTAACAGCACACAAAGCATAAAAAACATTTACATGATCAAGAGACATTTAGGAAAATAAAAACTGAAACTTACATTTAAAATTTTATCAGGGAAACATAGGAACGGCCGTTAAAATGTTTAAACTTGCACAATAAAACTGGGAGAGAAGTGACTGAGAGAAATGTATGTATAGAATTGAAGTAAGCGGTACTATATGTAGAAAAATTGACTCATACCAAATGTACTTTTTTCCATTAAAATTTATTTGAATTCACAAAACAATGTAAGGTGCGGGAGCCTATTCTTCATCTAATTTGTGGCAAATTGATTGATTGTGAATCAAGACAAATTTACAAAGTTCAAAAGAAAGTGTATTTACTGTGCAAGCAATTTGAAAGATTTGTATGGGGTTGCTGCTCGTGCAACAAATAACTGTCGTTACACACATAAATATATTGGAAAAGTGGAAATTTATTTTATTTTATTATTATTATTTTTAAATAATTTGTAGAATTTGAACTTGCACACAATACAAATCAAAAGGGAAAAATGTTTGTCATTAACATTACCCAGAATCTTTAATACAAACTGGTTGAAAAAAACAAAAAACAAATTGTATTTAATCAAGGCGAGACACTACAGGTCACTTTGCTCTCTCAACATATAGACTTTTATGTGGAAACAACAAACTTATCCAATCTGCTCTTAAAGATGTTTTATTATTTCATTTAATGCACTTCATCCATAGATTTCTCTGGGACATTGTAACTTCAAATGCCGTTTTCTTAAAATGCATTTTTCTCCCACAGAGACACAAAGATCAGCCTTAAAGTTCCAACACACAACAAACTTTACAATCTTGTTCTTAACAAGATTTTTGACAAATTCTAAGCCTGATTTATTAAAGTTTTAAGTCTAAAAATAAGGCAAAATGTGAAATTTTAGGTCAAATTTCAGCCAGATCTAGTTCACTCATATCCAAAATCCTCTCTATACATTTTTTGAAACTAATATGTGTAAAAATAAACAAAGACATTTAAATCTGGTTCTTCAATTTTTTCAGGTTGAAATGTCCAAAAATGTGCAGTTTTGGCTGTTTGTTACACATAAAGCGCCTAAACACGACATGATGAAAAACGTGTAATACATTATCATCTTACATTTGAGAGAGTACACTACAGGAGAGGTTTCAAATCGATATCTTTACATTCAAGACGTTTTCCCATTCGCCTGCAGCGTCTCGCCTTAACGTCCTACCGTCCCACATCCGACTACACAACATTACCCGCACGTTTTCCTGCAGCGTCTCCTCTCTCCTCTAAGCTCACACTCTTGTCCACTCCCTTACACTTTCCCGCCTCTGACGCTCTTCCGACTCGGCTGCACGATCCTCCAAATCTCCACCTGCAAAACAAAGGAGAGAACGAGCCGAGAGTGTGAGTGCGGACAGCAATCAGGGCCTGTAGTTTGGATTGTAGCTCGCGAAACATGGCCACAAACACGCTTTGGCTTTTAACATGTTCCGCCGCTGTTGTCAGGAGGACGCCGGGCCGCGCTGTGACGAGCCCCGCCCACTGCTGCCAGGACACGACGAGGCCGACGCGTGAGATGAGGGGAATGGTGGAATCGCATCTTCACAGCTCTGGACTTTTGGTGGATGATTGTAGGAAATTGGGGGTTGGCGATAGTGATAAAAATGTATATCTGCATTATCTCGGTGATGATATTTTAACGATGTATCAGGAGTGTGCGAAAAATGTTTTGGTTGAGAAACGTGAATGGATCATAAAATCAACCGCAAAAGAGCAGAAATATCACCTTATACCAGGGCTATTCAACTTTATTTTACCGAGGACCAGAATTTTCAGATGGTTTTGTCCTCGGGGCCAGAAATGTGCTCAACGCGCCAAAATAAGAATTGAAATAAGAACAATATGTAACACGAAAGGCTTTAACAACATTTATAGACTTGCACCAAGTCTAAACCAGGATTAAACTTGGACTAAACCAGAACCAAACCAGATCTAAACCAGGACTTAATCAGGACTAAACCAGGACTAAACCAGGTCTAAACCAGGATTAAACTAGGACTAAACCAGAACCAAACCAGATTTAAACCAGGACTTAATCAGGACTAAACCAGGTCTAAACCAGGATTAAACTAGGACTAAACTGGAACCAAATCCGATCTAAACCAGGACTTCATCAGAACTAAACTGAGACTGAACCAGGACTAAACCTGGTCAAACCCAAGTCAAATTCAAGACTAAACCACATCTAAACCAGGTCTAAAACAGGTCTAAACTAGGACTAAACCAGGTCTAAACCAGGTCTAAACCAGAACTAAACCAGGTCTAAACCAGATCTAAACCAGGACTAAAACAGGTCTAAACCAGGACTAAACCAGGTCTAAACCAAGACCAAAACAGGACTAAACCAGGACTAAACCGGTTCTAAACCAGATATAAACCAGGTCTAAACCACGTCCAGTCCAGATATAAACAGGTCTAAACCACGTCTAGTCCAGAACTAAACCAGGTCTAAATCAGAACTAAACCAGGTTTAAACCACACCAGGTCTAAACATGGACTAAACCAGGTCTAAACCAGGACTAAACAAGGACAAAAAGCTCAAAAAGTTCTAGAAGTACGTAAATACTAGTGTTGTGAGTTGTGCTGATGTTATGTGTTGCAGGGGAAACTTTAAAATATCCTTTGTATCTTTGAAAATCAGGTACCTGAACAGGAAAAAATGACAATGTGTGAATAGATGCTTGGTAGTCTTAGAATAAGATTTGCCAATAAAACTGTTTTGTTTGTTTTTAAGTGCAGTAAGTAGCATTCTTTGTTGTTTTTGCATGTTCCATATGCAATCTGATTTTAAGAAAATATATTCAAATCAAGATAAATACTACTTAATTCAAGCACTCATTCAATTAATTACTGTATACCATTGTCTTTTGCAACAATTCTGTAGTTTCATGGTCGAGCTACTAAAATCAGTCAAAACTCAATTATGTCAACACTGGAAAACGACTATCTTAAATAAGATAATAAGTGAATAAATTGAATTAGTATTTGTCTCGATTCAAGTATATTCTGACTTTAAGATTTGCCAATCGAACACGAAAAAAAAGAAGAAAAAAACACAAGCGCATTTTATCACTTGAAATGAGAAAAAAAAAAGCAATACTCCATTTGAAGATCTTAGTTTAAGATGCATTATTTTACTTAATTCAAGCACTTACATTATTTGCACATTAAGTATTCTTCCATTTTAGCTGACAAAGATGAGAGAAAAACAACGGACTATATTAATCACGTATTTACAAATGTATTATTGTCTTTCTTTCATGTAAAATTCAAAGCGCACTGAATACATTTGATGAACTCAGGGTTATGTTGCATGGAGTTAATTGAGAACGTATAGTGCCATATATAGAATCATGAATTATGGCACAAGGTTGTTATTGTTTGTTCATATATGCACAATTATCATATTTTACAAGGCCATGCGTTTGTTTCTTTACGATACAGAGCTGGACCGTCTTTGATTTATTTAATGGTTTATTTCATGCCCATAAAGTCGACAAAATATGGCAGAGAATCTCAAAAACGTTGCCTTGGATCAGTGCATTTTCAGACTTTTTTTTTCAATTATTAGTTAATTTACATGTTTTTATCAATAAATACATTTTTAAAAGTATATATTTGTGCAATAAATTATTCGTAATGCGCATCTTTAATTGCAGTTTTCCCATTGCAAGACACAATTGTTAACTTTGTTGCTGACTCTAAAGGGATTTCCACTTTCCATTTTAACCTGACGCATACTTTACTCCTTCCGTTTAGCCCTTAAGTCTCTTATTATTTGCTCCCTGCGCCTCAATAACACGTGCAGGAGCCTGTATGATCTTTTTTGTTCCACTTGCCAGGCTGCTCAGTGACCCCCCGCATGTGAGTTTGACCTCTGACCTCTGCTCTTCCCCCCAGGAGGAGCCGACCCTCACTCCAGTCTCCGTGCACCTTGTATTAGATGGACCCAGAAACAGTGTCGGGAAGGAGACTTTGCAACGGTCTTAATGTCTGTGTTGCAATTGTATTTTGTAACGTGTTTTGTTACATGTCCCAGTCAGAGTACTTTACTTTGAATACATAAGATACTTTTAGTTTAACTTGCATTATTTTGTTGTGTACTGTGGGTGCGGACTTTGAAAGTGATTAAAGGAGATGTATTATTTCATATTTAGTATAGTCCTTTAACATAAGTAGACCATCCATTTAGATTTTGTTCATCGTAAACCACAATAATGATTTAAAACAGCCTTGTAATCGAAACAGGTTGACTTCCTGTCAGAACTGCAGAACTGACAAGCCCCGCCTCTTCGTAGTGACCAATCACCATAACAAGCAGCCAATTGTGTTACATGTTTTTGTTTTGAAAAGTCACGTTGACATTTTAGAACCCTAAATGACCTACATGTCAATCAAATTATGTTTTAAATACCAAAACAAAGTACAGAGGAAGTGGGCGGAGATAGGGGGTAGGTGAAAACAAGACTTTTCTAAACGCTCGAGCTTCAGTTTCAGGACAATACAGGGTTACTCAAACATGCGTGAATCAAAATACAACTTTGAGTAAACTAATGGTGAGGAAACACTGTTGCAACAAGGTTAACAGCTCATTAAAGTACATTTTTTGCATAATATTCCCTTTTAAAATCGATCCGCGCTGTTATACCGACCTGGGCGCATTGCTGGGGCAGATCCTGGGTCTGCGGAAAGAATCCACACGAGATCTGTTTTTGCCAAACACTACAACGGTCTGAAGCGGTTTTCAGGTCAATAAACAAGTGTTCTCCCATGAAACCACGTAAATCTGCAAAGCGCTCTTGAAATACAGACTGCAGTGCACCTCCGCTGGTGCAAACGCCAGTCTACAAGTAACATGTGCAAACTATACGCCCAACCCGCCTCGCACTGGGTGTACACGCGGCAAAAAAATAGGATATATTTGTTGCTTTTACATGATTTGAGAAGGAACAGATGCACAATCATTGACTGCAGGAGCGATATTTTCTTTTCTTTTTTTAACTAATGTCATGCGGTTTGAAAGAGTTAATGTACCACAATACAGTTTCTCAAGATTAGTATTCTGATTTAGTAACTTTCCAATAATTTTGATGTTTGTTGTGGTTTGTTTTGACTGTAACCAATTCACCTTATCCCGGAAACTGCCGTACGCGCCGCCATCTTGTTTCCGTTGTATTAGTTTACATGGAGCAGACGAGCTCAACAGAAAATAAGTTCTACATGGACTAAAACTAAAAAGCTATGTTGACTATCAATATTTAAAGGCCCTCAAAATGTAACCAAGTCAAATAATCAATGTAAACGTTGATATGCTGAGTCTCTTAAGCTTCATATTAAAATGCAATAGTCACAGGGCCACATAGAAACTGGGACAGCTTATAAAAAATACTGGTGTTTAAAATGTTTTCTTCTAACCAATATTGATAAATGAAACGGAAAAAAATCCATTAATTGGCCTGTATCAATATTACCACCGACATTTTCCATCCGTAAGTATATCAACACCCACCACTACACACTGATCCTTCTTTTGAGCATTGCAGATTTAGCCTCGTGGGACAAGTTCGCCAAAGCGGACTTACGGTTGCCCTCGGTAACAGATAAACGGATGTATCACTTCGTCAATCCTTAAAACCACACACACACACACACACACACACACACACTCACACACACACGGACTAGCCGGCAAACTCCTCCTGATTCTCCCAGCTTAGCGGTTGATCCTCTCTTGGGAAGGTTGACACTTCAGAGGGGAAAAACCGTCGCCGGCTCCCCCCGCGCCGCCGAGATAGAGGACATTACTCCGACAAAGCTAACCCCTCCGAGGCCTAGTCGCGGTGATCTGCTGGTCAGCGTCTGTTTACTGTCAAAGATGCCGCCTCGCATTTCCACAGCCGTCACTCGGACCGGGACCCGAGTCTCGGCGTTTGAAGAGCGCGGGACACATCGCAAAAATCGCGGCGGTAAACAACCCCTCGGCTTGTCACTTCGCATCCTAAAGCTACGGGGGGAATCGTTCGAGCAAGTTGACCCGTTTCGCCGTGGCTCTCTCTGGGCGGGGGGGCGGAGGTTTTTAAGCCCCCCGCGTGAGGCAGATCGGGAAAGGCACGGGGCAGACGGGGAGCTGTCGGAGATGTCGCGTCGGCTGAAGTCGGAGCGAGGCCCAAGGGCACCTGACCGCGAGTCGGTTTAAGGCGGAGAGCGTTGGACCTATAGCCGACGAGGTGAAACTGGCGATAGTTGAAGAGATGTAAACAAATGCACAGATTTGGGTTCGATGGGAGGTCAGACGGAGTTCAACGTACACAGTGCTGGGGGGCAACGTTTAAACACGGGACGGGACAAATAGTGTGCAGTGCTTCTCTGATGCACGTTCAGTCCAGTCGTCTGGCTCCCGTTCAGGCCAATCAAAGTAATGAGGTTAATTTCCTTTACCCACAGTGTCTGCATAACATTCACGATCTTTCTTTATGTTGTAAAGCGTCTCAGTCTTTCTTCGGACTTTGTTTTCTCTCGGCGACCCATACTTTTCTCGTGGATTCGTTGCAGACCCAAACGCCCTACAGTCTTACAAGGAAAGATACAGTATTTTATTT
This sequence comes from Rhinogobius similis, assembly GCA_019453435.1. Lineage (NCBI taxonomy): Eukaryota > Metazoa > Chordata > Actinopteri > Gobiiformes > Gobiidae > Rhinogobius > Rhinogobius similis. Next base: position 9,907,990 of record CM033621.1, on the reverse strand, counting down.
CCTGGTTAATAAAACAGTAATGATAATTGATTACTTTTTTTTTAGATGCAATTAACATGCCGTCTATGCCTTATACTGCTGAGTTAAAATGTGTTGATTTTGATTAGTAAAGATTAGATAAGTAAAGGTTATTCAAAGGAACTAGATTTTTTTACTTGGTTCAAACGGTTTCTGACTTGTTTCAATACTTCTTACTTCATGCCAAATTATATACAGGTGAGTTAAAATAATTGTACGTCTGTTATTGGCTAATTTGTTTTCTTATTTTACGCTTTTATCGTGTAATCAAGCAGAAATACTTTGAAATCAGCTAAATATTCTGCGTCACATAAGCAATAACATCTCCTAGAGTCAAAACCCAAGTAACTCAAGATAAAAATGATACATTTAAATCATGTTAAGCTTGCGTTTAAGCTGCTCCACCACATTTTGAGTACTTGTAATCAGATTTTTTTTTTAAAGTTTCTTCTGGTTCCGCATTCATCCTTATTCATTTGTAATTTTCAGCCGTATATCGCCTCTCTCTGTTTTGAAATGAACTGTTTTAGTTTCAGTTTAACAGCTTCAGTGCATCTGGATAAGTCCCTCTGCCCTCGGCTATAAAGGTCCAAAATACAGATTGGGCTGCTTTGCACACATATTCAGTATTTCTTATGTTTGTTTGTTTGCTTCTTTTTGTAAATTGCTCAAAAAAAGTTCAAAAGTAATTAACAAAGCATGGATAACGTCTGATAAGCTAAAGTAGGCAACATAAATAAAGGAAAGTCTTTGACAGGCCTGTAGATTTTAGATGCATATTTGTTGATTTCAGTCAAGTCATTTTGTTACTCAGGTAAAATTATAGATACAGCAGCAAAATAATACTCAAGAAAAAGTAAAGGTACCACATTTTAAAATCTACTCAAGTAAAAATATTAAAGCACCTCTTTAAAAATGTACTATTAGACTAAAAAGTAAAAGTAATTGTTTTTGGTTTGGAGAACTATCAAAGCCTCAAATTGTAATCTTGATGGATTTATTCTGTTGAGTTTTGATCGTTATAGACAAATTTCCAGGTTATTTTTCTCTTTAGAGGCTGTTTTGTTTGCTCAAAGTGAACGAGAAAAAAAACAAAGTGCCATAAATGTGCTAAAAAATACACCCCTCAGCCTTTTCAGCAGATCTAAAACCTTCAGAAAATATACTTTTACTTTTCAGTCCAGTTCAAAAACGTAGTGGAGTAGAAAGTACAGATACATGCTCTGAAATGTAGTGAAGTTAAAGTAAAAAGTATCTACTGTAGAATGTAAAAGTAAAGTACAGATACATGCTCTGAAATGTAGTGAAGTTAAAGTAAAAAGTATCTACTGTAGAATGTAAAAGTAAAGTACAGATACACGCTCTGAAATGTAGTGAAGTTAAAGTAAAAAGTATCTACTGTAGAATGTAAAAGTAAAGTACAGATACATGCTCTGAAATGTAGTGAAGTTAAAGTAAAAGTATCTACTGTAGAATGTAAAAGTAAAGTACAGATACACGCTCTGAAATGTAGTGAAGTTAAAGTAAAAGTATCTACTGTAGAATGTAAAAGTAAAGTACAGATACATGCTCTGAAATGTAGTGAAGTTAAAGTAAAAGTATCTACTGTAGAATGTAAAAGTAAAGTACAGATACATGCTCTGAAATGTAGTGAAGTTAAAGTAAAAAGTATCTACGATAAAATGTACTTACGTAAAGTACAGATACCTAAAAAATTTACTTTGTTGTACTTTGACACTTTCCAGCACTGGTTGATTTGTACAAAACTGTCTTAAAAGTAAATAAGAACAGCTTGCACATGTTTCGTCCACAAATAGACTTAATAATGATTAGTTGAGGATACATCTGAAGTCTACGTTTGACCCGTTGCATATTTCGACGTTCAGATAAAAATGACTCCTTCTGTGACCTCCACGTCGTCTCCATCCCCCCCGCTCTCCTGTTGCGTCGTCCCGCCTTCGTCAGGGCCGTGATTGGTGTATTCAAATGAGTCCGGAGAGCTGCGAGGGGCCTATCATCCTCGCCGTGAACGTAATTAATAAAAACAAGCTGTTCCCATTTAGCAGACTGATTAATGCAGCCGATACATCACCGCGCGGAGTGGACCGTCTCTCTCTGGCAGTATTAGGTTAGAGCGCCTTTGTATCCGTGCGTGTGCGTGTCTCCGCGAATCATAACTTCAGATTTACTCGTCTTCAAGTCCAAGGGAGTTAAGATTTCTGTCCTTTCGTGGGGTTTCTGTGGAGGACTGTACGCAGCGATAGTGTTGTTTCAAGATAAAAAAGGAAGCGACTGAAAGGGAATTGATCATTTAGATTGTCAGGAGGGTTTGTTGTTTTGTCACATTGTGCGCCTTCTAGTGGACGGGGCGTGGAATTGCAATAGAGTGGAGGCACTAATTATTATTTTTTTCCCCTCAATATTAGTCTTCACACATTTTCCATGACTGAACAAATAGATAAAAAATATGAAATACATTAAAATATTTTCATTTTTTTTTTGTTTTTCATTTATGGTGATTTCAATATCCATATAGACAAGAATGTGATGCCAGAGGGTCAAGTTACAGGTCAGATCTGCTGAGAGGCGACACAGTAAGAAGTTTTTCAAAGTATTTTTTTTAGCAATAAACTAAGTAAAAAACGACTTGGATATATACATTTAATGCTATACTATGGGACATTCCGTCCAAAGCAATAGCCTCTCCATTATTGGACGTGTGGAATATCAATATAAATAAGAAAAACGTTATAATAAATTACATTGTATAATGCATTATTGGGGTAAAAACTTTAAGTGCGAATTTAACGTAATCACTTTTTTGGCGTCATTTCAGGATATACTGCCCAATTTTGAAACGGTAACGACGTTTGTTTAACATTGGAGACATTCATTTGTGGGAGAGATTTACTGCACAGAAAAAAGCCAGAACAGTCTAATTCAGTGACGTTGTAAATCATTGTAAAGAAAAAAAAACACACTTGTCTGCTTTACATTTGAGGATGGGTGTCGTGGGAGCTCCTCAGGTGGTCCGCGCCCCTGACTTTGGGAAGCCTGTATTTTGGCCCAGTGTAAGCTCAGAGCAGTAATGCAGGCCTAATGACTGTAGCACATGTGTGTCTGGCTCTGCGCCCTCTCATTACCGTCACCGGACACTGTACTCTGAGTGCCAGTGCACGACTTTGGACTTCTGATCTCATCTCCTCCTCCTCCTCCTGAGTTCTAAAAAGAAGCACACTTATAATGCAGTATAGATTTATCCATTTGTAGTCATCGACTGATAGGGGTTTTTTCAAGGCCAACGCCGAAACAGATTATAAAACCCAGAGCTGCCGATCAGTTCTACCGATATTTTAGGGCCAGTATATAGGACCAATTTGAAATAACTAAAAACTGAGGCGCTGTCTACAGTACCTAGAGCACTGCTCTGCATATTATACATTATAAGAAATATGACACTGATGGAGGAGGTGGAGAGTCACCTGCATAATTACATGGCAACAGAAAGTTAAAACCATACTTCATAACATTCAAGATAGATGCTTTTGTTTTAGTCTATTTTTTGGCTTAAAAGTTACATGCTGTGCCTTTAAGGTTGATAACCACACAAAAAAAGTGTTCATATTGGCCCTATATATCCGCGCTGGCCTCTATCCATTTGTTGCAAGTTCATTTCAATAAGTACAGCTTTATGAAGTGCAAATGTTCTGACTCAACTTGTAAATTATTTAATAATACTAATAATGCATCAGATTTATATAGCGCTTTTGGACACTCAAAAACTCTTCACATTGCATTATTCATTCACTCCACACTGGTAAGAAAGATACTTTTGTCGCAACAGCTGCCCTGGGGCAGACTGACAGAAGTGAGGCTGTGAAGCGCTATCAGCCCCTTCGAGAAACACCATCATCCACTTTCCTCGTAGGCAATGTGGGTGAAATGTCTTGCCTAAGGACACAACGACATTTCCTCCAGCGCCCCCCTGTGGCACCTGGTGTCCCAGCGGTCTCCCATCCAAGTACTGACCAGGCCCTCACCTGCTTAGATTCTGAGGCACTGACGAGCAGCTGTGGCCGCAATCAATTTAGTTTGACATAAGTCACTTTATTAACTAATTAACTGATTGAAGCCTCATCTAACTCAATAATCTTACCTAGAAACTACATACAATTTAATTCAAATGAAATGTTGTAAAAGAGTGTTAAATTTAGTACATCTCTATTACTTTTCATGGCTGCATGTTTGTCCACACAACCAAAACCAATAGTTCCCCGGCCAGACAAGACTATTTGACTTTACTGCTACACAAAGAGTAGTCTGGGCCGCCGACTTATCAGTTCTGAGGGCCGTGACCGGCGCAGATTATCAGAAAAAGACATTCGGAAACACCAGACTGTGACTTCCATTCCGAGGCTTCCAGTCTCAGTTTACCAGCCGCACAGCCCCCTCGCACAGGTGAGGGACATCCTTCACTCCCCCGGCGCAGAAGGATGCGACTGATGTGCCACGACACCTCCTCACTCCGGGATAAACTTCCCCCTCGCCGACTCTATACTTCACTCAAGGGTAAATGTTTAGGAAACGTCCCGATTTCCCTCTCCTTACAGATGTTCGCCGCATATGAATAAGCGAGATTTGTGTACCGGGTTCGGCGTGTGTGCGTGCGGTAAACAAGGCGCTTTGCAACAGTGGAAGGAGGAATTTCCCCAGCAGCCCTCATCAGTAATAGTGCCTGTAATGAGGTGCAGCTGTCAGCGTGGTTTTCCGCACATGCACACTCGCACACACACACACACACACACACACACACACACACACGCACACACACACACACACACACACTCGCACACGCACACATAAGTGGAGGGGAGGAAGTAGTGAGTCACCCAGCAGCGCGCCGTCACACTGTACGCAGATAAACAGTGTAAGTCATTAGACCGAGAATCAGGACGCGAGACGCAAACATTCCCCCGCTACGACTAAAAATAACCGTCTGTGCGTTGTGTTTTTTTACAGTGTATAGTTGGTTATGTTTTGCTTACACATAGAGAGGGGAAAAAATGATATTAAGATGACTGGGAAGTGCGGTTCTTGATTTTTAGGAAAGCGTTTGTGTTTGTTTGTTGTATCAGATGCGACGGAGCTCGACGGTGATAACGTTTTTCTGTTCTGACGCAATATTTAATCCTTTTTTGGAACTGGAAAGAGGATATCTTGGTGACGTTAAACAATAAACTGCACAAATAACTACAAGTAAACCTGATTTTAAATGTTTTGTAACTCGAAATTATTGAAAGCACCAATTTTATTTTGCAGTGAGGGTCATAGGTCGGTTGCGTGGGTGTTTTGGGGCCTAAAACGTTTGCGCTATTAAGCTACACTAATAAGACATTTTGCTGAATTTTAAGTTTTTTTGTTTTCTTAATGAATGTTTTGGGCTATGTATGACTGTTTGAATTCTCTCTCTGTGTCTTGCTTTTGTTGTGTGTTACTTTTTATCACAAAAAACACGTTCTAAGTCTATGCAAAAGATGGGAACCTCGAAATGTAACGGCAAGAACACGAACAGTGGCTTGAGCTCCATGTTCACGTTAAAGAGGCTCATACAGTCTCTACATTTGAGACCAGGTTTAAAACGGTGCTTTTTGAAATAGTTTATGGTCAGGTCGATTAGGAATAGGAATAAAAATCCACAGTTTTAGCGTCAGTGCCTCAGGAGCAACTTTACAAGGAGAGGTATGGCAGCTTGAACACTACCCTCTGGTTCTTTCTACTTTCCCTATCAACAATATCTAATATTAAAGGGCATATGATATGTTTTAACGATTTTCAAATTTAAATTTTATTTGATGTATAAATACCCATTGTGCATAAAAAAATCAAGTTTTACACCAATCAAGCAGTAGTTTGTGGAGAAAAATCTGATGAAAATTACAGGAAGTAAAAAACTGATGACATCACACTAGGAAGACTCATTCACTCCAAAGGTTATGCATAATTTATCCAAAATTAACAACTTTTATTTATTTATTTTTTTCCCTTAAAGCATTAATTCAACAAAATAAAGGTGTTCACATATATTTTGATTTGTCATATTAAAAAATCTGTGACATTAGCAAATGAGATTTAGCCCAGTCATTTCCTAGTGTGATGTGATCATTTACAACCAGGAAGGGATATTTCAAAATAAAAAAAAAAAAAAAATTAAATTGTAATAAAATGTAAAAAAGAAACTGTAAATATATTTATCTTACCTGTATTTTAGTCACTTTAAGTTTACTTGTGGTCTGTTCATTGCTGTTCACAAGTTTTCTCTCTGGCCAACTTTTCTCTAGGGAGTCCAACAGTTTAAGTTCCAACACTTTTTTTTTTTCTTTTTTTCTTTTTTTTTTTTTTTTGCAGAGAAGAGAAGTGGATGGGAAAATTATCAATTTACTAATTTACTGTGAATGTTGATTAATCTTGGGTTTTTTGTTTTGTCCAATGGTTGCTAAATTGTTTGATTTTTAAACTTTTTCTTAAATCAACAGTTTTGTAAGCCCTGCGAGTTGTTGTGATTTTACAAAAATAAATTGAAGTGAATAGAACACATGAGTTGAAATTACTTACAATACTCATCTTGTTATTATTTACAAATGGAACTTATATTACCAGATTTTTTTTTTTTTTTTTTTATGCTTAAAGATTTTTTAGATTGAAATTAGAAAGTAACATATTCAACAACACGTTAAAGTAAAATGCAACCAAATGTGCAGATTATTTGGTTGAATAGGTATTTATTTGGAGTGCGATTTCAGTTTTTGTTTTGTTTTTTGTCATAAATACCTTCAGAAAAAGTTAAATATCACAATCTATTAACTAGAGAAATCTCGTCATCAAAGCAAGATTCCCATTCCAAATACGAGTCATTTAAACGTAGATTCGCCTGCAAAAAAGACCCTCAACTTCTTCATTCCTTCTCTAAAATCTCTAAAAATTAACAACACAATAACGTTTTTACATTTTTGCAGCATCTCCACCGTTTCCAAATCCAAATCTACCTCCAGTCCCCGCCCCGCAGAACCAAACCCATTACCGACTCGCGTCCCGTAGTTCAGCGGTGCAGAATGGATGGGGTCTCTAAAGAACACTAATGAGTATCCTCTGAGCAGAAACGGGCGGGATAAGGTTACATCCACATGTGTTTGCATTTTAAAGCAGACCTCAACAATGAAAACACTTCCCTTTCCCCAACATTATGTAAGCTCTGTGCATCCTATACGCTATTTTGACCATAAAAGAGTCTGGTGTGTCAACAAAACAATATACGTACAAATACAAACTGCTTAAAGTGCGTATGACAGGTTTTCACGATTTTCTAATTTTGTCTTTATTTGGTGGATTATAACATGTTGCAAATATGAATTATAGTTTCACACCAATCAAGTAACCATTTGCGGAGAAAAGGTGAAAAATCTGTGGAAAGTTATAGGAAGTAAACAAATAGATGACAGTGTGGTTGTAAGGTAATGTCCTAGTGTGATGTCATCGTTTACAACCAGGAAGTAAAACAAAAAAAAGGTAAAAATTCCTAAACCGGTATAAAATTTGTGAAATATTTTAGAAAGAATTTAAATATTTTTATCTAATCTGCATAATGAGTCGTCCAACTTGTCATAGGCACTTTAAGTTTTATGTCTCTTCCTTTTTTAATATTTAGTAATATTTATGATTGCAAAAATAAAATAATCACACTTTAGTACTTCAGGAAGCTCATGTATTTAAGAATAGGAAGAGCAACCGAAAGCACTGAATAATAATAGTAGCTAACCCCTAACCCATAAGCATGGATTTATGTAATGATTTATGTATAAAAATATTAAATGCAAATCAAATTATGTATTTTGTGTGGAACTAAAGGGTAACCTTTTTTTTTTTAGCTTTCTATTACAATAAATACACAATAAAATAATAAATAAAGTCACAATGGTTTAACTGCCACCTTACTGTATTTACAATAAATAACAATGTAATGCACTTTGTTGATTTTACTTAATAACTTCTGATAAATTTTACTTAAACTCATCCATTGCCAAATCGTAAAGGGGACATATCGTTGTTTTTTTTTGTTTGTTTGTTTGTTTTTTAGCTTTTAACCAAGTTACAATGGCGATACTTAAACAGTTTACTCAATGTTATATTTTGATTGATTCCTGCATGTTTGAGCAATTCCGTATTGTTCTGCCATGCTTGAATCCACAAAAAAAATCCTGTTTTCACCTACCCCCTATGTCCTCCCACATCCCCGTACTTAGTTAGCAAGTATTTGAAAATAAATACATAAAAAATAAACAAATATAAATAAATAAAACTCTAAGTCACACACACTGGGTTAAAAAGTTATTCAGTAGCCGTTCTTTAAAAATAAAAACTATAATTACCATGATATTAAAAAATGTATGATAAACTTTAGTAGAAAAAGAAATGTAAATCCGCTACTTGTTACGATGAAATGCCACTAAGAAGAGGCGGGACTTATTCGTTTCAGCAGTTTTGAACAGGAAGTCAATTCACGCGTTTTATTATTTCGTCGTTTTAAATCAACATTGCATTTTACGATTAACAAAATATAAAACGATGATCTACTTATGTTGGTTTTCAATACAAAGTTCAAGAAAAAAAACTTGATATGTCTCCTTTAAAATGTCAAGACTCCCTCCCAAAACATCAAACTCAATCAAACGACTCGGCGTTTCTTCTCTCACTCCACACTCGGGCCACATTTCCCTGACAATGGCGTCTGTAACCGATGCATTTCTCTCAAATTGTTTTGCAGGATGTGATCTAATGGAATTATGCCATAATGCAGGAAGGACTTGATGTTGTTAGTCAAAGTGTAATGAAAACCAATCATTCACCATCGTATATTTTCCATTTGTGTTTCTCATTTCACAGTTGTAGCTCAGGGTGTCTTATTACTCTATCGCTTTAATCACATTGTGCCGTTATTATTTGCGATCAAAACAATCAAGATGTTTTTGGGCGCCTTTCGACTACGTTTTTGTGTGCGAATTTTGCAGTTTTTCTCAGTCGCCTTTGCACGTTCTTTCGATTTAAACGGAATATTACTTTTACAGTTACTTTTCCCCGAATTATTAACTCGTTTTCCCGTTCGATCGCGTTGTTTCAAGCGGTTTTGCACTTTCGGCGGATGTTTCTTTTGTCAAACTGTTCAAAATTCGTCTTTTTAGGAGAGCAAACCATTTAAGGATTATGCAATTATCATCAAATATCAGCGAGAAAATACTTCATTTAGAGGAATTAACCAAGAATGTTCCGCGGTTATTTGATTTTGCAGTAAACACAATGGGGTTTTCGTGTTTTTGAATTGTTTAATGGATTTAAAGCGTCGAAAGATTAAGTTCTGATCTGAGAAACGTGCCAACGCAACAGAGAAAAAGTGTAAAACGGTGTTAATCTGATGCTTTATTTAAAACGTATTGAAAGGCCTTTGCTAAAGAATTTGACCTCGGAGTAAAGCGGCGGTTTAAATTAATCTTCTAATCAAAAATGAATAAAAAAGTGCAAGAAGAAGTAGTTTCTTTAATTAACACCGATCAAACAGTTAAATATATGTTGACGAACAAAAAGAAAAAAAGGCAATTTCATGTAAAAATAAATAAATAAATGAATAATAATAATTTTCTGACTTTCTCTTGGATAAATCATCAGTTTTATAAAGCCGCGAGTCGACTGCTTTTGTGTACATGAGTTGGAATTACTCAGAATACTCCTCTTGTTAGAAGTAGTTTTGACTGCTTTGGATTATTTACAAATATTAAGTTGTAGCAGGACGTTCTCACTACTTTCTGTGCTCGGCCCCAGACTCTGGAACGCCCCGCCCCCCACATCAGACCCGCCCCCACATCAGAGTGTTTTGTGGCTAAAAATAAAACCAACACACTTTTATTCTCTGGCTTTTTACACTGCAGGAGTTGTGAGGTCCTCTGTGTTTTGAGTTATTTTAATTAATTGTGTTTCTATTTTAGTATTGGTAAGATTAAGCTGTTTTTTTTTTTTTTTTAATTGTGTTTATTATTCTGTTTTTGTACAGCACTTTGGAAATTTGCTATGTAAATAAAGTGGATTGGATTAATTTACAGACTATTTGACTCGAAAGGAGAAAATAACAAATTCAAGAATATTTATAAGTAAATTGTGACCAAATTTACAGATTATTTGGAAAAATGTGTAGTGATTTACAGGAAGTAAACACTATTAATGACAGGGAGACAAAGGTTATTTGTAATTTACAGAAAATAAACTCCTTTTTTAATCCATTAAACATTAAATCAACAAAATAAAGGTGTTCGCATGTATTTTTATTTGTCAATTAAAACAACCTGTGGCATCTGATGAGTATTTTCCCAGTGTACAGTGTGGTTGAAAAGTCATTCCCAAGTGTGACATCATCATTTACAACAAGGAAGTATAACTAAAAACTTAAAAAATTACTAAACCAGGACACAATTTGTAAAGTATTTTAGCAAACTTTGAATTATATTTCTCTAAACTGCATTTTAGTCAAACGATTAGTCCAACCTGTCAGAGGCACTTTTATTGCATATATTGCAAAAAGTGAAAAAAGAAAAAGCAAGTCACTTTTAATTGAGTAATGTTGTGTTTATAGATTTCTTCAGTGTTACATGTGTATAATCTGTCATATTTACATTGAAACTGATACAGAATTACATGCACGGTCCCTGTCAAAGAAATAAATCAATTAAATATAATCCTAGAAGTGTGCAAAATGTATTCAATGTTACTTCAAGTATTAGATTTTGGATCTTATTTTGTTTTCGTGTAAACTAGATCTAGCAAAAATTGGCGTAAAAATGCTACTTTTGTCCCAGTTATAACTTAAAAAAAAAACAGAATTTGAGTTAAATATCCACATATCCTTCTAAATCTTGTGGTGTAAGAAGTACTGCATTTTGTTACTTAAGTAAAAGTACAGATACATGGGCAAAAATGTAGTAAAAGTTGTAAAAGTCAAAGCAACACGTACAAAAATGAAAAAAAAAAGTACAAGTTTTAGTATAAAGTATAAAAATGTACTTTCAGAGTATTTCACGCAGATTTTTGACAACTATTACTGAGTGAAATGTGATGATGTTGATAATGAATTGTTTTGATTTTTTTGTCAATAAATTTCTCAATGTTTAAAGACTTTTTATACGTACAGTTTTGTTTGTTCAAGGCCAGGGCTTTAACTCAAACCCTTAAGGCAGAATTTCACTTTAAATGTACTAAAATACACGCCCGAAAACCACACAGAAAGTACTTCCTTTTCAAAAAATGTAGTTGAACAGAAAGTGCACATACCTGCTCTCAAAGGTGGTGAAGTAAAAGTAAAAAAGTATCCACTGTGACATGTACTTGAAGTGTTTTATAATGTTCTACTTTATTTGGAGCGATAATATCTGTTGTAAAGATAAATGACAGTTTTACACCAATCAAGTAGCCGTTTGTGTAAAAAGTTGAAAAAGGAAGTAGAGCAGAAATAGAAAACATACTAATGACATCACACTGGGACATTCAGGTTTTCTCACACACGTTTCTGACCCTTTAAACAGTCATTCAGCACAACAAAGCTGCTCTCATGTATTGTCATTTGTCAAATCATCATTTCTGTGACATTCGATGCCTTCAGGCCCAGAGTAAAACATGGTTTCTTGGGACCAGTTATGAGATTTCCTGTTGTGATGTCACCATTTACAACCAGGAAGTAAAATTAGACGCCTAAAAATTGCCAAAATGCAATAAAATGTGTTAAATATTGAGCAAAATCTCAAATATAATTATCTAGTCGGGCCTGTCATAAGCGCTTACAGTTACTTAAAAATGTTACTTAAAGCGAGACACTACAGGCACTTTTTTTGTTGTTGTTGTTGTTGTTTTTTGATCAGTTTGCTGACAACAAACTCGTCCAATCGACTCCAAAAGATGTTTTATTACTTAATCCAGTCCATAGATTTCTCTGGGACATTGTAACTTCAAAGGCCGTTTTCTTAAGATGCATTTTTCTCCCCTAGAAACATAAAGATCAGCCTTAAAGCAGCTCCTGCAATTTGTTTTTCTAACTATGATGAACCAAGAAATTTACACCTGGTTTTGTCCATTTTTCAGATTTTTTCACACATAAAAATGCCTTATTTCTACATGAAAACATTGCACAATGAAAAACTTGTAATACATTTTTTTCTTCCATTTATGTGAGTGAACTACAGGAGAAGTTTCAAATTGATATCTTTAAATGTAGGATTTTTTTCCCATTCACCTGCAGCGTCTCACCTTACAATAGAGCACTTTTACTTTTGTACTTCATTACTTTCCACCTCTGCAAGATTGTAAAGTGTGATGTGTGTACGTTCTACTTTAAGGACTGATCTTTATGGTTCTGTATACATTTGGAGAAAACCGCCTTTGAATTGACACAAATCTATGGATGCTGGTCGATAAAATGAAATAATAAAACATGTTTAGGCACAGATCAGTCTCTAGTGAACGCTTTAGTCTTGAAAGCACAAAACTGACCAACAACAACCTCAGAAAACTGTGTCCCCTTAAGGTGAGACACTGCAGGTGAATAGGAAAAAAACGTAAATTTAAAGATATCAATTTGAAACTTTTCCTGTAGTTTACTCACATAAATGTAAGAAAAAAATGTATTACAAGTTTTTCATCATGTCATGTTTTCATGTAGAAATAAGGCATTTTATGTGAAAAAATTGCCAAAAATACACATATTTGGGACATATCAGACTGAAAAATGGACAGAATCAGGTTTAAATTACTTCTTGGTTCATTTTGTACATAAATTAGTTATATATATAAAAAAAGAGAGATTTTAGGTTTCTCATTTAGTTTTTAAGTACACTAGATTAGACTGAAATTGTCCTGAAAATTCAAATTCAAATCCTCATTTTTTAAAATTAAAACTTCAATAAATTGGTTTTAGAATTAGATATCAAAAAATCCTTTGTCAAAATCTTGTTGCGTCCAAAATTTTAAAGTTTGGTGTGTGTGGGTTCTACTTTAAGGCTGATCTTTCTGTCTTTGTGTGAGAAAAATGCATTTTAAGACAACGGCCTTTGAAGTTACAATGTCCCAGTGCATTAAACGAAAGAATTAAACATTTTAAAGAGCAGATCGAACAAGTTCGTTGTCTCCACACGAAAGCCGACACGTTGAGAAACAAAAAAAATCTCAAAAAGTGTGTTTCGCCTGCAGCGTAACACACATTCAAAACAGCCCCCCATTCCCCCAGAACACACTCGACCCCTGCCAATCCCGCCCTCATCTCACTCCATAACTTGGCGGATCGGGCTTTAATTTTGAAGCGTCGGACACGGGACAGTGATGAATAGGCTACATCAAGGAGGGCTTAAATTACCCCTCTCCCTAGCGGCCACAGCACTGACCGCGAGGAGAGGTGCGTAGACTTCAGCGCCCGTGTGTGTGTGTGTGTGTGTGTGTGTGTGTGTGTGTGTGTGTGCGGTGACCTAGTAACAGCAGACAGAAAAGAAAGAGAGCTGGTCAGCATTTGGCCTCTCAACCCTGCTAGCTCCGCAGCCCGGCCAAACGCAGAGAGAAAGAAGGGTTTGGAAAGACGAGGAGGAGGAGGAGGAGGAGGAGGAGGAAGAGGGGAGCGCACAGGGGAACGGCGAAAAAGAAAGACAGCAACCACTCCATCTCTCCCGACTCGTCTTGTCGATGTGTTTACTTTTTTTTAGCAGCGATTTCGTAACTTTTTCGAGGTTATTCCGGGAGAGATTGGCCTGGTTTTTTTTATTGTTCTCTTTCTTTTTTCCTTCCCGGACATGCAAATATGTTTTAGTCAATGCCAGACGATGACTTTCGGAGGGCAGGGAAAGAGAAAAAGAAATAAGGTGGATGTTCATGCTACATAATAGTGATGGTAATAAAAGTGCGTGGCGGGTTTTGATAGCCAGAGGCACGGCCCGGGGCTGGAGACGCGAATCAAAAGCAGTGGCAATGAGAAGAAGAGCGAGTTGTTTTGGAAAGTTTGTTGGGTTCGTTTTCGATTTGTTAATTGCGTGGGGGCGGCGGGTTCGAGTCTTTCCGGTTTGGGGTGAATCGTACTTTTGAGAACGGTTCGAACGGTCGATGTTTTAGAGACGTTTCAGCAGCTCCTACGTCTGTAAAAGGAGGGAAACGAAGTGAGTCCAACTGAAAAAATAATGGTTTAAAATGATATGTTTCTGGTGATTTACACTCAAATCATAACAAATTCCTCCGGACTTTGATCGATTGCATTCCGAACAGACGCTCCAAACTTTTATTCCGTTTCATTCCGAAGTAGCCAACATATATTCTAGATGACTGTCATTTTGTTTTGTTTTTATCCAAGTGTATAGACCCTTTAATTAAAATCCTGTGTCATCAGAATGTTCAAAATTCTGGAATAAAGGCGACTGGAGGCAAAAGTGATATAGATCCAAACACATTTTCATTTATTAACTGAGATCAGGTATAAACATTAATGATTTTAAGCATTTATAACAAAAAAAAGGCAACTATTTTGAATTTCCAGCATAGAAATGTCAGTTAGTTTACTTTTCTATTTCAAAAGGATGGAAAAATACTATTGTCAAAACACACAATTGTGTTTGAGCTTCGAGAAAAAGTATAATTGTAGTAAGTATGTAGATAAAATAACAGGCTCAACATTTATGCAACTATTTGTCTGGTGAAACCTAAAGAAATTGGCAAAACCACCTTGATTTTTCATTTTTTGTGACATTCTGAGGCTAATCCCACTTTCTCCATTGAAATTGCATTAAGTTCTTCTTCACTTTTGCCTTTTTTGGGGATAAAATATACGAGAAAATCATTGAAAATATAAACTTTGGACATAATTTGCACACTTTACAGTCCTAAATCTATCTTGTATGAATTATATATTTGAAATTACGCAAACATAAGTCACAAATCCTGATATTGCAAGAGCACACATCAAAATAAAAGATGCTACACTTGGCCACAGAGCTTTAAGTTCACGCAGGTTCAAAAAGGAGTGGGAAGAACTCATTTAGTCTTGCAATAATACAAAAGTAAACACGCCAAAAGTGTCCCTGAGTTTTGATTTTGACATTTTCACACAGGAAAAACAAACCTCTCGCTAGTTTGGCCTTACGAGCCTTTTACGCAATTTGGGTCCGGAGCCAAGAGCTGAGGGGAGCAGACATGTTTCTCCTCCCGTGCATGTCCCAGTGCTGCGCAGCGCACTGTCCCTCCCCCCGGCTCTTTATCCACTCTACTAGAAACCAGTATGCCGTGAAACCGGTGCGCCTCTCCACGCCAATGTGCTCACCGCGCGCGAAGAGGGAGAAGAAGGAGAGGAGAGAGGGGGAACGAGGGGAAGGAGAGCATGCTCGGCCGTGTGTGCGCGGCGCGCCGGGACGCACAGATAAATCACGGTTGTTGCACTCCGGCGCGCAACACTTAGAGGAGACACGGCGACTGTTTGGAACCGTTTGGGTGGGATTTTACGCACAAAATCGCGTCGCTTTAAATGTTTGGACGTGTTTACGCGCAGTTTAGCTTTGTGTTTATCCACGATTTGCAGAAACTCGCACTTCGAAATGACACAGATACATCTTTCTTGCATTTTTTTTTTAGTTTCTGATCCACTTTTTATTGGATTCAGGGTAGACAGTGTGGAGGATAGATTCCACTCTGCGTCAAAACGTGCTGCGCGTCCGCGGAGAGAGCCTCGGACCCGTGCGTAACGGCCGAGCAGCGGTGCGAGGCAGAGTCCCGAGTCTGTCCTGCTCCTCTGTTGCCTCACACAGGCGCAAACGCACAGCAGCACACGAGGCAGGGTCTCCACGATAACTTTTCACACACACGAGAGAAAAGGCTCATTGGGGATCTATTTTTAGTGCGTAATAATGTTGCAGAATATGGCTAAATGTACTTGGGTCACACACGCGCAATGCCAGATTGTTTAATGCGCAATGCCACTCCGCTTTTGTGCCATGGGAGACAGTCTGTGCGTAAAACGGGCCAAAAATATATTGTTTTTGGAATGAATTGTGATTGTCAAGTGTCACATTAAACTCACGTACAATACTTGAACAAATGTATAAGAAAAAGATAAATAGAAACAGTCATAAATAAATCTTACTGCGAAATAAATTTGTGTCAATTGATTTTGTTAACTTTGGATTAATTTTGCTGATTTGTTAAAAAAAAAAAGTTTGTATTATACGTGACGTTAAATTACTTCCTCCTTAACAAGTAAACATTTATTAGTTTTGAATTTTGATTGATTTTGTCCAATAATAATACAACAATAATTTTACATTCTGTCAATTGCTGAAAATGAACGTAAAGTGCGTAACTTCACTTAGTATTTTTGTAGCTAATTTTCCTTTTCTTGACTCCTTAAATGTCATTGCTTTTGACTTCGAACACACTGCGCAATTCATAAAATAAAACACCAAATACATGACGCACTTTACTGTTACTTTGCGCTCTTTTTCTCTTTACTTCACATAAAAAGAAAAACACACACGTAACTAAAGTTTGACTGTGTCTACGTGCGTTGTTAGGCCTGTATTAACATCATTTTGTCTGCTACAATTAAGATAAATAAAAACAATACGCCGTTGTCCAAAATTAAGCCTAATTAAGAACATAATGAATAATCTTTACACTTGAACATGGAACTTTTAGGACTTTTCTGACAACCATGACGCTCTACCTTTGATTTGAACACTGTAGCATATTAATAATTGCACTTTAAGGATAATCCAGATGAATCGTAATAACTACACACTGAAGTACGTAGTTTGCACGCGTTCGTTCTGAGGTTTCTGACCAGATGCACTGAGCAGGAGCTGCGTAAGTCACAGGACATACACCTCCGCTGCGCACGGGCTCATCTCCGTCTGCCAAGAAAGTCAGGGCTCAGATTCTATTCTTCCAAAGTAAACAATGCTCGGTAATGTTACAGCGTGTGATTAGAGCGTTTGGAGAGCATACATGCGCAATGTAAATGTGGCTACAATTTGGTGAAATTTAATTCTTTGTCGTGATTTTGCAAAAGGTTGCATTTAGTTTGGACTTAAGATATGGCTTTAGAAGATTTGGAAACAAAGTAAAAGGGAATTTCAGCGGCGTGTTCAAATGAAATGTGGGTAATCACAAAAGTACTCATGATGTTTGTGACGGGAAATGACAGAAAAGTGCGATATGCAGGTTAGAAAAATGCACCTTTTGCACCGTTGGTAAAAACGCATTTGAAGAGTCAGGTTTGCTCAATTCTAAAAAGTTTAAGAATTTGTGTATTTTTTCCGACAATGCCATAAAATTATTACAATTGAATTGTATAAATGATGACTTTTTAGGCTTTCAGTTTCTTCCGAATAAAGTGAAACTGTGGGTCAAGTCACATTTTCAACAACACGACAAATCCCTCCAAACATCAAGCACGCAAAATATCTCAAAGTGTTTGAAATGGAAGTTTCACGAGCACTTTGGGCCGTCCACGTCGCTGCTCTCTTCACAGCCCTAAGTGTCTGCGAGCAGCTCCAGCAGCTGCTGCTGCTGCGTGTATCAAAGGCAGCGCCTGCAGGAGCTCCTCACGGCACAGCGCACTGTGTCAGTCACACCGCGACGAGAGCTCTCCACTGGCCGCGAGCGCGCGCCTGCACCTCTGCGCGGACGCGTGCGTGTGCGCTATGTTTGAGTGTAAACTGTCGGGTGGGAGGGGTATTGTAGTAGTGCGAGCCGGAATGTGTGTGCGCGCGCGACTGTGTGTGTGTGACACTGATGGATGCGCCAATGGAAAGACGGACAGATGCTTGGGCGGATCTAACGGCGCGCGGTGCTGGAGCGGCGCACACATTTCGACGACGAGATTAGGGCGAAAACAACGTCGATCGGCGGCAAGAAGAACCTCGAGGACGCAGCGGACGCACTCGGGGCTTTTGAGACACGCGTGGGGTCGGTCTGATTCCCCGGGCGGATCAGGGACGACGAAAGGAGCGTCTCTTGTGTTGACGAGCGCGAGAGACGAGGTGCCGTACGTAGCAGCAGGCAGCAGAGCAGGCAGGCGGCAGCAGCGGCTGTGGCAGCGGAGGTTGCACATCTGGCACAGGGAAGAGAAGAGAGAGACAGCCTTCAGGCAACTCACCCTCACTGCCCTCCTCCTGAGCGGCGTTCTGTCCTGTGCCCGGGTCTTCGAGGGATGCCTATAAAACAAAGGAAAACAGGGGATCCAGCGACGGCGTCAAAACTTTTACGCTTCACTGAAAAGGCAAAAGAAACGCGCACATAAACTTGTCTTCTGAGCGAGGAGCTTACCTGTATAAAGACAGAAAATCAGTTGGAAGGAAGTGTTGTGCGTGGCATTGAAGCGTGAGTGGCTGAGGTTCTCCACGCCAGGTAAAAGGGACTTGAAAAGTACCAGCAACGACCAACAAAGTGCTGCCTCTGTAGTCGCTAGAAGAACTCTTTGCGCTTGAGCCATGCGGCATGCGTGAGCCCGTCCCTCCTCCACCACCTCCTCCTTTTGCTCATGTACATTATTACAACAAGGGAGACCCAATCAAGCGCGCATCTCATCGATTCACACACGCGCACACGCACGCACACTTAACCTCAGGAGTGACTGAGTGACTTGCCCCCTAGAGTGGATTTGTGTTGGACAAAACAGCAGTCAAAACTACAGCACGCAGGACGCACAAGGGGCAGCGCGTGTTACTGACCGCTCCTGACTGTCACCTCCTGCTTTTCCTCCTGCTTTTCCTTTTGCCAAGAAGCAAATCGTTTCATTTGAGCATGGATTGTAACGCCCCGCTCCCGCGCAGACTCGTGCTTTGAGTCGCGTGGATTTGGAGGATATCAGACAGCACAAAGTAAGTAAAGTGAATACGTGACGCTTTCACGCCAGTCTGTGACCAGTGCATGTCCATTCTGTGGGTTAAAGGGGAACGTGTATGTGCACCTTACGTCTGGTGTTATACGTTTACGCGCAGTGTTTCCTTTTCCCCGCAGCTCGTTTTGAGCTCGGATCAAGCTGTGAATGACAGTACGGGAGCGCGAGGGCTGTGGGAGACAGCACGAGGAGTGAGAGAGGCACTGTGAGCGTGTGTGTGTGCGTGTGAGTGAGAGAGACAGAGCTACGTGACGCCTATCAGCGGCGGAGAGCTTGAACCGTAGAGGAGGCGCAGGGCTTCAGTTGTGGCAGCTCTTGATGTGTTGTTGTCCCCGTTGTTTGCGGACTTTTGACTGACGCCACGTTTGTTTTTATTCCTTTCTTCAAGCTTCCCAGTTTCAGCCCTCGACGACAACTAAAGAGGATCACACTGACGCTTTTCGCGATCCCTGTTTGGTTTTTCTACCGCGGAGTGAGTCTCTTCTGTCTATCCACGAGAGGCGGACACGGAGCGAGCAGCGACACGGGGAAAGCACGCTGCCTCTCCCGCCCCAGCATCTGCTCCTCCTCGTGAACTACCTCTTTTTTGTGTTTTGTTTTCGAACGTCCTCGTAAGACGCACGCCCCGCTCACGCACAGCCGCTCCTCTCTATGTGGGAGCCCTAGGAGCACACCCACGGGGGGAACTGTGTATCAAAGGCTTCGCGGATCCCCCAAGGCAGCCTCGGGTGATCGGATCACCGGGGGTCAGGAGAGGAGAAGAATCCCCCCAACTGCGGGCCCCCACAGCACAACATGCCGCGGAGGAAGCAGCAAGCGCCCCGGCGCGCCTCAGGTACGCACTGACGCGGCTTTGTATGCCAACTCTACATCTATCTCTCTCTTTCTGCTCTCTCCCACTACCACCCCTCCCTCATTCACTTACTTTTCATTGACATTTACCACATTATGGAACCGCAAAAGCATCTTTAGTTGAGGCACTCAGAGCACAAGTTTCCCAGCCTTCCACAGCACATGTCCTGTGCTGCGCAGAATGATCCCACAGATACACAACAGTTCTATCATCTGTGTCCGCTCCGCTTACATCATGTTGAGAATAGAATTTATTATTGTACTATTTTCACAACATTCTCTAAATCAGACGTTTACATTTTGTTTACTTTAGATTTGCTTCCTGAATTATCTGTAAGGAGTTTGGACCTTTACAAGTGACACAAAATACTCTGAGTAAATAGTTGCAGCACTTCCAAAGGTCACAGGTCAGAGTTCCTGGAGAGGACAAGTGCAGAGTGGAGCTTTTTTGCCTGTCTATAACAATCAGTGACAGTGTTGTATTTTCATGAAGGCTTTTACCACTATTTTCATTTCCCCGGTCTGCACTATGACCACTCTGGCCCTCTGAAGCACGCCCCCGTCACACGCACCGGCCACACTCCAGTTTGCTCCAAGTCCTCTCGGCTTGTACTTATTGACTAAAGAATTAGAGATCCATACAGTGTAGCTGAGACAATTGGTGAAGCGTTGGGGTCAGCTGACCGTCTCTGTAGCAAAAGAACTCCTCATGGTCTAAGCTGATTTGAATAGACGTTTATACATGGTTTATCATTGCTTTTCTACATTTTTATTTTATACATTATTGTACAAAAGTTGAGTGGCTTTGAGCACAAAAGGCTGGTTTAATATTTTGGACGAAAGATTTGCAAACGGTGATACAAAGAAATTGCATTTGAATGACACGTTTTTTTTTTTTTTGCAATTAATTTAATTTACCTTGCTTCAAACTTTTAATTTCCAGCATTTTACATCCACAGCTTGTTACCCATAAGAGCAAACATTTCCGCCGTTTATTATTATTATTATTATTATTATTTTTTTCCATCTTCATTTCACTTTGGTCACATTTCCACAATCCTACAACCTTCGCATTTCTACCAACTCTCTCTTTTCTTGTCTGTTTCTGGGAAAGACTTTCTCGTCCTCAGCCTAAAGATTATTTTACAGCTCGGGGAGGGAGTGTACTGGAAGTGAGCTTTAATGGACAATTGCCATCTTTGATTTGATGCCTGATTGATCGCCCGTCATGCCGGCCAGCCTTTGATCTGTTCATTCCCGATAAGTGTCAATAAATCAAGTCTCCCTCTCTCTCTCTCTCTCTCTCTCCCTCCTCCTCCTCCTTCTTCTTCTCCCCATCTTTTTTTCCCTCTCTCTCTCTCTTTCTCAATCCTCTAATTCTCTCGCTCTCTCCTTCTCTGAAGTCACGTCTGGCCTCACAAACTTGTAGCCATTAACGCTTGGCTTTTAATTGCGGCTATTTATCTGTTTTCACTCTCTTTTTAATGACTTGCAATCGCGACTTTTTTTCGTGTTTTTTTTTTTTTTTTCAGCGTTTCTATTTTAAACTAGCACTACAGGACAAAATTAAAACTAGTTACGGAAAGAACTAAGCGGAATGTCATCGGTCGAACCATATTAAATCGAAATTTTCATTGCATTTTTCACTTGTAAGTCAGACAACAGTTACATGACACTACGTTTGATATTCATTTACTTTAAGGAACTCTATGCATGATGGGTGTTTTTTCTGTGAATTGCGATGCCATCTTTTTATTTTCTCTTTCTTATGTGGATGAAAATGCATGAAGACGTTTTTGTAGGTGTGACAATGTGGACAGTTTTCATCGTTTTTTTTTTTTTGTTTTAACTCAAATTCGACGAATATTTGAAATGATTCTAACAAACATATCAACGTGTCACTGTCAAAACACAAATGTGCATGCTTTTTTTTTCTTCTTTCTTGCAAATGCATTCATCATACTTTCATTTCTGTCCGTCAATTGACAATACAAGTGCTTTTGTTTTGGAATTGCATTAAGATTTTTGCACCACTTCCATGAAACATCCGTCTAAAATCCTGTCTATGTCGCTTACTACAACCAAGCATTGTTTTTTTCAGCTTTTTTATATTATCATTCATGCTTTATAGTCATTAATCTTTGCATATGTAACAAACATACCAAACTTTCAACGTCACAACACACATCTGCACGTTTTTCTTCCTTGCATTTGCCACATTTTCATTTCTGCACTCGGATCTTAACCCCAATTCTACAACACACACTCGAAACGTTCCGCCTTCGTCGCACACTACGACGAAGACGGCACGGCGCGCACTGCATGTTTCTAATCGCTTTGATTTATGTGCGACCTTTAACTTTTTATTTTAGCCCGTATTACCTTCTCTTGTCCGCTACTTCTTGCACCGAAGAAAGATTGCCTCCGACTTTTACCTGCGCGCACTCCAAAAAAAAAGCGAATATAATTACAACCCGTGCACACGACGACGAGCCGGGCACGCACGAAAACAGGAGCAGTTTTTATAGTGCTGTGAAAAATGTAACTATTAGCTTAATCGCGAGGCGGAAGACTGGTTAGCTCCATCAGAAAGCGCCCCCGTCAGAGCGACTTTGTTTCATATTTGATTTAATTGTCTGGATCCTGACAGCCACATTCGTCAATGGCCCTAATGGTCAATCAGAGGCTGGCACACATCAGGAGACTATGTATTCTCAGCCCTGGGCCCCGCTTGATCAAAATGTTTTAGCTCTAATGGACACAGTGGTTGGAGGGAGGGAGGGAGGGAGGGAGGGAGGGAAGGAGGGAGAGTGGGAGGAGGATGGGTGCGGGACGATAGATGGATGGATGGATGGACGGATGAAGAGACAAGATGACTTTTAATTTCGGAACAAAATGGCGACAGGCAAACGACGACAGGTACCTTGCTGTTTACGTTTTTGGACACGCTTTTTGCAAACTCGATGGGTTTAGTGACGTTTTTGAGCTTCCTGTATGTTGATTTTGGGATATTTTTGTCGTTTATCTGGATGTTTAGTGTCACTAGATTTGCAAAACGTCATGACGACTCAACGACGAGTTAGTTAGCCTTTAGCTCTAGTCTATTTTTTGTGTGTGTGTAACAAACAGATGCCAAGTGAGCAGATTCAAGCATTTACATAGTTCAAAAACACAGTGAAGGGAGTTTACAGTGTACAGATTTAGACAATTGCTGTTTCATTTTGGGAAATTGATCAAAAGGTATAATATTTTGTTTTGAACTGTTACCAGCTACTGCAACTGTCATCACACTCAAAACCCATGACAGATTGATGGAAGATAGTTGATGGAACAGATGTAGTGGAATATTAAAATGCAAAATGGTAATAGAAAAAATAATAGGAACATTTCAAATTCAATTTTGATGTTAATTTCGTTCTTTTTCTCTTACTTTTTCCTCTTACTCTTCCTAACTCATTTTCTCACTTTGCAACCCCTTTTCAAATGCATTCATTTTTGTTTCGTTTAGCAAAATTGCTGTACTACCACTAGGTGTGACACTGTGTAGGCCTGGTAACATTTTGTATTTTTGATGTTATATTAATTCATATTGTGCGTGTGTATCTCAAGCAATATAGCAATATAAACTTTTAATACCTTTAATGAAGCATAAACAAAGGCTTAATTATTCAATTTGTTTATTAAGAATGATTCCAACTTAATTATTACTTAATTAATACCTTGAAGCTAAATCCTAACCCTAACCTTGACCTAAACCAACCCTAATCCCTTAATTAAATCATGCCTAAACCTGATTCAGTATAAAATAAATGTGTTCATCATAAAGTAAGCCTTCGTTCATGCTTTATTAAGAGTAATCAAAGTGTGTTTACTACAAAGTGTTACCCAATTTACAACTTGACAAAAAAAAAACAGACATTTCAGTCGTTTATTTTGTACAATCACGACATATAATTAGCTTCTCGTGCAACATACACTTTCAAAATGGTGGCAGAACGTGAAGAAGTTAAAAACAGACAGAGGTCGCGACTTATACGCACGAAAACGCGCTCAAAATGGCGCCGGAACAAAAGCGTGCGTCGCCAAGGTCCTCTTCTACCACTTTTCCCACTAACTTTTCTCCCTCCTCTCGGCTCTCTCCTCCCCTTGTTCACAGCTGCAACTTATAAGGCCCGGGCGAACCGCATGGCACACGAGGCGTTGACAAATTGATTGCGCGTTCGTGATGGCTATAGGAGGATGGCAAATGATAGGGCCTTGATTAGGAACTTGGGTGGAAAAATTCGTACGGCCCGCCCGTCGTTAACAACCGTCCATTTCGGCGTGTTTCGTCAATCACCCTCCCACTTTTTGCCTCGCTTCTTTTATGTCTGGGTTGGTTCCTCCGTCCCGCGATGAGGAAATTACGGCGAAACTTCTGGGCCAAGTTGCAGTGGCAGGTATTTTCTGCAGCGGTTCGTTCAACCATCAAATGTGCGCAAACGAGATAAATGGTACGATTAGGTTAAAGGTGATGCTGGTTATTAGAACGTGACTGTAATCCGGCGAGGTTTTTTGCGTGCGGTTTTAATCGGGTGGCTAAATCGGAACATGTGTTAGCGGGTTGGGTTGGAAATATTAATCACAATCAAGTCGAAATCACCAAATTTGCAAAGAAGAGATCAAAATGTTCTGTTTCAAGTTTTGCAAAGTACAAACTTGCTAACTCTGTAATTTAAACCTCCTCAAAACATGTTTGGAAATGGAAAAGTATTGGTTTAGCTGCTGATATTACATTTTTTCATTTGATTTTTCAATTACAAAATGTGAAAGAAAAGAATATCTATAAAAACATCAACAAAACAAGCAAATCTGAATCAATCACAGCTTAAAAAAAATAAAATAAAAAAGATAACCAATAACCACACGTTTTTCCAGTCTTGTTTAAAAAACTACAAGAATGATAATACATTGCAAGTTGCATCTGTCTGAAAATTCACACTTTAAATAAATAAATACATAAATGTGGCATTTTAAAAATCCGTATTAGCAAAATTTTAAGGTGAAACACTACAGGCAAAACCTTTTTTTTTTGCCAGTTTGCTCTCTCAACATATCAGCTTTCATTCGGAAAAAAACAAACTAGTCCAATCTGCTCCTAAAGATGTTTATTATTTCATTTAATCCACTTCATTCATAGATTTCTGTAAGAAATAGATAGATCATAGATTTCAAAGGCTGTTTTCTTAAAATGCATTTTTCTCCCCTCGGGACATAAAGATCACCACTTAAAGTAGATCCTACACACATCAAATTTGACTCAACAAGATTTTGACGAAACATAGTGAAGGTTTTTTTAAATATCTAATCCTTAAACTGATTTATTGAAGCTGTAAGTCAAAAAAATGAGGCAAAATTTGAAGTTTTATGACCATTTTCAGTCCAATCTAGTTAGCTCAAAAAGTAAATAAGATATCCAGAATCCCCTCTGTACATTTTTTGTACAAAATGACCCATTAAACTTAAACCTGGTTCTGTCCATTTTTAAGATTAACATATGTCCCAAATATGTGTAATTTGGCCGTTTTTCCACATAAAATGCCTTATTTCTGCATGAAAACATGACATGATGAAAAACTTGTAATATATTTTTTTCTTACATTTATGTGAGTAAACTACAGGAGAAGTTTCAAATTGATATCTTTAAATTTTTTTCCTATTCACCTGCAGTGTCTCACCTTAAACCTATGCTTTTTTTTAACTAACCTATTTGACACCTTACAAACACTTTAAAAACCATCCCTTCACTTATTTCAGACACGACACACACCCAAAAGCTAGCGTGCACGGGGAACACTGTGCCATCAGAAAAAAGCAGCAGCAAAAAAAAAAAAAAAGCAAAAAATAAAAAAGCGGACTTGTTTTGCCAGCTTCATTAGCGTTCTCCTAATTAGCCTAGCATCTGATGGATCTGTGACAGCGCTAATGATTGGAGATGACAAGCTCCGCACACTGTCACGCTCGCCAATTAGGTCCGGCGCGTGGTTTTGATGTAAGCAACTTGATCTTACAGCGGCGTCCCTGTTTTGGCGCCCCTCGTGCCCGCCCGTCCGAACCCCCCCGTGCCCGCCAGTGCACCCCCCCTCCCGTAACAGGTAATGGGGCTGGGCAATGGAGTGGTAAAATGTCTGAGGCGTTGGCATGGAAACCTAAACTACAAATTGAAGCGTGCGGCTAAAGATGAGCCCAAGCCAGCGATACTCATTAACATTAATAGGTTTGTAGGCTTGAAAACAACATCGGATGAGGTCGCTTTTCTTTCCCTAAAATAATTCAATTAGCCGCGGGATTTATTTATTTATTTATTTTTGCAGGATTTTTAGAACTAAATCAACGTTTTAATCCGAAAAATTATATACATGACACTTTATATTAAGGCATATATCCAAAACATGAATACATTTTTATTAATCATTAACTAAGCACTGACAAAAAACAAAACAAACAAAACCTAACCCTAAAAACGAATCAATTACATTAAAGGGCCTGTACCTGATTTTGAACCATGAGACAGAAACATGTTTTTGTTTGAACCTTTAGCTCCGCCCACAGAGAATCACATGTCTGGGATAGTGTCAAGCAGTTATTTTGCTATCACTATGATTCTTAGTGCACAATATGCCTGATTGGCCGAAAAGAGGTGACCCTGGCAGATGTTTCTACACTAGTTCTTTCCTAGCAAAGTGCGTTTGTAATATTCACAGATTATACATTACAAACCAAATGTTTTTCCTTTAAGTTGCTTCTATCAAACAATGTGAAATGTAAAGAGAATTTATCTTAACTAGATTAAATAAAAATCTGGTACCGGCCCTTTAACTTGCCCTAACTTTAACCTGAACCCAAACCATAGTAAATTATTATTAAACATGTGTAAATGATTTGTTTCTGTTTGTCAATGTGATAGAAAACTATAATAAATTTTTATTTTCTTGTTTGTTTAAATGTTGGATGGTATTTGCATTGAAGTCGTTATAATTGTCATAGAGCGCGTAGTCTGTATGGTACGGATTGTTGATTTCTGGTTAATTGTTTATCTAATTACGTTCAATTTGTATGCATTTGTTTTACTCCTCGGAAATCAATTTGTCCGAAATGAGCCTAATCGTTTGTAATGAACAGAACAGAATCGGTACAACGGGACATACAACACGACAGGTCAATACAAATATGTACGTTTCTGATTGCAATAATTCTAACCGTCCTAATAAAATCATTATTTTTATTGGCTATTCAAAAGTCTGGAGTTAAACCTAGCAACTTTAGGCCTTAAGCAGAGAACACTTTCATAATAACAAGGCAAAAGAATGGATTTTCACTTTTAACCAAGCTGGAATCCACTAGCTTTCATATTTTCTGGCTTCTTCTACATGAACAATACTTTTTTATTGTCATTTATACCGATTTCTGTTTTAATTAATATCTATAACGACAGAATAAATTGAGTAATAATGTTTCTGATTCCATGAAATAATTTTTCTTGAAGTCAAAGTAGTTTGTTTAATTTGTGGTGAGTGATAGACATTGTAACTGTTTTAGTTTTCACTTCCAGGAACTTTTTATGTTTTTATTTGAATTCTTATTTTTATTAGTATTCCTTTTTTCAGTTTTTTGTGACTTTCTATGTTTACTTATTTATTTATTTGAACACTTTTGAACCTAAACTAGATAAAACGGCGAACATGACACAGACATCCAAAGAGAAAGAAAACATATTTCCAACATAACAGTCCCATTACGTCCTTTGTCTGTCAGATTAGTCAATTTTCAAATTAAGTCCAAATGGATTTTTTTTTTTTTTTTTCTCCATTTTATGAATGCCAGTTATTACGTCAGTCCAGTCTTTGATTGTCGGTTCAGTTTGTGTCATCCATTTTTTGCAATGGACACAAACTGAACTGCAGCCAGAAGTATGTTCCAAAAGTATCCACTGTTCATAGTAGGAGTTTTGAGGCCCTCTTTTTAGGGTTTGCAACAAGTTAATCAATTAATTGCAACTAATGGATTATAGAAATGGTTATCAACTAATTAAATAATCAAGTAATATTTAACTGGTCTATGCAGAGACTCCAAAACATTGTGCTGAAAGAAGAGGTTTTATCACTCAGACAGAGCAGGAATGATACAAGAAAACCACAGAAAACATGTCAATTGTGTGTTTTTGATTAAAATACTTCTTCATCTATAAATACTCTTTGTCAAACGGCTTCCCTTCAGCTTTATCTGGTCAAATTTAGTAAAAATCTAGGGGTCTATCGCGTTCTAAACACCTAATCAATTCATCGAAGGAATAATCGCTTGTTACCCCTTTAACAGCAAACAGTCCTAGAATCCACTTTCTTTCATTCTTTCTGTTGTGACACTTTATTTTGCACAGTTTGTTTTATTGTTTACGCTGTTAAACGTATTGTATTATGGTTTTATGTTTTGGAATTGCCTCATTTTTTATTTATCGGAAAGCACTTTGGTTACCTTGAGTGCCGAAAAGGCCTCTATAAACAAAGGATGATTAATTGGTCGATTTTTTTGTTTCGTTTTGTTGGTTTTTTTGAGCTTTTTGTCCATCATGTCATGTTTAAATTGCATTTGTTTCACCCTCGCGCATTAGCCGTGGTCCGTGGCGAGCGCTTACTTCTCCCGTCTCCTCGCTCTTAAATCCTAAGTAGTCTGGTAGTTTATTTTCTCAGCACTCATAACGTCAGGGGAGGACAATGCTCTGCCTCTCTGCTGCCGGCTTCAAAGGCCGGACCAGACCAAACAGATCATTGTTACAGCCGAAGGAAGCTCGCACATCAAACGTCAAGTGTATTTTCATAAGCCACTCTCCAAAACGTGCAACTTTTATCTCCCCGTGTCCAACTGTGAGGCCATTGTTCCCCGGCCGCACAAATGTCCAAAAATAAACACAGTGCCCTCCATTCACAGCGGCACCTTTGACCAATGGGATTCGTTTATCGATTGAATATTTGGAGAACTTCAAAAATGTGAGCAGGACAATGGGAATCGGCTAAACTCGCGCTCGTCTCGGAGATATCGGCGACTTTGAGATCCACAGGTCAGTTTTCGGGAGCTAATTTTCTGAGACTGAACTCAAAGTCAATTGGGCAAGACGCTTCGCCCAACCTGCCTGCGTGAATGTAGTTTGTGAGTGGTTTGCGTCATTCCGAGATGCCGTTGTTGGTAGTAGAATGGCTCTTGACGATTGGCGAGTTTCTGAACCGAAATACAAAACTTGGCCAGTTAAGAATACATCGCAATCAAATCAAAATCGCAACTGGAGATGCCGCAAATAGCAGAAGTTGCTTTTTCTTTGGCTAACATAATGAATGCCAACTACAAACAGCAAATTATCCTGAAGATAAAAGTTTACGCTGAAGTTTGAAGTTTTATAAACAATTGTGAAATGCATCCAATTCTTGTAAATTGCCACTGGAAACTGAATCCTTATTTTAAAACATAAATTGCAAATCGAAATACGATCGGAATACTTGCAATTTGATTTATTTCCAAAATCCCAAAGAATAATCTTAGAAAGTCTTCAAAACTGCACTCCTATGTGACTTTTATGGCCATATGTTTCAAATTGTTTCAAATTAATAATAATATTTCTATCAATGAAAGGGCATGGCTTTTTCAGCGTGCTTTTGTTGTCGTGCTGTTTCTCTATTACAGTTCAACATTAGAATAAGAGCCTAGATTACGTGGGCGGGGCTAACAATTCAAACCGAACCATGTTTTTAACTCATGGTTTACGTGTATATTGCCTTTACAATCAATTTTATTTTATTTTTTTATTGCTATTTTTGTGAAATCGTGGTATCGTGATTCACTGTTTGTCTCTTTAATGCAGCTGTCTGTTCAAACACACTTTTTCTCCTGTTGTTTAGCCTCTGAAGCCTCTGAGCAGATGACTTTATTTACCTCTTACAGGCCAGGGCTGCACAATTCAATCAAATCGACACAAAACCGCAATTTTAATGGATGCAATTAGCAACTTTTGAAGTGCAATAATTTCTTCCAAAAACAACAACAATGTCTTGCTTCGGTTTGAATAAAAACTTAACACTGTAGTTTGGATTTGCTCTGAAACAAGCGACAAAAGCGCGACCAAAAGCGATAAAAATGCGTTCAAAAGTGACAGAAAACACCCCTACAAGCGCCAAAACGTGATTAAAAGCGATAAAGCGTGACTAAAAGCGACAATAACACGACTAAAAGCGACCAAATTGAGTTTAAAATGTGAATTTGAACTTTGAATCCTATCACACAATCGCACTGGTCAGAACAATCACAATGAGATATTTTCCCTATTAAAAGCAATAGAAAAATACCAAGTCAACATGAATCGCGATACATTTTTTTGCCATATCGCCCAGGCCTACTTGATATTCCAAATTTGCGTATCTCCAAAACAACAATTCCGATAGTATCCACCACAACCCTCTACATACATTCGCTGCAGAATCACAAAGTTGGATTGATGACATTGACAGTAACCATTATTAGCTCCTCATTGCCACTTGTTTTCGCAATCCTCCACGTGCACGCATTGTATTTATATTTTTCCCCCCCTCTCCATGCAAACACCTATCATCAGCATGGTGTCCAGCGAGGCTAAGCATGATTTATGTAAATATTACCACGGCGACAGATCTGGTTGTGTCCAATAGGAGATAGATGGGAGACGGGGAGGAAAAGCAGCTGATTTCTGTGATTTTGGTGCGTGTGTGTATGTATATATGTCCGTGCGAGTGTGTGTCGTCGGCATGTGTGCGTGATTGATTGCAGATGAGAGAGGCAGATTAATCACGCTTGATGTGTGTTCGTTGCTTCGGTTGCCGTGGCTGTGAGCGGAGAGGCAGTGGCCCATTTAAACGCACCGGCTCGCGCACAGCAGGAGGAGCGTTTGTGGCGTTTTGCAGCGGAGAAAGTGGGAATTGCAGTTTAGAGGGGTTAGAAATGTGGACTGGATCTTGTGCGACGGTCATTTTAAGTCCTGGAGTGGATACGTTATGTCCAAACTATGGGCGAAATGATCCAAAAATTGAATATTTGCCGTTGCTGAAATGATCTGAAATCAAATTATGGATCTTGATTTGTGTGTTGACCGTTTCTGACTGGTTACAAGATGATCCAGCTTGATACAAGAACATGTCCAAAAATAATCAAATCGCCTGCCTTGAAATAAGAAAATAATATTCTGAAGCAAGTCTAAAACAACGTTAAACAAGTAAATACAACTTAACTAGTCAAATTTGCTGAAACTGAGATTAATATCTTGAACTCAAGTCATTTTAACATATCTAAGAAGATTGTTGTGAAATTGAGACAAGATTTGAACAGCGCATGTGCTAAAATGGGCCTGGAAATGTATCGGTTGAATGAGTGGATCATAAAATTAACCACAAAAAGGCAGAAATATAGACTTTTTATAAGGACATATAACATATAACAATTACACTAACACTATTTGGTTCCGTTTTATTTTCAGTTTCTCTCACTTTAATAGTTTTTACTATAGACGATTCTCTAAACAAGATGTGAACAACAAGAAGTGATTTTTATCCATTTTCAGGTTTTTCTTTTCTTTTTTATAGTATTTTATTTATTTACTTTTTGCAGTGTTATGTCATTCGTTTAATTGTTTATTATATTTATAAATATTTGAATTTTTATTTGTGATTATCTGAACAGAAACTGTAGAAGACCAAGCATTTTTTGTCAGTTCATTTCGTTTTTGACATTTTTTAATCGCAAATAGAATTGATAAATGTAAAAAAAAAAAAAAAAAAACTTTATGTAGACTATCGTTTCACATCGGCCATTTCTTCACTTGCCCTCAGAAGTATTATGTCCTATTATTATTTTGAGAAACACGAAAAGAAACACACAAACTAATGATGATTTGAGAACGAGAAAACCCCAAAGACAGCACTATTAGAAGCATCAACAACATTAATTTGAACGGCAACACTGATTCTTTTATGAAGCATGCTAATGAGATTAATATAGGATAATGAGTCATGCTGAGGAACTATATCGTTTATAATAGCCATATTGCTGTCCCAACTTCTTCCCACTGACTTCCATTCATTCACTCATTGGGCATAATTACTGCACTCCCACTGATCACAATAAAGCAATCTCTCGGATTATTTTCAAAGTAGTATTGGTCTGGTATCGAACATTTTGGCGATATTTGGCGCTGATATTTGTTTCAGCGCTGGCCCAGTCCCTGTATGTGCCTGGGTGTCATTCCCAAATTCACAAAAAATGTCATCCGATTTGTCTTTTCAAACAGACAATGGGTGAAAATGGAGATAGATGAGCAATCAATCAGCATCGTCAACAACAAAACAAAACAAAAATATAAATGTAATATTCTCTTTAAAAAACAAAACGATTTTTCGAATTAAATTGACCTATGTTGACCAAAATTAAGATCAATTCTTTACCAAAATTACGACTTTTACGACGGAATATATATATACATAATCTGCTAAAATACTTTTTGCTCTTAAAGGACAAATATTATGCAAACTTTACTTTTTTGAGCTTTTAACCATGTTCTAACATTTTTCCGTTGTCCAAAAACATACCTGGAGTAGCATTTAGCTTGATTTACGATTGTTTGATGAATACTTGTTTGAAAATCCTTTCCCTCCAACACTTTGTTCTGAACTCCTTCCATGTGTGACGTAGATGATGCTGACGTCACTTGTCCCAGAATCTTTTCCCGTTTTAAATCCTTAAATCATCACCAGACTCGCTCTGAACATTTAATCCGTCAAACACCACTTTATGATGGTTGAAGGTACTGGACAAACTAATCACGATAACTACAACTTCGTCAGATCCACTCTTTACTGCAGTGCATTGTGGGTATATATTTACATGTGTGTAATTGCCTCTACAGCCAGTAGATGGAGCCACAGCTAAGTCAAAATGGCATCTCCCAACGCAGTGATAAAGTTACGTTTGTTTAATGAAAGCATGTTATTTTTAATTCTAAAACATGACATGTCAAACTGAAGACACTCAAGAGCAGGTTTAAAGGCTAAAAATAATATGAAAATGCATGATATTTTTCCTTTAAAGTACATTTTTAAACAGGTACTTCAACACGTTTACTTAAGTAGATTATTTAATGTGTAGCTGTACTATTACTTGAGTAGCAAAACTGAGTACTTCGTCCACCACTGGTCAGTACTTGGATGGGAGACCGCTGGAAATATCGGGTGCCACAGTTGGGCATGAAGTGAGTCTAGTTCAGACTGTTGTTGTGTCCTTAGGCAAGACACTCACTCGCATACGTGTGAATATGGTGAGTGAGTGAATGATTGGTGGTGCCCCAAAATAAAGCAAATTCCACTATTAAACCAAGCTGTAGTATTTTTCCTTTGGCCATTGTCAATAATAGCATTCTATGGCTGATTTTTTTTTAAACTTTTGCACTTTCCAGTCAGACCAGGAACCTTTTAGTGACACAAGAACATCTTTTACAACATTTTTTAATCTATTCTGACAGTTAGACAAACTGTACCGATCCACAAGAGAAATGACTTGGACACAGAAGCTCCAAAATACAATTCTAAATAAGTACTTTTTAAAATTAATGTGAATAATTTCATTGTTAGTTTGATCCTTTTGTGCAGGTTTAAAGTGCACAAAATGTAGGAACAAGGGGGAAACAGACTTGTGTTTTCCAAACCCACCTAATTAAACATTTGACTGTTCCATAGTACACAGCTGCTGATGTTAAAGCCCACTTTCCGCCATTGTTGCTGTGTGAACGCAAACAAGGAGGACTGAGTGGTTCCTCTGACTAAACAGGGACTGAGGAATTTCGAGACTTGGTTCTTGGTACCTCCATGTGTGAAAACGCCTCTTGTGATTGTGCCACTAATGTAGAAACCGAACAAAACATCTTTTCCGCAACCCAAAAACTGAGAGTGTAAAGACGAACTATTTTCAAACATAGCCACCCACACGCTGGCATATCACATTTTACATTCAGCTTCCAACGCACAGCAAACGCGCCGTCCCACTCCCTCCCTCTCCTCCTGCCTTCGGTGCAAAGTTATGATTCCCAACTCGTCCTTTTCAAACCTGCCGGAATCCCACCTACGGCCCGGACTCCCGAGCCGCGTCCCCGGCCCGCTCAGAGTGAGTCGTTCCCAGGCATCTCGCTGACACTGTGATTAGTTATGGACCCCCTCTCCATTCCGGGCCCCGCTGTCCCACCACGCTGCGCCACAATGAACCCGGGCCGGCGCGGGGATGGAAGGAAGAGCGCGAGGAGTTGCGTAGTTAAATATTCTATCATACGAGATGGACAGAAAGGGAATGAGATTGTAAAACAGATTATGTGCCGGGGCATGGAGGAGGCAGGAGTGAATGAAAAAGCGCGCGAGTAGACAAACGGCAATCATCACGAGGAGACAGAGGAAGAGTGAGGAGTCGGGTCGCCTCTTTCCCTCCCTCGCTCTCTCTCCCTCCCTCCTTCCTTCAGGATAAGTGGCTGATGCTTTATAAACACTCTTTCTTCCCCTCCTCTTCCAGAATCTTCCGTCATGGCTCCCATTAGGTTGACAGCTGTCAATTAGAGCTCTCTTGGTCTGGCGCGCTGCACTTTATTGCAGGCAGTTGATGCTGTCATTTCGCTCCCAGTTTCGCCTTGAGCGTTATCACGAGCGCTCAAACAGTCAATAGCTGATGCATCAGCAGTTATTTCTTAAATTGGCTCACAAGGCTGCATCCTACCCTCGTTTTTTTTTCCCAGCGCGCCCCCTCCCTCCTTCCCCAATTCTCCTCCGTGTATCTGCCTGTTGTTTCTTTGCCTTTTGTGAGGGAGGAGAGCCTTGGGCGTTGCCGGGAGAGGAAGGTTCACCCTGGACAGATGTAGAATACCAGTCGAGTAACAACTGTCCAAAGTGCACGGACTCGCCTCGGCTTCCTCGCCGCCTCGAGCTATTATTTCATTTATTTTTTTGTGTACGATGTGCTGAAATTTACATTGTCAGGCTGCAATGAATTTGGTTTACAACAGCGTTAATTATGTTCAAATGTCGACGCGAAGCTCATAAACAAATCTTGTATTCATGCATATATTATTGACAAAATATAACCTTCTTAACCAGCTTGTGTGAAGAATGCGATATCTTTGTATTAATTTTTTGGTAACGCTTTAGATTAAGGTTCCTTAGTTAACTGTTTATAAGACGTTAATAAGCACTAATAGGTTGTTTATGCACTTATAACGCCTTATACATGTTTATAATCCATCAGCCAAAACATGTTTGAGTGAATAAACCACATGTACAGAGCATTAATGAGCTGCATATTACATTATTTTCAATTATCACGCTAATAAATGCTTGTAAATGCCTTGTAAGTGCTTATAAACACATAACAAGTGCTTATTAATGCATTATAAATAGTTTACTAAGGAACCTTAATCTAAAGCGTTACCCATTTTTCTTATTTTGTAATCCATCAATCTAATTCTAACAACTAGATACTAAGTTGAACATGTATCAACGCTGAAAAAAATCAACTAAAAAGGACAAAACTGGGGATTTTCTGAAAAGTTTATGTTTGACTTTGATCTATAACTTGGTAGTATTATACAAACTGTGATTATTTTGTGTGGAAAATTACAGTGTTTGCTTTTTTTAAATCATTGTTATCTTGACATTTACATTGAGAACGTCTTTTCCCTTATTTCGAAATCAAGCTTTACAGCAGAACACTAACAACAACAAAAAAAAACAAATCTAATAATTCATTGCTTTTCAAATTCTAACAATGCAATTCCTTTGTTACAGACACTTCATTACATTAAACAAAAGGCTTGGCCAAGTCCACGCGGATATACAACTTTCACTATTCATTTATTATTATTGTACATTAGCCAGCTGTACAGTCACCCCTGTTGTTGTGCCCGCCCCGAGGCATCCTGGGAAAACGTCTCGGACAGGAAATGGAGCGACGGAGTGTGATTCCTACACTCCCACACATGTGTCTACTTCCTGCTCAGACACAAGGCAGATACAGTATTGTGTGAGTGTGTGTGTGTGTGTGTACTCTATATATGTGTGTGTGTGTGTGTACTCTATATATGTGTGTGTGTGTGTGCGTGTGTGTATAAGTGTGTGTTTCATAAGGTTAAAGGCCCTGTGTGTGTTTTGTGTTCAGGGGTGGTCTGAGCCTGAGTCCACTGCAAATCATGGAGACTTCATTATTACTGCGCTGTTTGTCTTCAGGGCGGACAAGGAAAAACGGCTCCGCACAAAGTTTCATGTCTCTCTCTTCTCTCTTGTTCTTTCTCTTCACCTTTCTTTCTCTTCGTTTCCCTCTTCTTTTCTCGTTCCCATCTCTCTCCTTCGCTTTTCCTCTCCCTGTTTTGTCACTGTGTCTCTTCCTCTTCTCTTCCTTCTGTTTATCTCCTGCTCGCTCTCGATTTCGCACTCCTCTCTCGTCTTTTTCACCTTTTTTTTTCTTTCTCTGTTCTCCCTCTCTCTTCAGTCACTCATCAGTCTCTCCTCCTCTTTTCCTTCTCCTTTCTCTGTTTCTCTCCCAGTTGCTCTTAGATTCTTTCTTCTTGCTTTCCTCTCCTTGTGTCTCCCTCTTTTTATTTTTCTCTTTTCTTTATCTGCCCCTCTCTCTCTCTTTCTTAATCCCTTTCTCCTTCTCTTTTTCTTAATGTTTTCTACCTCCCTCAGTCCTGTACTCTTTCCTTTTCACTCTCTAGTTTGTTCTCTCTCTCCTTTCTCTTCTCTCTGACTCCATCTCTTGTTTTCTATTCCTAAATGTCTCTCTCTTCCTTATATCTCCTCTCTCTGTTTCTCTCCTTCTTATCTCCCATTTCTCTCTTCTCTTTATCTCTCCTTCCTGTCACCCCCCCTCTTTATCTCTTTCTGTTCCCCATCTCTCTCTTATCACTCGGTATCTCTCTCTTTCCTTTTTGCTCCTCTTTCTATCTCGCTCTTCCTCCTTTTTTCTCTCTCTACTCTGTCTCATTGCTTCCGTCTTTTTCCTCTCATGTCCCTCAATCTCCTCCCCTCCTCTTTTCCCTTTCTCTGGTCTCCATATTTCTCTTTCTTGTCTGACTATCTACATCTGTCTCTTTCTTTCTTTCTTCTTCTCTCTCTCTCTTACCACTCTGTATCTATTTCTCTATCCTCCTTTTCCTCTCCCAAGTCTCTTTCATTTTCACTCTCTCAATTTTTTTCTTTTCTCTCTATCTCTCTTGTCCCATCTCTCCCTTCTCTCTCTCCTGTTCCTCTCTCGTTCAATCTCTCTCTCCCTCCTCTTTTACCTTAAGTCTGTTAAAAATCAAATATTTGACCTTTCCTCTCCTCTCTTTCTCTCTCTAAATTTCTCTCCTCGCTGTGTCTCCATCTTTCCCTCTCCTTCTTTTTATGCCTCTGTTCTCCGACTTTCTTTCCCTTCTGTCACTTTGCATTGTCTCTCTCTTTTCCCTCTGTCCTTTTCACTCTCAGTTCTTTCTTTTCTCTCTAGCTCCCTTGTTCTATCTTTCCCTTCTCTCTTTTCTGTTCCTCTCTTGTTCCCTCTCTTCCTCCCCTTTTACCTTTCCTCTCTCTCTCCCTTTCTCAGTTGCTCTCTTTGTGTATCTCCATCTTCCGCTCTCGTCTTTTTTTATTCCTCTGTTCTCCATCTTTGTTTCCCTTCTGTCACTTTGCATCGGTCTCTCTCTTTTCCCTTTTCCCTCTCCATTTCTCTCTTTCTCTTGTCCTATCTCCTCCTCTTCTTTCTTTGCTCCTCTATCTCACTTCCTCCTCCTTGTTTCATCTCTTCTCACACTGTGTCTTTCTCTTTTCTTTCCTTCCCTCCTCTCCTCCTATCGTTCCCTTCTCTCTCTTGTGTCTCATCATCTCTCTCATCTTCCTCTTTTATTTCTCTCCTCTCATTTTCTCTCTCTCTATCTCAATTTCTCTCCTCTTATGTATGTATCTTTCCTTCCTCTCCTACTTTTTTAATTTCTCTTCTGTTCTCCGTCTTTCTTTCCCTTCTGTCACTTTACATCGGTCTCTCTTTTCCCTTTCCCTTTTCCCTCTCTCTCTCTCTTGTCCTATCTCCTCTTCTTTTTTTCTGCTCCTCTATCCCACTTCCTCCTCCTTGTTTCATCCCTTCACACACTCTCTGTCTTTCTCTTTTCTCTCCCTTCCTCCTCTCCTCCTATCCTTCTCTCTCTTGTGTTCCTCTCTTGTTCGATCTCTCTCATCTTCCTCTTTTATCTCTCTCTCTATCTCAATTTCTCTCCTCTTACATATGTATCTCCATCTTCCTCCCTCTCCTTTTTTTAAAATTTCTCTTCTGTTCTCCGTCTTTCTTTCCCTTCCGTCACTGTGCATCGGTCTCTCTCTTTTCCCTCTTTCCTCTCTCTCTTGTCCTATCTCCTCCTCTTCTTTCTCTGCTCCTCTGTATCTCACTTCCTCCTCCTTGTTTCATCCCTTCTCACACTCTGGATTTCTCTTTCTCCCCCTTTCTCTTTTCTCTCCTTCCCTCCTCCCATCCTATCTTTCCCTTCTCTCTCTCTCCTCTCATTTTCTCTCTCTCTATCTCAATTTCTCTCCTCTTATGTATATATCTCCTCCCTCTCCTTCTTTTATTTCTCTTCTGTTCTCCATCTTTCTTTCCCTTCTGTCACTTTGCATCAGTCTCTCTCTTTTCCCTCTTTCCTCTCTCTCTTGTCCTATCTCCTCCTCTTCTTTCTCTGCTCCTCTGTATCTCACTTCCTCCTCCCGGTTTCATCCCTTCTCACACACTCTGTTTTTCTCTTTCTCCCTCTTTCTCTTTTCCCTCCTCCCCCCTCCTGTCTTTCTCTTCTCTCGTTCGATCTCTCTCATCTTCCTCTTTTATCTCTCTCCTCTCATTTTCTCTCTCTCTCCATCTCAATGTTTCTCCTCTTATGTATGTATCTTCATCTTCCTTCCTCTTCTTTCTTTTTTATTTCTCTTCTGTTCTCAGTCTTTCTTTCCCTTCTGTCACTGTGCATCGGTCTCTCTCTTTTCCCTCTTTCCTCTCTCTCTTGTCCTATCTCCTCCTCTTCTGTCTCTGCTCCTCTGTATCTCACTTCCTCCTCCTGGTTTCGTCCCTTCTCACACTCTTCCTCCCCCTTTCTCCTCCCCCCTCCCTCTCTTTCATCATTGATATTTGTGCAGTAGTAATAACTTGCCTGTTTACGATGGCTGTGGTGTTTCTTTATGGTGGTGGGCCTGTGTTTTATCCGCCGGAGTGCGCAGGGGGCAGGGTGGATACCGTTAGTTACTTTTGTGGAGTGGAGAGGACAAAGTGCACATGCAGGAGACACTGTCAGCCGTGAGTGAGCGAGGGGCCTGCCGTGGGTGGTCCCTGGATTTATGGAAAATGGTTCTGCGAAGTTACACACACTTTAACTTGAATTATGTGAGAAGCTGCAAAACGTTGACCGTCAAAGAATTGGATTTGAGCGTATGGGAGAATAGTTTTAGCGTGACTGAAACAGAACTCCATTTTTAATCTCTGTAATAAAGCATGAACAGAGATGACTTAATACTTACGCAGAGTTCATTATGAATTCAATCTTTGTTCATATTTTACTAAGGTTAATTAAGGTGGAGTTGTTGTAAAAATGACAAAAACAAAACATGAAACTATTACTATTATTATTATTAGCCCTTCAAGTTTATTTTATATATCCATTTTGTTTTGCAGAAGAAAGTGTGTCAAAGATTTGATGCCCTAATTGCTTTTTTAATTGTACATACTTTCATAATAATCTTATGAAGTTCATTTTATGTTTATGTTTTCTGGATTCACCCTCCAAAGAGTGTAAATAATAATAAAAGCGAAGAACCATTACATTCAAGTGGAAATTATAAAAAATACTGACAAAAAAAACAAGTCCTTTTTAATATTTTAGTGCAAAAAATCTGCAAGTGTTCATAACAACCCCAGAATTTTCTCAGAAATGACTCGAAAACAGACTGTAACTATCTTCATTTTGGATAGTCCTGAGATATTGAGGTTTAAAGTGCAGACCATAAATGGAATAATGGAAAGCTCAGGCGATGTTGGAATGGGGAAATAGTTTTTTTGCTCAAATAAACCCCAAATAAAATGGACTACACCCAAGGAATCTTTATAAAATACACAGAAGGAATATATGAGTAGCTAATTTCAACAAAAACGCCAGATAGTGTTAAGTATAATTGGTTTTTGAAATATGTAAAAAAAAAACGGGGAAAAAAAACATGAAACTAGTATCATTATTATTAGCACTTCAAGTTTTTATTTTATGAATCTCTGTGTCAGTTTATACTTTTGTTTTGCAAATGGCAATATATCAAAGTTTTGATGATAGTATACACCTTCATAATAATCTGAAAGTTCATTTTATGCTTGTGTCTTCTGGATTCACCCTCCAATACAGTGCAAATAATAATAAAAGTGAAAATCCATTACATTCAAGTTGAAATTATAGAAAATATGGACACATTAAAAATATATATTTTAATGCAAAATGTATGAAAGTGTATAGAACTCAGAAACGCTTGAAAACAAACTAGAACTATCATAATTTTGGATAGTCCTGAGATATTGAGGTTTAAAGCTCAGAGCATAAATGGAATAATGGAAAGTTCAGGCCATAAATGAACCCCAAGTAAAACTACACCTGATGAAACTCGATAAAATACACAACAAAAACGCCAGATCGAGCCATAAAATGCGAAGGGAGTGTGTCTTATTTTGCCATTATGTTTTTGAAATTCGAACAAAAGAAAAACAGCCCCAAAACGTGTTCTTGCTTCTCACCAGAATCCAACTCACCCTCTTTTCATTCACCGGCCATGAGTTCATAGGACGTTCTGCTTAAACTTGTTACAATAGCAGACTAGCACGTCGTGAGTGTCATCTGGGCCCCGCTCCAGCTCTGCGTCTCTCCTTACCCTCTTTTCTTACCCTGTCTCTGTGTCCGAACACTCTGTACCCTCTCCTCTCCCTTTCCCACGGAGGCTTAGGCTAAACCTGCACCAGACTGGCAGCCTTCACTCCAGCATGCGCTCCGTGATGAAAGCCGGGGGCCGGAGTGAACCAGTCTGGGGGCCCTGCGCTGTAATCAAGTGCCCTTTGTGAGTGACAGTTCCCTCCTCTTCGCTGCGTGGCCGCCACTCGGAGCCACGCTGACATACCTTTGCTTTTTTTTTTCTCTCTCCCCCCCTCGTTCTCGTTTCATGTCGTGATCAGTTTCAGATGCTCGGAATTATCTCCCGTCTTTGTTGCGCTGGTGGAACTGTATGCGTGCGTGTAATCGGGCGGCTCATCAGGCCACAGAATGCTTTGATATGCCCTGGACGTAGACTGTAATATGACTTGACTAATAAGCTGTGACGTAAGCTATAAAAAAAAAAAAACGGGGGGGAAAAATGGGATGTAAGCAGACTGAGGAGATGTGTGTGTGAAGGAAAAGAATGTGGGATCAATGGAGGTGACACATATTTGGTTAGCATCAAAAGACAAACGTTATGGGTAGCAGTTGCTAGCTTGTGGTGCTAAGTGCAAGCACAAAGGGCACATATTCCGCATTGTTTGTGTCGCTGTTGGCCTTTGAAGACGCTCTCGAGTACTTTAGCTTTGGCATCTCATGTTTTAGAATTTAAGAAATGCAGACCTGGTGTTAGCGCGTCAGCCACTTGCAGCAGAGGAAATCACCATGGGAAAAAAACAAAAGCTAGCCTGCCCAGACAAGCACGCAGTAATCAACGTCATTTGATGTTAGAAATGAGGATGAGTCATGCGATTATGTATGGCCTGAAAGCAGTGCAGAATATCTGTGGATTTCTGCCTTTGGCGCAAATTTGGGGGATTTGAAACTGGGTGTTTTTTGAGTGCTCAGCATGGATAAGAGGACAACAATCTTGTAAAAAAAATTGATTAAACTGTATGTTTATGATAAGGAGACATTGCTAAAACATGAGGAAAACCTAAAAAAACAAAAAAAAAAGTACATTTTGCATAATATGTCCTTTAGTGACATAACGTAACCTTTTTGTTATGAAGCCCATCTGGAGCAAATTGATTGTTCTCATGCAGTAAGAAGTCTCCTGAAAGTCTAGTTGGAATGATGTTTAACTCTAATGCAATTAAGATCCAAGTATTGTCAAACAGTTTTGGTGATTAAATGTAAAAAAAAAAAAAAAAAAAATTCTGAACGGCAACTATTGCAGTTTACGTCGACTAGTGATCGGCGATAATACTAAGGCAAGAATCGCAATATCGATTTGGTACCGATACCATTGAGTTTTGTATTCAAATGCATTGAAACGCCTCGACAATGGAGACGTTTTCCTTGGTATATAAGCTGTTACTATTTTTACTCCACCTCATTTTGAACTCATCAAAAATTTAAACGTATATGTAGATTAATTACATGTAAACAATGTATTTAAAAATGTACTAAAGTTAGATTTTGGAGAAATTTACACTTTTTCAGTAGCTATATGTTTGAATGAGAATCAATACTTTTCAGTTCCTCATTCTCTATCAATATATTGATATTCAGCATCGATCCGCCCATCACTAACACTGACCTAAGATGTATTCTGATACTTTAGTGTAATGTTTACTAGTAAAAGTTAAAGACGTAATTACAAGTTTTTTGGACTTTGATAGAAAGATGTACTTGGACCAAATAAATGAGAGAAAATGAATCCAAATTGTTATTTTATGAAGAACGACACTGAAGTAGAAAATATATACAATTATGTTAAGTTTAAATACATGGGCTCCAATATAAGCTTAAAATGTTGAGCAAAGTTGTGTTGTCCCTCAAACCTATTATGGTCTTGCCGGTAATCCCCTTTTTTAAAATCTTTTCTTCCTTTTCCCATTCTACCTCTCTTCACATCTCAAGACTGATATTTTCACGAACCCTGATTTCCCAGCTTGATACATTACAATCGTGTGCAATTTTCTGAAATCCTGAAATCCCGTCTTCCTGTTGCGCGGCCCCTGATGCCACTCTGTCTAAATATCCCCGAGACTCCTGCATTCCGAGGAAGTGGTTTGCGCCCGAAAACCCACTCGCACCTCCGCATGTGTGTGTTTTCTTTGAAGGTTAAGGGGAGGAAGAACCAGGTGATAGAGAGAGCAAACTGGGTCGTATCGAGAGAGAAAGGGAGAGATGAGAGGAGCAGGAGGGGAAGCCGGCTGTTTTATTTTATACGGCGAGGGCTTGTTGCTAATTAATGTTTCTTGGTCGGTTTCTGTCGGAGCTGAGTAATGTTTTTGATCTTTATGCCTGATAACTGCATACCTAATGAGATTTCAAAGCTGGTGGAGATGGGAGTTGCTGCTCCCTGCAATTATTGACAGATGCCTTTTCTCCGCCACTGGCTGCCGCGCCATAAATCCTTCCCCAGTAATGAGCTTGAGAAGTGCCACCCTGCCAGTGAGCTAATGAAACCAAGCAAGGGGGGCCTCCGCTTGCGTGTGTGTGTGT
Source organism: Rhinogobius similis (assembly GCA_019453435.1). Classification (NCBI taxonomy): domain Eukaryota; kingdom Metazoa; phylum Chordata; class Actinopteri; order Gobiiformes; family Gobiidae; genus Rhinogobius; species Rhinogobius similis. The sequence goes on along the minus strand of CM033621.1, from coordinate 9,864,623 downwards.
GTGTGTGTGTGCATGCGTGCAAAACAGAGCATCACACCCCTCTGACACATTTTTTTCGCTTTAAATGCACTCTGCAGATGTCAGCCACCTCGCGACAAAAAAACAAGTGGAGAAAGATAGTCGGTGTGCGGAGAGGAGAGACGAAAAGCAAGAGGCGGGTGGGCTGCGACGAGCGAGGGTTTTAAACACAAAGCAGAAGTCGCCCTCTCGCTTTCCTTTACTTTATGAGAAGTTTCAGGGTGGCGCTCGGGGGGCGCTCCGGTTACAGCCCCGCGTTAAGGCGATCTGTCTGCGTTGGCTGCTTTTATTTGAAATACTAGTATCGGTGTTGCCGAACGGGGCCGTGATTGATATTGTTGCGCCCGAGCAGATCTAGACGCTTCCCTCTCTTCCTTTTCTTCTCTCGGGCTGTGTTTTTTTTCTTTCCACAGTGAACTCGTCCGCTCTGAAACTCTGCCAGGGAAGCGAAGGCCTGGAAAGGAGATGGAAAGAAAGAGCGAGAGGAAAAGAAAGAAAGAAAGAAAGAAGGCATGCTGAGAAAAGTAAAACCAAACAGGATTGCCCCACACCAACTCTCAGTGGAATCCGCGGTCGTAGGATGGTAGAACGCCTGCCGCTACACATTACAGAGTGCATTGATGTGGCGTGTTTGCAAGTTTAAAAGTACGTATGTCTTTCGGGGTTTTCAGTGCTGTCCAAAGAAAAAAAAAGTAAAGCAAAAAAGCCCCAAAAGAGAAGAAGAGTAGCGGTTGGACCAGCGGCGTCTCTCTGCCAAACAGTCGATTTCCCCCTCTCATCGTCCGCACCATACATCACAGACCCACCCTTCTCTCCTGACACAAAGACGTGTGTCATTTATCAAACGGGGCCGTGCCAGGACCCGGCGAGTGTGTGCGGGGGTGCGTGACAGCGTGTGTGCGAGCGTGCACGTGCGGGGAGGGCAGTTCTACCTCCTTTCTCTGAGGTCCACCACTCAGGGGAAGCAGAGACGGAGTGAGGGATGAAGGAACAGACAGAAAGAGGGGATTAGTGGTGTTGAATGAATGAGTGAGTGTTTGAGAAGAGAACAAAACGACCCGGGCTTCTCGTGCTAATGGTAAAGCCGGGCCACTTTCCATATCCAAACCGTTCTGGTTCCAACGAGTGAAATGAAAGTTTTGTGCGCTTTTTTTATTTGCCAGAGTTACATGAAAATCCAGATTTTTTGACGAATTGCTATTACATTGTCAAAATTATTGTCGAGAAAGTATATAATGCTTGACAAAAGTGCCTCTGCTCCTGTTTTTTGTGCCAAGAGGACTCTGCAATTAAATGTATTTTCTATTACCACATTTTTGTAATTTGATAGACTAATAATTAGGCCTGCAACAAGTCAAACGATTAATCACAACTAACCGATTATAGAAATAGTTGTCAACTAATAAAGTAAATGAATAATCGTTAGCTGGTCTATAAACAGGCTGCAGAACATGCCATGAGCAGAGAGACAAGGTTTTATGACTCAGACAGAGCAGGGATCGCACAAAAATGACACAGAAAATGTATACATTTTGTGGATTTGATGAAAATACCCTTTTTTCTGTAAATATTCTCCACCAGGACTTCTTCAAATGGCTTCAGATGAGCTGTATTTGGGTAAAATAGAGTAAAAATGCCTTATTCACAGGCTTTTCACACTCTAAACAACTAACTGATTAATCGCAAGACTAATCGATTACCAAAATAATCATTAGTTGCAGCCTTACTACTAACTGAAATCATGATTATATATACAATTAAAGCGTGTATTAAAAAAAAACATTTACATTTATATACGTCTATCAAATCAAATTATTTTATAGAGACCAAAATCACAACAGCAATTGCCTCGGAGCGCTTTTCGAAAAATGTTGATTAAACCAAAAGAATGTTAGAAAATCAACAACAACTTGTGAACAGCAATGAATAAACTACAGGTGAATTAAGATATAGAGTACCACTTTTTAATAACCACTTCTTAATTCGCCTTAACAAAGCATGAACAAAGACTTAAAGTGAACACATAGTTTATCAAGTAGGATTCAGGATTTCAGGAAATAAGGTATGGAGCAGGGGTGCCCATAATTTTATCCACAGCGGGTCAAAATGTGTACACTTTTTTCCTCCGCCGGCCAAAATGTATACTTTTTAGACTGCCAAGGGCCAACTCTAATTTTTATTTTTGCATTTAATATAATTATTTGCAAAGATTAAGTTGCCTTTTATTAAACTTGTTTTAGGTAAATTTACTTGATTTGGTCTCTTTTGCAACAGCCGAAAGTCTTTTTAGCACAAAATTTAATCAAAAAGATACTCATTAACAAACCTCTGCACCCCTTCGCAAGCCAAATTAGACCTCCTGGAGGGCCAAGTTTTCCCCACTTTGGGCAACCCTGGTATAGAGTATTTGTTAAACAGTTACAAAGCCTGGATTATTCTTAATAGACCATTTGTTCACTATCAATTAAGTCTTTGTTCATGCTTTATTACAAGAATATAACATCACGTACCACACTATGTCACAATTGCACATTTTCATATCACGAATTGCGAGAAGAAACCTGATCAAAACAACATTGAAATCCATAATTTTCTTTCATTCACTTTGCCTAATAATTTCTTTAGTATGTGGCCAGCTTTGTGAAGTCAAAATTTCTGAATGTTAAGTTAGTCTGACATAAACTACCAAAAAAAAACCCAAATAAAATAATTAGACACTTTCAATTTTGTATTGGTTGAATTCAAATGACTTCCTGTAACTTCTAAAATGTTCACAGTTATCGCTAATTATGGTTCCTACAGTTATAGCGTGACCTATATCCGCAATCGTCGATAAACCGAGTAATCTTAACATCCCCGGCCACATTAAAGCTTCTGAGTAGCCTGTTTTAGAATATTTTTGACATTGTCCCGTAAGTCTGTAAAGTAGATTAGGTTAGGTGAGGTTAGCCTGTCCTCCTTCTGTCAGCAGGTGACAGCTGAGCAGCACTGGGACCCCTCCGCTGATCTTGAGCTGGATCCTGGCAAAGAGTAACTCGCTGTGAGATTACCTTACTCTGATCTTGCTTTGTGTCACTTGATTTATGAGAGAAACTGGAGTACCAAAAGTAGATCTACCCTACAGCACAGAGTCCAGTTTTTGGGTACGTCAGGTATTTTATGTAACGGCCAGGTGCAGTTAGTGGTATCAGAGAGCATTTGAGTTATATTTTGCTACACATTGAACTTTCATTAGTGGTTTAACCGTCTGACTTTGTTGAAGATATACTTTGCAGATTGAAGAGTTCATTTGCAAAAACCGATTCGTGCCGATTGGAAAACAAAACAAAACAAAAAGTGGCTTGTAATTTTCTCTTTGTCTAGTAGTGTTTTCAAAAAGAGAGAAGGATTTTTCTATTGCACTAATAGAAAAATCCTTCTCTCCTTGAACAAAATCACTGTGTAGAAGTTGGTAATGAAAAAGAAAAGGGAAAAAGAGTATTTTCAAAAAGGAGATATCTTTCTTTTTGAAAATACTTTTTGAATATGCTTTATACAATTCCTTGCTCCCTCTTTTGTACATATTGGAAATTTGGCACATTTTCTCAGTTGTAGTTTTACTGTAGTTCTGGTTCTGGTCACAGGACTGAATAGTGCTGACTTTCATTTATGTTGGGCAGATAATATGGCATCACAGGGAGGACATGCACGTAGAAACCTTTACATGGACCGGACCAGCAACCCTTAATCTAAAAACAAATGTCGACATATAATCAGACGTAGCTTAACACGGACTATCCTTGGGTTCAGAATGATAAGAATGTACTACCTGCTGTCATGATCAACAATTCAATTCAAAATATGATATCTTTGGAATAGAAAAAGTCTTCAAATAGTTGCCAATAACAGGAAGTTGATACTTGGAGTGAAGCCACAATACAAACAAACTCAATTGCTAGGAGAAAGGCTGAATATTCATACCATCTGACTATAAAAAACAGTATTTCTGACAATACAATGTTTAATTTACTGTTTTTGTTTGTTTGGTTACTTTTTTATGTCACCGTGCAGTCATTATATGATATAGAAAAGGACTATATGTTCAATAGAGGTTATGCAGATGGCATGATGACATTCAGTTTTGCAGCGAGAGGCAAAAACGAATGCGAGTCAACGGTGAGCAATGACATTTTCTCCCGAAAAAGCTCAAAACAAAACTAAAATGTGAAAAAGCTGCTAAAGTCTGATAACAAAGTCTACAACTCTGCCAAATATTTAGTTTGTATCAGACATCTAAAGAAAAGAAAATCAAGCAAACAGTTGTAGAAAACCAGATAAACATCAGAAACACTGCAGCTGCACTCACATTTATCACTGACACAGACTTTGGGATCACACACAGTTGAACTCATTACGTTTCTCTCCTTAAATAACATGTTTCTGAATGGAGATTCTGAATGGAAATTAACAGTTTTCAGGCAGTGGAAGTGTCCTAAATCTCCAACTGCTGTTAGCAAACAAGCTAGTTAAGCTCATCATACAACGGAGAAACTACTTTCATGTTACAGTTAAGCAAAACAAGAGCTCCACAGACAAAAAGTAGGCCCAAGAAAAAGCAAAGAAACACATTTTATCAGTTACGCTACCTAATTCTGCCACTCAGTTGGAATTTCGAGGGGCATTTTTTGATTAAAAGAATGTCTTTGCATAACCTCTATATGTTTTGGTATTGATTTGAATCTGGTTATCAAGTCTTACAACAACTCAACTAAACTTTACACCAACAATCCGAAAACATAAATCTAAACTTGACAACACTGATAAACCGGCACGTCTCCTTTAAACTCTAATTCGTTCCCAATCTTTGCAATCCTCCTCATAAACAAACACGGGCGTAAATCAGGTTCCATTAATCTCGCAAATGTAAACCACTTCCTTCTATACCATGTCAGTAGCCATCTCTCTCTATCACTCCAGCTCGTATCATTCACTCCATCCAGACTGACAAACTCCAGCCCACAAACACAGGCCTGTCCCAGGGGCTTGGCCGGTGCAGTGTCTCCCCGCCCCGTTCAAAGGGAGGCCTTACGGAAGATGGATGCGCCTTAAAAAAAAAGGGCCCGTTGATGGATATGAATCTAGCCGCGCCATTCATCACTGCTATATTATTTAGACTGGACGGCTACAGAGCTGTAACCCAAGCTCCACCTTATGACTGCGTGGATGTGTGCGGACAGGTAAATAAAGGCATGGGCGGGGGATTGGGGTGGAGGAGGAGGAGGAGGGGGGTACAAGGTGGTCAGAAGGAGAGGTGAGGTGAAGGGTAGCGTTGGAAAGAGCAAGGTAAAAGTTTGAGATGTGCTGTTGGTTGCTAATATGTGCCAAACTGTAAGGCTGCAAGCTACATTACCCAATGTGACCTAACACGTACATTTTTACCTTTAAATTCTGCATAGCATGTGTACTAACAACTACAGATATTCGTTAACCTGTTTATCCTCATGTTTTTTGTACTTTTGACAATGGAGGCCGGGATTCTGTCGTCATACCTAGAAGAATTTTCAGCTAGCCTAATGCGAAACCAGTAGAGATTTTAAAATATACATATTATGCATTATTTCTGTTGCCATGCTTTTCACTTGGTATGTCTGGAACTTAAAATAACGTACATTGAAAACCAGTGACGATTTTCTAAAAGTACAGCAGAGAGATTTGTGCCATGGGAAAATAAACAAAAGCTAGCTTGCCCCCAGCATGCTAATGTAGACACTCAATTGTAATGAACTAGATTTGATGGAAGAAATGCTTAGAACGAGATGATTTATGAACTTCAAAACAGCATAAGAGACGTCACAAAACTGAGACAATTGAAACTGAGTGTTTTGTGAGGCTCAATGAAAGAGCAGATTAGACAAGTTCGTAAACAAGGTTAATGAAACGAGTGTGAGTGAAGCTAAAAGCAACTCCAGGTATATTTTTGATGGGGGATCAATGTTACAACATGGTTAAAAGCTCAAAAAGTACATTTGGGTATATGCTAAAGCAGGGTTATTAAACTTTATTTTACTGAGGGCCAGATTTTTCAAATGGTTTTGTCCTCTGGGCCAGAAATGTGCCCAACAGGACTAAACCAGGTGTAAACCAGGTCTAAACCAAGTTTAAACCAGGTCTAAACCAGGTCTAAAGCAGGATTAAACCAGGCGTAAACCAGGTCTATACCAAGACCAAACTAAGAAATAAAATATTTCCGGTTTATGGGGCCTGATTTGGCCCCTTGGCCAAGTTGAATAGCTTGATAGTTTGAATCATTCAAAAGTATTCTGACACTATGGTGTGATAAATGTTTTTACCTGTTGTAACCCGGCATCTTGTGTTGTTCAATGGCGGTTTAGTTTTGCTAATGCATCTCTATGGACGTTAAACACATCAGGCTAGTAACGGAAGTTTGTGACGCTCAATCCCGAGCTCTCTATATATATCATAATATTACACTAACAACAAAATTAGGTACGCTATCCATGTTCGTAGCTTCTCCAACAGTGCCTTCCACGCACACACATGCACACACACAAACACACACACACCATATTTGTTTCCTAGCTTCAGCGATGATCCCTTGTCCCCTCTCCTCCTTCACTCTCCCTGATCCCTCTCGAGCCGGTCCCAGGTTTCCGTAGCGCCGAGGCAGACGTGCTGATTTATTGTGGCCATCCATCTTTGGTGCTCATCCATCACGGGCCGGTTGCTAGGCGATCATGGCAGCAGCTGTTTGCTTTTGAGTTCGACAGAGGGGCCGTCAGTCAGCGCAGGCAGGTGAAAGGCATTACCCAGGCGCTGTTGTCACGCCGAATAATTAATCAAAGGCGGGAAAGATAATTAAAAAGATATGACCCCTGGTGGCACTCGGACCTGGGTTTGTCCACGTAGAGACAGGGAGGTGGGGACAGTGCGGAACAATAGGAAAGGTGACGTGATGGGTGATTTGTCAAGGCTGATTTTGGTGACAAGTCGGTTAATCATGGGCGGTTTTGGAAATAGTAACTTCCATGTTGGGATTTTACGAAAGCAGATGTTTTCTGTGAGGAAGTGGTGTAGGTATTTGCAGGCCGTCGACAGAAATTTGGTGGCCTGGGACAAGAAGTCTCTTATGGGCCCCCGTCTAATATAAAAGAATAGGAAGCGGGTCCAATTCTGGGCCCCTAAGACCCTGAGGCCCAGGACAACAGACCCCTTTGTCCACCCCTCGTCAACTCCCCTGGATACTTGACTTAACATCAGCCTATAGCGAAATAATTTAACTGCGTTTTCAGTTAATCACAACCTTGAAATAGACACAAGCAATAGTCTAGTTTAGCACTTTTCCAGATTCTCAATGTGGTTGCCAAATTGCACATATTGCGACTTCTCTAACCACCACCAATCGCTCACTTAACCAACATTCATGTACAGACTGAATTCACAATGAACAAATAGTTTTATTAAGAATGATTCAGGCTTAGTTCTAATGCCCTAACTCCCAAACCCTTGATTAAGTAGTTCCTGAGCCTGAATCCTTCAAAATCAATTAATTGTTCATTGTGAATTAAGTCTTTTTCAGCGCTTATTAAGGCTAATTAAGGTGTAGTTATTATAAAGTGTTGCAGGTGAAAAAAAAAAGAATGAAAAGGAAGTAGGATTAATTAGCCATTTTAGAACTCATAGATAATGTAGTAACACTTTATAATAACTACACTTATTCCTGCCTTAGTAAAGCATGAACAAAGACTTAATTCAAAAGTGAACACAGTAGTTTATTAAGAATGATTCAAGCTAATAACTACTTAACTAATACCCTAACCTTAACCTTAATTAAGTAGTTACAAAGCCTGATTCATGCTTAACAAACTCTTTGTAATGAGTCAAGCCTTTGTTCATGCTTTATTAAGGTTATATTTGCTTCAACCCAGTGACATCCCAGTGGCATCTGATACCTCATTGTAAAGCTCAGAATCGTCAGAAATTAGTTTATTTTACAATGTTTTGCTGCTGATGTTACTGTAATGGGGTGCAAATAGTAGTATTAGCATATTATTATGGTATGAGGCACTCTTAATCTTTTAGACAGTTTTGTGAAACATGTTCTAAGACACTCAAAGCCCGAGTATCCACATTGCATCGGAACAACGGAAATACAATCATCAGTGCAAACATTGTAAACTGTGGACAGGGTTACGTTAATCTTATTTGACCAAACATAAGGTTTACATCACATTGCAAATGAGGTAATCATTTTATTTGAGACTTTCTTCTTATTAGCAGCAGTCTTTCTAAGTGTATGGACATCTTGAAGCTAACATTAGTAATTTCTCTCACATAAATACGCTCTCAATCCTCTTGGTTTTTTTCTTTGCTCGAGCCTCTCAAAAGGGGACATGGAGGAGTGGAATGAGTGAGTGCTGATAAAACGGCCTCTCCTGTTCGTCAGTGGCTCTGCTCTAATTAATTAGGAGGAGATAGGCTTGAGAAACAGAAGAACTTAGAAAAAAATATCGGCTTGGCAAAGAAAATGAAACACTAACTGAATCCGTCCGTCTCTTCAAGTCACACTTGCGTAGCTATATTCAGACTGACTTGTGCACCTGCCTTGTCTGTGATTCGGAAATGTGCTTTTCATGGAGTGTTGAGTATTTTTGGACAAGTTTAGTGCAAAAGTAAAAATGGACAAAAGATAGAGGACTTGAGGTGGAACAGACGAACTTTGAGAGCGTAAACAAACATCAGTTAAAGCGCAAGGATAGAAAAGGATTTGAAACTTCGGTCCAAAACGTCTACGATACAAATGATTTTAGAAAAAACAAAGTCGGTCGTAATGTCCGGTGGCAACAGACGTAAACTAAAAAGATATTTCCAATCATAGTTTGCTTTGGTTGTTTCTATGGCTTGCTTTTTGCTTCGGTCAAGTGTCATTTATTATGAGCAGAAACGCTGGAACAAGCCAAACTAAAAACATTTGAGCTGTGTCTAGCAATACAGATATTATCAGGCTGATGAGATCCAAGAGGGATTCCTTTCAGTAAGTCTTTCACAAAGTGCCAGTCTCGTTTTAAACTCCATCTTGTATCGCTTTTGATCTGTTTAATCACTCCCGACTGTAAGCAAGCTTTTATTTTCATCTTACATTTGGGTATTTTGATCTGAGACTGAGAGTGCTGTTGGATTTCATAGCACAGTGATTGGCAGCGACAGTTTGGGAATATACAGTTTTGTGGTTTAGACCTTCTTTTTGCAAACTCCACTGGGTACAGACACAACCATCAGAATGTTCTTCCAAAATTGACAAGATATATGTTTCTCAACATCCATCCATTGACAAAATTAATTGGTATTTTCCTTATATAACTTGGCATGTTAGACAGATTCATACAACTTTCAGAAAACCTCAAAAGAATAACAGTTTTATCGATTAATGATAGTACTATATCTACTTTTTCCATTTTGCTATGTTACTTAAAGGGCCTATACGCTACTTTTATTTCTTCTAGTTCAGGAACACGCCTTTTAATCCATACACATCTAAACAATTTTATCCAATCAGAGCTATTGTTGGTTGAGAACCATGTTGAGACAAATGCCTGTAACAATCTCTGATGGTTGTTTTTCTATCAGAGTAAGAGAAGGGACAAAGTGGGTGGGGCTTAACATGGTTCAAAATTGGGTACAGGCCCTTTTAACGTCTATCTGTTAATCCATTGTTTCTCAACCTTTGAGTCGTGGCACACTTTTTGTTGTTGAAAAGAGGCTGTGGCACATCATTCACTAAAACATTATCAAATTACTCCAATTAGAGAAAAAATAAGTGAAAATAATGTCAACAATGTCAATGCGTCTGTTTCTGGCTTTGGATATTGGTTGTTATTGTGCTTTTTTTTGGTTCAGAAGACACTAGAAATGACAAATTAAAAGCCTTTAACCCAAATTAAACATGTTTTACTTAATTTAAAACTGTTTGTAATGATCCAAACTTATTCTTCTCTTTCCCAAAGACATTCATAGCACTAGTTGTTTACCGTGATAAGATCATAAGTGCTTTTCACAGCACCATGCCAATGACTAACAGCGCGCTTCCTGTTTCGCGTGTACAAAATCAAAATCATTAGACACAGAGAGCACACAGCAGTCTTATTTTGACCTTAAGAGCTGCTTTTACAATATATGTAATTGGGCAAAGCAAATTTAACTTAAACTTAACTTTAAAACACAATCATAATCTCTCAGTTCAAGATCAGTATTTAGACAATTCAAACGCCAATAACTTCCTGTTTTGATTGAATATCCTCCCATTGACCTTCCATTTACTTCCATGCTACTACATATATGTTTATCTGATAGCCAGTTTAGCGTCATTGCCCGCAGCTTAAACAACAAGTAATTTTGTGTTATAGAGCAGTACCAGACAGGCTCCCCACACTTTGATCTCCCGTGTCAGGTCCGGGAGTGTTTTGACGTCCCTCATTTTCTCACCATCATTTATTATCTTGAGTTGATGCAGGCCTGGCTGAGCGGAGGAACCCAGTGTTCTTAGCGCACAGCCGGGGTTCGAGACAAAACAACGGCATGGGAGAGGAATAATATACAGGCACATGATAAAGCACAGGAAGACAAATAGAATGGAAGGATTTTTATCGGCGAAACAGCCATAGCCCAAAGACTTTAAAAAGCATTTGATAGAACAAAGATGCTGGAGTAATTGGGTTATCTGTCTAGCCACAAAGTCTCTACAAATAACAGTAGTCTATCTTGTTTAAAAATGCTATGCTTAGGATGCCCTTATGCCTGAACCTTTTGTAAACTGTTTTTGAGTAATAAAAATGGTGGAGAGTCTTCTATCCTCGAGCAGAAATCTACACTTGCAAGTTTGAGTATTGGTGACTTGGTGTATGGAAATGGAACGAAGTCATGCAGAAAAGTTAGCAATAAGTTAATGTATCAAATTGTGTCATGACATTGTCCATTTTTGAACAGATATGTGAAAGAGTGACAATGTAGGCCGCAGTAAGCAGGATTGTCGACCGAAATAGACCAATAGGGCTGTTGTCAGCAAGACAGTTTTGTTCAACTAAATCCCTGTACATCATTGTCAACTAAAAGGGGCAAGGCATGGAGCCGACAAAGCTTTCAAAACTATTAAGTGTCTCTATGATCAAATATCTGACCTAAACTGCACTCACAGGACCACAAATAACAATTTATACAGAAAAGAACTATCAATGTGTAAAAATGTCAGAATAAACTCTTAATTCACTGCCAAATCCTTAAAATCCGTAAAATTTAGCTGGCTAGTAAAATGTTGATCGCCTGAGACAACCAATCAACCAATAAAGACTTACAGGCTTACTCTCTAGATCATTGTTTCCCAACCAGGGGTACAGGGACCCCAAGGGGTACATGAGGCATTAACAGGGGGTACTTGGAAAGGTTTTAAATGAAGATGAAATTTACTTTTATGTGAATAAAAAGTGTCATTAGTTGTAAATTCAGCATCTTTTTGAAGCATCTTGGACCATAAATGTAATAAAACAATAAAGATAATAGAAAGAATTGACTATATTTGACTAGTAAACCCATTTATTTGCCTAAAACTCAAGTTAAGGGGTACTCTGAGCGTGAAATAAACCACGTCACTTTGAAATGAAAGGGGGTACTCAAGGCAAAAAAGGTTGGGAATCACTGCTCTAGATACTCAACTCATAATTTCATCCACAATGGCAATCCACTGCTGTACAGCCACAGCTGCCCTGACTAACAAAAGCACGCCTGTCAATCTGCGCCATTGGCCCTTCCAACGATCTCCAATCACGCACGCAACATTCACACACATGCAGAGTTATTGAAGTGAGATCAGAGACACAGGGGGAAGATGACATCATACCTGCAACCAAAAGGTTAGAGTTTGAACCTAACAGTTGACTTTCAAAAACAACTAATTTGCCTTGCCAGGAAGTGTATCGAAGACTAGCCAAACTCCCATCTTAAAACCTGTCCATTCCAAATTCCAGCCGGTGTGGGAGGACTTCTTCAGCTGCAAACTTAAAAGCAAAACATCCAACCTGAAGCTAAACGCCTTACATATCTCGATTTTGCTGCGATTAGCTCTCATCTCGAAACACCATTTGGACATACTTTCCCGTGTAGATAAACCCTCTAATGGTAGTATAGGACTTTAGACAAGAGAACAAGATAGAAAGCCTATTCGGATTGACATATTTTTGCCCAGGTAGTTAGGGAGGAGAGACGGTTACATGGGGAGAGGAGACGTGCAGCTCTTCTGATACGCAGACAGTGATGAAGGCCGACACAGACAGGCAGGGGAGCAGACAGTGCATTCGTCAGCGTTTAACATTTCGGGCTTTATACCTGTTTCTGCCTGCTCTTCCAGGAATGATTTCGCCTCCAGCTTTGCCCTAGGTTATATTCACTCACACTGAACTCAACTCCCATAGACACATCAACATTCTGTCTTATAAATATCGCACAGAGAGATGGAGCTGTTTTGATTGAGGCGAATTGAATACAAGCTATTCAAGGGAACCTGCGAAATTGGTTGGGTTCACGTTTATCGCCGCATTCTGAACTGCCCGTGGTTAAAAGGTGCGCTGTGTAGCTTTTCTGGTTGAATCACAGTCAGAAAGTGTTTTATTGCCATTGTCAGTGAACAAAGCTAGCAATTTGCTTCGGCAATAAAACAATGAATAACATAAACTTAAAAAAGAGGGTTTGCCATCTGCTATTTGACGGATTCACCATCTGCTTGTCTCCATGGAGAGGTTATTTCTTTGCCTAGAATGTTCCATAGCATGACTTTAAACTTCTATTTATTTCTGTGTAGACAAGCAGTTGACGCTACCAGGTCAAATTACAGGTTAGATCTGTGGAGAGGAGACCTTTCACTAAGACTTCACTAAGTTCAAAAAGGTATTTTTGAGAAATACAAATACCGTAATCGAACAAATGCAAGAACCACAAGTTTAACATCGTCGAGAAATATTTCAGGCAAAGCAAAACACATCTCTACATCTTACATCCTTTTAAAGCAAATCTGGAGGGTAGAATTCGATGGTAGAGGTTGGCGTTTATTGGGTTTTAAGGTTAATATGTCTGGATTTACTTGTTCTTTCCACATGAAACTAAAACTGGCTCAAAGTTCAACATCTTCTCTGAGACGTGGCTTCATTAAGATGGACGTTGTTCAATCACAAAGGCGTGCATGAATGAATGTCAGTTGAAAGTATTGTAGGCCATGTGAGAATGTGGATCTCTGACCAATATGAGGATTTTCTGAAATCAATTTCTAAAATGTCTTGAACGCAACCTGTTAGCATGAAGAATTTGCAATAGTTGTGCGTGTGTTTCATTATAACGTCAATAGGACCTTGATTGGCTAACTTGTTGGTATTGATTCATTGAACGTTAAAGTCTTCGGTGGGTAATAGTCACTCCTTAAGCCTTAAAGATTGGCTCTTAAATAATAGCCACTTGCGCTGACCAAATATTCTGACAAGCTAATGGTTGTAATTATGTCTTGCCAAATTAGCTCGGATCTTTCAAGGTCAGGCCTGTACTGAAGTCTTTGCATATAAGGGAAGATATGATGTGTGCAATTTATCCTTATTTTTCCTTTTATAGGTGCATTTTTGGGAGGCATTCAAAAAATACAAAGCAATATTTGGTTTTGAATTGGTAATTGCTACGACAACTATCTTCACCTGTCATCACTCTGAAAACAACGGATAGTTTGTATAAGTTAAGTGTATCTTGTGATTCTCTAATTTGAGCCAATCGCGCTAGTCCATTAGCCTGAATCTACTGTATTTTCATCTTTTTACTCAAATGTTATCTGACAGTTTTGCGTTTATTTTTAGATTGAGACACATAAGCGATGGTACCTCAGGTTTTCTCAGGTTATTTAGCAATTAAAACTTGTGTGTTTAACTTTGGGCTCATCCTAAGAGAAATAGATAGAATGTTAGATTTAGTTTGTCTTTGCATGTGTTGCCGTAGTAGATGACGTTTGTACGCTTTCCCAAAAGAAACTGGGGAAGAAAGACTATTAAAAATTGCATTATCTCTCATGTTGAGTGTCCAGGATTATTCATATTACAAATTCGTGCTATCTTGGTCAAACATTTCTTTACAAATATGGACATAAACTGCGCTTAGTCCTGTGATAAGTTTACGAGCTTGTTTTTATCGCCGTCAGATGGAGTTTTGTGTATACACTGCAGAATGACTTCATAACCATCATCGCGGCAGAGTGAAAGTGAACAGAAAAGTAATTGCCGGACTCAAAGTTAAACTTACTGTGAAATGGCATTGGTCCCGTGAACCATCTCGGGGCTTTAACTTAAAAGTGCACGGCCTGTGAGCGAACGCAAATATTTGAATCAGAGTTAACGACCATTGGTGTGCCAAATATACTAAAGCGATATACAGTAGTTACAGTCACAAAAGCATTACAGTTTTGATTTGAATAGAAATATAAAATGTACATGTTTATTCATTAATTTTTTTATGTTTTCATGATTATTGTTTCTTAGTGGTTTCGGGTTACGGGTTTGATTCTGTAGGTTATCGACTGCATTTACATTCTATGTTGTTTTGGTTTTTTTTTTGTTATGGTTTGTTTGGTTTTTGGTTGTTTTGTGTAGAGAAAATGTGTCCAAAAAAAGTGTTCTATATCATTTACATTGATCCAGAATAAATTAAATAGAATATCCTACAAATAGTATACCCGTTTTATGATTGTATTTGTATGTGGAATGATTTAAAATGTGTGTGTTTATTATTATAATGTGACATCTAAAATTAAGGCTGTAAAATATTGGAAATTATTAACTGTTAAGTACTCTGAAATCGATCAAATTGCAATGTTTGAATATAATTTTGGACACAATACAATACGAAACAACAACAAAAATGCCAAAACCACTAAATGAAGGCTAATGTAGACTGAATAAGGAAAAAAATATGAATCTAACTCAACCTTTTTCAACATTTTCATTTTAAAAACAGTACTTTTTCTGTCTGATGGAGGACCTTGACGTTATTGTGATCTATTTAGTTTGTTGCAATGTCGATTATTGCATCACCAAAACTTCTGCAATCCAAAAAATTGCGCAGCCCAATCCAAAATTCAACTTATTTCTAAAATTAATCAACATTGACAGCGCCTGATTTGACCGATCCAACCAGCATATGTCCGCCGTGTCAGCGTCAGTACTTTCTGACAACTTTGATAGAAAACATGGACTTTCCACAGCCTGTGTAACCTACGAGAGGGAAGAGACGTCAAAATGGAACAATGTCCTGACAAGCCTCACTTACGAAACCACTCACATTTATGGACACATGGACAGCCTGTACCATGTTAACGTCGCGTGTGTGCGGACTCGGGACGATATGTTGTAAATCCCGCTAATCAATCGTGGCCTGTGTGGCGGTACGGGAGACACGGTTCTGTTTAACATCAGGCTGCTGTATGCGCTTGTGTGTGTGGTGTGTGTGGGGGTGTGTGTGTGTGTGTGTGTGTGTGTGTGTATCCAGGCGTCTGTCACATGATGTCCTGCACACAGCTGTCACAACTCACAGTTAAGTGTCTCCTACAGCACTGTTACTGCGCAGAGAGAGAAAGGAGGAGAGAACAACAGGGGTTACACTACAGAGAGGTTCAAGTGGAGGATTTTCGCTCGGCTAAACCGCTACCTGCTTATCGAGATGTAAAACGTATTGACACGTTACTAGTAGCTTAGTTGAGTACAATTGAAGTGATTGAAGTCAAAGTCGAGTATAAGTTTATATATAGGGGAGGCTCCATCCATCCATTTCTGAGCCCCAGTGGAAAATGTTACTTTAAAATGTGTTTTTATTGTATTGTCTACTATTATTTCCTTGTGTTTTACTATAAAATATTGTGTAAATTAATCTAGTAAACAACAAACATTTACAATAAAACCTTCTTTTTCTTTTAAACTGTAGGGTCAGGGTCGCTGTCCTTATATTATGTTACTGCTGGGCCAAGGATTTACATTTAATTTAATTGATACAAATTATTAGCGTACATTTTTCGCATATATTATCAGTGCACATTATTAGCATACATTATTATACAGTGTTGTATGTAGCATACACAATTAGCGTACATTGTTAGCATTTTATTAGCATACATTATCAGCATACACTATTAGCGTGCATTATTAGCATACATTATTAGCGTACATTATCATCATAAATTATTAGCAGTTATTATTTACGTACATTAATAGCGTACATTTCTTGCATAGATTACTATCTTACATTATTAGCATACACAATTAGCATATATTATTAGTGTTTTATTAGCATACATTATTGCTGTGCATTATTAGCAATTATTATTCACATACATTAATAGCATACATCAATAGCGTACATCAATAGTGTACATCAATAGCGTACATAATTAGCAATTATTATTAACGTACATTTTTAGGACACTACAGTTTCTTCACCTAACGACTCTATTCAAATACTTTTATGGTATTAATTTTTAACAATGAACGTGTGTTGTTGGATTTTATCTTCCTTTATTAATTTACATTTAACATTCATTGTACAATTACGTATTACATTACCTTTTTTCCACTCTTCACAATATGAAGTTTGGAGACACTTTGACAGTCAATCAACGTCAGGCATTAGGCAACTATTTATTCATTGCTATTATCCAAACAGGTCGCAGAAGGATAAGATAGATCATTGCACTGTGCTAATTAGGCATATAAATAAACTGCATTGTTATTCTATTTACACTATGATTTTTACATCGTCTCCCTCATGCTTTATACCTGTAGCTGTTTATTCCCTTCAGACTCGGTTGCTATAACAGCGTTCACAGTTTGTATCCTTAGAAGCACCTTATTTGCCTCCTGCGTGGTGCTAGCTGTAGTCTGGGTGACACATCTCGAGTTTGAATTCAAGCAAAAAAAACATGCATAAATTGGAACTACTTTGACATAGTCTCTCTCAACATTTAAGGCCTTACTTGTTTGCAGTCTTCAAGCTTAATTACGTGATTCAAAATGTCAGTCTTCTTCCTGGCATAACTCATTGCTGCCTGTGTTTACGTCCGCGTCGCTTTGAAACTGGAATCTCCGCCGACTCTCCATAGCCAGGAGGGGAGGCGTCGATGGGTTGCAAGGTCCAGAGATCCATCACGAGACCATCACGAGACCAACACGCTAACAACACGCCAACAACACGCTAACAACACACTAAAGCCTACTACAAATCAAAGCCAACCTCCGGTGCAAGGCTCGTACACCTGCAGCGCTCGGGTTCCACTTTGATTGCGCAGGGAAAGTTGAGTAAAGGAGGTAGGTATAGAATGAACAAACAATGTAGGCTACACTTACATTACTCTTTTGAATATGAAAAAAATGTGTTTACAGTTTGTATTTTACTTTACTCGAAACGATCTTGCCCGTTTTAATTGAACGATTATAATCATTTGCAAGGTGGCAGTGTTGGAGAAGTAAACTAGATTGCTAACCATCTCGGGCAAATCGACCGATTTTAGTTGACTGAAATTGTTGTTTTGAACTTAAGTTGTATAGAATAGGTTAGGTTACAATTGCAGCTGTACAAAACAATCTTCTTGGTGTCAACTTTATGTAGATACTAAAGAAAATGCTTGATTTCAATACCACAATGATCATAAAAACACTCTTAAAAGAATGTGGAATGTGCACGGTGGCAGAGCGGTTAGAGCTGTTACCTTGAATTGTGGGTTCGAATCCCGGATCAGACCAGCATCACAACACCTCCCCTTGTTAGCATGGGTTATCTCCCAAGTTCTTCGGCTTCCCCCCACCGTCCAAAGACATGCATGTTACTCTAAATTACACCGAGTGAATGAATGTGAGAGTGAATGGTTGGCCACTGTCCAGAGTACCCCGCTTTAGGCCCATAGTCTCTGG
Organism: Rhinogobius similis; assembly: GCA_019453435.1. Taxonomy (NCBI): domain Eukaryota; kingdom Metazoa; phylum Chordata; class Actinopteri; order Gobiiformes; family Gobiidae; genus Rhinogobius; species Rhinogobius similis. The sequence continues at coordinate 9,846,636 of CM033621.1, read as the reverse complement.
GATAGGATCCAGTCACCCGCGACCCCTAACAAGTGGTAGAAAATGAATGAATGAATGGAACTTTCAACACAAAATAATAGCAGTTTCTTTAGTATTACCGTGTGGTCTTTTACTTGCGCTGATGTAGATCGAAACTATTCTTAAACTATTTAGAAAATGTCAAATGTAGTTCAATATATGTGTTACCGTATCAAACTAGATTAGCATCTGGGTATTTCTTCTTCAGACAACCCTATGCTAGACCTTACGAATACAAGCCAAAAAGAGCAAGACTTTTATTTCCTGATTTCCTCAACGCCCAGTTTTCCTTGGATTACACCATAACTTCAACTTTTCTAAAAATCCAACTACTTTGCCTAAAATATGTTCTGAGTTTCGCCCTGCGCCATATTTTTGCAGGTCTGAGAAGTGAAATTGGCACATGATAAATGGCGCCGTGAGCAGCTGTGTGGTGTGGGTGGGAGGGTGTTTGAGGTGAGAGGGTGGTGGGTGCTGGTGTGGGCGGGTGGGTGCCAGGGTGAGGCGGGCGAGGGGGAGGTGGGGGGACTGCAGGTGCTGGAGAGGAGATGAAACATGATTCGGAGGGTTCACTTTGAGCATAACATTAATGAGAGCTACGGCTAATCAGCGCTACCAACCAAAGCAACAACACTCTTTGCTACATCTAAATTAGAACTGGAGCGTCGCTATCTGCACTTCGGCAAATTTGTACAGCAGCGTTTTCCGTAATCGATGGTTTGATTTTATTTTGCAGTTTCATGAACACACAATGTCATTATTTTTCTCTCACTGTCTCACTGATTTTATTTGTAATTTAAATTTCTTCTGAAGTTGCCACGTGGATGTTATAGGTAGTGACATGCATTATTATTCTGAAAAAGTTAGTTGCACTTTCCGCAAGCTATAATTGATTCAAACGTGGAACCAGAAGACAATGTGCACTAAACACAATACACTGTAGGACTCCTTCTTGATGTATTACATTAGCAACCCCAATAATATGGACTAATTATATGCTTAAAATACAAATATTATACTTTAATATATAAAATGATAATATTATTGAACTGTTATTGGATTTTAAACATGATCTGGAGTACCTTTACTTTGGCATTTCTTGTTTTAGAACAAAAAAACAACAACTTGTCACTAGTTTCCCACTCGAGGAATTTAATTTGGGCTCCATCTGCTGGTTGCAAAGGGAATTACAATGGTTAGATAAACAAATGCAAGCCTGCCTCTGACGCTAATGCTAATGCTCTGATGCTAATGCGGGCCACACAGTTGTAATGATGGTGATTTAACAACAGAAATGTTCAGAACGAGTCAGGTGAGGATTTATTAACTTAAACATGGCACAGGCAATTTCAGAGCTCTACCTATGACATCACAGATCGGGGAAATTTAGAATGGAGTGTTTTTGATGCTCAGAGGGAGAGGACTTTCTAAACAGGATTCATCAAACAAGTGTGAATGAAGCTAAATACAACTCCAGGTATGATTTTGATGAGGGAACAACGTTAAAACATGGACAAGAGTTAATAGGGACAATATGTGTCCCTTTAAAACTTAAATATTTGGCTATATGCATTTTATTATAATAAAATATAACAAATTGCATTACTTCCAATCAAATAACTTTCCAAAATATCACGGTGACATAGCTGCATACTCTACAAGCACTTTTATTTTCAACAAGCATATATCTTAATGACATGTAAATAAAGTAAGCAAGCTTCAAATTTGTGTTGTTCAATTTTAAAAAACAGATCCATTCTTTATTAGACAGCAAAAGTCGAATTAACAAACTAATAACATTTGGTTTGGGATCGTCCATCACCTGCTCGTCTCCATGAAAGTTCAGTTCAGTTCAACGTTATTGTCCCACAGAGGATCATTTGTCGTGGGACTTGGGTCAGATGTTAAACCAACATCCAGATTCATGGTGACAAACAGGTGCCAAGAGTTGTATTTGCATTTATTATATTTTTTAGGAAAATAATGAATGTGTGCAACTGAATAAACGCAACATAGATACACTGAACGCTCTAGGTTGAGACATTCCCTCCCCCCATCAAAGAGTAACGCATTTCTCCTTCAAAGATTAGCTTCTAGACCAATAGTCCATAACTCAAACTTGCCTTTACAAATGAATGGCTCTGAATCTGTAGATCAGTTACATTGAATGGCAGCCTGACAGAGAAATACACTTACCATTAACGTGGAGCTCCAGGCCTCATTAAATAAGCTTCATACATGTGCCCGCCCTGTAAACATGCTAATATTTCTTAATGGCACTCTCCCACATTGATATGCACGCGAACTCCTGACCCCCTGGCCCCGCCCCCTCCCCTGCGCTCATACAAACGCTCATACGTCCATCGGCGGCCATTACGGGGCCCTCCAGCGCTGTGGTTTTCTTCCCATTAATATTAAGTGATTGAGCGAACATTAGCAGATAAAGCGGGGAGTTAGACGACGTGCGTGATGCAGGCGGAGGAATTAGAGCTAAATATAATCAGATTTTCCTTCTCGCGGAAGGAAAATCTCGGTCCAAGTGCGGTGTTTTGATTTTGGATGTTTGAAGCATAAAAGAAACTGGTGAAATTACATAACAGTTGCAGTTGCTGGGATAAATATCTATGTCATTTGAGACTCGGTGATTGACGCTACTTGGCAACAATGAAATAACCCATCCGCTGTTACTAATAAGGAAAGTAATTACTGCATGTTTAGTTTCACCAAGAGAAGATTGGATAAATTAAAACAAATAGAAAACAACATGTCAGTTCGTCAACCGGGCCATATTATTGGAAGCACAAATGTTACAAAATATAACACATATAATACAAATATAAAGTTGGGTTTTAAGTGTAAATCCAGGGTTTCCGCTGAGTATTAAAAGTCATTATATGAATTTTTGATAAAAAATAAGGCCCTACAATGCATTCAAAAGCATTAAATTAATCTCCATTGGGATTAAATCAAAAAAACATTTTGACAAAAGATTTATTAATCAGAACCAGAACTATAAATTTAATAAAAATAGGAGAAAATAATTACTGAGCCCTGCGACGAGTTGGCCACTGTCCAGGGTGTACCCCGCCTAAGGCCCAAAGTCACTGGGATAGGCTCCAGTCACCCGCGACCCCTAACGGGAATAAGCGGTAGAAAATGAATGAATGAATGAATGAAAATGAATGAATTACTGAGCATTTTGAAACCCGATGTTTACAGGATGTATTGAATCTAGATGTTATAGCTTTGATCAAATCATCTAAGTAGTAAATCTAGGGTTCAGAACATACATGTGCATGGTTTAAATTTCATGTAAACTAGCTTTTTGAATGTTATAAAGTAGTTTATTATATTCTATATTCTGCTGGCTGGTTATAACACAGTAGTTTTGACATGATAAAACTGCAAATGTCTTGTTTTGATATTTATTATGGCATTAAAAATCTTGAAATGCAGTATTAAAAAGGATTACATTTAATTTGTTGAAACATGCATAAACCCAAAGTATTTCCACAATTGTGATTGATCAAATTATAAGGAAACAGAATGCAATGGTGAAAAAGGGGCGGGACTAAATAACTTTGCACTTTCACACACTTCTTTTGGAACATTTGGAACATTATTTTCAAACCACAAATACGTTGTTGGTTTTCTTTAGGTGCCATTATGTCTGAGGAAAAGACCACCTGAATCAGAATATGATATTGTCTCCATTGATTTTGACTTCATACTTGAGTTTATGCATGTTCGGGGAAAAACAAATCCTCCTTTTACCCCTCAGCATAGCCCAGATTTAACAATATGGCATGTATAATTGAGTGTTTTTATTTTATTTTATTTGCACATTGGTAGGAAGGTCTTTTTTGTTCTAATATTTGTTTATTTATTTTTCCTCATCATTTCAATTCCATCTAATACTTATCTGTTACCATTTAATTCCTCATATTTTCATACCCCACAGCTAGCGACGAGGACAAATTCTTACACCTATTTGTATTTCTTTTCAAGCCGTTCCACTAGATTCTTAAGTGATTGTTCAAAAGGTCCCCTCTTGCACACAAACATGCATCTGGCTCGCTTATCGATCGTGGCCCTCTTAGGACAAAAAGGGTGTGAACGCTCAAGTGTGTCTAAGCTCCGCCGTCCGGCCCGCTTATTCTCCCCGCACATCACTTTTTATTAGCTTAATAAATCACCTTTGTTGTCAATCAAGCTGCACAGAATAATTGGATATGGTTGAAGCCTTGCGTGATGGATTATAAATCATTCAAGATTAAATTAAAAGATAATGCACAAACTTAATGGCTTGTGTTTTGCAGTCTAAATTGCCTCGGAGCACTGTTGTTTTCCTGCTTTATTGCCAGCCATTTTTCTTTCCCCTAAAACCGCTCGCATTTCACACCTTTTATTGCTCAGACGCAGCCACTTCTGGTATACATCTGTGTGATTTTAGGCCCGTGTTTTGCTTATGCTAATCAAATTCCTTAAAATTTCCCCGCGTATTGCTGTAGCGTTTTGCTTGTAAAACCGGTAGCGTTTAGCATGATGAGTTGGCAAGCTCGCCACCCTTGCTTTATAGACCTAGAATCTGTGTGTTTGTAGCAGATGCACCGAGCGCTATAGCGATAACAAAAAAAAGAAGAGAAATAGGACATTATTGCAAAGGAGATGAGAAAAGCGACAAAAAAATGGAAGGGGAAAAGGGACACGAGAGGAGGACAGGTAGAAAGGAGGCAGAATAAGAACTATTTGGCGTAAGCTGACAAAATAAAGCTTTAGCATCAGTACTGTTTAGCATGATGGCTTGGCAGGCTTGCAAGTCTTGTTTTATAGGCCGAGAATCTGTATTTGAAAGCCATTTGAGTTGCAGATGCACCAAGCACGGGCAAAAGTGATGACGAAAACAAAACAAAACACTCAAAAAGTGAGAGAAACATGGCATTATTGCAAAGAAGATGAGAAAATTAAAGGAAAAAAGGGAAAATCGTGACAACTAGGATTGGTGGCAGCCCTTTTTTAAAGACCTACAATCTGTAATTTGGTGACATTTTGGCTTCCGTATGTTTGCAGCAGAGGGACACAAGAGGCAGATTGAAAGAAGGGAAGACTGAATAAGAACTATTGGGCGAAAGATAATCAATTTTGTTTATTCTCTATGAAGCTGTGCCGTTGAGGACTTGGCAGGGTTGCAACTCTTGTTTTATAGGCCCAGAATCAGTATTTGATAGACATTTTGGTTCTTGGTCGCAGATGCACCAAGCACTAGAAAAAGGGATGACAAGAACAAACAAAACAAAAATGTGAGAAAGAAACAGGAGGAAAAATAAAGAAAAAATCATGACAACTAGGCATACTTTTGTTTTATAGACCTAGAATCTGTGAAATATATTTTGGATTTTGGTCGCAGATGCACCAAGCACTAGCAAAAGTTACAACAAATGAAGAAATAAAAAGTAAGAAAAGAAAAATATCGTTGTTCTATAAAAAAATTAGACAACCATGGCCACCATTTTATATAGACTTACAATCTGTAATTCCGTGACATTTTTGCTTCCGTATATTTGTAGAAGAGGGACACAACAGGTAGACAGGTAGAAGGGGGGACAGAATAAGAACTATTTGGTGAACGATAACCAATTTTCGAACAAAAATTCCTGCATGTAGCAATAGCATCAATACGGCTCAGCACGATGACTTGACAGGGTTGCAACTCTTGTTTCATTGACCTAGAACCTGCATTTGACAGACATTTTGCTTTTTGGTCGCAGATGCACCAGCTACTAGCAAAAGTGACAGGAAAAACAAACCAATAATGAAAAAAGTGAGAGTAAGAAACCATGACAACTAGGCATATTTGTAACCCTTACTTAATAGACCTACAATCTGTAATTTGGTGACATTTTGGCTTCCGTATGTTTGCAGCAGATGCATCGAGCAACGGCGTATATACTGACCAAAAAACGGAGAGGAGAGAGTGATAAAAAGAGGACATTATTGCACAGGAGATGAGAAAATGAAAGAAAAACAAAAAAGACACGCAGGAGGGGAGGCAGAAAAAAGAGCTATATCATGTATATTATGTCTCGGCCAGTGAATTTAAACTGTGTCCGTTTGCGTTGGAACCGAGCGGGCGTTATCATAATCGCCTCCTGCCTACTTGACAGGGCCTTAAAGTGATCCTGTCATTTTATTTACACCCAGTCCACTATGCGATTTACTCCCAAACACACACACACACGCGAGCGCTAACGTTGCTAACTTCCCTAGCGGGCCCGGTCGAGTAGGTCGGATGACATCTTTTGATCAAAGCTGTCCAAAGAGATCAGGGTAGACTGGCAGGTAATAGATACCCAGGCACTAACCAGAATGCACTGCAAGAGAGAGAGGGGAGAAGAGGGAGAGGGAGGTGGAAAGAGATAGAGAGAGTGAATGGGCTGTTTTGTATTATCTTTGCAAAGAAAACAAAGACATTTTTACCCTTATGTTGCTATAAATCCAAGCGTGAAGGCTTGCATTACCACATAATAGGTGCCATTTTTCGATGTTTTTCTATGGGTTTAGTAGAAATGGGTAGTTCATGTTTTGGCTCATGTGTGTTTAAGGGAAATAGACACAACAAAATTATGGAATTTTGAGAAATACAAGATCAGAAATTAAAAGTGAGATTCGATGTTTGAAATGTTATCAAGGGATAGTTTAGAAAAAATACCTCAATTCACGTTTCATATTCATTTCTTTCTGACACGGGTTTTGAAAAATTTTTATATAGTTTCATGGTTTCTTCTACTCAGTCTGCAATAATTAATAATAAATAATAATTGAGCAAGACCTCACACTCACATTGATGAATGTAGAGGCAAAAAAATGCATATTCGTCACCAGGTAAAACAGAACATTATGACAATTTAAAATATTATTCCTATACCTTTTTAGTTCATTTGTTTTGGAGAGTTATCAATTGCTGTTTTGAGCTTTTTTGTTTGTTAGTTTTTGTCATGCTTAACCAAATAACTGCACTGAAAGGCACTATATTCTATCCATTTATGCTTTAGCTACTGTTTCTTCTTTAAACAGGATTTAAAACCGCGACACAACATTCATATTTTTATCCTATATGCCCAGCGACTTTGGAGATTCATGTTATTTCTTATGCAAATACGCAGCAATAGCATCATGCAAAAAGAAAACATGCATGTAGCTATTTTCTCCTCACCACTGCGTCCACTTCCCGGCTAGGTTAATCAATAAAAGTCGCAGTTCAATGAGCATGCTTAGCCACCGTTCTTTGCAAAACCGGGAGCCAATTTACTTACCAAAAAACAACAACAATGGAAATATACAAGCAGGAACGCAAAGAAATAATGGATGTGGGCGTAGTACAGATGCAGGGCCGTTTATAGCTTATTTGGGGCCCTATGCTAAATGATATCAGGGTGAAATATCTGCAAAACAACAATATATTTAAAGATGTTTTAAGATGGTCAAGGGACTTCAGTTGAACTTGAAAAATAATACTACTAATACCTGAAAATAAATTAAAAAAAAAAACTGTTTTAAAGCAAAATCTATATAGACCACATGTTTTGTGTCTTTTATCTCAGAAAAAAAAAAGATAAAATACTCAAAACGCTATAAAGAATAGGGTTAACTTTTAGCTAACCTTTGCGTAGTTTGAACCTGTTTTTGTCACAGTTTGGTCACGTAATCCAAAAAGCCACTCGTGCTTTTTTTGTCGATACTTATTTGTAAATTTAGATTTATTTTTCGCTTGTTTATGTTGTGTCGCTTTTTACTTCTATAACTTTATTAGCATGTCCCTACAGTTACTATTATTACTCCATATTTTACGTTTGTTCCTTACCAGAAAAAAACAAACACAATTCTGAATCCACGGGGCACCCTTTGTGAATGCGGGCCCCTTGGCGTGTACCCACTTCGCCTAAAGCTTGAAACGGCCCTGCCTATACAATGCAGACAAATAAAAATAGCGGTAACAGAACCGGGAGGAGCTCGGTGCCGGCGGGAGGTGAGGACAGCGGAAGTCTGGAGGAGGGAAGGCAAACACGAGACGGTGGGGGTATGATGGATCTGGTGGAGCGCCGCTTGGCCCGGCTCGACTCGGCATGGCTCGGCACACCCCGCTGCCTTTTTCTATGAAGAGACACACAGCCAGGCACACCTCCCCAGAGACCGGCGCTCATGACCCCGGCCTGCCCCTGGGCTTTGACTGTGACTGCTCCGAGTGCGAGCCATCTGAATAACAAAGGCGGGAGGGAGGTTATGAAGTGACACACACTTGGCAACTAGAGATATTCCGGTTGAAGAGAGCGCCGTAGTGTCAGTGTTTAGGATTATTATGAATGCAAAGTGTATGCGGTTTTATTGTTTCAGACGTGTGTTGATATTGGAATGTATTTTATTGCTGTGAAGTGATAAAACTGAAGAGTTCATTTGCAAAATCAGATAACTTCCTCTTGAAAAATTAAGTTGAGTGGATTTGATCAAGGTGGAATGAATTCATGTTTGTGTAGTGCTGAAATAGGCTTGATTTGGCTTTTGAAAGTGCTGCTGTACTAAAAGAAATTTACAGGAATTACGATGTTTATCAAGCAATATGCTATAGCACTAGCATAACTTATACTACATTATGTTAAATTTCCTAACTATAATGTGGTTAAAATACAGCAAAACATAATAATAATGAAAACCATAATATGTTGCCATTAATTGAATATTTGGGGAATTAGTGACATGAATTCAAAACCAACTACTTTAAAGATCGTAATACGATTAAATTTAAAGTCAGCTGTGAGCATTAAAAACAGTAATCTGTAGGTCTGTAGTCGTCTAAAGAAATTCTTGGTCGACTAAAGACCTGCCTTATTGACCGATTAGTCGACTAAAAGAGGGTATGGCAAAAATATGTGGCAAAACTATTACGTATCGGACCCAAACTGCACAGGAATTCATGCAAAAACAACCATTTTTACAGATAAGTAACTGGATTTATATGTTGTGACTCCAAAATCTTCGGCTAACTCACGCCTTATCTTGTTAAAAATTTACTTCTAAATAAAAAACTTAATCGACTAATAAAAATGTTGGTTGACTAAGACACCATCAACCAATTAATTGACAAAATGACTAAAGGATTACAGCCTTAGCAATCTGCTCTTGTTACCATTAACAAGACTACGGGAATAAATAACTGGGTGCGCCAAAAGTCAACGCCGCCCTGTATATAACCACTGTTTCTGCAAACATCCGACACAGCCAGCGTTTTTCTAGTCTAGCCGCTCGGTTTGCAGCAGCAGAACAACCAATTTACTCCAAAAACGCGCTGTACAAACCGGTTCTTGGCTCCGTAAACACTGCCTGCCCACTCCAACGCGTTCCACATCTACATACGCTGTAAGTAGTCCCGGTCCAGACTCCAGACCGACTCTCCTCCGCTGGCAGAGCTGGGACATGTAAATAGACTGTCAGCGTGTTCCCAGCTGAGTGGCACCGCGAGATGATTAGCCGCTGTAACGCCGCTCTCCCCCTCCGGTACACACACATGCTGCTGGCGGGCAACAACCGCTCCCGCGCTCGCAATGACTGTAGTGTTTTAGCGGAGCCGCCGACAGACACGCTAACTGTTGCCACTCCGAATCCAATCTCGAACAGTGCTCCCGTGCAGCTCTTCCGCGTCTCCCGGTCGGCGGTGTGCAACGTGCTAATAAAACGTCCCGCGAATGGTTTTATTGAGAAAGTGAAATACTTCTGTTATTATTGTTACGTGGTGATTGATGTAAAGTTGTTTGTTGGCAAAATAGGCCGCTCGACATCAAAATATTTCCGCAATTTGGTGACAATTCGAAATGGAGACGCGTTCGGCGGCGAAAAACTAGTAATCATGAACTGTCTGTCAAAGCAATTCAGCGCAAATGTAGTGGGAGTATTGATCGAGTTGGTCTTGAAAAAGTAATATTTATCCCAAACTGCTGCTGCGTCTGATTTCGAAGGCAGTTATAAAATGACTACTAATCTGCGAACGTATGTATATTTGTAATAAAATAAATGAGCTGAAGTACATGAAAAAAAAGACTTTTAGAGCTGTAGTTTACTAAAGAAATGATTAAATCGACTAAAGACATGATTTGTGCATCAATAAGTCGACCAAAAGGCATAATAAACAATTTTGGCGAAATATCTAATTGTGAATTTAACGTTTTTATTGTAGAATGTTCAAAGAGCGTCTGAGAGAAAACTAAAACATGAACAGATGTATGCATCAAAGAACATGTTTGTAGAAGTCTAAACTACAGCGTTAGGAGCTTTAAAACAGGATTTTTTGTTGTTTGCACCAGAAATTGTGTCACTAAAGTAACTGCAGTTTTTACGATCTGGTAATTGCGAACGGTCAAATTGCAATTTCGATTCGATTGCGATTAATCTTGCAGCTCTACGGCATAATCTCTCAAAACTCTGTAATTTGACAAAGCATATAAAAGCCTACTTAGTTAACAGATACAATAACAATCATGCAAACACTGAAAAAAAGGCAGAATAAACTCAAGATTCAGTCCCAAAACTCCAGCAAACTCACTCAATCTTTAACTTTTGCTTTCTTCTGTTGCGCTTATACAGTGTCTATAATTCCAATAAACAAATACATCGAAAATTTAAGTCAACCAAGAAACCATCGATTGATTAAACTGACTAAAAGACCACAGCCCTATTAAGTTCTTTTGGTTCTGGTTAAAGACTCACTCGTTCAGACTGTTTTTCTCAACTAGCCCTGTGCCGCTTTTAGGTTTTAATGATTTTTCAAAGTTGTATCGCTTTCAGTGTTTCATTAAGTATCGCGCTTGCTGTTTTAGCTGCTCCTACGTCCTGCAAAGCACTTTGGTCTTCTTTGTGTTGTTGTAAAGTGCTCTATTAATACGACTCCATTGACTGTTTCATTTCAAATCCAAGCATACTTTATTAATGACGTTGTGAGGAAGAAAGTGTGTCGGAGTAACAAATGTATGTGCTGCCTAAAGAAACAGATAGTAAAATAAAAAGAAAAAAGTTATATTCTACACGCATTAGAGCTGCACGGTTAATTACAATTGGAATTTGATTGGACGCAATTAGCAAATCGCAAAGGGTGCAATGTTTAAAGCACCGTGATTTCCAGAAACATTAACTTATCTTGTCCTGTTCTGCATAAAAAAAATAAATAAAACAACAACTGGTAAACCCTGTTGTTTAGATGTGTACATGTTCTGAATACATTTAATTATTTGATTTGTTTGAGTTCTGTGGCCCATTTCAGTCTTTTGTCACGTTTTAAAATGTGAACTTTGAACAAAATCTTATTATTGAAACATAAATCGCAAATCTAATCGCAATACTGTTTAGAAAAATCGCAATTAGATATTTTTTTCCCAAATAGTTACTTAAAACTTAAGTTAAAACATACTTCAAAACAGTTATGTGACAGTTATTTAAACTCCATATTACTTCATTTTCGTCAACACCTTAAAGCAGGGGTGGGCAATTATTTTGACGCAAGGGCCACATTGGATTTTTACACTTGCCTGGGGGCCGGACCATTTTACACACATACTACTAGACTTAATGCCTAAAATACACAAGAAATTACTACAGAATAGCAAAAATCATTACCTTTATTTAGTGGGAACAGTGCAGTTGATTATTCCTTTTATCCAATGCATCAAAGTTTGGTGTTATTCTAGTGGTGGCTGTTCTCAAAACTGATTTTTAATGAACAAGCAGCTGCTCAGGAAACTATAAAATGACAAATGCACCACACCTAACTCATACAATTTTTTACTGAATGCTTTGCGGGCCGGATCAAAATGCCAAAAGGGCATATGTGGCCCCTGACCTTAGTTTGCCCCCTCTGCCTTAAAGTAACTCTGACAGGTTGGACTACTCATTTAACAAAAATGCAGTTAAGATTAATATATTTCAAATTCTGCTAAAATCTTTACATATTTTCCCCAAGTTTAGCCATTTTTTTAGGCTTTTAAATGTACTTCCTGGTTGTAAATGGAACCAGGAAGTTAATTACTGGGGCAAAACTCATCTAATGTCATAGATTTTTTTTTTTTTTTATTTGACAAAGAAAAAACATGTGAACACCTTTATTTTGTTGGATCACTGTTTAAAGGGTCAAAAAAGCAACTTATTTTTGTAAAGTATGCACAACGTTTGGCTCAATTCATCTACTTTCTGTAAATTTCAACAGATTTTTCAACTTTTCTCCACAAAAAGCGACCTGATTGATGTAAAACTATAATGTATATTTACAAAAGGTATTGACACACTAAATAAAGTCAAAATTAGAAAATGATAAAAACCTGTCATACGCCCTTTAACCCTGAGTATCACAGCCTGGCGAGGGCACAAATATTTTACAGCTCGGGTACATCGTGTAGCCGCGCAAAGTGAACAACTCCATTCGTCAGAAAACACAGGTCGATGGAACACCCCCCGGGATCAATGGCACGCCTCGCCAATCCCCCGGTACATCTCTCCTGTCCCCCCTCTTCACACACATACACACACACACACACACACTCTCACACACACTCTCACACACACACATTCTCACCCAAACGCACCCATATAAGCGCCGTACCAATTTGTCCGCGCATGTCAAACCACAATAATTAAGCATTATTGATCTAAGATTCAATTAACTTCATTAACGTGGCTCGCGCTGGTGATTGGAGAGAGACGAGGAGGGGGGGAAGGCGGGGAAAAGGGGGTGTGCGTGGGCGGGGATTGGGGGATCTCATCGAGTGACGGATAGGCAGAGATAAGTACGTGTCGTCCCACTAACGCGCATTTGTTACTATCAGAGTGTGTGTAAAAAGTAGACTAGTATGTACGGATGCAAACAGTTGAGCGCTCATGGCGGTTGATTTGATTTGAAGAGGTTGGGAGGTTATATAAGTGCGAGATATGTAACGTCAGTGCATTATGTTTGGAAAATGCATCCTGTTTTCTTTTATTATTGACATCTGTTTACATCTGTCTTATTAGAAGGAATTCACAAGTTAACATTCAGTGCAGTTGTTCACAAAAAACGAGTTAATCTTTGCAATGAACAACGAAAACTTCATAATAACTACAAGTCTAATAGAAAATGAACAGACCTTTTTAAAAACATTTATTTGGAAGGATTCGGGCTTCAGGATTTTTACTAAACCTGAATCACTCAACTATTGGTAACACTTTAGAATAACTCCCCTTATTCCTGCCTTAGTAAAGCATTAACAGAGACTTATTTCATACTGAACAAATAGTTTATTAAGCATGATTCAAGATTAGTAACAACTTAATTAAGGTTAGGGTTAAGAATTTGGGTTATTAGTTAAGTAGTTAATAAGCCTGAATCATTCTTAATAAATTATTTGTTCCCTATTAATTAAGTCTTTATTCATGCTTTACTAAGGCAGGGGAGTTATTTTAAAGTGTTACCCAACTATTAATTCAATATGAATGAAGTCTTTGTTTATGCTTTATTATAACATCCCTGCCATGTCCTCAAACCATAAACAAAACAAAAAGAAGCATGTGTATTTAGGTATGTGCATATACACAGAGGATCTATATGTAAATGTGTGGATGTGGAAGTAAACTCTTGTTGAACTGTAATTATTATTTAATAGTCTTGTTTATTGTTTTTTTTTTCTGACTGATTGTTTTAGTCCCTTTTGTTTATTTTTATTGTATATTTTTTCATATTAATTTTCTTTATCATCTTATCTTACTGTAATTTAATGTCTTATTTTTATTTTAGCCCTGCGATGTTGGCCACTGTCTAGGGCAGGGGTGTCCAAACTTTTTCCATCGAGGGCCACATACTGAAATTTAGACCAAGCGGAGGGCCACAATTAAATCGTGAAACGTTAAAAAAAGTTGCATTAATCTGATTTTTAAAGATCCACCACACCTAAATTCAGTCTTAATGCCTTAATATCAGGTCTGTATCGCACCAAAATGTTAGTTATTTAGGTTATAATAGTAGAAAATCTGAAAATTGCCGTAAAAAGTATGTCTTAGGTCAATGTGGGCCAATTCACCAGGAAGCTTGAGGGCCAAGAAAAATTGGTCTGCGGGCTGCTTTTGGCCCCCGGGCCTTAGGTTGGACATGCCTGGTCTAGGGTGTACCCGCCTAAGGCCCAAAGTGACTGGGAACAGGAACAAGCGGTAGAAAATGAATGAATGAATGAATTCTTTTTATGTCTGTAGACAATGGTGGGAGGCGTGGATAATGTGAGGAGGGAGGTTAGTGGGTGAGGAAAAAAACAAACTGATTTTATTGCTACAAGGATATATGTTTTCACTTCATAATGTGCACAAAAACAATTTAAAAAAGTCTTTGTTTATGCTTTACTAAGGCTAATTGAGGTCCAATTATCGGTAACAAAATTCCAGTTATTGCTATTGCACTTTTATTGCGCTTAGATGTTTCCTGTACTGTATTGTTTGTTAACATTTCACAAACTAGAACTAAACATTTATTTTCCTTACGCAACAGCAACACTTATTTCTTCCTTTGTATTTTGAGTTCAAACCTGGCCTCACAATCCGTTCAGCGATTATCTTTTCACTCACACCCTCACACTACGCATACGTTTCATGAAATAAATCTTGAAAACGTACAACAACGCGTAGACGAAATAAAACGATGACGGGGGAATAAAGAAATATACCGTAAAGTTTATTGAAAAGCTGTACAATCCTGGTCCGCAAAGCTTAACTAATATAAAACCCATCATGCGTGGTTGAACTCGGCACGGTTCAAGTCCACTTCTTTTTAAAACGCCACAGTCCAGCGAGCACTTCACACCTGACATTTTGGCTCAGACTTCCAAATCAAAAGCCCCCAGTCACGCCTTCTTCTATATTTACCGTCGATTATCGGTTACCTGTGCAAAAACCCAAAAACGCCAATCATTCTTTTCGTTTCCCGTGTTTGCTTTTGCATCATTTCCTGCCGTGGCTTGTTATCCGCGGGCGAAAAAAAAGCATGGCGTCTTTATTGCTTTGCTCACCTTTCCTATCAGAATGAGCTATCTCAGCTGGTCTCCTTGTGCTGAAAATGAGATCAAACCTGGTTTCCTTCCCCGCTGCACCCCGACCGTCCCTCCCTCTCTCCCCCCTCTCTCTCTCTCTCTCTGCTAATTAAAAGAGCACCTGGATGCGTGGTGTGCTGCTTGGCCGGGACTTCTTCCACTCCAACGGGTTTATGCGGATACGAATGTGTGTGTGTGTCCATGTTTATCGCACTGTGCTGGGTCATGGTGGTGGGCCTGGACCTAAGCCTGGATCTAAGTGTGTGTGTGTGTGTGTGTGTGTGTGTGTGTGTGTGTGTGTGTGTGTGTGTGTGTGTGTGTGTGTGTGTGTGTGTGTGTGTGGACGGGTGCTGTTAGGGTTGACTTTCTTCCAAAAACTGCTTTCTCTTCTTGACCTATCTCTGCTCCTTCCGCTACATCGATCAAAGTCTGATTTCGGGCGCGCTCCATTCTAAAAACCTCGCCTAAACAATACGCGACAAATAAATAAAACAAATATGATGCAGAAGTGTGAATCTGGCACGACAATGACCAGAAACGTCAAATTAAGTGGTTAGCAAAGTTGTGATTGTTTTTTGGAAGTTTGTACCGTGAAAAATGCGAACCAACGACTTTGCAAACGTTATTTTTGTATTTTCTGTTCTGTCAAATTTGTCAAGCATATATAAAGACGAAAAATAGATTTAAAATGTAATGTAAGTCATGCATTTGTATAAAATACTGTTTAAGCAAAGAAACTTAAAGTACAATGATGGCAAACGCATTATGAACTGTTTGTCTTGTCCTGTAATTTATTTTGTAAAAAGTTTGTTTAAAAGTGTTAAAGCTAAACCGCAGGATATTTTCTGTTAAGGTTTATGTTGAAATAAAACCCAATTAAAAAATAAATCTGTTTTAAATTGCACAAATGTAATAGTACACTTTTAGTACAAAGAGGCTATAGATTTTGGGGAGAAAAGAATTGTATTAATTTACGGTTTTAATGGAATACAAAAAACAAAACAAAAAAACATCATGTCAAATACCCAATTGTTCAGAATGCAAATGATTAAGTTCAATAAAAACTGCAACTTCGGTGTGTGCAATACAATAAATACAAAATTAAAAAAGCAAACTTGAAATGTTAAGTGTAGCTACAAGTGCATTCATCAATTATTTGTGTTGTGTATTATTTTATATTATCCATAATTTTGTCAAACAGAGCAGGTAAACAACACACTAATCTCACCTCTTTCACACAAACAACCGTAACCATTCACCGTAACACACCACCCTTTACGTCTGCTGCCACATATTTCCACAGCCACTTCCTTAAACAAACCTCCGAAACGTGTCGTGCGTGCGCTCCATTACGGTACGTGCGCGCTCGTCCTACGCGGTGCATTCAGTCAGACCTGGCAACCCGGTTTTGTCTCCTCGTGCATTTCTATAAGCGAGTGCGTTCTTATCCCGAAGAGGCAGCTAATTTGAAGAGGTGTAGTGGAGCTTTCTCGTGGTTGTTTTTACGCCGTGCTGCTGCTGCGTGTGTGTGTGTGTGTGTGCGTGTGTGTGTGTGTGTGTGTGTGTGTGTGTGTGTGTGTGTGTGTGTGTGTGTGTGTGTGTGTGTGTGTGTGTGTGTGTGTGTGTTCGCTGGGTTCTTCCTCCTTTGCTGGAGCATTGTTCTCTTAAACAGCTGTCGTTTTGGCTGATTCAGAACAGATGGCGTGTACATGTGGGGCTGGCTGTGTGCTGTATGCAGCGTCTCGCACAGGCAGGGAGAGGAGAGGGGGAGAGCGGGGGAGAGAGAGGAGCCGGGGAAAGGTTGTGTGGTACGAAAAAGGGCCTCTGTGAGTTTTTGTTTTCGCTTCGTATCAAGAGATGTCGAGAAAATTCGGCGAGCCGTGATTATTCGGGTCGCAATGTAATCGTTAGAACTAGGAAATAAGGTAGCACTTTATAATGACAACACTTATTCCTGCCTTAATAAAGCATGAACAAAGACTTAATTACTGTTGAACTAATGATTTATTAAGCTCAAACCCTAACCCTAACCTTAATTAAGTATAATTAACTTGTGAGGTTCTTCTAATAAGATGCTATACTTAATTAAGTATGGTTACGAAGACTGATAAACTATGCTTAATAAACTATTTGTTCTTTGTGAATTAAGTCTTTGTTCATGCTTTGTTAAGGCACATTAAGGTGTAGTTATTATAAAATGCTGCCTTAAATAATGATCATGACAATGTTGGAAGCGAAATGATGTCGTTGTGATTCTATCTATATTCCAAAACGAAACGTAAACTACTTTTTATGTGGCTGTGTTTGTCACATTGACTTTATTTTTGACATTCAGAAAGTTTGATTTTGTAAAGCTTGGCACAAACTTGAGAACTAGTCATGTGTTAAACAACGGGGATGAAAGAAAATTAAGGATTTCACTGTTGTTTAGTCATGAGTTAGTCATCATGAATAATTGTTAATTAAATTATGTTGTTTTCTCATAATAATCACAACACAAAAATAAAAAATATTATATTGTGTTAGTTTTATCTTATGCCCACGTTGTTGGATGGTTAGGTCAAAATCAAAGTTGCTTTTTTGTATATGCCTTGATAAATTTGGTTTTATCCCTTACGTATTTTTACAATTTCCTTATGAATAAATTGTTAAATTGTATTGCGTTGTAAGAAAAGGCACTCATTTAATGCTCAATTTGCCTTATAGAGGCAATTAGTAAATTACAAAGCTGATAAATTATTAGGTTTATATAAGACAATATCAAATGTGCCTTGTGAGCTGAATATATATTGCAAATCTGATAGGCCTAATCAAAATTGAATCGAGATTGAAATTCAGTTATTTCTAACTGTCAATGATCAGCTTCAGCCTAAAGCCAATTATTTGTCACAAAAAGCATGTGGTTTGGAGCAGAGTTCAGACTTTGGTGGAAGAAATTTGAACTTATTTTTGTACTGAATGGCACAGAGTCAAAGTTTGTCAAATAAAAAACCCTAATATGAAAAATAAAAGTGATTTTTCAATGCTGTGTTCAAGTCAAACCCACAAGAGTGTGTAAAACTGACACACCACAGCCACATTTTCACTATTCACAACCTTTGCTGATCAGCGTTTCGAAATGCAACCCCATATTCACAACGACTTCCATGTTTGATTCCAGTCATGTTAAACAATTCTGCGTCGTTTGACGTGCCAGCAAAAGCGCTAAACAGACAGAACCGCTCTTAAACGCCTTAAAATGAAATAGCACGTTTGAAGTGCTCGTAGGAGATC
Source organism: Rhinogobius similis (assembly GCA_019453435.1). NCBI lineage: Eukaryota > Metazoa > Chordata > Actinopteri > Gobiiformes > Gobiidae > Rhinogobius > Rhinogobius similis. The sequence continues at coordinate 9,828,262 of CM033621.1, read as the reverse complement.
CTTTTTTTCCTCGAACAGTGGAGCAGACATTTGTGAGCGGAGCGTCAGAGATCGCCCGAGGCAAAGAGCGGAGTAGAAATGCACATACAGTGGGTTGGCAGAGAGAAAGAAAAGTGAGGGAGAGAAAAAACGCGTTGTTCTCGGGGATATCTGTGTCTCTGTGCATCTGTTTATCCCACGGCACTGTCGCATCATCGCCGACGGCAACCGGTGGCCTGACAATGACGGAGCCTTCTTCCCCGGGTTGCCGTTGACGACCGCACACACACCGCCTCACAAGTTGCGACGCACTTAGAGACTGGAGTGTGCAACAGTTGAAGTATGTTAGATGACACTACTGGCAGCTCGTGTTGGGTATTTTGTGCACACGCCACTATTTTTACCAAACTGGAGGTGTGATTTGGCATTCGGCGACTTGGGCTGCATGGATTTTATTTCTCATCAGGTTTTTCAGCGTCTGCGTTGGACTTTAAAACAGCTTTTGCGCCGAGTTGGGTGGATTTATACTTGCTCTCTGAACTGATGTAAAGTTGCAAGGTTAAGATCAAAGATCAAGATCTTTTGGAGTTGGTCATGAATGGACTGAAATGTGCCTGTAAATGTACTGCACATGAAATGACTGGACTGTGCAATCGGCCAGCAGAGTGTTAGCGTCACTACTTCCTGTCCAATTCTGTCTCTGTGGGGATTTTGCAGAGTCATGTTGGAATTAATAAATACTTAAAGATCAGGCAGTGAACAGTGAGCTGCAGGTGGAGGTCACAGGCGACATGTTAAAGACTTTACGGACAAATGTGTTGACAAAAAGAACTGTTAGTGGGTCAATGCTAATGCTAATGCTAAATTTGAGGCATAATAAATACAAAATTAAAGCAAATTAAAATAACAAACGGAAGTAATATATAAATAAAAACAATCAGGTAGTCTTTATTTATTTAGTTAAATTTTATAAAAAGTCAGACAAACAGTTAGCTTGTCCGGTAATGACAAAAGTGAAAAGTGCAGAGATATCACTTTGTCATTGTTTGAAAGACTGCACTGCAGGTTTCTTCTTTTTCTTTTTTATTCAGCTTTGATTTGCAGCTTAAAAAAAAAATCTATATTATTGTAATTCATTATTAGATTACGTATTTCATATTTTAATTCAGCATATCTTCAAAACAACAATTTAACTATTATCTTCTATGCACCATCTCTTGTCAATAAAAAAATCAACTAAAATATGAATAAAAGTGTCATGATTTTGATGATTCTGACCCAGAACATTTGCTGATTGTCCTTGGCTCTTTACCCATTTCACGCTGCACTGTCCTGTCCAACAAAAGTCATGGGCCGAATGAATAGATAAATAAAATAAAACATGCATAGTGAACTGAATCTAGATTTTGAAAATACATTGCAAATCAGGAAAAAAAAAAATCTTGCGTAATGCTCATCCCTACTTCTTACATGTTTGGAAATGTCCTCACCACACCCACTCCACTGGCCGTCTTCACTGTTTACATACCAGGTTACATGAGTGATGGCCTGTTACCCAGAGGAATGTCAGGCGCAAGCAGCTGATGTTCACAAACCCTGATCTTCATCCACACCGCTAGCTCTTTTCTGCAGCGTGCACCTTCCTTGTTATTTCACAATTCTTCTATTCTTGGCAAATCGCGCATTTTTAACAGCTTTCATGTGATGTTGTTTTATCCTATGATGCCGACTCATTTACAAAAGCAAGCAATCACAGACGCAGAAAAAGGCGAAACGATGATTTATCTTGATACATCTTCCCCTTGATTTCCATTGTACTGTTCTTAAACTAGAAAGATTTGAATATAAATTGAAAGCCTCTAGCCCTCTCCCTCAAGCTAAACTGTAAATAATAACTCTAAACTTTTTCTAATCTTTGGTAATTGAAGCAAATGTGTTTTGCAGGGCGAGATTTGTTGCAGGCAAACGTACATGCATTCATTTTTATTTACGAGGAGGCGAGGAGGGCTGAGCGGTGTAATGAGTGAAAATGCATGCTTAATTTAAATGGCGAGAGTGTCTGTTAGGGAATGCATTAGAGTCTGCAGAAGAAGCGTAAGACATATTAATTGACAGACAGGAACCGCTGTCTCCGAGGTTGATACAAGTAATTTATTACTTCAGAAACGAATGCCACCGCCAGAATGTGCTTCATTAATTTCAAATTTAGTTTTAATTTCAAGCTGTTGCCCCTTGAGAAGAATAAGGTGGCAAGTTGTGTTTGAAGAGACGTTTTTTCCCTCTCCCTTCCTCCATCTCATTCCCCTCTACAGTTCTGTCTTACTCTCTTTCTCTGTGCCTGTATGTTGTGTTCTGCTCCACAGAACAAAGACCAAGGAGTGGGGAGGGTTTTTGACTTGATTCCAATATGAATACAATGTCAATATGAAAATGTTATTCAGCAACTTATGATATGAAATTCTGTCTGTAAATATTAGTGAATGATTGCTTCGTCTGGAGAATAACTTAACCTTGTTGGCCTTGTGTTTTCAGCACTTATTTCAAAACAAAGCATTCCTATCAATCAATTTTCTGTAATGTGTCTCTAACAAGTGTCTTTCTTCTGTCTCATTGAACAGCGTACGTCCCTGAAGATGAGAAGGAGGCTGTCCTGATGGAGGAGGATCTGGATGGAGAGGATTCAGCTCAGGAAGGAGACGAGCCCAGTGCCAAGTTTCTCTGTCAAGAAAAAGACTTTCTTCTCAAAGACAGGCCAGGTTCCACTGGCTTCCACGACTCCCCAAACGCAGCCGACTTCTCTGGACAGGAGCTGGACAGCGAGTCGCACTTGAGTGAATCCAGTGACAGGATGTCTGATTTTGAAAGCTCGTCCCTTAAAAATGAGGACGATGGCCTTCTTTCCAAGGAAGCCTCAAATGCTCTGTCTTCCGCCATGTCAGTTGCAGCTGCCAACTCCTCCACTCCAGTAAGTCCAGATGAAGCCATGATAGTGGCCACAGGATCGGTGGCTGACAGTCTGGAAAAAATGAAGGCCATTTACACCTCTTTCCTGACCAACTCCTACTGGTCCACTCTGAATCTAAACCTCACACAACCCCCGGAGCCGGAGAAGCGCAGTCACAGCAGTAGTAGTAGCAGCAGCAGTAGCAGTAGCTGTGGAAGTGGGGGCTATGATTGGCACCAAACAGCGATCGCTAAAACTCTCCAGCAGGCCTCACAGAACCACCCCAACAGACTGGCCATGATCCAGCACACTCCTGTAGCCGTCTCTACTGCCTCCACCGAACCCAATCTCTTCAGCACCGTCCAGCTGTACCGCCAAAGCTCCAAACTCTATGGCTCCATTTTCACCGGTGCCAGCAAGTTCCGCTGCAAAGACTGTAGTGCTGCTTATGACACGCTGGTGGAACTTACAGTGCATATGAATGAGACAGGCCATTACCGCGACGATAACCATGAGACAGATAGTGAGGGTACTAGGCGGTGGTCCAAACCTAGGAAGAGGTCACTGCTTGAAATGGAAGGGAAAGAGGATGCGCAGAAAGTGTTAAAGTGCATGTATTGTGGCCATTCCTTTGAATCCCTCCAAGATTTAAGCGTCCACATGATCAAGACTAAACACTATCAGAAAGTGCCTCTCAAAGAACCTGTTACCCCAGTGGCAGCTAAGATTATCTCCAACGCGAGGAAAAAGGTCCCAATTGAACTTGACATTCCCAGCTCGCCAGACTCAAATGGAGCAAACACGCCTAAACCCTTGTCCCTCAATGATTCCAATGATATTTTACAGAAAAACACCAACCCTTATATCACAGCCAACAACCGATATGGACACCAAAATGGGGCTAGCTACGCCTGGCAGTTTGAATCGAGAAAGTCGCAGATACTTAAATGTATGGAGTGTGGTAGTTCACATGATACACTACAAGAGTTAACAGCTCATATGATGGTTACGGGACACTTTATTAAAGTTACCAACTCGGCCATTAAAAAGGGCAAACCAATAATAGAGTCTCCAGCACCTATTTCCACAAACAGTGTAACAACTGAAGAAAAGGTGCAGTCAGTTCCTTTGGCAGCAACAACCTTCTCACCTCCACCTGCCCCTGTGCCACCCACTAGCATCTCCCCCTCTTCTCTCGCAGTGGAAATTAAAAAGGAGGAAAAAGAGGAGGAATGCACTAAAGAGTCTGTGATCAACAATGGCAGTGCAAATAAAGACAGAAAAGCAGGGTGTGATGACGAGGCAGAGGAGAAGTTTGATATTTCTTCCAAATACTCTTATCTGACGGAGCAGGACTTAGATGAAAGCCCTAAAGGAGGGCTGGACATTCTCAAGTCCTTAGAGAACACCGTGACATCGGCCATTAATAAAGCTCAAAATGGAGCTCCGAGTTGGGGTGGCTATCCCAGTATACATGCTGCCTACCAGCTACCGAACATTATGAAACTTTCTCTAGGCAACTCTGGCAAAAGTTCACCTCTAAAATACATGTTCCCTGGTGGAGACATCCTCTCTCCCACAGCCAAAAACCAGCCTCTTATCTCCCCTCCAAGTCGTCAGACTTCCCCAAAGAATAACTTTCACGCTATGGAGGAACTAGTGAAAAAGGTGACAGAAAAAGTGGCTAAAGTGGAAGAAAAACTGAGAGAGCCCGGCGCTGCTATGAAAGCCTCACCTTTAAGGCGTACCACACCATCCCCGTGTACCAGTGAGGCGGGGGAGTCAGCCAGAGGAGAATCCCCCAAAGAAAATAGAACAGGAGGCTGTAAAACTCCAGAGAGCATGGTTGTAGGGGAGAAGGGAGACACTAACCACAGAGAGTCTAATGGAGAGGTAAAGGAGTCTATGGAGAATGGTGTGGACTCCCCTTCAGTGACATCTCCCCTGCCTTCTATGCTCTGTAGCAGCACAGCCATCATCACAGACCATCCACCCCCAGAACAGCCCTTTGTCAACCCCCTCAGTGCTCTGCAGTCTGTAATGAACGTGCATCTGGGGAAGGCAGCTAAGCCTGCCTTACCTTCCCTGGATCCTATGAGCATGCTTTTTAAAATGAGTAACAGTTTGGCAGAGAAAGCTGCAGTAGCTGCCTCCACTCCACCAGCGCAGAGCAAGAAACCCAGCAATGACCACTTAGAGCGCTACTTCTACCAGCAACATGTAAGCAATGACCAACCCATAGATCTGACCAAGGGTAAACACGGGGATAAGAACGGAACAAGCGGTCCTATGGGTACAACCACTCTGTCCTCCAGCACGTCCACCCCGTCCTCAGTGTCCCCCTCTGCAGCTGTGACCATGACCAAAGCTTCGGCCGCTTTAGCATCTTTTATGTCCTCCTCCCCTCTGAGAGAGAATGCTCTGTCAGACATCTCTGACATGCTGAGGAATCTGACAGAAAGCCAGGTTGTTTCAAAGTCCTCCACCCCAACCAGTCTGTCTGAGCGCTCGGACATTGAGGGTGCCACACAGGAGGAGACAGAGGACGTTTCACCAGCCCAGAAACGGAAGGGTCGCCAGTCCAACTGGAACCCTCAGCACCTCCTCATTCTTCAGGCCCAGTTTGCCTCCAGTTTAAGACAGACCAGTGATGGCAAATACATGATGTCGGACTTGAGCCCCCAAGAGAGGATGCACATCTCCCGCTTCACTGGGTTGTCAATGACAACGATATCCCATTGGTTGGCCAATGTAAAATACCAGCTAAGGAGAACTGGTGGCACCAAGTTCTTGAAGAACTTGGACTCAGGTCATCCGGTTTTCTTCTGCAGTGACTGTGCCTCACAGATCCGCTCCCCATCCACGTATGTCAGCCACTTGGAATCCCACTTGGGGTTCCGTCTAAGAGACTTAGCCAAGCTGTCCGGGGAGCAGCTGCTTAGCCAGATCTCACAGCATAACCATCACCGACACACCAAAGGACTGTCTGAAAAACTGCTCTCTAGTCTGCACCCCTCCAGCCACCCTCTGCCCTCCTCTCTGCCCACAGCTCTGCCTCCCTCCTTACCCATATCTTTGCCCTCGTCTATGCCCACCTCCTTAACCCCCGCTAAGTCCCCCTCCCCCTCTCCTGAGGAGGAGGAGAGTGGGGCAGTGCACCAGTGCAAGCTGTGCAATCGGACTTTTGCTAGCAAGCATGCGGTCAAGCTTCACCTGAGCAAGACTCATGGCAAATCCCCTGAGGATCATCTCATGTACGTTAGTGAGCTGGAGAAACAGTAGCACTCACTGCGGACAATGCTGCAAATCTTTTGTACTGTCTGACTCTTCCTTGCTCTGATTCTCCGAAGCCTTCACAGACCTTTATTGCGATGGAAAAAGGACCATAAATGTGATAGAACTGCACAAGGATGCCATAAAACTACTGCTCTGAGTTTTGGCACATGCTTTTTCAAAATTTGTGTTGTAGCAGTTTGTTATTTTTATGTGAAATAACTCACTTGGGCCCAAGACATTCAAATTTTTGTGCCCTGGTTTGATGGAAACTAAGTGACTTTTCAAAATTGTGCAGATGGGGGCTGTTTGTCGAAATGCTTCTGTATATGAAGGTTTAAAAAGACATTTTAAAATGAAGTGGTGTGTATTTTGAAAACTTGTGGAATCGAGTTCATTTATATTTTGAGATCACTGGGGTGTTAAGCTGCATGCATAAAGAAAACAGTTTAGTTGAACAGTTGGAAACTAAATCTGGTGCACTTGCAATTTTAATTTTTGGCCATCACATGTTTTTGTTTTGTTTTAAATATTTTGTGCTAAGTCAGCTGTTTAGATTTAACCCTCTGAGTACGTCAAAGCACTTCTTTCCCTAAGGTTCCATAAAACACAGATTTGAGATTAGAGATTGTAAAGTCAGATTTAGAGCAGGATGATGTGGCGCAAACTTGGCATGCATTTTTGGAAAGTGTGCACATTTCAAATGAAATTGTATATGTAAATTTATCTAAAAGGCTTGACAACACCATTATGATTAGTTTGAAATAATGAATACATTTGTGTTTTTTGGTTGATCAGGGGCCTTTACTGAATCAGGTCTGTGTAACATATGTATATAAAATGTTATTAACAACTAATTCATGTCTAAATTATGCATCTTTTTATATTTTTAAGTTAAAAAAAATATTATGACTATCTGCTGGTTGACAGTATATGAAGAAAATTGTTTTGCACAATAGTTTTATAAATGTGTTATTTAATCAAAAGAAAATTGGTGACAAAAAGGATGACGACAGGTGAATTGATGAATTTCCACATCGTGCTCAAAGGGTTAAACGTCTTTTTACCAGACACTACTCCTGTGCCGCTGTATGAAATATTAAAGGTTGTACAAAAGATGTTACTTTATAAAGTTATTTATAAGCCCCGTGTTTCCTATTGTTGAATGCTTTTGAGTTTTGGTCCTATTTTCCCCCTGTCTAATTACCTTGCCATAAATCCACACTGCAGCTTTATCTTTTGGGGATATGAAAGGTAACCATGGTTACTCTAACCTATTGAGTGACAAGTTCTGCTACATTTTTGGCAGTTAATTTGGTGAAGTAACTGACAGCTGCCAGTGTAGAGAAATGAAAAAAAAAGAAAAAAAAATCTTTATGTGTAAAATATTGGCATGTAAACAGCACAGACCCTGTTATGAATTCTGTGCCGATCGTTCTTTCATTTCCTTCTTTGGTTTTCGGTTGTTGTTGTTTCTTGACAATGAACCCCCATTATATGACTTCATATAACCTTGTTTTCTACTGCAGCATTAAAAAAGGAACCTGTTTTTTGCAATCGTGTGTGTGTGCATCATATGTGTCATGGCTATCAATTACGTGTGAGCTGTGCAGTGCCTAATGAGCACATTAGAGTGGAGTGTGTCAGCGCCGTGGTGACGAGGCGCACACAGGAGGAGGGTGAGTGGCAGCAGAGGGGCCGGGGGAGACAAACAGACATGCACCATACACTGCCATTGTTCAGGCCAGCCACTACCAGCCCAGATCTTTTGTCCTAGAGCGGTGACCAAGACATGCACAAGATGTAATTCCAACAAAATACGAAATCATAAAGTTTGCGAGAAGTTTTAAATATATTGAAAACTAATTGTGATAGTGTAGATTCTGGGCTATAATGACAAAAAGGTTAATCTTGGTAAGATATTTTGGTAATGCTATAGGAATGTGCTAAAATTTGTCTTTAAATCTAAGCAACTTTAAATAAAATGAAAAAAATGTACCAACATTAGTGCAGGAATATCATTTTATATAACATACTGTTTGTCCAGTTTTCATTTTAAATCAGCTCTTACGGCAGCATTTTAAGATTGTGAGAGCATATTCAAAGAAAACCTACAGTAAAAAGTTTTACCACAGATGTACATGCAACATTTCAAGCAATACATTAAATAAAGAATGTTACAAATCAGTCAAATTGTTTTGGTATAAGAGAAGTAATCTCACAGTGTAGCATTAATAGATCAATTATGTTACCACAACCAGAGGTATAGTGAATGACGTTGGGTAAATGCGGCCCTTCCTTTGTGGAGTTCTGGGTGGGTTTCCTACAATTTCTTCCATCATCACAAAACAAGTCCTACTGGTCAATTCCTCCAGCAAAACTCCTGACCGAGCCTGCGTCAAGATCTGGTGATGGGTCCTGAGACGCAGCACTGTGGTGCCCACTGGTCCCAGCGGGATTGAAGGATGGGTCAAATGTAGAAGACAAATTTACTTTTCGGAAGCAATAAAGGTCAGTACTTCTCAACCTTTTTCAGTCGTGACCCCCACAATAACATTTGACATTTGTGACCCCAAACAGAAAAAATAGGCACCCGCGATGTGACACAGTAGCCTTAGGTCTAATGTTAGATTTTATTTTGAGAATATAGACCACGATAGATTACTTTTATAGGAAATAGGAATCTAGTTTAACCACTGCATTTGAAGGGTGCTTAGCTTTGCTTAAGCCTATCGTATCAATTTTCAATTCTGCCCCCTATCATCTGGGGACCCTTAGAAATAATTTTTCGACCCCACCCCCAGGTTGAGAACCACTGCCTCAGGTTAATTCCCAATAGTCATCAACACTGGAAAATATTCCCTGGAAAACAACACACTCATTGTAGGGCTTAACTGAGAAGCATAAAGGTGTTAATTGTACTTCAACAGACAAATTGAGGAAGTAGCATGACTCTTTCAGAAACAGGTCTACTTCTGCACAGACTGGAATCATGTGCTTTTTTTTGGGTCTGTTATTCACAGTAATAAAGGTGAAAGTATGTATTATGGCAAATCACGTAAAAGTTAAGGTAGTAATTCCACTTGGTGTTTTTCTGTTGAGTTCTCCTGCACTCAAGACCAACTTCCTCTCTGGAGATTCAAACGAAGCTGTTGGATGGCCTATAATGATGGGTAAAATGGCCTATAATGATGGGTAAAATGTTGAGGAACAATTTTTTCCTAAGGTGGATAAGAAATAATAGGTTATAAATGATATGGGAATAAAAAGCAAACCAAACTAGTAGAGTATCACACAGTGAAACATACAGGAGTAAAAGCATGGGGTCTGAAAACGACACAGAGAAGTAAAAATAGTTCACACAGTCACCCAAGTTAATGTAACTGAGTAAATACTGAGCACCTCTCCACGGTTTATTATGGCCCAAGAAAACATCTCTCTTCTCTCCCCCTCCTCCCTCTCTCTCTCTCTCTCTCTCTCTCTCGCACACACCGACACACAGGTAGAGGAACTTCATCGGCGGTGACAAGGTGCCGCTGTGTGTGAAAATGTCATGGCTTCAAGAGTGACGCCTAAAGTCTGGCACCGTATTTAAGGCTCTCATTAGCCTCAAAGAAAATATGCGTGAAATTGAAGTCTAAGAAAGCCGTTCTCCCTCCCTCTCCCCTTTTCTCTCCTCCCGCTTCCTCGTTCCCCCTCTCTTTATATCTCTCTTAGCCCTCGTTTCCTCTCCCTCTTCACCCTCCCGTCGCGTTCTCTCTGCCTCTCTTTGTCTTTGCCCCCATTCTCTCTTTTTCTACAGTTGTTCTTTCTCTCTCTTCCTGCACTCTTCCCTCACTCTTTCTTTTATATGATTTATTCTTATTTATTTTGGGCATGTTATCTTTCTTCTATTCTTCCATGTTTCTTTCCTTCGCCTGTTACCCTTGCTCTCTCTCTCGTTCCCCTCACTTTCTCTGTCTCTTTACCTTTTCTCTCACCATTTCTTTCACCACTCTTTCCCTTTCTTTCTTTTTTTCCCCAAAGTCCAACCGTCTCTCTCTCATCTATGCCTCCCTTTGCCCTTACTCTTTTTCTCTCCTTTCTTCCCCCTCTCGCTTTCTCTTTTCTGCAAACTACATCCTTCCTTCCGTCTCTCATTGCACTCAGTCCCCCTCTCTCTCTCCTCCTTTCCTCTCTCTCTTTCTTCGTCTTTTCACCACACTCTAGCCCTCTCCCCACTCTCTCTGCCATTACTCCATCTCTCTCGCTCTCTTTCTTTATTCCTTCTCTCCATTTGCCCTCACTCTCTTTTTGTCCATTTGCTCTCAGTCTTTCTCCCCCCCTGTCTTCCATATTTCTCTTTTCCCTGCACATTCCCCTGTCAGTCTCATCCATCTCTCTTTGCCCTCACTTCCTTCATGCCTTCCTCTTTCTTTCTTTCTTTCTTTCTTTCTTTCTTTCTTTCTTTCTTTCTTTCTTTCTTTCTTTCTTTCTTTCTTTCTTTCTTTCTTTCTTTCTTTCTCTCTCTTTCTTTCTTTCTTTCTTTCTTTCTTTCTCTTTCTTTCTTTCTTTCTTTCTTTCTTTCTTTCTTTCTTTCTTCTCTTTCTCTCTATCTTTCTTTCTTTCTTTCTCTGTCTTTCTCTTTCTTTCTTTCTTTCTTTCTTTCTTTCTTTCTTTCTTTCTTTCTTTCTTTCTTTCTTTCTTTCTTTCTTTCTTTCTTTTCTTTCTTCTTTCTTTTCTTCTTTCTTTCTTTCTTTCTTTCTTTCTTTCTTTCTTTCTTTCTTTCTTTCTTTCTTTCTTTCTTTCTTTCTTTCTTTCTTTCTTTCTTTCTTTCTTTCTTTCGACTCTATCCCTCTCTCTCATCTCTCTCTTTGCCCTTACTCCATGCCTCTCTTTGCTCTCACTCTCTCTTTTACCTTCACTCTTTCTCCCTCCCTTTCTCTCTTCCCTTGTCTCCATTTAATCCTTTCTTATTTCCACAGACTCTCTCTCTCTTTTTCTCTCTTTCCCTGCCCTTACTCCATGCTCTCATTCTCTCTCTCCCCGTCTCTCTCTTTGCTCTTACACGCTTTCTCTCACCCTTCCTCTCTTCATTGCCTCAATTTCTTTCTTTCTTATTTCCAGATACTCTCTCCCATCGCTCTGTCTCTCTCTCTCTCTCTCTCTCTCTCTCTCTCTCTTTTCCCTTACTCCATGTCTGTCTCTTTGCTCCCACTCTCTCTCTTCCTCCTTAAACTCCTTTCACTTTACTTTTCTCTTTCAATTTCACTCTTTTCCTCTGCCTCTCTCTTTGCCACTCCCTTCTCGCTCTCTCTCTCCCTTTACCCTGTCTTTTCTCTCTCCTCTCCTCCCTCCTCCCTCCACACTCTCTCCCTCCATCTCTCCCCCTCTCTTCCCTCACATGCCGGCTTATTAAGGTTCAGAATTAGCACAGGAGACAATAGCCTTCCCTGGGACATGCTTGCGTACACAGGGAGGCCTTTGCATTCGCTCACCTCCAGTGGATTAGAGTGTAATTGCACTGTGCACTAAAGCCCATTCGTTACAGTCAGCGGAGTAAAATGATGAATGCTGACCCGGAGACTCCATTCATCACCAGGCAAACACAAACAGTTATGTTCTCCTTCCAGTAAGTGGTCCGAGCTGGTGCAAGTCCTGATAGTGCTGGGCTGAGATTATGCTCTCTGATTATAGTAAACATACAGTAAAGTCTTTGACGCTGCATTTGGTCCAAGTTATGCAAAAAAAAAACTTTGTAGTCTTAAATGCATAAAAACACAGAATATGAAACTCGGCAAAGAGAGAAAAAAACACAAAAAAACATCTAATGAAATAAAACTTCGGCACATCTTGTCCAATGGGTAAATATGATGATGATTTTTATTTATAGAGCGCATTTCTACCTAACAGGCACTCAAAGGGTGCTTAACAGCTTAACAACTGAAACTACAGTGGCTGTTACAACATAACATGTACAATTACATTTATAGACAATAAACAGACACAACATACAGCTGTAACTACAGTTGTGGTCACAACAAACATACAATAAACCATAAACGATAGACATACATAGCACGTAGCTGTATTCTGTAAGTAATCCATACAAAAGATGCAAGTAGCTGTTTCAGACTGATGTTAAAACATGTCCAAAAGTTTTTTGTTTTTCTTCTAATGTCAGTCATAATTTTGCCCATTCCTTGGTGTGGTAAACGTTCTTATAGTGGTGCTATTGTCTCTCCAAAAATGTACTTTTTTAATGTATTAGGAACATTGTGGTTTCAAGGGGAATCTATTTTTAACCATTCATAATTAAAAGATTTAACGCTCTTCCTACATTCAGGCATGTTTTGGGCAATAGTCTCACGTGTAGTCAAGGCAACAGCAAATTGGATGGGTATAAACTAAAATCATACAATAACGAGAATTAGAATTAGAACCAGGGGGGACAGGGCTTTCTCTGTGGTCGGCCCCAAACTCTGGAACGCTCTGCCTCCCCACGTGCGAACGGCCCCCACGGTGGAGTGTTTTAAGTCTCGTCTTAAGACCCACTTTTATTCTCTGGCTTTTAACGCCGCGTGAGTTGTGTGGTCCTCTGTGCTTTTTATCTATTCCGAATGTATTTTATTTATTTATTTTCTATTTTATGGTTTTATGATTTTGCTTGGATTTGATTGTACTGGTTTTACAAGCAGTAAGATCAAACTGACTTGTTATATATTTTGTTTTGCCGTTTTATGTTTGTGTGTGCAGCACTTTGGAAACAGTTGTGTTGATAAAATGTGCTATACAAATAAAGAGGATTTGGATTTGAATAAAAATTTAAAAACATACTTTTAACACAATAAAACCAATCATAAAACACCAATCCACAAATGTGTCCTATATGATTATCGTAACAGCTCTGATGATACAACATGTCACTGTTTAAAACACTAAATTGAAGGTTATCTTTTTAAAACAGAAGTACACAGATACTAGTGACTGAAGTGTCTTGACCAAGGGTACAAGGTCAGTGCCAGGGTGCAAAAACACCACTGTGCCAGTGTTGCCTACAATACCAATGATGGAACGCAACAAAGTACAAATGTAAAAGTACTGTATATGTGGCAATCTATACTTTACTGAAGTACATTTTACAGTAGATTCTTTTTTATCTTTACTTCACATTTCAGAGCAAGTCTTTATCAATATATTTTAACTGCATTCAAAAATCTAAAGTACTTTTCTTAACATTTTTGAGTCTGTCTGATATGGCTTAGAAGTTCTATTTTTTTTAACCAAATTAAGAAATCAATTACAATTTTTCTGTTGAACAAAAATCTTTAAAAAAAAAAATCACTACATTTGCTTCAATTTGCTTTAAAGTCTTCTGTTTGCAGGGTTTATTTTGTTGTTTGGATCAGACTCTTCTAATGATGACCACAGACAAGCAGTCAAAACATGTCAAGGTATGACAACAAACAAACACTTGTCCCAAAGAAGAAATTAAAAGTATCTATAATTGAAGAAGACCAAATGAACCTTATAGTAGTATTTGCTTCAATGGTTTTCAAATTCAATATTAATTGCTTTCACCTTTTTAACTCTTTAAACAGATACTTCAGTCATTTTTGTGAAGTCATTTTTTTTTTCACGTGACACTTTCTTTTACTTGATTTTTGCTTCTTTTTCTTGTATTTGTACTTTTACTTAAAGCAGAACTCAGTAACTTCAGCAACAGAGCTCCCCCTGCAGTTCTCTTGTGAAAATACACCGCCAGTAAAATGACAACAGAAGGTGCCCCCCCTCCTTTTTATTGAAATAAGGAAGCACAATCACATACAAAAACATTTCATGTCACCATACTTAAAAAAGAGAGCCTGGGTTTCTCAGGAGACTTGTCTTCAGGTCAGGAAATGTTGCAAGGCTGGTTTTCCGCACAGAGACAGCAGGGGGCGACGATGGGGGCTTCAAACGCCCCCAAAATACATTTACAACCACTAGTTACAAAGACGTAAGGTAAAAATGTTACTTAGTTCTAATTCAAGTAAGACATTTGATTGCTTCCTCCACCGATGAACACCAACATAATGACATATTTCAAGTTTTCTATCTTTTATTTTCTATCGTTTGTAAAATATTCAAAAAGCAATAAAAAGTGTAATTGCTTAAGGCGTTTTTTTTCTTCGCTTCTCTGACCCTCAACCACAAAACCCACTGTCGTCCGGGATGTAAATGGACTACAACGCCTCAAGCCGAATGAACATAGCCACATCTCAATAGTTGCGTTGGGAGACGGTGCTACAGTGTGTCCCGGCGTCCGCAGCACACACCTGTTATTGTCACCAACACAATGTAAGCGACACAATCCCCCAGGAACACGGGACGGGGGAGCCGCTCGGTCCAGTCCAGAGGGGCCCGCGCCGGGAAGCACAATGGAATCACTCGGCATAGCACAAATAACACCCGCAACAACCCAAACGCACAAAGACACACGGACAACTGAACTGTGTGCAATTCACTGGCCTGGACTCTACCCCTCGTCCAATTTGTACAAAAGCAACCCACGATGCAAAACTGGAAAACATACGGGAGGTAAAATCATGTGGGTTTTTTTTTTCTTTTTCATCTTCTTCTTCTTATTTGATCTTTATTTGCATAATTTACACACTTTAGATTATATTCATTTTTAAGACACACTAAGACAAACCGGCTCGCAAGGAGAATGGGACAATATTAAAATACTGTATCATTATCATTGCAGAAATAATTGCGTTTAAAAATGTTGTGGATATTAATATTTATAAATGTAATGTTTTATACTAATAACTATAATTGCACTTTGTAATAAGTGAAAACAACAACTGTCTAGACCCAATGGTGCTCAAACTTTTCCTCCTCGGTGGGCCAGTGTAATCAATTTTTTCATCCGTGGGCCAAAATGTACACGTTTTAGTGTGCCGGGGGCTTACCCTAATTTTATATTGCATTTAATATGTTTATTTGCAAAGAAATTATGATTAAATTGTCTTTTATTAACATGTTTTAGGGGAACAGTCTTGATTTGGTCTCTTTTGCACCTGTAGACAGTGTTTTTAGCGTAAAATTTTATCGAATAGATATCATTAACAAATTTCAGCACCTTTTCATGGACCAAATTAGACCCCCACTTTGGGCACCTGTGGTCTAGACCATGATGGATAAGCAACTTTTTTCTGCACAATTTCTTGGTATAATGGCGATTGTATTTGTGTGGGGAAAAAAACAAAACATTTATACAATAGTCCTAATAAAAGCTTGACACACTTCAAATGCTGTGGTAAATGTATAGATTCTTATCTGCTGGCCTATACCAAATACATGTATCTAAGTTCTATCTATTTCCTCAAAATAAAATCAAACATTAGACATGTCGAGTAGCCAATTTTTTTGTGTATGGGGGGGTCGCAAATGCCAACAGTTGTTATCATGTTATCATGAGTTGCAATTGAAATAAGTTTAGAACCGCTGAACTGAAGAGATGTACATTTTTATTTTATTTTTGAAATGTATAGCAATTTTGAACCTCAGTAAAACAAAATATGAAAGTACTATACTCTGAGTACTTCAGAGAGGCGGTATAGAGTTCTCAGATGCAAAACTAACAGGCTGAAACAGAGCTTTGTACCTATGTTCACCCTTCTACTAAATAAAGAGATGCACCAAGGCACTTTCTTAACTACAGTACGTGAACAATTTCTTTATTTACCTATAGTTTTAATTGCAAGTATGAATTTAAACTATTTTAGCCTGGGGCAGTATCTTGGTTCAAATGTGTGTATTTGCTATTCTGTTTTCAATGTGCCGTGGTTATCTTGTACTTATTGTGTATAGTGTGTTTTGAAGTTACTCAACACTTTGACAAATTTCCCTGTGAAACAATAAAGCCTAGTTGATTTGAAGTGAAGTTCATGGTTGACCAACTGAACCATTGCAGACAACAGTACCATTTGAGGACGATGGGTTTGGTCAAATCAGGTTAAATTAAATCTGAACAGAACCTGGTCTAAAATGAGAAGACAAACGTTTGTCTGGAGAAGTAATGACTAAAGGGTCTAAACCACATCTACTCCATTTAAGACAAGAACAAATTTAAAGATATGGTTTGTTATTTTTCTGGTCAAGGGTCCGTGGAGATATTTTTGCTTTGCCTAGAATGGAAAATGTTGGGGTTTGAGTTGGTTTTGGGGTTTGGGTTGGGTTTTGTTTTAGTTTTTGGTTGGGTTTGGGGTTGGGTTTTGGTTGGGGTTGGGTTGGGTTTTGGTTGGGGCTTGGGTTGGGTTTCGTTTTAGTTCTTGGTTGGGTTTGGGTTGGATTTGGGGTTTGGGTTGGGTTTGAGGGTGAGTTTGGGTTGGGTTTGGGGTTGGGTTTTGGTTGGGGTTTGGGTTGGGTTTCGTTTTAGTTTTTGGTTGGGTTTGGTTTGGGGTTGGATTTCGCTTTAGTTTTTGGTTGGGGTTTGGGGTTGGGTTTTGGTTAGGGTTTGGGGTTGGGTTTCGTTTTAGTTTTTGGTTGGGTTTGGGGTTGGATTTTGGTTTTGGTTTGGGGTTGGGTTTCGTTTTAGTTTTTGGTTGGGTTGGGTTTGGGGTTGGGTTTTGGTTGGGGTTTGGGTTTGGTTTCGTTTTAGTTTTTGGTTGGGTTTGGGGTTTGAGTTGGGTTTGAGGGTGAGTTTGGGTTGGGTTTGGGATTTAGTTGGGGTTTGGGCTGGGTTTCGTTTCAGTTTTTGGTTGGGTTTGGGGATTGGATTGGGTTTGGGTTGGGTTTAAGGGTGAGTTTGGGTTGGGTTTGGGGATGGGTTTTGGTTGGGGTTTGAGGTTGGGTTTGGGTTGAGTTTTTCTATTCTACTTTATTTCTACTTT
Organism: Rhinogobius similis; assembly: GCA_019453435.1. NCBI lineage: Eukaryota > Metazoa > Chordata > Actinopteri > Gobiiformes > Gobiidae > Rhinogobius > Rhinogobius similis. Next base: position 9,811,207 of record CM033621.1, on the reverse strand, counting down.
ATTTTATTTGCCATACAAGTCCAGCAATTAAATAAATGCTATATGTTTAAGGCCATACAGTGGAAATTTCCAGTAAAAGTACTAACATCACCCAGTAGATTCACCAGAAAAGTTCCATTTGAAGACTTTTGATGAAGCTCTTATTCCGTGCCCTGACACAGAAAGCACAGCGCTATTTAAATAATCCCTTTCACTGAACACTTGCCTCCGTTCAGTCAGTCAGTGAGGATGTTACCTGCTCGTCGTCCATCTTCTCCACTGTGTCCAAAGACTCTTAAAATAACGCACGTGATGAATGTGCAATTTCCCTAATTTACGGCTGGCTGGCGCACGGGGGCCTCGGGCTGGGTGGAAATCTTAAATGGGGCTTGAACAGCACTCCTCACAACAAGAAATCAATACGCCACACTGCCTGGAGAGGGGACCCGCTATCTTCTGTGGCCGAGGCTACGCTCACGGGGTAATTTCCTCTAAACGCTACAAACACTGCTCAGCCACTTTACACACACGCACACTCGCCCACGCACACGCAAAGACAGGAGATATTCAGTCTGTTGTGAGCTATGAAATACACGGACTAATTATACAGTGAGTTGTGTGTGCTCGCCGCGCGTTTTGTGTGCATTCGAAGCGAGAACAGAGTGTATTATTTCATGGGTCCCTGCCATGGTCATGAGCGGACAAATACAGCCGACTGGACGGTGGATTTTATTGTAGTCTGCGTTATCTTGGTGTTTTATTTTTGGGGAAATGGGGAATACATACAATAAATACATGGGGATAAATGGGGAAATAAATACAACTCTGAACATAATACTGATGAGTAACGTTTGTGCATATTAGAGATCATATTATGCCTTTTTGTCAATGGGCGTCGCACTTTTTGGTCAAGTGCGGTGCACAGTACGGTGATTTGGCAGAATTTACACCAGATGCCCTCCCACAACAACAGTGTATGCCTTGGCAGAGAATGAAACCAGTTAAACTATAGAGCTCCATGGCTCTTTTTTTAATTGTTGCCAAAAAACATGGCGGATTTTGCTAATAATAGTTGTTTTTCTTTTGTTGTTGTTGCTTTTACATTCAAAGGCCAAACTCCATAGGGTCTGTGCATAGAATTTCAGTTGTTCTCTGTGAGATTTTTGCAGAGTCACACTAAAATTAAAAAGAAATATTTAAAGATCAGGCAGTGAACAATGAGCTGCAGTCTCCTCTGAGCTCCTGTGTGACCCACAGCCTCAGGACCTACATCCAGCTCCAGTTACAGAGACCCGAACCCAGACCACTCTGACCTCAATCATTCTTCAGGATGGCTAAAAGGCTACAATCCTTTTTCGCTAAAAGGCTAACATAACAAAGATTAGTTTCAGGTGAAACTAGGCAGGGCAACAAATAGTTTAACAAAGACGGGCTATTATCAGCGACTCCGCCCTTTCACAGATTTCACAGATCAGAGTAGCATATAAGCCAGAGTTCTCAGACCAGCTCTGTTGAAAATGATTTCTAGATGGAAGTCGAAATGTCTTGATTTTTTAAAAAACTAAGTTTTTTCTATGTTAATAGACATCCTGCACCGGCTCATAAGATGATACAGTAATGTTTGTTTTTACAATAACTACCAGACCAATTTCACAAAGATCTCAATAGGTATTATTACTTCAAGAAAATACACTACCTGCAAATTATTATCACTAGTTTTATTTTAAAACAACAACACTGCTAATATGTGCGTAATATGTAATGAAGGACCGATAGGGCTGTCAGATGTGCTGATTGGGCCCTCAGATCTCATGCACAATTGTATTTACTCTCTGAAGGACTTTATTATTGCATTTTATTACAGCAGAAATACATAGAAAAATGGAACTGAGAAAAAAGCCATCACATGCTTCTGAGGCCCCGGGAAAACCAGTACCCTTTACCCCCCCAGTCCGATGCCCCTGATCCTGAGTACCACAAATGAAAGAGGAACTGTACTCTAAATTACTATTCTGAATACGCATTTTCGGTACATGTATTCAATTATTTCCCAAGACTGCTTATTGGTAACGTTGTTATATTGTGCAAGGCCCAATTAGCTGAACTGCAGTGTAAAAATAGCCCATGAATGCACACAGTGGGGGTGGACTCTCTATGATGAACCATTTCTAGGGTTCAGAGGTGAAAGAGGCCGACCCTTATGATAGAAGAAAGTGCTTAGTGTCTCATAACATCCCTGCTGTGACCCTTGGTGTATGTTGATGTGTGTAAATGTGTGTGTGTATTTAGCTGAAAGACCCCTGACTCCTATAGTGACGCCTCCAGCACTGATAGTAAAACTGCATTACCAGGTCAGATGTGTGACCCCCATTCAATAATATGAGCCCTGTTCTCCTGTAATAGGCACAACAGAGGCTCCTTCACCATCAGGGAGGGTTTTGCCGTATCAGCAAATGAGTGCAAATTGCATTAGCTGTAATGTGGAAACATGTCATTTAAGGGAATTTGTTAGTTAACACAGCAGCGTAAAGAAGTGATGCTGAGATATACAGAGGCTATTGATTAGCTTGATAATCTTCACTTTATTAGAAAGAGGATGCAACATAAATAGCACATGTTTTGGATAATCAGGACAATGGTCTAGATAAGAGCGTATTGTTAAAGATGCACTGGGTAACTTTCTGCTAGAGGTGTATTTGCTTTGACTAGAATGTTCTACAGTATATCATGCAGACAAGGAGAGGACGCCAGCAGGTCAAGTTACAGGTCAGATCTGAGCAATGGCGAGTCTGATCACACTAAAGGCCAAGTCATACTTCACAAGAAGCAAGAGGCTAGTTGTTGCACCTCGAGCTGCAAGAACAAGAACAAACTTCCTTTGGGCTCAGACATTTCATACTTCAGCGGACGTTTTGCAGCCTATGCCCCGCCCCCTTGAACTCAAACAGCTGTTGCTATGTTGTTGCTATGGAAATTATCAATAGTACAGTGACAACACAGTTGTCTGTTATATGTTAATCAAAATGGCTGAAATATAATTGTATTATAATAATTTCACAAGAAAGAGAAAGAATAAATAGATTTACACATAGCCACACCCACATAAAAAAAATCACAGCACAGTTGTCTGACAGTCCTGGAAGAACAAAGTCCTGCTCAGCTGATGTGTCAAGAACAAGCTGCAAGAACTGCAGAACAGGAGCTGCAGGAACAACATGACATAATGGTGTTCTATCAGCTCTAGTCGCGAGAACAAACTTCATGCTTGTTGTAAAACATGAATTGACCTTTAAAATGCATGTTTTATGTTTTATTTATTTATTTCAATTTATTTACTTATTAGCAATGAAACACTTGAACACATGCAATTTTAAGGATTTATTAGACAGGACAGCTCTTGCGTGAAATGGGGAGAAAGAGGGTAGAGACATTTCACAAATGCTCAAGGACTTGAACCCACGACGGCGCAGTGGTAGCATCCACACATGTGCAGCTCCTTAAACCACTGCTCCCCTGGCAAACACTCAAGATTAAACAGTTTGATGCCATACTGTGGAACATTTCATGCAGAGAAATAACATCTCTATGGAGACAAACACGTGGCAGACCCTCCACCAGAAGAGTTACATGGTGCACCGGAATATCAGCCGTTGAACTGAGCGCTTTGAAAGTGAGAGAATCATGTCTTTGCACATCTGTTAACCCTATTATAGCATCTCATTTCAAGTTGTTTGTAATTCCATCGTCTTGTGAGCGATACCTCCACAAAATGCATTCCAGGAACATTCCTTGTGCTCTCCTCCTGCTCTCCTGGAGATCACACCCCTCTCACTTCTCCTCTTTAAGCTCATTATCGCGGTTAAATTATTTCCTCCCTCTAGAATGTTAATTAACACACACGTCCCGAGCACGTCTGGCCACACAAATTGATTACAACATCAGCGCGCCGTGTGTGCCGTGTGTGTCTGGTCGCTACGGGAACAAAAGGCTGAGTGGCCCTCTCGCTGGGGCCCCTATAGTCCTCTGATGACTCCTGGAACATATTACACATGCCATGCAACATATAGCTCCCTCCCTGTGTACATGTGTGTGCCGCGTACATGCTAATGAGAGAGAGTAATGTATGCGTGTAGTTTTAACAAAGGGGAGAGTGGCGATCAAGAGGAATCAGGCACCGGCTTAAAAACGACGGCGTTCTTCTTCCACGCTCAGGCATATTGAAAAGCATGTAGGCAGCGAGACATCTGAGACATGAATTTTGTCATTACCACTGTGCAGGATGGGTAATTTCAGGCCTGGCCTCAATCACGGGTGTTAAGCATAATTCCAGTCCTGAAGGGGTTAATTAGGGGCTGTGAGGAGAGGCCAGAATTAATTGGCTTGTGCCTGAAAGACAGAGGAAATAATAGAGGGCGAAAGAGACGACTTTTTGAGAATGGGTTGACAGCGTTGTGTTGTAGCAACTGTTACATTAAAAAATAGATTTAAAAAAACAACATTTGTCTTAACTTCTTATATTTGCCTTGCATTCTTTCCTCTGTGTCTTGCCAAAGGACACAGTTGTATGTTTTGTCATTAAGGCGAGACATCTTAATCTTAAATTTAAAGATATCAGTCAAAACCCTTCCTGTAGTTTACTCACATAAAGAAAAAATGTTTCAATACAAGGCATTTTATGTGTAAAAACTACCTACTTTTCACAAAAAAAACCCAGGTGTAAAAAAAAAAAAAAAAAAAAGAATCTAAATTTAATCTAATTTCACCTAATTGTTTAGACAACGTCCCAGAGAAATCTAAGGATGAAGTGGATTAAATGAAATAATAAAACATAGAAGCAGATTGGAGAAGTTTCCAAATTAAAGTCAAAATGTGAAGCAAATGGACCAAAAAACAAAAAAACAAAACTCCACAAACATTGAAGAAAAAAATCCTGTAGTCTCTTGCTTTAACAGAAAAAAAACAAACACAAGAAATCAACCTCAGAAGGCAAAAGGTTACAAAACAAAATGCTGCATTCTACTAGCCATTCCATGAGTTAGCTCTAATGCATTTTCAATGGGAGTGTTACCATCGCAAACTATGAAAATTCAGGGTTATTTTGGCGACTGACAAAGCACTGGACACACGTGAGCAACACCAGAGCCGCGTTATAAAACATTACGACATGTAGAAGTGTTTTGTGTAGATCGTTACCGTTAGCGATTAGCGCCTAAATTAGCGTAGATGCTTACAACCTTTTCTTAAATCTAACGTTATTCTGGACAACAACGCACCAAAAACATAACGGATGAAATATATTGATAAGAACAGTTTTGTTTTCTTTCACAAAGCCACATATCTTAGAGTAATAAGTGAATTTTAGAAAGTGAAGATGTAAAATGAATGGCACAGAACGTTTACACAAGTACCAGGCTGTTCTAAACATATCACTCCAAGAACTTTCCAACTAAAATTTTCCAACTGGTATTCACTCTTAACAAAATGTGTCCAATCGACTGAATTTCATTTTCTTTTGTTAAATTTCACACTTTTTTACAAGTCACTCTGGCAGACAATGTGGCCAGAGTGTCTTGCCTAAGGACACAACATCAGAACAGTACGATTTGCACAGCCAATCACACATTTTTGGACCATAACCCAACCCATGAAGCCCATATAGTGGCTACAATGTGCAAAACTGGCAACTGTGAACTTTACTTCTTGAACTATATCTTATTATGGCTGGAAATACATTTATGATTAATCACACTGTTAAATTGGCTTTCCTGTCTAAAATTACTCATGTATTTTAGCCAAGCGTCGTTAGGCCTATAAATAACGATGCATTTAGCTAAGTTGGCTTTGGCAGCTTACATTATGTCTGTATTGACAGCTGGCACATGAAAGCATCCACAGAAGTGCAGATTGCCAGAAAAAAGTGAGATGTTATAGACACTGTGAAGTCCAGTCTAAATATAACTCTGTGTAATTAACACAATAAAGAAAATCAGGATAATAATGTACCAAGTTACAGCAATGCAAATTCATGTGTGCTTGACAATAAATGAAGACCGGGGCATACACAGAGCTGCACTGACTAGAAATTATAGAAACAAACCGTACAAAAAACACACAAGACAAAGATATCTCTAATACAGTGCTCACTACAGGTGCTCTTGATAAATAGACATGTGTTTATTTAAAATCTCTATTAGCTGCACCCAAGGGCCAGCTTTTCTGCCTGTCATTTAAAAATACAGTTCACCCTACGACAACATGTTTGAATCAGTTCATCTCACTGTAATCACATAAAATTTCCTGACACTTCATATCCGTAAATATATAAATAGATATAGGAGAATGGGAGACAGGCAGAAGACAGGAAATTTCCTCCATAATAATTTAAACAGATCATGTCCAAACAATTTCCAGGTACAATCTACCAAGATGCATTTTAATTTGTTTCTTAAAATGAAACCTTGGTTTGTTCCAGGCATTCATGGCTTGATAGTGTTTGTCCCCCTCAAATAATTAAGAAGTTAGTGTCAATGAAATGAAAATAAAGAAAGATAACTATTCTAATTTTGTATAATAATTTAATTTTGAAGTTGGAGTACTCGCTTTATCCTTGTAAATGTTCTTTCTTCCACTGATCCTGAGCCAGGACACAGGGCCAGCAGTCTAAAACTCCCAGACTTCCGTCACCCCAGACACTTCCTTCAGCTCCTCCGGGGGATCCCAAGGCATTCCCAGGCCACGGAGAGACATAGTGCCAGTGTGTCCTGGTTCTTCCGCGGATCCTCTTCCCAGTGGGACATGCCCAAAACACCTCCCCAGGGAGGCGTCCAGGAGGCATCCGGAATAGATGCCTCAGCTGGCTCCTCTCGCCGTGGAGGAGCATCGGCTCTACCCCGAGCTCCTCCCGTGTGACTGAGCTCCTCTCTGTATCGCTGAGCACCCAGCCACTCTGCGGAGAGAACTCACTTTCACCGCTTTTATCCATTCAATCATCACCCAAAGCTCATGACCAGGTGAGTGTAGACTGAGCAGTAAATCGGGAGCTTTGCCTTTCGACTCAACTCCTTCACCACAACTGTCTGACACAGCCACCACATCATTGCAGACTGCACCGAGCCGCCTGTCAATCACACGCTCCATCCTCCCTCACTCTTGAACAGGGCCCTGAGATACTCTACTTGGGGCAAGGACTCTCCACCCACCTGGACCCACCCACACAAAACTCTCCTGTCATTTACTTAGCAAGAATTTGACAGCTCCTACAAACGGATTTGTTGATATGTAATTATAATCCTTATGTTTTAACTCCAAAAGTTAAGGTGAAATTTGTATTTTAACATCAGCTTTTAGTCAAATGTAATTTTCTGTAAAGCTAAACAAGCTATCCAAAAACTCTACCCACATCTAATATGTCATCAATATTAAGTTAGAAATGTCAACCTGGCTCTATCCATTTTTATGAATAATATTTACTGCTTATGTACAGTTTTACACATAAAATACTTTATTTAATTCAAATCAATGTATGTGAATCGTTAAAACAACAGAAACTTTATTTTGCCATCCAGTCTCCCATGCGTTCCCTCTTCGTTCCTGTAGGTGCGGGTGCTCTGATGAACCATGCCCGAGTGCCCAGGAAACAGAGTTGGCAAAAAGCTGACAGGCCCAAAAAGAGCAGTCCTGTCGGCTTCCGTCAGGCCGCCTCTCTCCTCCTCTCCTCTCTGCAGTGAAAGGCTCATCAGGACATGTCATCACTCTAATGAATATCATTTAAATTGCTTTGTGTATGGCAGTGAGTTTGGATGTGGATTTAATTTGCACATGTGTTTGAGCTCTTGTGCGCGGCGGGGCGAGCGGCAGCACTAATGAAACGCCGGTGGACCACTGACAGGCTGACGAGGCCCGACCCGATCACTGGCTCTGAGGGGAAGAACTGACAGGGCGACGGAGGTATAGGCAGGAGACGGGCGAGACAGAAGCTGAAATCACACGAAATCTACCAAAGTGTTTAAACTCTGCCTCAAACTGAACAAGTAGTTGTAATAATACTGTAGTAGTGCTAGCGCTCATGGACAGTCAGTATTGATTGAAGTAATTGTAAGGTCAGAGCAGTATTTAACACAGATTTATGTTGAGAGAATGGCAGACAATAAGTGAAACGTAACTATTATTTAATGTCTGTTTTTATACTTTTTCCTTTGATTTTATGGAATTCCTATTGCAGTAAGTGTAAGACTACAAGATACAAACCATTTCATCATTTAGGGAATGGGGTCAATTCAAAACAACCTCTGTTATTGTCATACATTATCACAGTGGTAATAGTAGTAGTGCTAGTAGTAGGGCTGTAATCGTTTACTCGATTAATCGGTCGATGGTGTCTTAGTCGACCAACATTTTTATTAGTCGACGAATTATTTGATTTGCATTTAACAAATTTTTGTTGCAAAAACGAGAAGATTTTGGAGTAAATCAGTATCTAACAAATAAATACACTGTTTACTAGTACTTTTCTGTATAAATTGTTATTTGTGCATGAACTTCATGTGCAGTTTCGGTCTTCTGAGTGCAGTTTGGGTCAGATATACGGAAGTACTTCACTTTAGATGTATTTCTGCCACACCCCCTTTTAGTCGACTAATCGGTCAATGGGGCAGGTCTTTAGTCGACCAAGTATTTCTTTAGTCGACTACATCCCTAGGTGGTTGTGGTAATATGTATGGCGCATTTCAAGATATCAAGATTTATGGATTTTTTCATTCACTCTCTGCTCTGTGATTGGATTATTTTGTAGCCAACGCTGCCCTGGGGCTGAATAATGCCTGCCAATTTGCGCAATCATTCACAAACACACCGCATGCATGTATAGATACAGTATAGTCATATTAGGGGCTGTGGTCTCCCGAGGGGAAACCATGAGGGAAATTGTCAATTGATTCAATAGGAAATTCTACTTTTTTAGTCTTTGGATATGTTTCCTGACGAATTATGTAGATTTTAAACACAACTAATTCAAGTCAAGTCACAGCCGAGTCTTGACTTGGCGTTACCTCCGAAAAGCAAACAGATTATTCTGTAGCTGTTAAAATACAGTAGGCGGTGCTAACATTGTGGTAGCATTTAGTTAACGTTGGCATTTTTGGATATTTTTTTGCTAATTTGGGTCATTAAATCACTTTATCTTTCTCCATGTCGTCCTGTCTGTGTTTGGTACAATAGAACTCCTAAACTCCGTGTTTGCTCTTGTAGTTGTTGAGCAGAGGGTGAAAGAGCAGCTCTGACACATTCAAATTAATGGAACAACAGTCAGACAATGCAATGCTAGCAGTGCAGGAGGGCTGTAGTAGTGAATTTTAATCTGCACCTGTTCCTCTGTTCAGTTACTCATTTCCAAACACAAGGTTACTGTGGGTTGAGATTATGGTTATGGTTAAAGTGCAAATGGCAGTTTTTCATGTTTTTGCAATTATTACTTTGTTAACGTTGGTGGGATAATATGTGGTCAATATTTATCACAGTTTTAGGAGTAAAGTTGCAGTTTGTGAAGAAAACAGGAAACATAAAAATAAAAAATTAAAGGAAGTAGTGCTGAGTTCTAAAATAGAATCCCTCAATAAGCGACATTCTATCCAAAATGTAGAGGTAGTTTGCATGCACCTGACACTTACCAAAATAGGTGTTATCAGGTGGTATTATTTGTTAAATCACCTATGTCACATCTGCTGCTCATCTCGTCTCGTCCAATCAGGAAGTAACTTATAAAAAACAAACATTGTCAAACTGGGGAAATTGGCAAAATGTTTGTTCAAATCTTGTTTTAGTGAAATGTCTAACTAACCTGTCATAGAATCTTTAAGGGTAAGATTAAAGTTAACATTCAAATAGCATTATCCTTATTATGTAGTAAAACTTGCATAACTTTTGGAAAGCCAACCCACTTATACTCCATGTCCATCAAGTTTAAAATTACACACCTGATACCTTTATTTAAATGTATTTACAAGGATTGAAAATGGGATTTATGCTGCCGTCTTGGTCAGAACTCCCTTGAACAGGATATTAACAATCTTGTTTCTGGTTAAACAAAGGTTAAGTAAATCAAATCAATAATATCAGTGAATTTGGAATATTCTGTGCTCCATACCATGCATAAACTATACTAATAACATATTGATAGGTATGGATTATTGAAGCATGAAGCCTGATTAAGACAGTTCTAGGAATACAAATTGCAAAGTTGCCATAAAACATTGATACAGTACACCAGCATTAACTAACCATCCCGGGCCTCACTAAACAAAGACAAATGCGGCCAGGCATCCGTTTGCATACGTAATCCTCAGTTGGAAATGTCAATTTGCGTATGTCCTTGCGAGGCAACATAACATATTAAAGACCGCGACTGGAAGAAGATTGACGGACCACATCCACCTGTGCTGAGATATTAATGTGCAACCATTTACATACAAACTCAACAAAAGAGGGTGACGAATGTAAAACAGCTGAAGATTTGGGGAAATAAACAGACTTGGGCTCCGTTTTATCACAGTATCCCCGCGCATTATGCCAGCGACACTACCGCGCACCTGTCCTAATTTGCAGATCCTATCCTCCTTTTAGTGCAGCGCTGCTAATGATGGCGCCTCAGTGTCCCAGAGCTGTGGGAATATGTAAAATAACACCCGGGCGCTTCTCTCCTCTCAAGATGAGCCATACGAGGCTATAAGCATGGCCTTATCAAAATGAAATTACAATATATGCTGATACCGTATTTCAGCGCATTGCCCGCACCCCACCTCCGTCACCCCCCCCTCCCTGTCCGTCCGCCCATCCGCCGAATCCTCACGTGTGCACTCCCACCGCCGCACACGCCCGCTGAAATATTACAACCTTTCCCAAAGCAAAAGATATAAATCCGCATTGAGGAATTGCAAAAACAGCACAAAGCATTCCCAGGCTGGCTTCTATCTACTGAGGCGCTTATGATTTAGCATTGCAGGTGTAGCGTTGCCCCCCCCTTTCCGAACGCGGCGCTCGTTGCCAATAGCGCAGCGAGCTCAGCCACCGTGCCCCGGTTCATTACAATCACCCAGAGGTTTTTTAATTGAGTCAGATCCAATTATGAGCCAGCAATTAGCTATTAATGTAATCAATTACTCCTCCACGCTTGTCACATCAGAATGGGATGCAGATTTTGAGAGTGTGTACGCTAGGTTCAGCGCGGCGCCAGGTTTGTCCCAGTCGTGAGGAGGAGGGAGGTATGTGTTACTTTGGAATGGACAAAAACAAATGAATTAATACATGCTTAATACGTGATAATATGCCAGCTAACCCAGTCGCATAATTTGGTATTTAGATTTTGAACTTGTGAAAGGCTGTGACCAAAATAATTACTTAATTGATTAACTTTATGTGTCAATGCGCCTTACCACTGCAGCACTATACCCTGTCCATCTAGTAACCCTTACCTAAAAATTAAAAAAAAAAGGACAAAAACTTGAGAAATAAATTCTTAAAATGGCCTCTAAACAAACAGTAGTTTTGCATTTATAAATGATGTTAAGGAATGCAGGTTAAGCTATAAACACCAGAATATGTTGAAAAAATATACTGCACCATGAATATAATATTGATAGGGGACAGAAAAAATAATATATCATAACACAAATAATATTTGGTTCAACATACCACATGTAGAAAATGATATTAGGCTACTTTCATGCTTCTATTAAACAATTAAATAAATCAAAAATAAAACAGTCAAAACACAAGGATAAATAACTGAAACAAAGGTTTCAGTGCAGCTTCACAGGAGGACTGGTCAGGTGGGGTCAGGACAGTTTGAGGAGAGTAATACACGTCAGGACTAAAGTGTCCCTCCTCAGTATTCTGCAGCCCAGGCATCACTTTTTATTATATACAAATGTTTAGTATATAATCACATATTTCACATTTTATAAACACTTATGTGCAAAATAGATTCAAATTATCAATCAAATTCAAGACACTAGAATAGAATGGAATATGATGTTTCATTTCGATACGTTCGCACTCACCAGCCCTGACGTAGGCTTGATTTGGTCCTGTTTTGGTCTTGCCTTAGTCCTGGTTTTACTCCAGACTGTTTCAGATTCCCTTCCAGGTTTAGTCTTAAGCCCTATTTGCACAGGATTAGTTTTACCAAAGGACGTCTGTAAAATTGAATTACCCAATGACTGTCTCTGTTTTGTTTTTGTTTTTTTGAGTATTCGCACAGGATCAGCAATGCCAGACATTTTGAACCGATATAAGCTTGAAAGCAAAACTCAAAGCGGTCCAAATCACAGACATGAACACTAACATGGGATTAAAGTCACCTGAAAACCTCTGAGTTTACTGAAATACAGCAGGTAAAATCCGAGGGAAGTTTTCCAGACGGACAATTTGGACAAGAAACACAGACGACGTTCGTAATTATTACAATTTACCTGAGGTACCAAAGTAAAACTAATACTATCCAAATAGAGCTTTAGTTTTGTCCATATTTTGAAGGGGTGTGTTTAAATGTGAACCATAGACTCCTGTGCATCACAAGTGCGCACTGACCCAATGTCAATCTCCAAAATCAGTCTTGGAGATAGACAATATCTCTGACGAACAGAAATTCTGTAAAAACCTGCCTGCCTGGAAAATATTAAAACATCCACAGAGAGCCTGAAAAAGACAGACAGACATAGTCTGAGCCAGTGCAGCCGAGTTAAACAGACACACATAATGGGATATTATATTTTAACTACCTTCTATTCGTTCCAATCATTCAAGAAAGCCAAAGCCAAACATTTTGTTCCCAAAACTTCATTTGTGTGATTGAATTTATGAGGTCTTTTGGTTAAGAGGTGTATGTCAGGCTCAAATTCCCCTTTTTTTCCTTTCTTTTTTTCTCTACGTGTCATGACATATGTCTTCATTTGTGAGGGCTTAGTTTGTGCCAGGTTGGAACTTTTATTGGCAAGACTCTGTACTCCCCTGGAGGCCCTTTAAGCGTTGCACAGGAAATAAAAATGAATTTTCAAGTTACTTCCTGATGTCGTGAGTGATTTCATTACCTTCAGATGCTGCACTAATTTGGAGCAAGCAGAAGAATGAGATTTCAACATGAGAACAGCTCACGATCCCCCAACCACAGCACAGCATTTGTACCAAACTGCATTTATAAATGAAAACAAATGGGCACATTGAAGTATAATGGGAAATACTTACAGGTTCCACCAAGTTAAAAGGCCATGGCTTAATAAAACACATAATAAAGAGTACAAGTCAGAGTTTTACATTTGCTAGTTTATTTTAAAATATTAGTTCATCACAACATACCTCATTTATATCATTAGCAATATACTTTCACTAACGGTAAAGTACAGTTCTGTATGCCATCTTAGAAAGGGGAGCTCAATCATCTGAGAGGAGCTCGGAGTAAAGCTGCTGTTCTCTCATCCTGAGACTTGGTGACTCTGGTATGTGTTCCAAAATGGACTAGTCCAATCCTTCTAGATGCCTGAAGTGTTCCATACATGTTCCACCAGACATAAACCTCGGGGAAGACCCAGGACTAGTTCTCTCAACTGACTCTGGGTTGTCCCTGGACTTGTGTCGAATGAGTTTCTGGGTAAATCTTTGCCTGTGATAATTGTAGAAAATGGTTGTAAAAGTCGTATTCATAACAGTCAATGATTATATAATTCAGATGGAGGACAGTGGCCTTTAACTCAACGTGCATTTCATTGTTTTTGAAAGAAATCACCAAACCGAAAATCCATATATTTTGTACATTTTTGTCATGTTTTTGTTTTGATTTAATCTGCAAAGTTGTCCTATTAAATGTGTGGCAAATCATTATTTTCAACAACATTGTGTACATATAGAGTATCCAGATAACCTAATAATTAGATCTGGTTAGATTGTTACATTTAAATGCACAAGCAAAATCTGATAATCAAAGAAACAGGTTACGTGTCAGTTAACCACAAAAGAACAGTGATTATCAGAATAACTCATTAGTTGGCCCTTTTTGCAGAACTATTCTTGTCAAAACCTGCACAGGTGTCAACAATCTGCAAGAAATCAGATTACTTCCACCAGCTCCTACTTTACATGACATTTCAGTAATCGGATAACAGCTTTGTAACTGAATAAGTGTTGCAAGTTTTGCCCTAAAGAATTTCACCTTACATTAGACTTCATTCCGGTTTTATTCCGGTTTCTTGTGGATTTCCCAAGTAATTACAAGATATATTAACCATGAAATACGTCAAAACATCAGCAACATCAACACATTACTCCATATTTTCGTCATTTTCGTAGTTTTATTTGACTCTATTTACAAAACTCATCTTGACTTTAACAGAAAAATCCATTGAAATTAAGTAATACTCCCATTATAGCCCTGTGTGCACGTCATCCGCTAACCAACATCTTTCTCCCTCTTAACTAACCTGCATCTTGACAAGGCAATCAAACCCCCCTCCTCCTCCTCCTCTATAATTAAATGTTAAGTTCATTTTTGGGTGGACAATGGTGACACACGGCTGGAGAGGGCTGTCAGTGAGGAAGAGGGTGGCGTGACGAATACCCTTATTAGCAAAAAGCACTGCACCCTGTCACCACGAGCTGCGCAGTCTGGGTATGTCAACCGCAATTTCGTATTAAAAAACGAGAGAAAATCTGCATGCGCCTGCACTATTCCGTCCCAGACACCTAAACACAGCGGAGTCGTTGCCGCGGTGATGTTGTTGATATGACCGCAGAGGGCACGCGGAGGTAAAGGGGACATGCACTCCAGCTTGTCAGCGCTACATGCATCTCCCTGTAAATCAGTGAACGATGATGCTAGCTCCGAGCACCCCCTGTTTCATATGCAAACAGCTTTTCTATGCAAATATGTGCCGGCTGCGGCTTTGAACGCAGAATGTGAAAAGACGTATAAAGAGTCCCCTAGGTGTGTTTTTGTAACCTTTGCTATCTGACCTATCTTGTTCTGGAATGACATAACAGGATAGTGATAGGTGGGGTTGAATGATGCATTGCCACTGAACGTTATAACGATAAAATTCCTATAAAATTAGCCATGTATGTAAAATGTGTACCACAGTGAAGTATCTTGACAAATGGTCGGTGTTATCCCTCATTCGTCCAGGAGTGTTCCATCGTAGGAAAGGTTTCAAAGGTCGTTATCTGGACTGTTTTGAGTGTTCGGATGACGACCTTTGACCTTTTCTACGATCTTGACAAATGATCAGACGCGACAAATAAATAAATAAAAAAATGCGATTACATGTTGGTGCTGATTTGTATACATTTTGTAAAAGACCAGAAACCAAACAAACATTTATAGCATATTTGGGTACAATTATAAAACATAGGGGGTATAACCTTTATACCTAGAGCTACAGTGGCACGTCACGGCATATCACGTCAAGCGGGATATGCTTGTATATTTCAAGTGTTAATCTGTGTATCTCCTCGACATGTATTACATTTTTATAATACATGTTGGTCTTAAAACTACACAAAAGGTAGCATAGTTTATTTGACAATGAAGACAATGAAGTCACAAAGTGCTTCACAACAAAAGTTAGAATGCAGAAAAATAAAACGTACTTACAACAGGCAATGTACACAACAATATGACAGTAATATCAGTGCTTTAGTCTGCTGTAATTAAAATGCTTGAGCAAAAAAGAACATTTTGAGTTTGATCTTGAAAAAAATCAACAGAGTCTAATGAGCGCAGGGAGAGTGGAAGATCGTTCCAAAGTCTGGGAGCAACAGATTGGAAGGATCGGTCTCCTCTGGTCCGAAAACGAGTGCGAGGAACCAGAGTGATCCTCTAATGACATGTCTTTATCAAAGCTAACACTGAGGTTTCTAAGGTGTGGTTTAGCAGACTGGCCTAGACCCAAATACTGATTTATCCCTGGCATGGAGTCATCAGGGCAATAATCAGAGTTTCTGTTTTGTCTGCGTTAAGCGGCAGAGAGTTGTTACTTTGCCATTGTTTTATTTGCACTAAGCCATTGACGGAGTTCAACTTCTGGACCTCAGAGGATTTAAAAGAGCAATACAGCTGGATATTGTCAGTAAATAGGTGATAAGAGACATCACTAAAGTATTTGATGATCTTTTCCAGAGGGATTACATTAAGCAGAAATAGGACAGGACCCAAAATAGAACCTTGAGGAATACCACACAGCAAATCGGCTGATTCAGACATTATTTGGTTTGCAGCAACACCAAAAGCTCCGACCAGATAAACATGAAGAAAACCAATCGAGAACTGATCCTGACTGATCGAAAAGAACTAGAACAGTGCATTTTCCAGAATCGGCAGACATCATAACGTCACTGGACACATAGAGGTGTGCATGTATTAATAAAGCTACGTTTTGGCTTATTGTACTTTGTCTTCTATGTCGTTCTAAAGTACAACACTCATGGACGTTATACTTTGGACAATTTAAATTCGCAATATTGATCTAAAACAAGTTGATTAAAAACAGCTTACCTCTATCTTACGTCACCTTTGGAGAGATGCAGTTCACAACAGGAAGCAGAGGATTTTTCGTTTTCATTTGCGCCAAAATGACTTTGCGACGTGGCCAAATCCTACGTATGTCATCGTTTGAGAAAATAAAATTGCAGAACGAAGTAAGTAAATCAGTGGGCGTGACCTTGGGAGTAGTGAAACCTGGACAGTGCAATGGTGACTTGCCCACAGGAGAACAAAGATTACAGAAATATGCAGCAATCACTCTAAATACAACTCTGGGTGGTTTAATGACCAGGGGGAACAATTATAATATGGTTAATAGCTCCCAAAAGTCGATTTAGCTTACAAGTTGTTTCTGTAAGTTTATATTTTATGTCGTAAAGTAGATATTTTTACACTTCAAAAATATGAGTCTTTCCCTGAGGTCCTTGATGCGATGCACGTTGCTAAAATGGCTGTCATGTTTTTCGATTTTAAAAAGGCATCAACGTTTATTTTGACCCTATGTTCCCCTGTGTTTCCCTTGTTGAAAAGCACATAAATTAGGACCCAAGCGGATTTTGAGTACTCCCGTTGGACGCGTGTATAACATTGTCCAACTGGTTAATTTTAAAAGCTATTTGTATGCCGCTGCTTTATGTTTATGTTTTGCCGGTATTAATGAATTAATCTGATCTACCATAGACTGTCTCTATAATAGAAGATATGTTTTACTATGTGTCCTAAATCCCACAGGAAGTCACTGCACTGCATTTGAAAAACTCCCGACACATCTAGTTCCAGCACCTGTGTTTGTCTGTTGTAACTTTTCCCCCTAACGCCTGGATTATCCTTCAAACTGCCGAGGAAGGTGCCAGGGTGACACAATGCTCCTACAGCTCTTGTGAAAGGGTAAGCAAACATTACACTATTCACAGTATACCTTCATTTATAAAGCAGTTCTTTGTGCTGCCTCTCCCTGTGTAAGATATCTCCCCTCCCCTGCCTTTGATGGGAGGATGTCGGAGTGTGTGTTAGCTTTAATCCTGGTGTGTACCGTTCAGGCCCGCTCTCGGCAGGGCTTCCATTGTGCCGGTCCCCTCATTGTGTCGGAGGGATAAAGCTGCCTCTGTTGTCTAGCCAGCTTCCTGCTTCAAACGGCGGCTGCACGGCTTCTCCGTGCCGATCGCCCCTCTTCTCCGCCTCCTCCCGCTCCTCCTCCTGCGTCTCACTCACTCTTGTCGTTTAGCTCCTCGACTCGATTGTTTACCTCTGTCAATTCTGCCTGTGTCACAGTCTGCGGTTTGATTCTAAGCTGACTTGTATTCTTCCACAACTTTTACACGCGTGGTATAGAGTTGTTCGATATTAAGGTAGCGGTACGCAGAGGTGAAATGGAAGTCTTACACTGGCTATCTAGCTATAACTGCAGTGCTGTCTAAGCTTTATAAAGAAGGCATTATGTTTGAAATGCACCTTGTATTGGGTCTAAAACAAACATTTTCTGTGACAAGAAAAGTTAAAAAAAGAGCTACTGACAGAACTAAGTATACAGCAACAAAAGAAAAACAAAAAAGTCACAATTCAAAAGCTTGATGACCTCAATATCCATAGAAGCAGGCATTTCTCCATAAAGTATTTTTCAATCCAATCTCAAACGCTCATTCATATCATATCTCTCGAATGCTGAAGAAATTTCCTCCTGAATATTCAGATCATTCAAAGCAAATAAGTTATCTTAGTTTAACTGTGTTCAGAACTCCATACATTGATTCAGCAGAAGCTCACACTATTTCTCTATCCTCTGTTATTCTTCTTTTTTTACTCATACTCAAACATTTTCGTTTCATAATGGATGGACTGTGGCAGCGGTTTTCCCAACAAGTACCACGTAAGGAAGTTTTTGACTCACCAAGTACCACCAAAATAAGCTCTAATACCAGGTCTCAAATGAGTCTACTATCATTTGGAGTAGTAGAGTAAACAAGGACTGACCCAAAGAAGGACAAAAAGGTAGAATACAACTGACTATAAAGTATTAGACAAACACTAGAATTGCAGAGTTACTCAACTCTAGAACCAGAACCGACTTTACTCAAGTACTGTTCAACACACTGGACCATGGGTTGGATTGGCTAAATACCCTGTCAATCATGTGCATCACAACTCAGGAGAGATAAGCAGAGGCCCCAGACTATCTAACTTTGTATGGTATAGGAAAAACGCATAGTCTTGGCTTGCTTCACATCATTTCATTGGCTGCAGCTTGAGACACGAGTGAGTGAATAAAAAGGTGAAGGTGTAGAATGACAGAAGCCGCCAACAAAAACCAAAAAGGAGGAAATGAACTGACAGCATGAGTCACTTCTTATGATTACTTTTCAATACCGTCGTCATTTTCTGCATCTGCCACTCCCGTTAATACCAAACCCTAATGCCTAGCCAGGGAATAGCCAAAACAAAGACGCATCTATGGCACTGATTGGACTTAGAATGCCCCGATTGTCCCAAGTTCCAAACAGGTGAGACTTTTCTCTTGCACCTGGCAACGCACTAAAGAAATTGGTTTCTACTTCAAATTTCAGGTTAATAAATCATGGCGAGGAGAGGCTTGTTAAATTGAACTTTATATAACTTCTGTGTAAAGGTCAGCGCGGTTCTTTTTGGAGTTAATTCAAAGATTAGACTTTCCATCTCATAAAGTTGCATACTAGTGGGCATATACCTACGCACTTACACGGCATTCACATACGTGGTCAAGGTGATACTTTTTAATCATTTCTTCACCCTCGCAAACTGATGGGGCAGCCATTTGCACATGCCTGGTCTGGACGAAAGTAAGTCCAGTTGAAATTCCCATAGCAGCTAATGATAGACTTTCCATTCTCTTGGCCTTGTTTGACAGATTTGAATGTCATTAAGTGGCGGCCACGCTGAGACCGTCCAGATGTTGTCGCAGAGTGGTGTGAGGAGATGATGAAAAGTTCGCTTCAGCACCCACTTGTTGGAAACTTTGACATAGAAGTACAAGTGTGTAGTTTTTTAATAAATCTGGAAGTCTCATGCTGCTTTGCAAGTATGTGATCATTTGAAGGTCAACGGTGTAAAATGTTTTTGGATAGTGAAGAAATTGTCAAAACAGAAAAAGTAGAGTGTTTGTTCCTACTCTTGTCACGTCTGTCCAGGCCATTCCCCTTCAGTCGATTCAACCATCATTCCCTACTTGATTTTGTATCTGTTTATATATATATATGTATATATATATATATATATATATATATATATATATATATATATATATATATATATATATATATATATATATATATATATATATATATATATATATAGTTTTTTTTTTTTTTTTTTAATAGGTGAGAGGTTTATTTGATTTTGAATCTTAAATGAATACTATTGTCATTGGTTTGTGATCATTTAAAACTTTGCACAGCTGCATGTCTTTGTTTGTTTGTATATATGTTGTGTTGAGTGGTTTTTGGTTGGAGAATTGTGGTTTATCGATTTGAGACTGTGAAAATGTAATGTCCTGGGGAGGGGAGGAAATAACCATGAATCACTAAATACTATTGGTGGCTGCCAACAAGGCACTGGCATAAAAGGGGCATTAGGGGGCAAACACGGGAAGGAGATGATGCCAAATGAAGATGAAACAGAAAAACGGGACGTGCCAGCTATGCAAAGGAGGGAGCGTGGCAAGTAACGGGAGGTCTGGGGGCATGCACTGGAGATGACCGGGCCGGCAGATCCATGGCTGTTTTCAATGCTCACGTTAAAGATAAGTCAAGGGACATCTACCTTGCCTAGCTGGTGGAGTGTTTGTAAATTGACACAACTATGTTTCTGCGCAGAAAATGCCAATCTTTCCAGAGCGGGGGCGTGCACGGTTTGGAGCGACACTGCAGCAAGAACTCATGAGGAGAGACACAGCCAGGCGACAAGTCAGGGCTAAGGCGGCATTCAAACTAACTAAGTTGGTGTCGTTGGATTGACAATGTTGTGGTTCTGTGCGTAAAAGGCCAATCTGTTCACAGCCGCGGCACACAAGGTCTGGAAGGATGCTGCGGACGAGGACGGGTGCAGCAGGAGAAAGAGGGCGCTTACCTGGGCTGCTCGAGACTGAGGACGTGGAGACGGGGCGTGACCTAGAGCGGTGGAGGCGATGCAGAGCCAAAGCGGCCTCCAATGCACGCCAAGTAAAGAGATGTGAACAAGACAGTTCTGGACTGTGTGTTGGGAGAGTAGTTCTGGGTTTCTCTCATAGTGACTTTTCTAGTAGTGCTGCCACTATGACAAGTGAGGAGCGCTGGACAGTGAACAGACTCCACATTAAAGCTGGTCATAAGGAATCTTTTCCACAACTTCTCACCAAAGCCACTATACAGGAGCAATAATGTTGTCAATAGTCATGCTGTCATAATGTCTGCACATTTTGCCCTTTCCCACATTGATAATGTGTAGATATCGAATCAAGGAATCAAGAATGCTACATAATATCTCTGGAAAGATTGGCCTTTTCTGCGCAGAAACACTGTGCCAGTTTACAAACACTTTGCCAGCTAGACAAGGTAAATGTGTCATATGTGTTGTACATGTTCTGAAGACAGTGTATACACCTACATAGACATACATGCTGAATAACTTTCATATTATCTTTAATCCAGATTCTTGCAGCCTTCCAGTTAGTAAATCAAATGCATTTTCACCAAGTACATTTTGAATGAGTTATTGATGCTTTGACATCTCTGAGTCGACTTCAGAGAAAATCACAGAGTTAGCACTTAGATGTCCACCAGGACACTACTTAAAAATCCTTCCTCCTCCTCTCCCCTCCCTCCCTCCTTGCACGGCCAGTACTCCTCACCCCCATCTCTCCCTCCTCTCCCAGCGCTCCGTCACATGCACTTTGCGCTGATGTCTGACGGATCGGGCCAAGACACTCGACTCAGGGCACTCCTCTATATATCGTTAATTTAATGCATGGTGACGTGGCCAATTACAGCGGGCCTGCACGCTCAAATAGCATGTCAAAACCTGTGTATCAATCTATTAGGTCTCGTCTCCTCGCACCTTACAGCCCATCGTTGGCGCTGGGGGAAACTGCTGACCCCTCGGAAATGGCCCTCTCATCCTCTCCTCCGCCTTTTAAAGTGTATCAAAAACATAACCGTGCTTAAGCTGCCTTGGAAGTGAGATCAGAGTACATTTACATAGGACGTATCCATAGAGTGATAGATCAAGGGGGCACTTTAGGGGCACTTTAGGTTTTGGTATCTGAAGAGTGTTGTTTTAAACCTGCCAACTTCGACAAGTAGCCAGGTTACTTACTTGCTTCTTTGTAAACTGTACATTCTGGTATGTATTTATCTGAAAACAAATTCTTCAACTTGATAACTTTTTCAAGGTGTATGAAAATACATGTTGGCTGCTTCTGTTCTTTTGCGAATCATGTAAACAGACCCTAAATATCCTGAGAGATGATGGACCTCTAACCATACTTGGGACTCTAAATGTTATTAGTTCAAACATAAATGATGACTCAAAAGATAGACAAGTTAATTGCTGTACATTCCAAGAAAAGCACTCACATTCCCATGAAGACCAAACATAAATGACATAAATGATGGGTGTTTTCGCAAATGACAGTACCAAGAACTAAGTCCCTATTTCCCTAGTCCTATTTGATCTGAGGACCTACTCAGTCCCCCTTGCTCGTATTTACACAGCAACAGTGGCTGAAAGTGTGTCTAACATTGTTTGTGTCTAACAGAACATTTGAATATTAAATTAAGTTAAGATGAGGATTAAGTGAGGTACTTTTTTAACTCACCCTGCTCCTTTTGAGGTCTGCAAACCTCCACAGAAAACTATTAGTAAGTTTATCGAAGTTTAAAATGTTTTCCATCAAATTTACAACAGTAAGGGTCCTAGGTCTGCCTGTAAGCTAAAAAAAAGTCCCCAGAGTGTGGCCCCAGTTTCTAGTTCCTACTCTGTGTGAATGTGCATCAAAAAGGGTCTGGAATTAAAAAGAAAAAGAAAAAAGAAAATACCAGGAACTGAATAGGTTCCTACAGTGAGAAAACACCGAATGATGTAAAGCAGTGACTTACCAGAGCCTTGTCAGAAAACCTGAAGTAAATACTTGGATGACATTTCTTTGTTCTTAAAGCTTTTGTCTAGTTGACAGGATTACATTTTGTTTGCTATAAATGATTAATTGTATAGTCGACTAAACTAGTGGTTCTCAACCTTTTTCAGTCACCACCTCCGAACACCAAAAAATAGGTGACCCTCGATGTAATAAAGTAGTCTTATGTTTAATGTCTAATGTTTGATTTTATTTTGAGAATATGAACGTAGATAAACTTACTTTGAAAGGCCAACAAATAGTACTCTTTTACCACTGCATTTGAAGAAGGTTAAGCCTTGTTTAGGCCTACAGTATCAATTTTCCCCATATCATCTGGGGACCCCCCAGAACTAATTTTGCAACCCCCGTGGGGGTCCCAACCCCCAGGTTTACAACCACTGGACTAAACAATGGACACATCCAGGTCTTAACTATACAGTATATGTTTTATCACTGGAACCTTTTCAGTTCCTGGAACGTGTTTTAGTTCCAGTCCCCATTTGATGCGCATTCAAACTGAGTAGGTTTAGAGATTGGAACCTCGAGCATTTACAACATTAACTTTATTTGGAAATATTATTTAATTCGTTTTCTGATTTTGACTAACTGTTGTGATTCAAAAGAGAAAAAAACAAAACTTTTGTTTGAGCTTTTTGTGCCACAGTCCTGGTTTACAGTTCTCAAAAGGAGCAGGCTGAGGGAAAAAGAGACTTTTGTTATCCTAACTTAATTGAATAAGTGAATTTTATAGATACTGTACTGGTATGTGCCATATATGCCTTACAGTACTTCACTTGGGTGAAACCAGAAATAATGAGGGCTGAGACTGATCCAAACCGGGTTGAATTCATCAATGACACAATACATAAATCTGTACCTTCTTCAAGTATTCAGAAACACTCTTATATTGTCACACAAACTTTGTTTTGGGAACACATTTTTACTAAGCAAGCTAACCTTAATATTGGTTGGTCAACAGTTATGGGAAGACCAGTGAGCTCAGCTGTGTTAGCATTCACAAACCTTTGTCTTTATCTCGCTCTTCCTGCCCTCCCTGCACACCCGTGGGAGTGTGCAGCTGACAGGAGGGCTGTGAAGTTTGACTGGCTCAGCTCGGGCTTTGA
The DNA here is from genome assembly GCA_019453435.1 of Rhinogobius similis. Taxonomy (NCBI): domain Eukaryota; kingdom Metazoa; phylum Chordata; class Actinopteri; order Gobiiformes; family Gobiidae; genus Rhinogobius; species Rhinogobius similis. The sequence goes on along the minus strand of CM033621.1, from coordinate 9,787,458 downwards.
TGCTGTCGCTTCCCATCCTCTCACCGAGTTCAAGGCCATCAAGATCTTGCAAATGAGCAGACATTGGTGCAGAGTAGTTCTGAGAGTGCAAGGCCAGGGGCATCTTGTTCATCCCAATGCCCACAGCAACGCGGTCATAGACTCTCGAGTATAAGCAGACGGGGTGATCATATGCCAATAAGTGTTTAACTACTTTTATAAAATGGGTTACAAGGAAGTTATTAGTAAAATTGAAGGTGTTAGGATATATCTTTTGCACGCTAAAGGGGCAGCTACAAGGGAAATTGTTCAACCAGGACTTGCCAGTTTTAACAATATGTTGATTCTTTTACAAGCTTTTACAAGCACAAAGAAAAACTGCTATGAAAAACTAAAGAATGCCATTTGCTTACCATTTGAGAACCACTAAGGCTTCCAGGGAATTAAGGTGGTTGAGTGTCGAGCTCTAAGACACAACAAATGTTCAGTTATAAAGTGTGTCTACAGCCTACAATTTTTACAGGGGGAGCTAGTTAAGTTTATTCTAATTCTTACATTTTTCTTCTCATAATTCTCATCATTCTTCACGTGGAGTTTAAAAGCCCATTTCACAATTTTAAAGAGCTGCTTTTATAATATATAGCGCAGTGGCAAAACCCATTTTAATCTACCACACAGCACAGATCCCATGAGTAACTGAAATGACTAATGCACGCACTTTACTGACGGCTACAAGAAGATAAAGTGACGGAAATATCGGGACAAATCTGCAACATGAACCTGATGATAGAGCTTTGTACCTGAAAGCCGAAAATTTGCAATCCTAATAGCTATTCATTTCTTCAACTAAGTGTGTGGCCTCGGACTACCCAGTGTGTCTATGCGCGTTGTACTCCTGACAGTGACAGGCGCTGATCTTCGGACTGACAGGGCTAATCTCCCCAGTCTCTGCCCTACTCTGCTCCTCTTGGCTCTCTGATCAGCTCGTATTAAAGCTAAACACTTTGACTGATTTGGAGGAAAAATCAAAATCAATTTGCACCAGGGCCGTCTATTTGGGAGCTGTCCCCTCAGGCTCTGGGTAGCTTGTCACAACCTCTCGCTGTGGAATTGACGTTTTGACACGCAAAGTTAGATTAAGAAAACGTGACAGAGAAGGAAAAAAAGAAGAGAATGAGAGAAAGAGGGTGAAGTTGAGTTTTCGTTTTGGACAGATTCCATTATTTACCGCAAGATCAAGGTAGTCCGGGACATGTCAACAACAAACAAGTTCAATCACAGAAGGCCAGGCCCCCAAACCAGGTCGTAATGGACTAAAGTGTAAGAGTTTCTATACCCATTTGTCTATCACTAAAACTAGCATGAACTTGATGAAGAATTTAAATTGTTGCTAGATGAAAAAAAAAAGGATCACAAGAAAAGCTAGCGGACATTTTAGATTGACAGGGTTGATTGACAGGTTGGCCACAGAGGAGAGAGAGCAGGTTAGTGTTTGTTTCAGCTCGATCCCATTACTTACCACAAGATCAAGGTTGTCTAGGGCATGTCAACAATAATCAGTTTCAATAATGAAATGCCAGTCACCAAAACCAACCCAAAAAACTATTATGTGCTATAAGTGGATGTGTCTACCCATTGGCGCATCACTCAAACGAGCATGAACTTGATGAAGAAGTGAAATTGTTGCTGGATGAACAAAAGGAGATTCTGAGTTGACGGGTTGATTGACAGGGCAACTACAAAGGAGGGAGAGAGAGTGAAGCTGAGTTTTTGTTCCAGCCCGATTAGATTATTTACCATGAGATCCATCTATTTCATTTCAGTCACTTAAAGCAATCGGTTATATCGATAAACTATTATGTAAGCTGTAAATGTAGTTGTTTTACCTGTGTTCTTGACTTGATAGACTTGAGAAATTGGTTCTTGATGGACAAAAATTGGATAAGCTGGTGATTGACAGGGTTGATTGACAGGTTGACCACAAAAGCTGGAGAGAAAGAGTGAAGTTGAGTTTCTTTTTCAGCCAGATTCAACCAGGTATCAATGGACTATTATGTAAGCTGTAAATGCATGTGTCTAGCCACTGGTCAATCTTGGTCAAACGGACAAGAAAAAGTGATTTCTCAATGGACAAAAAGACCAAAAGACATGCTATATTATACTGTATATATTTGATTGACAGGGTTGATTGACAGCTTAGTCAGAGAGGAGGGAAAAGAGAGAGTGAAGCTTTTTTTGTTTTGTCCCAATTCCATTATTTACCACGAGATGAAGAATAAACATAGTCTTTCATGAAATGTCAGTCAGCCAAAACAATTAAGTAGCGGTGAACTATTATGTAAGTTATGTGAGTGTTCTTGTCTAGCCTTTGGGCCCAGGCAACTGGAAAGAATGTGAACTTGAAAAAGTAAGGACATATTGCTTGATGGACAAAATATCCAGCAGAAAAGCTGACGGACATTTTGAATTGACAGGGTTGATTGACAGGTTAGCCACAGAGGACGAAGAGAGGGTGAAGTTGAGTTATTGTATTATTTTCGACGAGATCAAGGTAGTCTGGGTCACGTCAACGTTAAATATGTTCAATCGTGAAATTTCAGTCACCTAAACCATCCAGGTACAGCGATAAACTATTATGTAAACTGTAAATGTAGATGTTTTACCAGTGTTCCCACAATCGTCAAATTGTCAAGTTGTCCAATTCAATCATTAAATGTCACTCAACAAAACAAACTAGATAGTCGTACACCATTATGTAAGCTATCTGTTTCCATGATACAAGTATGAATGGAAACGTGCTGAAGAAATAAAGAACAAAAGTTACTTGATGGACAAAATAGTAGAGAATAATACGAGTTGTTGTTACGATACATAAATTTCAAAAGTGATTCGATACTAAGAGTACTGGATTTTCGATACCAATTTCAATACCAGAAGGATAATTACAAATGCTCTTTTTTTAGGTCAAGGTTTTAGACAATTGACTGACATTTTCAACACTAAATAATAGCGCGTTCTTTAGCATTGTGGTCTTATACTAGGTCAGGTCTGATAAAGCTCAAAATCATTCTAAAACTGTTCAAAAAAAGGTCATATTTTGTCCTGTAAAAGGAATTTTTATACTTGCTCAAATGAGTATCTAGTTTCAACAGTTTTAGTATTGATTAGTATCTGATTTTCGGTACTTTTGACACAATAACCAGCAGACAAGTTGGAAGACATTTTGGACTGACTGGCTCCTCCACGTTGAAAGAAGCCAGCTCAGGTGGCTTGAGCATCTGTTCCGGATGCCTCCTGGACGCCTCCCTCGGGAGGTGTTCTGGGTATGTCCCAGGCGGCCCCGGGGTAGACCCAGGACACGCTGGAGGGACTATGTCTCTCTGTGGCCTGGGAACGCCTCGGGATCCCCCCGGAGGAGCTGGAGGAAGTGTCTGGTAGTGTCTGGGAGTCCCTGCTGCCCCCGTGACCCCCTGCCACGGATAAGCGGAAGAAGATGGATGGATGGATGAGTTGATTAAAAGGTTGGCCACAGACGAGGGAGAATGAAGTTGAGTTTTGTTTCAGCTCAATTCCATCATTTGCCAAAAGATCATGGTAGCCTGGAGCATGTCAACAATAATCAAGTTCAGTCAGTCTTTACATTGGTTCCATTATACTCAAAATAATGTATTGACTTGATAAAGAAGTGACATTGTTGCTTGAAGGACAAAACAACAAGACGACAAACTAGTGAACATTTTGGATTGACGAGGTTGGACACTCAGGATGGAGAGAAAGTGAAGTTGTATTTTTCTTTTCAGGCAGATAATATAATTTACCAGGAGATCAAGAATTGTCAAGTTCAATCATGAAATGTCAGTCACCCAAAACCAACCAGGTAGCAATGGACTATTACGTAGGCTGTAGGCGCATGTGTTTATCCATTGGTCCATCTTAGTCACACGAACGTGAACTTGACGTGAAACTGTTGTTTGATGGACAAAAGAACCAGACGAAAAGCTGACGGACATTTTCTACTGACAGGGTTGACAGACAAGTTAGCCCTAGAGAAAAGCGAGAGAGAGTTGAGTTTCCATTTCAACCCAATTCTGTTATTCAACGCAAGATCAAAGTAGTGTGGGACATGTCAACAATAAACAAGTACAATCATGAAATGCCAGTCACCCAAAGTACCCCGATGGACTATTATGCAACCTGTAAGTGCCGTCTTACTAGTGGTCCGATGATACTGAAACGAACACGGACCTGACGAAGAATTGAAATGGGCTGCTGATGGACAAAATGACGAAGACAAGCCGGCGGGCATTTTGGATTGACAAGGTTGATTGAAAGGCAGGCCACAGTGGAGGGAAAGGCTGACAGACAGATGGGGAGTGACAGGTTTAAGCTGGTGTGTGACACTGAATGCACTCGCACATACGGCAATAGCAATGCGACATTTGGAGAGCTTGATAGACACGGGGTTGTCACAGCCAGTAAAAGTACTGAAGGGTGATTGGCAGTGGGGGTCTTATCAGGGAGTTTTGCTTGGTTTAACATGGCGGCGCATTTGCATATGAGACAAAAGAGGGTATAAGATGAATTTAAGTTATTTTAGAGAAAACTTTGGGTAGTTTTCGTGGTTTAAAAATGGGTGATCTATGGTAAATACTATATTGAATAATGGATAATATTTAATTTTGACCCTGGAAGGTTATAAGCAATGTCTTTGGCTGAGGAGGCTGATAGTTCTACTACTATCTCAAAGGTGGAGTTTCAACACATAGCTGAAAATGCAAGAAGGAAGTTAGTGTTTTTATATAAATGTCTGAAATAGTGATTGGTTGACAGGTTAAAGGGCCTGTACCGGATTTTGAACTGTGAGGCAGAAACATGTTTTTGTTTGAACTGTTAGCCCCGCCCACTTAGTCCTTCCTTTCACACAATATTGAACCATGACTCAAATACAACTGTCTGGAATAGTCTTATGCATTTTTTTCTATATAGTTCCTCTAACTCTCCTTACAATTAGCTTTTAGCACTTTTGAATCTGCACCATGACAGAGAATCACATGAGATAGTGTCAAGCACTTATTTTCCCATGATTCATAGTGTATGATATACCTGTTTGACTGAAAAGAGGTGACCCTGGCAAACACTTCTGCACTAGTTTTTTCCTAACTAAGTGCATTTATAATGTGCACAAATTATACATTACAAACCCAGTGTCTTTCCATGACGTTGCTTCTATCAAACAATGTATGATGTGAACGGAATTTATCTTAACTATAGTAAATAAAAATCAGGTTCAGGCCATTTAAGACAACAGGTATTGATTGGCTGATACGAATGTCTCTTCCCCACAAATAACCCTGTCAGATCAACATATTCTTACAGTGGGTGTGTTTTGCTCAAGAACACAACATAACTCCTAAGTGATTGAAGCAGGGTTCAAACGTTTCTGCATCTAGTGAATGAACTTCAAAATTCAAGTGTGGGTTTCTTAAAAAGTGTAAAAATGTAACTTTAAAGTAAGCTGTCCAAGTTAATGTGTTAACTCATGCGGTTTGATTTGATCTGAGGGTTTACCTGAGCAAAGACGGAAGGTACTGGAGCAGGGTTGCAATCACACCCTTAAATTTACATATAAAGTCCTAAAGTCTTCAATTTGACAAGCACAGATCAGTCAGTGTCTGATTTGTACGAGCACGGAGTGGTTGGACTTTGCTCCACGTGGCAAACCAAACCAAACATGCACCGGAGATCTCGAGTTTAACACCATGCCCTCTACGTGGAAAATAAAACTTGTCTGTGAGCGCTAAAACTAGTGAAATGGGCCAAACATTTCACCAAACTACAACAGAACACTAGAAAACAGGCCAATCTCAGCTACATCTATCACCTTAGTAGCCAGTTACACCCACAAGTAGCACTGAAAAGCCACCAAACCTGTTGTTTGGTCATCTAGCCTTGACTTGAAACATGTGACCACACAGATTAATTATATGGAATGTCTAGACTTGAATTATATCCAGTCGGGCTTCAAAATGATCATAATAAACATTTAAATAATGACATTTAAAAAAGCAAGCAATGTGTTGCTTTTTTTCTTTTATCAATCAACTGCACAGAAATGTTTAATTCATACTGCATTCTAGGCAAAGCATTAACAATCACAAAACATGACAAATTTAGATGATTTTGGAAAAGTAAAAGCACTCAGACACATGTGAGTGACATCAGAGCTGCTTTAAACACATTTATTATTGCAACACTCCAGATTTGAGTTTTACTGGAAAAGTACTCACATAAATAGTGAGCCCATGATAATTTTTCATTTTATCTAGAGATATATTAGATACTATTCCATAAATTAGATTCTTTTGAAGCTAAAACACAATTTTAAGTCTCGAAAACTGTACTTTGGAGAAAAGTTACATGGCACACCTTTAACTTTCTTGTGTTTTGGTTTTGAACCAGCGGCATATAAAAGTGACAAACTGCATTTGAAATAAACAAGAGCTGGGTTGCGGTGGGAGAGGGATCACACCACATGGAGATAAGTGGTCCTATCAAACCCACACAGAGGTTGTTGTCCATTTGCAGTGGCAGACGCAGTGATAGCTCTGCTCCTGCTGCACAGACAGCCTGTTTGTGGGCCCTGACAGTTTGGGGTGGACTCAGTGCATCACAGCAGCTCCACCACTGTGAACTCTGCCAAACAAGCGTCAATCTGAATCCATCTTAAGGGGGTTTACAACTTCAACCAAACAGAGAAGGCAAGGGGAGGAAAAGGGTGAAAATGTCATCCCTCGTATCAACATTTTTTTTAAACCTAATTCCCAAAGATCAATCTGGTGTTTGGTCACTGCTACACTGTCTTGTACTTTGCTGAAATTTGTCGTTATGCTGTTTAATTGACTGATAAATTGGACTGTACTGCCAAAAAACAATGGTACATTTTTACAGATATTGAGAGGGACTTTACCTGATTTTTACTGCTTTGAAACGTGAAAAACAGAACTAGTTAGTTTTAAACTCTTTACAATATATCACAGACTAGCTAATGCAGTCCCAGCATCCTAAATATTCACCGCAATGAGTTTAGAAGCACTTTTCACGAGTCTCTGAGCCCGGACTGAGTTTTGCCGTCACAGTAAAGCTAACAAACATTAGCTTGTTTACGGTGCACTTCCTGCTTCTTGTAGAATAGAGCGCTTTACAAATAGATGCAAAGAAAGTGCTATTTCATTCATTAATTTTAAGCTGAATAGATGCTTTTACAATATATCGGTGCTGGGGCAAAACAGATTTTACTTTAATGCATGCAACAAAAAAACAAAAACAAAACAGGGACAGGAATCAGGTGCAGTCCCTTTAACATAATTTTAAATAAACCGTTATAATTTTATCTTTTGTGTTTTATTTCTCCAAGACAGCACTTGTTTTTGTTTATTTCTTTTTATTATTTGAATATTATGTCTAGTTATTATTACTTCCATATTCTTTTCTCCAAACAATTTACAGGAATATTTATTTACTTTTTTTTTCAGCTAATGTTTACGCTTCAGAAATATTTAAAGAAGACTTAAATCTCAATGTATAACCTCCTTCAATACAAAAAAAAAACATCAAAATTTAAGCAAAGACCAAATGCCTAAATTAGGCTGGAATATGCATGCTCTAAGTGTAAAAAAGGTCAAAGATGATTAAACAGAGGTGAAAATGTAGCTCTTAGCCTTACTGAGAAGCAAGTATCCAAAAATCCAAATCAAAACATGTGAAAAAATAGATGGTTGAACTCCATGTTGTGGCTTCGTCGTCGTTTGTTTATCTGTGACGTGCTGCACTAATGACTGAAGACGCTGCCGTGACTTGCATGTAAAACAAGCTGTTATATGTGTTTGTGCATAAACACATGGATCAACATCACTTGATTTTCAGGCATCATCAGCTCCTGATAACTGCAGGCTTTCCGACCACCCCCTTTTAATTAACTTGATGATATTGTTAGGATTTTTTTTTGTTCTACTCGCCGACATAACCGGAGCTGCTCTTTTAATTAGAATTAATTACGCTCTAAGTGGAGGTCTTTCAATGAACATTAATATAAATTGTTAACTAATTAATCATCCCATTGCTAACTATTGAATTGCTGAGCCTGCTATGACCTCACTATTCTTGCACTGTTGGCAACAAATTGTTTATACAAATACCAACTAACATATTGAACATTTTGAATCACTTCAGGTTTTCTATTAATATGCATTGAGGTCACCCCGCTTTGACCTCATGGATGATATAAAATTATTGACAAGGTGTAAGAGAGTGAATATGGCATGTCACATTTCAAGCGTGACACGTCTTTGCAGGCTAATGGCTAACGCTGCTGTCACGTGGTTTGACCTAGTGTCATGAGACTGACAGACTATTAGCTGGGGCAGAGGAAGAGTCACTCTGACATACTAGATCTCCTCCGACTGTGGAACATGGAAAGAGAGAGAGTGCTGTTCGCAGATAGTCTTTGGAATGATAGGGGCTAAAGTGGTGCAGTTGTTGCCCTTAAACCAGGGGTCATGGCCTTAGAAAACCCTTTTGTCAAGCCTGAAAAGTGTTTTAGTATAAGTTGAGGCGGATGATGCAAGTCGTGTTTATAAAATAGGAATTAACAATGCATTATATACGTAAGTACATTTTATTTGTAGAGCGGCTTTCATAGAGCAACAAAGCGCTTCACGACAACATATCACACACATTAAAACACAAACGGATAAAAACAACAACGAGAAAATAACAATAATACGAGTAATCACAAGGTCATACAGATACATGCACATATATGTAATTGTTGTAATTGTATTGATTTGGAACAGTATTGTCAAAGTATTGTCAATTCCAACAAAAACAGCGAGACCAATGTCAATATTGAGAGGAAAAAAGAGGAGAGCAATGTCCACTGTGTCATATCTGGAGGGAAATATAAAATCCTTTTTTTGGGAAATAATCTGTCAAATTGCAACTGAGTTGGTTAAGGTTGAAGGAAATAATACATGGTTGAAAAAATACATATTATAAAAATACATTCTATAATATATATAAGGATAAAAATATCATTGTCCTAAACCTAAAATTATTTCTAGCTCTTATACATCTTTTATTTGTTTTATTTCATTTGCAACCTTTAAAATATATTAATATTTTCATATAATTTTGAGTATTAATTATCTTATAATAATAATTAATAATTCCAGCATTTTATTCCTAGCACAGACAGACTTTTTGCTTAACTTTAGATCTTTCTTTACTAAATTCCAAATGAAGTTTACCTCTGAGGTTATAATGACAATTTCTTAATTTAAAGAAAGATTGAATGTGAAGGTCCTTGCTGACAACACAAAACTAAATTTCCAACATTCTTAACATAAACTATATCCATACATTTTAATGTATATTTATATATATATATTTATATAATTGAGCATTAGTTCACACAGAAAGTGGAGGTAATGAAAACCCTTCTGTTTTTTAGTGATTTATTGATTGATTTACCATTTACACTAATTAAACGATTCAAAACTACATCAGACAAGTGACAAGACAAATCATCATCGCATCTTTATGGAGGTACAGTGCTTTAATGGTTCCATGAGAATAGAAAATTAAAATCCTACTTCGTTTTCCTTCTTTTTTCAAATTAATTATTTCAAATTATAGATTTATATTTTTCCCATTTTCTGTACATCGTTTATGATTTCATTCCAGTCCTTAATTGTTGGTTCAGTTTGCGTCATCCATTTTTTGTGATTACTTTTTTTTTCCTGCTGCCTAGGTTTTTTCTAAATTTTTCAGTGCAAAAAACACATCAGATTGTTTATCATCGCCTATTTTTTGGCAAAAAAAAAATTATGCAATCGGGTGATTTGCTAAGAAGTGGAAATGGCAATGAGATGGATAAGTTGAATCAGCCAAAGCCAAAAAAAAAAAGTAGAAAAACAAGCTGTTAGCCCTTATAACCATGTGTAAAAAGTGTTCTCTGCAAAGTGTTTTCTGCGTATGCTAAGCGTGTTTCTGAAGGCCGTCTTGTCACGCTTCCAGCAGATCAGCGACCAGTAATCTGTTGACGTCAAGTTAGATTGTCTCCGCGTTCTTGAAACCAGGTGCAAGCAGGTTGTAAAAAAGTGCTAGCGCTGAGGTCACCAAAACACCTAGTGGGAATAGTTCAAAATAAAGTATCACAAAGCCAGCTGCGAGTGGTAAGCAAAGACAAGGATCAAATTTTGCGGAATCACTGTTTCTTGTGTGTTGCACATTAGCCACCATTCATAACGGTCATACAATACGGCGATGATTGGGAAACTCTCCATTCTCATCCCCCAAGTAATGCACAATCCAGATTCAAGTGGAAGATGGAGATAGTCATTTCAGCATTGACAGCTTCGGGGGGAAAGGAAAATGTAAAGAAACAGAACATTAGCCACAAGCAAGAGACTGGTGATTTAAGAACGATGTGTGCGTTCAAAGCGAGCGCAGGAGAAATAACATATGAAGTGATGAGCGGAGGAACTGGACGTGCCGAGAAATGGAAAGGAGCAGTGTTCCTTTGCAGATATGCCAAAAGGATAATGGTGTGACGTACACATAATGCACTGGGGGCTCGGGGCTAGGCAGGATGACACCGTTTCAATCACGATCTGCGGATACAAACACTGATGTCTCCCATATGGTTCAGGAAGACGGCGGCAGACAGTACACATGTGCAGGATGGATAGGGTGTACTTTCGACCCCTCCCCTGTTCCCCACTGCACTGCAAGCAGAAGTGATCGGCCAAAGCAGACAAAGCACAGACAAACTGAGGGTAGTTTAAAATGAACCAGCTAATAAAATGTACAGAACATATTTATTGCTTGATGGTTGTGGGTTTGACTCCTGGTCCAGGCTAGACCTTTTTGTTGCTGAGTTTTTGATGTTTGTCCCCGTGGGTTGGTTTCTTTTGGGCACCACTAACCTTATTCCGAAAGTTTCCGTGGGTGGCCATCTTTTTTCTGTTGAATTAGGGTGGACGAGCTCAGCAGAAAATAAGTTCTACATGGACTACAAAGCCGTTTTCAGGCCGCCCAGGAAATCGGTGCGTTGCTGACTTGTTAACTAACTTTGTAATGTACTGTGTACATTTTACTCAAATCAGTCTACTTTATGTACTGTTTTGCGACGAGACTTTTCCCTCGTTCGTCATTTGCGGGAACAGGGTTCTCGTCAACCGGAAGTGCGTTTACAACAGGAGTGCGCATCTGTGGCAAAAAGATGCAAAGGTGGGCGGAGCGGAATAAGGAGAGTAGTTTCCCCCCAGACGAAGCGAGCTCAAGATCTGGAGATGGGTGCCCAGGCGCTGCAGCATCCACTACTCCTGACAGGTTGCCCCACTGGCATAGAAGGGTGGGGTTAAAATGCAGAGGACAAATGTCCCTACGGCGGCAATAAAGGCTAATCTAAACGTATCTAAAGTATGAACAGAAACTTAACTCCTAATTAACACTAATGATCAGATTTGGTCATATTATATTAAAGTTTTTAAAAGTGTATTTATTGCATTTTTTAAAGGCACAAAACTAAACTACACTGAAATTGATTGAGAATGCATGACTTGTCACTATAATTTATTTGGCTATTGAAAAACAGCCTCCTTTGGCCCACCATTACCATGTGTTTTGGGACTGTCCTACTGCTCTGAAATAGATCAACTTGTGTCAAAATGTTTTAGCACAAGCATCCCATGGATTTCAGAACTATGTATTTGGGCCTCAAAACTCCCGCTATGGAGACATTAAATGGATACCTTTGGAGCATACTTCTGGCTGCAGGGAACAAGGCCATCACAAAGCGAAGGATGACACAAACTGAACCAGAAATCATAATTACTAGACTTAGGACTATGTAATACCTGTTAGTATACTCTCTGTGACTTCTTTTTTGTGCTGTTATTTTATGTTTATATATGCTACGTTATATTTCTGGGTTTCGGATGACACCTAGACCAATATAATTTCATACAGCAAGGAGGTAAGCTAAGCTTAATATTGTTGAACTGCAGATTTTCTTGGTAACCCAGAGAGTTATGGGGTCTAGTCAATCATAGAACTTATTAGATTCAATGCCGGTTAATTTACCTTTTGGATATTTCATCCAAAATACAATGTAATGTATAGGAAAATGTGGCTCTTAACCCCATCACTCTACAATCTGAAAACAACCAATTGTTTAAACACAGAAAAAAAGAAAGAAAAATATGCACCTAGGGGCTCAATTGAAATTCAGCCTTGAGTACCGTACAGTAAGAAATGTAAACTATTTCAGTCTTGATCAATGTGACCCTGTTCATGAGATAAATACATATTCACTATATCTTAGTTGTGTCCTTGAGCAACACAATTCACTCGTCTTGAACACACCGACGCATGAATGTATGTATTTGGAGAGGCCGCAGTCACATCTCTCTCAGTACGGCCGGGGCAGACGTGGGTCAAGAAGAAGTGCAACAGCATGAATGATTAATGCACAAACGCAACTTAAGATTGTCTAGAAATGAAGCCCTATATGTAACACCAATACGGCATAATATTATCTCGAAAGGTCACTTGGAAACTATTCATTACTGGTCCCTCAGCATTATCCTACCCATCTCCACAAGAGGTTTTATCCAGGCTCTCTCCCTCTCTGTGCATCTTGGATAGCAGGAGCAGTGCACAGGCAAACTCCTAGCACTCACCAGGGTGTAATCTCTCTTTGTTTACACTGCCAAGGGGTTATTTGGCTGTCTGTTAGAGTGTGACACAGACAGCGCTCCACTGTCAAAGGCAGCCTGAGCACAGTGCAGCGGTAGCCCATTCTGTATTCAGTGGATCTAACACGTCAGCCGGCCCTGACACTCTGGGATGGCCTACAATCACACAATATGCTCTGAAGGACAGGAGCCATCATGTGCCCAAAAGATGATTGGAGAATTGCCGTCGGCGATGGTTGCATGTGTCAGTTCAGCCAGTTTTGGAGAACTCCTGCTAAAGAGGAGTGCTGGCTGTCTTGGCTTTGCAGTCCTTACATAGAGGCGCATTCAGAGGGGTTGGAAAAAAATGTGAACAAACAAAAAAAAGTGTGTCAGTGCATTTTGTATGGCAGAGTAAAGGAACCTAATTCACAAAATAAATGTATTGAGTACAGTATTATTCCTCCTGCATTTGATCCGACTCAATGCCCCAGATGCAATGAAAGAATGAATAGATAATCAATTTCATGTTACTATTTAATAAATTGCAACGGCTCTTTTCTCCTTTTTTTTATAGGAAAAATATTCTGTATTTTTCATATTGCTGTTAGCCTTTAAACAAACTCTTGGGTGCCTTAAATTTGCCACCTCATGTTTTAAAACAAAATACATGTTTCTTATTCATTCTATGACTTGTACTACAATCTGGTGAAGTTAGCACTGAAAAGACATGATGCGGATTTTCTGCAACAGTCATTGTGTTGTGTGTAGACTACAGAAATGCTGCTCAGATTAATGAGACAGATGATCCGAAAATATGTCCCAGATATAATATTTTCTGGTCCCCTCCCCAATCGGGTCAATGCTGAAATGTACAGCCGCTTTTCAGCATTCAACTGCTGGTTGTCTAGTTGGTGCCCCCAAAACAACGTAGTCTTTGTTGACAATTGGAGTGCGTTCTGGGAAAGCCCGGGCTCATACGCAGGGATGGCATCCCATCCGACTTCGGAGGGTACATCACTTTTAGTTCGAATTTGGCCGATAGCCTTAGTCGCCTAAAGTGACGCTCTAAATATGAGTCCTGGGTGCAGAGTCTCTTCTCTGTCGCTAAGCTCTCGCGCTGTCACAGATCAAGTGTTCAGAGTCAAAGCAAATAGAGACTGTGCGTGTCCCTCGTAAATAACGCCAATAAGTCAGATCCAAATACAGATAATTTAGGTGTCAGACCAAATAACTTAATACAAATAATCCCTACACATGATACAAATAAACTAATAAATAAGCATGTAAAATGTGGATTGCTAAACATTAGGTCAATTTCCTCCAAATCACTTTTAATTAATGAATTAATTAACGATTATAATATTGATCTTTTAGCTTTAACTGAAACTTGGCTTCAACAAGATGATTATGTCAGATTAAATGAGGCCACCCCACAGAGTCATGTTAACTTTCAAGCTGCCAGGAGCTCAGGCCGGGAGGTGGGGTGGCAGTAATTTTCACATTCTAGTTTACTCCTGAGTCCTAAAATTAACAAAACTAATAATGAGTCTTCCTCATTTGAAAGTCTTATCCTATCAATCACCTGCCCAAACTGGAGAAACCAAAAAGCTGTTCTGTTCATAATAATCTATCGACCTCCTGGTCCTTACTCGCTGTTCTTAACAGAATTCTTTGACTTCCTATCAAATTTAGTATTAGACTGGGAAAATATCGTGGTGGTTGGGGATTTCAACATTCATGTGAATGAAAATAATTGCCTCAGTAATGCCTTTAGCGCTTTATTAGACAGCATTGGTTTCACTCAAAATGTAAATGAACCAACCCACAGTCACCAGCACACTCTGGACCTGGTTCTAACTTATGGAATAGAGATTAGTGACCTTAATGTCTTCCCCCAAAACCCAATAATGTCAGATCACTTCCTAATTACCTTTCAGTTTATTCTTAAGGACTATCCAGCTCCTCAGACTAAAACTATAATGAAAAAGGACAATATCAGAAAAATCTATTTTAAAGTTCAGAGAAATAATAGAACCAATATTTAATATTATGTCATGTGATCCTGTCGTTAACAGCACCAGTCCCAGTGCTATTGATAACTCTGTTGACTCAATGGTCAACTCTCTAAAATCTGCTCTTGATGTTGCAGCTCCACTTAAACAGAAAGTAATCAGGCCAAAACGAGCCTCCCCCTGGTACAATGAAGAACTACGTTCTCACAAACAAAGTAAGAAAACTAGAGAGATCCTTACATGGCTCCCACACAGAAGAATCCCTAAAGAATGGAAAACTTGCCTTCTGTCTTATAAGCAGGCTCTGCGTAAGGCTCAAACCAGATATTATTCAAATTTAATAGAAGTAAATAAAAATAACTCTAGATTTCTCTTCAGCACTGTAGCCAGGCTGACAAACTGTCACAGCGCAGTAGAACCCTCAATACCAGTTACTCTAAGCTGCAATGACTTCCTTCTATTCTTTAACAGCAAAATCACAACTATTAGAGATAAAACTAAATGCAATTACTCCCACTATCAGTACTGAGCAAGCCCAGACTGCAAAGCTAGTGTCCCATACAAATCCTTCAGTAATACTAGATAGGTTCACTGCTGTTGATCAGGCAGAGATAACTTCAGTCATTATGTCCTCCAAAACATCAACTTGTATTTTAGACCCAATCCCAAGTAGACTCCTCAAAGAAATTCTCCCCTAATTATAAATCCCATTCTTAATATAATAAATACTTCACTAGAAAGCGGTTATGTCCCTCAGTCCTTCAAATATGCAGTGGTTAAACCACTTTTGAAGAAGCCTAATCTAGACCCTGACATACTGGCAAACTATAGACCTATTTCTAATCTGCCCTTTGTCTCTAAAATCCTTGAAAGAATTGTGATTAAACAGCTTTGTCGCCACCTGCAGGACAATAATTTATTTGAAGTTTTTCAGTCAGGGTTCCGTGCATACCACAGCACTGAAACTGCACTAGTTAAAGTCACAAATGATCTGTTATTAGCTGCTGATGATGGACAGGTCTCAATCCTGGTTCTGTTGGACCTCAGCGCAGCGTTTGACACCATCGACCACAACATTCTACTGCAGAGGTTAGAATGTGACGTAGGTGTCAGTGGAACCGCCCTAAGCTGGTTTAAATCCTATCTATCTGATAGGTACCAGTTTGTTAATGTAAACCAGAGATCTTCCCCATGTTCTAAAGTAACCTACGGTGTGCCGCAGGGTTCAGTACTCGGTCCAGTTCTGTTCACTCTTTATATGCTGCCCTTAGGTATGATCATCAGAAAGCATGGCATTAACTTCCACTGCTATGCAGATGACACTCAGCTGTATTTATCAATGAAACCTGATCAGACGCATCAAGTAGACAGACTTAGTGCCTGCGTGAAAGACATAAAAACTTGGATGACTCTTAATTATCTGCTCCTTAACCCTGAAAAAACCGAGGTCATTCTGCTGCTTCGTTCTCAAAATGCTGGACTATTGTTAGTCCCCAGAGTCTCTAAAAGCACAGTAGGAGGTCGAGCATTTAGCTACCAAGCTCCTATGTTATGGAACCAGCTCCCTGTTCATGTAAAAGAGGCCGACACAGTCTCTACATTTAAGACCAGGCTCAAAACGTTCCTCTTTGAAATAGCTTATGGTCAGGCCAGTTAGGAACAGAAATAAAAACCTACAGTTTTAGCTATGCTGCCCTTGGAGCAATTCTGCTGGGGGAAGTATGGCAGCTTGAACACTATCCTCTGGCTCTTCCTACTTTACCTATCAACAATATTTAATATTACTTCAACTGTAGTCTGTTCATTGCTGTTCACATGTTTCTCTTTCTCTCCACTTCCCCCGGGGAGTGGAGACTGTTTCAGACACTGCGGCTGCTCCAGTGACGACCCCCACCCCCACCTGTCTGGGCGATCTATGCGCCACCCGCCTGGACAGCTGGATTAGCCACACCTCGTCTGCCTGGACGAACTCCTTCTACTTTAGATGAACTGTTCCTCATCTCCTGCTGGAGGGATCTCTCTACACTGGTGGACTGCTCCTCGTCCGCCTGGAGGAACTCTTTAAAGCCACCTCCCTCTTGAGTGGTTCTGGCTCCACAGTCCAAGTGGATGCGTCAGTCCTAGTTCATCTGCAGCCTGTCCGTCCGTGGGAGTAGGATCTCTCCTTCACTGTGGTTCTCCCGAGGTTTCTACTTTTTCCCATGGGGTTTTTGTAGTTTTTCCTCGCCGAAGGAGGGTCAAGGACAGGGGCATTCTGGGACAGTTATCTGAACTGCTTTTACCTGTGGCCCATCGAGGCAACTGTTGTTGTGATTTTGGGCATTATAAAAATAAATTGATTTGATTTGATTAGATAGAAGGAGTTCGCAGGAAGTGTGTTTGACGCTCGAAGTGTGTTTGACGCTTTTAAGCATGTTAAAACATGCTTAAAAGCTCAAAAAAGTCACTGTAGCAGAATATGTGTCCTTAAAAATGAGTCTGGCCCACTGCTGGCAATAGTGGGAAGTTAAATCATTTTAATTGACAAATTGGCAGCATGGTTATTGTCACCAAGATGCATCTTCATAAATCTTTGTTTAGGTCAAGGTTAGGTCAAGGTGAGGATTATATATATAATGTATATGTTTATTTGACAGGGACCAAAACATAAATGTAAAAAAAAAAAACTTTAAAATGTAACCAATACCATGTCTGTAGCCCTAATTTGCTGACCTGGTCCTTGCAATAGGGACACGTATTACATTTAACATCCGATATTATGTTTTAAATATTTTTGCTATTTTCAGTCAGTGTGCCAGGGAATACTAGTGTGTCTTGGAAAAAAAATGAAAAAAAATTGACCATTTTACCTTTTTTTTTGTATCCTGAGAACCAGACAAACCCAACAACTTTTATTCCTAAACGGTATAATTGGTAATATTTTAGTTAATGGCATGCCAGATAATATTTATTACACAAAAACTGTGCGGTGATGCAAATACAGTTGAAAACACTTTTTGACTCAAGGGCCACGTTGCCCGGGGCCGGACCATTATCAGTTTGGATGTTGTTACCCACAGTATGTTACTATACTATTACACATTGATTTAATGTCTAAAATACACAAAAAAAAAACTACAACAGAAGCAAAAATCATTACCTTTATTTATTTTAGTGGAAACAGTGCTGTTGGTCACTCTTTTTAGCCAAAGCATCAGCGTTGGGTGTTATTCTAATGGTGGTTATTCTCAAGACTGATCTTAAATGAACAAGCAACTGCAGTCTCAGACAACTATAAAATGACAAATGTGCCATACTTAACTCATAATATTTTTTATTAAATGCTTTGCGGGCCGGATCAAAATTCCCAAAGGGCCGCATGTGGCCCTCAGGCCTGCGTTTCCCCCCCTCTGGGTGAAGGTATAGTTTACTTTATTTGAAATGTCTCCTCTGCATTTGAGCCACCCTTCAATACAGCTGTGGCTTGTGCAGTGCAAGCACTTTTAATAAGAAGTGCTAGCCCATTGCACGTTATTACTTGATAGCAGACATCACAGTACTTGGGGTCAATAAGGAAACCATGACTTTACTGTCCACTGCTTAAACAAATGAACAAATCATCATTCTCACAATAAACTCCCTACACAAACATCACACCACAAGGATCATTTACAGAAGGAAAATAGGAGACAAAAAACACAGACAGCGGAGCACAGAGAATGAAGGCGGGCTGATTTAAATGGAGTGTGGGGACACATAATGAGACAGTCCTTCACACAGTGTCATGGTGTTAGCGCTCTCCTCTCTGGCCTGTTTCAAGTGTAATATGAATCAGGTCGGTGACAGACCCTTAGCACATACATCTGTCACATCTCAAAAAGCAGTCCACGAAAAAGAAAGTCAACTCCCAGCGCGTAATAAGACTGACAAACCCGAACGCCATGATGAAAGCTGTTGCCATGGTTAAATGAAAATTTGGCACGACCGATTTTGTGCCTTTTGAACTACAATGTGACCCGCGAAGGACACAAGAACACAGAACAGTTGGATATTTTCACTTGTTAGCATTTTGTCAATCAGCTGGCACACACAAAGGCGTTGAAGGGGACTGGTGGCAGGGAGGAACAGGCGATGTAGGGCCACAGAGCGGAGCTGCATGCTGGCTGGTAAGTGAGTTAGCATGAGGCTGCTGGCTCTGTAATAAAGCGTTTAATGGACACACAGCTTCTGCCTGTCTTCCCGGGGCTAAAGCGGATACCTCTTTAGTGTGGCGAAAACATATGCTAGTGGAATGTACATTGTTTTCATCTTCTCCAAGCTTCAATCACAAACGCGTCTACATTCTTGTTTTTTTGGGGGTTTTTTTTTGCAGCCTGTGAACATACAATAGATAACACTGAATGTATCTACAGAAAGAATTAGCAAATGTTATCGTCAAGACTAACTGAAGCAGGAATGTTTGCCTTCTCTTAGCCACATTATATTTGTAAAAGTATAAACAATGCATAGGCAAACAATCATAATCATAATAAAAGTATATGTATACAATGAATAAAAACTCACTCAAGGCTGTTTGCACACTCTCAGAAATAGAGCAACATTAGGAGATCATTTTTATAGTCTAAAACATTGTAATTTTGGATAATTATTGGACGTTTAAGATGCATATTTGAACCACTGGATGGTAAAAAGGGTACAATAATGAAAAGAATGTAAATACACTATTAAGTTTTAAAAGATACAAACAAACCTTTAAAAAGTACCTCAAGGTTTCAGATTTGAAGCACAGAGGTTACAATAATATTGCCTAATGGATCATAATCATGTTAATACAAGGGTCCATATTTGTGACCCATTTTGGGCCACAGAGGGGACTTCGGAGGGTACTGCCCCAGTGACAAGCGATTGTGCCCCTTGGGGAACAATAGTGCACTTTCTTTTCTGAGAGTGTAGTCATGAGAAATATCTTCCCTTCTTACACCTCATTAAGTACAATTTGACAATGTTCATATCTCACCATAACATTAAGTAAATGGTGGTATTGTGCCAGAGCGGCAAGCTGTCTCTCTTCATATCAAAGAGTTCTGGGGTTCGACTCCCGGTCCAGCTGGGTCTTTCTGTGTCCACTGTGCATGTTTCTCCTTGTGTCTGGGTGGTTTTCCTGCAGGCACTCAGCTTTCCCCCATTAACAAAAAACTTGTACAATGTAGCACAATGTAGGTCAAATCCTCCAGCAAAGATCCTGACCAAGCACCTGGCTCAAGATCTGGAGTTGAATATCCTGAGGGGTGCAGACAGGGTGCCCTAACAACACACATTTCAATACATAGTTTACAATAACCAATGTAATTACAAACACATTTAGATCATAGTCATGGAGTTACGTACATAGAAATCACCATCTACTTTCCCCATCAACAAAAAAACATCCACAGTCCTCCAGCTACAGTAGTCCAGACCAAACTGAGCCCACAATCCCGAGATGAATCCCTGTGCCCCAGACAGATTGCCCCAGCGGCACTGAAGGATGGGTCAAACGCAGACGTTTAGGCTGTGCTTGTAACTCAGCGTAAACCAAGTCTTCATCACAGCACAAACTACGTCCACATCACAGACCAAACCAAGTCTACATCTGCACTAAAGCGTAGAAGTGAACGCAGCTTTAGCTATAACCGCACCATAACTCCACTCAAGGACATTCATTCGTCGTGTGTTGCTTATTTCCTGCTCTCCTTTTGGGTTTTATTTTCAAAAATTGGTGTCTGGACTGTTTTGATGAGCCGGGACATCACTTTTACACATGCATACAGGACAAAGAGAAAAGAGCAGAGGCAGGGCGGGAGGGAGTGAGGGAAAAGAAACTATTCAGAAAAATGCAGACGCTTCAAATCTGGAAGCATGACAAAAATGTGTCCGGACTAATGATGTCAACTGGTGTTCTCAGCGCTTCTCACAATCTGCTTGTGTGCCAATACATGTGTGCACAACGCTTTGATTTGAGCACTCCGGGCATTTCCTATTGAGCAGGCTGACAATGTGGTCATCTTGGAAGATCTGGAGATACGAGACGTCCCTCACTTCCACACACACACACGCACACAGTGAAATGTTTACACTAAAACATTGGCAAAGAGGGTTTCCAGGATTTTACTGTTATTTTACGACAGCATAAATTAATTATATCCAATGACGTCAGTGGATGTGTCCAAACGTCCATACTATTCTCTGCATAGGGAAGTGTTTTTAGAGCGTTTAGAGAGTTGTGTAGTACTGTCCTGCACTTAAAATATTCTAGTGCATCGTGAAAAGTATAGGGCAAATCAATGGTCACAAGAGTGGCCAATATAGACCAGGATGCAGCGCAAGAGTCCAACTTTAGCTGGACACTACGCGACTGAATGTAAGATAATTAATGTGATTACGAATAAACATTTTTTTTAATCGCTAAAATGTAAAGTTACTCACATTCGCTTACCTTCGTTTGAGCTGTAAAAGATCAGAAGTTTCTCATCTTAGGCAAAAAGATGAATAATCTAGTGTGGTTTTAATATTTAACGTCACGTGACTAAAACGTATGTGTTTAGTATTAGTCCATAACAGGGGTGGGGATTGAAATGCTTCAGGATTGTGTTACCCACAGAGTAATCCTGCGAAAATTATTTAATACATTGTTTTTTGCACTGTAACTGACAAAACTGTCCAAGAGATCATCACCAGTCTGAGTTCTTCTACATGCTGCCTCGATGTGTTACCCACCAGATTTCCAAAGTCTGAACAAAGACTTAGTTCATAATCAACAAATAGTTTATTAAGAATGAGTCAGGCTTAGTAACTAACAAATATTCTAACCCTAATTTCTAACCCTAACCCTAACCTTAACCTTAATTAAGTAGTTACTAATCCTGAATCATGTTTAATAAACTATATATTTATTATTAATTAAGTCTTTGTTGATGCTTTATTGAGGCAAAATAAGATGTAGTTATTATAAAGTGGTACCGAATAATCTAGTAGGGTTTTAATATTTAACGTCATGTGACTAAAACATGTGTGTTTAGTATTAGTCCATAACGGGTTGGGATTGGAATGCTTCAAGATTGTGTTACCCACAGAGTAATCCTGCGAAAATTATTTAATACATTGTTTTTGCACTTATGTTGTCTTATAATGCCACATTCTATCGGTAATACAGAAAATGTACCAAAGAAAAGCAGTTTAGTAGGCTTGCTTTTTCTTAATTTTTTAAACAAGTGAAACAACTTAATTGTTAATGTTACAAAAAAAGTTCAATAAAAGAAAAAAAGACAACTATGAAAATCTCGTCTTGTGCACCTAATCTTGTGACCTGTCACATATCATGAATATTCAGTCTTGTTACACCTCTAGTCCATAATAATGTCAAAGAGAAGGATGATGTCCACAGTCCTGACTATTCTGGACTTTCCCTTCCACACGGTCCATAAAGTGCTGGTCAGCTGCAAGAGCTCACTCAGCAGCAGAGACACTGGAAGTAATTCCTTCTGTCGCCATCAAACTGCTCAACTCTGTGCTGTAAAAGCCTCTTGTGAAGTTATTGTGCAATATTCTGTTCACGTCTACAATTATAAATGATCATGTAAATATGTTGTGAGGGCATATTTTTCATTTAAGCTAAAATGTTCTGTACATTTTTATTTATTCTCTTAATCTAGTCTTATGTTTTTGGTGGTTCTTTTTCCTTCTGCTGGTCAGTTGCATGTCTGTTACAAAAAAAAAACTCTGATGCTGATCTGATCCTGATAAATATGTGCAGGTCAGACGGTCTTGATCGTTACGTATTACAGTAATCCACTTTTATCGGAGTTCAGATAACTTTTTTTTTTCCACCCAGAATTCTGAAATTCAACAAAGTGAATGAGGGGTTCAGGGTAGACATTCAAAAAACAGTTTCTCCTAACTTGTTCACAGCTTATTTTACAGTAAATAAAATAATCATAGATGCCAGTTTTTCATCTAAACTTTGTTAGTTTATTTAAAGTTATGATATTGCGCTGTATTGTTTGGAAGAACGAGCAGGAACATGGTTTCCAGCGCATCAAGAAATTCAAGAAAACCCTAAATGTACAAATCCAAAATAAAACTTGTTACATTTCAGACGGCATTTGTTTTTTCTGCATTATCCATTCAATGTTGGTGTTGGATTAACATGAAAAATGCAACCGTTCAAGTGAAACGTTCAGGGGATTCACAGTTAACTTTGGTCAGCCACACAACTCCTTTATTTAAACAGCGCGAGAACATAAACACAACACCGACCATATCTATCAACCGGTGCCAAAATCTTGGAAGACATCTCGCATGAATCCGCCCCCTCCGCTGCGAGCATGGCGGCCAGATGCGAACAATAACTGTCCGTCGTCTGCGCCGGACTAACTGGGTGCTGAGGAGCGGGAGAGTGGAAGTCGGGCCCGGAGCTGTGGACCGGGTCACCCAGAGTTCACAGCCTGCTGGGGGATGAGTGATGGCTCCGGAGTGGGGGCTCTGTAGCGGGCCCTTGTTCTTTTCTGTGCTGCTGTCGGCCCTCACAGCGGTTGACTGAGCCTTGATGGATTGGCAGCCAGTGAAAGGAAACGTAACCCCGCTCCTCCCGCACCGCCACCAGAGCCGCCGACACCGATCCCCCTCCTCGTGTCCGCGCCTCCTCCTCGTCGTCCGCCATTGTCCCCCGGTTGACTGCGGAGATTCGGATTGGGGAGCGGAGTGGATGGGTTGGCTGTAAAATGATCTACTGAAGGACATCGTGTGATTTGTAGACATATAGCTTTGATTTTGATTGACGTGGAGGTAGATTTAGCGTCAGATTGTTTCGTTTTCTCGGTGGGATCAGCTTGCGGATGCCGGGGTTATTTGTCAAACAGCGGAGCGCAACAGTCCCGCCCGCTTCGAACTTGCGTGGTTTAGGAAGTAAATTTGTCCTTAATTTTTGCAGTAGGGTTTTAGAAAAAATTTAAATCTAAAATTAAAAGTTAAAAGGCACGACAGAGGCTAAGCAGCTATGTGGTAACTAATGTTCATAGCGTGGTTGTTTTCAGTCCAAAAAACACATGTTTAACTTCAGCAAAATGTTTTAATAACTAAGCAGTTCACAAAGTTTGAGAAAGGCTTTGTGCTCATATGTAAAATTTACTTCCGGAACCAAACGGTGGGAGGTCACTGTTGAGCTCCATCACCCTAACTATTCAGGTTACATTATTGGAATAAAAAAAAAAAAAAAAAGTGAGAATTTAGAAAGAAAATTAAGTAAATTTGACATACACTCCAAAAAAGCAAACCTAAATGAAAAGTTTTCACTATAGTTTGGCATGGTGTCAATAATTGTGAATAATTATTAAGTAGCACTGTTTCTTGTCATATTTATTATAATACTAATATTTTATCTTGTAACATTCCTAGTTCAATACAACTACAGTGAAACAATCGCAAGGTGATTTGGTAAATTTGAAGCTGGATGCTCTGTCGCAGTGTTTTTTGACCTTTTTGGAAGCTACCACAGCACACAACCTCCTAAACCATGACCAAATCAGACCTTTTATTACGAAAATGTTGGCGAATAATGTCTGTGCCACTATAAGGTTTGTTTAAAGTTGGCAATAGTGATTGTTGCACTTTCTTTTTTGGTATGGAAGTATTTTCAGGACACTCCAAAATGTTAAATTGTCCAATGAATCCAAAGAGGCCTATTTTTTAAGGCTCAACTGGCAGTAGCTCAAGGCACACAATGATTGAAAATTGCCCAGTGGCACGATGACAGTATGCTCAAGTTTATTTGCCGCTTCTTTGGATGAAGGCATTATGACACTGTAGATTTTGTCATCTTAAACCCAATCAAGGTATTGTTTCTGTTTAAGTAAATCAATTTAAATCATTGTTTTAGTAGAACCTCAGTTTGTGGTGTTTTAGCTTAACAGGTTTTCATGATTTTCTAATTTTAACTTTATTTGGTGTATTAATACCAGTTGCACAAATACATTTTAGTTTTACACCAATCAAGCAGCTATTTGTGGAGAAAAGTTGAAAAATATGTTGAAAATAACAGGAAGTAAACACACTGATGACATCACACTGGGGAGACAAAGGTTATGCATAATTTACACAAAATAAACAACTTTTTTTGATCCTTAAACCATTGATTCAACAAAATAAATTCTTTCACAGATATTTTTATTTGTAAAATAAAAAAATCTGTAACATTAAATGAGTTTTGGCCCCGTGTACAGGATGGTTGCTATGGTAATTTCCTAGCGTGATGTCATCATTTACAACCAGGAAGTCAAACTAAAAACGAAAAAATTGCTAAACTGTGATAAAATGTGTAAAGTACTTTAACAAAATTTGAAATATATTTATCTTAACTGCATTTTTGTCAAATGAGTCGTCCAACCTGTCAGGGGCACTTAAAAACAAGCAGAGTAAAACCGACCTAAGGAAAGGGAGGAGTCAGCGTTGGGTTGAAGTGCTGGACATCGACTGGCCCGGGTCAAATGAAGAGGACGCCCCGGGCAGCTTGTTTTCTGCAGGGGAAGTGTTGTACCTGGATGCACTAAAAAGGAGCCGGATCAGCGGGACCCAGCCGGCAGAGTACACATCAAAGGCCGCTGCTGTCCCGCTTGGAGCCCCCTCAGGCTGGAGCAGGCTCAACAGAGGAGGGCTGGAGGGGAGGCAAAGGAAATATTACATGTGATCCGGATCATTTAGCTTTTGTGCAGTCGGATTTGTTTTCGGCATGAATTGCATAGTAAAAAAGAAACGTTTTGTTGTTTTAAGTTGCAACTTAATAAAAAAAGCTTAATAAAATCTCAAAAATGCATTGGAAATCAGACAACAAAAAACAAAGCAGTTGTTTGGTAAAGTCAAAAAGCCTTCATTACATATTGGCACAAGGATAAACCGAGGTGTGCATACAAATGTGGAACAGGGTTTATGCAGGTTTTAGCAACTCATATTTAATGCTTTTTAATGCGGCATTTCAAGATTTTTTATGTTATAATCAACTGCTGATTGTAACCATTCCATTGATATGATGAGAATATAATTAACTACTTTATAATTTTCAAAAATCTAATAAAACATGATATTTAAACCATGCAAACCTGGGATTCAGAATATATTTGAATGTTACATTTCAAAGTATGTAACACATCGTGGATACAACAGCTCTGGGAGACAAGCGCTGCAGTAATCATTTCTCTTTATATTCATTTATATGTATTGTTATGATGGATAAATCTTTTTGTCAAAAAGGTTTTTAGACTTAATGCCTGTAGGGACTGAATTTAATTCGTTTTAATGTATTTTAAGGCTTTGCTTTTGCCCAAATCCTTTAATGACTTTTAATGCTAATGCGAAAACCCTGTAGAAGGTGAGGTACATGGTCCAACTACCTCTCAATCGGAACAGAGTCTTGTGACATAAAGACTTTCCACATATCTTTTAAACACGATAAAAGCATACATTTCGCAAATTACAACAGAATATATTTACAAACCTTAAAGAGCTTACAAAGTTTAGGCAGTAAATGCTCGTGTAAATGTTTTATTTGATTGTTTTACTAAGATCCTCATTAGTTGCCCTTTTAATGTCCACTCATTTTCTTAGGGTCGTCTTACAGAATTACCATCGTAACATGCAATATAGAAAAGAGGTTAAAACTTTATAATAACTAAATGTATTCCTGGCTTATTAGTAAAGAATGAACAAACGTAATTCATAGTGAGCAAATAGTTTATTAAGAATCATTCAGGCTTAGTTACTACTTAACTCTAACCCTAATTGCTTACCCTAACCCTAACCTTAATTAAGTAGTTACTAAGAGTGAACCACACTACAAACAACAAACTATATGTCATTATAAATTAAGTCTTTGTTCATGTTTTGTTCAGGCTAATTAAGGTGCAGTTATTATAAAATGGTATCAAAATGAGCAATGCAATTACAATACCAAGACTCATATAAAGAAACATACTGTAAAATGGGTCAACTTTACATGTACATACACAATAACACAAGAAAATAACAATAAAGACAGAAAATGATTATTATAGTCAAAGTTTCTTACTTTGAAACAAGGCGTTAAATTTTAAAGTCATAAAATCACAACAGCAGCAAAAACACAAAAGTAGTTTGGAAATCTACTTCTTTATAACAAAACTTTTTCCTTCAAGTCACTGGGGCAAATACCTTGTGAAATGTTTATTTGCCATTAAAATAGATATGTTTTAATAACTTAATAATTGCAGAACAATAAAGGTGCTTCCCTGCTCCTATGAATAATTGATTATTTAATAACTGTTTTGTGTAATCGTGGATTGTATTAAAAATCTAATTTTAATCTGAAGACACCCAAGAGTTTGTATTAATAATAATTAGTTTGAAATGATCATGTAAGCAAATGCAGTTGTTTAGCCTGACTTTCCTGTACAGAGGCTTAGTTCAGTGCATTCTAAACTCAAGCGTAAAAAGTTTAAAGGAAATGTCAGGATCAATGTACTGAGAGAAGTGAGATTTATATCCATCAACGTAGGGAAAAAAAAGTTATACGCCGCATATCCTGTCCTTGATTTCACTGAAACAAAGACATTTACTTTAAACATTAACCGTATTTTCAGTGCCTGCAAATAGCTCTTTTTCAGCTGTACCAGTTAAAAACAACGTGATGATGGCGATGAATGAGCCGGCTGTTTAAGCGAACTAGTTTAACAAACCGTGTGTGTGTGAGTACCTAAGCATGGCCGAGGGGACAGGAAGAGGGTGTGTGTGTGTGTGTGTGTGTGTGTGTGTGTGGATGGGGGAAGTGTGGTGGGTAGCGAGGGAGATGATTATGCCCATCTGTGGAGGATGCCAGGTGTGCTCCCCCTCCTCCCCCTCACACACACACACTTTACGTTCACTGTCACACACACACGCACACACACACACACGCACACGCACACCATATCTGTTCACAGCCCATCAGCACTCTCCAGCTGGCACAGACGCAACAGCCATCTTCACCGCTGTGGCTGTGATGGAGGGCTGCTAGCATGTGCATATGTACATGTTTTGTTACTGTGAAATCAAGGCAGCCTACATGAAAGTTCACGCGTGTTGTGGTCTTGTGCGTTTGATTACAGTCTTTACACGTGTTTGGACAAAATGTTTGTTTTGCCTTTGGCGTCGTATTCATTCTCTACTGATCGCTGAAAGCTTTGTAGCCACCTTAACAGGGAATGGTGCAGTCGAATGAGGATGAAAAAAAGGAGAGAAAAAGAAGAGCACCACATCACTGCATCTAAGGTCATTGTAATTAAAAAAGAGAAAAAAAAGAAAAAACGAATATATTTTGTATATTACATGTCTGCATTTTGCCTAGTCTATGTCTCGTCTGATGAAGTGGCCCAGTAAGTTGTGTGTTGTCCGACTCTATCCCATTGTCTAGGAATATATAGCAATATTGATCTAAATCAGGGGTTCTGAACCTTTTCCACAATGAGGCCCAACTTTTTTCTGTAAAACTAAACTTATTCTACCATACTGACTGTGCGGCCCTCAAGGAGGTTCTCGCACATCTAAATGACTTAATTCTGCTGACTTCCAGGAAGAAAACTGCGGCACTGATTTCTCCCTGTCCCTTTACAGTGTCGCCACAAATGTCATCAGAGCAAACTGCCACACTGCCGGACCATGCTGATGGCCCCGTCTACGGATACATGGGCGGCCAGGTCTCATTTTATCCACTACAAGGCAGCAGGCTATAAAATAACAATAACAGTAATGACTTGAATTTCTATAGCACCATTTAGGATTTTCAAAGATGTTACTTGGAATTATGAATTCACTACTCGCAGTTTTGGAGCTAAATGCTTACCACTTCGCTACTGACTCACACACATTCAAGCAATGTGAGTGAAGTGTTTTATGGAGTTTAGAATACTTAAGGTCTGACCTGTATTTTCGTGTCGTACCTTGATTTAAACAGATTGTGATCTGCAGTCCGACTTTAGAACAGTTTGCCAGCTGTGAGAGAGCTGATATGCCCCTCATTCCGATTTACAGTCTGGTGGCATGTTTCTGGATCCAACGATGGTACCTCTTGCTCGCTGTGCCGATGACTTTAGCATTGTCTCAGTCCACTGTCGGTCCCACTGCTCAAAAATCGTTCAAATCAGCTGACCAGTCACATCACATCACAGCAACACCGCAGGACACTTCTGAGAAACGCAGCAGAGTGCAGCTGAAAATGTCAAGGTACAAAAGGAAAATACAGGTATGACTATATCCTAACGAATCCTAATCTTACTAAAACGTGAATACTTAATAAACGTAATCGGACTATCATCTTGCACAAGGAACAACAACCGTAAGCCACTGTCGCTGGAATGTTCTGTATCATTACCAAGTGAATGAGTTCGTCTGAGTGTCTGACCATTTGCAGATTATTCCCTTTTTCGGTGGTAAACTCATCAAAGATAGAAAAAAAATTTTTTTGTTCATGTCCACCTTAAGTAATCCCTCAAACGTGATCATCCTTTCTTCCCCGTGATCGTCTGCCACACTCACATCCCCAGCACCAAAGGCCCAAACTCAGTGAGGCCGCGGCTCGTAAAGCAGGCGGTGACGGCCTGATTGATCCCTCGGTGAAAATGGGCGATATTCCCCCAACATCGATATCAATAAACCCTCTTAGGCTGGAGGCTTCTCTGGGCCTGCCTTTGTTTCTCTTCCGAGGAGAGCTAAGAAAAATCTATAGACAATTGATGGTGTCTGGGAGAAAGGCTCTATTGGAGTATATCAAATCAACGTATCGGAGAAGGGAAAGTTTGCCCTGTGAATTAGGCTGTTTTTGCTTCAAGTTCACTGGCAGATTGAGAAGGATAGATGGAGGGCTGTTTTGGAGACATGGTCCGGGTCGGAAATGCACACAGGAGTTCTACAAGGGGATGTCTTTTTAGGGTCTGATGGATGAATACGGGGCTGTGGAAATTTACGCGCTTTGGCCCACTGCCTGCTGTGGTAGTACTGTTGGTGGAAAGTAGATGTAAGTTATGCTAAAGCTGTATACACAATTCCAAATGGATGCTTTATGAGGGTTTTGACATGCATGAGTTTATCCTAAGAAATGGCCAACAATGTATTCATATTCATTCGTATTGTACTAGGCGCAAGTTGTTATGTTGTCCTGCAAAATAATTCAAGTTTAACAATTCAATAGTTCAAGTTTAACAATGATCCTTGCAGCGAGAAGGTTCTAGATCATATTGTGCCTTTCTGTGTGGCATTTCCATAAGTCCATGTTAAACCTAAAATCTTAAATGTGGAAAAAGGTGCCCAGGCCCTGCACTGTGGTCGCCCCAACTGCATCTGAAGCTGGATCAAATGCAATGGACAATAAAGTATATGCCTTACCTTTTAAGTTTATGAAACTTTAACAAGGTGAATACTATATAGTGTAGCTAAATTTCCAATTAAAAAAAAGACAAACATGCATTCTTACTGTGAGTGGGCTTACCTAGCCACATATTTGCTAAAGCATTATTTCTATTTATTTTGATTGAATCACAGTAAAAAGTGATTGTTAAAGAGCTAAATTATAATAGTTTTCGGGCCCTGACTAGGACCAGTTTGTTCTCACACATTAGTCTGTGCTCAGGTCACTGCACTGGCTGCCAGAGGCTCAGAGAATAGACTTTGCTCAAGTTTCTCCAAAGCACCAAAGTACATCTCTGACATGTTAGTGCCATATGAACCATCTCACTCTCTGAGGACCTCAGGGACCGGCCTCCTGCTGGTGCCAGAGTCAAGACTAAACATGGACCGGCCTCCTGCTTGTGCCAGAGTCAGGACTAAACATGGACCGGCCTCCTGCTGGTGCCAGAGTCAGGACTAAACATGGACCGGCCTCCTGCTGGTGCTAGAGTCAGGACTAAACATGGACCGGCCTCCTGCTGGTGCCAGAGTCAGGACTAAACATGGACCGGCCTCCTGCTGGTGCCAGAGTCAGGACTAAACATGGACCGGCCTCCTGCTGGTGCCAGGGTCAGGACTAAACATGGACCGGCCTCCTGCTTGTGCCAGAGTCAGGACTAAACATGGACCGGCCTCCTGCTGGTGCCAGAGTCAGGACTAAACATGGACTGGCCTCCTGCTGGTGCTAGAGTCAGGACTAAACATGGACCGGCCTCCTGCTGGTGCCAGAGTCAGGACTAAACATGGACCGGCCTCCTGCTGGCGCCAGAGTCAGGACTAAACATGGGGAATCAGTGTCTCACTTTTATGCAGCTAAAAACTGCAAACAGTCTTCCTGCAGCTGTGAGACAGACCTCTACTCTGACAATATTTAAATCCAGGGTAAAAACTGTTCTGTGCATATGACTGGAGGAACTGCATCTGTACTATTCTCTTTTAATCAAACGCCCATCATTCTTATTCATGCTTTTATTTGTTTGTATTGCAATTTTAATGTACCTTTTTCCCCAATTCTGTTAAGCACTTTGATTTACTTTGTGTACGAATTGTGCTCTACATTAAACTTGCTTTGCCTATTGTACTTGTGTGCATATACAGCAGCCTGATTTACATCTCAAGTCCATCTAGCGCGTCTAAGAATATTTCAGTACAGTAGAGACTAGCTTTACTCACAAATCTTTGCAAGAAAAATGAACCATACATTAGCATTTGTTTTGAGGATGTAGCTACTATTTATCACGCTCTATTCATTGTTTTCTTGTTTGTTGAACTTGTTTTAAACCAACATACATTTCTTTTCATGTCTATCAAAGTGTGCCATGTTATTATAACTGCTTAGCGTTGCAGAACTAAAAATGATGAAAGCAAACAACTCCCGCATCTGCAGAAGCGGGCTGCTAACGGTTGCTCCGGTTAGCAGTGAACGGCTCTAACAAGCAGTAAAACAATGCAACATTTTAATTGATAATTATGTCCTGTTACATCCCTGCTGGTCAAAATAACAGGGTTTTCTCTCTCCTTTGCTTATTCTGTGTTATCTGCATCTCTTCTCCTTTGCCTAATTTCCAATGGGGGCTGAGTGCTTGAACAGGCCCAAAGCAGGCCAGCCTCTGGATAATTATTCGTTTCCAATCACTGTGACTGTCTAATTGCAGTCCTAGCTCCTAATTTATGCACGCCTTTGTTTTTTCTTTTTTCTTCTTCAAGGAACGCATTTCAAAAAACACATCAAACGCTTTCTGATATGTAAAGAATACAGCTGAGATGGTACAACGCGACTTAAAAATAAATTCCTGATTATTTTTATATGATAATAAGTCGAAAGAAAATGAGGAAATCAAAAGAGAAGTCATGTAATGATGTATGGGCTTAGATATGGTCGTTATTGTATTTTTTTTTCCCGTCCTTGCTTTGAATAAATTATCATATTTATAATCTTTTCAACGCCTTAAGCTGGAGCTATGTAGGACAGCTTGCTGACCATCATTCACCGGCTGTCCACATCTGTCATTGAAATCTGGCGCACGTTCGCTAACCGCCGTCGTTGTTTATGCAAATGCTGCTACGGCGATGAGGAACTATTAAAAGCGTTTTCACAGCGCAGCCCCATGCATCCTACATACGCTAGTTTGACACCGGCGCACAAGGGAACACCCGTATTTACTTTATGCATGAGGACAAGCAAAAAAACACACCCAATTCGGCTCGTGGACACGGGCGGTAATTGAATGTGACTGCCTCTGTATACCGTCCATAGCTGCGGGATTCTACCGGCTAATTGGAATATACAGCTTCCTAAACCGGTGGTGAACTCCGTGGAGGGACCGGTTGTCAGACAGCTCGGGCCCGGTGAGGGTTTTAGCTGTGTTAAGGTGGCATGGGACTTCTCCTGTAGAGCTAACATTGAAGATGAGGGCTCGAATGTGAGGCAAATTGGGAGCGCCGGCGCCGAATGACAAGACGTTAGCGCGGCTGTTTATACGTCGGCGGCAGGTGTGTGGTTGTGCCCATTTGAATGTTTATGGGGAGAAACAGTGGCGGTGCAGGCAGGCTCTCATTGCTGTCTATTACGGTTGATGTCAAAGACTGTCAGAGCGGAGGCTTTAGTCCAATTGCTTCAGAGGAGATGGTGTGCGTTTATGTGCTTTAGTTGTCATTGTGGTGAATATAGTATTTGGAGCGGCGAGATGGCTGTTTATTATTCGCCCCCAGTGTTTTCCGCATAACGTTTGACCTACAATGGAGAGGCAGAGTGAGGCAAAGTAACACACAGCTTTATACGAGATAGCCAGAACAGTTGTTCGCAAAGCATTTTAGGTTCACAAACTTTTTTTTTGTGAAAACTCGACTCACAGGTCGCCTGGGACTTTCTGTGTGTAGTTTGCATGTTTCTCCTGTGTCTGGGTGGGTGTATTCAAGGAACTCCGGTGTCCCCCCTCAAAACAAAACATGCAAATCCTCCAGCGAAGGTAGTCCTGAGAAAGCCAAGCTAGCCTTGTGGCATTAAAGAATGGGTCAAATGCAGAGGACAAATTTCCCTATGTGTACAATAAAGGCTAATCTAAACTAATTTGATTAAAACCCCTGACAGCAATGATGTGTTTAAAAAGGTGCGGACAAGCCAAAACACAGATTAACATTATATCATAACCAACTTAACTATGAGCAAAATAAAGTGCAAACATGTAAATTTGTAGAACTTGAAAAAACATAATTCTCAAGTTGCCTCATTTATTTTCAAATATCTGAATCTAAAAACTTGTGGTGATTGGTGGCACAAAACTGTTTTGGTGCTAAATAAATGGTCTAAGGTGGGGAAAACTAAAAAAAAAGTTAAGGTATGCTTTGGGATTCCAAAAGGAAAATGTGTCCACTGCATTTGACCCGCGCTTCAGTGCTGCTGTTGGGGCAACCTGTCAGGAGCAGTGAGCCCCATCTCCTGCTTGTTCAATACCACCATTTTACGTCTATATTTTAGATCAGTGGACTACCCGGAGGAAACCTTGCACTTCAGCACGTGTTTACCCAGGGCCCATTGCAGGATGGGACCAGCACAAAGTCTGTAGTGTGGGCCCACACAGATGGTTTGAACCCAGAGCCCTGGATTTGGTGCTATACTCATTTTATAACTATTTTGCTATGAGAAAAGTGTGCTATTGTCATGGTTTGTACTTGCTTTATTTTACTGCAAACATTTTAAGCACCACATTGAAAGTATTGAAAACTTAAATGATATATTATGTTATTTGGGATGGGATTCTGGGTATAGAATAGGGATGGGACAATAAACAATAATATTGTTTATCGTGATAAAAAGGGAAGACAATAACCATTTGTGCTACATTTTGTATAATCGTGATAATCGCCAACAAAGATAATCGCCATTTTGTCACCAGATTGCGCAGAAAAAAATCAACGTACCCTTTATGTTCTCCTCTAGATCGTTTTTGTTTTCACTTATAATAAAGTATGAATATGTCAGATGTTATTTATAATGAGAAAGTAATGTCTTTATACGTCACGTTTTCAAACTGTCAGCAATTTTAATAACTATCGTGATATTATCGTTAATCGCATTTATTTTGGCCATGATAATCGTGACATAAAATCTCAATATCGTCCCATGCCTAATATAGAAGTACCACTTTATCCATACAGAACGAGTACAAATGTGGGTTCTATACTCGTATGCAAATATCTATACTGATTTGTACATTTTAAGGGTAGGCATCAAATTGTTTGGGCAATTTCGTCTTTTTTTTGTGTAAAGACACCTTCACCAGCAGCATTTTGGACTGATCTATCTATGTCAGATGTTTGGTTTGCCATCTAGAGCCTATTTTAAACCTTTTTTAAAACACATACATGTATATTTTTTGAAATGCCACTACTGGTATCGGAATATTTGGGGCATCGTCCGTTCTTATTTCATGGTAAGATGCATTTTTAATCTAAACTGCTATGATACCTCCTGTAATATGGTCAAGAACGGCAAGAACTGTGCGAGGATTTATTGCATTTTTCCCCCCAAACAAGTCATTTTATTTTGATGTCCGCCCCAAAAGAGCTACCAAATTCAATGCTTGTGTACCTTTACCCTGTTCAATGATTGTGTTTCCATCTTGATGAAACACAATCTACCAAAATACCTTCTTTTCATCTCCGCTGCCATTGTAAAACCTGAAATGTTCATTGATTGTTTTGGTGCATTCTTTGCCAGAAGCTCCCAGCCCTGCATCCATACCCCACGTAAATAATGAAACACATAATTATCATATCATAATTGCAGTAAAGATGGCTTTGACAGAAATCATTTCCCGTATCTAATATAGCACTAATCCAATCTGTTCCCCCCTCGCTGACACGACCTCTGCTGATTGAGTTCTGGTCATTTGATTGTGCATTTCTCCTGTGTATTGTATATGTTTCGGTTTGTATTGTCTGTCTTATTTTAACGTTTTCTTTTTTTTTTCCTTCAGTTTTTTTTACGCCGCATGTCCTTCCTTCGTTCATCCTCATTCCACACTGTCCTGCTCTGTTTAAAGGCGCTGTACTACTCTGTTTTTAGTGTTTTTAAACGTGAAAAAAAAAGAAATTGTTCATGTATTCAATTTTTTGCATGTAATAAAGTAAAATCTGTGTTGCCCCAGTGCAGATATATTGTAAAAGCATCTATTCTGGTGAAAATTAGACCACAGTACCTTCTCTGCATCTGTTTATAGAGGATTTTATTCTACAAGAAGCATGGAGTTTACAAAAGTTAGCTGCATCGTGACGGCAAAACTCGCTTTGGGCTCAGAAACTTGTGAAAAGTGTTTATTAACTCATCGCAGTGAATATTTAGGATGCTGGGTCTGCAGAGCGATACATGTGACAGATGTAAAGACTTTAAAATGAACTTGTTCTATTTTTAACCACTCAAAACAGTAAAAACCAGGTACAGCACCTTTAATAAGTCAATGGGTCCAAAAATCCTTAAACAAAAGAACATATGTCTTGCTAGCAATTACTAAATTAATTTAAACCGCTTCACTCTCTCCTCCTTTCTACACATAAGCATTTTAAGAAACAAAAACAAAAAGTCGTGAAATACCCATAAAAATTTTTCAAAACGCATGAAATTTTTTTTTATATTTACCTGTAAAGTTTGTCTGTCAACCAAAGTAAAATGTATATATATATATATATATCTTTTTTTTCTTTTGCTGACTCTTATCCCGCTAGCTCTGGTAAGTTTGTTCTCCTTTGTACTGCAATCTAATTATTATGTTTTTTTTTTCTACTGTAAAAGTTTGCTTCTTTAGATAATGCTTCACCTCGTACTTGGTACTAGAGTGGATGGCATAAACCAGCCTCCATGTGTGGCAGGTTACAGCGTCATGAGTTCAATTTTCGCTCCAACAATTTGCTGAATGTCCTTCTTTCTCATCCTCATTTCACGCTGCACTGTTCTGTCTAATAAAGCATACGGTACAGAATACCAAAAACCTTAAAGAAAAAAGAAAATGCATCATCGCTTTTCTTTTATTCCTTGTAGTTTTGATACTCTTGTCCAATACAGTGAACACTATCGGTTTAACCTTGCCTCTATTGTTTCACACTTTGATGGATTGACACCTCATTGGCTGTCGCGGCACTGCCTGGTCTCGTCACATGACCCTCCAGATGGCCGCAGAATTGACAGACAACCCTCAGCCTGCGTTTGTCATTATGCATATTAGCCTTTTCCCCGAATATCAATGGAATTTCCCTTTACATC
Source organism: Rhinogobius similis (assembly GCA_019453435.1). Lineage (NCBI taxonomy): Eukaryota > Metazoa > Chordata > Actinopteri > Gobiiformes > Gobiidae > Rhinogobius > Rhinogobius similis. The sequence goes on along the minus strand of CM033621.1, from coordinate 9,751,009 downwards.
CACACGCCCAGTAGTGCAAAAAAAGCTGCATTCACACTCTTGGTTCGGTCTTGGATTGGCCCCGGTTCAGTTCTGGTGTAGACTGGTTTGGTCCTGTTCAAGTCCTGGTTTAATCCCATTGAATATGTTGACATTTGTGAGATGGATTATATTACATGGTTTAATTATTATCTGCTGTAAGTATAAAGCTAATACAGGTCAAGCAAATCATAGCATTCTGGATTTAGCAGTGCGTGGCAAAAATGCACGAGAGTCATCGGTGAGCTCAAAAACCAACCAAACCAAAATGTGAAAAAGCTGCTAAGGCTTTTATATAACAAATATAAAAGCCTGCAACTCACAACTCGCTAAATATTCAGTTTGTACCCGATATATAAAAGAAGAAAATCCAGTAAACAGTTGCAGAAAACCAGATAAACAACAGTAACACTGCAGCTATGGTCATATTTATCATGATACAGGCTTTGTGATCACACACACTTGAACTGATTACCTTTCTGTCCTTAATATGGTGTTCCTGGGGTGGTTTGTTGAAGAAATTAGTTGTTGTGGAGCAAGTTGAAGTGTCCTAAATCTCCAAATGTCGTTAGCAAACAACTTAACTAAGCTCTGCACAGTGGAAGCAACAATGGAGTAACTACTTTCAGTTTCCATTTTGCGGTATAGATTTAATTAGAGCAAATAACCCCAGCTCAAATAGCAACAGCCCATGGACAAAAATGAGGGCAAAGGAACCAAAGAAACACATTTTATCAGTTGTGCTGCCTATAATTGTACAAGTAATGACTACACAATGAGGAGCACTGCATTACGCTATCTTAACGCACCAACAAGGAGTTTAGAACCCCAAGACGTGCAGCAGAGAGGTGTTACTCAGCGGAGTACGCTAAAACTGTGTAACACAGTGCTCCAAGTTGTTAAGGCGAGACACTACAGGCAAAACTTTTTTTTTTATTTTTTGGTCAGTTTGCTCTCTCAACACATAGGCTTTCATGTGGAAACAACAAACTTGTCCAGACTGCTCCTAAAAATATTTTATTGTTTCATGTAATCCACTGCATCCATAGAAATCCATGGGACATTGTAACTTCGGGCCATTTTCTTAAAATGCATCTTTATCCCCTCGGGACATAAGGATCACCACTTAAAGTAGCTCCCACACACCAAACTTTACAATATTGGACTCAACAAGATTTTGATGAAACGTACAGAAGGATTTTTTGATTGAATTGAATTCTAAAATGGATTTATTGAAGTTTTAAGTCAAAAAAATGAGGCGAAATTTGAATTTTCAGTCCAATCTAGTTTACTTAAAAACTAGATAGGATATCCAGAATCCCCTGTTAATTTTTTGTAACTAAAATGTGTACAAAATGATAAAAGAAATTTAAACCAAGTTCTGTCCATTTTTCAGTTTATATGTCCCAAATATGTGTATTTTTGGCTGTTTTTTTCACATAAAATGCTTTATTTCTACATGAAAACATGACATAATGAAAAACGTACATACATACTATTTTTTTCTTACATTTATGTTACTAAACTACAGGAGAAGTTTCTAATTAATATCTTTAAATTTAAGATGTTTTCCTGATTCACCTGCAGTGTCTCACCTTAAATTCGTCTATTCACCTCATTCCAGAAGTTTCCATCTTTTTTCCATTGTGTTTACAAGGGGCAGGCGAGCTCAACAGAAAATAAGTTGTACGTGGACTACAAAGCCGTTTTCAGACTGCCCACGAAATCGATGCATTGCTGACTTGTTGTTGCACGTGCACATTAAACATTTTACACAAATCAATCAACTTTATTTTGTTCGCCATTTGCGTGAACGTGGTTCTCATCAAACCGGAAGTGTCTTTACTACAGGAGTGTGGATCTGTGGCAAAAAGAGGCAAAAGTGGGCAGGGCGGAATAAGATCAATACCCTGGTCCCACAGTTTTAGCGGAAACTAGCCCCTTAACAGCAGCTCCTTTTTTTACAACCTGTGTATAGAAAATAACGCATGCCAGTTTGCAGTAGAATTCTCACTGACCACAGTATAATATATATCAGGGGTGTCCAAACTTTTTACATCGAGGGCCACATATTGAAATATAGACCAAGAGGAGGGCCACAAATCAATTGTGAAATGTTCAAAAAAGTTGCATTTCTTTGATGTTTTACGTGCCTCACACCTAAATTCAATCTCAGTGCCTTAATATCAGGTCCGTCCCACACCAAAATGTTTGTTATTTAGGTTATAAGTGTAGAAAAATTGAAATTTGCCATAAAAAGTACTACTCGGGACAATGTGGGCCAATTCACCAGGAAGCCCGTGGGCCAGGAAAAATTGCTCCGAGGGCCGCATTTGGCCCCCGGGCCATAATTTGGACATGCCTGATATATATGAACTATAACATCAGAATGTCGAGGAGTATTTTTCAATTAAAAGAATGTCAGTGCATAACCTCTACTCTGAAAAAACTGTACATCTGCCATATGAATAAAAAAATATATATTTGTGATAAGGTGATGTAAGAACTGAGTAAAAAAGGCAAAATGGAGAGTTAAGATTGGCCTGGGGGATAGGTCGCTAACAATGAGTGATTACTTTGCTAACAAGGCTGGCGGCTGCAGGGGATGCGTGTAATGCGATTGGTGCTGGACACTATTTGTCTTGACCAATAGACAAGTGACCGGGCCGTGCCTCCTCCTCACAGGTTACCCAGAGTTCAACGGCCCATAAGAAGTGCACTGTTAACAGCAAAGCGTAGCAAAGAAATAGCAGGAAATGCGTATGACATCATGAGGTCATAAATACTGAAGAAGCAACAAGCTACAAAGACACGAGACTGATAGATGGCTGCTTATATTACTTACGCAGACAGGCTTTGGAGTCCTTGGAGTCATTCGCGGCAGACAATTGTGCAGTTGTTATGGAAGGAAGAAAGATTATACAATGTTAGATAAATCAATAGCATTTCAGATAGTTTGATTACATTATTTACTTAACGGGGTAATGCTGTGATTAAAAGTTGATGTTTTTTGTTCTGAATAGGTTTTTCTTTGATGAAAATTTCAGATAGAAATTGCTCAAGTGCCAGAGGATGAAACAGATGGATTAAAACACGGATAAATGACAGTACTGCATTTTAGTAATTCTACTGCAAGCCTTTAGTTCAGGCCTATTCAACTTACAGCAAATCTTCCAAATATTAAATAAAAACGTTGTATTATAAATATATATAATACATCTCGACATCGTTTACTGTGCTTGAGACCCAGTTGGTTGTCCAGTCCTAGCTTAATTCTGATTTAGTACTGGATTGGCAATTTTGCTGAACAATTTTGGTAAATCCTTTAGCATCTTAATTTCCTCAAAAATCGAATTAGGCACATTGTTATATTATCGTTATTGAAACAGATCTAGTGGATAGTTTGTGTGACCTCAAAGTGTGTCAAACGTGGTGGCACATTATACACCTACAGTATGATGTCAGAGAGGTCACAGCCTTCCAAAAAATCTGTCCCTCAGGTAAATTAAGTTTAATGGTTAATGGTTATTGAATTAAAATAATTAATATTGCGCCAATTCTTAAAAGGACCCATATTCTGCTACAGTGACTTTTTTGATCTTTTAACCATGTTCTTACAACGTTCCGTCATCAAAAACAGTTGCATTTAGTTTCATTCACGCAGTTTTGAGGAATGTTCATTAAAAAATCCCCCCCCTCCTCCAAGCATCAAAAACACATCCTGTTGAACTTCCTGGTTATGGAACGTATTTTTAGATTTAATACTTCACTTATCAGCAAATCAACAAAACAGACCCGCACCGTACGGCTAACTTCACTAAATTGTGTGAGCGATAAGGCGCCATCTACTGGCTGGATGTTAGCCTGTAAGTGTCTTTTCACACAGGCTGATAAAAGCTGTCATTTAATCAATAATACACTTTTTTTTTGTTTCAAAACATGAGATGGCAAATTCAAGGTACTTAAGAGCATGTTGAAAGGCTAATAACAACATGAAAAATGCATAATATCTTTATTTTAAAGGTGTACTGCAGAACCTCTCTCTTGTCTACTACGAGATGTTAATGCATTTGACTTGAATATTTCTATAGACTTGCTTAGTTATTGTCTCTTTGAGCAAGGATTGCCGTCCTTTCGTCTTTGAAAACCCCAACAATCAAAATGTTTTGTTTTTTAATCAGGCCGCTCAATTTAAGATCTCTTTTTGTTGATCACAAAACTTAACACAGAAAAGTACATAAATAGTAATGGTAAATAGTCATCAACGCTTTTCTACCCTCAAGGCACTCAAAGCCAGAAACCACTCACCCATTCACTCACCCATTCACACACCAGTGTACTCAGACATTGGGGTGAGGCAGTTTGAGTGTCTTACCCAAGGATACAACAGCAGTATTCATCTGAGGGAGCAGGAATCGCACCGCCATCCTGTGAGTCGGTGGATCTGACCGCTCAACCAAGGATGTTTATGTCTAGAGCGGGATTTGAACCGGTGACCTTCGGATTAGAAGACAACCCCTCTGCAAGTATGTATGTAAGATTTTTGTACGTACACTAGCATTATAAACCCCAGACCTGCAGAGAGGTGACCCCGCTTACACTGAGAATGCATGTTTTTCGAGACATATTTGATAAATTGATCAACTTAATTGAGATTGAGTGATTTGTTAAATGCCATACTGTGGAAAATACCATGCAACGCAAATTATCTCCACCAGAAAAGATCCATGGTGCCTTTAAATCAACTGTTTTGTGGATTGCTTGGTCGTTCTACCTGTAGAAGACTCGCAAGCACAGACACAAGTTTTGTAGTTAGCCAAACGACAAACTTGCTACGTCTTATTTCTTTATTCTCAACAGAGTGACCAAACCAGAAAAAACAAGCATGTGATCTACTGAACTTCCACTTCCGAAACTGCTCACACATCATTCTTACGTCTACGTCGCGTTAGTCCGGTGTTGGTAAATGCAGATAAGTTGCCTCGACGAAAAAAGAAAGACTCACAATGTCGAGGTGTGCTGAATAACGAGCCCTGTTCCTCCCAGAACAATCAGAGTCCCACATTGCTCTCTGTTCCGGCCTGATGTATTGAGAGAGCTGGGGGAGACGCCGTAATAAGACCATTTGGGCCTCTCATTGCGAGCATTAGCAGCAAATATCTTCTACAGGCCTAAAGACAGCCAGCGGGGCCAGAGGAGCAGACCGGAGAGCTGTTTGGATAAGGGAAGTTGGAAAGGAGATGGAAGTTTAAGTCGGATGGTTGAACTGCTTGGCCTGTACTATTGTCCATTTTATATGTCGTTTATCTATTATCTATTATATTGTACGTTTCCAAGGCGAAATCAAGTGCGTTAAATGCGAGAGTAAACACTTATTTCACAGTTTCTAGATATTTTTTTCAAATTGAATACGTATTCGCTGCATTTAAAAAGTGCATTTGCAAAGAGATGATGGCTAAATGGTCTTTTATTAACATGTTTTCAAGGGAGTAGACTTGATTTGGTCTCCTTTGCAGCTACTAACGTTTTTTTCAGCACTACAATTAATCAAATTGACACTCCTAATAACTCTCAGCACCCCTTCCCGGGCCATATTAGGACCCCTGGAGGGACCTACTTTGGGCACCCCTGATCCAAATAAACCATGTGACAACTACAACACAGTCTAATCCAATTTGTATTCAACAGGTCTTTCATGCATGATGGGAAATGTTTCTTAGTTGGAAAAAATAAATATGTTTGTATGTCAAAATGTTAATTAAAATAGTCAAAGCTAGGCTCATTTGTGTACGCATGGCAAAACTGTTAAACATGTACATCTGTCAATTTGTATCATAAACAAATGCATGCTGTATATCTGTTATATTATTTTGTTTTATTCTTACTCTTTTATTTTATTTTTTTTTGTTTTTAGGCAACACCAGTCTCTTAGAATTGTAATAGCCTCAAAGCAGAGAAAAAAAAAAAGTGCGCTTATCTAATTAAAAAGAAAGTAGATTGATAACTCAAATTAAAGTGACTCAATTGGAAGAATTTTAATGACATTACTCTAAAAATAAAACAATCCGTCCACTGGAAATCTACACGTCTCAGGAAATACAGCTACGCCATTTAAAATGCTAATCATCTCAAATGTAATTAAACATATTTAATACCTCGGCTATTTTCCATATTTATAAGAAATATATTGGAGCAGGAAACCCTGTCGTGCTTACACCATTACTATGGGCGTGTGTTGATGCAAATGAGGGGCAACTTGCTTTGTACTCAGGTGTGTCTCATAATACAAAACCTGTCACAGAACTCAGGGAGAGGGGGAAAAACGACAGTGATATGCAAGATTTGCTGCGAAAAAGCCAAATTGAAAATCCAAAGAAAAACACACCACGCCATTCTATTTACAGACCAATCAAACCCAATGCATTTGAATATGTTTCGGAAACATGGGGCGCACTTGACTCGCGTGACAAGTGATAGGCCTTTATTGGGGGCTATTTTAGGTGTCAGAGCAGATAATTCAGGCGCACCTTCAAAAATCAGAAAACATATTTAAATACACGCTGCAGGCTGGCCGGGCGCGGGGCAATCAGCATCTCAAAGCCTGCTAGATTGCACGGGAAAACGGCAAAGAGGGTGAGACGATGTGGAGATGCTGAAGAGGGGAATGAATGAAAGACGTCTGTCAATGTGCTAAAGCGTCTTGTGCGTGCTTTAGTGTGCCTCGCTGTTTTCCTTTGAAACTGGATTTCTAATATTCCTCCAAAAAGCCATAATATTAGATTCAAAACAAAACAAACAAAAACAGAACATGTAAACAAATAAGCAAAGAAAGTAAAATCGCAGTAATAATGTGCTAAAAGTGTCGCTAAGTGTATTTCATAATACTTTGGATGCTCCCATTTCTCACGTTTATTCTATGTCTTCGCGCTTCTCAACTTTGTAGTTAGCACGTATTGTTTTAAGCCTGATTGAAATAGCTTATTTCTGTCCTTGCATCCTATTTGGGCATCCGTAGCATTTTGTATGCTGTGACATTAGCACTTAAAGTGCCTATGACAGGTTGAATTACTCATTGGACTAAAATGCAGTTAAGATAAATATATTTCAGTTTCTACTAAAATCTTTACACATTTTACCGCAGTTTAGGGATTCTTTTAGGTTTTTAATTGTACTTCCTGGTTGTAAAGTGTGATATCACGCTAGGAAATTACCATAGCAACCACACTGTACACTGGCCAATGTCACAGATTTTTTCATTTAACAAAGAGAAACACATGTGAACACCTTTATTTTGTTGAATCAGTGTTTAAAATGTCAAAAAAGTAGTTTCTATTGTGTAAATTATGTGTAACCTTTTCTCCACAAATAGTGACCGGATTGGTGTAAAACTACAATTTATATTTACAAGAGGTATTAATACACTGAATAAAGTCACAATTAGAAAATCCTAAAAACCTGTCATACGCACTTTAAGATGAGACACTGCAGGTGAATAGGAAAAAATCTTAAATTTAAAGATATCCATTTGAGACTTCTCCTGTAGTTTACTCAAATTAAATGGAAGAAAAAAATGTGTGACAAGTTTTTCCATTATATTGTCTTTTCATATAGAAAAAAGGCATTTCATGTGTAAAAATTGCCAACATTTCTCACATTTGGGACATTTCAATCAGAAAAATGGACAGAACCAGGTTTAAATGTCTTGATTCATTTTGTGCACATATTAGTAACAAAAAATGTACAGAAGGGATTTTGGATTTCTTATTTCGTTTTCGAGTTATCTAGAAACGAACTAAAAATTTGCCTTAAAAATGCAATTTTGCCTCACTTTTTCAATTTAAATCAGGCTTAGAATCCAATATTAACAAATCCTTCTGTAAATTCTTTCAAAATCTTGTTACGTACAAGATTGTAAAGTTTGGTGTGTGTAGATTCTACTTTAAGGACTAATTTTTATGTCTCTTTAAGAAAACAGCCTCTGAAGTTACAATGTACAAGAGATCTATGGATAAAATGAATTAATAAAACATCTTCAGGAGCAGAATGGACAAGTTGGTTGCTTCCACATGAAAGTCTATATGTTGAGATAGCAAACTGACCAAAAAAAATGCTTTGCATGTAGTGTCACGCCTTAATTATTTTGTCCCTGTTTTCCTTGTATGTGAATTCTTTTTTTTTTTGCAAAACACAGAAAATGCTACAATGCAGTATTAGCACTTCCATTTCAAAAAGCTAGAATTACTACATAATCTCCAACCTTAATTCCAAGTAAGTGCCAAGTCTCCATGTAGTCCGCGCACCTCTGATTGAAGAACACTAAACAATCCGACCCTGGGCCTGAACGAGCCGAAGCTGAAGCTCAACTGTATGGAAAAGTAATAAGTCAGATTAGTGAGGGATTATGCTGATAGCGCCAAAAGTGGTGTTATCAACATCGAACACATCACGGTAAACACTCGCATGCATCTCCGCGACACCGGCATACGTGACTGATTCGGTGATCCCTGGCATTGTGTGACAATTTATCCCAGCCAGCAGCGGAGAATGAAGTGTGTCTATGTGCCGGCGGAAGGGGAGGGGAGGAGGGGGGGGGGGACTGCCGGGGCTAAGGGGGGTGGGCTTTCTGCTGCAGAGGAAGACTGGAAGGCGATAAAGACTCGCTGAGTGGCAAGTGTACATGGATAGCTTCACATCAACTGCCAATATGTTGTGAGGCGGCGGTAACAGGCGCGGGGTCTCGGGGGAGGGCTGCCGCAGCGCTATAGGCCGGCAGCAGAGGCAGACGGAGAGGAAAACAATTTCTGGTGCCAATAACCCCGAGCGGCACAGATGAAAAATGTTTTAATATTTGCAGCTGCTTTATGGCACCGGGGTGACAGTGATGGAGTCAATGTCAGCTTTTTCCTTTTAAATGTCATGCTCTGTCTCGGGCTGTCAGGGCGCGCTGTATGTATGTGTGTGTGTGTGTGGGGGGGGACAATTGATCTTTTTTCTCCTGTGAAGTGTCCAAATGCGAGGCCCCACCCTTATGCTGCACAATTTTAACCCTAAATCTCCCTTTGAGTCCATGTCCGTTCTGCAATTTCCATTATTATTATGTGTCTCAGTAATATTCAAGCAGTGTTAGCTTTAAAAATTGGAAGAACGTTGCAATGAATAAGGCCGCTTAATAAACCAAAATAATGACTTACAGGTGATGGTGAAAACAGTAAGAAAGATGGCCAGACCTTTTCTTATAAACACTAACCCTGTATTGCTTGCAAGTCTCCAAGTATAATGTAATGCACTGTGTAACAACCTGTAACAACGTGTAATTACATTGCACGTTGGTTTAAGTTTATGTTATAAGTTGTAGGGTTTGAGGTGCATGTTACACACTGTATTATGTTTTGATTATGTTTTATTACAAGTTGTTACCCATTGTACTACATTTAGGTTGGATGTTATTGCAGCTTATTACTAATTACGGTGTGTTTGGGATACGTGTTATTCCATGTTGTTACGCAGTGTACAATGTTCAGGTTATATGTTACTATAGGTGTTACCCTTTATGGGATTTTTGGATACATGTTACAGATTGCTACATAGTGTGTTTGGGTTTTTGGGTTATGTGTTATTACACGTGTTATTCAGCGCTTTAGATTCCAGTACATATTTTACGATTTGTTACATTAACCATTACATCCAGGATACATGTACAGGTTGCTACAACGTATGTTACATTTGGGTTACACATTGTTACGAATGAATTATTATCATTATTATTTTTTTTACTGTTTATAACATGTAACATTTGTGTAACATGTTATTACAGGTTGATACTCTATACCACATGTTTGGGTTACATGTTGTTACATATTGTTTATACACTGCTTTAGATTCAGTATACACACACACACACACACAATATATATATATATACACATACATACATATATACTGTGTATTTTACGTTTGGGTTATATGTTACTACATGTCGTTACACTGTGTGTTACGTTTGAGTTACATGTTTTCGACATTATTACACAGTGCTTTATTTTCATTAATTAATTGATTTCAGACGCAAAGGTGGTCCATACATTTTTTACATTCAGGTTAACATTTTTCACAGGTTGTTTAAGTATATTACGTTTGTGTTACTCATTATTACAGGTTGTTACATACGGTGCTACAAAGTGCTTATTGTATCAGACATCGTAAACAGAAAATTACTAATATTTGTACACAAGTCAGCAATAGATATGCTACTACTAATAAGTAAACTATTCAAAACAAGCTAGATATTGTCAATTCAAAACCATAGCCTGTGCGCTTGTGTAGATGTGTGTGCAATTGATAATTTCCTCTTGTAAAGTACCCAAATGTGAGCCCCCTCCCTTACCCCTCCACCATTTTAGCCCTAAACCACCCCTTTGCGCCTGTGTTCCCTCTCTCTCTCCCTCCTCCTCCTGTTCTATCCTCCAGTTGTCCATAAAGACAGTGCGCTCAGCTGTCAGATGAAACTCCCCAAACCCGGCAGCCATCATTTAGATAATCACTTCCTCCTCTTTGCATTTTATTTGGATTTGATTATTTTTCATCTGCGCCGAGATGGAAACCATAAATTACACTGTGTCCCCTATGCCTTTGCGCAAATCAAACGCCGCAGCCAGAACTGTGGAATCAGCAAATGATGTTGAAGATGTCTAACTTTGGACACAACATGCAGAGAATATGTGATGAACAGATGTGGTGTTGATTAGAAACTCGGTCCAGGCCTATAAACAACTGACGCCATGGGGTAACTTTCTATCAGTTGCCGTAATAATGGATTTTTAGATATGCCTTTTTATATATGCATCGGATTTTGTTAAATTGTCTAAATTATTATTTTTCATTTATTATTATCATTTTTTTACATTATTATTATTATTCTTTTCATTTTTTTTTTTTTTTTCTTTTCATAAATAACCAACCTTTTCTCAATCCTTTTCCTTCTCTAATTCTCGATTTATTATTATTATTTTTTCTTTCTACAGCAAACTACACATTGATGTTTTACACTCCTTGGTAGAACAAGCAAGGAAACGGGCAATCGATGTAGTGTCTTGCTCAAGGGCACAAAAACAGTATGTGAAATGAGTTTGTAGCTAATCCATGTGCAATTGCTAATCCATTCTCTACTTTTTTTCATACATACAATATTAAAATACTCAACTAAAATCTACATCGTTACATTTAAGACGCTCAACGTGAGACAGAATAATAATAATAATTAAGCGTTGGGTTAGTTGTTAATGTTTCCTTGTTCTGTGCTGCACTTCCCTTCCAAACCAACAGGGGGGAATTCCTGTGCGTTCCTTATCAATTTCCAACATCTTTGTAACTAGTAGTGCGGCATTTCCTTTTTTGTGAATAGGGGTCTTAAAATAGACGGTAAACCAGTTGTGTGTCCGCGAGGGCCCCTGGAACATTCCTCGCGGTCATTTGATGTCGCCGTTATGAAAGGCCTGTGCGCTGGCTATTGTTCGCTGACCTGCGTGGATCCTCTTGACCCAGACTTGCTCCCACTTAAAGGTTCAGAGGTCAGACTAACTACTATCAGCAGCCCCTCCGCCTGCTACATAATGCATGTAATGTAGACCGCTCAATATTTTTGTTTTATGGGACAAACAAGATCATGACACTATTACTGCAGTGCGTTGTAAATGTCACTTTTTATATATGTGTGCTTATACATTTATATATATAGATTTAATTTATGAATCAAAGGCCTTTATTGGCTGACGATTTCACGTCGACATCAGTTCAATCAACTTGGAATCAAAATTTCAAAATTGTTCTGAGCTGTTTAGATTTTAGTTTCAAATAGTCAGCGAGCAATTCAGTACCACTTTATGAAAACTACGTGGTAATTTAGCCTTAATAAAGCGTGAACAAAGACTTAATTAATACTAAGTAAAACGTTTATGAAGAATTATTTAGGCTTAGTAAATAGGAGTTAATGTTGGTAGTTAAGGGAATAATCAAGTGGTTACCAAGCCTGAATAATTTTAGTAAACTAGTTGTAATTATGAATAAATCCTTCTTCATGCTAATAAAAGGGAAGTCAATAAAAAGTGATACCGACTATTCTGATATAGCCGTGTAAAGTATACATTACAATATTATTTCATGTCATTTGTTGATTTATCTTTCATTGATTTTCTTTATTTAATTGATAGGGAGAGTCGGCATGTGAACATTTGCAATTGAAGAGTTAATTTGCAAAACCAGATAAGTGCCAAAAAAAATAAAATAAATTGGTGGCTTGCAGTTTACCCTTTGTATAGAAATGTTTACCATAATCAAAATATCATTCCATACGTCTTTGAAAATATCCATTGACATTGTTTTTCATTTACAAACTGAAAAATAAAAACTGTTTTTTAATAATTATTTTTTTCTTCTGCCATTGAAGTCTTCAGTTCTAGTGCAAACATAAAAGTCAAACTATCCACAAGCTGATAGGTCAGTGTTTTCTGGAATTGCTTTATTTTTATTTATTTTTTTCCCCTCCTATCAGCATAGAATAAAACATTTGCAAAGCTCTGGATATGCTTTGTACGAACAACTTTGCAGCATGTTTAAACATTCCAATAGATCCATCCATACACCCAGACAGCAGCTCTTCAGATTGTGTTTCTGTGCACAGCTCCAGCTCGGTGCATGCCTATGAGCTGTGCATGTGGCATGTTGTCCTGCGCACTTTCAATTATAGGTGTTTGATCCCGCTCAGTGTGGAACAGGCACCGAGGAGGAGGAGGAGGAGGAGGAGGAGGAGGATGCAGAGGAGCGCCGGGGGTGAGGAGAGGAGATTGAGAGGAGGGGCGATGCTGGCTGGAGGGAGGCGGCGGGGTTTATTTGTGCCCCCGCTGAGCCTCTCAGCAGGGCCCTGATGTGTAATCCAACGCCAGGCTTGTGGTCCACGCTGGATATCTCACCTATAATAGAAGAAATTCCCAAAGGCTCGCCCCCTGCTGGAGGTGAGACAGGACACACTGCTCTGGACACACAGCGGGTCTGCATAATCTGTCCTCATTTGACTCTTTAGGCTGTTCAATAGTGAATTGTTGGTGTAAAATGTTGGTTAATATAAGGAAACTACACTTTCGACAGTACCTGGCTTGCCAATTGTGATAGGAGCTGAAACAGGAGGATTTTATCTTTATCTGAGATACTTAAAGTTACGTGACTTTAATTAGCCTTAATAAAGCATGAACAAAGACTCAATCTGTGGTGAACAAATAGTTTATTAAGAACGATTCAGACTAACACAACTTAATTCACTTAACCCTAGCTTTTGACCCTAACCCCTTAATTAATTTGATTTGTAAAGACTAAATCATTCCTAATCAGTCTTTGTTCATGCTTTACTAAGGCTAATTAAGGTGAAGTATTTATAAAGTCGTACCTATTTATGTATAAATTATTTCATTGATTATTCTAGATATCTACAAACATAACTCAATGTTTATGAATACAGTTTGCACAATACTGGCATAACAACAACTAATTGGATTCCTACATCAGGTTTAAGGTTTTTACATACATATCAAATGTTAGTCTAAAGCAGAACTAAGTAACTTCAGCGACAGAGCTCCCCCTGCAGGTGAAAATACACTGCCAGTAAAAAGATGCCAAAAGCTTTTTTTCCTTCTTTTTCTCTTACTTTTTAATTGAAATAGGGAAGTACAATCACATACAAAAACATTTCATGTCGCTAAATATAAAAAAGAGAGCCAAGGTTTCTCAGGAGAGTTGTCTTTGGGTTGGTGTCAGGAAGGTTGCAGGGCTGGCAAGGTTTTCCGTTCAGAGACAGCAGGGGGAGACAACGGGGGCTGCAACCACCACACAGACTTACAAAGACATTTAATAAGGTAAAAATGTTACTTAGTTCTACTTTAATATGACAATCATGCACATACTCCTTAATCGCCGCATGTTCATAAGCGTTTTCCTTAAGAACATCAATGTTGGCAGTGGAGATAAAACCACGGACTTTAGTCACTATGTTTGCATGCACAGAGAAATCACACTATGCAAAAAAAAAAAAAAAAGCTGTTCTGAAGGAGTTCACGGATTCAGAAAGGGTGGAGAATTTCCATATGACACGTGCGTCATTTGTAAAACTGAACGGCGATGGAGGATGTTCCCAGCCCTGAACCTGTGTGTGCCAATCCAACTAAACATGCAAGTCGCTATTGTCTTGTAAAAGCTCCCTATAGCTGCGCAGAATACAGAGTTGCTGCTAACCAGTTCGGGGTCCACAAGTGCTCTAAAGTTCATGCGTGTGTTCTGCAAAGGCACGTTGTCCTCGGTAATGTCCAGCTGCAGTTTGAAGGATATGACATCTGAATATGGATTACAGAGATTGGGACCATTAGCGCCTCGTGGATTTAGGAGAATCAATCCACAGCACCTCAATCTACGTCTGCGTCACAGCCAACATTCTGTAGCCTAACTGTTGAACACACTAGGTCAACCAGGGCACATAACTTTTGTATTGTATTTGCATGTGTTTATCTGCGCAGAAGGCAATGTTGAGAGAAGACAAAAAGCACATGGTGTTCTGTGCGCGCGGTGCAGCCACATTATCAATTATCAATACACTTTTATAGCCTATGCTCAGTTTTAAACAGATCTTAGCTTCACAAATGATGCTCCAGCGTGAACAAAGCAGGGCACAGATCATGGACTACGACAGCAAAGAGTTCCTCACCTGGAGACTGGAGTGCGTTCACCCTGCGTCAGGTCAGATCCACACTGCTTTAATCCTAAACTCTCCACTCTGAGTGCGTTAGCTTAGTGTTTTTCAACCTTTTTTGAGTTACAGCACACAAACGGTATCATGACACATAACCTTCTTAAACCTCAGACCTTTTAATAAAAAATATGGCACATCAATTAGCAAATAATGTCTCTGCCACTGTCTGGTCCTTTAAAGTTGGCAATGGTGTTTGTTTTGCTTTCTTTTTTGGTGCAGAAGTATGTTCAGGACACTCCAAAATGGTACATTGTTCAATTGCAACCATTTGTGAATCCAAATTGGACATTTTTTTCAAGGCACGCCTGGCATCACTTCAAGGCACACCAGTGTTCCCACGCACACTGGTTGAAAATCAATGCTTTAGCGATTTCAAACAGGTTCTAAACAGTGTGTTTTCATGTTAAGAGTGAAATGCAGCATCATATTCACCAGGCATTCACAGTATTATTAATATGCAAAATGTAAAGACATTTTTCCGGGCTGGGTGAGGTGGGTCAGAAATAAAATCCCTCAACCCTGGATCCTCCCTCAACCCTGGATTAGCCATACCTCATCTGCCTGGACGAACTCCATCTTGAGTGGTTCTGGCTCCACAGTCCAAGTGGATGCGTCAGTCCTAGTTCAGCTGCAGCCTGTCCGTCCGTGGGAGTAGGATCTCTCCTTCACTGTGGTTCTCCCTGAGGTTTCTACTTTTTCCCATGGGGTTTTTTGTAGTTTTTCCACGCCGCGAAGGAGGGTCAAAGGACAGGGGCACTCTGGGACAGTTATCTGAACTGCTGGCTTATCGAGGCAACTGTTGTTGTGGGACAGTTATCTGAACTGCTTTTACCTGTGGCCCATCGAGGCAACTGTTGTTGTGATTTTGGGCATTATAAAAATAAATTGATTTGATTTGATTTGATTAAAAGCAGCATCGACAATCTTTGGACTTATTTGTTCGTTATGGCGTTCATGTACTTAAACTTAACTGATCAAAGCCTAATACCTATTGACGGTACATCCAAAATGAATGAAGAAACATTAAATACAGAATAGTACAGAAATGAATAGTATCATTTGAAAAGGCTCTTGTTGTACAGTTGAACATTGTTGCACATTTCACGTCACTGACACCGAAGCTATCGTGCGGCGTCTTCAGTGTGCCTTCATTGCGTGGCCTAATTAAACTGCTTAATCACTTAACGACTTGAGCGAACACAGTTAAAGGGGAATTAACCGCAGAGAGATTGAGGAGCTGTGCCGAGGAAATGCTGAGGAGACCGTAGTATTGTCTCTGGTGTGAAATAAAAGCCAGAGTGGAGCTGAGCAGTGGAGGCCATTAAACCGAGAGGGGAGGGAGTCCAAACTGCTCGCCCGCCGTTGTTCCCGAGCCCAGAGAGCCAATCCAGGTACTTGTTTAAATGGGAAAAAGGTCCGTCTCCACAAAGAGGCAAATTAAAAGCACTTTGCCGTGTTATGCAAACGCAAAGCGAGGGAAAACAGGAGAGAGATGAACAACTGAAGACATGCGTTTTGGAGAGACTGCTTCGTTCGTGTATGGAAAACAATAAAAGGGGATTTAAGACTGGATCATTTGAAGCGGTTTGAATCAGGAAAGTAAAGGCATGTTTGCACTTGCACACACAATATCAGAATTGGGATTAAAATGAGACTGAAGAACTAGAACAGGACCAAAGCAAGCCTACTCTAAGACTAAATTAGGCTCTAATCAGGATTAAACCAGGCGTGTGAATGCACCCTAAAACAAGGGTTGCAAAAAATTTTACGTTTTGTAGCTAAATATTGATGGATTTGAGCATCAAAATGACCAAAAATATGTTTGGTGAAGGTGTTTGGACTTTTAAAACATGAAGGAGCTCATCTGAAGATAAACAATGACAACATTTTAACAAATTTCAAACGCATTTTAGTTTCATTTATTCTAATGTGGGTACAAGAGTTTATGTTATTTAGCTTTTCAGACAGGCTGATACTTCATCGTTTGACCTTCAGTTTGATGGGTGAAGAGTGACAGGCAGGGCATCAATCATATAACTGAAGGCCAATATCTCCTGACCAAACCTAGCGTAAAGGTGCGCCGTGTAACTTTCTACTTCATGGTCCACCACCTGCTTTGTTGATTTTTTTTGCTTAGCCTGTAATTTTGCACATTATTGCATTAAAGGTTTGACAAGCATGGAACCTTAACATCAAGTTACACGTTAGATCTTGAAAAACGAAAAACATTTTTGTTTGCACTTTGTAATCCAGTAGTTTAAGTGCCATATTGTGGGATATTGAAAGCTTTGCAATAACATCTCCATGGAAACAAGCAGGTCCTCCACTGTTCCTTACCCAGCACCATTGGACGATGGATCAAATGCAGAAGACACATTTCCCTTTGGGGTCAATAGCCCTTTCTGACCTACGCATGTGTTTTTAGCAGAAAATAAACCAATAAAAATAAGTAAATGAGTAATAATTATTTTGTACATGAAAGTCCACAAAATTGTCTTTAAAAAGCACATATTTATGACCTCCTTCTGCATTGTTTTTTGTTGCCATGTTTGACACAAAAAATGTAAAAATGCACAAACATAAAATCCATTGCAAAACAATGTAATTTTAAAGTTACAGTAATCTAAACAAATTTCAATATTTGTGTCTTTTGTACATTTCATGAATGAACTTGTAGATCAAATGACACAAGTTTATTGATTTGGAACCATTAAAGATTACATTTGAACTATTTTTTATTTTTATTAATATTCAAACATCTGTATCTCAAAAAAGTATATCAAATAAAACGTCCAGTAACTTTTATCTGGTTAAAAAAAAAAAATAATAAAGAAAATATATATATATATATATATATATATATATATATATTCAGAACATACAAGATACATTTTTGATTGCATTTGAGAAAAACACTTAAATAATATGGATCGTTTTTCAATGTTTTGTGATTTATTGATATTTTAGTTATTCGAGGAAAAAAAAATTTTGTTTGTGTTATATGTTGGAAAAGTGTGACGGCTGTATCAGTGTAAAAAATAACTTGATAGTCCTAAAAAATACAAAATTACAAAAAATGTAAAACCATTCTTTGCCAGACTTAATCTACAGCTGGTCACAAAGAGATAAAATACAAACATGGCACCTGCAGGAAGAACTGTCATTTCTGACCCTGCAGCCACTTAAGAAAATGCATTATTCTTGAGCATTCTTTTCTCTTCTTTTTATTTCATGGATCAATTTCCTTCTTGTTGAAACGAGATTAAAATATTTTCTAAATCAGTGGCATGATTGGCCGTGCCCCCGAAGCACATTTTCTTGTTTTGATGCTGTCTATGTATTTGTCTTCATAACAATTAGCCATATGAAAATTACTGTGCGCAATTTCCGGCAAAAAGCTTCTTTGTGCCGCGACCATTTCTAGTCATTACCACTGGAGCCAGTGTATGCTAATAGAAAACCCAATTAGCTGGTACGCCGCGAGAATGCTAATGGGGATCACAAAATTCTTGAGAGCTTAACGGCCTGCGTTTATGTGGTGGTTGGCTGCACAATTCATTTGGCAAACATCAACGAGTAATTTGAGGAAAGGTAAGAAAGACTGCAGGCTGATTAGAGAGAATGTACCTGTTTATAGCCTCTTAATTCCCCCGATTGCACAAACTTCTCGGTTTCATGAATTGGTTTGTTTGAGAGCGTTTGAAAAAGATTAAAAGCGGCACATGGAAATACAAAAATGGAAATGTGTTTGAAAGTGTGCTTCATTTTTAAATATTTATTTCTCAAAATTGGGGGTTCTGGAAGGCTGGAGCTCATCCCCGCAACTTCGGGCCTGAGAAAATGTTTGTCATCTTACAATTTGGAGCATGACTCACTCATCCAGTCACAGTCTGCGTTACTCTGGCCCCTGCAGTCACATTCACCAAGAGCACCATGCTCTGCCTGCACAATTTAGCTTTTAACCATGTTATAACATTGTCTCATCAAGTATTACATATTTAGCTTCATTCACACGTGCTTCGTTAACCCTGTTTATGAGGTTATATTCACTGTTTCTATCTGAGCCTCACAAAAACACTTGGTTTCAAATTTCCCAGATATGTGAGGTTAC
This sequence comes from Rhinogobius similis, assembly GCA_019453435.1. Lineage (NCBI taxonomy): Eukaryota > Metazoa > Chordata > Actinopteri > Gobiiformes > Gobiidae > Rhinogobius > Rhinogobius similis. Next base: position 9,732,095 of record CM033621.1, on the reverse strand, counting down.
TGGTAGAGAGATCTCCCATGCTGTTTTTAAATCCATAAATCATTGGCAGAATTGTTGTGAGCATTTCTGCCGATAACCCCATCTCAATCTGACCTGTTTTTCCTCAAACGTCTGACTAAAATGAGCCTCATTTCAAACTGAAGCTGTTTCTGAACCGTTTGGAGGACAAACTATTGGCTGGATTCTTTGTGAAGCTGAGACTCTGTAGTTTTGGCCTCTGATGTCTGATTTACTCTAATTACAAGTGCAAACAAGCTCTGCTCAGAGGATTATCAGATTTTAAATTCCGTCTAGATTTTTTTTTGTTAAATATATGAGGAAGTAAAGCTGGTGTTATGCCTGAGTGACACTACTTTTGGCTTTTGTTTGGTTTTAACAACTCATCTTTCAAAGCTGATGCTAATTTAACAAAAAAATCGGTGGAATCCATATAAAAGTCCTATTAATTTTTTTTTCAGAATTTAAGTGTAATTTTTTAAATTTGTGCTTTTGGAGTAAATACTGACTCTAATTCATCCCAGAATGATTGATTTGACTTTATACTGTATATTTAACATGTCCAGCAGATGGTACATAAAAAGTAATAAATTAATTCAAAAAATCCTGTGTCCCACTGGCACCAGACACCAGACTCACCACTGCTTTTGTTATCTCTGCAACTGCGCAAACTCCTAATGTAACTGCTTATAATATTATGTCAGGGCAAGTTAGCTTTTCTTTCTTTTCCCATGGTAATTCCCTCTGCTGCCAGTAGATGGAGTGCTAACACCAATCTTAATGAAGGAAATCCTTACTGGTGGAAAGCCAGGAGTGGATTTCCATACATGCTTTAATTTAACTTATAAATCATGAGATACTGACGCAAAGGTACCCGAGAACATGTTTAAAGGCAAATTATAATTCAAATAATGCATAATATGAGTCCTGATATAAAATAGTGGTTTACAATGCAAAGTGAGGTTAGAACTGGACAAACTTTGGTTACTGGGCTAATGTCGAACAACTAGAACTGCTTCTTTAAAACAGTAGTGTCCACAAAATGTATAAACCGTGTTACTGTCAAACATCATGATAACCACCCAGGTGACCATCAGGATAATGAGTGTGCATTGACAGGGCTGCTCCCTGCCAGCCGTGGTGAAAGGAAGAGTTGTAAAACAAGCTATCAATTTCACAAGTGGCAAAAATAACATGACATCTACCACAAAGTCCACAGCACCTGCCACACAGAGCGCCAGATCTTTGGGACACATCATTAGTCTGTGGCATTTGTCACTCTGCATGATACCTGCCAGTGTTAGATAGTGTGAGGGAACGGTGCACCTCCGGAATATGTCGATATCCTGTGACACACGGCAAGAACTGTCACAACTTTGCCATCGGAGCGTTACACTTTCAGGGACCTGCCTCTCACTTCCACTGTGTCCGACTCGCTGTTAGTCTATAGTTTTATTCTCCGTACAACTGGTCAGACGCCTCAAATCGGTCAGCTACATAAAGGACGCTTTAGATTAAGTCACATTGATACGTTTGTTATAAGATACAGACATTAGCTATATTTTTATGAACAGAGTGACAACCCCTGAAACCCTTTCTACGCTTAACCCTTACAGGCTTGTGCCCAATGTTAAATTAAACCTATTCACCTTATTCTGTCCCGCCCACTTTTGCCATTTTTTGCCACAGATACGCACTTTTGTTCTAAACACACTTCCGTTTGACGAGAACTCCATTAAAGCTAATGACGAACGAAGGAAAAGTCACGCCGCTAAAATGTTACATAAAGTAGGTTGATTTGTGTAAAATGTTTAATGAACACGAGCAACAACAAGTCAACAACGCACCGATTTCCTGGTCAGTCTGAAAACGGCTTTTTAGTCCATGTAGAACTTATTTTCTGTTGAGCTCATCTGCTCCATGTAAACTAATACAACCGAAACAAGACGGCGGCGCGTATGGCAACTTCCGGAATAAGGTGAATACAAAAACAAGCACAGACATACTTCATCTTATATGCGGTCAATCAAGTGTGCACCTTTATGTACATTTTGACAATCAGGTCTGTATCCTGCCTTTTGAGACTTTTCAGTATCATCATTATTATTAGTCCAGACTTCAGATCAGGATACGGCAAAAAACAGCAGAAGTAAAAGTTTCTATTTAGAATGTTTTTTTCTTAAAGGGTTGAATGATATGATTATTAACTGGTAATTGGTCTTTATATCGAGGTTGTGCTGCGGTTTATGCTTCAGCCTCACTTGAAGAAGGTGCTGGGTTCGACTCCTGGATCGCACTGCACATTTCTGTATACAATAAAAAAAAAAAAAATCTCCCTCTTGGCTCAAGCCTCCCCTGAAAATAGGACCAAACATGCATGTTAGGTTTCGTGATCAGAGAGATTGTCAGCCTTGGGTCAGTCATTCTATCCCAAGTCAGCTGTTGGTACAGACTAGGGCTGGGTGATACAGCAAAAGATTATTAGCATGATTTTCTTGGGGCCAGATCATGATTTTGATTTTATCACGATTCATGTTCACTTTGTATTTTTCTATTGACTTTAATGGAGATGCACGATTTAGGAAAAATATCAAATTGTGATTTTTCTGACCAGTTCGATTAAGATTAGACTTGCAATTTATGTTTTCATAATAGGATTCAGTTTGAATTCACATATTAAACACAATTTTGTCGCCTTCAGTGTTGTGTTTTTTTCACGCTCAGTTGTATTTGTCATATTTAAACACGTCTCTGTCACTTGTAGTCACGTTTTAGTGCAATGTGTTGCATTTGTTGTTTGTAGGCATGTTTTTGTTGCTTTTGAACACATTCCTTATCGCTTTTTGTCGCCTGTTTCAGAACATGTTTGTACAAAGTCAAACTACAGTGTCAGCAGTTTCTATTCAAATCAAAGCAAGACATTTTGTTGATTTTGTTTAATTGTGCAGCCCTGGTCTATAAGAGGTAAATAAAGTCATCTGCTCAGGGGCTTCAGAGGCTAAACAAACAAGAAAAAGTGTGTTTGAACAGACAGCTGCATTAAAGAGTCAAACAGTGAATCACGACACAACGATTTCACAAAAATAGCAGATGGTCACAGGGACGAGCTCACGACTCGATTTTTATCACCATATCGCCCAGCCCAAGTACAGACCCCTTACAGAGTGTGGTGTCAACGAATATTGCATCGTAAAGTATCATCGAATATCTTGAAAGACGCGGTGTATATCCAAGGAAGTATTTCTTTATTATCATTAATTAAACTATCGCACCCTTAATCCTAAACTCCTGGAGATTGCGCTGCATGTTCCGAGAGCATCACGATCCATCCATCGACTCTCTCTCGCCATTTTGAGTCCATCGCGTCTGTGCACTTCCTGTTACCACCTGTGCACCGGCGTTAAAGTGACTGCTGTTATTTAATGGAGGCCGACGGCTGAGGCAAAGCTCTGTATCAGCAGTAATAACACAGGCCCGACCGCCGTCCCTCGCTCCCCTGCGCTTATCACCACTTACATAAACGCCCGCGTACTCAGGCCTCTTCTATCCCCCGTCCAATGTGTCGCGCTGAACGTCCCGGCTCACAAGCGCACCCCAAGGAGATTTATAAGCGCCTTCGTTTATGCTCCCTCCTCCATTTTCTCTGACCCCTCCCATCTTCATGTCTGTGTCTGTCTTCGGAAAGCGGGCAGCTGATTTACGACTGCTTAGCTCTCTCATTCTTCCCGATGCTGACCAGGCTTCGGGATGGGAGCGGGCGGAGGTGGAGGTGGTGGCGGCGGGGGTGTTATGTGTAGGGTACCAAGTGTCGAGGTGGAATTGTTGACTCGCTGATCGACTGCTAGGTGGGTCTCACTTCCTTGGTGTATATCACCGTGGTTAATAGACCTTGCAGGTTCTCACTGGGATAAAGGTGAGTAGTGGTGTGTTAGAACCTTTCTTGACCTCGCTGGGTGTTTATAAACCAGAGAAGTCGAAGAATGAAGCATACGTTTCTGTTGTTCATGGAAAAATGGGAAGTACATTTTGGATCTTTGAGGACAGGGAGCTGGTGTTCCTTCAAAAACGGTGAGGAAAGTGAGGTGAGCTTGTAGTTGAGATGGAGAGGATTTTACTTGGTGTGGGGCAGTGTGGAGTGAGATTGTTTTGTGACTGAGATGGTGAAAAAAATCATGCAGCTTTGACTCAAGTGCTCATGGGATAGTGGAGAGTGAGGATTTGGCTAATACACAAATTATGTGGTGATAAAGCTGAGGTTAAGATCAGGACAGTAAGCGGTTCTGCTGCCAAGGTGGTGATAGAGTCAGTGGGTACATTTACTTGGCCAGACCAAAATAGAACATCAGATAACACCAATAGAATTATTATTCTATCAGATTTTGGTGTGCCTTTTGGTGTGAAATGTTATCATCCGAAACAGGTGTCCATTATTTAGGGGGAATTTAGAGTAACTATGTACAATATTTGGATTTGGAAGACAAAGGACAATGTAAGTTTTCAAAATAAGAATTAACATTTTCTGTATCATTTTTGTCTTTGCCACATTAGTTTGGCCTTTTTTGCACACTTCTTCCTGTATCAACTGTGTCAAAATAAATCAGATCACTCACATCAGATGTAACTGTTTACATGACATTTCAATAATCTGATCACTCTAGAAATTAGATAATGATTGGATTTTTGGTGTGCATGTAAACACAGCAACTGAGGCCAACTGATATTCAGCAAGTGATCATATCCTGGTATGTACGTATACAACTGAGCATTTACAATTCAATACGTAACAGTGATCATATGGTTATAGGATGGAAATAACATTGTAATTTAAAATGTAACTATAGCAATAACAGTTATTGCTATCCAAGTCATAATTTCAATTCAATGTGATTGTAAAATACAGGAACAATAACCAGTATTTCAGGTAATAAAATAAAAACATGGCATCATAGTGTAATTAGTTGTATTGCAAAGACAAATGTAACCCAAAAATAATACACCTAATAACATACATAGTTGTTACATACATGTACAGATTTCAAGTTCTCTAACCCAGTTACTATAATCCAGGCACTTCTACTCACAACTGTGTTTTATAATGGATTCCCATTGCATATCTTTTATCCGTGTGTCATTAAATCTGTGAGAAATGGCAGAGGAGCTGAGAGTGCATGTGGTCAGATGTAGCACGGCTCTGCACTCAGCTGTGATGTACTGCCCTCTGTCCCTCTGCTAATGCGCTGCCTCCAACATCACTAAAAGTGACACGTGAGAGGATTCATTTTGCACAAGTGACTGGCAAACCTTTTTGGTTCAGTGGAATTACAGCCCGAGTAATCAGCCATGATTAGCAGTTAGCCAAGCCTTATGGAACCACTGAGGATTCATATTTATTTATATACTTACTTTTTTTTCCTTCTTTGCTTTAAGCTGTCATTCTCGTCAAGCTGACAGGGTCAACAGCACCTTTCATTACAAGACCTGAGGGGACAGTCAAGATGTAGAGGGAGGAGGCAGCTGCTTTGACTATTGTCTATGAGCACTGAGCCTGCATGTTTTTAAGAAAATTATGATGGAAATATTAATGAAATGCATGTTTGAAAGGTGATCGGAATTACATGTCATTTTGTATTTGAATCTGGCCATTACAACCATGTTCTTTAAAGAGTTACTAAATACATTTAAGCTCGTCAAACATAGTCCCAGTACTTTGATGTTTTTATTTGAATGTTTGTAGAATTGTTGTCATAGATGGCATTGTTTTCTCCTTTTGTCCTATTCCCAAACCAGTGCTTCTGTATCTCTGACACAAGCTGGGACTATTATGCCTGGGGACCCATCTCCACATCTTGAGGAAAGCTCTTGGCGAGAAGTACCTAGCTGTACCTGTTTTGGGTTGTAGAAACTGAAGTATGGAAAAAAAATAATAAAAAATCTGGAGGACACAACTGCAAAATTATGCGTCCTTTCATAGAGTATATGCCCTATGAAAAAAACCAAAACAACAGAGGCATAATGTGTACTTCTTTGGTCATCCCAAGCCATTTCCGACTTCCTTTAACAAGCATCCTTCTTAGCATCACCCTGTACATCACCATCATTAAAATGCCATATTCTGCTGTTCTGTTGTGCGGTGCTATATACAACAGTTCGTGCTGCCTCCTCTCTCCTGCTCTCTCCTCGCTGCGCCGGGCTGTAATGGTGGCGTCTGGCCCTCGGGTGGCGACGCAGCGTTCTCTCCCAGGACCTGAGCAGACCTGGAAATATGGCTGCCAGGAGAGGAGGTGGCAGATGGCTGACAAGGCATTTTTACCCATAACGCCCCAGTAAAACTTTAACTCCCAAGATTTAGTGCTAGCGCCGTGCACTTAGCAAGCTGCAGCCGCTGGCATATTTTTTCAAAAGTCCCAAACTGATGGTTTTGCAAGCAGCGCATAAACATGCTTTATTGATTGTGCTGTTAAAAGATTCAAAGGGTCAGTATCATTTAGCAAAAGACAGTTTTAGAGGACAAATAAATGCTAAAAGTTGTTCAAACCTCGTGACAGGCATCATTGATTTTTAGAGGAAAACGCAGAATGCAGAGTTAAATTATTCATTGTGTCATAATAGTGACTGATGAGGATTGTAGATAATAATTTAGAATGTAAAGGTTCCTAGGCAACAATAGCAATTAAGGCATTTAATTCACCCTGTAACAACCTCTAAGGGCCTGAACTACAGTCATATCTCTCAATTTGTCCTGGACAGCACAACCATGAAAGTCAGCCTAACTTGCAAAATTGTCCAAAGAGAAAGGTTTATGCTCATAAAACATGCAGCGTTCGGCTATTTTGTTTGTAATGAACCGCATGCCTATCATTTAAATCAATATAACTCGCTCTAAATACCCCACCCATGTCCACTCGCAGACTAACGTATATAAAAACATCACAAAGTCGACTTGCTAACGGTCGCGGGGCAGGCGTTGTGTACTGACTGCGGGTTTTTGAAGGTCTAATTGGACCCAGGGTGGCAGTAAGGATGGGACAAAGACTGGATCAGCTTCTGAGGGCCATAAACTTAAAAAAAATCATATCTACACAAGTTAAAATCACATGTTTTAGCCTTAGATAAACTTTTTTGATCCGTGAAGGACTTTGAGTAGTTTTTGCTAGCTTATACGTTGTTGTTTTTCTTTATCCATTATTGCATTATTGAAGGAAATAAATTATTGCATAATTGAAATTAATACAAAGGGAAGTGTAGAGAAAATGTAATTTATTAATGGAATAAGGCCAGTCTTTCTCAGTGGACAGATCATTATATAAATTGTAAATATACAAAAAAAGTAACTAATGTATGTTGCTCTAACTTCTGAAATTCCTAGTTCTATTATTATTTAGTCAATCACCACAGCAACAAAAAATAGTATATGCAAAAAAAGATTCATAATCAATAACAAGAAAGGTCCAATTTTTCAGCTATTTTTCTAGGTTTTTTTTCGGGTTTTTTTTGCAGTGTACCAGATTAAAGTCGCCTCCAAATAATAAATGCATAACACAGTGGTGCAGAGGAGGAGAGACGTGGGGGCAGCCGTATGGTGGCAGTGAATGAGGTGAGGTTATTGGGCTCAGGTGAGACATGTCTGCATCTGTGCATAGCCAGAGACTCAAAGCCACAGTGTGCTATCTTGATGTGTAGAATGTTGGCGTGCATGAGTTGTATATAGATATTATTCAGTGCGCACATCTGCCATCGCCTCTGCGTGGGACTAATAAAGGACTTAACAGTGCAGCAGTCATAACCCAGGGCTGCACTAAGGATCAGGTCCAAGTCCCCATGCCACTCGCCTGCTTTATTTCTATACACCATCGCTCTCTATGTCGTTCGGAAACAGTGTAGCAGTGCTGTCACAACAGCCACAGACAGGACTAGTTTATATAGAGCAGTTATGAATAGGTAAAATATGTGTCTGAAAAACTATTTTGGGTTTAGAAGTTTGCCGTGGCATAGCTGTTAAAGGGTGTATTTCCAAATAATGTGATTATTCGACGTTAACTTAAATTGAATGGTGTAACCAGTTAATTGTGTTGCCAAAAAAAATCTTTAATCATGAGCTTCACATCACAAATTGTTAACAAATGGAATTGGAAATAACATTATGAGGATCTCCTCAATTGCACCATCTGAAGACTCGGAGGCAGACTTGTCCATCACCCTGGCTGAAGTCTCTGAGGTTGCTGGCAAGGCCCCAGGGTTGGGTGAGATCCGTCTTGAGTATCTAAAGTATCTGAATGTTTTGGGGACTGTCTTGGCTGACACGTCTCTGCAACATGGCGTGGCTGTTGGGGACAACATCTATGGATTGGCAGACGGGGAGTGGTGGTCCCTCTGTTCATAAAGGAGACCAGGTTGTGTGTTTCAGCTACAGAGGGATCACATTCCTCAGCCTCCCCAGTAAGGTTTATTCCAGGGTACTGGAGTGGACAATCTGACCGATAGTGGAACCTTAGATCAGGAGGAGCAGTGTGGCAGAACACTGGACCGATCAGTAGGAGCTGCACGTGTTCACATTGCCGGCAGTAAGTCAGACCCTAAAATTGGTTGCACTTTAATAGTTTTTAAGACAATGTTATCTTAGGGTAATATTTAGGTAATTTGAGAAATTTTGTTTTCTATGAGCTATTTTTGTCCATTCTTTTTGTGTACAGTATGTTCTGGGGTTGCCCATGACCAATTTCCCTCTGGGACAATAAAGAACATTTGATTTGATTGGATCCAAGTGATGCAAATGAGTCCACTCTGCAGGGTGGCCCCTTGGAGATAGGATGAGGCGCTCAGGCACATGGGAGGAGCTCGGAGTAAAACTGCTGCGCCTCCACATGAAGAAGAGCCAGCTGAGGCCGCTTGAGCATCTGTTCTGGGTGCTTCCTGTGGAGGTGTTCTGAAAGGCTGGAAGGACAGTGCCTCTCTCTTAGGGTTAGCTGCCTCCATAACCCGGATCTGAATAAGCGGAAGACATTGGACGGATGGTATTGACTATTTTTCACTTACGTAACAGTCTCATTTACATGTAAAATTCCTCACCTTTGTCTGACAATTATAACCACAATAAAGGCCACCAAACTCTTTTTTTCGGATCACTTTTTCGGAAGGCGATCAATAATCATACCCATTTGTGTCGAACTGATGGTGCCATTTTGAATCATGAGAACATCAATTTACCCCAAAACACATTGAGATCATTTTATAATTGTTCATATTTGCAAAGTAGACCTATTATGGTACATTTGTCTGTATATAGGCGGTGAATCTACTTTATGATCGTCATTTATTAATTCTCATGGCGGCAAATATTTATTCATGAATTAGATGGTTAGCTTGATTGTTTGTTTGATCCTTCTGGGTCAGGAAAGTAGCACAGTGGTTAGCACTTTTGTACCCACTGCATTGGGGGGGAAAAAAGCAGGCTTATCATCGAGCTAGGTCCTCCTGACCCCAAGTATATGTAGATAACACCCATCTTGTGTGGCAGGGTCAAAGGCAGAGGACAAATTCACCTACAAATGACCCTAAAATAAGTGCAGAGGACACATTTACCCCCCAGTAAAGTCAACAAATGTCTACAGAACGTAGGGCTGCAGTCGACTAAAGAAATTCTTGCTCGACTAAAGACCTGCCCCATCGACTGACTGGTCGACTAAAAAGGGGCTGGGGCAAAAATATCAAAACTAAGAAGTATCTCCGTGTATCCAACCCAAACTGCATTCAAAAGACTACAACGACACAGGAATGTATGCAGAAACAACAGAAAAGTTCTAGGAAACTGTGTTGGGAGTCCAAAATCTGCAGCAAACTCACTCCATATCTTCTCTTCTTTGCTGTTTATTGCATATAAATCCTTTAAATCTAAATAAAATAATTAGTCGACTAATAAAAATCTTGGTCGACTAATACACCATCGACCGATTAATCGACTAAAGAATTACAGCTCTAATAGAATGTCTAAATCTGACAAAGCTATTCCTGAAACATAAAATGCATTTGACTTTTTTGAACTTGCACAACATGCTCACTGCAGACTTACTGATACATTTCCGTATTTTAATTGTTTAATTGTTTGTAAAGACAAGAAAAAAATACTACCTATCTTTTGCTGCTGAAAACAAGCCACACAAATCAAAGTTATTCTGACCATATTTCCCCATCCTTCCTCTTCCTCCTCGTTCTTCGATAAAACCAGCTCGTGTCCAGTCTGCTGCGGCCCCAAACACGCGCCCGACTCACCGCTTTATCTCTACACATTAACATGATAGAAAAATATGAATAGTGGAATCTTATCTCAGGCACACTTTATAAAGAGCATTCATCATAAAGCACATTATGTATTTATCATGTCAGCCCAGGGAGAAGATGGCGGAGTCTCGATCCCATTTACCGGCGCCATGGTCATCGAGAGCCCCCGCATTGTCCACATCTTAAATACAATCCTTTCTGCGCCCCTCTTTCTTCCATTCATTTCTGTTGCCATCTTGGATCTGAAATTAACTTGCACTCCACAGGCTACGACTTAATAGGATGAAGAAAATATATAAAAATAAGGACCTCTTTGGGATCTGCGAGATTTACAATATATATTAAGTGACTGTGAAGTTCCGATGTGCCGACTGATAAATGTGCAGAAATTACTCAATTCTTTCTCTTTTAATAATTCTGTCACCCGCCCCGCCATTTGACCATTACGCTATTGAAGTCATTTTTTGTAGAAATAGGTAATATCATCAGTCATCATAATCATTTAATTCATCTTTGCCTGCCTCTATCCCTTTACTTTATAAGGTTCTCATGAAAATACATCTTCAACGGGTGCCATGTAGAAGTATATAGGCCAGATATGGGTGGTATTATGGTCTGTGAGTACAACAAGCAGTTGGAAATTTACAAATGGACCTGGTGCGTGTCGTTAATTCACTTTGTCTCGGTGTTTCTGCCTTTTGATTCATGGGTTGGAGAGTTCTAGTGAGTTTATAATAGCCCATCTCTGAGCTATTCCGTTGTCAGGGCTGTAAATACCTAATAAAGAACTTTTGCCAACAACGTTTCATCTAAATAAACAAAAACATGGCATTATTATTTTAATATAAATGTTATTATTCTTATGGATGTTTTCTAAGGACTTGCATATACAATTAAAATGTTCATGTTCATAATTTTGTAATGCAGTGGTCCCCAACTACTGGGTCGGGGCCCAAAACCAAGCCACAGGGCCATCAGCAACTGGGCCCCAGGGTAAAATAGTATTAATTTATTTGATCTTTCTTGTATTTTTAAACTAGAAAAAACACATTTCACCATACTGCAGTCATGGTGTTGTTGGTTGTACCAGATATAAGCAAAATAATAATAATATGCATTTATTTTTTATTGAAAAAGCATATACTGTATATTGTTGGCCAATATAAGTATAATTTTTTTTAAGTATTCTGTAAAATAGAATAAAACACATCACACTCAAAGATGGGAATGTTTTTTGGCTGTACAAATCCTTTTGATTTGCTGAGGAAGGAGCCGGTGACACGAATAGCTGCTGCAGGGTCTGGAGAGTACAATGAGTAGAAAACCTCGTTTTGGCCAATTTTTTTTTTTTAAAGGCCGTTATACTGACGCCAATGATACGTAAAATGTAAAAAAAAAAGAAAAAAAAAAGAAAAACTCATTCTTAATAAGTCACGACAAAAATATTGGTGCATATAATTAATAATCAATTTCACTGTGTGTACATCATCAAAGAGTAAATCTTTTTAGCCACAGTTGAGCAGGTCAGCTCTGCCTGTGCCCCAGCAGCTGCCTCCTGCCTTCGCACTCCCTTTGCAGCGTGCACGGCTCAACAGCGAGAGCAGCGCGCCTCCACCTCCTTAAAGCAGCCGCAGAAATGTACACAGTTAATCTCCCTCCCCTTTGATTTGATTGTGCTCGCTAAATACAAGGGGACTTAATCAAGCTTAAAAATAACAAACAAACAAATAAAGGAGAGGTCCTGGGAGAACTCATTAGAAGCCTTGTCAAACTCCAAGAGACTACATAATTACTTTACCAAAATAAAAATGCAAAGCCTTTTCATTCGTATGTGCTTGTCTTTTGGAATAACTGCTGAAGTAAGGCCATTGAAACTTTCCCTTTGATCCTTGTGAAAAGTTTGATTGAGCGCATGGGCCCGGGCGCTTTGCACGGACCGCCGAATCGCAACCCCGCATCACTCTTGACATTGTCCATCGATCGGACAGCAGATGAAAAACACACGCGCTTCCTTCCCTTCATTAAAAGACAGAAAATCAGAGGCCGCTGACAGGCAAATGAAACAAGTTGGGCAAATTTCTATAAATAAATCTTTTTTTGTCATTTTAATTACTGGATTAACAGCAGCTCAGACGAACAGCCCGGCCATCAATCTTTAATTAATGTCACGCTTTGCGGATTGCGGCGATGGTGGGTCTGATTGAAAAATAAGCCCAATGATATTTCTATTAGAGTTTGTTTTATTAATAACGCGTCAGGGCTTTAAAAACATGTCGGTGAGATAGCCAATCACACACAGAAGATGGACACATTCTCGTCTGCGCTTACTGCCGCTCGTATATGCACATCTTTTTAATTATTTTTCTCATGCATAATTTCCATACCAGCCTTCCACATTGGATTCCTGAGCAGTAATATTGATATAGATCATTCGAGGCTGGCCCCTATAGAGCTGCATCACTGCTGTTATGGCTGCACAGAGACTTGGACCACCAACGCTGGGTGAATTTAATAAAAAGATTACCACCGGAAATGATAAATCTGAAATAATAAGAATGTGTACTGTAAAGTAAGAAGAAAAAAAATAAGACACTAACCTTGCTTAGTTTGGCATATTTTAAAGTAGTTAAAGAAATGTAATCAGGTTGTGTAAATGAGAATTTGATCTCAATTGAAAAATTAGTTAAGTTAATTAGTTAGTTATTAAAGTTAAATAAACAAATACTATGAATGTAGATGTATTCATCACAGTTTGTCTAATTTACATTTACATTTTTATATTTTTTATTGTACTAATCAAAATAAACCATATGTTGTTATGATATTGTAAGATGTAAAGCATAAGGCGTAACGCATAATATGTGAAACATAATGCCTTGAAGAAGATGAAATGTACTTTCATCTGACAAAATAGTGTTATTAGTTGTAAAGTTCGCATCTTTTTGAAGTATCTTGGACCATAAATACTGTATAATTAAAACAAAAATATAAAATATAATTCGGTTTGAATCCCGGACCACCCCAACATCACATGATGTCTCTGGGTGGAGTCTGCATGTCCTCTCCGTGTTACAGTGGGTTCTCGCCGGCTTCTCAGTCTTCCTCCCACCGTCCAAAGACATGCATGTGTTCAGGTCAATTGGCCCAAGGCCAAGGCCCAAAGTCACTGGCTCCAGTCACCCGCGACCCCGGGAATGGGAATAAGCGGTAGAAAATGAATGAATATAATTGTAATAATTAACAATATGTGACAAGTAAACCATTTATTTGTCTGAAACTCAAGTTAGTGATCTCCAAGTGTGAGACAAAGCTCCGGGGGTACTCGGGACAAAAAGGTTGCGAACCACTGACGTAAAATGTACGGCGTAAAGCATAAAAGGTAAAATGTCACACATAAATCTAGATTGCTCCTAAAATACAGCAAAAACAAATACATATACCATGGGCAAAACCCTCCAGCTACTGTAGCCCTGACCAACCCCAGCTCAAGAGCTGCAGATGGGGCCCACTGCTTCTGACGAGACAGCCCATATGATGTATGGGTTACAGTCAGAGGACAAATTACATATAGAGAATAAAGTTTACCTTAACCTTAACTGCAAATGTAGCCTGGGCAGATAGCACTTTGTACTTAATTTTTAAGGAAGAGCAATTCAGTGCTTCACAAATTTTACCAATCACAGCCAATCTTCTCTCATCTGCAGCGTGTTTAGTATGGATGCAGCAATGCTCAAATTGTTCAATAGAACCTTCACAATACTACACGTCACTTTTCCAGTGCATCGAGGAAACATTTGTATATGTTCTCCTGATTCCTAAAATCTATCGGATCCGGTCACTACCTCCTCCGCTGTGCCTCAAGCCAAACTCAGACAGAAACATGCAATCAGGTTCCTTTAATTCTGTGATGCATGAGAAATAAACAGGCTCACTGGTCATCCATCACTTAGAACAAAACCAAACATCTCTCAAAGTGACAGCGTTTTCGGCTTCGCTCATTGAGTCTGTATAAATCCTTGATGTTTATTGGGCCCATGTATTGTTTTGTCCTTTCTTTTTCCCTGTTAGGAGCCGTAAAGTATTGAAGAAGTGTGTATTCTTGGTCTGCCAGGCAATCGATATTGTTACCTATGTACTGAGATGCATATCAAATTGTGAGAAAACTGCATTTGCATCTCTAGAGTATAGTGCTTCATAACCTTTGGGAATCTTGTTTTCTGTCCTCATTTCATCCGGTTATCCTTTGATTATTTGGCCATTGTGTATGCTGTGTACGATATAGAACAAACCATGCAACTTTTCTACTTAAGGTTTTAAAAAAAAGTACTTCTCTAGCCATCTGGATACTTTTTCTACCATGGACCACCCCTGGACAAATGAAGGATTACACCAACTCGTAAACCTGTAAAACTTAGCCCACCTACCCAACGGACTATGATGTTAAGGATTCAGAACAGAAAAATACTGTCCAGAAGACTGATTATCTGTTAGCGTTGTGCAGATGCAATGCTGATGGCTGAATGAACGAAGGAAGGGAGATCTGGAACAGAACTTCAAATCGCCTACTTCAAAATACGAATTCAACTTTTCCTTACATAAAGTTGTTTTACCATTTCCTGATCTAAATATCCGAGAAAGCGTGCGCTGCGACAAGAACAGAACACAGAGGGGATAGACTGTGCTGCACTGCGTACACCTGTTCCATCATCGGGCTGGTCCAAGCACAAATCCTCCGCACCTGCAGCTGAAAGAAGGCCACAGATGAGCCGAGACATGAGCTCGAGTCTGCTCCGGTTCTGTCCTCAGGTGGCCTCAGAGTGACGCACGGGAAAACAATGTCATGCGGTACGAATATCTGGAACTGTGGGGGATTCGTGTGAGAAAAAAGTTTGCTGAAGTTGTAGGTGTGTAAAAAGAAGAATGGGATGTCATGTTTTGTAACTACAACAAGCTGTCATTCAACTTTTTCAAACTTTCAACCTTGTCTACCACATGATCCAAGTGGGACTTTCCTGGTTAAACAAATAGATTTTTGAACATACAGCAGGAAAACTTGTACAGTATATGGTCCCATCTCTGGCCAGATGTCCTTGCAATCAACGGTTCACGATTTCAGTTTAAAAATGCAAAATAAACCACGAGTATCACACCAGATTTATTAGCTATGTTTCAGCATTTGGCATGGCTTCGTTTCACAATGGATATCCTTCCATCTAGACTTTGCCGTGTCGTCCCAACAGGATTGGGACTTCAGAGAATATTCTTGAGACCCCATAAAGAATGAACATATATTGTGTGTTTGTTTTTTAACGATTCTGTATGTCTTTACGTGTTTTGTAATTTTAATGCGATTTTTCCTGTTACGTAAAGCACTTTGAACTGCCTTGTGTACGAATTGTTCTCTCTAAATAAACTTGCCTTGCCTTGGCTTGCCTTGTCTTAAATGCAACCACCATTACGACCAAAGTCAAAACATGACATTACTGAAACTTTTTAGCTCGGAGCCTAACAACTTGAGACATCAAAACACTGTTCTCCCTCCCTAATGTATCAAAGCCAGCTGGCGTTATGCAATGAAATAATATGGTTCCTATGCCTTTAAAAGCACAAGATGTCCTCCTCTCCCCGGGGCAGGTGTTTACGAGGTGTTCCTGCAGGAGGCGGAGTATGTGAGCGATTACAGAAGACTGAACCTCGGCGGCCCCTTTCCTCCCAAGGCTTTTGTTGTTCAAACTTTTACAAAGAATCCGGGTCTGCGATCTTGACCTGGATGTTACGTGTTTGTGTTGTCGGGGCCATCCTTCTTCCATCCCTCCCAAGATGAGCGCTGGCGGTTTATTTTTAAGTCATCAATTACTCAAAGTTGGCCACGGCTATCTCTCCCCCACCATCTGGACACCACACCTCTCTGTCCCGGGGCCCCTGTGTAGGATAATGACAACCTTCCACTCCGCCGTTAATTTATGAGCACGCCAAGTCGTTTTTCATACGCTATCACAAGCTGCCATTTGATCTCTCTGTATCTCCTTTTTTTATATATTTTCCCCCATTTTTTTTTGCCTTCCCCCTTTTTGAAAACAGCTTACCTCTGTGTCTGATCACACCAGCTCATAAATCTTTCACTCCATGGCTGGTTCACTGGAGAATGCGTCGGCACAGCTGAGGATGTTGTTGTCACTTTTTTTGGTCACCACGGTCCCCAAAAAAGAGGCAACAAATTTACTGACCTCGGTTTGTGATGTTAGCAGAGCAGGTGTGTGTGACGCAGGTAGCGGGAGATGAGCGTTCAGGACATGTCAGGATATTTCTAACTCACGCTCGCTCTTTGAACCTTTACCAAAGCAGGTGATTGATGGATAGCGCTGAATTATTGATCAGCAATTCCGGTATATATTCAAGTGCTATTCTGGGATGTTTCAAGTGGGATTTTGTGTGATACCTTTGCCTGTTGAAGATCTGAATGAAAGCAAGTAAAATAATCTGATATCTAAAAAGATTGAGATGAAAGATTAGTTGAAAGGTGGTCATACAAACTTGAGAATGCCCGAATTCTCTGATAAGAGTGTGTCCTACCTATGTTTGGATCTGGTGTGTGTGGGTTGGTGATTGCGTGCAAGTGATTGGAGGTGTTTGGAAAGTTGGCAGCCATGTTTCCATCAGACGACTACAGGGCAGTTGTTTCTACTGTAGCACATCACCAGTGGTTATGGACTAGATTCAATAATGCACACAATTGTAAAACCACTTTGAGCGTCTGGAAAAGTATCCTGGTGCCTCAAAAACTCCGGTAGTTTACTCACATAAATGTAAGAAAAAAGGATGCACATATTTGGGACATTTAAAGGACGCATATTCTGCTACAGTGACTTTTTTGAGCTTTAAACTATGTTCTAACAGTGTTCTGTCATCAGAAACATACCCGGGTTGCATTCAGCCGCATTCACGCCATTTTGAGGAATGTTCATGAGAAAATCCTGTCCCCTCCGACAGTCAAAAACACTTCCCTCCATCCATGACGTTTTTTCAGATTTTATACCTCACTTATCTGAGAATCTTCTGCTGTTTTAAGTCCTTAAATCACCACCAGAGTCATTTTCAGCATTTCTACCATCTAAACACAATCATTGCAACTGCTAAGCTGACCGTAGCATCTCTTAAAGAGATAACATAACTAAACTGTGTATAGCGCTAGGTGCCATCTGCTGGCTGGATGCACTCAGTAAGTGCCACGGCAGACAGCGGAGAAACTTAGAAACTTGTTCATATAGTGCATAATACATTTTTTTTTTTTTTTTAATCTAAGGTCAGGAGCATGTGTAAAGGCTAATAACTATGAAAAATGTATAATATTTTTCCTTTAAATCTGAAAAATGGACAGAACCATGTTTAAATGTGTTGGTTCATTTTTACAAATATTAGATATGAAAAACTTTACAGAGGGGATTGTGGATTTCTTATTTAGAATTTCGAACAAGAGCTAACTGAAAATTGGTCTAAAAATTCAAATTTCGTCTTTTTTTTTTTTTTTTATCAAGATTGTTGAGTTTGGTGTTTGAAGTCAACCTTTGAAGTTACATGTCCCAAAGAACTCTATGGATGAAGTGGACTCAATGAAATAATAAAACATCTTTAGGAGCAGATTGGACTGAAGTTTATTGTTTCCACATGTAAACTTAAATGCTGAGCGAACCAACCAACCAAAACGGTTTTGCCTGTAGTGTCGCCTCAATAAGAGCTGCACAATTTGGGAAAAATATTGATTTGCAATTTTTCTTACAAGAATTCCTAATTGTGATTAGATTTTGCGTCTCATGTTACAATAATAAAATTCTGTTAAAGATTAAAAGACACTGAAAGAGACTATGGATTATAGACAAACTAATAAAATAATGTATTTCAGAACAAGTTTGTACAAATTTAAACAGCAAGGTTTGCAATTTTTTATACAACATAAGAGAGGAAATTTTGTTTTTTGTGGAGCAAATGATGATACTTCAAAAACTGCAATCTTTGCAATTTGCTTATCGCTCAATTGCGATTAATCCGGCAGCCCTATTTTGATTCCATTCTCAACTTGCGAAGGAAAGCTTTGACGAATAACATGGTTCACAAAGATGGTTTTAGCTTGAAAGTATCTTCTTTTGAACTTGTCTGTATGAAAACTGTTTGATAACATAATTCAAAAGTGGTGGTAAGCAACTGTTTGGACATCTAACCAAGGCCAAACTGACAAAAAATCTATTATCTGCACCCTTAGATTCTATGAACATCCATCATACGAAGTGGGTGAAGTGTCTTGCCTAAGGACTTAATTACAGTCTGCAGAGATCAAACTTCAGGTAAGTAGTCTCCACCAGCTTAGCCACTTGCGCTTCATAAAGAATCCTGTACACCCTTTCAAATCCCGCTCTTCTACATACCCTTGCATAATGTGACAAGGACAAGTTAGCTCTGAACTCTTGAAGAACCCTGATAAAACACTTCCGAAGTTATCTGTTGAACTTTTGAATAGTCCCTTCCTCTGTGCGTCCTCTCAGCATTTATCCCGAGCATAACGAGTGTTTGTCTGCACAATGGGCGCTGTGATGGAATAGTTTATGTTCTCCTGAGAGGCAGCGCGATTGTTAAGAGCACACTGTACTGCAGACGCCAATATGCACCACGGCACTTTGCATACGCTATTTCCCTCCTCATCTGCCTGTTATTTTTACTCCTAATGAAATCACGCACAAATCGCCCAAAGTGCTGACAACAACACAAGAAGCACCGCGGCCGGAAAAGCCAATCCTCTCAGGGCTTCTTTTAGATAGCAGCGAGAAGACGGAGGAGGAGGGGTCTGGAGTAGTTTAGAGTTTGAAAAAAATGAAATACAAAACCGAGTTAAGAAGTGGACGTACGAACGGCAAGACTAGACAATACGTTGTGGGTTTTTTTTGCTGCAACGTCCTTCGTGCATATTAGCGGCGCTTGCTAAACTTCTTTGCATCTCGTTGTGGCTATATTTCGCGCCCAAAATGACACTTTAATTAAACAAATTACTGCGCCCGGGGAGGAGGACCTTCGGAGAGCGCGATAAGGCCGCGGGGGAAGATAACGGCCTTATAGGCAGTGTTTATCAGAAGCGCGGAGGGTTTAAACCTTTAATAGGTAATGCCCAGATAAGTAAGCCTTTGTGGTGTTACTGGCGCAGAGATATTTTACACAGAGGAGCTTACCGACCAGAGTGGGGAAGAAAAAGAATCAGGATCAGACCAGCGACTTAGTGAGAGTGTGATTAAGGACAGCAAGCAAACCAAAAAAGTGTCCCCATGAACTGTTTTTGTGATATTTATATACATATGCAAGTGTATGCTATTGGGACTGGATTTATCATTGGCTGAGATAGAAAAGAATGTAGAGTTTTAGTTATTTTTGCAATATGGTGCTCGGGATAAGATACTTTCCATGGCTTAACAGTAAGTGGCATCCTGGAGGGAGATTCTACCTGTCAAACATATGCAGACAGGGCTAAGAGCAAGAGTTACACGGGACGACTTTCAATAGTTAAAATGACCCAAAGTGTGTAGCTGCCATTGAGAAGGAAAAGAATTGAGATAATTTACGTTTTTACTTACTTTTGTACTGTTTAGCACCAATTTAACAATGCAGTTGAAGAATTTGGAAGAGTGATTGCGTTTAGAAAGCGCTAAAGTGATTAATTAAGGTGAGACACTGAAGGTGAACAGGGAAAAAATCTTAAATTTAAAGATATCAATTGGAAACTTTTCCTACAGTTTACTCATATAAATGTAAGAAAAAATGAATTACAAGATTTCAATCACGTAATGTTTTTAAATGGAAAAAAGGCATTTTATGCGTAAAAATGGCCAAAATTGCACACATTTGGAAACTTTAAATCTGAAAAATGGAAATGTGTGTCTCTCATGCAGTATTAGCATTCAAATGAATAAATGTCAATATCTTTTCAAACAGCTTTTGATTGCTTTTGCCCCTTTTTTCTTTCTTTCTGTAACACTTTATAATAAATGCACATTGGAGAGCCTTAATAAAGCATGACAATATGACAATAATTCAGGATGAACAAATCATTTATCAAGAATGATTTAGGCTTTGAAACTACTTAATAAATATCCTAACCCCTGACCCTTAATTAAGTTGATACTAAGCTTGAATTATCCTTAATTAACTATTTTTTAGTAAGAACTGAGTATTTGTTCATGCTTTATTAAGGCTCTCCAATGTGCATTTATTATAAAGTTAAGGTGAACTTATTATAAAAATGATACCCTTTTGTTTTACTGAATTAGAGTGCCCTCGATCTTCTCATTTATCTTTCCAAATTATGTTCATTACATTAGTTTAAAAGTGATCTGGAAACAGATCAGAATTCTTAGGTAGAAATTGCAGTCAGATTGCAGATTTGTTGACCTACAACTAAAACTGACACAAAGCTCAACATCTTCTCTGTCAGCATACATAAACAAAAGATTTGATTTTTTTTTCATAAAAGACAAAAAAGTGGTGGCATTATTCAACTCCAAAGACGTGATTGTTGTCAGTTGAAAGCCATAAGATTAATATGAATGAATTTCTTTCTACTTTGGATATTTCTTTCAAAAGCAATACAAATCCTACACAGTTACACAGGCCCTTGCCCACCATCTGACATTATTAACATCAAATTACCGAACGTGAACTCAACCTATTATGAACAAGCACCTTTCCCGACGAAGATTTAGTGCAAACACTGTATCTTTTACTTTAGCCGTCACAACGAAAATCCCGTTGTTTTACTACTTGGGACATTACACGCACAGACAGGAGTGAGTCTACGCTCTATTGGACTCCTATTGGAATTACATCATCGCCCATAAACGGGGGAGACGGAAGGGCGAGAGGTGCCGGTGATGTCACTCAGATTAGCACCGGGGCCGTAGTCTCTGAGCTGCTGCCGTCTGAGGGGGAGCAGAGGTGGCCGTGCACAGGCTGTCTGAATGTTCCGCATGTGGTTTGGGTTACAGAGGCATTGGCTACAGAAGGCCGCCATTAACCTGCATGTGTGTGTCCAGAGAGGCGGGAGTAATGACGGAGGGAGGGAGGGAGGGGAGAGAAAACGCTACACAAATATGGGAACGACGGCAGAAAGGATTAGACCTATGTTTTGGGGGATCAAAGAGAGGGGTGAGGAAAAAACGAACAAGAGGTGAATAAATAAACGGGGATATTAGAGGGAAAATTAGGTTGTTTACTCTGTGAGGTTCTAATGATTTGTGAGAAGACGTTGTGTAGAGACCTGCAGATATGATGACGCGATACAAAACAGTTACAGACGACAATGCGAGGTCCCTAGATTTGGACTTTGGTGATGAAAATCGAATCCTGATCTGCTTTTTTTGTGAAATCGTCGTATCGTGATTCACTGTTTGTCTCTTTAATGCAGCTGTCTGTTCAAACACTTTTTCTCCTGTTGTTTAGCCTCTGAAGCCTCTGAGCGGATGACTTTATAACCTCTTAAAGACCAGGGCTGCTCAACCAAATCAACAAAATGTCTTGCTTTGATTTGAATAAAAGCTGCCAACACTGTAGATTGGATTTGTGTAAAAATGTTCCGATACAAGCGTCAAAAGCTACCAAAAGTGATAAAAATGCGTTAAAAAGCGACAAAAACGCACCCACAAACAACAGAGACGTGACTAAAAGTGACAAAAGTGCGACTGAAATGACACAGACACAACTAAATGTGACAAAGAAGCATTTAAAAATGACCAAAAAAAAAGACAAAAATTGTGTTTAAAATGTGAATTTGAACAGAATCCTTTTATTAAAACATAAATCGCAAATCTAATAGCAATCACACTGGTGCAGCTCTATTAAAGTCAATAGAAAAGCACAAACGTGAACATGAGTTCACAAAACCAAAATCATGATCTGCCCCAAGAAAATGGTGATAATAATGTTTTGCCATATCACCCAGCCCTACCTCCGAACCCTTAGCAACACTGCATTATTGTGTCATAATCATGTTTTTATTATGTTTTTTCAAAATCATTCTCAAGATAACTGTTTGCTTACTGTTTACAATTCCTTTCTAAAACAGAGGCAATTTATGAAGATTCTGAAATATTTATTTTCAATAAACCTTTGAAATAGAATGTGAACACAAAATATTTCCACTATGTCAAGAATTCAGAGCTCTTCAGCACATGCTCGTCAGACAGACCTGAACACATATCCCTAGTCCCTGCTGAAAACATAACCACTATCTTATGTGTGTGAGAGTCCAAGCCAAACCTGCCTGGGACCGCTCGGCCCTCCCGGTTTGCATGAGAAGGACCACCATGGAACATATTAAATAGCTGCTGGTGGTTATGGGAAATTATTCCCCTCTGCAAATGTTTTCCTTTTCCCCCTTTTTTGCTCCTTTTGCTTCAAAGGACAGGCTTCAGTCGCTTTCACCGAGCGAATCGGGACGTGGCGCTGATAGCACTGAGTCCAACTCAACAGCTGCATATAGCACACCCCTCCCACTACGCTCATTTTCATTTGAGCACAAATCATTTACATTACAATCATGAGCAGAGCTGCTTTGTTTTTCTTTCACTGGGGGTGTCCTCTCCCAGCATTTTGATAAATAGAAGCAATGTATCATCAAATGTAGTCTTCCAATCACACATATCCATAATTCAGCAGATAAAGGCGAGTGGTGAAAGAGGAGCTTGCTTTGTCAATGGCAGCCCTGGGCAGAGACAGTCCTCTGCCTGTCACATACCTGCCGCTGCCACTTCTCTTTAGCATAAGCAAGCGTGAAGTGTTTACTTGAACACATTTCTGAGGGAGAGCGTGGAATAGGAGCTGGCACGGGCTGCATAGGAGCTGTGCCGATGTGACAGATATATAAAACAGGCCGGGTGAAAGAGAGAAAGGAGGAAGATGAGAGACGAGGAGAGTGAGGAGTGCTTATGGATGTGTGTGTGCCCGAGACAGTAAAAGAGCAACTGCCACTTGCCATTGTGCCAGCTCTGCGGCGGAGGTGAGTCTTCAGTGTGGGATAAATCCAACCTGATGCGCCCCTTCAAAGCGCCCGGGCATCGCCATGCTGTTCACGTCACGGGACAGGCACACATTAGCTGTCAAACTCCGCTTTCATCTCCCAACTTCAAAGAGCCCCATTGATTACTCTAAGTGGCCATTACCAAACATCCGAGCCCGCGCCGCAGTCAAAGGCAAGCGCTGACAAAAAGGAAGGTGAAATCATCACGAGGTGGAATTTGAAGCAGATGGGAAGGACAGTCAGACAGCACAACCAGGCGACGCTGTGAAAGGGAATCAAACTGTAAGGCGTCCGACATCAGAGCTCGAGAAACAACAGCAAACGCTAAAAATGACAAGCACTTTTGTATGTGTACAAACAAGGCTGTGCCGAGTATGTGGTGGGGTAGTGATGTGAACATGGGTTCCCCAGAGATTCCCCCCCGTGATCGCGCGTGACAGTGGAACAGAGGAGAGCGGATGTTCCACAGGCTGGATGTGAGAGACGGAGAGACAGGAAGGAGAAGTGACTCAGACAAACAGACTGAGAGAGAGAGAGCAGGAGGTACGCTCAGAGTTAGCCAAAAAGTAAGTCGGCTCCACTCACTGTACTGTTGTGTTACTGCTGCTGCCACTGTATTCACCTGGGAAAACACAACAGGTGAGAGAGCGGGAGAAAGAGAGGGAGCAGGGGAGCGCTGGATAGACATGTTTTTTGTTCTGTGACTTGGAATAAGTAGAGGTATGACAAAGAGTTGAGATATTAGATAGGTATAAGACAAAATAATTTTATCAGGACAACCAAACCTCATGTTTATGAGTAAAAAACAAGTGAGGATACTCTGAGGAAGGCTGGGTATCTGATTAAACATATCATTATGCCTTCATGTGCTAAATGAGGTCTTAAACAGCCAACATTATGCCATGTTTGAGAATTTTGAAATATTTTATTACACCCTTTTTCAATACTATTTTTCGGGAAACATTTCTGTATAGTGATAGGATTCGTGTGTGCCCTCTGGTGGTGACAGTAGGGAGTGAAACATCCTGAAATGTCTCATTAGCAGCAATGCTATTATTTTGCTAACATGTTCTTTATTTTGAAGGTAATTTAAAGGAACAGTGTGTAGGATTTGATCGTAAATGTCATACACATGACCTGTCTGGGTCCCCAGATACCAGGTGAACACGGTCAAATTAAATCTAGCTTTTACTGACAACAACTGCAATGTTGACTTATTGTCCAAAAACTTTGGACATGATGTAGAGGTTATTTATGTCATAATTCGGTCTTTTGGTTCTCAAGCCTAACTTGTCCCTGCCATATGAATTCTCGTGATATCAGTGAGTTCACAAACTCTTGAGAATCCATCTGGACGGTGTCACTGTTGGGTTTGAGCCGCTGTGTGCTGGACCAATCACAGCGTTGCATTGTCGTTAGGGTGGAAGTCAAAAGGACAAAGCTAAACAAATGGCGACGCTGACAAGAGATACTTCGGACAATTTCAACATATTTATGGACGGTTTTGCTTTTGAAAATGTACACATAGAAGTGCTTTGTACATTTGAGGACATAAGGATTTCCGCTTGTACTGATTTTAATACACTGCAACCAATCAGTTCAAATGTTCGTCATGATGTTACACATGATACACATATCAATTACCCAATCACATTACCCAATCACAAAGCAGAATGACTCTCACATGAGTGTCTAGTTTGTGTCTTGTTTCAGAACCTCTGTGTCCTCTCTGATCTGAAGTGTCACCTCCCTGTTTAGGAGCTGAATATGAGCCATGGACTGTCCATAAACTGAGGGGGAAAACTAAATGTCCTCTGTCTGCAGGTTAAGCCACTGGCTTCCCTGGTCAGTTGTGATTCCATTATATGTTTTAAACCAGTAAGAGTGTCAGCTACGTACACCTCCTTGAAAAGATTTCATTACAATGAAAGGTAAAATGAGTTAAAATATCAAATGTGTTGTGGGAGTTTTACAGTCTCAGTGCTTGAGAGACATTATTCCAGTTTTACAACTTCTGGTCCCATAAAACATGGGGTATTATATTTAGGATTGTATAAAAGGCAATGGTGGATTATGTTTTCTGTACAGGTGAGAATAAAAATCAGCCAAAATACAGAAGATTTTGTGGCAGATTTTTGAAGCAGATGGTGCTGCCAGGCGTGTATATATTTTATGTTCTTACCCCACCCAGTCTCAATGAGAACGCATGCTAAAAGCTCATAAAAAAATCAAAAATCAGCGACTAGAGCTAATAATATAATCATTGGGAACACCTGCAAAGTTACAGATGGGCAATTTCAAGCGGACGCTCCGTCAGTTGCGAGGGGCCGCCCACCCATATGGACAAGTGTGTGGTGTGATACTGTCACTCATCTCAAATCTAATGCTAAACTCGCCAATGTTTTGTTTGAAAAGTGTAGCTGATGTGAGTATTTTAGTTTTATGTCTACATATTACTTACGGTGTTATTTTTTATGTAGATTTAAGGGATTTGTGATGATAAATTGCACCTATTGAATTAATGCTAATGAGTAAATGGCAGCTATCCAGTGTGTATTACAATTAAGGCTCAAAGTCATAAGTCTGTCAAATGCAAACTCTGGCAAGGAAGAGTGGAAGTAATAAGTTAGATGGTTAGTTTCTTGGTCACCCGTTAACTTGTTTGTTGAAAAGTTTCATATTTTAACCAACTACCTTGTGTTATTTTAAAACCACACAATACAATACAATTCAATTCAATACATACAATTCACCTCATTTGTCTCATATTTTAAGGCGAGACACTACAGACAAAACCCCTTCTTTTTTTTATCTTCTGTTTTTATGGCCACTTTGCTCTCTCAGCATATGGGCTTTCATGTGAAAACAAAAAACCTGTCCAATCTGCTGCTAATGATGTTTTATTATTTCATTTAATCCACTTCAATCCAAGGATTTCTTTTGACATTGTGACTTCAAAGGCTGTTTTCTTAAAATGCGTTTTTCTTCAGAAGGGACACAAAGATTAACCCTTAAAGTAGCTCCTACACACATCCAAATGAACAATGTTGTACTTGACAAGATTTTGACTGAATGCACTGAGGGTGAAAAAAAGGTGAAATTTGAATTTTTGGCAAATTTTCAATCAGATCTAGTTAATCCAAAACGAAATAAGAAATCTAAAGTAATGAAACTAATATACGTACAAAAACAAGTCATTTTTTTCTGCACATAAATTTATTATCATTATTACTTGATGAAAAACTTGTAATACATTTTTTCTTCCATTTATGTGAGTAAACTACAGGAGAAGTTTCAAAATGATATCTTTAAATTTAAGATTATTTCCTTTTCACTTGTAATGACACCTTATGCCACTAGGGGAGCCAGTCAGGAGACAATCGCCAAGAACCATTTTCAGATCTTGACCTACGTTTGGTTACCACCTCGCTGAAAGATTAGCCAATTGATAACTTACGCTGATAAGGAAACCATGCAAAGTCCACAAAGAAAAACCCTATCTAACTTGGGAATCAAACCCGGGACCTCCTTGACGTGAGGCCAGACGAGCCACCGCGCGGTCTCTAATAATTGCACCTGGTCAGTTCTTCGCACAGTGTCTGTCATCCGTTGCTCGCCTCTCCAGTCACCTCCAAAGCTCTGATAAGTGCCAGCCTTCATCAGATTCCGCGCTCAGCAAAAATAAACCTTCAAATCTCCTCACCCACTCTCTCGCTGTCAGTCTGATGGTGCCTTTCTTTGAACATATTTAAAATAAAGTAAATTCACAGCTCCGACGTGTCATCAAGTTTCACGGCGAGGCATTGCTTTTGGTTTAAGAGGCGCGGGGAGAGGAGCAGCTGGCTCTGGCTGTCACTGTCAGCAGGAGAAGGATAACTCTTTGGTCCAAAACTTTAAAGGAGACGGGGCTAATTTACAGAGCTGTGGACTAATGGTTTGACTTTGACATTTTGCTCTTGACAAAAGTGACATTTTCCGAAGCAGAACCCAGACTGGGAGCATGCGAGTTCAGATAAATAATGTAACTCTTATCTGTGGCATTCGGTGTGTTTTTGGTTTCCTTGGATGCTCATATTTTTACCAAGAGAGTAATTCGGCAGTGTATTTTTGGAGTGTTATAATAGAATGGCATGAAGAACATTTGTGTGTCTTACTACTGCCAGTCAGTCTTACATTATCATTACCGAATAAAAAAGTGGAAAAAATGCATTAAAAAACACATGAAAAGGTATCTTCTAGATTTGCTCATGGAGTCAGAATATAATAAATAATATTCACAATGTCTGTCATTTATGTTGATCGACAGAATTCTCCAAACGTACACTGTGGTAATTACACATTTACAACTATCTATCCACTCACTGCATTAATACCTACAGACTAGAGGTTCTCAAACTGTGGTATGAGTACAGAACAACCCAGAGAAGAGAGTTGTTCCATCTCATAGTTGATAAGAATTGTAATTATTTGGTTGCCCCAAGCTAGCCAAAACTATTTAAATGCAATGCACACGCTTCAATCTACTGTGATTTTAAATAAAACTATTATTCAGTTCTTAACGTGTGCAGCTTCCAAAGACATTTCTTCAAGAGTGTCAGATGAAGGCTACTGATCATCAAAAGGTAAGCCACTGTAAAAAAAAAAAAAAGTCTGGAAAGTTTGCTATCTATAAAAGACAACTTGACATGAAAATGAGTGGCCCGGTCAAAAAACGCTAACTTTGTGTGTACGGCATTCAAACCTGAGCCGGAAAGCGACCTGTGCCTTGAAATATTCAGGGGCGTAGCAGCAAATTCTGGGCCCAAGGTACAAACTTTCTTGGTGGGCCCTTAATACATAATCTTACGTATGATTTATTCATTCACTTATTTATTTTTTCCCCCTATTGCTTATATAGCACTATTTCTCAAACTGTGGTACACTGGTGGTACGCAAACTTCTGGTGGTATGTGGACACCTCTTCAGTTGTTATGTTTACTTCATTTAGACTACATTTTGTTCACATTTTTTGCTCTTCCTTTAGTAAATATAATAACTTCTGTGGCAGTGGTGTATTCCTACTTAAGACTGGGTTTATCCATCATTTAGAACTGGAATAGTCCTGTTATAGACCCAGTTTAGATTTGGTGGTACTCAAAAAGCCAAATCTTTTTTTGGTGGTACTCGGGGTAAAAAGTTTGAGAACCACTGCCCTAGGTTTGGTTCCACAGAACAATCATTTTCTACTTTATATCCATCTGTTGTAGAGTGTAGCTACAGTGCTGTTTTGTTTTGGTAATAACTACCAATCTAGAATCTAGGCCTGTAGAAAAATGCAAACAATAATCATTCGTTGCTGCATTTCTTAACAATTTGGCTGATATGTAAACATGGATTTTCCTCTGTTTAATCACCGAGCTTCTCTGACCATAGTCCTGAGACTTCCCCTTCCTCCTTTCTTAGTGGACAAAAAGAAACGTTTAGACGCATTTCACTCAATCACAGAGCATTTATTACAACAAAAATAGACTAAAGGGCAGAAAAATGCAACTGGTAAAAAAAACATTACATATTTTTTAGGGCCCTTCCCTCACCTGGGCCCCGGGGAAGCGAATCCCCTTTCCCCCCAGTCCAACACCCCTGGAGATATGAAAAGTTTGAGGAGTTTTATGGACGTTTGTCTTTTATTCATACGTACACTTTTAGTAAGGATTCCACGTAAAGTTTTATGAATGAGACCTGATAAATACACTTATTTAGGCTAACTACAAATAGTATGTTTCATCAAAGTGAACCCAACTTTTCAGTGCCAATAACTAATCAATAATAAAACATTATCAAACATGCTCCCAACCAAAGAAGCCCTCACATTTACAAATTATGAATCAAATAGAACGATTTGTTGAAGTACAATATCCCCGATACTGCACTATGGCCATGTAATCGATCGCTATAAACAACAATAACAGAACGACGTATAAATCCCCGCAGTGAGGGATGGTCTAACTCAAACGTGACAATGATTGCTTTACAGGGGATAAAAATACATTTGTGTGACATGTAACTGTCGACTCAGCATGCATCGGTCCACTTGCTCCCATCCACCCTTGCTACGGTGACACATGCCAACTGATTAGTGGCTTATTGCGGTGTCAAGACGGGGGTATTTTTATTTCCCGGTTTGGAGGTGCCCCGCTGCTCACAAGCCACTGACAGGTGCTAGAGTCAAGGACGGCGCGTCACTTCACATTAACAGACACATAAATTCTGACAGCGCGGAGGGGAGCAGCTAAAGTTGGGTGCTGATATTTCTGATTCTCTATCCAGGCCGACATAATTCCAACAAGATGAGTACTTTCTGTCTTCTTTTCAGCGGGATTGGACTCTGAGGATGTCTAACGCTACACGCTGTTATGGACACCTTCAGCCGTATGCACTGTACTCTGCAGACACTCGGCTCACAGACTGTCTGGAACTGGTCAGCGATGTCTGGTGTGTTTTTGTGACTTAATACGTCCATATTTTCAATGTAAATAATTGAATATTTAGCAAGGACATTTTAAAAAGAGTGTGGTTGAATGAGAAACTGTAATTTTATTGGGGGATATAGAGGGAAGTAAGTGCACTGATTGACTTGTCGAAAGGATTTAAAGACGTTTTTTTTTCTCGTATATATATTTATTTTCTCCATATAGCTTAGTATTATACATTGAATTCATATTTTTTTAAGGATGAAATGAGGATGAGACTTGGAAATGACATGCATGAAATGGACAAAGTTGGATTAGTTGGATTATTGACCTCTGGTTAAACTGCAGTATGTTTACAACATGTCACATCATCGATTCAAGCATATTAAAAGTTGATAAAGCTTTTTCATTATTATTAATTTAATGAATCAATATAATAATAATATTTATGCAATTTGTGAGTATGAAATGTACCTAATATATTCATAACATGTATACTTTTATTTATTAAATTGTCTTTATATTCTATTCTATAAACTGAATGACTATTTTTCAATTTTGAAAAATTGTTTAGTTTTTGTAATTTAAAAAAATCCATCCACAACTGTTACGTTGATAATAATATTTTCTCACACGTATAAAGTGCTTTACAGACTTGTTGAAGTCTCTCAAAGCGCTACACTGTTCATTAATCCTTCACTCCACACTCAGTGGTGGTCAACTACTTATGTAGCCACAGTTGCCCTAAGGCAGACTGACGGAAGCGAGGCTGCCAGTTTACACCATCGGCTCCTCAGACCACCACCAATTATTCACAAGCACGCACGCACACCTACACACCCGCACACACGCCCACACACCCGCACACACGCCCACACACCCGCACACACGCCCACACACCCGCACACACGCCCACACACCCGCACACACACCCACACAACCGCACACACACCCGCACGCACACCTACACACCCACACACCCACTCAGACACCCGCGCACACACCTACACACCCGCACACACACCTACACACCCGCACACTCGCACACACACCTACACACCCGCACACACACCTACACACCCGCACACACACCTACACACCCGCACACACGCCCACACACCCGCACACACACCCACACAACCGCACACACACACACACACCTGCGCACACACTCAGACACCCGCACACACACCTACACACCCGCACACCCGCACGCACACCTACACACCCGCACGCACACCTACACACCCGCACGCACACCTACACACCCGCACGCACACCTACACACCCACCCACACACACACTCAGACACCCGCACACACACTCAGACACCCACACACACACTCAGACACCCACACACCCGCGCACACACCTACACACACACACACTCGCACATTCAATAAGTGAACAGTCGAAAAATGTTCTAGGAAAAAAATATTTTCCAGAAAATCTGACCTTTTTTCTTACATGCATTTCCATGTATGGAAAACAGGGCAATTATTTTCCAGATGCGTTGGAACCCTGTTAAGGCAAATTTTCCCAACATAAGTAAAACTACAAGTAAAAATCTAATACAAGATACAAATAGGCCTGTATAGAAACTACACGTAACCATTCACTGTTTTACTTAAAACAATTCATTCAGACCTCGTCTTCAGTGTTAGTTAATCATTGTTTGGAAGAGTTGTTTTTCTCAGCATAAATTGTTATTTTAAAAATTCAGTAGCCTTTTTTTCCTGACTGATATGCCCATTTCTTCAAACCGAAAAGATAAATTGGCGTACGTATTTTGGATGGTGTTTTCTCAGTTGCCATTTCTTCACCATCAATTATAGCACATTTACCATTGTATAAAAGGTTTCAAAACAGTTTCCTGATGACTACCTTTGAAACCTTTTCTACGATGACACTCTTGAACGAATAAGGGATTACACCAACACATTTACTTGCATTAACTACTTCATCCTCGATGGCATCTTGCAGGGAACATGGTACATGTTCAAATATGTTTTGATGTTTTCCTGTGGGACACACCATCATGGCTTCTATTAAAATTCTAAACAATAGTTACCATAGCATTAGCGTGGCTTTTTCTTTCTATGTAAAAACGGTTGTAGTTCCTCAGGAAAGCTTTCACCTTAATTTAAAAGGTGCCGGTCCAGTCCAAAACCATCCTTGGTGAAGGTCTCACTGAAGAATATGGAGTGGATATGGATGATGGTAATGATGAAGTAATTGCTCTCTGCCTTTTCCAGGTACTTTCTTGCCTAAACATGACTGAAACAAGATACATTTTCCGAATGAATCCAAAATCATGTGTAGTCTCCCCTCCCAGCGATAAGAGTGTCTCTTTTAAAATTTCTAGCGCTCATCTTCTAGTCTGGTAGAGCCTTGTAAACCACAGTGTGTATCATGGTACATTGCTGGGGATTTTGAACTTTCCTCCCTCTACTTTGGGTGTGTCTTCTGTCAAGAGATGTTTACTGCCAAGTAGTACTTTTCCACAGCCCTCTCCGCTCATATTTGGATCTTCACCCTTAACAGCTTTTCACTGGCTGGTTATTTCTGGTAATGCTATACTCATCTTTGTCTCCCCCTCCACATGCTGGTAGCAAATGTCTTCCATTTACTGTTGATCATCAAACACAACTAAATGTTTTCACGTCTTCGAAGTTGCTCTTGAACAAATGTGTTTTGGTGCACACAACACATGTACTGTAAATGCACACTCCCCTCATCTCTGACCAAAAAGAAAAAAGGGGAAAAAACAAATGATTGCTGGATGGCTGGCGATTTCAAAACCACTGTCCACATGACTACTTTGAAACTGACCATGGGGCACTCCTGGACAAATGAGGGATTAGACCAACTTCATTAACTCACAAGAATCCATCTTGTCCCACTCTTGCTAATGTGTTGGTCTTGGATTTATTGGTGGATTGGATCCGTGGTATTGCAGCAGTGAGGTTTGGAGAAGAATCCAAAGACAGAAGCACCAAAAACGGATGAATGTGTGTCAATTTTGGAAACCGTTTTCAAAAAGACAATGGTAGGATTTTTCATCTTACTCTGCTTGTTGTGCATGTGTATGCTTTGACTAAACAGCTTAAAGTAAGCGTAAGCAACCCCAGTTTGATAATGTTTAAATTCAGAGTGCACATATACATATCAAGCTGTCAGGCATATATAGATATTCATTTATTTGGGCCAATCATTTTGTACACATTTGAGTAATATCCAATTATTCTTTTTTATTATGAATATGACACTTTTTACAGGGGCTGTCAAAGTTAACATGTTAACTCATGCAAGTATGTTGAATTTAATTGAATAATCATGCAATCTGTTTTGACCAAACACACGGTTTCGATTACACAGGCGTCTTTACCTGTAGAAAGAACAGATGAATTAGCGGCTGTTGTATTCGGCTTTGCTCCGCCCGGCAAAACCGTTTTTGACTTGAACACAGTGCACTCCGTGACCGTGTGAGCGCTAAAATGAATAATATGGGCCAAATAGTCCAACAAACCACAACAGAACACTGGTAAACACCTGGCCTGCACCAGCAGCTTACATCTGTCACCTAGTATGAAAGTTAAACCCGCAAGCAGCAATGAAGGCCTTGAACCCCACTAAAGCTGTTTGGTTCTGTATTTTTACAACAAGTGATTACAATTTATTATGAAATGGACTTAAATTGGGCTATAGGGCTTTTGAACAGGCAATTTTTTTAGATCTGTGGAAATGCTTAAAATTAGACAGTTGTTGCGTTGTATGTTTAAAGAATAACATTGGCGCGTTTTGCGATTAATCGTGATTGATCATATTTCAAAAGTGTGATTAATTTGATTTTTTTGTTAGTTTTAATCGATTGACAGCAGTAATTTATACACAAAATTGTTGTAAATTTTGCAATGGAGAGTACTGTTCACTGAAGCATGGCAAAACCAAATCTGCATGTCATAAATATAACACCATGTTACCTTTATCTTGCAATCCGATGTGGCGTTTGCTTTTATCACCGGTCCAGGTGCTCAGAGGCTGCAGTAATTAGAAAGACTGGGACATGCATTTGCTATGTCCTACTGTGGCCCTGATCACCAATAACAGCATTTATTGTTTTCTAATCAGCAGTCCTTTGGCCGCACCGTTCACTCAGTAAATAATGGAGATGTCAATATTGTCCCGCTCCTGTGGCTCTCCGCCTCCCTTTACTCACTTGCTCTTGGTACCCACTATAAACCAGGCTCATTAATCACGCATTATGTGGAAACGACTTCAACCTGTCAGTGCCAAAAACTTGTTACTTGCGCCACAGTACACGTGTATGTCTACGCACATCAAACGAGTACATAAAATACAAACACAAGAATGTCGCATGTGGTCAAAAATCGCGAGGATGTAGAAAAGTGAACGTAATAAGGTGCATTCGTGGTTGAACAGCCAAAATGTCATCTTGTCAGCGCGGCAGCTCCATTGATTAGCACTTCCAGCTCCTGTTCTGGCCCAGGAATTACCCCTCTAATCTTGTAGTGACTTATTTGCCGGAGACCAATCAGCCTGATCAGATGAATTACCCTCTGTGTAAGTGCCTGGATGGCCAAACAACTGCAGCAAGCACGCACAGACACAGGGTTACCTCGGAGCACACAATTACACATACAATAGGTAAGGATACACAGGACTACAATGAAAAGATAAAGCATTCCATATTATTCTATACTTGTGTATGGTCACTGAAATTATACATTGCTCATCATTGGTTTTATTGCCAGAATTTCAAATAAGGAGAACTTGCCTGTCTGTGGTTATTTGTCCCATTGTGTTGCCTGATAAGCAAGACCACACGCTTTGACAATACTCTAAAGACAGTTTGGTCTGGAATCATGTCTTGTATTCCTGATTTCAAAGGGGCGTGATTGACATGTTGATTAACCAATCAGAGAAATACATACTCCATTTGTATGTAAACAAACACTATGACTTATTAGTAAAAAAAGGTGGGAAAATAACAATTGAGAACTGAGTAAAGGAGTGGGATTCTGCAGAGGCAAGGTAACTGTAAGGTAAAAGAAGATACATATTTTGTTCTGAATGTGACAAGTATATTCACCTTATTCTGGAAGTCGCTCTTTTTTGGTTATATTAGTTTACATGGTGTAGCTGAGCTCAACAGTAAATGAGTTCAGACTACACAGCTGTTTTCAGGCCGCCAAGGAAATTGGTGCATTGTTGATGCACCTGTACATTGAAAGGTTTACACAAATCAGTCTACTGTATAAGGTATTTTTAACGGTGAGACTTTTCATTTGTTAGCCACTTGCGAGAACAGAGTTCTCAAAGTGCCATTACGTGTGAAGTGCGGATCCGAAGCAAAATGAAGCAAAAGGAAAGGTGGGACATTGTACAAATTAGCAGCTGTGGTTGAACTGTACCAATAATTTTTTATGCCTTTTATGGTCCAATTCCAGACCCTTCTCCATTCTAACAGAATGTAGGAGGGATTGGTTGGTCAGGCAACCCAATGTGGGAACTAAAATCTACATACAGACTCATCATGGAGATCTGCCTGAACCAAAAATCAGGTTTCAATCATGTAAATCCTTTATTATTGAATCAACAATAACATCCCAAGTACAGATATGGTTTAGGTTAGGGTTTAGGGTAAGGTTATAGCCAAGTAGATACCTGGTTAAGGTTAGAGTTGGTCTATGCAACACTCATATATTTACAGATTTTGAGCCAGAATCTTTGCCAGGTGGATTTTCATATTCGAGTTTTCTGATCCTTTGCAAATCGTTGTTTCTTAAAACGTATGAACCACTGTATTCTTTTCAGTTTAGGTTTACGTTTACACAGAACCCTAACCATTTTGAATTGGGCTTGCAACACATCAATTAGTGCACTGCATTCGTGCCAGATTAAACCATAACCTTGAGCTGAGCATGGTCCACATAAGAATAAAACCATGTCGGCGATGGTACATTAGAGCCACCAAAAATGAGCAGAAACGGCTTACATCTTGTGCACGTCGTCCATTTATATTTAGTTTATGACGGCCTTTCCTCTCTACCTACTGCTAATGCTTTTGCCTGTGTTTTTGGCTACAGAAGCATGGATGCGATACGTTCCAATGGCACATAATGAATCATCATGTTCTTCTATTCAGATGGTCCCACTCGCTAACATGATTTAAGCTTAAGAATAAACTGCTATTTAGGTTGGGCTGCTTCCATTTGGCAAACCCAGAAGCGTGCTTAAGTGTGTAATTATTCGTGACCCCCACATCCCAAATTTATTAGGTTTGGTAATGTTAGCTTGTCAGAACAAAATATGACACTGTTGAATTGACTACAAAAGAAATGTGGATTTTCTCCTCGATTTGGTTTCCCCCCATCTCCGCACCTTTGCTCCCCCTCCTCGCGACACGTTCCCCCCCATCATTCTCGTCTCGCACCCCCATCCAGCTCCCTCATTCTGGAGGGGAAACAGCAGTGGCGACAGGCGAAGCAGAAAGCCATTTTTCAGTTTAAATGCCAAGTGGTTATGTAGCATAATATTCAGTCAGAAATTAACCATCTTTCGCCTGCAGCCTGTCAAAAA
This sequence comes from Rhinogobius similis, assembly GCA_019453435.1. Classification (NCBI taxonomy): domain Eukaryota; kingdom Metazoa; phylum Chordata; class Actinopteri; order Gobiiformes; family Gobiidae; genus Rhinogobius; species Rhinogobius similis. The sequence goes on along the minus strand of CM033621.1, from coordinate 9,695,720 downwards.
GTGGAGACGGAGAGCGGCGCTGCGAGCTCAAAGAGGTGCACCCTCCCGTAGCGTCGTGTTTGAATTATCAGCAATGGCTTTCTTTAGCACCACTGGGGAGATAGATTAAGGCGTGTAACAGCTATGTGTTCTAGTGAGCAAATATTTACAAAAGTCAAGTCAAGTCTCTTTTTTGACAAATTTAAAATGTGTATAAGAATTATTTTGATTTCAAAGCACCTGTGTAGTATAACTGATTGTACACTTTCTTTCTTTCTTGCATAATTTCAACTTTCTGGTAGTGAGTACGTAATAAAAGTGTCATCTCATCATGCAATAAAACCGCATTTTGTAAATATTGTGCCACATTATTTAATGAGACATGTTGAGAAAACTATTACAAAAAATCAAGTGTTACCTTTTCTTTAAACCCATGAAAATATAGTGTATAATAATAGATCAAATGAGTTGTATTTTGCTGAACAGATTCCACATGGGGATAGGATGGTAATAGCATTATGAGTGGAAAAGAGGGGATGGATGCATTTACTTGCCTGGAAAGTATGAAAACAAATATGGCTGCTATGAGAAAAAGAAAAGAAAGTATCGTAGGGACTAAAAGACCTTGCAGATGTTTGCGGAATCAATGATGTTTGAATTTGTTCTCAATTATAGGTAGCTCCTTTGTTTCGTACGTCATGGAAATAAACAAATCTGATTGTATGGTTCTATTTTAGTTTGGCTCGGCGCAACAAAGGGAATGGTGACCAGACTCGTTATTTGTTAAGAGTTTTAGAAGTGACAGTTTCTGATCTTGAACCGCGCCATCAACCATGACATCAAGAAAATATGGTCTAAAATGAGATTAAACCATGGGAAGGAGTTCTAAATAATCGTGAATCCCAAGGAGGACAAAAACATCTGAATATTTGTCTCGAAATAAAAACAAATAGTCGAACTGAGGGTCCCACAAACCACCTGAAGAAACATTTCGAGAAACACTGCCCTCACTAGCAATTTTTAGGCGTAACGCTATCAGCTATTGGACAAAAAACAGCGCAGTGCCACAAAAATTAAAAAATTTACACACATTTGCTTCTTTGCGAATGATCAATAGCATTAAGACTGAATGATGCATCTTGTAATTATGTGTCTATGTGTGAAACTACCATTGTGCTTGACAATACCGCTAAAAAACACTCTTTTGTTTAGCTTGGTCAAAACTGCTTCCCTCCTCCCGCCAGCAGATGGAGTCTCGTGCCGTCTGTTGATGATTTTGTGCGTATAAAATCAAAAGCCTTTGACTTATTTCGATACACCAAATATATTTCAAGTGATGCAACATAAAACGCAAGGGTAAACCTGACCAAAGCATAATTTAGAACCTTTAAACATTTTTATTATGGAAATTTATAGTTTACCGTCATTATGTCATTGACGTGTACCCTGTGCAACCATTCCATAGGGCACTGTGATCTACAGTAATTCACCGCTAATGAGTGAGTGCTCTTAATTAATGAAATATTAGGAATACAAGGACGGCGTAGGAAGTCAAGCTGAGATGGATTATGACAGCGGTGGGTCCGTGGTGCTATAAAACAGCTCAGCAGTTTTGACTTTGGGAAACTCTTCATGTTCTCTCCTTGTCAGAACAACATGGACCCACGAGCTGCACTGGGTCACGAGCCTCTGACAATGATTCATTCCCACTCACTTTCAGCAACCTTTGTCCAAGAACAGTTATGCTGTGTTGTCAGTCGTTAGCAGCGGGGGATCAGAGTTGGAGAACACTTCCATCCATCCGAATCATTTTTGGTAGAATCACTTCCATTGACAGTAAAAAAGCCTATTTTTTGCGGTCATTCTTTTTCGAGTTTGTGATTTGAAAACCACTGATCATATGAATTCACGATTTGGATTGTACCAGTTTCATGCATGTCGCTGGCTCTATATCACAGGTTTCTACCACAGTATGTCTTATTGGAACGGGAAAGAGGCATTACAGCAAAATGAGCAGTAAATTGTGCCATAAATTACTTTTTATTAAAGTAAGCGCTGAATAATGGAATGCGGCTTTTTTGAAGGCTGCAATGAATGTCACGAAAAGGGATTCATTATAGTTTAATATTTTTACTCTCAAATCTTCTAGCAATTTAGCTACTGACAAATTACTATTTCCATTCACTTGTTAAATGAGACATATTACGCATATTACAATCATGTTATAATAGTTTCCCCTCATCATTAACTTCCTCAAAGTTGTATATGCGTTGATTCATTGAGTGCTCAGAAAAAAATCTGTTTCCCCGTTCCCCTTATCTCCGCTCACAACTCGATCATTTAAGTTTCGACACTGGGTCTTACATGCTGGGTAAAATTCTTTAATAAAACACCCTAAAAGCAGTTTACTTCTTCGCTATGGATAAATGCCATGATGAAGTGGCTTGGCTTCTCAGTTCTGCAGTTTTGAACAGTAAGTTGGTCCCATTTCAATTATGAAGACATTTCTGATCAACATTAAAATTTGCTAAGAAGAAAACGTAAAATGGCAATAAAAGCCCAGTTTGCGCGGGTTAGTTTTACCTGGGGACATCTGCAAAATTTAAACTATTCCACGCCATCTGAGTTTTTTGTCAACATTTGGACAAGAAAAGACTTTGAAGACTTTATTTTAGAAATGGCGTTCTGCTAAAACACTGAAATATGAAATTATCCTTCTAATTCATTCATGTTGGCAGCATTTCTTCTACTGTAGGTTTGTTTTTAGCATTATGTAGTACTGTAGAGTCATCACTACGTTATTGTAATTCCCGATAAAAAAAAAAAGACTTCCATTCCTACTGACACATTCCCTTGATCTAAAGTTGAAACCAAAATCACCAAACTTTTTCCAAAGAGCCTTCATGCTGCCCTCTGTTGCCGGTTGTACTTCCATGTTACATTTGCCACTGGATATACATTACTAAAAACTAGACTAAAAATGGTCCAAATCACGAAAATCACCTGAAGACTTGAGTTTGCTGAACTACTCAATGGAATTTTTATAAACGTTTTCAGACATGGACAATTTGTACAGGACTAGAAACACAGACGTTGTTCTTATTTATTACAATTTAGCCAACGTCCCTAGGTAAAGCTAATCCCATCTGAAGAGGGCTTATGTACCGTGTGCCATAGGGATCAGATAATATCAAATAACATAATCTTATAGTCTTATAGTCTTTTTCCTGTTCTTGTGATTTCTGGAAGACTTTTGGCACATTGCTGCCTTTCTGGATGAATCAGAAATTAATCCATACGGGTGGTCTTTATTATTAGGTTCAAATGAGTTTCACAGCAGAATTTGGCGAGACAATTTGGTATAGCTAGTTTGGTATAACTAGACGTTCCATAAATACATGTTTAACTGTTTGATCTTGTTTGCAGCGTTGGTATAAACCATCAGGGTGCTTCGCAATTTTAAAGGTAATCGAAAACATACCTGGAGTTCCATTTAGCATAATTCACGCTATTTTGAGGAATGCTCAATGCTCTCCCTTCCGATCATCAAAAACACTCCCTGCTGAACTCCCTCAATGTGTGATGTTTTTTCCCGATTTTAGACGTCACTTGTCTGAGAATCTTCAGCTGTTTTAAGTCCTTAACTCATCGCTCTGAGCATTTCTGCAAAATGAGTGTATATACACTTGTGTAATTGCCTCTGCAGCCAGTAGATGGAGCCACACCTAAATTAATATGGCAAATCCCAAGGCACTGATACAGTTATATTGTTCTTTGTATAAAAAAAAAAAAAACATTTTATACATTTTTTTTCTAAATCATAAGATGTCAAAAGTAAATGAGAATGTTTAAAGACCAAATGATGCATAATTATTTAACCAGATCCTTTAACCAGATCCCACCCAAGCCCACAGTGTCCTAATCTAAGTCTGGTTAAAACAACTCCAAATTTCCTGTCTTTACCAACATACACAGAGGTAACAGAAAATATATTAGTGTGATCCACACGACCAAAGTCGAACGAACCCACTTCATACTTGACTCCTCTGAAATGATAGTTAACGTCACAATAGTCTCAGCAACGAAAACCTGCGTCAGCCCCTTGGAGTCTGTGCGGGAAACCCTGTGCCCCGTGTATAGGTGCTCCGCCTGGTCCGGAGCAGGAGGGGGATCGATATGGGCTTTCAGAAGCTGCTCCTCCATCCATTCCCCCGCGTTAACGACAGCCATAACTCAGCGCACTGGCAGAAGGGAGGTTCATATATATATTACACCCCCAGAGCTGTGACCTTTCTGTCTCCTCCCTGACAGCTCCTACAGAAAAAGGTGTCAATTAATGACATTTAGAAAATTTCATATCACTCCCAATAACTCTCGGGCTTTTTATACCAACTCCTCTGTTGGCGCTGAGGACCGGTGTGGGCGTTAGTGAAGGAGAGGGAAGAGACGGAGAGAAAGAGCACTCAAACCTGTCATTAATGTTACTAGGTGTCTATGCAGTTTGTTTGCAGTAACAATAGTAAAGCATCTATGTATTTGTTTGAATTTAAGTGCCCTTCTCTATTTTAGTCTCACAGCACAAAACTGAAAGCATATGCATGTTAAAACATGAAACAAAGCATGAAAATACTGGACAAAAAACACTTTCAATACCATCACTGTAACATACTTGATAAATATAAAATGTTAAACTTTGATAATATTGTCTCCTTCTCCTATGTCCAATTAATCTTCAAGATAGTCCATAACCTGGCCCCTCCATCACTCAAAGAATTCATCCAGCTGTCGGCAGATACGGCTTCAAGAGTGACCAGAGGTACCACTAGAGGATTGTGTAACATCCCTAAATGCAGAACTGCTTTTGCTCAATCTGCTTTTTCATTTAGGGGTGTTAAACAATGGAATGCGCTCCCATCTGAGTTATTGAGCTTAAATAGTCTTTCATCCTTTAATACAGAGGTGAAAGCATGGTTTTTAGAAAAGCAAACATGTACGCACAATTAAGTATGACTGAAATGTAAACGTTGACTGTATAGAGAATGTGTTTAACGAGTGTATGAATATGTTGTATGAGCTGGTGAGATTGGAAAGATGCTGCATGTGGAAGCAACAAGGGTTGTGGCTTTTTTAATTGTTGTAAATATGTAAATAATTCTTGTTGACCCCTCCCCCTGAGGACTACAGATGGAAATTAGCTGTGAAGCTAGAATCTGGTACAAGCATCTCTGCCATTGTGCTTAATGTAACTGTACACTGTCCTAATAAACGAATAAAGAAAAGAAAGAAGAAAGAAAAAGCTTTCATACGTGTGGCAAACTTCATCTCAAACATAACTTGTGTTGGTTCGTTCATGTTCATATTTAAGTAACTATTTAATGTATTTTGCTGCTGTAACTATACTTTATTAGAACAATGCAATGCACTCACTGTTCAAACAATGCAGTTAAAAATTATGAAACAGATGATTTTTTTGTGTGTGTTACAAGATATATAGAGGATGTTGGGAATCAACGAATCAAAACACAATAGATGCTTTTTCTTTGATTTGAAAGTCTCATGAGACGTGGTGGTTTTAACAGATGCTGCAAAACTGTAACTTAATGTGGAAAAGTTAGACTCCACATCAAACATCAAATTTACTTGTGATGACTGCTTGTAACCCAGTCTGTCCTTACGATGCGTGTTGAGGTCATTTGCCAGAAATTCTTTGCAATGTTTCGTAATGGCCTATTGTTTAGGGCACACTGCGATTGATAAATGAATGAGAGAGGTTTGTAAGAGTGAATGTCCGGACCAAATAAATAAATTAACAATAAACAAACAAATGAAAAGGAAACAATGCCTTTAGTGTCTGTGGCTTGCTCGGTGCAATCGCGGCAGCAGTTTGAGTCTCCATGTCGTTTCTCCTGTTGTATATGTGTACTATAATCTATATAATCAGCAGTGGTCTTATCTATGCAATCCCGTTCCATGTAAACACCGAAGTATTCACACACTAATAAAATCATTATTATGCTCTTTTCCTTGGCACTTTCAGTGCCGCTCTCCTTTTATTCAGGCTCTGACGTAATTCCGCAGTGACGGTAGCACCGCAGCAGGTGTTAGAAGATGATTATTCAACGTTGTTTTAAATAATATTTGCCAAAAATATTGAATGGAAAGCAATGGTATTCGAGTGTATAACTAATGTTTCTCCAGCATCTAAATGTAATTGATATATAGATCTGAGTGCCGATTGATGTTGCAGATTCATTCATTCATTTTCTACCGCTTATTCCCGTTACTGGGGTCGCGAGTGACTAGAGCCTATCCCAGTGACTTTGGGCCTCAGGCGGGGTACACCCTGGACAGTGGCCAACTCGTCGCAGCGCTGACAGAGACAGAGACAAGGACAAACAACCATTCATTCTCACATACACTCAGGGCAATTTAGAGTAGCCAATTAACCTACACACATGCATGTCTTTGGACGGTGGGAGGAAGCCGGAGAACCCGCAGAGAACATGCAGACTCCACCCAGAGAGATCGTTGGGGTGGTCCGGGATTCTAACCCACAATCTCCTTATTGGGAGGCAGAAGCTCTAGCCGCTCTGCCACCATGTACCCCTATGTTGCAGATTGTAAGGGAAAATATAGATACATCGATTAAATAAGTGAATCATTACACCCATATGTCTTACTTCTATCTATTGTGCCTATACTCTTAGGAATCCATTCAGACCATGTCAGTCAAGAAGTAAAGTGCTTCATCGGTGTGTGCTGCCACTATAGGCCAACCTGACCCACATGTTTTTTTAATTAAAAAATGAAATATTTTAAAGACACATCGCCACTCATTTCACATTGACTCAAACAAAAGCTGTAAATGACACACATTGCAATTCTGTTGTCAACGTCACTTTTGGTAACATTATCTTGTCAGCCTGTTTGATCACTCTTTACTTTTCTGAACGTGTGTCTTAGAAGAAAAATCAAAGAACTGACATAAATGACAAGACAAACAATGCTGTCATTACCTCATGTGAGAATTGAGTGACTGGTAAGATAGAACATTTTCCCACCTCCCACTAGCTTCCTGGTAGTTCAAAAATAATGACTACTATTTAAGCATCCCGGTACAAAGACATTTGATACAATAGAAAATAAAACTACATTTGTTGTTGCACTACATAAGCTATTTATGTTTTAGTATTTCCCATACTATTACATGAAATGTACACGAAAAAACGTTATCCATGACTAGATCTTGAGCAAGGCAGACTGCTGCAGATTGTGCCCTCTGAGGTGTTGACTGACTGCAGCTACCTGTCTCTCCTTGACCTGTGCGTCTCCTCGACCTGTGCATCTCCAGGACTACTAAGTCTCCAGGACCTGTGCATCTCCAGGACTTCTACGTTTCCAGGACCTGTGCATCTCCAGGGCTTGTGCGTCTCCACGGCTTCTACATCTCCAGGACCTGTGCGTCTCAAGGGCTTCTACGTCTCTTGGACCTGTACATCTCCAGGACCTGTGTGTCTCCAGGACCTGTGCGTCTCCAGGACCTGTGCGTCTCCAGGACCTGTGCGTCTCCAGGACCTGTGCGTCTCTAGGACTTTGTGCGTCTCCAAAACCCAGGGACGAGCAGGTCGGACCACAGCTGACCCTTACTCCCTTTAGGCTGGACAGTATGGCTTATTCGGACCAGAACCTCTCGCCACAGAACCTCTTGACAGTGGAAATAAAAGTTCTTCTGATTCAAACACAGTTAGAAGCATGCACATTTCTCACAGACTGAGCCGGGAATCAAACCTACAACATTCTTGCTATGAGGCGGGAGTCACTCGCCGCTGTACCACCAAGACAAATGCATAGAACAATTTTTTATGTGGATAATAAACAGTAGTTTACCTTATCTTACTCGTGCAGCTGGATATCGCCTGGCATAGACTGCAGGACAACTGATAATTATGATTGACAAGTTGGCAAGTGAGCATACTTATGTGTGCACTGTGCATCAATACATCAGTCACAGTTGTTCTAATTGAGAATGGAATAGGAATTGAGCCTAGTCTTAAAATGTGCATCTATTGTCATCTACCATAGTATAAATATTTATTTGACATTATTGATTGTTCTTCAGACAGAACATTCACTGTTCCATACTTTGAACAATATCACGTCTTCAAATTTGAAAAGGAACAACATATATTCGAAAGTGATTGAGCGGCCATTGCCTTCTCAGTCGAAATACATTACATTTCCACTCTTCGTAACAGTACAACACGTTTCTTGTTCTTTTGCATCCGTTCCATATCAGTGCCGTTTCATAAAGCCTATACCCGGATTGGCCACCTTCTGGAGTTCACGAGTAAACAACCAGGGGGTGACATAACCTTTCATGTAGCGGCCGACTCCGCGTACACAAATAATTGAAGCCCTTGACCCTGTCTGGCAGCACCTGGCTGTAAGTACAAAGCTGACATTTTGATACCGCTCCGGGGGCCCCTTCCACCACTTATTTTTATATTACAATAATCCATGACGGGCGAGGAAAAAAGAGGGAAGAAAACCTAGTGAGACCGCCGCGATGTGGAGAAGTGTGAATGATTAAGATTGTCAAGCTCAAATAATGTACTGGAGACAGACTATAAATCAGCTTTTGTGACATTTTCAACAAAAAAAAAGGAAGTCTATCGTAGAAACCACCCATGCAAACACAATGCCAATACACACCCAGAGCACCTTGTCCTAAATGCCATTCATTCATTATTAATATTATGGTATATTTATTTGTTTCAGGGCTTCCTTCCTGAATGACTGTAACCTTTTCAGTGCAATATCCGCTTGTGTTTGGGGGGCTGATAATGATATCTGCTGGTAAGTGCTGCGTTATGGGAGGGCAGTGAATGGTGCTTGTTTGTACGGGGGCCATGGAACTTTGTAGGTGGGGTGTGTGGCCCACTGGTGAAACTGAAAGTGTCCAGGCACCAGGGCTAGACCTATGTTTTAACAGAACTAGTAATGCTAAAATTACATTTTTTAATTTTTAATTAAATTAAAATTAAACCTAAATGTTGAAATGATTGGCTTACACTGTTGCATTATAAAGGATTTATGCTTGTGTGGGTAACAGGGATGAGAGTATTGCCATTGAAGTATTGATATATGATTACTGATTCAATAAAATATGGGTATTGATATTGTTACGCAAATGTAAAGCTTATTAGATGTTAAGACCAGCCATTCATTTTAGAGCCATGCCAGAGCCATTTCTTGACTGCGTTTTATTTTTCATAATGGACTGATCCATCTTTTTCAGGTGTTTGTACTTTAGAGCAGTGGTTTCCAAAGTGGGGGCCGGGAGCCACTGGGGGGTCGTGAGGGATGAGCAGGGGGTCGCGAAATGATTTCAACATCTAATTTTAGTTATTTTTTTATTAAAAACAGTATCTTTTTTTGTGAAATAGGGTCCAATAAGACAATAAACTGTTCAAATAACCAATATTAAACCTGATTTAACTTGCTTTGCCACTTTAAATTATTACTAAATTTGTTTTAATTTTGTTTTGGGGGTCCCATAAAAGTTTGGGAATCCCTGCTTTAGATAAACCCTTTTTTATTGAAATACCTTCACACATGAGGTCCTGTATCAAGTATCTGTTTTGGAAAAGAAAAAAAAAAGTATTTGGTATCGTATCAAAAAATAAAAATAAATAACATTCCTTGCACGGCCATGAATTTACTAGGGTTCCTTTCCAGTGTAATTTTCAATAACAATGTCAGGTATTTCAATTACCAACTACTCTAAATCTGCAGCATTGTAATCAGATCTGAACATTGCAAGCATATCTGATGTATAAATCATTGAGTCAGTGCCAGTTTTGGGATTACATAAACGTAAATTTATGTAGTGGAAAAAGTTTCAAAATTCTACCATGGACCACTCCCGGACGAATGAGGGATTAATCAGACATAGATTGATGTAGGCTATATGCATTCTTATGATGAAATTGCACCCCCAGTCTTGCGATTTACAGTCCATCTAACATTCCTGTATGTTACATCACATCTTTTTTTTTTCGAATAAAAATGTGGTTCAGTTTTGTCTTTATACCATGTACAAAAATAATCATTATTCTAATCTGTACACACTCACTGAGGTGCAGATAAAAGAATCACAAGAAGAAAAACAATTATATTATGTTCTATTTTTTTCCCTTTTCCAAACATGCAAAGAAACAGGAGTCAGTTGAGAGCAGACACTTATTGACAGTGTTGCAGGAGTGCATTGCATCGCTCTGTAACAGTTGCCTTTGACTACGAGGTTGGCCGGTTCAGTCGATGGTTATCTACCTCCTCTGCGCCCTCATTATTACCCCTCGCACAACACCCCCTTCCTCCCCTGTGCCTCCCCTCCCATTTTAACATTCACGCTTTAATCATTGCCGCTGAAATGTTGTTTGCTGTCACCTCGGCCAAATTTACAACCCCATCAACAGCATTTGCATATTGCCTAATATGGACATTTCCAATTGAGGCCGTCTCTCAACTGCTGATGGCTTGTGTTGTGTTTCATGGCTGTCCCCCTCCTCTCCCACTGCCACCTTCATCACAGCAACAATGTCCAGATAAGAGCGATGAAGTTAATTCCTGACCTCCCCATTGACTTGTCCCAACCTGCTTTCATTGGCTTTGTATCCGGAGAGGCCAGAGTAGGAACATTAAAGTCCTTGTTACTGTGATCAGAGGGGAATACGCATGGACTGTAAATAGTTATGCTGCAGATAAGCAAATACAGCAATGTTTTTGCTCCATTTAAGCATTTAGTGTTCCATTTTTTGTTGCAATTTCTCCAGTTCTTTTACCAGAATCTGGAGCATTTACCAGGATGGGCACGCAGCCTGGTTCCTGTTGTTAAATTCTATTAATTCACTTTAACGGAGAAACAAATGAGTTGAAAAATGAATGAAAATGTTCACCAATTCTGTAAAAAAAAAAAAAGGGTGTTCCACTAATTTGGAAAAAATAGCAACAACATAAAACAACACTATTGTATCTCTTGCTTTTTTGAAAAATGCGTTTGAACTTTGAACCATGCTGTAACGTCAAATACATACCTGTAGTTGTGGGTAGCTTCATTCACGCTTGTTTCATTAATCCTGTTGACGATGTTGTCTTCTCTGCTCTTTCTGTGAGCACTCACAATTATAGAGCTCCAAGTGTCTCCAGTGCTGTTTTTAAGTCCATAAATCATTGTCAAACTCGTTCTGAACCGTCAAAATGCGTGAATTACAACTGTGTGCTTGTAATGGCAAGTCACGGCGAGTCCCTCTTCTGCCTGTAGATGGCGTGCTTACACCAAATCGGTATGAGGGAACGCCTGACTGAAAGAGAGCAATTTGTACTTTTCAACGCGTACATTTTTCTAAGTTGTAATACGTGAAATGTCGAAAAAAGGTACTTATGATTATGTTTAAAGCCCAATAACAATATAATCAATGGATAATAGTGAGCGTCCTTTAAGTTGCAAGATCAAATAGTTACACTGCAGTCCACTTTTTGCACTCACGTATTGTTTTGTGTACATTAGCGTTCACCCAGGCAGTATAGCCACACCGTTAGAGGATCTACTTCGACTCCTCTCTCCTCCTCTTGTCCTTAGCTGCGTGTTGTTTTGATACACAGCTGCCATCTGTGTGAAATATTAATGCAGTGGGCTGATTTGGGGTGTCGAGCAGTGCCACTCATTTGGCTTTTAATCATGCAGCAGCTTGTTGAAAAAAAGAAGCAAAATAAGTTCCCTTCCTGGGTGGCTGTCAAAGTCTTCCCAAAGTCATGGGCACGTCGGCGTCATGGCTGTCTCCTGTCTCCCGGCGCACTGACAGCTGCATTTTTGGCTCATCTCCGACTGGCTGAGCGACTCTTTCACGTAGCGCGTCTTTTCAGCCCAAACAAGGATGCCACTCATGCAAATTTAAATACAAGCACACATATGCCCTCTTTTCTGAAAGCAGGAAGCAAAATGTTGGATTTGCACACACACACGCGCGCAATCTGGTCACAGAGTCGGAGTGACGCTGGTAAATAAAATGCAATTTGTTGGCAAAGTCTGTGTGTCTTTCGGTACTGCAATTAGCATGTCAAGCCATTATTGTTTTCTTTTCTCCACAAAGAATTGAATTTTGGGTGAGCACAAGAGCGCAGTCTTTGGTCTGAGCAAATACTAGGAATTATTCTGTTGTTATTATTAAGAGATCGGGATTGGGTCGTCATACATCATCAAATTTTCAGTTAGCCTATATGTTAAATCAGTGGAGATTTAAAATACTAGAGGCCAAAGTAAGTCTATTCAAAAGTATTCTAACACTATTGGGTGATACATGTATTTAGGAGTAGAGACCCAGCAGCTTGAGTTGTTCCATGGCTTGTCTTTGCTTTTACACATGTTGCCGATAGCAGAATATTTTTTGACGTCCGATCCAGAGCTCCACCAGACTATTTCAGCTAAAAAAAGTAAATTATTATGGAGGGTTGGTGTACAGTCTTCTGAACAGGCAACAGAAATCTTAGTAGGAAAAACAGACTCTTTTTTTAATAATATAAAATGGCACCACTAGATAGGGTAGTGCGACATTTGACTGTGCTCGTTGGCCTTTTGAGAACAGGACCTGACTATGGTTAACGATTAATTGTCAAATAAAAATGTGCCTGGTTAATGTTTCAATTTCCTTGTGGCCCACGTTTACTTGTAATAAACAATTGAGTGTGAACAAATGCCTCCGTACGACTATACTGTCGGTGAGTCAGCGGTTAAATGGCTAAGTGACTTTCCATCATGACTCTTCATTCAAGAGAGGTTTCATCTTAATCACGCCTAAACAGTGCGTTAAAACAGCGTTTAGACTTTCATTAAGTCATGTTGTGCGAAGTTCAAAGGCCAGTTGCTGGCATACAGCGCTGCATTTACTCTCACAATGCTCTGTGGTCTATAATGACCCATCCAGGGACCAAAAAGCACTGTGTTATGTCATCATGTTACGTTAGGTTAACCTATTGACCTCTCCGGGGTCCCCCAACACAGTTTTGTTAAAGCAGTGTTAATGTCTGTTAAGAAAGTATTGTAGAGCTGAGTAAATGTTAAACCCTGATTGGGCGGCAGTAGCTCAGTTGGCAGAAAAAATATCGTCTTCTGAGCCGAAGGTTGGTGGTTCGAATCCCGCTCTCGACATAAACATTGAGTTGAGCGGTCAGATCAAGTGACCCACAGGTTGGCGATTCCAGCTCCCTCAGATGAACACTGCCGTTGTGTCCTTGGGCTAGACACTTAACTCACCCCACCCCCAGTGTCTCTGTACACTGGTGTGTGAATGTGAGTGAATGGGTGAATGGTTCCTTAATGTAAAGCGCTTTGAGTGCCTCGAAGGTGAAAAACAGCTGTATAAAAATAGGACCATTTAACATTATACTGTATATAACAAAAATATTAAGTTGGCCAATGTGTCATATAAAAGATGTTATTGAAATTGTTGTATTGAAGGTATGCAATTAGAATAGGGAGTGGTTAAGAGTGGTTAAAATAAAGAAACATATAAAGAAACACAGAAACATGTCACAGCCCATTTAAGCAAAACTTAAAGGAGACATAATATGCAAAAAACAATTAACTGCTTTTAACCTCATTATAACGTGTGCTTCTTTTATAACGACACACCTCACAATCACCGTTGTTGAAGTAGACAAACACATGATGATGTTTGCTTACCTGTTCACACCAAGACTGACAGGCGATACATCTTGTCACCTTCCCTTTGAAAGCCTCTGATCCCCACATGGCCCATTATCTGAGATTTTAATAAGGCCATCTAATTAATATTTATAGTGTAATCGCCTTATTTTCCCGAGGAAGAAGCAACAAGGCTAAAACTGTTGTTGTTAATTAAGACAAATGCATTAATTATTAAAGACGCAAACATGTCAAGCAAGCATAACTAATTATTCTGGTGTGTTAACAGTTGTTTAATGTTAGCGAGCAACTGAATTATTTAGAGCACCCGCCGCCATGTTTGGATTGTTTGAAATCCGCTGTGGTAAGTGAGGTGAAGGAAGTAGCAGCGGGATCCCAGGGACGCATCGGAGAACAGGCACGAAACTTGTACAGATGGGGGCCCACCTAACTTTAATTGCTCATTACAGGTGAGTGTGAATGATTCGAGGAGGAGCGAGGGACTGACATTGTTAATTTAATGCATGACAAACTGACAGCTTTTGGTCAAGGTAAGAGAAAGGCTTTTTGTGTCGTGTTTTTTTCTCACTACGGGGGAAAAGATGTCAGCGAATGAAGGTAACTGATTGTGACGGTGGACAATTTACGTTGTTATGTCTTAATTGTCACCTGATGCGCGTGCAATCTGGACCGCTGTCAAAAAAGTGATAGTTCCTCTCGGCGGAGTAGTGGGATGAAGTGCGGAGGCGAACAGGTTTGATCAGATCACAGCCACCGTAAGGCAGTGTTGACATCTTGAGCGAGACCTGCAGACAATGAGAAGTCTAGCCATTCTTGAGATGTAATCAAACGTATGTCGTTCTAGGAGTTTTAAAGTATAATGATTAGATTAAATACTTTTTCATCTCTATGTTGTTCTCTGCATCTGACCCATCCTTCATTACTGCTGCAGAAACTTGTGAGAAGCAGTGCACAGTCTATTATTCTCCACATCTTCGGCTAGATTCTTGAGTAGAGATGGTTCCATATGGAATTTTTGAGCCGATGCCCATTTCCAATATTTGCCTTACTGCTGAGGCCGATAACCGATATTTGCCAATATCGATATTCAAATTTTTAAATCTATAGATATGCCTGATGTCTATCTAAGGTTTCTATCTAAAATTCACTTGTCACTTTAGTAAAAATAACAGCAGAATGCATTTAAATGTGGTATTGAATAATGTGTGGCATGATTGTGTAAAGATACTCCCGCATATTTACCCTGATTGTTCTTTTATTTCCATTTGTACTCATTTGTTTGTCCAAAACGACAAATCTGATACAGTAAGGACAAATGGTAATGACACACGGCCAAATACAGACTGGGGAACCACCAAGAAATATCAGAGTCCAAAATTGACACAGATATTTGTGAAAATTGGACAATACCGATATTGGAACCAACATATCACCCATTCTTATTCTTGAACTAGATGATTAGTCTAAAAATTGATGGAGGAAACTAAGGGTGTGTTCAATCTTGCACATTCACCACATCAAAACTGGGACTAAACTGGAACTAAATAAAAAAACAAACCAGAACTAGACAAGAACTAAACAAGGACTACAACAGAATCAACCAGAGTCCACAATTAGGTCAAATTTACTTAATTTACGACCAAATGATGACAAATGTGAATCCACCCTAAAACACCCAGATAAAAAAAGACAGTCACATACAAGGACTTTATAGTTGTGAGCAGAGACCGCATGAGGGCTTCACTAATTCTACTTCATAGAAATTGTAATATACTGCAAAATTAAGCGTTACCACTATTTTTACTTGAACACACCCATCAAACTTCTTTCATTCCAAAGCACAATAAGAAACATAAAATTGAAGAAGTATTATAACCCTAATCTTACACCCTGATGTTATAAATTATTACAAAAGGTTCGCATACCGTTTCCCATCCTTTTCAGAAACAAAGCATAACTTCGCCTCTTCCATCCATTGTGCAAAATCTCTGCATCCTCACACAAGTCCAATCAGGACGTTTTAATTGAAATCACCACAGTACTGATGTTTTTTGTCCATAAACACTGTCATATGAAAATTGTCAATTAGTCGCGAGCTGAAATGGCTGTCAGTTCTGATCATTCCGTAGCTGTTGTTCCCCACTTCACATTCACTTACGGCAATATGATACCTGTCAAGGCTGATGCTTTGGGTGGAGGTAATTACACCTAGCTCAATGTAATCATTATGATCGAAATGATCGTATAAGCATCCATATGGCCTGTGTCACTCCAGATATATCTAAACCTGCATATTAAAAAGCAAACAAGATTGGATGGTAAATTTGTAAGGATTGGTTTCAGTTATGAGATAAAAGCTTGGCAGAACTGTTCATTTCTTGTGGTGCAATTATTTCATACTCTCTGTCTGAATATAGTATTGTCAATTCAACATGTAAATAACATGTCATGTTTGCAATAAACAAAAAAGAACAGATTCCAATATAAATTAATTGAAGAAGTTTTGATTACATAGCAACTGCAAGTACAGCTGAGTTTGTGCGCAGAATAAAACTCCCTATATTCCACTGTCACGTTTGTCACGTTTGGCAAAGACTGATATTAGACACAGGAAGAGGAGGCCTCACTTTGCAACCAAGTTTCCAAAATATCAGACTCTTGGATGTCAATCGCAGCTCGTCTTTAGTCGTTCAATGATTGAGTTTAATCTTTGTCATTGTCTCAGTGCAAGTCCATCTAAGTATCATTGTCCATGGAAGACGGCTATAATTGTGCAGTTAACTCCCAACATAATGTGATGCCCCTCCATCACTTAACAGTCAAATATAATGCATTATTTGTACTGTTATTAGCCTTTAAACATGCTCTGGAATACCTTTAGTTTGGCATTCCATGTTTTCGAACTAAAAAAAAACGTATTAAAAAAATAATAATACAAAATTGTGTTGTTTTGTATTTCGACTGTTTCCCATGGCACTAACTGAGTTTTGGTACCATCTATTGGCTGCAAATTACACAAGTTAAAAATAAACGATTGGAAAGTTCTCCGCGAAATGCCAGATTGCCACGCAGTTGTAATGATTGTGATTTGACGGCAGAAATGCTCAGAACGAGTCTGGTAATGATTTATGGACTTAAAAACAAACAAGCAACAAGCAAGATGTGTGAGCCACGTCACACATCGAAAAACGTCATGCATCGAGAAACGTCACGCATCGAGAAACGTCACACACTGGGGAAATTCAGAATGGAGTGTTTTTGACGGTCGGAGGAGAGAGTATTTTCTTACCAGGATTCATCAAAATAGCGTGGATGAAGCTAAATGCAACTCCGGGTATGTTTTTGATGATGTGGTAATCCACATTATAACAAAAGCTCAAAAAAGACAATTAAGCATAATATGTGTCCTTTAACTGAGATCAGTGCAATCCCTAATTCATCTTTGAGAGTTCCATTGCACAAAGGGTTAATGAAGTAGTCATCTGAACTAGGTTTTGAGCTTCCGGTGTTATTTACTCTCCCCCAAGAAGATTTATAACGTAATGTATTCTGAATGTGTTTCAAATAAAAAGACTTGCTTCTAACTGACTTACAACCCTGTGTCCACGCCTCCAAATCACATTATGTTGGGAGTTCACTGCACAATTATAGCCGTCTTCCATGGACAATGATACTTAGATGGACTTGCAGTGAGACAATGACAAAGATTACACTCAGAACCATTGATCGACCAAAGACGAGCTGCGATTGACATCCAAGCGTCTGATATTTTGGAAACTTGGTTGCAAAGTGAGGCCTCCTCTTCCTGTGTCTAATATCAGTCTTTGCCAAACGTGACAAAAGCAGCTAAAGATAAGTTCCGGGACCGCATTTACGCCATTTCTTTTTTATGAACATATGAAAATGGCTATAGTTTGTGGAGTACCGCAAGGTTCTGTATTATGACAAAAATTATTTATTTATTATGAGTAGGAGAGGATTTTGCATTTCCTCAAGTGGGGTAAGATTATGGAATAATATAAGTGCGGAAATGAGAGAGGTATTGTGAATGTGTATATATTTTGTGTATATTGATAATATATATGCAGCAGACTTTACTTAAACTTTAATACTTTAATAAACTGCAGGAAGCATCCAAATGGTGAAATTGTGTTGGATGTGAAGGGCGTGGGATTTAATAAGTTGTCAAACTTCTTCCCTCTCCTTTTTGAACGAAAACAAAATCATTGTCCATGTTTATGTATCCTGCATGTTTTTACAATCAAATCAAAATCAAAATCAAATGAATTTATTTTTATAATGCCCAAAATCACAACAACAGTTGCCTCGATGGGCCACAGGTAGAAAGCAGTTCAGATAACTGTCCCAGAATGCCCCTGTCCTTTGACCCTCCTTCGCGGCGAAGAAAAACTACAAAAAACTCCATGGGAAAAAGTAGAAACCTCGGGGAGAACCACAGTGAAGGAGAGATCCTACTCCCACGGACGGACAATGTTCAAAATAAAAGATTAACTAACTAAACAAACTTTTTTACCCACTAGGCCAGATCAGGATCAGAACACCTTGTGCCTGATCTTTGCTCAGACAAACTTTGGTCGCAGCCATGTTACTGTAGATCATGTGAACCATTACACAATATTTATAGTTCAAATCACAGCATGCCATATTACAAATGTATATTCCCCACGTCCTGTACTGTGGCATCCAAAAATCTTTTAAAACTGAACAAATGCTGAGCCGTGGTCACAGGCCTAATGATTTATCGTCTGATTGTGACTGATGGACACGTTCGCTCATTTCTTCCCATATTTCCCTGTACATCGTCAAGGTCACAGGTAAACACAAACTTTTCCCTGAGCGCCCCTCTTTTGTCCTTCCACCGTCCCTGTGTCCCACCCTCTCCGCCTCCTGATGGCCCCATGAATCATCCCGTCTCTCCCATCGAACCCTGCGACGCCTCCTACCCACCAGCTCCTAGCTCGCTTCCCCAATCCTTCTTCATTCCCGCTAACAATTTGGTAATGAAATATTGATTTTTAGTTAGATTCAAATGGATGTTATTAACTTTGCATTGATAAATCGTTCCCCCTTTTCCTTCTTCTTCTCCGTGCCCTCTCTGTTTTGGAAAGTGTTGCTACGAACACCTGATTCACAATAAAGGATTTACTCTATGACCTACAGTGTTCATTCTGGAGGCCACACCTTGGAACTATTTTTCTAACACACACATACAAACTGGCTGCTTGTATTAAGAGCTGTGAATATATACTGATTACCCACAGCGGACAATGACAATGGCTTCTACCATATTATTGAATGTAGAGAACTCAGATGAAGTGGCCTTTTCAGAGTGAGTCATGCGTGGCATTGCAATGTCCTCTGCAGCTGCAGACAAACACAATTACTCTATCACAACACAGTATTTTCTGCTTTGCTTTTGGCTAAAATGAGAACTGATCACTGCAGTTAGTTTTGGTAATGAAGAAAACCATGCGTTTGACACTGTCTTTTGATCGCAAACATGCCAAAAATAACACATGGATTCTCAATGCTGTATAACATTTGAAAGCATGATTAAAAGTATAACTACCAAATTGCAGCAAACTAATAAAAATGTTTTTCTTTTTTCTTTTTTTATTGCAATACTCAATGATTAAACAGAATTGGAATGGTTATTAACATATGATCCATCCAGAATAGGAGAAACAGGGACTGCTGAAAACAAAACAACAATAAAATATTGTATTTTTAAATAGGTCAAAATCACCAAAAAGTAATCCAATATAAGTGTGGAGGAAGTGGAAGTAGTGTGACATGGCACCCTTGAATAGAATTTTGTGATTCCATATAATGCCTGCAAACACTGGAGCATCAGATTGGACTGCATATAATTGGTGGTAATCATTGTATGCACTCAGCTAAAAGCATATACTTTGAGAATCTAACAGCCGAATAGAAGACTTGATTCCGTGTTTTGCTGGTGTCGCTCCAGTCTTCAAAATGACTGATCACTTTTGAGTTTGGCAGCTGACATTGAAATCTCAGTGACTGTAATTTGTTCCCTTTAGATGTGTTTGTTTTGTTTCTGACAGACTCGGTGAAATGGAACTGTCAGAAACGACAACAGACTTTGAACATGAAGGCTCTCATTTGAACGAAGGCTCCAGATGATGTTTCACAATGCGCTCCTGCTAAATTGATAGATATATTTATTGGCACAGATTTTTCAGTCAAACCTAACAGTGACTGACGTTAATCATCTTAGGAAAAAAAATTACATTTTAAAAGCTTGCTAGCTTCTGTTTTGTGATATTCCTAATGCTAATAACCAGAGGAACATGCTTTTGTTTTCTTTTCATTACATGTTAATCCTCTAGCTATAGGCACTCCAGACCAAGATCCTGGCATCACATCTGGAGAAGGTTCCTGTAGAGTCCCAGGGCAAGTTGATGTAAAAATATGAAGGGAATCTAAAAGTAGATAAATACACAAGCATGTCACCACTCAAACACTAATCACTAATATATTTAATTTACGATCAAAATGATGATGATATTTTGGGTTTTTTTTTGCATTTAAACATGCTCTTGTGTATCTTTAGTCTGGCATTCTATGTTTTCAAACAAAGAAAATAATGATTAAATAAAAATGTTAAAAAAAGATGCGTGGTAGCCACGCAGTTGTAATATTTGTGATTTGATGGCAGAAATGCTCAGAACGAGTCTGGCCATGATTTATGGACTTAAAAACAGCGCACAAGATTCTCTGAGCCACGTCACAGACACACAAATCAAAAAACGTCACACATTGAGAAACATCACACACTGGGGAGAATGGAGTGTTTTTGATGGTCGGAGGAGAGAGTATTTTCTAACCGGGATTCATCAAACTAGCGAGAATGAAGCGAAGTGCTAATCCAGCTCACACCAGATTGATATGTGTATCACTCGATACATTATCAATCTGGACAAGCTCTCGCTGAAAGCAGTCGTGAAAATGCATAACGTCATGATGAACATTTGAACTGAAATAGTCCAAAAATGTGTTGAAATAGTCCGAAGTACGTCCGTCAGCGCCGCCATGTTTGTTTAGGTTTGTCCTTTTGACTTCCAGCCAAACCACAATGCAGTGCTGTGATTTATCCAGCACACAGCGCCTCAAACCCAACATCCAGACCATCCAGATGGATTCTCAAGAGTTTGCGAACTCACAAATATCACGAGAATTCATATGGCAGGGCCAGGTTAGCTAAATGCTAGTATGTTTTTGATTGTGCGATAATGCATGTCATAACATGGTTAAAAGATCAAAAAAGTCAATTTAGCATAATATGTGTCCTTTAACTGAGAGCAGCGCAATCCTTAATCTCGAGTTCTATGATACAAAGGGTTACTGAAATAGTACTGAAATAGTAATCTGGACAAGGGTTTGAGAACCTGGGTAACAGGTTGAAGTAAATATGAATAGAATCTAAAAGTCAATAGATACACAATTATGTCACCATAGGTTATCAAACATTAATCACTAACATATTCATTCATTCATTCATTTTCTACCGCTTATTCCCGTTAGGGGTCGCAGGTGACTGGAGCCTATCCCAGTGACTTTGGGCCTTAGGCGGGGTACACCCTGGACAGTGGCCAACTCGTCGCAGGGCTGACACAGAGACAGAGACAAGGACAGACAAACCATTCACTCTCACATTCATACACTATGGACAATTTAGAGTTGTCAATTACCCTACACAGTCATGTCTTTGGACGGTGGGAGGAAGCCGGAGAACCCGGAGAGAACCCACGGTAACACGGGGAGGACATGCAGACTCCACCCAGAGAGATCGTGTGAGAATCTAAAAGTCAATAGATACACAATTATGTCATCATAGGTTATCAAACATTAATCACTAACATATTTAATATACAATAAAAAGCATGTCGATTTTCCACTAGTGAGCTGCCAGGGCACTGATATAACCCTTGGTGATGATGATAATGTCCGCCACATACACCTAAAACTGACTGATGTACACTGCACATCTAATTTAGGTTTTGAGTAATCCATACAAGATGCTTCTAGTAGTTTAGTAGTGGAATGCCAGCACACATCTTTCCACACACAAACACATAGCCGCATCACCACTCACTCCCCTCTCCTCCTCCATCCCTCTCCAGTATTAAAACTTAGGATTTGACACAAGATGGACGCAGTGGACAGCCGGGGCCCAGGGGACAGCACCGGGGTTGCATATGAGGCGTCCGCTACTGAGAGGGCCATTTACATTTCTCTCCGTGCGTTCTCCTTGACAGCGACACAATTTCCTGTTCCGTCTGGCGAGCTCCTGACTGCGAGCCTGGGACTGAAATGTAATCTTTGGGGCTTGCGGCGCGCTCGGCCTCCCCTGAGTATTTTCTCCAACCAAACCCTTGAACTCTGCTCTGGTAATCTTTTATTCCTGGACCTGTAGTGCATTTTAGCCCGGGAAACAGCGGAGCACTCAAATACGGACCGGCTAATATCCCGACTATAAGATTACCGCTTTAGCCTCTAGGTGGGATTATGCACCCAACACGTAGCAACAAGCAGCCAGCTACTCGTCTGCCTGCCTGCCAATCTCCTCGCAGTGTTTCCATATTTGCCCAAGTTTTAATATGTTCCCAGCCATGCATGCAGCAGAAGATTGCGAAAAGAGAACGGTGGATTATGTGTCTAAGAGTCTCCACCGTGACCCGCTGGAGTGGCAAGGGAGTGCTGTATTTGAGGTCAGGTTGATTTCTCAGGAGGACGGCTCTCGACGGAGTTCCAGTAACAAGGAAACATGGTCTATCTGCTGCCACTGTGATTTATGATGAGACAACAGATCAGGGTGCCAGACAGCCCTACACAATATGACACACTGCACCGGATACTGCCCGGCTTGTTTGTGACACTGACTGGCACTACTTGAATAGATGTGCGCCTTATCTGGGCTTCCACGCTGAATAAAATAGATACTTGAGGATTTTGGGTTACAGGTAAGATTCAAATATATTTCACTTGGATGTTATATTTCTATAGTAATTAGTGAGTAGGCATAATTGGTTAGAAAATTGGCAGTTCAGACCCAGTTTGAACTACATATAAAACTATAAAGTATGCGCCATGTAAATGCAAGTATTTGGCGTGTTGGGGAGAGTGCTTTGACGTTGTCTGGTTGAGGAGTGCTGAATGCTTGCATTGTTTTAGTTTATCTAATGACTTTTCTGGGTGCTCTGGCTGTTTTTTATTTGTTTTTTTTTAAGTAGTGACTGTATCTTGAATATCACCAAATGAGCAGGGTCTTACGGTTAGTACGGTTGCTCTGAATGAGTGCATATTCTGCATGCATGTCTTTAGTAACTTCCCAACGCTGATTGATTGTATTTATTTTTGTTTTATTTTATTATCAACCTACAACTCCTAGTGTTTTTTTTTCCTTTTCATTGTTATCACTTGTCCTCTATGAGTGTTTCTAAGCTTATATTAAAATACATATTATTAAAAACTGGTTTTGTCATTGGGTAGGACATTTCACCAACATTTCATGAGTGTGATGTGTCGTGATTGCAGATAAGTGACCCTTTAATGTGTAGGTTTGTTGGTGGATCTTGGCTCTTGGTTCTGGTTAATTAATAAGCAAACTGCACTCCACGCAGATACCCATTTGTCGTGAAGCTAAATGTCTAAAGAGCAATACTACAAATGGTGTTGTATATTCAATTTTTCCAATTGTAATGCCACAAATTGGTTATGTTTGTCTGATTAATATATCGGGCTTATGGATCCAAATATATAAAGCAAAGAGTAGGGGAGACCAGGCACATCCCTGTCTTACTGTCTTATTGTCAGTGGGTTATCAGATGCCCGTTGATCCTAATTCTTGATGTTGATTTCTTATAAAGGGCTTTTATGTTATTTATTAAATGTGTTTAGTACTCAAAAAACTTTTTCCAGGTCTAAACGTATTACCCCTTTGTTTGCAGAGCAGTCATTTCTTGGATTGAATTTTGGTAACGCGAGTTGTTCCTGTTGGCTGGCGACAAAATATCAACAAATTCACCACAATTATGTAGGTCTATAAAAAAGTGTGAAAAAAACCCCAATCTTGTCACATCTAGTCTTGCTTCCAAAAATAGCAGCGCAAAACAGATATAGTTGTCCATGGTGGTTATCTGCTTTGCTGCTACACACCTACAATTGATTGATACTCCCTCATCAACAAGACCCTTACCCGCGCCTCCCTCTCCCAGGTCACATTGATATTGCTATACTATTAATTTAACACTATAAATTCTATAAATGTTTAAGACTGTAGCTTTAGCGATCAATACGTCTCCGAATGCCACTAGTGTAAAACAACATTAGCGCGTACCATGATTCCAGCGCTTATGGCTGCTTTTACGACGGCGTGACCTTTGTTAGGTTTCAGAAGATCTACGCGCCCTTTCACTTCTCCTCAGCGCAGTGCTTTGAGGACATATTAAATCTAGATAGCGCTGCTGTATTAAGTAGGGAGACTGTCTCATGCTACATGTAGATAACCTTGTGTTATTAGCTCCCTGATGGCCAATCAATACCCCACTTCCTAGCTGCTGTGGATGAACCAAGTCCCTCACCTAGATAATCATCTCTCACTGTCTGATGCTAATAATTGGTAGCCTCTCAATCCCAGCCTGCTTGACAAGGGTGGTTTGCATATTAAAAACATTGCGCTAACAGTCTATCATTCTGAAGAGAGAGAATAAACATGCATATACATAACATTTGGAGATAATTGAGCTGGGATGCATCGCCGAACCCAGAGGAACAAAAATAGCTTGATAAAGAGAAGCAAGGGGATGGGCCTAGCTTAAAGTACATCGCTGATTACTGCTCTGATGCCATGCCTAGTGAGTGAAGGATGGTGTTTATGACTGTCAGGGAAATGATCATAAAAAGAAGAACTGCAGCAAAGAGCAGAGTCCCTGATGAACAAGTCTCACTGGAGAGGACATCATCTTAGCACTGAGCTGTTGGGTCCTGGTGGACAACATGGATGATGAAGACCGCGGAGTGGAAATGAAAAAATGTAACGTCCATCTGTCCACATCTGCAATTCAGAGCCTGTTATGGTTCAGACATGGCCTACACTTTGAATTGTGAGCCGCTGTGGTTTCAGGGTTGCTTTTGTTAAATCTGATTCTTGAGCAATTAAAAAGGGTTTTCAACGTTATAATTTATAATAAAACATGGACACTGTAGCTTCCCGTGTAGAGGGTGTGCCACATGCTTGGTGTTCCGTGGAGTTGTAATTGCTTCGCTTGGAACGTTCACTTTGTCCAAGGAGCAAGTGACCACAAGGCCGTTACAGGTCAGATCTGTGGAGAGGTGAGCCCGCTCTCAATAACTAATCAGAATTATTTTTATTCATTTCCAAGTTACAGAAATGCGACCGATCAGCAAAAGAATAATAAAGTTGTCAAATAAGAACACACTTGTTAAAAATAAGATAAATATCAGAATCACAAAAGAATTAAATACAATACATTTTTATCCAACTAAACCCCGGTAGGAACAAAGTAAATTTACATGCAAAATATACCATCCCAAATAACAATAAAAAGTTGTGAAAACCTATAATTGCATGCAACAACAAAAAAAAAAAGTATCATGTGGATAACTCCAGTCAATGCAAAAACATCTCCACTTGAAAACCTTTGTATGAGCAAGACTAAATTAAACGTGCGTCTTTCAACAACAATGCCATGAAAAATGTTAACCCTAACCCATGTATCAAGAACATTTTAGATTTCCACATGGTAAACTGACTTAACTTAATATACTCCGATAAAGATTGAATTATTTCACCTCAAGACACACTCTCATATCAAATGGTATTACTAATCCCACTTTGATAAATAATGTACCAAGCTCACACGCCGTAAAACATGTCTTACATTATCCGCTGGCAAGAACTGTGAATTTCTCCCAGTGCAATCCATTTCAGCTGACAGTGCTCTCTCATCCCCCTGGAAGGAGGAGAGCAAACAGAACAAGAATCAAAACACTTTTCCCATTTTGAAGGACTGCAGCGTAACCCAACACTAACTTTGACCTGCTATGTCTAGACAGAGGAGATTTGAGGTCGGCCACTCTATCTCTGAGGAGTTCAACACTGGCTTGACAGGATAAACTTTGGATATAGCTGTCACTGCGTCCCACGGCGGTAGAGAGGGCTTGTGCCAGTCTTACAAGGGGCAAGATCAAATCAAAATGGAAGCGAAACGGTCTTCCAAAATCTGAATATAGAGAGAAGAATGGATGATTGGATGGAGGGGTTGGTTGGACCCTGACAGCCAGCAGAGTGCGCACCCACTGGGGATGCTGTTCAACGCAGTGGCCAGGCACCGGGGGACTCTCTAGATTTGAAAAGGGTGCGAGGGCCACTGCTGTCATAGATGGATTGGAGGAAGATGCAAACAATTTAGACCCAGGTTGAACCAGCCGTACTCAAGGGACAGCTCAGATGTCTGGCTGTTAGTAACCTCTGTATCGGCAAGATGTGAAGAGGCAGGCGGAAAGAATGTCAGATGTGGTGTTGATGGATCAAAAGCATAGCCATGGGAACATATTTTGGTTTGGGGGTACTGAGGTGACCATGCGAAAAAATAGTGGCAAAAATGCGTATAATTAATGAGTACCTACAACGTGCATTTTAAGGGAATATTTTAGGCACAAGGTTACAAAAAAAATACCAAATAATACTGACGACATTCAACTTTGAATGACTCACAAGCCAACATTTGTTTCTCAATTTAGTAGAAGTGCCGTGACCAGATGCTGACGCACAAGTGTGTTGATGCAACAACGCAATTGTTAAAACGTATTTTTCAATCAAGCCAGCAACCAAAAACAAACACATAATATTATAACACATAAATGCAACAGCTCCTAAAGAAAGGAAGCCACAGTTACAGACTATCCAACACAGCAATATGAACTTAACCATGTTCATTACTTGAATTTTAATGTAATACACAGAGAGGGTCTACAAATAATATTACAATAAAGGCAAATCAGTCAACCAAATGGGAAGCAATCAGACATTTAACCACAAACAACAGCGAGTAAGAATATGGGGCGGTATCATAAAACCATGATACCGCACAGCACCCAGCGCGCACCGATACGACCCTGTGCGAGCTGGGTGCACACGTGGGCTTCAAACTGCGCGGCGGCAGCGGAATAAAAAAGTGACTTACTTTTTGATGCTCCATAGGTTTTCTTGCTCAGGATTCACGCTGACAAATGCTGTAACCACGCCCTCGTAAAGTCCCGGATGTCCAACATGTCTCGCCACGCACAGGTCCCGCCACTCCCTCTGCACAGGTCCCGCCGCGCCCTTCGGCACAGGTCCCGCCACTCCCTCTGTACAGGTCCCGCCGCTCCCTCGGCACAGGTTCCGCCGCTCCCTCTGCACAGGTCCCGCCGCGCCCCTCGGCACAGGTTCCGCCGCTCCCTCTGCACAGGTCCGGCTGCGACCCTCGGCACAGGTGCGGCCGCCCTGGGCACAGGTCCCGCCGCGCCCTTTGGCTCGCCATCTTCTTCGTCGCTTCCGTGCGTTGCTTCCTCGGTTCCGGGAGGCGGTCCAAGCCGCTACTACTATTCCTGGCGCCGCCACTCCCTTTAGCTCACTAAGCCTCGGTCTTACTTTGGGCGTCTCCTGTTGTCCCGCTGGTGTGTTGCTTCCGCTTCCGCCGCTTCTGCTCTCAACGTTAATTTGAGTATTGGCCTTATTTCCTTTTTAGGTCAAGAATCAGAAAAAAATCAAACTGAATGAAATATTTGCAGTTGTATGATACTTTTAAGGTACCCGAAGACACTTAACATAAGTAATCAAACATAAAACAAAAGTTGGCATCACTGAGGGTGTACCTCACTAAAGGTACAAGGTTACTGAGGTAAATGATTAAGGCTGGTAAAACCATACATTTCTACAAGTCCAAGGCACTTGCCAAACTACTGGCGACCAAATATCAGTTAACACAGAGGGTGGCGCTGTTGCAAAGTAATATGCTTTCTTGTCTCACAGCAAGAATGTCCAGTGTTCAAATCCCTCACAATATGGGATCTCCTATGTTATGGAACCAGCTCCCTGTTCATGTAAAAGAGGCCGACACAGTCTCTACATTTAAGACCAGGCTCAAAACGTTCCTCTTTGAAATAGCTTATGGTCAGGCCAGTTAGGAACAGAAATAAAAACCTACAGTTTTAGCCACGCTGCCCTTGGAGCAATTCTGCTGGGGGAAGTATGGCAGCTTGAACACTATCCTCTGGTTCTTCCTACTTTACCTATCAACAATATTTAATATTACTTCAACTGTAGTCTGTTCATTGCTGTTCACATGTTTCTCTTTCTCTCCACTTCCCCCGGGGAGTGGAGACTGTTTCAGGCACTGCGGCGGCTGCTCCAGTGACGACCCCCCCACCCCCATCTGTCTGGAGGATCGATCTCTACACTGGACGATCTATGCGCCACCCGCCTGGAGGAACTCCCTCAACCCTGAATTAGCCACACCTCGTCTGCCTGGACGAACTCCATCTACTTAGATTAACTGTTCCTCATCTCCTGCTGGAGGATCTCTCTACACTGGTGGACTGCTCCTCGTCCGCCTGGAGGAACTCTTTAAAGCCACCTCCCTCTTGAGTGGTTCTGGCTCCACAGTCCAAGTGGATGCGTCAGTCCTAGTTCATCTGCAGCCTGTCCGTCCGTGGAGTAGGATCTCTCCTTCACTGTGGTTCTCCCCGAGGTTTCTACTTTTTCCCATGGGGTTTTTTGTAGTTTTTCCTCGCCGCGAAGGAGGGTCAAAGGACAGGGGCATTCTGGGACAGTTATCTGAACTGCTTTTACCTGTGGCCCATCGAGGCAACTGTTGTTGTGATTTTGGGCATTATAAAAATAAATTGATTTGATTTGATTTGTATGTGTGGAGTTTGCTTCATCCGTTTACTTTTGCTCCCAATCCACAACCCAAAGACCAACCAAACAGAACATGCGTAATAGATTTGTCACCACATATCCCCAGCCACGAAATCAACAAGGCTCCTGCTGCTGCATTGCACGCGACAGGTTGCTTTAATTGTGTTGTAGGATGGGTCAAATGCAGAGGACATATCTTGCCTTCCAACAAAGACAAGGGACCGCACATCACCTGTCTTTACCTCACAATACACCAAACGCACCACCCAACAACACAGCGATGGCACCAGCTGGTTAAACAGTGGTTGTTTGTTGAAGTCAGGTGTCACCGTGTGGCCACATCAGCCCGGTCCACTTGTCCATGTCTGTGTTGGAGTATTGACAGTGCGCTGACAGGATGTTGATTATGGGGCCTGCGGGGGGCTGGATCCTGTCTGCACGTCAGCTGGGAGTCACAACACGCTGGAGTGATGAGACAATCACACAGAGGGATGGAGACCAGGCCATATGTCACAGCACAGAGCAGGTGACAATGAGCTGTCCATCTCTGCAGACAGCACTAACACTATCAGGTCCAAACACAACCAGATCTGAAGAAACGCAAACGAAACTTCCCCTGGGATGCAAAATGGTCGCGGCATTCACACTGATGTAAAATGTGCTTGTAGGAGGAGAATGAAGAATGTTTAAAGATAAAAGATGATCTGTTTTCTTTATCTGGGATGGAAAAATTGGGACCATTGCATTTTAAAAAGTCCTTGCGAAAAGTGTTTGGAAACTACTTTATGTGTCAGAGAATTCTCTCCGGCCAGGCTAATACCCCTGACCTTGCAGGGTTTGCTGAATTTAAGTTTATTTTTTTCATAAAGATAATTAATATAACGTTCATTTTCTCCTCATTTTAAATTTTAATTTCCCTCCATTGGATTAAAGCCCATAGAAATGAGTGTAGTCAATTATTCATAAGCTGTGGTGGGCACATTAAAAGATGCAACTAAAATCCTCATTACATTTGCATAAGTGACAACATTTAAACAAAGTGCAGATAAATAAGCTGAGGTCATTTATAACCTCACGTAGACCATGACAAAGAAGGGTGTTAGGAACAAGACCTACGAAAGAATAAAAACACAAATCACCAGTTTTACTCAATTTCTCTGCACCAGCTAATTGACTTTTAATTAATCCCATTGATATTTCATAAAGCACAGACCTAGGCACAAAGGTAGTCTTTACTAACTCTTACTCGCACAAAAGGCGATCAATTTATTTCAATGGACAACTTGGGAAATATTGTTGTAAAATAGCTGTGAAAACCATGTTTCAGGAGGCCTTTTATGGGTCTTTTAAGTTTAACTCTCTTCCCCTTGGACGATAAATACATTTTACTTCTACAGGAACATTCTAGTCAACATTGCATTTAGGGTAAGCTCAAGCCGGAAAGGACAATATATAATTGGCACGTCACATTGACAAAGCCTTGTACAGGATGTGAAAATCGGTCTTGCCATGAGTATTCCTTAGCTTAAAGTGCCTATGACAAATATATTTCATGTTTTGCTTATTTGTTTTTACACTTCATCACTATTTTGCAATTTTTAAGTTTTGTAATATCACTTCCTGGTTGTAAATGATGACTTATTTGACTAATTACTTTGTACACTGGGTTAAAACTCAACTAATTTCACATTTTTGTCTAACAAATCAAAATATATCTGAACACCTTTATTTTGTTGACTTAGAGTTGTAATGGTAAAAAAAAAGTTGTTTATTTTGGGCAAATTATGCATAACTTTTGGATGGTATGAGTCTACCTAGTGTGACATCATCAACTGTTACTTTCTGTAAATTTCAACAGATTTTTCTCCACAAATTACAACTTGATTGGTGTAAAACTAGATTTTTTTTGTACAGCAGGTATTAATACACCAAATAAAATCTTGATTAGAAAATACACACTAATTTCTAATCTACCTATCTTCTAATCTAAGCATACTTCTCTCTTCTATCTTTTGACCCATCCTTCAGTATAATTTGGGGCATCTGTCATGAGAACTGAACAACCAGCAGTACATCCTGGGAACCCTTCTTCTATTCTTGATCTTCATGGTTAAAAATGAAAATGAAGCTTGTCTACTGTACATTTTTAGGAAAAGCTGGAAAAGTATCACCTGCAAGGAACAGATAGACATGGGGACGAAGACAAAGAAGCACATTTTCGAGACACAGGACCTCTATGTTGCGAGAGTGTCGAAATGCCTTGTTTTGTTACCACTTCATGGATTTGATTCTAGCCCTTGGCCATTTGCAGAATCTCTCTATCCTCTCTCCCTCGCCATAACTGCCTGTCAAATAAAAAAGCCTTTCGTAAGACAATAGTAGAAGGTTTCAAAAGGTAAGCAACCTGCAAGAGAGTTACGGTCTTCTAAGGATAAGTGAATCATCATCAAGTCGATATAAGTATTATTCATTTTACCTTTTTCATTGATTTGTCAAGTTGCAATGGCCGCCAAGCTCTTGACCAAGCCTTTCCTCACCAAAACTTAACCATATTACACAAACTGCAAATGTATCCAGAATCCGTCGGTTGATCCGTCGGTGTTTTGTGTGTTTCTGAAAAAAATCTTGCCCCCGTGAGTACCTCGATGGCGCACTAACCACGCGGCTGATCAGAGCTGCGGTGTGTGATTGACAGCGAGCAGGTGATGGGCGGATGAAGTTGTCAGGCCGGCTCTGATCACCAGCGCGTCCACACAACAACAGCTGAATGGCACGGCTAGACGCTTCCATGCACGTGAAGGTGATCTTTTCTTTTACTTGCTACTTGACTATGCATAAGGCGTAGCACAGACGAGTACGGATTTGGCTTGGATAAAAGTATGGTGATTTGAAAATGAATTAACATTGTAACCAAAGTTGATCATTCGAATGCGTACAATGGATTAAATTATATATGTTTTCAAATCGTCGACGGGTTGGATTCCGTGCAGTTACATATACTGTACTGTCGGCCAACTCCAAAAGTGCTAATGACCAACAGTAGAACTGAGCAGGTGACTCCAAAAGTGTTATCCAGGACATATATTTAAAGAACAATAAAAAGGTCATACCTCATTAAAGGGCTGAGACTTTAAAGTTATTATAGCCTAGAAAATATGGTTCAGAGTTCAGACAACTTCTTTTTATGTTACTATTAAAGCGTGTATGTATTATATGCTAATGGCACTGGCTTAGTTTTGTGACCCGGTTCATAATTACCAGTTTGATTATGTGAAGCAAAAGTAACATTTTTCTTGCAAGGTGACATGTGGCCGCATATAAATCCAACTTCCTCTTGCTTCCTTGGGACCGGGATGGAGCGGTGCGGTCCCTGGTGTTTCCACTGCACCAAAGTGAACCGTACTGTCCCGTTTCAGGGGGTCGCGAGAGGTAGTAGCTTCCAGAAAATGCTAGCTCGCTTTCGCCCCATAGAGCATTTTATCGCAAGATGATTGGACTAGAGAGGACAAGAGAGATCAAAAGCGAACGCAGACTCAGGTAAGAACGAAATGGCAAAAAGCCGATCTAAAGACAAAATAATCATTCTTCACCAAATGCTTACTTGATCTCGTGATAAACCAGTGTGTTTCTTTTATTTACTTTATTTGTTAAGCCGACAGACTTAGCAAAACAAAGCTAGGCACTTGGATTAAAACCCAAAACTTGATATTTCCACTGCATACTGCAGTCAACTATACCCAGACCCAGCATATTTCATACAGAGATGTTAAAAATGTAGAGAAGAGGTGCAGAGAAGTCAAGTAAATGCAGAAAAAGATGACAAAAAACATAAGCTGTGTTGTGTTTACTCTAGCTTTATCCAGTTTTACACAAACATGCAATTAGTAAATGTCTCTTTGTAAATCAGGGAGAAAGAAGTAAACACATAATTCTGATATGAAGTAAGATTTTCTTGATTAAGAACACATTAGTCATATTTGTGTGACCTCAGCGGCTCATGTAGTAGACCCCTGCAAGTCTGGACCTCTGCACATTAACAGAAGTGGCCCGAGATGGTCCCAAGCGAACCAGTCTGGGGTACCAGGTCTAGTGGAAACACAGCTATAAGTGCAAGGCCTTTGAAATTAAGGTAAACTTTATTGTGAAATGTTTCCCCTTCTTAATACCTCATTGCCAACCTGTGCGGAACAGTATGTGACCATGTTCAGGGGCATTAAACTGGAGAATTAACCCATAATTCCCGATGACGTCATTACATCTGCACTGGCCATATATATTTTCCCTTTATCTCCTTCTAGCCATTAAAATTCTTCTTGACCAACTGACAACCCACCCATCTTACTCTCATCCCTGCTTGCCCAATAAGACCCTTTCCTTGTCCCCTCTTCAGACTGTCCCAAGTGCTGCATTGGAGGAGTTTAGAGTGAGTTGTTTGCTGCCCTGCTCTGTGTTGCCTCCAGATATCTATTAGCGGGCCCAGGCAGAGCTCTCTATCACCGCTAAGACACCAGATGTTGCTTGCATCTCCACTCATTGCCGACGTAATGGGCCTGAATGCTGCAGTTTGCGACTTCGCTGGCATCCATCCTGTGCAATGCGGCTCCGAAGGAAAAAACAAGGGATGGAGATAGTGAGCCAAACAGAGAGAGAGAGGGCGAAAGAGAGAAAGTGTAATTATCCTCCATTAGCACTCTTTCTTTCTCCCCCCCAGCAGCAGCAGTGAAGGAGACGCCGGAGCAGAAATGACAGCTATCAAAGAAAAGATGGGCGTTGTGTTTCGGCCGCTGAGGGTGATTCACTGTCTGTCTGCACTTACTGTGTGTCAATAGACAATTTCTGCATGGAGTCATTTTAGACATTTGTATAATATCCACCCACCAGGATAGATTTCCAAATGTATGATTAGACTTAGAGTTTGAGATTATACTACAACACTAACTTCACAGTAATTGCATAGCTGTTCTTTGCTATTCATTTAGTCACTTTGTTCTCTTGTGACTAGTTTGTCATTAAACTGGACATACTCTATATCCATACTCTGGTGCCTATGTCTGGAAAACACTCCTTCTCCTCAGTGGACTACAATGTTAGAACTCTCTCTGAGTGCAATAGACATGACCCATGACAAAAAAAGCCTTTTAGCAGCATTTTGGCAACGAGGCATCACACTTTGTACGTAGTAAAAAGCATTTTGGGTGCAGAAACCTCAGAACCAGTCCAGTGATGGTTTATGGACTTAAAAAATGTGCAGGAAAGTTCTGCCTATTACGTGACAATCTGAATAAGATTCAGAATTACTTTAATATCAAAGGGCAACTTAATGAATAAATAACTTCAGGTATGTTTTTTGGTATGTTTAAACAACAGTTATTTAACATTCTAAAAAGTTTCAATTTTCCATTTAATGACCCCTACACATTGTCAACTAGCAACAAAGAAACACAAGAAGGATATTTCCAAACCATTGATTTCTGAACCATTTGATTTTATGTTTATTAAGGCTTAACATCTTCTGATGAAAGAGCCTTAGAAAGCTTCTTTGCTCACAGTTCAGCACAACAACAACAACAACAAAGTATAGACTACATGTATGGACCTTTGTCTTGTTTAAATTAAAACTGGAGTACCTAATTTTCAGTTTTTAAACCTTTCTAACTCATTCCTAGTTCTCACAAACCCTTTGGCACTGGATTTTTGGGTCTCTAGCACAAAAGTGAAGCAGCAGCTCTCATCCCAAAGCATCATATAGTGACTCACATGTACAGTTACTCACTTCTTTCATGGCTTTTAATTATTAAATGAAGATAGGGTGTAGGGATCTGATTCATAAAGAGAAAACTGTACCCTACGCATTACTTTGGCCGCGTGTTATTGCAACCTGCAGAGGGCCACTTTCTCAGCTTCCTGTTTTCCATGCACACCCTGGCCCCCGCAGACGCCGCATAAATCTCTCCATCCGTGTTGTCGTTATCACGCTTCACATTTGATCTTGGAGGATGTGCTCGCAGACAATCAAAATCATAATTATGGATACAGAGCAGCGAGGGGGGACATTTTAAAATGGTTCCGAGGTGACCGGCGCTCATCTATTTATTTTTATAGGGGTCTCAGCGTCGGCAACAAACTTGATTTATCTCCCTGTGCTTTTAAGAGTGCAGGACCCAGACATTCAGAAATGAAGTGGAACACCGCTAAGAATTTCAAATGCACTTTTAATACATCCCCCTGATATTGACGTTTAGGTGGGAATCCGTCTTTTTTATTTCTGCCATTGCAAGTGCTGGTACATCTGCTTGTATGTGTGCGCGGATGGAGAGAGGAGGTGGGGAAAGGGTGGGGTGGATATTGGTAATAATTTTTTTGTGACTGCTCCCAGGGTCTAGAGTGGCTGTTGCAGAGGACTTCGAGATTGATCTGGCAACACGCGCACACACAAGCCCCGAAGAAGTTATGCCGTATGGATCGCATTTATCCCCCTCCGCTCACCCTCCCTCCAAGCCGCCATTTGATTAATGATCCAAATATGTGAATAAAAATATCAAAACAACTCGTCAAACTCAGGGGTGTCACGTGCTAAATAGCTTCAGGAGGAAAGGAGTAATAACTGGAATATGCTTCTTTTTTTTCTTCTTCAAATCGTCGTGTAAACATCACTTTAGAGTTGTCTTTTTCGTGTTAGTATATGCGTTGGATAAGAGTGCGTTTTAAGTTGATTTGCATTAACTGTGCTTGGTTTTGTCTTATTATTAGTTGATTCAGTGCTCTAATGGATTTTTTTTTTTTCATTATTTCTTGTAAATGGATAATTTTCTCAGATTTAGCCAAAAACGTATTGCATTGTGTTTTCATATTGTAGAACTAACTGGCAATGGCTACAGATTGAGGACAATTGGAGATCAACAAGAATTAAAGTTTGCTGATTTGGCGTTCTGTGAATAAAAACTGTATAACATACTTTATATCAATGTGTAATATTCCTAAAAGAGAACACATTATGTAGAGCAAAACGCAGATAGACTGTTACATCGTTGACCAAAGTGGTAAGTACAGGTTTAGCTGCAGAAAGGTAAAGTCAAGCTAATAATCTATTGTAACTTCAATACAGAGAGGAAAATATTCAAAAAGCCCTCTATGCTTTTGAGTTAAAATAATAATTATATAAAATAAAAAATAAAATAAAAAGAGTGGTTATATCACTCTCACCTCGAAGCAAGAAGGTCCGGCGTTCAACTTTCCTTGTTTACATGTTTCTTTCCATTGTCCGAGTGGGTTTCCCAGGGCAGTTCAGTGTTCCCCAATCGCCAAAACTGACCAAAAATGGCAAAATCTTCCATAGATAGTCATGACCAAGCTTTCCTCAAAATCTGGAGATTGGTTCTCTGGGCGCTGCACTGTGGCTGAAAGATTGACACAGCTGTATTGAAGAATGGGTCAAATGCAGGGGACACATTTTCTTGGAATAACCACCAAAACCCGCAAATATTTCAATGATAAAGAGAAGAAGACAATGGCGTTTATCTTGGGTGGGGCTGAGTGGCTGGCCATTTTCGTGTTTATGTCTGGCCCTCTCTACGGAGCGCTTGTGTGTGCTTAATTTACAGCGGTGCTACTCTTAGCCCCCCTCTAACACAGCAGACCACTAATTGACATTTTCATTAACAGCAAATTTATGTTCCTATTTCTGTCTGTGTTAATGACCATTTTTCCAAGTAGTGCTATGGGCCCTGCTAATGGACATAGAATAAAGGCGGAAACTTGTGTTAATTATGATGAAGAAATAGGTCATCCATGACATCTCCTCAGAGGTGTCAGAGCGCTGATGGCTGGAGGTGTCAGCGTAGTGATTGAGCCGTTAGAGACAGAAGGCCCTGGAAAGGACATGCTTTGACATTTTGGTAAGCACACGGATTTGATTAACAAACAATTACGTGTTAAGGCAAGCTTTACTTTTTCCCTTGCTTTGGGACATCAGCGGCTATTCAAAGCCTGTTGGACGAATGCCTACATTTTATTACAACTTTCTCACAACAGCTGTTTTATGTGCTCTTTTCCATTTAGAGCTCAGGATTGTGGCGTCAACACATAGCAATGTCCAAGATAGCATAGTAAACCTTTAAGAGTGGCAATGGATTTTTCAAGATGCTCCACATCAAAAGTTGTGCGCAATGATCTAACTTCTATAGCGGGTGAACTTGAGTTTCACTGTTTTGTTCACTTTTCATTCATTCTTTTGTTTTTAATACATTTTATTCTGTAGTTAATGCAATGGACAACAAAGTTATTAGTATTGTAATGGAATGGAAGTTGTGGAAAACAAGCTTTAAACAGGCTGATGATCATAACACACATCGAGAGTTCCCTGTACCATGTCCATATGGTGGGGCGGAATGACAGCGTTTAGGTCTCTCTTGTGACAACAGTAATACAGACATCAGCAGAACACCCAGCCCAAAGAGTCGACATTCATCCCTTCACTCAGACAGACACAAATACACTTGACACACATTCATGCCCTCACTCACACACAAATACAGTTCACAACATGCTCTGGAGACACTCTCACAGGCTGACATGCACATAGACAGTATTAGATCAACATCAGCTCCATTCATAGAGGAGAAGATTTCATTTGAGAGATCACTCCGCCCTTGGATGGTCTGAGTGGAAGAGACAGAAAATGATATATGCCTTTTTTGTCTTGCAATGTCTTTATCACAAACCATGAAATAAACACACAGTAAATACTGACTAATCCTCATGCTCTCTTCGTTTGAGCAATGCACATTTGGTCAAAGAGTAATATACCTTTTCATGTCAGGAAAAAAAAAAATACTTGTTTCATTAAATATGTTTGCATAAATTGTATGTTAGGTGATGTTTTGGACCACCCATGAAAGTTTCATAGCGATGAAATAAATAATAAAACAAAAAATCTAGATGGGTTCAAATGGTCCTGAAGATAGCGGGAGGGCTAAAACAATATGCATGAAGTGCAGTATGAAAAACAAACAATCCATCCATAGGAGAGGACTCGAATGGCTCTGGCAGTGTGCTCTGGCAGTGTGGTTCTTGTCTCAGTCTCCAAACACTGGAGTTCTATACTCTTCATCGGGTACTCAAGGGTTCATGGCCCAACCGTGTGCTTTGTGGATCTAGAGAAGATGTTGTGGCCTTCATAGCGACATAGCGACAACACCAGAAGTCTGGTCCCTGTATGAACGGAGCAGGAGCTGTGTTCGCATTGGCGGCAGTAAGACAGACCTGTTGCCAGTGCATGTTGAACTACGTCAAACATCTAGGTGCAGTCAGTGGTCAAAGGGGATCCATAGCAGCTGGGATGAAATTCAGCACCTCCACATGGTTCTTGTCCGGAAGAAGGTAAAGACTTACCCCTTGTGTACATTGACTCCAGTCAGTCAGACCTGCGCGGGTCACTTGCAGATTACACCTGTTACACCAGCTCCGTTTTACGGTGGTCCGTTTTTGATGAAAGCCATGCAGATTC
This sequence comes from Rhinogobius similis, assembly GCA_019453435.1. Taxonomy (NCBI): domain Eukaryota; kingdom Metazoa; phylum Chordata; class Actinopteri; order Gobiiformes; family Gobiidae; genus Rhinogobius; species Rhinogobius similis. The sequence continues at coordinate 9,657,539 of CM033621.1, read as the reverse complement.
ACGTGGTTTCGTGAGAGAACACTCGTCAAATGACATGAAAGCCACATCAGACTGCTGCGGTGTCCTGCAAAAGTAGACTTCTTGCGGATTCTTTCAACAGACCCGCGAGGCTGCCAGACCTCAGTTGCAGTGCTCCAAGGTCGGTGTGACAGGGCACACTGATTTGAAGCACTTTCTAAGCCTTGCGGAACCCGCACAGGTCCCGAACCGGAGCCGGACTGGAGTCAGTGTACACCAGGGGTGAGGGTGCGATTGACAAGTGGATCGGTGCAGCCTCAGCAATGCTGTGTATCAGACTGTGGTGGTGAAGAAAGGACTGGATTGACAGGTAAAGCTCTCCATTTACTGGCCAAAAGTTCTCATGAGCTCGAGTAATGACCGAAAGAACAAGACTGCTGATACAAGCCCTTCATTCAAATTGGCAAGGCAACATACATTTCACCAACCTTTTATTGTATTTTGGAGAATTAAGAACAAACTTGCAACGGGTGAAAACGTTTATACATTTTTCTCTCCGTTGTCTTATATTAAGAAAAAGTGGCTTGCATCAAAACTCACCCCATAACTCAAGCACTTCCTGGAGGCCGCCTATCCATCCTCGTTGTACTCTCCCCTCCCCGGCTGAAATCGCTGCTGCGTGTTGTCTGCGTTCTTGTATCTGCTGCACACATGTCTGTGCACTAATGGGAAAACAAATATGGGATATTTGTCTAATTCTCAAGACAAGGACACAAACGCTGTCACGAGGAGGCATCAGGCGGGCCACCACATTCATCACACTTTATATGAACACGCTGCACCTTACTCATGTAGCCACAATTATCCATAAATTAATAAAATCTGACTGGTTATTACGAGGAGGGAACGGAAAGGAGAGGGGAAGAGACAGATGCGGAGTGCGAGGATATTAAGGGCTGTACAGTCAACAATCTCCGCATAATTAACAGGAAGATAAACAAAACATAAATTTGGATATTGCATTTATTTGGACTACCACTCAAATATGCGCGAACCACATTCTTTTAATTAAAAGATAAATCTATGTGACACGCTGCTTCCCAGTTAATTATTCAGTGCTGTACAATAAAAACAAAACCCATTAAATATGCCATGCACTCTATTTCTCCATTAACAGTAAAAAGCGCTCATCCTGGGACAACATTTCAAATTCAGCTCTGCCTTGGGTTTCTTGTTTTTGTTCATGACTTTTTTTCCCCTCACTGTTTTCTGATTTCTATTGACTTTCTGCAGATAATGTCCTTCTAAGTTGGCCTAGTTCCCTTTTTTATCATTATAAAATCTTTTTTTTTTTCTTTTTGCTAACTCCAAAAAGAAATGCCAGCGTTCATTTTGACCAAATTGGAACCGTAAGTGAAGATCATGTCTCAGAATGAACTGTTAGCCCCGCCCACAGTAGTCATTTCTGGTTCTGGTCGATTAATCGGCAAATTCCAAATGGATATCAAGCTGAGGAGGGAAGGGAGAGTGTTTATTGTTTCGTCAGGCAACTTTTAAAGGTATCCAAAGTCAGGCTTGAGACTACTTCAGCTGGTTCCATTCTGGGACAGTGCGTGAAGAGTGTTTCTACTGGTTTGTGTTGGGTTTTAAGGTCCGATACTTTTGTGGATGATTAGATCTGGTCCGATGGTCAGCTGGAGTGAGGTGGGTGGGAGGCACACTTCCTCATCCTGACAATAAACCATGACGGGTCAGTTGTTTCCACATGGCTTTCTCCCTTTAGAGTCTCTGGTTGGATACAAGTATCTGCCTTTTAAAATGTAATGTCAATATCATTTATTCTCTTTTTTTTTTTCTTTTCCCCAATGTATGTATATGAATGTATGATTCGGAACTTTTCATGGACTAAAACAAATAGAAGTCAGGCTCAATTTGGTGTTGTATATTTGATTGACATTGGACTCTAGTAAATGATTCAATATGGAAGAAGAGGTGGGAGATTTGTAGAAAAATTGATAATATCTCAGTTGTTGTTTTGGAGGTATGCAAGCTTAGAAATGTTGGTAAATTATAAATAATCAAAACTATTAAAACTGACCTAAAAAAGGAGAAAGAAACATCTATTATCTAGTGCAGTCTCCCAAATAAGAGTTTATTTAGAGGCACATTTTAGCACATTCATGATGCATTGAGAAAATGCAAAAAAAAAAAAAAAAAAAAAAAGAGATATAAATATTGACCACCCCTTTATGGAATTTCCTAAAATGTTGTTATGTTCCCATCCATTAATTATCAATTAATCCTACCTAGACATGGACAATTTGAGCCACTCCTCAGGAGGATATGGTCCATTCAGAGCAGAACCACATGGTTTCTCCCCGTGGTTTGACTCGAGCACTTCATAACACATCACTGTAAATAACTCACTTCAAACATACTGCAGTGTTTTTGATCTGTCCATATTATATTTTTGTATTTATTTCTAGTCAAATTTTAATTTATGTATTTATGCCTTTTATTTTAACCTATTTTGTACAATGTTTTGCTATTATTCTGCATTAGTTTCAGTTGCACCATATTGTTAAAGCTTATTCCTAGTGTGAACTTGGTTCACTGACAATAGCAATAAAGCTCTGTTTGATTTCTGATTTACAAAACATGTTTAAGCCAATTGAAACCCAGTTTCAGTAAATTATTGTGGAATTTATTGATTTATTTATGTTTTACTAGATTTCTTAAACCGTGCTGTGGGTAAAACACAATGTTTTTTGTTTGTTAGAAAACAGTTTGAGTATGAATTGTTTGAAATGGCCAGCTAAAAGATCCTCGTTGCCATAATTATTTTTCGATGACTAAAAAAGGATCAAATGATAAAGGTCTATAACAACATTTATAACATGACTTTTTTTTTTAACACCTCAAGATGAAATCATAATGCTTGTATAATTCTGATACAAACAATCAAAGCCATGTTGGAGAGGTAGAGGTTTAATTGCAGAAAAAACAACACCAGATAGAACTGACTGTTAACAATGACTGTTAGAACATCAATTGTACATACAGTATATGTAACAATAAATAATAAGAGAACTTCTTTTAAATACCATCACTATAGAATTTCCCCTCTTTTCTTTTGAAAAATGTGCGAAAATCCGAGGCTGAAATTAACTTGTGATAATATTATTTTCGACCAGCACCAGTGATTAGAAAAGCCGTGTGTAGCTGGGCGAGGATCAAAGCGCGTGGGGACAATGGGATGGATTATTTTGGGTTTACAGCGGGGGGGAAGAGCCATATCGTTCTCAGAAATGGACAAAGACAACGGGTCACGGAGGAAAAACGACAAATTCTCTCGTCTCCAGCTCCGAAACAAAAATGATTGCCTCATATCAAACAGGGTGACGAAACCGCTCGGATCTGCGTGCTTTGGTGAGCTGCAAAAGTCACTGGTGCCAACATGGAGTGGTTTGGAAAGTTCTTTTGTAATATGGAAAGATTAATGTTCGGCAAACGCATAAAAGGATACACACGTTCAGTCATTGACAATACAGGAGAGACTTACAATGCGGACTACATCAAGTCAACTGGACCCCATAGTGCCGTAAAAAGTTGAGAGCACAAGACTTCTGTTGATTGTAAAAAGAAAAGGAAAAGAGGAAAGGAAACGTGTAAAACTGTTTTGTAGATTTCACAAACCAGAATCCGGACTATAGCTATAACATACCATGGTTATTTACTATTGTTAGAAAAGACACGTTTTAAAAAGTCCTATCGATGTCATAATATCATTGTGCACGTTGTATAGGTTTAGTTTTACTTTTATTGATTGATTGTTCTGTAACCAATCATTACAACCAGCCCGTGTTTTCATTATTTTCAGCTCTTTAAATTGAAAGTTAAATACTTGCACTGGACCCATGCCAAGGTTATTTGGACGGCAAGACTATCCCAACATTATGATTTAAACATTCGTCTATATTGCACAATGAATACTCTCAGCGCAGTTCAGTTTTATGCATCACACTCCTTTGACTAACTTAAAGGTGCAATATGTCACTTTTTAGGCGCAGGGTCCGACACTGACTTCATAAATATTTAGTGTTTCAATATATACTAACAATATATAATCCAAAGAGACAAGCAGGTGATGTTACCAGGATAAGTTGCAGGTTGGATCAGGGGCAACCAAATGTGGCTCTCAGACCAAGTTTGTTGGCCTTCAGACTTGCTGCTGAATTGGCCCAAATAACAAAGAGTAGCACTTTTTACTGTATAATTTGAAAACTGCTACAATTATATCCTAAATAACAATCTATAACATTGCTGATGATCATACAGACCCAACATTAATGTTCCACGTCTTATTAAACGTACAGTGGCTCATCAACACTACGTCCAGTGTCCAAAATTTTACGTGTAGTCCGTATATGTTTCAAAAAAAGCCCTTGGTGAAAAAAGGTTGGACACTCCTCAGTTAGATCTATGCAGTGGCAAAGCTGCATATTTTTATGATGCATGTTTTTCATTTTAGCATTAAAATATATAATTAAATGTTTCAAAATGTGTACGCGTAGAGTCATAAAGTGGTACATTCCAAGGAAAGAGTATTGCAAAAACACCTCGATTATGTACATATCATTATTTGTCATTTCAACCTTTATAAATAAATGTATTTTTTCTGCCATGCCACGTAAGTCTCCAGAAAAGTTACATATTGCACCTTTAATGAGTTTTGATCATGGTAATACACTTTGACCTGACTCTTAATATCAATTACATGCATAAAAGTCGTAATATATTTTCTAGTTGTGAGTTTATTGAGCTTGATTGTTTGGAATCTCTTCTGCTTTACATTTAGATCATATGGGCAAATGCAGATTGATTCGAAAGCCCTGTCGGATATCTTATTTTCATTTTAGTTTGTCTTATTAAGATCATTTGTTTATTTTTGTCCAACACGATGCAGGACGCTGAAGGTCAAACTTAAGACGCTGTATCTACAATCAATCACATAAGACCAACTTAACCGAACCATCTTTGCACTTGCGTTTCCTTCCTTACCCATTCATCCCGTCCCTCCTCCTTTACACACGTTCTCTTCTCTCTATCTTTAGACCTCTACACGGTTACTTTCCCCTCTCTCGCTTATTTTTCTGTGAATCCCACTTTGCACAGAGCAGTGGCGCTAAGGCCCCGGGGTTTAAAGCCTCCGCCTCCCTTCCTCCGTCAGCCGCGTACTGTATGTGTGTGGTATTGTGCGGGAAGATATTGACTTTTTCCCAAGTCCGGATCATTTCTCTTTATCAAAAAAACATTAACAACACTCCCCAACCCGCCCCCATAACTCCCAGCCACCCATACACCTCAAACACACACTTAACAAAGAGCTATACTTAGTTCTCGTGGTACCAGCAGCAGCCCCCGGCACTACAAAGTACAATCAAAGTCCATAGCTCTTTTTTTAAGCTTTTACAAGAACCTATTTTGATTTGTACAAGATCAAAACAGTCTTTGCTTTTCAATGATTTATGTTGTTTTGGCCCCTCAGGAACGGGGCCCATATGAATTCAAATGCACTTACTATACACAAAGAGAATTGTTTTGTTCAAAATAAAAGCAAAAAAGGTGGGGTGGTTAATTGGGGATGAGACGCAAGTGTGGAATGAATGTTATTTTTGCAAAAACTTCCAATGCAACAACGATTCAAGAAGAACTGGGTCAAAGTGTAAAATGTTTGCCCTTTTTTTCTTCTTTTTTAAAGGAATATTATCATTTGCAAACCTCTTGACCTTGAACACCCAGCAGATGTTGAAATATTGAAGTTTATTTTAGTTTGTTGGTTTTATACACAAAAAATGGATTAATGTCCAAGTTTGCTCATTAAAGAAAGCAACAGAGAAGCAAATTTGGTTGTATTTTGTGTTAAACGACAACTGTGGTAAACATTTCTGCGCATGGACGTTGAAATCGCTCCATCAAGAAGCCATTCATGCCACTGTACGTTTAATTGATTCTGCACATCCAAACGCTCTTGCCTGACCAGCCTAGACCACACACTTTGACAACACTTTACAGTAAACGATTTGGTGTGGAATATGATCGAGTGTCTCCGATTTCAACTGAGCGGATTAACCAATCAGAGAAACACATGGTCCGTTTGTGTCAGTTCATTCCTAAACAAACATGGCAACTTACAAGGAAAACAGGAAATGAAAGTGACACTAGGACTGAGAAACTGAGCAGATTTCTCCAGAATTCTCCATAAATCTGAGGTAAAAGAAGTTGCAAATTTTCTTCTGAACGTAATCAATGCAAATATACAAGTGGTAATGTTTTGCGCATTTGGGAAACATGTGACACAAATTAGCGGCTGTGATTGGTCCCAAGTTAGTTAGTTGTACTACTCATTTTATTAAAATATAGGTCAGATAATTGTGTTTAAAATTTTGCTTAAAAAATCTACAAATTATATCCCAGTTAAGCATTTTTTTAGCTTTGTAATTTTACTTCCTGGTTGTAAATGATGACATCACACTGGGAAATTGCCTAGAAACCAGCGACTAAAACTTTTTATCTTTTATTTGACACATAAAAATATACGTGAACACCTTTATTTTGTCGAATTAATGTTTAAAGAGTGAAATAAAAGTTGTTTATTTTGTGTAAATTATCTATAGCCTTTGGGTGGAATGTATCTCTCTAGTGTGATGTCATCAATTTGTTTTTACTTCCTGTAAATGTCAACATAACAACTACTTGATTGGTGTAAAACTAGAATCTATATTTACAACTGATATTAATACACTAAATAAAGTAAAACTTAGAAAAATCATAAAAACCTGTCATACGCACTTTAAGGTCCGATTCCAGACCTTCGAACAGAATGTAGAAGAGACCGGAATTGTAGAAGAGAATTCAGTAAAAAGCCCATAAAGTGTATGGATACTCCGTGTTGTACTTTTTGGTTTGTTTGTTCTTTTGTTTTGAGACTAATAATAAAACAGTGTATTTAACGCATCTAAACCACGTACGTTCATTACCATGCCCAACAGAAAAACCGGGGCATCATGCAGATTTAGTGGAATATACAACGTGGATGCCCATGGACAGAACCACAGTTTGCGCTGGTACTGAACTGGAATTGAACCGCCGCTTTAATAAGTTTATGCTTGCTGTAGTTTTCATATCATTTGTACGGTGATCCAATTACATTTTGCACAGCGCTCATTTCTGTTTCCGTACTGAAGTTGTTTCGTCTGTACAGGCCATGCCCCTCTTGTTCCTCCACTACCCTTACACTGTCATCCATCACTGTAATGCCTCGCGGTCATCAAAGCCCTTGGACGTAGACGCCTGTAAGATGACCCCCTATAGACATGAAATTGTCCCAAACTCAGATCAGCACGGACCCGTAACGCCGGCTTAATGGTTACTTTAAATACACGCTTGATTGATCGGCGATGGCCATTCTCGTGGACCTCATGTTGAAACTAAGCAAAAACTGAGAGAATCCAAGACGAGAGGTGATTGGTGGGGCTCCGGCAGGGTGATGGAACTCAACTTGACCCCCTTCCCCGCTCCAACCCCATCCACATTGTAACGTCCAGGGTCGGGTTACAACTGTACAGCTCGTGAGTCGTTTGAATTGATTTCCTCTGCAGTGACAGCTCCAGTCAGGCGGGCACCAAGGACCCTACCCTCCCCGACCAACACGGGAGACGCGTCACCGTTGTCGCCACAAATCACGATTCGTCGAAAATGGCAGAAACTGGTGTTGTGTTCTGCGCCGCTATTGGTGGTGGCGTTCGCGTCCATCCCCCCCCTTGCAGTGAATCTACCAAATCGTTCGCGCAGATCATTTTTCTGATAAAAGCATTATTTTCGGAGGAAAAAAAAGTCTATGTCTAATGATTTTACTCATCTGACTTCCCTTTAGCTTGCCTGTTTCCCATCTGTAGTGATTTGTTGTCGCAAATAGTACAGTTTCTACGTTGTATCGTCTATATTTAGAAGTTCAATTGAAAGCAAAGTCTTGTCAGCACAATACATTGATTAATATGTTGCTTTGTAATGTCCACAAATGTCATAATACATAATGTTTAGTTGCACAAGTCTGTTCACAGCGTACTCCATCATGTTTCGCCACGTATGGAAAGGTCCTTAACGCCTTTGTTTTGACTAAAATTTGACCGTCCAAACCAGACAAACGTTCTGGAACTGAAGCTAGATTCACATGTTGATTCACTCTTGGTCTTCCCCGTTGCCGTTGGCGCCTCCGTTCATCCATTGGGCGTCTTGGTTCTTGTCCGTCGAGTCGGAGTCTTGCCGGGAGCGTTTGAAGCGTCGGTCTGGGTACTGGCTGTTGTCAAAGGGCATGCGGTGGACACAGAGCACATGGGTCTTCAGGTTGCCCTTCTGGGAGGCGCTGTACGGGCAGTAACTGCATTTGAACGGGCGCTGGCCTGAAAGAGACGGAGGTATGATTAGTTTCAGTCAACCTAATACTGTCCGAAACATTAGTATTCCGGTGAATGTTGATGTGTTGTGGCTGTGTGTTCATAAGTTGTCCAGGTATGTTTCAGTATAAAAGAAAGTTGAATTGTCAACATGGCAAACAGTTTTTACTTTAATTTTGTTCAGGTTAATAGGTTTTGCCACTCATCCAACTAGCTTCTTCAACTTACTTTCATGAGTGGTGAAACATATTCACTCATTCTGTCCAACTGACAAAATTCAACTTTATATTACAATGTGTAGAAATGCTGTATTACATGGTTGAGCAATAAAGTACATTTTGTCATCAGTGACAAAAGTTTTTTTATGGTGAGACACTACAGGTGAATAGGAAAAAATCTTAAATGAAAGATATCAATTTGAAACTTCTTCTAAAGTTTAGTCATATAAATGTAAGGGAAAAAATGTCACAATTAAAAGAAATTGGGCCTTTTAGGTGTAAAAACAGCCAAAATTACACATATTTGGGACATACAAATCTGAAAAATGGACAGAACCAGAAATAAATGTCTTAGTTAATTTTGTACACATATTAGTTACAAAAAACTTTACAGAGAGGATTTTGGATTTCTTATGTAGTTTTTGACTTTGAAAATTGCCCTAAAAATTCAAATTTCATCTATTTTTTTCTTTACATATGTCTCTATGGGAGAAAAACGAAATTTAAGAAAACGGCCTTTGAAGTCACAATGCCACCTAGACATCTATGGATGAAGTGAATTAAATTAAATAATAAAACATCTTTAAGAGCAGATTGGACAAGTTTGTTATTTGCATTGTTTGATATTTTGAATGTTGCTATTAACTTTGTCAAGACATGTAACCGTTGGTAAAACTTCAACAACGGGACAGTCAACAATTGCCATTTTGAGCTTCAAATTTGTTTCCACACTTTAATGACTAGACTTCAGCCTTACAAACAGTGAAGGTACACCGACTTGAAAATGCCAAAAAAGTAATGTGTTCTAATTGTGCTTGACAAAATCTAGACATAGAATCATTATTTAGAGCTTTAAGAACATGCTATTCATTCTTTCATTGGGTCAAAACTTCAAAAAACATTGTCCATTTAATCTCAGTAATCGCTTCAATTTTCCAAAAAGACCTGGACAGTACAAATTAACAAAGGATGATTCACCCTCCATCTTCATGAATCTAACTGCGAACACTATGGACCACAATACCCCGAGGCCTCACAACGGCGCATCCGACAACAGAACAAATCGCACTGACAAAAAGCGGAAACAAAAGGTGAAGTTAAGTCAGGAGAAAGTGCGTCGAAATGTTCTCTTCCGTGCCACCCAGAAGCATCGCCTCTGCCTTTTATTAAAACAAATACATCCTTCTGAACATTTACCCGACACTTTGTAGTCACCTCTCTCCATTGATCCGGAGAGATCCCTGCAAATAATATATCAAGCGCTAAACTTTCGCGGCCCCCTCGAATCGATATGCATCTCCTGTAGAGCATGCATATATACATCTAGCCCTCCTGAACACAATGGCAAAGTGTTTTCCTTTTTTCCTCCGTTCTCTATCTCCTCTCGTCGCCATAGCTCCCGCACAGAATGTTCCTCCTAGATTGAATCTGATCATCACTGCAGCAAACACAATGGCCCCATAATAGCGGCAGCCGTTTGTTTGAGGGATGCCGATTACACCGCCATCATAACCCACTTCACTTAGCTCATTCTCCGCGCAGACAGACAGAAAGGAAGGAAGGAACGGAGGGGAGGGAGGAAGAAAAGGAATAAGGAGGAAGGAGGGAGGGCGGGGGCGACGCAGAGACAGTTGCAGCTCAAGTACTTCGGGTTATTAATAACGGTACATTTGCGTTTCTTTTTTTTTTTTCCGTGTGTGTGCGTGTGCTCTTTTTCAGCTTGAGATGCTTTAAATCAAATTAACATATGGGGCTTAAAGGAACACTCGGGATAGGTGCGCGGAATATCAATGGGCTGGAGAAATTGAAGTTTTATATTGACGCATACTGCAGATGAACGGAAACAGCTGATCAGTTGGAAGTGGTTGAGAGTTTTGATACGTTTAGACCTGTTTGATTTGTAGGATTGTGTTGAGATTGTTTCAAAATGTTTTCTTTCCTCTCTTTTTTTTTAATTTATAGCAGTGGTTCCCAACTTTTTTGCCTCGAGTATCCCCTAAGCTTTGTCTCACACTCAACGTACCCTTTAACTTGAGTTTCAGGCAAATGAATGGGTTTACTAGTCACATATTGTCAATTATAACTATCATATTTTAGTTTTAATTATACGTTTGGTCCAACGTACCCCAAAACAATGCTAAATTTACAACTAATTACACTTTTTTTTTTTTTAGATAAGACCAAGTATCTTCTGGTAATTGCTCACGTACTCTTTGGGGTCCCTGTACCCCTGGTTGAGAAACACTGATTTAGAGAGATGGAATGAGTTACAGTTATGTGTTATTTTACTTTTTTGTCCGTTTTGATATGCAATAATTATGATTATTATCACATTATCATATTATTATTATGAATTTCTGGACCAATATGTTTATTTAAATTACATGCAAACAAAATCTATGTGAGTAACCAGATGGTCCATGATCAGAAAGAAATCAGATTACTCCCATTAGATTTAGCTGTTTACATGTACATTTCTTTTCTTTTTTTTAATTATTATTACTATTAAAATCTAGCAATAAACAGATTTTGAATGGTCATATAACTGCAGCTAGTGACCAATATTCTCTTAAATCAATCCAATCCACTGAATTTATGTAGCACATTTAATAAACTGAAAGGTTTCCAAAGTGCTGCACAACCAAAATCAACTTCCATTCATTGATTTATGTGGGACATTTTCTAAAAATAATGTTGAGATTTCCGTTCAAAGACCCATAGAGACCCCAAATATTTCAATCTAATAACAACAGCAACAACCTTTTCCACAGAAAGCTTTGCTGATATCTAATTCTTGGCATCTTGTATTGAAGAACGAACAAAAAAGGTTTAACAAAAAAGGTTGGAATGGAACAATAAAGGTTTTAATTTGAATTCTTCCATTTTCCCCCCAGTAATATCTGTTTTATTCAAATCCTAAATAAAATAACAAAACTCATCTCTGTAAAATATGTTTGTATCTAATATGTCAAAGAACTCTATTCATTCATCAGATTTGTGCATTTTTGGCTAATTCTACAAATCAAATCTCTTGAAAACTTTAACTTCTTCATATTTTATTTAGGTAAAGTTTCAAATCGGTAACTCAAAGCCATCGGAATACAATGAAACGAGTTTAATCTAAAAATCTAGACCAACGAAACGCACCGAAACCAGCTGAAATGACTTAAATCAAGAAACGTAATCTGAATTCCGATAATTTCCACGCATTCAGAAGCTCCGTTCTTGCAGCCTGGATACACAGAGCTCGCGGTTGGTGGCGCGGCCGGCTTAGATGGACACGCTAACACCAGCACGTACAACCGGCTGTGTACCGGGAAGGAGAGATTTGGACGCTCCTTGGTGTTCGGCAATGTGACACCAGCTTTGAGAGGCTTGAGATATTACATTGTTTGCTGTACAAAGGGGATTGCGACAAGTTTGGAGGCTTTGGATGTTCCAGTTGTCTGAGTTTGCCGATAAGCGAGTCGCCGACACACAATGAAGGGTGCTCCTTTATTCGGGCGCGCTTTAATTTCACACTCGCTTACATTACGTTAAGTCCGAGAGGCAGAATATCTCATCCCATTTTACACTCGGAGCAAGTTATGCCCCCAAACAACTCTACTTGTTTTTTTTCTCTTCCATTTGCTGTTTTCTTTTACAGTTTGTCTGCCGTAGACTGAGAATAAACGTAAATAAAGCTCGGGGGGTTGTTTGGTTAAAGAAGAAGAGATTGTGAATTGAAAAGCGAGAGGTGGAGGAAGTTAGGATCAGATGTATAAACTTCAGTTAGGATTGAGATGGAAGTTAACTTTTGCCGAAGTTCGAGATGTTGTTTGTTATGGATTTAAATTTAAAGGGTTTCCGTTCAAACGGATATTGTAAAGGCACTTATCAAGCCACATAGAGGCTGGAAGAGTTGCCGTCATTAATCTGTGTCCAAGGTTGAACGGCTCAAATACTTACTGCAAAGTTCACTTTTCTTTTCGGTCTTTCCTCGGAGACCTCAGCCAGATTTCTTTACGAACTTGTGTCTGTGCCACTTTGTAAACGGCCACCATCTGCAAGACTTCATTTAACATGTAAATGGGAAGCGAGCATGTTTACGGTTGTGTCTTCTCTTTTGGGCACTAAAAGCAAGAGAAGCAAGATGATTTTTTGTAGTTTATCCTTGCCGAGAAGAAGGGTTTATGGACAGGGGATGCTCGGGGACATTTGCTTATTTCCTGTGAACAGTGGTTACTTCTGCTTCTGTTCATCAATGACGGTTTCATTGTTTTAACCAACACTTCTTGCTGGTGAAATCAACAGTTTTGAGTGTTTGAGTGTTGAATTGAATCTTGATTTATTTATTATTTTACTGGATCTGGAAGGGAAATAAATATCAACTTTAATTCTGTCCTGCACTTGTCGATATACTTAACTTCTCTTCCTCAGAGGGGATTTTGTCTTTTGTCTGTGGCACGTAACACTTAGGTGCAAAGACACAATAAAATAAAATACAATATAATAGAAAAGGAACTCAAAAAGCTTGATTAGCTCTAAAGGCACATCTCAGCTGGTTTGCTTTGGAGCAGATCGGGACTGTCTGAGAGTGTCTCCACTGCCATAAGTGAACCAGAGGGGTACGAAGAGGCCCGTGAGAGGTACCAGCTCCCAGAGGGTGCTGGCTCGACTGAGGCCCCTGGAGCGCTTTAGCAGGAGGTGACTGGACAAGAGAGAACGCAGACACAGATGAGAACGAAATAACAAAAAGCCAATATAAAGACAAAAGAATCAGCCCTCATCAAATGCTGACTTAAACTGCTGAATGTCCGTTGATGATAAATATATCTGCTGAGACGACATATGTAGTAACAAAACACATACTATCATCCTTTTCCTGTTTATCAATGCCCAGCACTCACATCAATACCAAAAATAAAAAATGTCAATGCATAATGCTTCTAAAACTATCCAAACACAACGATTGCAAAAGGAGACATGAAGATGTGGCTGAGAGGCGATTTTGAATATATTTATTTAGAAATCATGTTATGTATGGGTCAGTTGAAACGTGGATATAGTCAAAGCACTTCCAGCTAGTTTTTACTCACTCTTGTTCAAACATCATTGTATGCAGAAATGGAGGCAGACAGGTAAAGTGTCTTGCAAAAGGGAGTCAGCAGTAGGCCTATACAAACCAGTAGCACAGACCAATGTTGGGTCAAAAAAGGCTGTTAAAAATGTCAAATTGAATAAGAAATGGACAAAAAAGAAGACAAATCACTGTATAACACATTATCTTAACTAATTTCAGGTGTTATGGGGGGCAAAAACCAAAATGGCAAGCCAAATAATTGTTCGGACGGGCATCTAGCTTAAATAAAAGCCAAATTAAAATGCAGAACATTGGTGCAACTTTTGTTTTTATTACTATACAGTGTTTTCATTTCTATTGTGCCGCAGCTACAATGGTTCCTGAACAATTAGCAGTTTTACCCTTACAAAAGTTTATTCTCAAGAGGGGACAGCTCAAAACAAAAACTATTGCATACATGAATGGTCACACAAGTGCACACACAGCCTCGCGCTGAAAATTCTAATCCTTTTTGCTTATTTGTTACAGTAACTCAATTATGATTTCCACAGATATAGTTCAATCTGCTTTGTTTACCGCCAACTTTTGCTTATTTTTCTCTTATTAACCGGCCAGACTGTGTCCAAAAGTCTTTAAAAAAACTGCAAGAAAAAAGCCAAAAGGATAAGAAGTCGAGGGAGAGTGGAACAGAGTGCGGAGGCAGTGGTCTTGTTTTCATTAGTGTGGCATTATCTGGGCCTGTTAATTAACCCCCTAAGGCCCTGACGAGGAGATCAGACGGGGAGCGGGTGAGGAGGAGGGGGAGGGAGGTGTGTGCCACCCCGGCTGAGGTGTGGGTGGGTGAAAAAGAGCGGGGTGCAACATGGAAGCCACATTTGTGCTTTGCTGAACCTTCCACAAATGTCAAAAAAGTGGATATGATACCAGTAGAATCTCGGAGTTGTTCTATTTTGAAACACGTCGTTCTTCTGTCGGATTAAGATGCATTGGTTTGCCGCAATTATATGTTGTTAAAACACAGCTGGGTTTCCATGACAAAACAAAGCAATAAAAAGATAATTACTTTTTCTTTTTTTTTTCAATGATGGAACAAGTACAAACCATCGAAAGTCTCTTATCACACAAGGTAATCTTACTACTACTTACGGATGTCAGGCTGGGAACTGATGGACAATACTGGTAATTTTTATTATATTCACCTTTATTCTCCCGCCTACTTTTGCCTCTTTTTGCCACGGATCCACACTCCAGGAAAAGTCTTGCTGCTAAAACATTACATAAAGTAGACTGATTTGTGTAAAATGTTCAATGTACACGTGCAACAAGTCTGCAATGCACTTATTTCCTGGGCGGTATGAAAACAGCTTTTTAGTCCGTGTAGAACTTTATTGTCTGTTGAGCTCGTCTGCCCCGTGTAAACTAATATTCCGGATTAAGGTACTAAGTAATACTAGTACTCCACTTTACGCCAAATGCAGAAAATTAGGAGAATTTTGTCCTGAGGGTTGTTACTCTCCTCAAACTGACACACGATCTGCTCACTCTAAACCTGAAGAATCCTCCTGCTGAAGCTGCACTGAGACCTTAGACTTAGACTCAAAGCTGACTGAGAAGCTGAATTATCTATCTATCTATGCGTTGAACCTCCTTTACTATATAGAATTTTACTTTGGCTTATTATCATCTTCACGCCAACTCAGATTTAACTGATTTAAAATGTCAACGGAAAAATATGATGCATTATTTGTATTATTATTGACCTTTAAACTCGCTCTTGAGTGTCTTCAGTTGTATATACCATGTTTTAGAACTAAAGATAGAATGCTTTTATAAAAAAAAATTTACACATGTAAATATATACCCACAATGCACTGCAGTAAAGAGTGGATCTGACAATGTTGTAGTTATCGTGATTAGACAGAAGAAATGTTCAGAGTGAGTCTGGCGATGGTTTAAGAATTTAAAACAGCAAAAGATTCTGGGATAAATGACGTCAGCATCATCTACGTCACACATTGAAGGAGTTCAGAACACAGTGTTGGAGAGAGAGGATTTTCAAACGAGTATTCATCAAACAAATGTGAATCAAGCTAAATGCAGCTCCAGGTATGTTTTTGATGATGAAACAATGTTAGAATGTGGTTAAAATCTCCAAAAAGTCAATTTAGCACAATATTTGACCTTTAAATATATGTGCTGACCACTTCCTTTTTTTCCAACCCACTTTTGACAAAGACCACCATCTTGCATTGGTGGCTATGCTAGCAAAAGTTTATTTTACTTTATAGATTTTTTTTCCCTTCACTATTAGTGTTAGGACCCAGTTAAGGGGAGGTAACAAAAACCCAGGGTGGAAATTGGTAAAACTAAAGTTATGATTTATTTAAAAGGAATGCAAAGGTAAATTTAACAAAAGACTCTAAAAGGGTTAAAACAAAAAAAGCTAATTACAAGGTTAACTGAAAGAGGCTCTTAACAGAGTAGTGAATATAATACATAAAAAACACAAAACAACCCAGTCTCAAAACTAAGTCCAAAGGACTACGAGTGTCTCACAAATACAAAAGTCACACAAGAGACACTGCTAAAGTGGCATGCTGTTCCCAGCTTGAAATCAGCAGCCACGAGTGGCAGGAGGCGGGTCCTTTTAAGGTGTGGCAGCTGCAGGTGAGAGCAAGGGTTGGCCAGACCCTACGGCACTGCACCAATCAAGACAGAGAGGAGGGTCCAGGCTGAAGGCAGTCCACCAATCTGCAGAGGGCTCCACAGCCAGCTTCACATGCACAGAAGAGGCTTCACCAAACTACACACATGTGGCTACAAGAGGAGCACAAGGCCTGGCCGGGACAATCAGAGGAAGGGTTAGGGTTAGGTTTGGAACAGAACCTTTGGCTAAGTTTAGGGCTTTGGGGCAGGTAAGCTAAGCGGGGCTTGGCAGAACTGGGTTGTAGAAAAAAACCTAAATATGACGGAAAAAAAGAAGAACATTTTGGGTAACTCTGGGCAATTTTTTATACCTCCGACAGTATCTGCACATTGATATTTTGGTATTGATCTGCTCATCACTGTCGGCAACCACTATTCTAACTTACACCATATTATCTCTGCTAAACATGTCAAATGCTGCTAGTTTGCTCATTTTACTCAGAACACTCTTGACATATTCGACTTAGAAATCTATTTTGAGAAATGAAACCCAAACAAAAACAGTACAGTATAGTTTTATATTAAGATGATCACATGTCAGCCATTCATAAAGATACATGTGCTGCAAACCTGGGCAAAGTACATCTGCAGAGACGTAAATTCAATCCATAAGATGTCAGCTTCAATACACTGAAGTAACAGTCCTTTTCTCTTAAGACAAAGCTCGTTCTATATTCATTACTTGTACTTTATCACAAACAATTCAAACCTTACACCCATGACATAAATCTGTGTAAAATGTGCGCTCAACATAAGTGAACGCACGAAGACTAAATATTACAAATAGATAGTGAAAACACCAGATTTTTGCTCATATCTCATTAGGATTTTCATATTTGCTGGTTGTAACAATATGTTCAATTAACACACAGTTGGATTCCAATGACAAAATGAGGCTATAAAGAAAGAAACATGTTGCTTTCAGAAATGAGTCAGTTGTTTTTCGTAATAACCATAATGAAGCACCAAGAACTGTCGCGTTCACATCTTATGAAGGAAAATATTGAAATTGTAACAGATGCCCACAGTGTTACTAAACGGCATTAAAAGACGGCACTCGGTGGAGGAGTTGTGGTTGAAAATAGCATGAGCTGGTGTGATTTAAAGGTCCTGTATGGTCACAGTGTACAATAGTTTAGGATTTCAAGTATGACCCGAAATTTATAGCAAACAAGGAATGTAATTAAGCTTAAGATTCTGTGCACAGTAAAGTACTAGTCAACAGGGCCAATTTAACAGGACACCAATGGTTTAAATCAGGCATGTCCAAACTAAGGCCCTCAAGCTTCCTGGTGAATTGGCCCACATTGTCCTAAGACATACTTTTTACAGCAAATTTCAGATTTTCTACTATTATAACCTAAACAACTAACATTTTGGAGTGAGACAGACCTGATATTAAGGCACTGAGACTGAATTTAGGTGTGGTGTCACTTTAAAAATCAGATTAATGCAACTTTTTTGAACGTTTCACGATTTATTTGTGGCCCTCCGCTTGGTCTACATTTCAGTATGTGGCCCTCGATGGAAAAAGTTTGGACACCAATGGTTTAAATGATCGTTTTATCAGTCTGAAACAGGAGAAGCTTCAAACTGATATCTTTCAATAAAGTAAAGGTGTTATCAGGTATTATTTATAGTCAATTCACTAGTTCTGCCCTTGTTTTCAAAAGGGTTGGAATTACCTCAACCGTTGTCATATTTGCTACTTGTGTCCAACCATGAAGTAAAATAGTAAACTTAACAAAGAACTGTCACACGGACAAAGTGTTTGTTAAGTCTTACACATAATCATGTTCACTACATTTTTGTGAAATGCGTCGTCTAAACTGTCATGTAGACTTTAAGCACTGGTGTTTACACTAAGAGAGCACCAACTCATGACATCATCAGGTTAAACACAGCTCTTGAGAAGAGAATGACTCAAAGATAAGAAGGATAAACGAAAATTGGAAAAAAATTCAGTTAGGTTTCTAATGAAGGAAAAATATGATTACAAAAATTACAAAAAAAAAAATGATTACATTAAGACGAGGCACTACATGCAAAACTGTGTTATTGTTTTTTGGAGGGTTTTTTTGGTCAGTTTGCCTTCTCAACATATGGGCTTTCATGTGAAAACAACCGTGTTCAATCTGCTCCTAAAGATGTTTTATGACTCCATTCAGTCCACTTCATTCTGAGATTTCTAGGACATGTAACGTCAAAGGCCTGTTTCATTTTTTCCAACAAGCTTATGACGAAACATTTTTTCAAAGATGTTTTGATAAGTAATTATTAAACTGATTTATTACAGTTTTAAGTTAAAAAAATGAGGCAACATTTGGATTTTTAGGACCATTCTCAGTCAAATCTAATTCACTCAAAAACTAAATAAGAAATGTAAAATCCCCTCAGTACATTTTTGTTACTAATATGTGTACAAAATGAACCATGTAATTTAAACCTGGTTCTGTCCATTTTTCAGGTTTATATGTCTCAAATATGTGTACTTTAGGCTGGTTTTACACATAACATGCCTCAATTTCTGTATGAAAACATTACGTGATCAAAAATGTGTTACATTTATGTGAGTTAACCACAGGAAATTGATATCTTTAAATTAAAGTTGTTGTTTTTCCCCTATTTACCTGCAGTATATGGTAGTTGTAGTTGTACTATGATACCTTTAAATATATCCTTTAACTGCCACGTCTGTCTCTGCAAAGTTAAAATGTTTTCTGAGGACAACCTGGAGGTGCGCAGCATGTGAAATAAAGTGCAGCATGAGACACGAGCTCAGAGAGAGAGCGGCTCGGTGTAGGCAAAGACACAGAAGGTGTGAGCAATTAAATGTGCTAAACCATCTGTCCAATCACCTGCCTGCACGGCCCACTCCCCCTGCATTACTCAGCAACTGCTCCTACACACACGCACATACACACACACACGCACAGACATACACACACGTACACACACACAGGTACACACACACACATGCACACACATACACACACACACACAGACACACACATATACATACACACACACACACACACACACACGCACACACACACACACACATACACACACACACACACACACACACACACACACACACACTACAGGACCGCTGCACTTTCATGGAAGCTTGAAATAAACACACATTCTAATTCCATTGGCAGAAGTTACTAAATTTGCCAGAATTTACTTTTTGGAAAATGAAGAGTTCAATCGCAAAAACAGCGTCATTTGAAAAGAAAAAAACAATCGAAGGCTTCCAATTTACTCTTTGTCTGGAAGTGTTTTCAAAAGCGTAAAACAGATATTATTCCACCCCTCCTTGAGCGAATGGCCTCAGCTGTACTGTTTTAAAGCATGTGTACAAGATTAAAGCAAAACGAAAAGAACAATTTAGAAAAAAAAAAGATATCTGTTGTTGCAAATGAACTCTTCAGAATGTGATTAAACCTCTCAATAATACGAGTGTGACATGTGCACCATTTACAGTAAGTTCAGTATTCAATCTGATTAAAGTAGTTTAATCCTAAAAACATAAATACACAAATATAATACAGTCCATTGAGTTGTCAAGTGCTTGTATGTCTCAATGAAATTTTGAACTTTCCTGAAAATCAATGTTTAGTTTTGTGTATGATAATCAGTCTAGAAGTTCAGGAATAAAATTAATTAACTGAATAAAGGTCTGTAACTTTCTGAAGCCGCTAATTAATCGAAGTTCTACATTGTCTACTGTTTACGACTCTCTATGTTAAATCATAACGATCATAAAAATCATACAGAAAATTAAAGTAAATAAATACTGATAATGTATATAAAGAACAGTTCCGTGCACAGAATAGACTTGGCGACATTGCTTTCCTTAAAAACTACAAAGTGGGACAGTCTTTCTCATTTGATTTCAAGGATTGTAGGAGCTAATTCCTGAACGGAATCTTGCCTTCTGGTGTTTTGGGGCTCGGTGTCCCAATTCAAGGGCACGCCCTCAGAATACGAGTGAGCATCTGATTAAAATGAAGCCTGCCCAGCCGAGAGTCTGCGCTGAAATGCATAACAGACACCCAATAATGAAGACGGGCCAGAGTCAGGCTGGAAACTAACTCAGGACAATATGAATATCCAGCGTCACAGTCACTTCAGATTGAAAATGACTTCTTATAGGGTTAAATACAAAAAACACTGTGCAGAGACTTTCACGAATTGAATTTAAAATGAGACACTGCAGGTGAATAGGAAAAAATCTTAAATTTAAAGATATGAATTTGAAACTTCTCCTGTAGTTCGCTCACATAAATGTAGGAAATAAATATATTGTATAGTTTTTCATCATGTCATGTTTTCATGCAGAAATAAGACATTTTATGTGTATTTGGGACATTTAAAATCTGAAAAATTGACAGAACCAGGTTTAAATTTCGTGCTTCATTTTGTACAAATATTGGTTACAAAAAACTGAGGGGATTTTGGATATCTTATTTCGTTTTTGAGTAAACAAGATTGGACTGAAAATTGTCCTAAAAATTCAAATTCCGCCAATTTTTTTTAACTTAAAACTTCAATAAATCAGTTTAAGAATTAGATATACAAAAGAAAATCCTTCTGTACGTTTCGTCAAAATCTTGTTGACTCCAAGATTGTACAGTTTGGTGAGTGGGAGCTAATTTAAGTGGTGACCTTTATGTCCCGAGGGGAGAAAAATGTACAGTATCCCATTGAAATCTATGGACGAAGTGGATTAAATGGAAGAATAAAACATTTTTAAGAACAGGCTTGACATTAGCAGTTTGTTTGTTCCACTTGAAAGCCGATATGATGAGAGAGCAATCAAAAATTGAAAAAAATCTGTTTTGCCTGTAGTGTCTCGCCTTAATGAAATCCTGGCAATTGTCCACAGAATTTTTTTTTATTTCAATCCCCCTCAACTCCGCCCCCGCACTCACCCTTTCTAAATAAATCCATTTCCATGACATCAAACAGCCTGAGGGGTTACAACTCTCCTGCCGATTCCTTCGAAAATAATTTAAGAACATTCCCCGCGACGGCCCGACGCGGCGAGAGCGATCGGCCCGAAGTTTGGGGAATAGGGCTTTGGTTTGCTTCCTCGCTCTGACTCGGGTAAACCAACACGCAAATAACACCAGGGGAGACACTTAAGGAGAGGCGTGGAGCAGAGCGGAAGCAGCATCAAAGCCGGCTAAAACGCGGCCACCAGGGAAACGGTCCCAAGTTAAACACTGAAGTGGGTTATTAATTGCTGCACCAGAAGGACCTGTTAATAAGGACCTAAAATAGCGGCGCCTCGGTTAAAATCCTCGCGCCTTTCTTCTGCGTTTGACTCAAGGCGTTGGTTTCGGGGGCGCTCGATCTGTGCTTAAAGTTCAGGCTTCGTTTAGCTGGGGTTTTGATTAAGTGAGTTGCGTCTGGTCGGGAGGGACGCAGGGCCGGCCCGTGGCGTGAACGATCTGAGTAAATGTTTGGGGGCCGCAGTCGATAAGGGGGGCACAAGCTCTGGTAAAAAACAGAAACAAATACAATTTAAAATGTAAAGTTGTTGTCTACAGTAGGGCTGCGCGGTGTTGGAAATGACTGCGATATGTGATATGGTCATTAAAGGCCCTGTACCTGATTTTGACTGTTTTGAAACGTGGAAAACAGAACTAGTTTGTGTTCATGTCTTTACGGCGGTCAAATGTGTGGCTCACTTACCTAATGCAGCCCCAGCATCCTAAATATTCCCTGCTTTAAGTTTATCAACACTTTTCCCGAATTTCTGAGCCCAATGTGTCATGGACCGTCACAGGTAAAGCTAACAAACATTAGCATGCTTCTCTCGTAGGATAAAACGTTCTATGAATTTTCACCCGAATAGATGCTTTTAGATTATATCTGTCCTGGAGCAATACAGATTTTACTTTATGACATGCATGGTCTAGGTGTGTTTTTCCTGTTTCACAACAGTAATAATCAGGTACAGCCCCTTTAAGGTCTGCGATATTGATATTATTGCGATATTTAAATATATTTTTTGATTAAGGCTGAAACTAACGATTAATTTAGTAGTCAGCGATTATTTCTATTGTAGATTGAGATTTGGAATAAATTAACATTTTTAACCAAATAAATGCTGAAATATTGTGAATGAATGACACCAGATCAAGAATATTAATGAGTAAAGTGTGTAATTGAGAAAAATCAGAAGTGCTCTATTCTTTTTTTTGCCATTTTTCTTTAAAAATGTCACTGTCTTTGTTCTAAAAGTCTTTAAGTTTGTGCTTTAGAGTCTGTTTAGTCCAGAGAACGATGACCGCAGTTATTGTATGTAATCAACTATGATTGTTCTACTAATTGTTGCAGCCCTGTTTTTGATGCGATAATGTCTGTTATATTTAAATAAAAACAAACCCGAGGTTAAATTAGTTTGAAAAAGCCACATTTTATTCACGATTTTCCCTTTTCAATGTTTTAATTTTACAAACAGAACATTTCTATCAGATGGAAGTCTTTGGTGTTGCTACGGTATATTTTGTTTTTTGCGAAATTGTTATTGCGTTGGTCAATATTGCGATATCGATACTTTTGCGATATATTGCGCAGCCCTAATCTACAGTATGTTCGAATATACTCCACTCATTCAAAAGTCAATCACATAAAACATTATACGTCTAAAATACAGTTGAATCCAGGATACAACATGTTATTTATTCTATTTAGGTGGAGGCCCCTCTAATCCACCTTCGTGAAGTTTGCCGCCACCAACCGCACATCCACACAAAAACTATGCCAATCATTTGTGCTTTGTTTGTGCTGCAAACATTAAATTTGCTCTGCTTTAGTTTGAGAGATATTAACGATTCTTTTATAGGTCAAATTGGGTCACCCAGCCCCCCAGGAAGCTTAAAACTGCTCCAGAACGGCGACAACGATTGACAGTTTTTGTGTGGGTGTGCGTTTGATGAATCACTTTTTCTCCCCAGTCTATTCCTGATTTCTTGTGTTTATTTTTTATTCCATTGTTATGTCCACTTATTTAAACACTGTGTCGTCTGTTGGGCTCAAACAAAGTCCTGTTTAGGGCCTCCGAATATCTAGAACCGGCCCTGAAAGGATGCACCATTTTGGGATCAGTTTGACTTGTTATTTTGGGTCTGTTAAAGTGCCCCTGACAGGTTGGACGACTCATTTGACAAAAATACAGTTAAGATCAATATATTTCAAATTTTGTTAAAGTACTTCACAAATTTGATCACGGTTTAGCAATTTTTTCGTTTTTTTGTTTTACTTCCTGGTTGTAAATGATGACATCACACTAGGAAATTACCATAGCAACCATCCTGCACACGGCGTCAAAACAACTCATTTGGTGTCACAGATTTTTTCATTTTACAAATACAAATACAAATACATGTGAAAGCCTTAATTTTGTTGATTCAATGTTTAAAGGATCAAAAATAGTTGTTTATTTTGTGTAAATTATGCTTAACTTTTGTCTCCCCAGTGTGATGTCATCAGTCTGTTTACTTCCTGTTATTTTCAACATATTTTTCAATTTTTCTCCACAAATGGCTGCTTGATTGGTGTAAAGGTGAAATGTATATGTGCAACTGGTATTAATGCACCAAATAAAGTCAAAATTAGAAAATCATGAAAATAGTCATACGCACTTTAAGTTCCACATCTAGTTAAAGGGGAAGTGTCATACAAAATACACTCCATGGAGCCGTGTTAAAATATTGTTCCCTCAAACAAACACAAAAACAAATCAAAAGAGTTGTATATTTCTCCATTTTCTCTGTTTTCATTGTTTCACTCTCCCTGTTTTCAAGGCGTCTGTCTCTGAGCACTTAGAAATAGCTCTGCATCTTAGGCCCACTTTTATATTATAAGCTTATTATTATTCTTCTTCTTCTTTTTTTTCAGAGGTGTGATATTGGAGTAGACAAAATAGCAGCAGGAATCAAAAAATCCGACTAACTCTGATGGACTTTAATAACAGTCCATAATTCAAGCAACATTACTTTTAAAAAGCAGCAAAAATCTTTCTTAAGAGCTTGATTTGCAGTTTATTTGTGCCGTTTAATTTGGGCTGATTTTTCCCAGGGTTAGGGCTGTGAAGTTTCCTGATTTATTTTAATTATAAGTGGGAACAAGCTGCACAGAAGAATATCAGATTCCCGCTGTTGGGACTAACAGACTGAGCGTTTGATTTTTGAGTTTCTGAGCTAATTTCACTGCGTTCTAGGGACATGTGATGAAGTACAAACGTTTAGGCCTTTTACAGTATTTATTTTCTGATTTAGTCATGTTATAAAGAATAGTTTTTCATTTTTCTCATTGTTATTTGAGGGTAGTATTTTGTTTGTGGGTCCGGAGCACACACTGACCACGATTCATCCCAGAATGGTTGATTTCAATGGAAACAAGTGGGATATTTATTGCTTTCTTTTTACATTTGACCTTCTCTGGAGATTGATAGATGAAGATAAGTTTGTAAATTCGGGAGCGGGACCACACCTCACTCACGTCCCGGGCTGTTCATCACCTTTGTACCCTTCCCCCTCCCTTTACTTAAAGTGCGTTTTCACGATTTTCTAATTTTGACTTTATTTGGTGTATTAATACCAGTTGTGCATACACGTTTTAGTTTTACACCAATCAATCAGCCATTTGTAGAGAAAAGTTGAAAAATATGTTGAAAATTACAGGAAGTAAACAAACTGATGACATCACACTAGGGAGACAAAGTTTAAGCATAATGTACACAAAACAAATGATTTTATTGATCCTTTAAACATTGATTCAACAAAATAAAGGTGTTTGCATGTATTTTTATTTGTAAAATAAAAACAAAAATCTGTGACAGTGAATGAGTTTTGGCCCCGTGTACAAGGTTACTAAATCATTTCCTAGTGTGATGTCACCATTTACAACCAGGAAGTGCAAATAAAAAACAAAAAAATTGCTAAACCGTGATCAAATTTGTGAAGTATTTTAACAAAATTTGAAACATATTGATGTTAACTGCATTTTTGTCAAATGAGTCGTCCAATCTGTCAGGGGCACTTTAACTTCTTCTCTGCCTTATTTTTCAAGTATATGAGAGCTCCAATTTTGCATTTGTGTTTTGTTGCACTTCGTAAAGGTTTTTTGCGTTCATCCTGAGTTTGTGGTCCTTGCAGGTGAATTTTTTTTTATCAGATGTTGGACCAAATGGAATAAATATGCTTAAATGTTTAAACACTGCTCTGTTCTGTTTTGTTTTGTTTTTTTCTTCAATAGCACAGCTCGAAGCAATGCAAGGGAAGCATCTTGCTCAAGGGCACATGCACAATAGGAGTTTCAAAGTGCAAATACAATTATAGATCAGGGGTTCCCAAACTTTTCTGGCCAGGACCCCCAAAATAATAATGAAACCGACTCAGGACCCCAACAGCAAAATGGAACACACGTCTGTCACAATGTCAAGTTTTAAAGCATTTAAAATCAGGTTAATTTGAGTTTATTTTAATAGTTTATTGTGGCTTCATTTCTTTTCCCAACCACAGACCACCACTTTGTATTGGTGGCTATGCAAGCAAACGTTTACTTTTTTAGATTATCTTTTTTTCACAGTTAGGTTAGAGTTAAAGTGCGTATGACAGGTTTTTATGATTGTTTAATTTTGACTTTATTCAGTGTATTAATACCTTGTGTAAATACATATTATAGTTTTACACCAATCAAGTCGCTATTTGTGGAGAAAAGTTGAAAAATCTGTTGACAGTGACAGGAAGTAAACAAACTGATGACATCACGCTGGGGAGACAAAGGTCGTGCATAATTTACACAAAATAAAATACTTTTTTGACCCTTTAAACTTTGATTCAACAAAATAAAGGTGTTCACGTGTTTTTCTTTGTCAAACGAACAAAATCTATGACATTAGATGAGTTTTGGCCCAGTGTACAGTGTGGTTGCTATGGTCATTTCCTAGCGTGATGTCATACTTTACGACCAGGAAGTAAAATTTAAAACCTAAAAAACAGCTAAATTGGGGTTAAATTTGTAAAGATTTTAGTAGAAATTTGAATATATTTATCTTAACTGCATTTTAGTTAAATGTATATTTCAACCTGTCATACGCACTTTAAGTTTAGGGACAGATAAAATGGTCAAGTTTATGGCTTTGGGCAGGTAAGCTAACAAAAAGGGAAAAAAACATGTTTATTGTGTTATCAGACTCAATTTCACTGCTGTTTTCAGTTTAAAAAAAAGATTAAATTGTGTCAAAAATGTTAGAATATTACGTCTGAAAATCATCATCGTGTCCAAACTTCAACAGTTACTTCTAGTTTTAATACTCCTAATTGGACGTCGAAGTCAATAAAGGACATCGTTAGGTTGTCATCTTTTGAAAAATGTTTACATGTTTTAAAATTTTTTACTCCCAATAGCGACAAAGCTTTTTTTACGCTTCAGATTTGTGTCACGACAGATACTCTTGTCTGTTTCTTCTCGCATACATATCTTCCCGATCTGAGGCACAACCGCACATTTAGCTGCGAACCTGTCACTGTACAGCGATAATGGATGTCCGATCACCCATGTGTCCATCTCCCCCAACTGTACACACACACACACACACACACACACAAATACCACCAGTGTGTGTGTGTCTGTGTGTGCGTGTGTGTAGCAGCGCCTGAAGCCTGTCAACCATGTCTCACCGCAATAAAGACAGAGAAAAGCGGGAGGGCGCGCGGGAGGAGGGGGTTGATAGATATGGCCGCCACCTGCCTCTCACTCACGTTCTGACACAAAGAGCATCAGCGCGCCGAGAGCATTAATCACGCTGAACTTCCTGTGACCTCTGCGGGCGGCGATAACACTTAAAAGTTATGGAAACACACAGCAACAGATGGGCAGACAGCCTGAGACACTCGCGAGAGCCCCGGAGAAGAGGGTTTGTGAGCGTTGGGAGGAGTGGAAGATCTGACCACGGGCGCTGGAGGATGTGGGAGAGGGACGGTTTGAAAGAGGGGTGAGACGGTAATGTGCGGAGAGATGGGTGTTATTAAATGTTTTCTGAAGCGGGGGCATTGTGTTGTGAATAATACCTGCTTTTAAGAGAGTCCTGGACACATCTTTGCCTTTAGTGATTGATGAAAAACAATTGATGAAAAATGCTTGTATTATAATAAAAAAAAAAGATAAAATGAGTTGAAGAGTTCATTTCAACATAACATTCTTGCTTATTTTTGATAAAAAACATAAAAAATAAACTTTGGTTGAGTGCATTGGTTGTTGTGAGACAGAACAATCATATTTGATCTCAGGTCGTCGTGTGACATTATTTAAGGTAAAGGCACACGATGTAACTTTCTGGAGGTGAGAAGTCGCCTGCAAAATGCCATTCTGTCCCTGGGGACGTCATCTGCTGGTTTCCATAGACATGAGGAGTTTAATGTCATACAATGGGACATTCTTGGTAAGGCAATAACATCTCCATAGAAACAAACAAGCATCTCCTCCAGAAAAAAATAAATATATCAAGTTCAGTTATCTGAACTGCTTTCTACCTGTGGCCCATCGAGGCAACTGTTGTTGTGATTTTGGGCATTATAAAAATAAATTGATTTGATTTTGATTTGATTTGATATATATATAGTGTGCCATTAATCATAAAAAATGTAAATGCAATTCATTCAAATGTAATTTCCTGTGTAAATGTTACATAAGCCTGTTTTCGTGCACATGGAGAGGGAGGCACAGAGTGATGAGCTCAGGTAGAGTGTGTGAAGCAGCTGCTCCTCAAGGTCTAATGCACCAGCAGGGGGCGCAAAGACTGACACAGTCTGCTGAGAAGGAGGAGTGTGATATCACAAGAATACACTTAAAATGCAGAAAGACAAAAAAAGTGTCTTTTGTATGTGCCTTTTGAATTCAAGAAGAACATTGGGTGGTTTTCAACACATTTATTCATTAAAATGGCTGACTTTTTTTTTTTTTTTAACAAATCTTTTCTGATCACTCAAGCTTCCAATGCAAGACAAATGATAAGTCAGACAGGCATCAATCAATCAAAATACAACTTTGACTATGATAGTGATGAGGAAAAATAACTGTAACATTAAAAGCTCATAGAAATCAATTTTGAAATTTCACAAAAAAATGACTTTCTGATATTTAAGCCATGTTCTAACAATGTTCTGCCTTCAAAACTATACCTGGAGTTGCATTCAGCTTCATCCACGCTACTTTGATAAATCCTGGTTGTAAAATCCTCTCCCTCCAACCGTCAAAAACACTCGGATATCATTTTTCGATAACTGATGTAGCTTATATAAAAATCTTCTGCTGTTTTCACCCCTTAAATTATTGCCAGACTCTCCTTGAGCATTTCTGCCGTCTAAACACAAGTGCTCAAATTAGAACGCACTGTGTATGTACAAGTTGTATATAAACAAATTTGTGTAATTCCCCTTGCAGCCAGTAGATGGAGCCACAGCTGGCATCTCCCAAGGCAGTGATAAAGTTATATTGTTCTTTGTAAAAAAAAAAAATATTATAATAATATTTGTCCTTTAAGGAAATAGAATTCTTGTAGTTTAAAGACATTCAAAGATTCACCCGCACAGAACCAGCTCACGTTTTTACAACCTGTTTCTCAACCGACAACTTTTGTCCTGTCCCCCCCCCCCCTCTCTCACCCGCACCTCCTCACCCAGGGAAGCCTATTTGTCCGCTTTAAGTGAAATCACTCAATTCTTTGTGGGAAGGGACTTTGGAGACCGGCGGTATCCAGTCGAGAGGCGGAGAAACCGGAGTACGTGTGTGTGTGTGAGCGTGTGTGTGCATCTGTGTGTGTGTATGTGTGTGTGTGTGTGTATGTGTGTGTGTGTGTGCGTGCCGGAGAGAACAAGTCCACCTTCCAAATAAGTTCCATTAATCACGGGCCGGAGTCTAATGTAACTAATATTTTACAATTAGAGGAGACAAGACAGAGCTGGGGGCCATCTATCTCCCTTATACCACATGATCATCGATTCATAAGAGAGAAAGAAGGCGAGGGAAGGCGCGGGCCGAGGGGAAGGCTGGAGCGTTCAGAGGAGGAGCACACACGGTCGCAATCGCAGACGTGGAGGGAGACGACAGGCTGCCCCCCGTCGTTCTGTCGCAACTGACGGCTAATGATCGCGCAGTCGTGATCGCGGAGGGTTCTGCGCGTTACCGGTGAAATGATGTGCTTTGTGCGTGAAAAGTAGAATATTTGTTGTTGTTTGTTTTGTTGAATTTGTAAAACAGAACAGAAAAATGCAAAAAAGACAGAACAGGATAAGAGAGAATGAGGAAAAAAGATGATTTTGCTTGCTTTTACGGTTTTTAGTAAGTAGTAAGATCAATTTGTTTGTTGTTTATGGTAACAGTTCTGTTCATAAAATGTACCATGTAAATAAAAATTAAATTAAAGTGTATGACAAGTTAGACTAAAACACACTGAACATGATTATATTTTAGATTTGACTAAAAATGTAGCATATTCTTGCCCCAGTTGGTGACATTTTTAATTGTACTTCCTGGTTGGACATAGATAGAAGTAATTGCGCAACTGTTACCTAGCAACCACACTGTAAACAAGGGCCAACACAATAGTTATGATTTGACTAATAATACTACCTGCTAACAGCTTTATTTTGTCTTTAAATTCTCTAAAAATGTGTCAGTTACGTTGAAATTGTCTCTGCATTTTGAACGGAATGTCACTTATTGATGACATCACAGAGGGATTAGACTTCAGCGTTTCCTGTAATTTTCTTTTATCTTTTATGGTTTTTTTCCCTCTCAAACTGCAACTTGGTTAATGCAAAACTGTGATAAATATTCAGCACAGCTTCTATCCCGCCAAACAAAGTAATAATTAGAAAAACATGAGAACAATATCTTATGCACTTAAAGACACGTATTGTCCAATGGAAACGTCTCATTTAGTTCAAAGTCTGTTGAAGTTAACAATTTCCAAATTAAATCCGAGTGTGTGTGTGTTTTTTTTTCTTCTATTTTTCAGATGTCAATTATAATTTCGGTCCCATCCTTGAATGTTTGGGCAGTTTGGGATGGCCTTTATTCCTGCTGCCAAAAGTATGCTCCAAATCATTGAGTCCATGCAGTTCTGAAGTCCAGATAAAGTGTTTTGTTAATCTCAGTCCAGTTGTTATTTATAAACCTTTTTCTTTGACCAAGTAAAAACTGAAATTGAAATATTCTTTTAACATTAACCTGAGCTAAGGTGGACTGCGGCGCACGCCATAAAAACATTTACACTAAAATAAAAATGTATTAAAAACCATTGAAAGAGATTAAAACAGGACTCTAGTCAAAAGCACAGACAATGTTCATTTGATTCAGTATTACTATGTTGTTGTTTTTTTATAACCCTCAAAGAAACCAGTTCAATAAGTTTTAGCTCAGGTTTTTAAAGGTGCACTGTAACTTTTTTGGTAGAAGTCTGTCACCTGTTTATCACTTTTTAATTAAATTTTTTTGTCATTAAAACAAACAAACAAACAAACAAAAGATTTAACTATGCCATTCTGTGAAACATTCCAGCAAAGTAAAGGGATTGGGTGCATGTGCATTTAAAGATATATTTATTTTTTACTTTCTTGTTCTGATTTGGATGCACTGAAAATGAAAACTGAGAAATAAAAGAGTGTATTGGGTTAGACGATGCTGTATTCAGTTTCTACCTCGTTTTCTATTATGACAGATTCTGATTTTTTGCTGAGATCGACAATCATATCGGAATTTATATTTGCGTTTTGTTGTAATTACCAACATTGTCTGTAACATGGCATTGATGAAGAAAACGTAAAATACAATATACAAAACATTCATTGTGTGTGACGCTATAAAACGTACAAATATCCCACTGTTTGTACCAGCACTTTAAAGCAGCACGAGTGGTTACGTGTTGTCACTTTGAATGAATTACTAAAGTCAAATAAGAATTTAAGATCAATAAGATAAAAAAAAGAAAGTCTAAAACTAAAATGATTGAATCCTTAATAATAGTAAATAAAGTATAAACAAAAAGCAAAAAAACTACAACAACAAATTGACATGAGACCAAATTATTTTAGATCCTAAAAGCGTGTTGCAAGATTTATTTACAATATTTCAACACAGTTTCTTTCATGTTTTGCATCATTTTTGTTGTAGTTTTGTTTGAGGATGGCTGTATTTCAATTTCCAAAGTCAACTTTAAACACTTTAACACTCTTCCATCCTTCAAACAAGCAAAAACCCAAAGAACAATACACATTTCCCCACAGAAGCACACAAAGCCCTCAGAAGCGTCCTCCTTTCCAACAATCCCCAAACAATCGCTCTCTCCCTCCGATTCCCGCACCCCCCGAACGATCCCATAACCTGGTCTGCTGGGCCCTCTAGTGTCCCGTCCCCGGCACTGCGCCTCTCCCCCTCTCTCCCCTCTCCCCTGCCTGCCACTCCGATGCAAAAGAGAAGGGGGGAAAATTAGAAGCAGCTGAACAAATGAGCAGAAAGACGGGTTCACTCGCGGGTCACCATCTGCCCGGCGACCAACCCGACGCTGGCGCAGTGCTACAGCCATCTAAAAGACATCAATCCGCGGCGCGCACTGGCGGAGGGACGCGTAGACAATCACACGGGACGGGCACGCGGCGGACGCACGCTTGCACACACGGCTGCACAACACGCATGGAGGGAAATGAGAGGAAATGGATACTGAGGAGAGAGGGGAGAGAGGGAGTAAACGAGAGAGAGAGCGAGTTAAATGAAGGGCAAAGAGCTGTGTTCATCACGCGCCGAAAGTGGTGGCTTCAGATGTTGGGATTGCTTAGGCGAGCTGCACGTGTACGCCGCGAGGAAGACGGGAAGGGATGAAGGATGACCCGGTGTGCACGCGAGCATGATCCGCGCAGACGGATCAATGGGCCTGTGTCGCATGCGTACACGTCTGCGCTGAGATGTTTGGTTAGCGAGGAGTTAAGTGCAAGAGTGGAGGAGTGAGCCACGTTTCGACAGGCCCCGGTTCCTCAGACTGTTTCGCTTTCGTTGTAAAAGTGCGCGTATGGATAAAGCACAAACTGGCGCAAAGTTGCTCACTTCGTGTATCTCTGAGCGCAAACCGTCTTCTTCTTCATTGCTGGAAACCCTCATGCACGAGGAGTTTTTCTTCGTAAAGTTGGATGTCGATAGATCGCGAACGCTTTTTAAATGAGAGCCCAGGACACTTCTGTTCAAGGCGGTCTGCTGCGTCACAACAACACACAACAAATGTATTCACCAAATAAAAGCTAAATCGTACCTGAGTTACTTTTTCTTCCAAAGACCAATCTCATCGATTTATTTAGTCGCTTATTCCAAGTTTGTGTCGCTGTGAGACGTGGCTGAAGCTAGAGTAAACAAGAAACTACTTCCAGTTTGTCGTCAGTTTTCTCTGCGTTTATGTCACTTCTGTGCAAAGCCTCTACGCCACGTTTTCCTGTCTCATTATGTCATGCTTTGAGTTTGGATTATGTTTTAGGGGTAGAACGATTGAAATGCCTCTAAATTGTGCGAGAACCCACAAAGTAATCCCGCGAGAATTATTTAATACTCCGAAGAGTACAATGAACCTCCTGGAAGAATTATTATTTCAGAGAATCTCAAGTTTTAAAACCGTGTCATTCTTTATTGTGTTATAATGCCATATTTCATTCGTAATACAGAAACCCTCCCAAAGGAAAGCAGTTTTTCTTAATCTAACATGTTAAACAACTTAAATTGGAATCTTATAAAAAAGTTCAATAAAAGAAACAAAACAACTATGAAAATCTTGTCTCGTTCTCATCTCGTGAGCCTAATCTCATGACGTCTCATTACACCCCTAGTCTTGACGCTGAGTAACGAGCGGGACACAAATTCAAGCCAGCGTTTGGTTATTTATTTATTGCTTTTTGCCATTTAACTTTCACCTGAGTCAGCGTTCTTTCTAATCCAATCATTTGGAGCGCTCCGGCCCCTTTGAACCCCTCACACAGGCCGGTACGCTTTATTTACAACACTGGAGAAGCATGACTGTACACCAAAATGTTCTTAGAAACGAATTGCAGGTATTGTTGAACTTTTGTTTTTGTTTCGTCTTGTCTTTCATGTACTTGAAACTGACGCTTTGTTCCAGACGTCCTTGGAGGTTGGAAGTCAGACCTCGGAGTGACGTTTCCTCAGAGCTTCCATGTTCCGGTTGTGAAGTCGAACAAATAATGAGCAGTACATTTACAGGAAAGTGCATTGTCCAACTTTTCTGGTTGTAGATTCGTCTCCATATATATGTTATTGCAGAATATTCCAAATTTCTGCTTGCTTATCTTGCATTTATTCATTTACAGGTGTTTTTTTTTTTTTTTTATTGCTGAAGAATTAAAAAAAAATCTGTATTCTTATATGGTTGGTGTCACCTCTCCACAGATCTTACCTGTTACTTGCTTGTTTTCTTTGATGTAACTCTTGATGAGTTAAAATGTCTTGATTTCAGGATATTAATCTGAATTTCAGATGTTTTGACTCGTTGAGATCAGTGGAGACTATTTATTTGATGGAACTAGATTATTTGACTTGTTTCAAACCGTTTCTGACTTGTTTCAATACATTATTTCTTACTTCAATCAAAATCATCTGTCAGTGGGTTAAGATCTCACTGAGTCATAACTACTCAAATCCAGATAAAAATGATTAATTCAAGCCATTTTAAGATTGGCTAGACGTAAGAAATAATGTATTGAAATAAGTCTCCACTGATTTGAATGAGTCAAGATACCTGAAATCCTAAAATCAAGACATTTTAACTCAGCTAGAAATTTATTTTTGTAGTGAAATTTGTTTCTTTGTGTAACATTTCAAGCATCTTCATGGAGAAAAGCTGGTTGGAGGCTCCTCAACCAAAAGCTAAACCTTTAATTGCCAATTCAGAACACAAATCAAGTTGTTTTAACCGCAGGAAATGCTGTATTATATAATCTTGCAAACAACACGCGGAAAATTGGATTAACCTGGCAAGACATCCGTTTTTCACAAGCCCTAAACCCCATCAGTCAAAGTTACATAGGAGCTTGCGGTTAACCAAGTGCACTGCGGCTATAAAAGACGGGTTCATGTTCCATTTCGATGTCAGAGCGACTTTAGCCGCACACGCTGTAATCGTTTCAGGCCCGTGTACTTTATGGAGGGTCCTGGCAGCCCCCGACAGGCAGTAAGCTCCTCCGGTACAACATGCGAGCCGCGGAGAGGGTCAAAAGCCTCGTGTACGCTGCACGTTCCCATATGGGCACATGAAATACAGGGCAAGCAAATCACATCCAGACCCGGGCCATCTATAACATCCTCTCCGTCAGCGTGTGCGAGGGAAAAGCAAGGGGGAACGGTTACTTTGTGCGGATGTGAGCTTTATGAGAACCAGGCCTGTGAGGTCTGAGCCTGGAGGACCCCACATCTGGTCCACTGCAGCTGATCCGTTTAAAAATTAGTCAGGCAGCGACCGGGGCAGCCTCCCAGCAGACTGCAGCACTGTAAAATGTTGTATTTTTGGGAGGTTAAACGGTGGAAGATTGTAGGAAATGACAGTCGCTTTACAAGTTGGTGTGGTCCCCAATTAGTCCAGGAGTGATCTATGGAAGAAAAAGTTCCAAAGGTGGTCATCTGGATAATGTTTTGAAATAAAGATGTTTCGACTGCAGTCCAAAAGTTATTTTCAGTCTGAAGGAGTTGGTTTGAGAAGCTAAACGTTAAAACTGCTCTTTTCTTTTATGCCGTTAATTGCGTTAAAAGTGTTTTTTTCCCCCCCAAACATAACAACTCAAACCCTGAGAAGCTAAATAAATATACCGTATTTTTTTGTACAAATTTGCAAGGAGCATTCAGAAAGTGTTG
This sequence comes from Rhinogobius similis, assembly GCA_019453435.1. Classification (NCBI taxonomy): domain Eukaryota; kingdom Metazoa; phylum Chordata; class Actinopteri; order Gobiiformes; family Gobiidae; genus Rhinogobius; species Rhinogobius similis. Next base: position 9,622,215 of record CM033621.1, on the reverse strand, counting down.
CAGTGTCATCAAGTGAAGGAGGACATTTTTGGAAAGAAAGACTTTATTTAAATTGGAATGGGGGCCTAAAATACAACCACAACCTCCCCTCAGTCCATAATAACGTCATAACACCTTGGCAAAAATCATTCAGTCAAATGATAATGAGGTATTTGGTGGGACCAATGGGAGCTCAGGAGAGGTTAAATGGTGCGGCCTCGAACCATTTCCTTCAGAATAAAAATGTCTTTTGAATGAGTCAAAACGTCTTGATTTCAAAAACAGTGTCCCAATGACTACATTTGAAAGCTTGGTAACTAATAAAACAAATCTAAATAAGGTTTACCTTATTTTTCCTTGTTCAGTCTTCCTATTTATTTATGCTTATAATTCATCTTTAAGACTTCTTTCACTGCTTTGCCATAAAACATTTAGTTGTAGGTTCATAAATTATAAGATACCATCTCGTGTCATGAAATCGCTGCATTGAATTTTCAACTTTTATTTATTTATCCATTATATACTCACAGTGCATGAACCACATGTTCTTGTATTTCCAAGTAACATAGTTATACAGTAACCTTAAATCTGGCACTACATTTGCTACTGTTTTACTGTAAAGTGGAAGTGCATGGCACGTTTTGATGATTTTCAAATTTTGACATAATGTGGTGGAGTCTAAAACATACTGATGACGTCACACTAGAGTTCCATAAAAAAAAAAAAAAAAGGTTAATGCAAGTATCTGGGTCTGGAGGGACAGTCAGCTGTGATTGTTCTTGAGGTGATGAAACCCTAACCCAGCATTAAAATGAAGGTAAAGAAATGGGTTATGGCTAAAGCAAGGTCTGTCTCCAACAGGATGGAAGTGATTACAGTTTTGGTTGCCACGATAATTTGTTGACTTTCATTAACAAACAGGCCTAAACTATTAGTATAGTGACTGTTGTACGTTTTATTTATGATGTAAGATGAGATAAGGCTTGTTACAGCCCAGCTCAGCTAGAGGGGAAGTAACAAAAACGAAGATGTAAAAAAGATGTAAAAAGGTTTAAATAAAGATGCAATTTAATGAACAGGGGTGTAAGGGTAATTAAACCAAAAAACCAAAACACAAAAGAACAAAACAACAGGTGACTGTCTCAACACATGCACAGGCGCTGCATATACGTTAAACACAAAGGTACTGCAGCCCTAAACCAGTGTTTTTCAACCTTTTTTGTGCTTTTGGGGTTTAATAGATACTACAGCACACCATTTACTTCTTAAATATTACCAAATCAGACAATTTAGTAAAAGAACATGGTATATAATGAAGCAAATAATGTCTGTGCCACTGTCTGGTTCTTTAAATTTGGCTGTAGTATTGGTTTTGCCTTGTTTTTTGGTGCAGAAGTTACATGGTAAACTAGTAAATTTGTCGATGTAAACCCTCATTCGTCCAGGTGTGGTTCATCGTAGAAAGGGTTTCAGGGGTTGTCATCCGGACGCTGTTTGAAGATCGAAATATATTGATCTTCACCTAAACTAGTAAATTATATCTGCATTTGGGAATCTGTTTACTCAAATTGGACATTTTTCCAAGGCACACCTGGCAATACCACAAGGCACACTAGTGTTCCCCGGCGCACTGGTTGAAAATCAAGGCCCTAAACAACAAGAAACACACAATGGCATACTCCCCACACACAGGCCAGCCCCCAACAGGTGTGGAGTGAGTCCTTAAGTACTGGGGAGGGGCTGAGGTGAAGCCTCAGGATTGGCCCGGTGTACAGGTGCCACTCCCATCAGGGACCAGCTGCAGCCAATCCAATCCTAGTGTGGCTCCTTCTCTCTCCAGCACAGACTCACACAGAAAACACAACACACAAGTAACAGTAGGCTTGGGGCCGTAACAAGGCTAGAAGTGACAAGGTTTATTTTTAAAGTTACAACGAACACGTTAATGAACCCAAACCATTTTCCAACCTTAACAATTTTCCTAACCTTGAACATTTTACTAACACAAACCATTTTCCCAATCTTAAACACTTTCCAAACCCTAACCCAAACCAGTTTCCTAGTCCAAACCAAAACCCATGTCCCAATCTTAACCATTTTCCTAACCCAAACCATTTTCTTCACTCAACCTTAACCCTTTTCCAAACCATAACCCCAACCCTCATAAAGGAAAAAAGTGCAAAACCGTGAAAAAAAAATCTGCTTGCATTTGTTTCTGTTTAGCAAAATCTCCAATATAATCTTAACTGCATTTCATTCAAATTAGCGGCCCGACCTGGCACTTGAACATATTATTTTTAGAGTGCAGTCTTTGGGGTCCTGCCATTGGATTAACACAAGCACTGGTTCCATTCACGGGCCACGGATCGGGTTTCTGAACCACCGAGCGAGCGAGCGAGCGGAGAAGAGAGCGCTCTACCAAACCGTAAAATATCTACTCCTTTGAAAAGCGACTGGAGGAAACATTACATTGACGGACGTTATTTGATGTGTAGGAAGCCCCGTGTTATTTTTAGTGCGGAAAGAGGCCCGCTTTATTGAACGTACACATGCTGTTGGGGCACTTTAACCGGAGCTTGATCTACCGCATACTGACATTAATCTCTTTGAACTTTAGCTCCAGTGTTTACTTTCGAACATCCCCTTCGCAGCCCGGGATCAAAAACAACACGCCTCCCCGAACGTACCATATGCTCGCGCGGTATGGACGGATGGTGGATGTGACGCAAAAATGTGTGCTAGAGTGTTCGTTTGTCCCACTCTGAGCAGAGACATGAAGTGAGCCTGTTTCCTGGAGGTGATGCATGGGTTAAATCAAAGCAAGGAGGTGAAAGGTCGTGTCCTTGAACTGTAAGTGTGGGATTTAAGGCGAGACACTACAGGCAAAGTTCAGTTTTTTGGTCACTTTGCTCTCTCGACATATGGGCTTTCATGTGGAAACAACAAACTTGTCCGGTCTGCTCTTAAAGATGTTTTATTCTTCCATTTAATCCACTTCATCCATAGATTTCTCTGGGACACTGTAGCTTCAAAGGCTGTTTTCTCCAAATGCATTTTTCTCCCACAGAGACAGAAAGATCAGCCTCAAAGTAGATCACACACACACCAAACTTTACAATCTGGGACTGAGCAAGAGTCTGACGAAACGTACAGAAGGATTTTTTGATATCTATTTCTGAAACTGATTTATTCAAGTTTTAAGTTTAAAAAATTAGGCGAAATTTTAAAAAATTACGAACATTTTCAGTCAAATCTAGTAAAATCTAAATAAGAAATCCAATATCCCATCTGTACGTTTTTTTTTAGTTAATATATGTACAAAATGACCCAAGAAATGTACAGATTAGTTCCCAAATATGTGTAATTTTTGCCATTTTTACACATAAAATGCCTTATTCATAAATAAAAACATGACATGATGGAAAAACTTGTAATACATTTTTTTTCTTACATTTATGTGAGTGAACTACAGCTGAAGTTTACAATTGATATATTTAAATGATTTTTTTTCCTATTCATCTGCAGTGTCTCACCTTAAACGGGGAATTAATATAGAAGGGAAATGGACTGGCAAAATTCTAGTCTAAACGTTGTTAAACTGATTTTTAATTTTTTTTTTGTCAATGAATACAGAAGGATGTAACAAATCACAGTCTCACTGTATGATTTTGCCAAAGTATTTAAAGTCTATATGACGGGTTCTCATGATTTTCTTATTATTAGTTTGTTGGGAGGGTAAATATTTATCACAGTTTTACATTTGTGAAGTTGCAGTTTGTGAAGAAATGTAGAAAAGTAAAACAGGAAGTAGAGCCCCTCTGTGATGTCATCAAAATGCGACAGGCCTTTGAAAATACAGAGACCATTTACAGACAACTTACACAATTTTCTGACAGTTTAAATGGTTATTCCAGAAAATAAAAGGTGTTATCAGGTATTATTAGTTGTCAAATCATAACTATAGTGTAATTTATATGGATTGTGGCCCTTGTTTTCAAATGGTTGTTAGGTAACAGTCGTGGAATTACCTTTATCTATGTCTTATTTGCTGCTCATGTTCAACCAGGAAGTAACATTTTAAACATTATGGAAACTGTCAAACTGTAGACAAATGGGCAAAATGTTTAGTAAAATATCAAATTTAATCATGTTTTCTACGTTTTAGTGAAATCTGTCATATAGAGTTTAACATCTCACGTCTAGTTGTAGTTGTATTTAAAGTTTGAGGTGATCCAGATTCCAGGATGTGAAGGAAATTTGGTAGAAAATTATGATGTTGCTTGGATTATTTATACATTTAAATTTGGACCTCGATGAAATATAAACAATAGTATGGACCACACAGACGGCCTTTGTTGAACAGTCTGACATTGCAATGAAAAGAAAACGTTCGACAGAAATTCCACGTTTTGTTAAATGTAATGCTTCACATGAATGGAAAAAAGAAAGCAAAGAAAAAGACAATTTAACCATCTTTCTGCCTCAAAATAAATGTAAAAATACGATGTAATGTATGTCTCTCATAGTTAGCCACATTGTACTGTAAAAATGTGACGCATCCTGTAAACCTGCTCAGCTTTATGTCCTTACTCAACACTGACATTCTCCAAAATAGTTCACCATTTACACCTTTTTGCTGTAGATACGTCCTTTGTGTAGATGTATTAATTACAATGGGTTTTGTCATGTATGGCAGCATGCTCGGTAGAATGCAATCTGATTTCCTGCCACTAGATGATGCCAAAAAGTTCAATAACTGCATGGCCTGTAGTTTATCAAACAATGATAATCAAATGCAGAAATGAAGTACTGGCTTTCAGTCTAAGTGAGAAAAGATACAGCCAAATCCTTCCACAGATTTAAGTTTATCTTGATGGAAACATGTGCTGAACAGATGATGAGATTTTATTTATTGATTTACTTTTTAGATTTCCTTATCCACAATGTCTACCATGAGAATAATATATTGAGAAAAGTAGAAATAGTTTCTGTGGAATGAATCTATGAAGTACTTTTCACCTCTGAAACCTGGCTTTTATGCCTTGAATAAGAACTTTGACTGTAGCAAAAACATCCAAATCAATGGGTTACCTTTACATGACAACACAACTTTTAAAAATATCTTGTTTGAAACGGAGCAAGTCATTACTGGGCCTATCCACATGAAACTAAAACTGGCACAAAGTTCATCGTCTTCTCTGTCAGCAGAAATAAAGTGAAGTATCTTTTTCACAGTAGTTTCAACAGTTGGTGCCATTATTTAATTCAAAAGACACAAATGCTGTCTTTTTCACTTGATTGTATTGTGCTAAATCAAGTACTCTTGTTTAAACTGTACATGATCATGGAAATATGTAAAAAGGCTGAAAGGGAGACTTTATAAGTTAAAGTCTATATATGACAGGTTCTGTAAAATGTTTAATTATGACTTAGTTTAATGTCAAGGCATATGTCGTAAATATTTATTATAATTTTACATTTTGTTTAGTTGCGGTTTGTGAAAAAACAATCGAAAAAGTAAAAGTTTAAAATTACAGCAAGTAATTCAATAACGGAATCCCTCTGTGATGTCATTAAAAAGTGTCGTGCAATTGTAAATACAACGACAATTTACAGACAACTGGAAGATTTTTCTGACAGTTTAAACCATTATTCAACAAAATAAAGGTGTTATCAGGTATTAGTAGTTGTCAAATCATAACTATTGTGTAATTTATATGAATTTTGGCCCTTGTTTTGAAAATAGTTGCTAGGTAACAGTTGTAGAATCACCTCTACCTGTCAGATTTGCTGCCCATGAATAACCAGGAAGTACAATATAAACATCACAAAAAACTGTCAAACTGGAGACAAATGGGCAAAATGTTTAGTCAAATCTTAAATATAATCATGTTCACTACATTTTACTGTAATGTATAGTCTAACCTGTCATATAGACTAATATAGACTAAGTATGTAAATTACTGTAAATACATATTTTATAAGTTTAAATGTAAATTGGTTGTTACACACTTAAAAATGCTGGGTTAAAATAAACCAACTTTTGACCCAACGTTGGTTTCAATATGGACCGAGCCAACGTTGGATAGATTTTACCCAAGTGTATTATAATACCGGGGGTTTAGTTGATAAAAGAGATCTGTATTTTTTATCCTTTATTCTTATGAGATACTTGGAACAAATTTAGTCTTATTTTATGTAATTTGAACCTCTATTTTCTTCTGCTGGTCGGTTGCAAGTCTGTAACAAAAATAATTTTCTTGGATGAATAAAAGAAACTCTGATTCTGACAGTACTTTAAGTCAGTGGTTCTCAAACCTTTTCAGCCGCGACCCCGAAAATAAAAATAGTTCACGTCCGCGACCCCAAACACAAAAAACAGGCGACACGCAAAGTGATAAATTAGCCTTATATCAAATGTTTGACTTTATTTTGAGAATACAGACTTTGATTGACCAACAAATAGGAATCTACATTTACCACTGCATTTGAAGGGTGTCAAGCCTTGTTTAACACTATTGTAAGTTTTTCCCCATCATCTGGAAACCCCTGGAAATCATTTCGCGACCCCCAATGGGATCCCGACCTCTAGTTTGAGAACCACTGCTTTAAGTCATAAAACCAATGGAAAGTTTGTGGAACTAATCCCAAACAAATGCCTATACGGTTCTACACTTGTGGATCATGAATTCGGATATGCATTTCAACATCATCACATTCTAGAACAAAACCTCAGGGGCGTAGCACCAACTTCTGGGCCCCAGGTACAAATAATATACCCTTATACATAAGTCTGGAACCGATATATTTATTCCTGCAAATTCAATTGTTATTGTTATTTTTTCATTCACTTTTGGTCACTTAACAATAACTCTGATTTAAGAACATCTTGTGTAGCAACTAGTTCTGTTTTGCACGTTTCAAAACAGTAAAAATAAAGTACAGCACCTTTAATGCAATGGGAAAAAAACTCGACTTGCTTTTTTGGGCCCTTTCGCCCGGGGGAAACGAGTGCCCTTTACCCCCACGGTCCGACACCCCTGCAACCTACAGCGGCGCTACCTTTGATTATCGTCTGACAGTATCTCCGCACACACCGTCATGGCGGCGCTCTTCATCAGTGCACCTGAGGGAGACAACATGGCGCAGCTTGTAATTTACTGCCTCTCCCACTCCACGCTCACACTCCATGAAGCTTCACCGTCGAACTGACTCCGGATAATAACTTCTCCAAACAGTTAGCTCATTCTCATCACATCGCTGTCACTGCTGTATCGTCGGCGCCCCGAACAATAAAGAACCACACGACTGCACCGCGACCATCTTTTTTTTTTTAAAGTTTGAATACATTTTATTTTTATTATAAGTACAGTTCAGTAGTTACAAAACGAAGCATCTGCCATGAGGATACAGCAAAACAGAAAAGTGTTGAGCTCACAAGACGCTTTTGTACATAATATGAGGAGTGGAATGCTCATTTTAGCTGGTTTAGAGATGGAAAAAAAGAGCCTAAAAGGACAGACTCTTGCCGTAATTCTCTTCACTGGAAAATACCGTAAAAGGCTGACAGATCTGATTGGTCGAACCGTTTTATTTCCAGCACCTCATACATCCATACACATTCCAATACATTGTTACAATACACTCTATTATTTTAGATGGAATCCCCTTCTTGGCATATGGTAATGATTAGATAGTCTTTATATATATATAAATCAGATATGATATTTACGGCAGAAGAAAAAAAAAAAAGTTGAATTCGGAGGCTGCAGATCAGAGGATTTGCATTCGAAACGAAACAAAAACAAAACTAAAAAAATGGCGTAACAATTTGTCAAAGCCACATAGAATATTATAGAAGTGGAAAATTTGGACTATACACGCCGCATTGGAATTTTTTAGATTTTTAACATTATCGTTTTTTTCTTCACAAAAAATGACGTTGAAACAGTTCACAATGCCAAAGGGACGCACAAACACACACCTTCAGTTTAGTTAGTTAGCTAGTTTTGTACTGTATAAGTTGGATTTATAATACCGTCACAGTGCAAAATACTTCAGAGAACCCAAAAAAAAAAAAAAAAAAAAAAAGAAAACATTGAAAGAAGTCCCTCTATGCATAATGGTGTCTGTAAATACGGGGGCGAATATGCTTGCAGCACAGAAGACGATTGTCATATTTTTTTCTATTTTTTGTTGATCGATACATGGAAGAAGGCATTAATGTACAGTACATATAAAAAAAAAAAAGAAAACCAAAAGTTTAAATCCTACGGTCTAGCACGACTACATAGCTTTTTTTTTCGTAGAAGCGATAACAGATGACTCGTATCTAAGGCTATACACAACATTTTTTCCAGTTTTTTGTTCATTTTTTGACGTTTTTTGTTCTCGTCGTAAAGTAAATACATCAAACCAGTTTTCAGTAGTCAGTAACACTGTGCAACAATGAACGGTGGCAGTATCTTACAGATGTCCTTGAGGTTTTTTCGACGTGAGCGATGGCAAAGAAACAAACCATTTTTTACGTTTTTCCGGAGATTCTTTTTTCCCGTTGATACCTATTGGCCGTGTAAACTACTGTCACTCCTTCTCTTCACGGATGACTCAGAAAAGCTCCTTTGTTTTCTTTTTCGTTTTTTGTGTACTACCGTAAATCTCTCTATGTACAAGTGAAAGAACTTCATATGTCGGATAGCGGATAACGGCCATCTTTGACCTGGTTATAGCACTCTATTTACACTTAGGGCAGTTTCAATAGTCATTTCCTTCATCTTAACAGCACCAACGGCAAAAAAGCTAAACATCGCTATTGTTTTTTCACTGCCAGCGATAACCGTGTGATTCCAAACCGGGGCGCAGATTGTCGTCTGTCCATTCGTTTCAATGGGAGGTGATCGAAACCACACCATGTGCTTGGTCTTGGTCAACAGTCTTTCTTCAATACATTCCAAGTTCAGTTCAAACACGATATGGAAATTCCGCGGATACCCAAGTCCGTTTTTTTTCTCGCCGCCTTCGCCGCGAGCGCGTGATGGGCCGCTATTCTGCGACGTGTTTTCAAGATACGAAAAAGGGTCCTAGGAATGTTTCAGAGTTCGCGGGGTCCAATACATGAAGTGCTAATCGAACAGTGCCACTAGAAAGTAAAAGAAAACATCGTATCATAGGAAGAACAGCAAAGACGAAAAGGGGGGCATCCAAACCACAGTTGAGACGAAACGGGGGGGAAAAAGCTGCAGTTTTTTTTTAGTGTCCTTTCGAAAGTCACTATAGGTCCGGCGCGTGAAAGCTTCCCGTTCGAAACTGTCCGCGCGCACAACTTCCCACCTCTCCGGACTTTGACGGTAGTATGTGTGATTTAAATAAAGTCTTTCGTTTTGTTTTGTTTTTTTTCTTTTAATAGTGTGTTCCTTCGCTTCGACAGCCTTCATCGTCACCTCCAGCCCACTCCATCGTCATCGTCCTCCTCTCTGCGTGCGTCCGAGGGCGGTTAGTCTTTGTGTACAGCGTCGGGGTCGCCTAGGTTACTGTTGTTAGGGAGGTTGTTAGGGAGATCGCTGTTGTTGTTAAGGTGGTTGTTGGGGTCTTGGGCCACGGGTTGCTGGTCCTCCTCTCCTCCCCACAGATGCACTACAGGGCCAAATGAGAGAAAGAGAGGAAGATTAGCATTGGGCCCAAACACACACACACAGAATTACAACATGAGGGTTCGATGGGATTAGTTTGACAGCTGCAATAGTTGGACCAGTGTTCTTACTTGTGTTGTTATGTGTTGTTTTAGTTTGATTTCGCGGTCGTGATTAGTTGACAGATACGTAATAAGTAACTTGGGTTTTGTTGGTTGAGTTTCCTTTCGAAATGTGGCGAATGGTGAGGTAAAATTGAGGCGAAAGCGCTAAAGGAAAAGCTAATTTTTCTTGCGATATTTTGTTTTTCGGGCAGTTTGCTGTCTCAACAAAACAGACTTGTCCAGTCTGAACCTAAAGATGTTTTACTGTTTGACTGAATCCACTTCATACAAGGACGTTTTCTGAAAAGATCCTACAACACACCAAACTTTACAATCTTGGACTAAACCAAAGAAGGATTTGTTGATATAAAATTCTAAGCCTGATTTATAAAAGTTTGAAGTCAAAATTGAATGAATGAAAATGAATCTTTTTGGCCAATTTTTCAGCTCTAGTTTGTTCAAAAACTAAATAAGAACGCCAAAAGCTCCTCTGTACATTTTTTGTAATTAACCTTTTTCTGTACAAAAGGAATCAAGTCATTTAGACCTAGTTCTGTCAATTGTTCAGATTGAAATGTCCCAAATATGTGCAATTTTGGCCGTTTTTACACATAAAATGACTTATTTCTACATGAAAACATGACATGAAGAAAAACATACTGCATTTATTTCTTACATTTATGTGAGTAAATTACAGGAGAAATTTCAATTAGACGTGTTTAAATTTAACACCACTTCCAGGCCACTTCCAGACCTTGTTTTCCAGTACAGACTTACAACATGTCTATGGTGTTTTAACAAGGCGTTCTGCTATTAATGAAGCACAGTTAAATGTAAATACTTTATCCAATTCTCTGAAAGTTGACTCTAATCTAATCTAACAAGACTACCCTGTTTATCAGTGTTGTCATGATACTAAAAGGAATATACAGTACTTGATTATCAAACTGATTTCAATACCATAAAGATAGGTCAAAGCTTTACACAACAGACAGACAATATTAGCACAAAACAACAGTACTTTCTTTATTAATCGTTGTGCTCTTACTCTAGCTCCGATAAAGCTCAAGATCAGTTTCAAGTGTTCACGGACGATCATATCTTTTTGTTATGGATACTTGTACAAATGTGTCTAGTTTTTATATCTATTAGAATATGATTTTTGATACTTTTGACAAATGTATGCAGTGCAACGAACAATAGAGATGCACGTAATTCTCCAGCACAGGCCGATATTTGGTTCTGGCCGACCCGCTGCCAAAATAATCCATAGAGATTTGTTATTTTAACCCTTAAATGCGAAAAAGAATGCACAAAAGCGGACTACACTGCTCTGTTACGGATTTGCAGTTAAACAGGGCCGCGGATGAGCTTGTCGTACAGAATTAGCCGTACGTTTCGATCCAAAAACATCGGCATCAGTTTCAGTAGATTCTAAACACTCTACATCTGCATCGCTCGATCGCTAACTCAAAATTTCATGTTTAACACTCTGGTAATTACGATAAAAAAATGCAACTGTAAAAAGACACTGAAATGCAAGATCGGAATTGAGCAAACAAACTAGGACTAGCAACAGATCGTGGTTATGTGAAGTCATCTCACTACGCTGTACACGTTCTCGTCCATTCTCCAAGTTGCATTTCTGAGCGCTTACGTAGAGTTGTGTTGTTATTATTATTGCTATCCTGCTCATTGTCTTTTTAATGAAACAATATCTGGTCAGCGGATCCGCAGCGGGCCGGATCAGACCCGACAGCGCCAGATCCTAATTCAATCGCGGCCGTACACAGACACTAACGCGCTCCAATCATCATCTCCGTAAAACGCTGCGAGAGAACAACTCCGGCACGTAATCGCGGCGACAACCGGGCCCGTTCCGCACTTGTCCCGAGCAAGTCTGCGGCGATACAGAGGCCGCGGCGAAGTAAAGTGCGTAAATCTAATAATAAAAACTTTTAAGAGAGGCTGAGAAACGCGCCAAGTGTAATTAGCTCCCACAGCGGCGGACACTAAATAATACAAGTTGTCCCCGGCTCTCCTCCCTCCTTCCACTCCCTCCTTCCGCACTTTCATTCCCTCAGCAACTTCTCTGAAAATTATTTTGCAATAAAATGCCAGGGAACACATTTGCATGTCATGTTCTTTTAAAGTGGCGTTATGAATCTGACAAAACCAAATTAAAACACGGCGTTATTTGAGACGTGCTTTTGCCGAGTCGGGAGTGGATCAAAATGAATGGGGGTGCCACGGTAACAGAGGGGAGATATTGAACTAATAATGTGGGGAAGTGTGTGTGGTGCGTCGCCGGGTAATAACTCTGACTGTCTGACGGTCTGACTTTTGTGTACGCGCAGAGGCAGGGTTCAGAGGCACGGTGTGGTTTGTGGAGAAGAACTGCACTAGCACAAGAAAGCAAAGTTACCTGAGAGGTTTGAACTGCGTTTTGATCAGTTTTGACCAGTCGTTTCCCAATGGATTATGTTTCAAATGGAGAAAGACTGTTTGTTTTGTTGTTTTTGGAACTGACTTTTCACACTTCACACTTCACTCATTTACATTTTTATCTGAATTTACTCAAATCAACACTAAAAATGAACCAGTGACCTTGAAAAATGTCACCTTGTAACACCAAGATTGTCATCAATTGAATTTGATCAAACATAAAATCATTTTGTAGAAAAAAGGTGAAATAAGATTTCTTTCAGCCCGACATTTCATTTTTTTAACCCTTGTTGTTCCTTTTCACATTTTTAATCCAAATGTAAACAAATCAACACTCAAAAAAAGTGACCTTAAACTAATAAATAATGTCACCTTATGTCACCAAGATTATCATCAACTAAACTAGGTGAAAATTTGATGATCTTTTAGAAAAAGGTGGCATAATATTTATCTACGGTCAACATTTTGTACTTTTTTATTGAATCTGTTTCAACTAAAACATCAAACATTTATTCATTTGGTCTTTTTTATATTAAAAAACTTTCTTTTTTTGACCAATGTAACATATTTTTGTTTTCAAATGAGGTAAGATTATTTGTATTGTTTACAGCGTTTTCACTTGAAACATTATAAACTTATTTGACCTTAGATAAATATATAATGTCACCATCATCAACTGAATTTGATCATAATATAATAATTTAGTAGAAAAAGAAGCCCATTTCAAAGTTAAAAAACAAATAAATATTCAAGCTATTTAAATACAATACAATTACAAAAAAAAAAACATGACTTCTTTATTCGCAACATATAGGTTTAGAGTAAAGCGAAGGTTAATACACATCCTAACTTACTGAACATGAAGTTTGCTATGCTTTTCTTTTTGTTTGTGACTTGTTCCATTATTATTATTTTTTGTCCAAATCTTCAATAAATAAACACCATTCCGTCTTTTTTTTTTCCCCAGAGTGCAATCCTAAACCCACTCCTAACCATCCAGCAGACCTGCAGCACCGCTCTCTCCCCACCACTGTGCCATTCCCCCATCCGACCACACGGGGGCGATGCAAGCCCGCGAATCCGCCTCAGCACGAGCTCCCCTCACGGCCCGGCACCTGCGCATACATCTTCAAGACGAATACCCCCATAAAACATTCATGTCCTTAAAAATAACTCAATAAGAGCTAATTCACGCCAAACTTCAAAAATGAAAAACAATGAGTCCATTACGCCGCCGTCGCTCCCTAATTCCACAATCCATTTATAACCGGAACTATTTTATTTCCCGCCGTAAATAAAGCAAAAGAAACAAAATACGGTTTAATAATTTCTTTGCCAAAAAAAAAAAAAAAGTCCAGCGTCTCCTCTCTCCCCAAGGGCATTTTCCACTTCCTGCCTTTGACTTCTCGGTAAAGAAAGTTGCTGTAACGAGCTCCAGATTAGGGTCCCATATTTGATTTTCACTGTTCATTAACTAAGCCACCTGGAATGTTATTATTTAAGCACGCGGCTCCTTCTCCCCAAACAACTGGCGCGGCGGTGGGGGAGACATTTCCTGGCCAACTTTATACATTTAGCATAACTTCCCACTCGCAGTTTTTAATTTCCCATTCGGGTACGCGGCAGATGCACCTTACAGACAAATCGGAGGGAAAAAAAAGCAGAGGGAAAGAAGAAAAAGCTGCCTGCTATTCATTTGTCACATGAATGGAATGATCTGTTTGAGCGATTTGGGGGTTTTCAGCGATAGCTCTCGACTTTGATGTTGGTTTGATGACATCGGCGTGCGGGCGGTAAAAATATCCAGGTGTAATTACGTTGGGCCGGAGCCAGAGCGTGCGGGGGATGAGTGCGTGCGGGATGGAGAGGTGTGTTTAAAATGACAGGAGGGTTTATGTAAACAGACGTAAAGAAAGAAGGATTGAGGAAGGAAACGTTGATGTGATTTGGTTGTGATGTTTTGAGTTTTTTGGTCAGTTTAATCTGTAATCTTCTACATGGAGACCTAACCCGAACCTGAACCTTTTCCAAACTGCACCTAGAGATAACGTTTTCTTATTGCTTTTGATAAACTTGCATTGATTTTAACGGATTGTACAGAAGGATTTGTTGAGACCTAATTCTAAATCTGATTTACAAAAGTTTTTGCTACAAAAAACAAAACAAAAACAGGTGAAATACATGTATTATGATGTAGTTTACTCAAATACCAAATAAGAATACCAAAATCCATTCTGTAAACTTTGTATGTCTAATATCAATGTCATAAAACAAAGCAAGACATTTAAACCTGGCTCTAGCTGTTTTTAAGATTTATGTGTTTCAAATATGTACAATTTTGGTCATTTTTACACATAAAATGCATTTTCAATTCCCCTGCAGTGTCTTGCCTTAACTAAAACTAACTTGAAAATATGTTTCATTTTCACAAAGGAAATGCTTTGATTATTGAGAAAAAATAGTCAGAAACTGTGTTTTTGTGTTCGAAATTTAAATATGCATAAATAATGAATGGATTAATGCTATGCAGTATTCATCTACTTATTCAATTACTTAACCTTTTTCCTCATGTATTAATGACCTTTGTTAAGATTCAACATTTTTTTTTAATGAAATATTTTAAACATTAAGCATTTTAAGAGAAAAATAACAAAAACAAACAAAGAAAAAAAAATACAATTCAATCCTAGGGTTTTCTTATTTTGAAATCAGAAGTTCAGTGTAAAATACCAAATATTGCAAAGTTTATTCTTTTTTTTGACAAATATATAAATAAATATAAGCTGCTATAGATTATGCTAATTATGAAAAAATGATAACAACCAACAATGTTTAACTTATAAAATGTACTATTTGTTTCATGTGAATCCACTTTTCATGCTCAGCCTCTAACAATCCACAGTGTAATCCTGCCCTCTAGTGTCCGGCTGTGAGAACACACCGCAGTAGTTACAACAGAGTAGACGGCCCCATGCAGGAACCAAAAAAAAAAAAATACCCCAGAAGCGACATATGGTGTGAGGACACGCAGCTCCAGGATCCATCCACTGTTAATACACGTGTCATGCTTAACAGAATGGATAAATGGGGCGGAGGCTGAACAATGCCATATACCAGTTCACTTTGAGCATGTGCCGGATCGCCCTGGGACGGTCTGAGAGAGAGGGAGAGGGAGCGTCGGCCTGGTCTCCGAGGCAACTCCACCTGTCATTAATAGCGGCGTGCGAAAAAAAAGAGAGTGGCTCGGTAAAATGACGGTGATCGGTTCTAAGTGAGTGTTGTGTCCTGAGCGGTTATTTTCTGACGACAAAAAACGCTGCTGAAGGAGGTCGTGATTTCGGGCGTTTGAGATGTTTGGAAAATGGCAGCGTACTGTTTGTTCGAGTCGTTTGTGTTATTGAGCGCTGTGATTTAAAAAAAGAAAGTGATAGTGTTCAACTTCTGTGATTCTGAGTCGCTCTATAGCTGTTTACGAGCTAAAATGGTATGTTTTCAAAAGGATAACAGAAGATAAAAGAACAACTGTGACTAAAACGATGTGCTCCGTGTCCTTGGTATTCAGATTTAGTTGAATAATTTGGAAGGTCCTGAGTGATTTCAAAAGAGAAAAACAATCACCAATGCAAACATGAAAGAATCAGACACATTGAAACTGGCATGGACAATATTTGGACAATATTTGTAACACTGAATACCACTTTTTTCCATCTTGTTGTGATTTGACAATGTTCTAGCGGGCCTTGACTCACACGAGGTTGAAAAACACTGCTCTCTGACATTGTTTTTCAGCCTATTATGAGTTTTGGACACACTTTTTGTTGTTGAAAAGATGCTGTGGCACATCAGTCACTAAAACATTATGAAATTACTCAAATTAGAGAAAAATATAAGAGAAAATAATGTCAGAACGGTCGACGTGTCTGTTTCTGGCTCTGGACATTGGTCGTTTTCGGTTCAGAAGTTTGTTCGGGAAACGTGAAATGGTAAATTCAAAACTCTTCTTCAAAATTTTCAAACTCGATTTCAATATTAAGTAATGTACTCGATCCGTTGTACATTTCGATACCGTAATGATCATTAAAGCTGCTCTTTTTAGGTAGATAGTTTTTGACAGTTTTCAGCACAAAATTATAGTATAATCCTTATTAAACATTTAGGTCTTATACAAGTTCTGATCATTCTAAAACTAGTGACAAAAGGCAGCATTTTGTCCTGTTAAAGTGTTTTTTAGTATTGATACTTCTGTCTAGTTTTGATGCTAGTTTTAGTATCTGATTTTCGATACTTCTTACAACTCTACGTCACATCGAGTGTTTTAAACTAATATGTCCTTTAAATTAGACTTTTTAACTCTAAATATAACAGTGTTCCCGCCTCATTATCTTTGTTAAAGTTGTATTTTGTTTGATCAGTTTAAGTAATCCATTATTGTTCAACAGTCGAGGCTTCAGTGGTCAGAAAATTCCTGTTTTCACCTACCCCCTATCCCCGCCCACATCCCCATACTTAGCTGTTTAGATTATTTTAACGATGAAAACTCAACGTTGTACATTTTCAAAAATAAAAACATGTGAATGATGTGATCTGCTGCTTGAAATTTGACTATGAAGAGGCGGGGCTTATCAGATCTGCAGTTTTGAACAAGAAACCATTAGAACCGTTTCTATTACTACGCCGTTTTCGATCAATGTTGCACTTTACAATGAACAAAATGTCAAAATCTGATCTAATCGTTACAGTTCATTAGTGACTACATGAAAAAAGCACGTCGATACATCCTCTTTAACATCAACCCTGAATGGATAAAACCCTAAGAGACTATCTGCCCAATCACGTGACTTTTCCGTTTTTATGTTACACTTTCGCGCTCTCCCGATGGCACTGAAAGCGCGGCGGCTCCGCTTTTGTTCGCTCGCACACGCACCCGGGCCCGCGCTAGCACAGCATGTTGTTCTTGGCACGGCCCGGTTCATTGTACAGCTCGCCGTTTATAAATATGTAAATACGGGACTGAACCAGGCGTAGCACAGACCCGCTTGTGCAAGAGGAAGTAAGCAACCCCCCCTTCTTACTAAAAAAAAAAGAAAAAAAAAAGAAAAAAAAAACGACGTATTTTTAGATAGGTTTAATGAATACAGGATGTTTATAGTTAGCGTTGCCTGTGATTTCGCACAAAAGACTTGAAGAAATCCACATCCAGCCTGGCACCTCTCCTCCCTCCTCTCTTTCCTCCCGCTCTACCATCCCTCAAAGCACTATGAAAAAAAAAGAAAAAGAAAATGAATATAATAAAAAAGAAAATTTGTGGCGAAACGCAGCGGGGTTGTTGTGCTCTCAGTCAGCTCGCGGCTCAGATCCCTATTAGACAAACAGACTGGCGTGTTAAGGTGCAACAAAGAAAGTCACACCAGAAAAGTTGGTGGAAAGAGAGCTAGAGAGAAGGAATGCGGCATCAAGGGCAATTTGTGCTGTTGTGTTTTATAAAGTTGCGAAAATAATACCAAAGATGAAGCCACGTATGGAGTTATTTTGTCTTTTCCCTTTGATAACGTGAGGTTACGGATGTGTCGACTCGCTTTATGGAATTGTTTCGTGACGGGTTTTTGGAGAGGGGTGGAAGGTGGAGTGACAGAATGGAACTAAAATGCTTGGGTAGGATTTGTGTTTGCAGGTAAAAGAGATTGCATATGTTTGCTTTTTTGCTGCGGAAGTCGATGTGAATGAAAAAAATCTAAGATAGGAAAAAAGTCTGTCAAAAATCAATAGTTGAATAATTTTTTTGCAACTTCATGCTCGGTTCTTGCTTTATCGGCTTGATTTCAGAATGTTAAGAGCATGCAAGGTATAACAGAATATAATAAGGCATAAACCTATGAAAAAAGACAAATTTAAAAAAAGAAGAGTAAATATCATTGGAGAAGATGAGTAACCTTGTCTTGGACTATAGACTGACATTTAGCAATGCATTTTGTTTTTTGTTTTGTTATTGTCGTAGAGAAATTCAAAGTTGTATATATTATGTTTTGAAGTAATACATGCAGCAAAAAAGCGTTACCTATTTTGTACGGTAAAGAATGATGTGCGAAAATGGAAGTTAATGCATTTCAACGTCTATTATGCAAACTCTTTCATTCAGTCCTTTATATAATGGAAGTAAAGAATATAAATACTGAGTTTGAATCAATATGCTTATGCTTACAGCTTATGACAGAATAAAAGTTAAACATGACACTTATTTCACCAAATTAAGTTCACAGATTTAAAGCTGTAGAGCCGTAAGCCTTTAGTGAATTAGCCGATTAATCGGTCCATTGTTTAGTTGATCAAAATGCGTTTTAGTCGACTATTTTGATGTGATTATAAAGGATTTATCAGGACAACTTCACACAGGTGAAGGCAGAAGTGAGTTAGCTGAGGATTTGGGGAGAAATTGTGAATTTATTCCTCTTTTTACAAAAACGATGCAACTTTCTAATACTTTCCTTGTCTTGTCAGTGTGCTTCGGTTCAAATTAATTTTGAATCATACATATTTTGAGTTTTGAGAGATTTCGCTGATTCCACGTTCATTTGAAGTCAATTAACCGATTACACAGTGCAAGTCTTTAATCGACCAAGTTCTTCTTTCGTCGATTACAGCTTGAGGAAATGCTTTATATAATGGCAGTAGTCAGTCAAGATACTGAATTTGAATCAATATTTAAAGCTAAAACATGTTGCCCGGTAGAAAACGTAACGACAGAATAGACACGCATCAAAAACGTCGCAAAGCATTACCTATTTTTCACCCTACGTCTACATTTAAGGCCGCACCAGCTTGCTTTATCGACTTCTCGTGCGGACATCCGGCGACGCCAAGCTACAGGCCCACTTTGCGATGACAGAAGTTAGTCAGAAAAGACAGAGCGAACCTAAAAACGATTGCCGTCAAACACAATGGAGTGAACGTCCTTCTTCTTTCTATCTCCCCTCTACAAAACAGTTTCCGAGGCTAAAAGATTCCCGGCTTGATAATACCTCCACTGAGCAATTTAAGCCCAAACACTCGCGCGCTACAATCTGTCTTCTCTGCCTGATAGCACTTTTCTCCCCTCTCCTCTCCAAATTACTTTCTTTCATATCTAATTATATTTGCTAATGATCTTATAAGAGAATAATGGAATGTGCTTGATCTATTACCTTTTTTTTTTTCCCTCTCCTTCCGATACATAAATACAATGCGGGGGTAAAGTGAGAGTGGGATGTTTTAGGGATGTTTTGGATGGCGTGTAAATGGGGCTGGGAGCGGTGGGGTCATTAGCGGTGATGAGGACGGGTCATCTCTCACATTCTGGATGACATTTCTCTCGCTCCGACGACGTTCGGAGCGCCTCGCTGCTGCCCCGCCCGTGCGCTCGGAGTTGGGCGAGGGGGAAGTTACTCCAGTGTGGTTTGGGAAGCGGAGTTTTGGATGGTGTTGCAAGGTAGATGTTTGGGAATTAGGGATGCAAGATACGGTATATTGAAAGCCATAAAGTATCCTGTCTTATTATGTGTAAAAGCTGCTAACGAATTGTAGTTTAGATCATTACAAATTGTTCTGAAATGTACGGGATTCTTGTATAGGTTTAACAGTTCATATTTCACCTTGTCTTCTCTCAAATGTTAAAGCTGGGGACCTGATTTTCACACTGCGGAACCAGAAGGAGGTTTTTAAATTGATCTAACTCAACAAACCTTTTGGCACTTTGTTTAAAATCACATGCATTAATTTTCAGTCCTGTGCACAGCTTTACAACAGCTTTTTTCAGACGGCGAAGTGAAACTGGGGAGGACCACCCGGGCGCAGCCAATCAGAGCACTGCTTTTGGCTATTACTTTGAGACAAAATACTTTGTTATCAGATGCAGAGAGCACACAGAGGTCTAATTTTTGTCAGTCAGTGTTGCATTTACAAAATACTCTATGGTGGAAAACACAACATTTACTAATTCACACTTAAAAAAGTCAGGTACTGCAGCTTTAACGTTCCTGGTCGTGTCTAAAAAGGTGCACTTTGAACAGAATCTACAAAAGGTATTAAACCAAAATTCACAATTAGATATTTAGTTAAAATTTATAAAGATATAACTTTAGACTTGGTCCTGTTACACATTTATTATTGGAGCATTTTTGGTCAAATGTAAATGCAGTTATATGAGTATTTGATTATGAGTTACGGCCCTTGTCAATAATGTCCTTCTGTCCTTCATGTGAAGTGTAAAAAAAACCCCAACTCATTGAATTTGGGTTCAATTGCAAAAACAAATATTTCCAATTATAAAAACTTGTGAAAGGTTTGTGTTGTGAAATTATGATGGTGGATTTTAGGGATGGAATATTTTCACTGCATCCAAGTGCATTAGGCTTTTGAAAACATTGTCATAAAGAGCCTTAGACATTGTCATAAAGAGCCTTAGACATTGTTATAAAGAGCCTTTGATGACTTTTTTAAATGCCACTTATCTGTTTGTGCAAATGAACTGTGTCATGTGCCATGGAACTGATTTCAATTAAAATAAGAGCCAAGTTTTTTGAAAAGCAAGAATGGGATTACTCATTCACAGTTTAATCAGAGTACTATTGAAAACTCACACCTCAAGTATGAATAGAAACATTAAAGGCTGATTTGCACAAACAGATAAGACCCCAATCCCCTTCACTACACTTAGTATTGTTATTAATAATATGTTTAGAAGATATTTGAACTTTGACAAACCCGAGATGTCTGTTTTTGCAAATGAACCCCTTAGAAGATCCTCAAAACAGTTAGATCTCAAAACGAACTGGCTTACTCTTGCTGCTCTCCCTCTCCTCTGCTCCTCAAGCCTGTCCCCTTCCTCCCCCTCCCTCCTCTCCCTCCGAAGTGCCCGGGACCAGCCGAGCCACCGGCAGCCCCTCCACAGACCCCCCTCTCCGGCCCGTCCTCTGCATAATGGAAGGAAATGGCATTCGATCTCTGTTTGATCTGCTAATCATTTGCGCTGAAATGATAATTAGTGGCCTTCCAGTCGTCCCACAGAGGGGGAGTAAAGAGGGGAGGGGTCCGGGAGGAGGAGGGTCTGGGCAAATGCAGAAATCGAAAATAATAATACTACTAATAATGCTGATTGGCTTTTTAAGAGCGTGATATCTGACGGCAGAGTAAGTTTGGGCGTGCTCCTGACCAACAGTGTCATGTCTGCAGAGGAAAAGTTTAAAAACCAGAAGAGACAGATCTTTAAAATCTGTAGCCCCTCGCCTCTGGAATGAACTTCCTTTCTCTCTTTGGACTCTGTGGATGCTGTTAAAAAACAACTTAAAGCAGAACTCAGTAACTTCAGCGGCACAGCTCCCCCTGCAGGTCTCTTGTGAAAACACACTGCCAGTAAAAACCGTGCAGAGACAGCAGGGGGAGACGAAAATACACTTACAACCACCACACGGGCTTACAAAGACGTTTAATAAGATAAATGTTACTTAGTTCTACTTTAAGACTCACTTTTTCACGCATTTTAGCCCTATGTATCTTTAATGCAATTCATAGTATGTTATTTTGTACTTTGTGAGCGCTATACAAATAATTTAATAACATTTATTTGAGTAACATTTTTGTTTTGTTACAGTTTGTTAATAGAATTATATTTTTCTGAATCATTTTTCAACACCATACTTTCAGTCCTAGTTTAGTCATATTTTATTGAAACTAAAAGTACTGTTACTTTGTTACTTTTCCCACTGTGAGTAATTCTAACTGACACTGGAACACCAATAAATACTTCAAAATCATATATATATATTTTTTTTTTTATTTTACATTTGACATAGGTTTGATGAACTTTGACTTTAGGCCTGTATTTGGTTATGATAGCATCCTTTTCTTTTCCAATTTGACAGTAAAAATAGAACCTTTGGGCCAATTTAGAGCCAACATAAATTTTCTGTGGGACGCATTAGTCCACCGCCATGGTTTGAACACCCCTGATGTAATGTTTTGTCTGTCCCATTACATTAACTTCAATTACAAATCAAATACATTTTACGTCCAAACTGTCACTCAGTACTTATGTATTAGTTTCTCCAAGTATTATTTTATTCTTAATTGAAGAATTGTTTGGGCCTGTATACTTCTACTTGAGTACTACATTTGTAGATGTAGATGCAGATGTACAGATATTTTGGTTGTAGGGTTGAAAAGATGTACTAGTCGTCAGTTAGTTATTTATCTATTCTGTCCATTTGCTGCACTGCACACACAATTTATATTTTTGTTTGTGTTTTTGCACAGTTGTTGGATTTAACTATTATTTTTAAATCTATTTAAATCTAATCTATCTATTTTTAAAAAGGTATTTACCTTGTTTTTTTTACTGCATGTTTCTATTCTCCTGCTGTTCTTTAACTGAACGGTAGAATTTCCCTATTGTGGGACAAAAAAAAGGTTGTCTTATATTAGTACTATTAGAAACATACAAACAAGAACCTAAAAAGTTACTACAGTCCAAATTCACAAATAGAGCACATTGTTACTTCCAATGTAGTCTCCACGTACTATACGTGGAATAACGTTTGGGCCAGTTTACTTTTTACTTCTACTTGTGTAACATTACTCTTTACTACTCACTACTTTAACCACCTCTGACAAAATGACAAACTCAAAATAAGCCTAAATGTCCGGATATTTACTTTAACTATTAATACATGGAACGTAAAAACTTTTCTAAGCATTTCTTCTCAATCAAAAAGCACAAAAAACCTACAAATGCAAGCTCAGTGTCCAAATCAAAGGAACAAAACAAAATCTGTGTAACCTTTCCTCAACTAAAACACCAAAACAAACTGTATTAATCGGACAAAATGTTGACCAAAAGTGCATTAAATATCCCATTATAACCAGCCCCTCCCCTCTCCCTGCAGCGCCTGAACCCTCTGCTTGGCGACGGTCGTCTGATTCTTTGGAGCTGACATAATCCTGATTGATTCGTTCAGCAGATAAAAAACTGGGTCCACTTCTGGCCTTTATACGGAGGGGGGTGCAACATAATACTGCCTTTTATTCAACTACAATGTCGCATAATGGCGATGGAATGTGCAGGGGGGACGAGGAGGGAAAGGGCCACATCTTAAACGCTCGTGACACTCAGCGGCCAAAAAGACTGATGTGAAAGAAGAGAGAAATCATTAAAAGGCTAGATTACCCATGTGCCCCGGCGCTAACAAGGTCAAATACTGAAGAGGGGCAGCTGAGGTTATGTTTATGTCCAGTGACTGTCCTTCGGCACTGCAGAGAAGTTACAGAGAGGACTTTTTTGTCGTACTTTTATTGTATCATATTGTAGTATTATAATAAAGTTATAATAGCTTTACTTGATGACATATGGTTTTTTTGTCCTTCAAGGGAGGTTTGGTCTACTTTTTGTCCTTTTGTATTCATGTTTTTTTGCTTTTTTAAAAGACTTTTCACCATTCAAAACATACGATATTTTGTGATGACAATGGTGCCAATGTTTTATTATTAATCTGAAACCCATACACAAATACTCATTTGATAATTGACTGCATTGCTCATTTGTACTTTTGAGCATTAAACATATACAATATAAAAAGATTTGTCCACCACAAAGTAGTAAACTTATTAAAATTATAAAACATTTTGAACACTTTCTTACTTTCTTTTTGTCCTTTCTGTCTTTTTTCTTTTGTCCTTTCTCTATTTCTCTGTCTTTTTTCCTTTCTTTCTTTCTTTGTCTTTCTTTTCTCTCTACCTTTCTTTCTTTTTGTCCTTTCTGTCTGTCTGTCTTTTTTTCCTTTCTTTCTGTTTTTTTTCTTTCTTTCATTCTTTATTTTTTCTTTATGTTTGTCTTTTTTCCTGTCTCCTTCTTACTTTCTTTCTTTCTCTCTCTCTTTCTATTTCTTTCTTTCTACCTTTCTGACTTTTTCTTTGTCTTTTTTCTTTTTTTTTCTTCTTGTTTGTGCATAATATCTTACACTTGTATGTATTTATATTCACGTTTTGAACATTAAATGTTTTGCCTGATTGAGTCAAAACTAAAATGCACATATAAATAACTAACAACAGTGTATTTGTTTCACCAAATATACTGTAGGTGTTTTTAAAATGGTAAAAAAAAAAAAAAAAAAGGTCATATTTATACAGCACTTTTCCACTATATCTTCCAGGCCCTCAAAGAAGACTCTGTGAAGTGCGTGAAGCGTCTTGCCCAAGGACACAAAGGCAAATTCTCAGACGTGGCAGTACAGTCCCGCTTTGGTCACGCTCCTGTCAGTCATCCAGTGCAGAGGAAACAGTAGGGCGGGGTCACAGAGGAAGAGCCGGGGTCACAGACGGGACACCCTTTTATTACCGACCCACACGGACCTCGCGGACGTCCTTCCCCCGGGATCCAGCCAAACGGAGGCGGCCGCGGGATATCTGTGTTCACTCCACACAGCTGGACCCGGGAATGTGTGTGACAAAACGTGTTTCTGTAACGCAGCGACGCTAGGAAATGCTACCAACATTATATTTAGATTAGCATAATGAATCAGTGGAAAAAAGTAATAGGGTTGTCAAAAAAATGTGACGCGTGTTGAAAGAGTGTGGATACTGGGGCAAAAAAGACGAGAGAAAACACGCACACAATAAGGACAAAATTAGAGCTTTTTTTTGTTAACAATGGTTGATCTATAGCAAAACTCGCAGTATACTTAAGTTTATTTTGTTGTTGTGTTTTGTTTTGTTTTCTCTATCAGCAAAGCAGGTGAAAAGGAAAAAAAATCTTAAATTTAAAGATATCCATTTGAAACTTCTCCTGTAGTTTACTCACATAAATGTAAGATTTTTGTTGTTGCATTTTTTCATGAAGCAATAAGGCCTTTTATGTGTATAAATGATCAAAAATACACATATTTGGGACATATAAATCTGAAAAATGGACAGAACCAGGTTTAAATTTCTTGGTTAATTTTGTACACATATTAGTTATTAAAAAAATTTGGGATTTGGGGATTTGGGATTTCTTATTTAACTTTTATGTAAACTAGCTTGGATTGAAAATTGTCCTAAAAAGTCAAAAAAGCCAAAAAATTTTTAACTTAAAACTTCAATAAATCAGTTTTAGAATTAGATATTAAAAATCCTTCTGTAAATTCCCTCAAAATCTTTTTGAGTCCAGGATTGTAAAGTTCAGCGTGTGTGGGATCTACTTCGCGGTTGTTCACGGTTACTTCAAATATGAATAAATACTGTTAGTTTTATATTTGTCTGCCTTGTGTGGACTTCATTTTACCAACAAAGTTAAAGTCAGCTCATTAATGGAACGTCAAAGAACATGAAAACAAGTGTATTATGTAAATTTATCTCATTTGCTCTTCTTTAAAGGTAAAAAAACGAGAGGGCAAAGGACACATGTATGTATGTATGTAGTACAGAGAAAGGAGCAGGTACATGGAGTTACCAGGAAACTGCAAATATAGAGCTTTATATAGGGCAGGATGCATATAGGGCAAGAAGCAGCTCCGCCCTGATGGAGTCTATAATGTAATCCACTATAACTCAACCCCTGCTCATTAGATTAATCATACACCCCGTTTTAGTTGGGTTTTGTAAATTGAAAAACGTGAAGGTTAACTAAAGGGTGGAGAAGACGTTTAGTTTCCGATAATGATTTGAACTTAATATATGAGGGGGGAAAAGTGGCTTACAGTAAAACGAGAGAAACAGATAAATGCTTAGTGTGGCTGATATTTATATTTTGTGTATTTTTCTGCTACGGTTGCAAGATTAATTGCAATTTTAATGGATGCAAATAGTAAATCGCAAAGGATGCAGTTTTTGAAGAATCCTAATGTCCTCCACAGACAACAAAATATTTTGTTCTGCATAAAATAATGGAGGTTAGATCTGAACAAACCTGTAATGTGATTATTTTATTAGTTTGTCGGTTCATAAACCTACAGTGCACTTTACATGACTTTGTGCATGAATTGTGCAAATAAACTCGCCTTGCCTTGTTTTTCAGTCTTTATGTCAATTGTCCTAGAAAGTAAAAAAAAAATAGCAATTCAATAGTTTTCCCTGATCATGCAACCATAGTTCCTACTAAAAATATAAATAAAAAATCTACTATTTAAAATAATTTTAAAAAGATTCAAGTGTGATACAATTTGGTATTACTTTATAGATAGATATATTGTCAAAATGTACAAAATACAACACAACTTCAATTAAAGGACACATATTTCTGCTACAGTGACTTTTTTGAGCTTTTTACCATGTTCTAACAATGTTCTGTCATCAAAAACATACCTGGAGTTGCATTTAGCTGCATTCACACTATTTTGAGGAATGTTTATTGGAAAATCCTCCCCTCCAACCACCAAAAACACTCTCTGCTGAACTCCCTCGATCTGGGACAATTTTTCATATTTTCTACATCACTTATCTGAGAATCTTGGACTGTTTTAAGTCCTTAAATCATCACCAGACTCGTTCTGAGTATTTCTGCCATCTAAACACGTTCACTGCAACTACTAGCCTGATAATAGCATGTCGCACAGCCTCTTGAAGGGATAACATAACTAAATTGTGTATTGCACTTGGCGCCATCTACTGTCTGTATAAGTGCTATGGCAGACAGCAGAGAAACTTATTCATTTAGTGCATAATAAACTTTTTTTTTCTAAGGTACTCAAGAGCACGTTTAAAGGCTAATAACAATATGAAAAATGCATAATATCTTTCCTTCAAAACAGCAGCAGTATCTAAAATGAAAAACAACTAATACATACCCACGCATTCTCTTTTTCATATCGACTAAAAACACGCTAAATGATTGCTCTCTGGTGCCTCATTTACTCACAGACCGTGGACTAAACCAGTTGCAGGTATCGCACCACCAACTTCCAGCTACGTTAACAAAACGTGTTCTCCATCTGTCCCTGTACACCCCGAGTTTACTCACCTTAAAGTGTGCAGTTTACATAAATATATTTCAAAATTTTGATAACATACTTCACAAATTTAATCCAGGTTTAGCAATTTTTGTTTTTTTTGTTGTACTTCCTGGTTGTAAATGATGACATCACACTAGGACATTAAGAAGCAACAACACACTGGGCCAAAACTCATTTAAGGTCATAGATTTTTTAAATTTTACAAATAAAAATACATGTGAACACTTCTTTTTCTTGAAAAATGTACAAAGGGTCAAAAAAGTAGCTTATTTTGTGTAAATTATGCATAACCCTAGTCTCTATTTGTTGACTTCCTATAACTTTCTACACATGTTTCAACTTTTCCTCACTACTGGCTATTTGACTGGTGTAAAACTATAATTTATATTTGCATTATTATAGTATTAATCCACCAAATAAAGACAAAATTAGATAATCATGAAAACCTGTCATACGCACTTTAACTGTTTCTAACCGATGCTAGTTTAGCGCCATGCCAAGGTTATCACAGAGGTCACTTTCCAACACTAACAGACAAACAATACCTTGACGCCAACTGAAGCGAAATCGTGCTTAATTGTGGCAGATTTCGCAGGCAGACAGCGCCACAGTCAGACTCGCGGTAATGACAACCTATCCCCAGCTATCACAACCGTCATTTATAACCACAAAGAACCTGTCTCTGCTCCCCCCATCCCAGGGCCGGGCTGGGGGGCCGGGGGAGGCTCCACCGTGCCACAATGGAGCCGATAAATAAATGACAGCAGTTTAGGAAGTGAGGATTGAGACGGCTCCCAAGGCCCAGGTGGAGGGCTGCTGCACACTGGAAGCAATAGGAAGATGAGAAGATAATGTAACCGACATTAATTTGCTATAGAGAGGTAGAGGCGCTCGCCATATGTTAAAGCTCAAGTTTGGATAGTCAAGATTGATCTCCTTAGCGGCAAAACTTAATGTTCGCACGCGGCAAGTGGATGTGTTTGGAGGTCGTTGTTCTAAAATGTAGGATAATTATTGTATTAAAGCTGGTGCGCCCCACTTATTTTTTGTAAACGAGTGTGTTTTCCATCAAATTGTATCTTGTAAAAGCAGTACTTTGAGACATAAATGAGACCTGGCTGCCTCTAATAATTAAGTATTTTATGTCTCGTCAATCCAGAAGTAAGAGCTGAAAGTGGCACTCTGTGCTGTGCTTTGGTGGTCCACCTTAGTTTCACTTTGCTGTCGAAATAAAGCAGTGTAAAAGCTGTGTATGTGACTAAAATATAGTAATGTGAATATGAATGATGTGCCAAAGGGTTTGTGAGAGGTAGGGATGCGTGACACAGATTTAAAAGCCTACTTTTGCAATGTGAAAATCAGGTTTCCCAGCTTTAACTGTGAAAACTGTCAAAAATCTTACAGGAGCAGGGAACTTGAGTATGGTATGAAATGTCAAGCTACTCTGTGGTCACTGCTCTTGGCAAGTTGCCTTCAGACGAAAATGTTCCAATGACATCACCTATACATCATTGGTTGGAAGGATGCAACTTGTAAAATGGCAAGACAATTTGGCGCTAATTAATATAATAAATAATTGTATTTAGTAAAGTCTGAAGGTATATGTAAAACAGTGAAGCCTAACATCTGCAATATAAAAAACTCTTGTTGTGACTTAAAAACAAATGCATTCAAACCTACAAATACAAACCTAAATTGTGCATTATCCGTTCTTGTAATGTCTCCCTCTGCACACAGCTCCGATCGTCACTTGGGCTTGTACATAATGTGAGTGAGAAATAAAAAGTGGAGCACCTGGCTTCTTCTTAACATGATTTCACAGGCTTTCACTGGTCTCTGATGATTCAACAGTTGCTGCTACAAACATCTGCTGCCTGCTCTTAGCAGATCTCAATTAGGCCTCACAGCCGCGCACCGTACACACCGTGCCTGATTTATCACACACATATCTTAACACGCTTTTTTTTTCTCTCTTTAAAAAAAAAACAAAAACATGTTTTTTAGTGTGTTTTTTTTGTTTTTTTAAAGAAATCAAAGGTCTGGTGTTTGCGAGGAGATAATAGAAGTGTTAACACAGAAATGTAAGAGAGGTTAGACATTTTGGCAGCAGATTTTTAAAGAGTGTGTCCTTGCCAATGCTAACCGTGTTTTAACAAATAAGAGCATACAAACAGTGTCAAGCCTTTAGGCTACAGCTTGTTCCTTGAGCGCGCGGCGGCTACGTGAATTAGCATGCGTCTGTGTTTTTAAAGAAAGAGAAGGAGCCAGTGTTGATATGATTATGTAAATGTAAACAGGATTTCCTGCCGACGAGAATCCGTTCCTCTCTCTCCCTCTCTCTGACCCGTTCTCCTTGCAAATCTTCCATTTAAGACAAATTCCCCCGGGGAGGCCGCTGTGCCGTTACTTAACGGGATAATTATGATATACGAAACCTTTCCAAGATCAGCCCCCCCCAACCCCCCATACTCCCCCCTCCACCTCCACTCGTCTGTGCCTTCTGCCCAAATCTCACCGTCTCTCTGGTGTGTCTGTGGCCAACACAGGCCCACACTTTCATCAGACCAGGACATCATACCAGTGTAGTTAAAGCAAGTAAAAGTAAATCAGTTTGTAAAGTAAGTATTGAACATTAAAAGAGCATTAAATAAAACATAAATATAACCTAAAAAAATATTTTATAAGCCCTGTCTGTTATGTATTATAGTAGTTTGAATTACTTTCTATACTCAATGTGCTCGACAATTTGCCATGCCAATATATTTTGTGTAATTTTGTATCGAGAAGGGTCAGAATTATATACATATCAACATTTACGATTTATATATAACATCATAAAGAACAGTGTTAATGTTAATCGTAATCATAAAATGCATTCTTACTCAAATAGCATTAATACATTCTGTGCCCACTGTTAAATCTGCATTCATGTTTTCGTCTTTCTCCCACAGGTGCCTCGACTACGCGCCAACTCTTCTGTCACTGTGTTATTTTTATTAAGTCTGGTAGTTCCACTGCAGTATCAGATCTCCCATATGTCTTGGCTCTTCACTGCCTTCAATGACCTCACACTGGAACAACAGATGATCTTTATATTCCACATACCGCTCCCATATCCCTGTGAATAATATACTCTTAGACTTTGATCTCAACCTACGCCTGTCCGGAATCAAACAAATCCAAAAATCGCGCATGCACTTTTGATATCGAGGCAACAACAGCGAGCAGAAATCACCGTACTTTAAACATTTTACAACACGGCCGTACAACTTAATTGCCATTCAGCCGTGGTTGTTTGGCTCCTTATTTACTCGTACAACTTTGTTACCGGGCCACACGTCAAACTATTTACGTCCAGAATAAGCACTTACGGCTACGACTCTTTAGCCCTGACACCCCGCGTAAACAGAGGAGCAGGAGATCAAAAGTCTTCATCGCCGAGTATGACAGATGACAGATACGTGCTGAGATTTTCCATGATCTGCAGCCCGGGTGATTGGGAGGCATGGGCAGGACATAGGGCTACTTTAAGGGATGGAAAGAATAATGGTTAGAAAAATGGAGATGAAAATGTATGTTGCGTTCACATGAGGTATAGGACGAAGCCAAAGTTTAGACTGCAATATAAAGAACAGTTTATTTATGTCACGTTGCTGCTTTCTGACAATTAGTCTCTCATTGTGGTGTGGGACGTGACCTTATTTCACCTACAAGCAACTGTATGCAAGCTTACAATCCTGGATATACAATAGTTTGGCACGTTTTCTTTGTTTTATACCTTTACTTTTCAATTTTGAGAGCACAGATTTCCAAAGCAAGGTCAGATAAATGTTTTGTTGTGTATATTGGACCCATTCTACGATGCAGACACGGACTGGGATTGTCAAGAAGAAGAATGCAAGATATGAATCGCCAGAACTTGGGTTAGAATTGTAAGGAGTACCTAGCTGAAGGATTTGCCAACCGTGCATATTTTGCTGCGGAAGTTGATGAAGGACTGGCAGCACCCTTGACGAAACCCAACAAGACAATGCCCATTTCTTGATTCTGTCTTGACCAAACGGACAATAACTCACATCCAAGTGGCCAATCGAGTCTTTTTGATGGCTGGGTACTTGCTTAGAGGGGAGCCCATTTTTCTCCACATCAAGAAATGGCTTGGGTATCTCTCTTGGATTCTTCTTGAAGCTTCCAATGAAAGATAGATAAGCTATGGATTCGTCCAACTCCGAGGCGACCATTAAACGAACTAGAACAGTTTTGTCTAAATCGGCTTTAAACTTGTTCTTGCCTTATGACTTCACTTTGTTTTCATGCAGGACAATATGGCACTTCAAAGCAAGAAGAACATTCCCACTCCTAATTATCCATCCAATCAATCCCACACCACCAAACAGTGCGCATCGGTGGGAAGAACATACCACAATGAATAATTTTGCCAGTTATTTTTCACATTGCGTCGGACATGTCTCCTCT
This sequence comes from Rhinogobius similis, assembly GCA_019453435.1. Taxonomy (NCBI): domain Eukaryota; kingdom Metazoa; phylum Chordata; class Actinopteri; order Gobiiformes; family Gobiidae; genus Rhinogobius; species Rhinogobius similis. The sequence continues at coordinate 9,590,631 of CM033621.1, read as the reverse complement.
GCCAACCATTAGTTTGTATTCTCTGCTAATTGTCCCGTCATAAATAACGTAGATGTAACCAAGATTGGACTTTGCTTGGCTCCTTGACCTTGAGTGGGCGACGCGTGACAGATGACATCTCCAATAAGTTTACACTAACGTTGATGTATTCTCGTCCTGAACTCTCCCAAAGATCGCATGTGTACCGCACCATAATAGACTATTAAAAAGATGGATGCGCCCAAACACGCACCACTTTGATGTGTAAAGAATTATTAATAGACCTTTCTTCTATTGTTTCTCAGCTGAAATCCATAACTTTTGTTCTTTCCCCTCCTTCCCGTTCCATAAAACCAAGGCCGTCTCTAGCTTTGTGGGGACTCAGTGCAAGATGCTTCCTGGGGGCGCTTATTTGTTTGCTAACTTTAGCGATTGCTTGTGATAGATCATCCAATCATCCACATCCAAGTCACAATATAGAAATTACACTTGAAACTTATAAAATTACATTGAACTAGACAAGTACATTTCTGAACACGGAGATGAAAAAACAAATGAATGTTTGCATTAACATTATCTTGTTTTGGGGGAAAAAGGCACAAAGCTGTTAAAATGTTAATTTGTCACCTAAATAATATTAATAATGAAGCTTTTTCAAACCCTTTATGCCATTCAGTTTAAAATGGAGTAAAGACTAAGGCATTGGACGCACACCACCTAAACATAGGGACTAAACCCGGAATTTAACATGAACTTAACCATGTCTAAACTCCAAAACTAGAATAGTACTAAAGCATGTCTACATCAGAACTAAACCAGGTCAAACCAGGTGAAGCGTGGACACAGCCTAGTTAACAAGCCAAGCAAACAACACTAAACTTTTGGGGGCCCCCTAGCGCCTAGAGGATCCCTGTGTGTTTACCCAATCTGCCAATGTCTGGAACCGGCCCTGGGTAAAACCTCGCACTGTTATTTTCCCAAGGCCGCCAAACTTCAGACATGAGAACCAGTGATATAAAAAGCTGGGGAAATTTACCTGGGATTAGCAGCCATTGACAAATAACCTTGCTGATAGATGCACACTAGATTTGGTTCAAAGCTCTCTACCCGGCAGCCTCAAAAGAGATTAGTTCACTTCTTATCAGGTCAGCCGCGTCGCCTGGGAAATGTGTTTAAAGTCACATTGATTTATTGAAAGATTCTCCAATACCAAGATATCTCTCGACTTAAGGAGGGTGCGTGTCATGTGAACGCGCGCCTCAAATAAATTACAGCAGCTTTAAGGGCGCCCGACACAAAGGCATTTTCGACAAACTTAAGGAAAAAAAGAGAAGGAAAAAAAGATCAAGATGTGTTGGATAACGCCGCTAGGGGGAAAGCAAAGAGGTTTCCATTCACTTGCACTGTAGCTCCATTTACCCCATGCTGAAAACAGTGATTGGACAGTGGGCTGACAAGGGGCCGTAATAAAGGTGCTTTGTTCATCTGGCAGAACTGGAGACATGGACATGGGAAAGGTGGAGGGGGGGTACACCTTTCATTTACACTATTACCTACTTAAGCGTCATTATACCAAGGCGAAGGGAGAAAAGGATTGTGGGAAAAGCCAATGAGCAAAGATCTGACATGTCGCTCGGCACCAACGTATCAGGGAGTTCAATCCTTTCCTCTTCACAATTACGAGGAATTGTGGGCTGAATGTGCGTTTGAAATTATACTCTGCTATGACGAAGTGCGTTGTTTTTTGCCATGCTGGGAATAGAGATGAATGGTTATTTTCTGAAGTAAAGTGGTGGGAAATAGGATGTGTTGGTTATGGTTTAAGATGTGATTTTATCTGACGGGAAATATGCAGACAAGTAGATTGTTCAACTTAAAAAACAAATATATGAGTATTGAGTTTCGACTGAGATTAGTGTGAAAGACATTTCAATTTTTACCATTAAATGCAAAGTAAAGTTTTCTATGTGATCCTCTAAAAAGGGGCTGTGATAAGGTAAGATGGAAATCAGATATTTAGGAAAAAAAGAACAGAAAACCACAACTAATGCAACATATCTACCTGAACAATAGCATTATTATTTGCTTATATTTGGGTCCTATAGCAGTGCTATTCAACTTAAGGCCCGGGGGCCAAATCAGGCCCTCCAAAGGATATGATACGGCCCTCGTCAGAAATACAAAAAGTATTTTATCTCTTGTTTATTGGTTTAGACTTGGTTTAGTCCTGGTTTAATCCTGGTTTAGACCTGATTAAGACCTGGTTTAGACCTGATAAAGACCTGGTTTAGACCTGATTAAGACCTGGTTTAGACCTGGTTCAGTTCTGCAGATGTTGCTAAAACCTCAAGTTTAAATATTTTTCGTATTTCAAAAGCGTTGGACACGTTTATGGCCTCCGAAAAATCTGGCCCTTGGTCAAATAAAGTTGAATAGCCCTGCCCTATAGTCATTCTGATTTTGTAGATTAATAAATGAGTACAAATAATAATAACAGAATAAAAAAAGAAGAACGTTTCAAGTTTTTGTGTGATTTCGAGGAATTCTGTTCTTCTTACAGATATGTGATACCAAGACATGTGAATGGCACAGGTATGTTATTTTTAAGTTAAGTTTCCAGGTTGTGTGTTCATATCAGTTACATCTCATCTTCATTCAAACCATAAAAAACCCTTTACAAACCTACAACATTTCACTATAACTAATTACCATACTTTCTTTACCTCCCTCCATCCTCCCTCCTCTTGTCAGTTCTCCGTGGCTGTCCCGTGCATCCGTCTCTCTCTCCCGCTGTTTGCTTTTAACTCTCGGGGTCATGCGGGACCCCCGGGCAGCTATCCCAGAATACCGCGCCTTGCTAGCGTCCTGCCGAGCTGCCTTCTGGACGGACCGAGCATCGGAGCCAGGACGCTAAAGCTAACTCGCGATTCGGACCATGCTATCAGCTGCTGCTACCCTCACAAAAAAGCAGAATTTTCAAAGACTTTTCCAGCTTGGGTTGTCGCTGTATACGGAATCCCCACACCCCCAAAAAAAGTTAAAACACTATGATATTTTTGAACATATTACATGCAACAATAGAACACGACGGTAGAATCAGCACTTTCTTTTGAACGCATTAGTATAATTACCCCAAACAAACAGGCGCAACTGGCAGCGTTAACTGGCATGTAGCGTGCGCCATTGTGTGCCAGATTCTTCTTCTTTTTTTTTTTTTTACGCCGCAAAATGGTTTCTTTAGAACATAAAGGAGAGATAAGTATACACAACAACAACAACAAAACATGATTGGAGTGCATTGTAAACCGGAAAGCAAAAGAAATGCATGAAACTTAAGCCAAGGAGATGCAGAGAAGAGATAAGTTTCCATGTGTCAAAGAGTATATCTTAAATCTAGTGGTCCACACCTATATTCTACTTGGATTACAAGGTGGGGTGCGGAAGTTGAACAAAAAACGTTTCATGGGAAAAAAAAAAAAAATCAAGACAAGCCTGACCAAAGTTTGCTCATATATGTCAAGCTGAGGTTTTGTTTGAATCAGATAAAGAGAACTAGACAATGCTTATTTGTTTAATTTTTTTAGTGTTTTTTTTGGTTTGTTTTTTGCAAATTCTACTGAACTGAGATTACCTTTAATATGTTTTTAGGCTTCTAATGTTGCAAACCTAGCACGAATACTGGGACCGAACAAGATTCTGACAGAACATGCTGAAGGATTTGTTAATTTCTAATTCTAAGTCTGATTTTAAGTTTTAAGTTAAAAAAATTAGGTGAAATTTGAATTTTTATGGCAATTTTCAGTCAGATCTAACTCTTGATCAATTTACTCAAAATCTAAATAAGAAATCCAAAATCCCCTCTGTATATTTTCAATAAGTAATACGTGAACAAAATGAACCAAGAACCCTGTTTCTGTCCGTTTTCAGATTTAAATGTCCCAAAGTTGTCCAATTTTGGCTGTTTTAAAATAAGATGTCTTAATTCTACATGAAAACGTTTGATTTTTTTCCTATTCACCTGCTGTGTCTCACCTTAAATGTACGTCGTTGATGTTATGATATTGATCAAATTTTCCAGTGTTCTAAGCACTTCTACATTTGTTTTAAACCCTAACATGCACTGCAAATACAAATGCACAAACTTAATTTATTTTAACGTATCAGTAGTAAATCTTCCTTGCCTTTTAGGTAAAAAAACTACTTAGCAGTGATAGTTTTCTGACTCATTAATCCCGGACCTGTATGGAAGCGTAATCGCAGTATGACAGGGAATCACTGGTCAGGGCATCAATACTCAAACGTCCGCGCAACCCCCGAACGCCTCGCCGAGCTGCAGTGATCTTTGTCCGAGTGAAAGGCCACGTATACGCGCACATCCATAAGTGTCCACCCAGCAAAGATAAACAGCCGAGACGCTGATCGATACGTAACAGGCACGCGGTCAAAAACAATATGGCAGCTCCGAGCGCACGTCTATGAAATGTCTTTGTCTGGTATAAGAGACTTAAGTCGGGCAGAAATCGATGGGAATGGTCTGCGTTATAACAAATGAGGCGTGGATCAGGAGAAGGCCGGCCGATTGTGAAGTTGGTTTCATTGTGAGGATTAAAGGTGCACTGCGTAACTTTTAAGATTGATAATGATAATAATACATCGGAGTTATACAACGCTTTTTATGGAAACTCAAGGATGCTTTACGCTGCAAAAAATAAACAAAGGTGCAAGAATCGAGGAAATGCATGTTCAGAGCTGTGAGTTTTTAGCCGTGTTTGCCACCTGCTGGAATGTTCTGCAGTATGGCATTAAATGTACACAACCAGTCAAAAGTTTGGACACCGTCATTCAAATTATTATTATTATTTTTTCTTTATGTTTACAACTTCCTACCTTCTAAATACTGAGGACAGATATATATGAGTTACACTTAAAAATAAGGTATAGATACATTAAATAAAAAGCATTTATAAATGTTAATTAAACAAACTGTAACACTTTAATAAAGCATTAATGTTAATAAAGCATGAACAAAGTAGTTTATTAAGAATGATTCAGGCATAGTAACTACTTAACTAATACTTGAACCTAATTCCTCAACCCTGACCTTATTTAAGTCTTTGTTCATGCTTTGTTAAGGTGTAGTTATTATGAAGTGGTACCAAACACACTAAAAGAATCATTTACTAAGTTTGGTGTCAGGGTTAGGGGTTAGTTAATGATAATGGTTGTTATTAAACATTAGATACTGGTTAGTTTGTATTTGTAAATGATTAGTTAATGAATATTTATACATGTTCTGTATGCATGCCTTATTATAAAGTGTTACCAACAGCGGTAAATATGTTTTATATTTTAGATTCAGATTCCTCAAAGTTGCCTTTCTTTGCTTTGTTTGTCTAGCCAACTGTACATTTTCTATTTTGTACAAGTCTATTTTATTTTATTTGATTCTTAATTTTATGCATGCCTTCCTTTATATATTTTGCTACTATTTTATTCATTGTTATATGTTGCACTTTACCACCAAAGTTCCAAGTTTGTGAATTTTGTTGACTGTGTTGTGGATTTTCTTAATAAACTATCAAAAATAAAGACTGAAATGGAGCTTTGTTTGGTTTGAGTGAAAAGTATTTATTTACATGTGCACAGTAAAATTGATCTGTCCCTACATGAGTCCGACGGCAATAAACCTTTTTCTGCTTCTGCTTCTGCTGACAGCGCTGCAAACCCTTTTCTCAATGAACTTCATGATGAAGTCAACCGAAATGTTCTACACTTTACTTTTGTGCCTTGTATCAGGACTCAGAAGTTATTTCAGACTTTTCGTACATTGCATCTGTGTTCATTTTTAGTTTTGATGCTATCAGTGAGAATCTACATAAACAGTCATGAAAATAAAGAGAAAAGCATACAATGGAAAAGTGTATCCAAACTTTTGACTAGCAGTGTATCGATTTTGCATTTATATCACGAATTGAGTTTTTATTGCTTGAAAATTCTGTGGAAAAGCCTGCATTCTACGCAAATCTGAACTGTAACATGCATTTTGTCCAGCTAAGCATCCTTACAAGTCATGATTCGTCTAATTTTCAGTTTATTTTTTTGTTTAAAATTCTTAATTCTTCTTTATTTCTTCAATCTCGGCCTGTTTATTTAAGTCAGAAGAATCATGCTGCTACTTTTTAGGATGAAACAGCATTTTTGCAAACATACATTCATATTTATCAACCCAGAGTATGAAGTCCCAAACCAGTGCTTTGCAAACATTTGAATGAGATTATTTATCTTACTTATGCATACATTAAATTTAGGCATTAATTAAAATTCAAAAATAAATAGCCTTTAGTTACAGATGGGGGAAATTAGCTCAACTCATTGTTATTCTCCATTATATTTAAAGCAGGTGTACGTTATTAAAAATACTTCGTCCCACGGGTGCAATTAGAGCATGATTTAAATAGTGTAACATTAGAGATAGAGACGTGGAGTTATCATAAAACACAGGGTAAGTGTCAATTTTCATTCACAAAACTATACAGAGTAAATGTGAGCAATGTCAGTAAGATAATATCAAAGTTGTTGTTCTGAGATGTGTACAATTTGAATTGTTGTGGATTAGAAAGTTGTAAATAATGATATAAATTTACAGTCTTACCCTTCCAAAAAAAAAAAAAAAAGCATAACTTGACTACTAGCACTACTTTTCAGATTTTTTCCTTTGCATTTTAAAACGAGATCAGCACATTTTACCCTGTGTTTTATTCTTGTGCAACTAATATTTTTTTTGTTTTATTTTAATAGCCTTTTATATTTGTGGTTTGTACTACCTCTGTGTGTCGTTTTAATCCAATTCAATTTTTTTCTGCCGTTTTCTTTTTGTTTATTCTTTTACAGTTTATGTTCCAAGTATTTTAGTACTTTTTGATTATCTTGTACTCATACTTGGTCTCAGATGATTTCAGGTTTCACGTTTCTGTTCTGTTTTTGGTTTTTGGCCCCAATTTTGTGCACTTATTACAGTTTGCAATATTTTTGTACTACTTTAATTCCTTTTATTTATTTGTTTGTATTATTTTTCAGGTCATTTGTCAGCTTTTAGGTTTTTATTTTCAGGTCTTAGAGGTTCAAGCGCCCCCCCCAAGATTTCTATTTGTTTTAATACTCAGATGATTTTGCAGTTTATCCCATCATTTCTTGTATTTTTTTTCCACATCTCTCACCAAGATATTTCCAGGTTTCTAGTTCAGTTTAGCGCTGAATTTTACACAGGCCATTCACATTTTTGATTAGACTTTTGTTTTTTCGAAAGAGTAAAAATGAGCATAACACTTTGTAATAACTACACTTTCAATTACCTCAATAGCATAAACAAAGACTTAATTAATAATGAACAAACTGTTAATTAAGAATGATTCAGACTTTATAACAATTTAATTAATATCCTAACCTCAACTCCAAACCCCTTAAACCTGAATCATTCTTAATAAACTATTTATAAGTCTTTGTTCATACTTTATTAAGACTAATTAAGGTGTAATTATTGTAGAAAGTGTAAATATATTCCATCTTAAGTGATCGTTTGTTCTGAATGAATGAACGCACAGTTTCTTTTTATATATACAGTATATTGTTTGATTTTCTAACTTTCTCCTCTTAAAATCACCCGTTTTGGAAAGCCCACTGAGGTGACCGCACCAAACGTAAATTGAATCGGACATGATAAAACTAAGTGCATCCCCAAACTCCTCTTTTAAAAAAGCGAGTGTATTCGTTTCATTCTTTGAGCGCGGTGCCGCTATTGTCAGAGTGAGACAGTGGCTTGTTGACACTGCTCCCGCTGCATATGAAATCTATCTGTCCGTGCGGCCGCTCTGGTGGTTATCACAAAGGCACAGCAGCGAAAGAAGTGGGCAACACAGAAAAAAGAAAAAAAAAAAAAAGAGAAAAGAAGCGTTTTGTGGATCTAAAAAAAAAACAACAAAAAAAATCAAAGTCCCTCCATCCAGCAACCGAGAGCCGTATCAAACTCGGACAATATCGAGCGGGTGTCAAGGAGAAGAAAGTTGAGCGCTGCGTGCGTGTGTGAAACGACGAACCCAGTGTGTCGCCGTGTCGTTGTTTGCCTCATCAAAAAAGGGAAAGAAAATACGCAATTGCACATAAGCGTAAATATCACTGGCTGTCAGTCAACTTCAAACAATGCGGCTGTAATCTCTGATAAATACAAGCAGCTGCGGCAGCCTGGGAAACAGACGGGAGAGAAATGTACACTGTAAGAGCGTTAAAGGGAAGGGAACTTTTAAAGCACTGAGTCGTTTAGTTAACATGCGAGTCAGGGAGTGGTGCATGCTGGGTCGCTCTGTTTTTTGCGCAGATAAACTTCTTTAATACGACGGAGTATAAGGGCCATTTGGGGGAAAAAAATAAAAATGCGGACATTACGAGAATAAACTCGTAAAATTTCGACATTAAACTCGTAATTGTATGACTTTTTCTGGATTCGACTTTATTCGCATACATTTACGAGAATAAAGTCGTAATATTACGAGAAAAAAAGTCGTAATATTACGAGAATAAAGTCGTAATATTACGAGATTAAAAATTGTAATATTACGAGATAAAAAGTCGTAATATTACGAGATTAAAAATTGTAATATTACGAGATTAAAAGTCGTAATATTACGAGAATACAGTCGAAAATGTGTATGAAGCCAGTACCTGTGTTATGGAGATATGGAGCATTTTGTGCGGTTATACTTTGAACTAGGGTTTACACACGAAGAAATACTGTGTCTTTTAGCACAGCATCACCACATTATCATTAGTTTAAGGACTTTGAATCGACAATGCAGACGTTTGGGTTTGTTTCGTCGGAAGAACCAAACAGATTTGGAAGAAATAGCTTCTTTTAGTAATATTACGAGATTAAAGTCGTAATATTACGACTTTTAATCTGCATATTACGACTTTATTCTCGTAATATTACAACTTTATTCTCGTAATATTACGAGAATAAAGTCGTAATATTACGACTTTATTCTCGTAATATTACGACTTTTAATCTCGTAAATGTATGAGAATAAAGTCGAAGCCAGAAAAAGTCATACAATTACGAGTTTAATGTCGAAATTTTTACGAGTTTATTCGTAATGTCCGCATTTTTTTCAGTTGGCCCTTATACTCCGTCGTACTTTAAAATGTGCATCGTGTAACTTTTCGTGGTGGGGATTGGAGTGTACTTCCTTAGCTCTGGATGATGCACCTTAACAGGCAAAAATACATACTTTTGATATTCTAATTTGTGCAGGGTGGGCAATATGAACAAAAATGAACTTTTCCTTTAGCGATATTCTGACCATATTCTATAAATCCAACAAAAATGTGTAAAAACATGCCTTTAAACTTATTAGTGAGGTTTGATTGTCAGACAAATGTGAAATGTAAATGTAAAATGTAAAAAATGTAAAAGAAATGTTGCAAAAGTGCAGACGTATCACTTTATAGCTTTTTTTTTTGAAGTTTCATCATAACTTTTCCATGTTTAATTTATTTATTGTTCATGTAAAAGCAACAAAAAGAGCTTTTACATGAACAAAAAGAGCAACGAAAAGATTAACTCTTTATGTTGCTTTTAATTTATTATTATTGTTTTTTCTTTTTTTGCCATAAGCGATATACTTGATACATTGCACATTCACAATAATATCTACATTTAAATATATTCACCACCTTTAGTATATATCTATATTTACACTACATGTTGAACTTGACCATTTACATTATTTATTTTGGTGGTAATGTACATCAATATTTAAATTTCTTAAGAATGGAAGACAAATAACTAGAAATGTTTATTTCTTTTTTATTTGTTTTTCCTTTGTTTACCTCAGTTTTATTTACACCAGTTCAAAATCTCCTTCAAAGTATATTCAATACTGGAACAAGAAGAAACCTTATCGTTTAAACTGAAAGATTGGCTTCTGACAAAATGTTCTACTTTAACTCTGTGCTTTGAAATTTCTTAAAAACTTCAACCCAACCTTTCCTTTTGAAAACACTATTTACTTTTGCCTCCTGTCAATTAAAAAGCTATCGACACAACAAGACAACTCCCAACGTTTACTTTCCTTTCTCCCACAACACACGTGAAACCCATTCAAACCATCTCCACTTTATTACCCTCACACTCCAAACATCCCTCAAAGACAACCTCGGCCGAACCCTCGCGTGTAAAAGCCTCACAAAAGGTTGCCGGCTCGACTCCTGCTCGATCTGATCTCACACTTGGCCTCTGCCTGCGAAAGTGGCCGGACGTGGTGTAAACAATGAGAGAACTCCATGTCCCAGCGGCCTTTGCAGCTCTGCCGGCGCGAGGGGAGGGGGAGGAGGGCGGAGGGGTCTGCTTCTCATCAATAACGCGGCGCTGTCAGACCTCCCTGTCGACGCGCACACACACGAACGCGCTCCCATATGCCTGAACTGGCTTTGATCCCTCCCTCGTGGATATATTCTATTTCCTCTCGCCGTCATCACCTGGTTTTGATTTAGAGGTCGAACGGGGGAGCGCTGGATCTGCTCGGGCTAAGTAGCTGTCAGTCACAGCGTCCCAAAACCTCATCTTGGCCGGATTTCTTCTTCCTCTCTACTGTACATACCAAAAAAATCCACTGATTGCCTCACGAATGTTAAACCGGGTTGGTAATCCCGTGTAGCGACCACAAAATAGCCCTCTTGCTCAATAAATTCAAGGGAAACAATCATTCTGGTCTGTGACAAATCAGGCAGAGGAGTTTCTCAATGCAATAGGAGCCTGTGCATCCGGGCGCAGTACCTCGGGTCGGCCTCTAGATGGTGCTGAGCTGTTAGCAGTGGCGGTGTGGACAGTGTTCGACTCATGATGTGTTGAAGCCTGTCTGCAGACAACCTTTGCATGTTATTGCACTGGAACGTCAAAACCAATGCACGAACACTACTTAAAAACTGCATCCTGGCATCGGAACAACCAGAACGGACACCAGAAACGGGGAAAATGCGGATGCGGGTGAACGTTATTGAGTGTGCGTGGCCTAATGTCTCTGTGTTTTCTTTGGTAAGACAATAAAAACATTAATTTGCCGCGAAAATCATTCCTGACGTAAATGTACAGCGGTGCCCATTGGAACCCTGTAATGAAGCATGCGGCATCTCGCTGGCTCCTAATTTGACTAGTTAAATGAGTCCATTACGTGTCTAACAGACAGAGGCAAATCATTTCTGGTCAGTTGAGGCTCACTTACCCGCATCCTAGTGTTGGGAAATGTCTTAGTCTCTGGCTGAATGACTGGCGCTCTCGTTCTTCCTAATAATATTGCTTTTTTTTTTGTCGCCGTTGGTCTGGCTGCGTTATAAGGAACACGTCAGGGAGGCCCGGTTGCTGCTACTATATTAGGGAATTCTATTTTTGTTTAATCTATCACAAAGGGCTTTGGAGATGAAATAATTTGTTTGGCGTGGCAAAAAAAATCAAGCGCATCTGCAGCGTACATGTGGCCCGGTATCACGTTCTATTTTTGATACGTGTTTGTGTAATCATATCCCTGTCACAAGTGCTACTCCCGGCTCCTGACAGACAGCCTGAGAACGCCGAGCGAAAATTAAAATATATTGAATTATTAAAACGACTACCTGCTGTCCGTCAATGTCACTTAACACGTGTAGAAAGTGAAGAGCGGTCCCAGCAGCCAGTGGGTGGACATCTGCTAACGCAAATGTTCGAAAAGGGGGGAAAAAAAAAAGAGAGAAACCAAATGCCACCCCGAATCTTTGTGTTCCCAACAATTCATTATTTGTTTATTGCTGTTGGGTTTGCAGATTTGTTGGAGTGCGCGTCACCTGCCATCGCTGCCCGTTCTCCCCCGAGACGGCGGCGCGCTCCCAGTTCCGACTTGTCTACACTTGTCAGAGCCAACATGTGTTACTTCTTCATTGCGCTTCTCGAGCTCGGTTTTTGGCTGGTTCGGAAACGGCCACCTACGACGAGCACCTTTGCACGCCATGCTTTGGAGCATGCGACACCGGAAAGAGCAGGCGGATCACGACTGTTGGATCTGCTTTGAAGTGTGATGGATAAATGATGGCACGGGTTTGCAGTGTTAAGAGTTCAAATGGCAAGGCTGTTTTAGGGTGTAAGAGGGTGGAATGAAGAAGAGAAGAGAGCTGTTTTGGGGATGTAGAAAAAAGATTTGAAATGTCCGGAGAAATGGGAGGGATGGGAGGATGATTGGCGTGTCTGCTTCGATGACGTCGGTCTGTCAACACAAATCTTACAGAGCAACACAAAGGTTTTCTACAGTAGCAGTTGTGCGTATAAAATATGGTTGTCTGAAGGTGATAGTTTCAATTTGTTGTACATTGTGTAACTGCAACAATTCTCAGGTTGCATAAAGGTGTTAGTGTGGTTTCTCTGAATCAGTGTGCATGTTAAAATAGCATGAATTATCTTGAAACAATTGCAGAAAAACAAAAGGTGACTGCAGATAGATGGTTTGTAACACTTAAAACTTTATTGTGGTGTTTTTGAAAAAATGGGCTATATACAGCAAAAAAATTAATATCTAGACAAGTAAAATTGACTTTAAATGTATTTTGTCATTTGATTAAAAATGTGATCCAAGTTTGTTCAAAATTGTCTTCAGTGGAGTAAGAAAATTGAACTTAGTCATTAAAAGTTTGAATTTATGCCTTAACTTCAATGTATGAATGCCCAGTTTTACCATTTAATTCTACATAGTTAGACTACTTTTTAATTTTTTTAACTTAAGATGTATTTATTAAGTCTATTATTATATATAATAGTAAGAATGAAAGACTTATTTTTCGACACATTCTGAACTGAAGAAAAATTGACTGTGGAGTAAGAAAATTGCAGTTATTCTGTGTCGCTGTTTATTTCTCTTTAACAAAAAGTTCTGTTAAAAAAAATTCGACATTTTTTCCCAATCTAAAGAAAAATACATACGAAAATGACAGTTACTCTGTGTCATCGGAAGCCGTCAAGTCAAAAAAACCAAAACGTTTAACGCTCTTTCACGACTTATTCCTTCTTTCAATCTGAACTTGTTTGTGCCTTTTACAGTGTTTACCATCAGTACCATTTAGTTTTACGCTGTTCCACTTTATTCTTCACTCTGTTTCCACCATCACAACAGCAAATAAACCGCATCATCACACCCCAAACAGATCTCCATTTCTTTGCCTCCCTCGCGTCTCTCTCCCTTCTCCGCCCTTCCTCTCCGGACACGCTGCATCCACCCGTCCTCAGCCGCTTCTCCCGGGCGCGTGAGCGAGCTTCTCTCCCCCGGAGCGACCCCCCCAGACGTGCGGACAAACCCCAGCGTCGATGCCCTAAGTCTGCCGGACATAAAGGGCTTAATGCGATAGGTAATTATGCAGTCTGATCTCACGTACGGGGGATTTAAGAGCTAACTATACCCGCCGTATCCCGGAGACAACTATAAATAACCCCCGAGCAAGTGATGACAATGAGAGACAGTTAGATGGCCGGATAGATTGATAGATGCACGCCGAGAGATGCAAGGCTATTATGGCACTTTAGCCGCTAATAAGCCCAGCGGACGCAAATAAAACAAAGGATTTGATTTGAAAATGACAAGAGTGGTGGCGTCAAGGATGTCAAACGTGCATAATTGCGTGCGGTTTGGCGATGTATAGATGGCGGGAGAGCGTAAGGAGTGTGTGTCGATTTGAAAAGATGAACGTCAAAGTGTTTGTCAAATGTTGTTAAGAGAGTAAAGTGTGATTTTTTTTGGCAGGAGTGTTTGGTCATTTTGAGGTTTGTAGTTGGGAGAAGTTTGTGTAATGTTTTGGTTTGGTATTTTTGTGTAAAATTTGATCATTTTGTTTTTATCGGTTTGAGAAGTTTAAGGTAATTTTCAATAAATAGTTTACAATTTTGAATGAACAGCAAAGACGTTTTTACTTTTGGTCAGTAATAGGGAACAAAATCATTTCACTTTCTTCCAAATGTACTTGTTTTTTAATCAAATAAAATGGATCTTTATAGATATTGTGACATTTAGACGTGAAATATTGCGAATGATTCTGTATTGATTTGTACCTTTTTACTATTTTAAAATAAACATGTTCTAAAAATACATTATCTTAACTAAAGAGTGGAATCATTGTGTCAGATAAAACAAGTTAAAACTACAATCAAATGTGTACACACTTCTCAAACATAAAGGAGTTATTTCAAAGTAAGGTTTTTGACGTTTTATTGTATATGTCACAATATCTTAATAAATGAATAAAAAGTGTAATGGATAAAACATTCAATTATGTGCACTGTAAACACATGAGTAAGTAATTAAAATAGGTGCAAGAAAAACATCAACAAAAGGTAAAGAAAAAAACAATAAAAAAGAATTGTACTATCAGCGGGAAATGTGTCTACGCTTCTCACTCATCACATGTCAGTGTTCACGTAAATAAAAATTATGTTAAATTATTATTTCTTTTTTTTTTCATGAATATGTCTTTTTGACTGGAGACCCTTTTTTTAAACATGACAAATCGAAGTGAAACAATAAAGCATTTTTGTGGACCAAGTTTGTGCAGAGTTTTCTTGAAACATCCAAAAAATATCAAGAAAAACAGTGCTGTATCAGAAAATCTAACTGTCTTTTTCAGTTTGCGTTCATTGACAGAGGTGTTGCACTGGGGGGGTAAAGGGTACTGGTTACCCCGGGGCCCAGGGCAAGGAAGGGCCCTCAAAAGCATGTGATAGTTTTTTTTTTCTCTGTTGCATTTTTCTACGCTTTAATCTATTTTTGTTATCATAAAATACAATGCGGTTGAGTAAAGTCCATGAGCGACTAAATACAATTCTGATTGCGATCTGAGGGCCCCATCCAATCCTTAAAAAGAGGAAAATCATAAGTCACATAACAGCCCAGTTGTTCACAAATAAAACTAGTGATTAAAATTTGCAGTCAGTGTCATTTCTTAGTAATAAAACATTTCAAAATGTTAAATGCTAAATTGGTCTTGTAGTTACTGCAAAGACAAACAATACTGCATCATAAAATAATCTGGGAGCTACACAAGATATTTAAAAATTAGCAAGTTATTAAGTGTGCGTAGAAACCATAGGGTGTCTTCAAAAAGAGAATAAAAAATAACAATAATAGCAAAAATTTACTGCGTTAAATAAATACACAAAAATATGCATAAGGTGCCCACCGAGAAAGTTTGTACCTGGGGCCCAGAATGTGGTGCTACGCCCCTGTTCATTTACATCTGTTGCTGTCATCCATTTAGAGACAAAGCTTCCAAAAAAACCTTAAAATATCATCTTCATCCATTTTTATTTTATGTTAATTCGAAACACGAGCGAGTACAAGCCGCGTAAAGACGGAGAGAAAAGCGTTTTAACTTGCCTCATCTCCCGTAATAAGTTTAAGTACATTTAACTCCCTATCCAACAATGCCCTCCTCTCTCTAAAGCCCATCGTGCCACCTGTTGTTGTGTCCTCTCTTCTCCTCTCTTTCCCTCTCTGTCTCTGTCTATCTCTGGATTGGTGAGACTGTTGATCCGTTGAGAGGACAGATCAAATACGTCTGCTGCGGTGTACGGCGGTGCGCGCTGATGGCGGCTGACGGACGCTTCGGCGAGGTTTGAAGTCGCGAACAGGCGGACAGAAGTGCCTTTGATTCCTGCACACCGGGCCAGATGGGAGGGGCGGGAGAGAAGAAAGTGTAAAGGGGGAAAGTCCTGGTGGCAGTAAAAAAAGAAAAGGAAAGAAACAGACAAATGCATGCCACGACAACGAAAAATATCAAAGTGGTCCAGAGGTTAAAGTCGATATGACAGGTTTGACGATACGTTTCACTAAAACGTAGTGAACCTGATTTTAATTAAGATGTGACTAAACGTTTTGCCAATTTATCCCAAGTTTGATGTTTTTTTGTAAAAATTATAATGTTACTTCCTGGTTGGACATGAGCAGCAACTATGACATAGTTAGAGGTAATGCCGCAAATGTCACCTAGCAACCATTTTGAAAACAAGGGCCAAAATCAACATAAATTACACTGTAGTTATGATTTGACAAAAATTAATATTAGATAACAACTTTATTTTGTTGAATGACAGTTTAAACTGTAAAAAAAATGTCAGGTGAGTGAAATTTCTCTCTGTTTTCAATGGTATTTAGCTTTTTGATTACATCACAGAGGGATTCTGTTTTAGAACTCAGCACTACTTCCTGTAATTTTACATTTTTATTTTTCAAAATTTCTAAACAAAATGCAATTTCACGTATGTAAAACTATGATAAACAATTGTCACATGTTCTGTCCCACCAAAATATGTCATAATTAGAAACATTTGAGAACCATAGCCCCAGGTCTAGACTAGTATCTAGAGGAGACAGTTTTTTCTGTTGCTGGTTCTAAATTGTGGAATGCTCTTCCCCAGAACATAAGACTTACTTCTGTTCAGAGATTCAAATTGTTGCAAAAAACTCTTTTTGCACTGGCTAGAGCTGAGCTAGACATTTTTCTGACACCTACATTGTGTTTTAATTTCATTTTTCAGTATTAAATTGTCTATTTTTCCTGTTATTGAACGTTGAGGCAGTGTATCTGTCTCTAAATGTCTTATATAAATACATTTGACCTTTGACAAACCAATATAACCATATTCACAAAGGTAAAGTGGTTGAAGTGTCTTGATCAAAGATGAAAATGTGCTTCTGAAAGTCTGACATGTACTCAGAAAACACTTGAGACATTTGTGATTACATTATAAGATTTTTTGCCTTTATATCAGTAAACTATCGTATAATTTGTGAAAGAGGAAATAACTGCAAAGCTCAAGCATGTGTACTTCAACCGACTCCTTTTGAGCAATCTACAATATTCCCTGTTTGTAAAATATGTCTGTTGCACTATATTTCTATTACAAATCTCTCAAATAAACAATATGAACTAAACTGAACTCCCTTCTAAGGACAGACATTGTTGTTTGTTGTAGTGAGTGTTTAACGTTTTATGCACTTGCCCCTATCAAAAATGAAAAATACAATAAAAATGTCCGTATGCAATTCAAATTGGGCATCAAACCGCCAACCTCCCACGCAAAAGATAAATGTTCTCAGTTTACGCCATTGTTAGATGGTCAAAGCTTCAAGAAACCACTCGCCACTTAAAACACATTGATGCACCAGTGTGCGCAGACACTGGAGGCAGGATGGGTTAGGTGTCTTGCCCAAGGGTACAGCGTATGTATGGACCGGAAAGAGCTGGGTTCGAACTACAGATTGTCGGATTCGGTGGGTCAATGCTGAGCTGCTATCCTGCCCGAAATTACATTAAATACAAAGTGGATTAACAATTTGACACTTTACTTGAAAGTCTTTGATTGAACCTACTGTACATTTATAGTTTTCGATTCTCGTTTTTACTCTACATCTTTATTTACTGGGCTTAAAGGGCCTGTACCTGATTTTTCTTTTTTTCAGAAAATGCACCATTTCTTCAAGCAAAATATTGTAATTACACATGTTTTGTATATACATGTACATTTCCTTTGTGTGCATTGTAATAACACAAAAAACAGTGAAAACATTTTTGGAGTTTTGTGTGAAATTTGCTTTCTTTCCCCATGTTTTTTTGTGTTGTTCCAATACACACAAAGGAAATAAACAGGTGTATAGCAAAACATGTGTAATTGCAATACTTTTCAGGGAGAAATCATTCATTTTCTGGTAAAATTTCAGGGGTGCCAACACTTTTGTCCATGACTGTATATAAACAACAACATTCAGTTTTCAGATTCAGCAACTTTGTCACAATTCTTTCACTGCATTTGACGCTTTAATAGTTCTCATCCACTGATACCTTTTTACTCAAGACATTTTTTTTCTTTAATAAAATTT
The DNA here is from genome assembly GCA_019453435.1 of Rhinogobius similis. NCBI lineage: Eukaryota > Metazoa > Chordata > Actinopteri > Gobiiformes > Gobiidae > Rhinogobius > Rhinogobius similis. The sequence continues at coordinate 9,572,716 of CM033621.1, read as the reverse complement.
TTTGCCTCTGTATCTCTACATTCATTTAAGTAACACCACTCCCGCCTTTGCTTCTAAACCTTTCCCCCCTCTTCTCTGTTCCCGCTGTTCCTAAACGCCCCCCCCCCCCCCTCTCCTCAGGTGACTCCTCGGGGCCGGCGTGAGGAGCGGCGTGCCTGTGTGCCCCCTTTCCCCCGGAGAGCGGCAGGATCCGTGTCATCGCAGTCATTAGGCGTCATCATCCTGACTGCTTTAGAGTGACCGTGTCCAGCATTTGTTACCGCGCTGAAAACCTACGGCAAATTAACGTAAACAATCCATCCTCAACTCCAAATGCCACCCAAGAGCAGCAGAGGAAGGGGGAGAAACTTACTTTAAAAAAAAGCAAATGACAAGCTGAAAAGTTAGCAAAAAGGGTTGACGTTGGTTTGCTGGAATGAGAATGAGCGCTAAGTTCTGCTGTTAATATAAATAAGTAGAGAGTATATGGGAATTATTATGTTTTTATTTAATTTAACTTTGGAGTGGTTGGGCGAAGAGGCCAAACACCTACGATTGCGACAAAATTGTAACGTAAAGGCCCTATACTGACTTTTCAACTGTTCGCTTCACTCATTTAGCATCATCTCTCGCGCTAATGTTGCACCATGAAAGAGAAACAACTGCCTGGGATGGTTTTGGATAGCTGCTTCCACGTGTTTCTCATCCAAAAAACGTGGGGAGTTCCGTCTGGTTATTACATTGTGGTTCTTATTCAGATGATATTATACATATTGTCTTCCAAATAGCTACAAAACAAAGCGAGGTGCAAAGAAATTAATGGCAGATACAGGACCTTTCAAACGACGGTAAAAATATACACGTGCAAGAGATGTGCAAAAAGGATTTCGAACAAAAGCTGAAGCCTAAAATATATTAAAACTTATCAACGTTGCTAGTCTTAACAATCTGCAGAGTCGGGCTGCAACTTAAAATAACTGCAATCGCATTTTAACAATCGCGAACATTAACTGGACTCTTTTTAACGACAGCAACATAAAAATTATATCCAAACGCCAAAAAATTTGATAGTTATTAGTAAATATTATACTTCAAAAGCATTAAATTATCTTTATTTAGTTGACAATGTATTTAAAACGTCTCAATATACAATAGAAACCTGTGTTTGATTTGCTGACAAATCAAAAGAAATTATTGTTGACTACAAAACAAATCGTCATTTGCATCCCTACTGTACAGCCGTAACTATCGCCCGTTAAAATAGTGAAACATTTGAAAACGCTCTTCTCCATTTGTCACGATTACATCACTGACTGGTCAAAACCTGGATTCAGACCCTAAACCCCAAAGCGAAGTGCGTTGAATTAAACTTTACCGCATGGACGCGCAGGTCCTGGTGTGCGACGTGTCCGTAAGCACGCGTGATCGTGATCGATTGCCGCGGAGGATCCACCAAGAGTAAATATAGCAGAGTTCAGTGTGTGGGTTAATTGCTGATAGTGGAGCAAGACACAATTCGGACATGCAAAAGTAAGAACAGCTTTGCTCCACCATATGCTTCTTTTACGTCAGAAATCTGACTCCAAACATTACAATTATGTCTCTTTTCCATAAAGGATTACTGGCGCCCGGCCCTGTCCCCCATGCTCCATATATAATGTACGTTCTCTATTGTATACAGTGGTGTCTTCCCCTCAACAGATGGCTTTTGTCGAGCCCGCCGTGCAATAGTTAACCTCCTCTCCCTGCCTCTCTCCTCCCGCCCTTCACTTCTCTTTAAATGTCTTCCATATAAACAGATTTTGTTGCTGCTTAAAGTGGGCTCAAAATTAAAGCGTATCGTTTTACACACATATTGCATGCATATTACCGGGGCCCAGCTGGTGGCAGGCTGCTCTTAAGAGCCATATGATTAAGTTAGAGGTTGGGGTATCCGATAAGATTCCAGCTCGCTCCGTCTCGCTCTGCCTATTTTAACCGCAAACTTATTAAATGATGAAAACGATGTTATTTTTTTTTTTAGATTCCTTTTTTATATATTCCGAGTGTACGTGTAATTATTGCTACACACCTGTGACTCCCTGCCATCCTCGACAGGAGAGGACGGGGGAGGGAGGGGGGTGTCGTAGGGAGCAGCGGGAGTTCTTGAATGGGAGGGAGAAAAAGAGAGAAAAGGGAAGGAGAGAAAGGGGAAAAACAAGAAAGCTTGTTAATCAGCCACTTTCTGTCACGGGCTGGAACACTGATATCCTAATGATTCACGCCGCGATGCTGACATCACCAGACGAGAGTGACGAGGGAGGGAGGGAGAGGGGGAGAGGGGGGGGGGAGAGGAGCACAAACAGAGGATGACAGACGCGGCGACGGACATGTAGTTAGTCCGCAAATGAGGAAAAACAAAAATATCCCGCCGAATCTGTCAGTTTACAAGTGGGGACATTTTAGCTTTAGTCTGATGATGAGCTTAAACATGTAAATGAGAGCAGTAATTACAGAGTGTCTAAAACGGAATATGTGAATTATATGCAGGGGAAAGTTTGATATTGAGCAATAGTGTTTTGTAAAAGCATAATTAGAGACATTTAAGTTGTCATTTTTGTCACTGAGTAAACTGTAAAACCACTCAATTAATTTCAATCTACAAACCCAGTTAATTAGAATTGGTGAAAATAACTTGACAAATAGAATGTGTCTTCAGCGACAGAGCTCCCCCTGCAGGTCTCTAGGGAAAATGCACTGCAATAGCTTCTTTTTTTTCAGTTTTTTCCCTTCCTTTTTATTGAAATAAGGAAGTACAATTACATACTAAAACATTTCATGTTGCCAAATATAAAAAAGAGAGTGAAGGTTTCAGGAGAGTTGTCTTCGGGTCGGCGTCAGGAAGTGTTGCAAGGCTAGTTTTCCGCGCAGAGACAGCAGGGGGCGATGACAGGAGCTTCACAAGAACTCCAGGTATGTTTTATATGATGGAACAATGTTATAAATGTTATAAAGCCACTTTTTGAATAATGTGTCTCACGTGTGTTTAACACATGAATAAAAAATTAAAAAAGAACAAACAAAAATTGCAAAAGGAATGACATCCTGTTTAGAATCAAAATATCCAAATGCAAATTACTACAATGGCTTATATATATTTTTCCAACCCAGTTCTTCCACACAGCCGCTACTTTGCATTAACTATAACTATTAGCAACATTTATTTATTTATATAGTTTAAAATTAGGATAATTACTCAAAAACTAAATAAGAAACCCCAAATCCCCTATGTAAAATTTTTTGTAACTAATATGTGTAAAATGAACTGAGAAATTTAAGCCTGGTTCAGTCCATTTTTCAGATTTATATGTCCAATTTTGACCGTCTTTACACCTAAAATGCCTCATTTCCATATGAAACCATTAAATTATGAAAAACTTGTAATACATTGTTTTCTTACATTTATGTGACTAAACTACAGGGAAAGTTTCAAATTGATATCTTTAAATTTAAGATATTTTCCTATTCACCTGTAGTGTCTCACCTTAAGAACTGTTCATTCGGTTAAGGTTAGGGCTTTGGAACACGTTAGCTAACGGAGTCTCGACAGAACTGCGTTGGAAAAAACTTCAAAACAATAGCGACTCTTTTTATATCACTAAACACTTCGAAACGGCACAAGAAATGCACAAAGCCCATCACTTCACCCGTGCACGCACTCACACGCGTTCAAACGTCCTGCGCGCCGGCTTACTCGATCTCTCTGCGGGCCTAAACTTACATGTAAACACTGCAACTCGCCCATAATTCAAACAACTCCTGCAGAAGTTCCCCTCGCCAACTTTTCCAACGTGTAATTTCTCTCCCCTGCATTTCTCCCTCTCATTGATACATGTGTGGCTGCTAGCTTCCTGTGACGGACCACCCTGCCGCTAAAGCTAAAGCATGCGATCCCATCTACGCAAGACAATAGGAAATGACCTATTAAGCGCTACAGCGAGGGCCAATCTTCCTTTACCCGCGCGCCAAAAAAGTGACTCACGATGTTGTAATTGTTTACCTTTGACTCGGCCCGTAAGTCTCCGCTCCCTCCCTCTGTATCGCGCTGTAACATAATATTTAACTGCAGTTTCAGGAGCCCTCCATGTTGTTTTTTTCCCTATCTGTTTGAACGGGACAGATGTCTTCGCGCCGTGGCACCGTTCAACCCAAGGACATCGGGAGAGGAATTTAAAATATACGGTAGACGAGTGTAATTTTACAATTCAGACGTTTGCGCGAAAGCTCTTAGTCATGGCAACCCGAGCCGGCGCTGGTGAATTGCTCAAGGACACAAAGGGCTGAGGGGGGGAGTGTAATAGATAGATATGAATCAAAAAGTGTATGGCACTTTATGTGGGTTTTATTCATTGTGCCAAGCGCCGTAAAGGATACGCCGTCATTTGTAGTTTGGGAGGACTTTGGTGACACATGGAAGGCGCAGGAATTTAGGGGGTTTACGTGTCGTATTAGTGCTGTCGTAAAACAAAAAAAAAATAACTTTATACTAAGGAATAGGCTATTTTTATAATTCTTTTTAATGTATTTTTTAACATGTACATTTTTCCTGTTGTGTAAAGCACTTTGAATTACATTGTGTACGAATTGTGTTCTTCAAATAAACGTTCCTTGTCTAGACTTGACACCAGTTTTGACACCAAGATGAAAATTAAAAATGCTCTTTAAAAAAAAAAAGAAAACAATAGTAACATAGTAACATAATTCTTACTGATGTATCTAGTTCTGATAAAGCTCAAGATCATTCTGAAACAAGTGTAATGATATGTTTCTTTAATATGAATACTTATAACAGTTTTTAGTATTGATTAGCATTGGATTTTTTATCATTTTGACAATACTTATATCTATTTAAAGCAAACAAAAAAACAAAGAAAAACTGGCTTATACAAATTAAAATATTATTCATTCTTGGTCAAAAAAGAAAGAAAAGAATAACGATCTTGTAGATGTTCCAAGCAATAATGAATTGCCTAAAATATTAAATGTACAGTGTTTTTATGTCATTAATTAAAAAAAATACAAAATCTAGTGTTTTCATATGTGTTTTTCTATGGTAGTTTACAAAAGTAAGATAATAATAATAATACTTTTTGTACTGCCTTTTCAAGGAGCGGAAATAAAATCACTTTATCTACACTCTTCTCTTTTAAAGTATTTTTATAATGATTGTGTATGTCTTTATCCATTCTGTGATTTCAATGCATTTTTTCCAGTTGTTTAAAGCACTTTGAATTGCCTTGTGTACGAATTGTGCTCTACAAATAAACTTGCCTTGCCTTCAAAACCATGTTCAGTCAGTTGCGGTGATGAAAAAAAAGTTTTCTAGTTTTTCTCCTTCTCCACTGTGTTCTGTCTTGTTTTTATGTAGCTCCAACATATCCAAAATGTCAGATATAATATAACAAAAGTTAAAACTCATATCAACAACTAAACAAAAAAAAAACTTGTTCCATATGCAACTATCGGTGAAACACGCCAAAACGCGTCAAATAAATAAATACATAAATAAAATCCCAAAGATTTTTCATGACAATTTGTTGGCAAAACCCACACTTATTTGTCCGCGCTCCTTGATCACTCCAACATGTGCGCGCCGTTGTTGCTCTAATTGGGTAAGACAGAAACACATTTTTAATATCAAGCTGCAATTTTTCCTCTCGTAAAAACCTCATTCTCAGCGACGCCGCGTAATTCTCAAAGTCAAATTTCTCTATGTCAAACGCGCACCCCAAAAAAAGTGAACGCCTGTCATGATTCCAGTCGAACAGCTTGATCCTGAACTCTAAACAGGTGTTGATTTAAAAAAGAAACCGACGCCTTTTTCCTGCGCTCTCAAAGTTCCAAACCATTTTTATTTTTTTTCTCTTTTACGAGTTTTTTTCCCCCCTCATCTCTGTCAGTGCACTTCTGTGTTTTCCACATCGATAGCGCGGCTGCTCATTCTCCGCTAGCGTGTTTGATGTTTCTAGTTAGCTGCAAGAGTTCGACGCGACTCAAAAAGGTTGTTTGTCTGTGGCAATGCAGTTTTCCCCCCAAAGACCGAGCAGATCTGAGAAGTTACAAAGAAAAAAAGAGAAAGAAAAAGTCTCGAAATAGCATCTCGGAGCGTTGCTTGTATTTTGGAGTCTTAACATTTTAATAGAAAGCAGATGGTTACCGATGCAAAAGCCCCAAATGACAAATCTTTAATATTTTAGAGTGGTCTGTATCGTAAACGTCAAAGCAGCTGTTTGCCCAAAACCGTAAATTTCCAGTGTTGTTTTGGATTTCTCGTCTTTTTTTGCGCCGCGAGTGCGTGAGTGGCAGCTATTGGATTTACTGTAAATTACTGAAATTAATATGGAAAAGTGATGAAAAGGCAGGGGAAAAGGAGGAGGGGTTTTTATGTGTGAACGTGCACCCCAACTGTTTGCCACCGAATCAATTTCTTCCCTCTATCCTGCTGATTCTTCTCTTATTTTAGTTTGTTCACACTGTTGCCCAAATGTAAAGAGAAAGGGGGGAGAAATGAGAGAGAAAAGGGTGGCAAATACAGTATGAATGTATCTGGAATAGAAACAAGTTGATCTGACAAATTTGCAGACTGTAACAGAATGGAACCTGTACTTTTGAACAATATGTGCTTTCATTTTCTGTCTTTTGCAGCCTTTTTCGCCTTTCGATTTCTGGTCATTCTGTTTTTTACTGTTTCGTTTTGTACATTTGTAGACAAGGTGGGACAAAGGGGTCAATTGTCCCTAATTTTGGGTCTTATGAGGCCCAGAATTGTACCCATTTCCTGTTAATTTGTATTAGAGGGGGCCCATTTGAGGCTTCTTGCTCCGGGCCCCTAAATTTCTGTTGATAGCCCTTTTTTTTTTAAATTATTATAGCTGGAAAAGCATCAATATTGTTGCATATTAAGGCTGTCACAAGCTAATGTTTAGAAGTTGAGAAGAGTCAGAAGAGTCAAACGATTATTTTTATTGTAAATTGAGACATTTTGAAAGGTTTTTTGACCAAATGAAGGTTGAAATATGGGACTAAAGGCTTCTACATAAAGAATATTTGGCAATAATAGTGTGTTATTGAAAAAAATCTGAAATTGTTTGTTGTTTTTAACATTTACGATTTAATAATGCCACTGTCTTTGTTATAAAATGTCTTTTTGTATGCGTTCTGGAGTCTGTATAGTCCAGATAACGATTGCAATAATTAAAAAAATACAATTATTACTATTTTCTTATGGTCGACTAGTCACAATTAGTCGATTAATTGTTGCAAACCTATTACATGTATCAGTAGAAATATAGTTTGAGAATGATGAATATGTTAAATGACTTAAAACAATGCACTTTTTGTTTCTGCTTCTTTGAGATTCACATTCATAATAAGACGGGTGAAGCGTCTTGCCTAAGGACACAATGACATCATACATACAAAATAACCCAATTCCTCTCTAGTTAGTACAATACGGCTGCATTCACACTTGCGATCCAACAAAACTTGGGCCTAAACTTGGACTAGAACAAGACCAAAGCGAATCCGCGTCAGAACTAAACCTGGATCAAACCAACACGTCCTCTGTGAACATTCAAATGTGAAGTAGATAGTAAAATAATGAGGAGGAAGGCGGAGGCTATTGTGCTGGTTTTGTGTCCCGACGCTTTAGTTTTAATGTCAAACGCGGGATAAAGGCGTCTTCTCAGTAACATCTTTCGAGTCCAGGTGATTGTCATCCATCCGCGTCCTGGCATTTCAACCACCGTCTTCAAATCGGACTATTTGAAATGCAAATACAAGCAGGTATAGCCAGAAAGATGAATGGATACACGTGCAGCAGGAGGAGGAAAAATACACTATTGATGTTTTAACTTTTTACTTGTTTTTTATCGTCAGACGAGTTCGCGCCGTCAAGCGTTCTCATTTAGTGGTCGAGATAACAACGACAAAACGTGGGACAAACGGGTGATGGGATTTACGGACTATCTTTGGGACCGGTTCACTTGAAATAACCAATGAAAAGACTGGCTCATTTGGAATTTATTTACATTATAGAATCCAGTCATACAGGAAGAGCAAGAGCTGGGGCTGAAGTGTATTGTAAATAAAACTTCTACGACAAAAATGTTTCTTTTGGATGAGACAAGAATGACGTAACGTGTACAAATAAGTCTACATAAACACATAAGTTAAAAGGTCTATAGGTGCAAAACACACATTCATGCTTTTTGAGTTGAGGGGAACTTTATTGGTTGAAACGATTGGTTGCACACCACCAAAAGTAGTACACCTATAAAATGTGATGAATAATGTCCACTGATTGGTTCATTGAAATTACAGCCCAGTCTCTAAAAAATACTTACATAATCTACATTTTTGTAATTCCACATTGTGCGTTTTGTTGTCAAATACGTACAATAAGGACGTCTGTGAAAACATACACATTTTACATTTTTGAAAATTAAGTTGCATGAGTTGCACGGAAAATGTACATATTTCACATTTTGCAAATTATATAAGAATGTCAATCAAAAATGTACATGTTACAGTTTATTAATAATAAACCCTAACCCCAACAAGGACTCTAACCCTAATTTACAAAACGTAAAATGTGTACATTTTCCACAAACGTAACAAAATTCAGTACTACTTGACTTCTAATTGTGTACTAATTGAGTTCTGCTACTGGGTTGCACCAGAATAAGAAGAAAAAAATAATAATAATTTTATGTTTTCAAGTAGAAGTAAAGCATTTTATGAGTAAAAATGGCCAAAAATACACATATTTGGGACATTTCAATCTGAAAAATGGACAGAACCAGGTTTAAATTTCTTAGTTCATTTTATACACACATTAGCTACAAAAAAATTTACGAAGAGGATTTTGGATTTCTTGTTTAGTTTTTAAGTAAACTAGATTGGACTGAAAATTATCCTAAAAATTCAAAATTTGCCTCAATTTTTTGGCTTAAAACTTCAATAAATCAGTTTCAGAATTAGATATCAACAAGTCCCTCTGTACGTTTCGTCAAAATCTTCCAAGATTTGAGTCCAAGACTGGTCAGTTTGGTGTGTTCAGGAGCTACTCTAAATGGTCCCTTATGTCCCTAGGAGAGAAAAATGCATTTTAAGAAAACGGCCTTTCAATTTACAATGTCCCAGAGAAATCTATGGATGTGGATTAAGTGGAATTAAGTGGATTCAATGAAATAATAAAACATCTTTAGGAGCAGACTGGACAAGTTTGTTGTTTCCACATGAAAGCCGATATGTTGAGTGAGCAAACTGACCAAAAAACCTTTGCCTGTAGTGTCTCGTCTTAAGTGTACCTGAACCATAACGCCTATTTCCCACTAGATCTACGTAAAACTGCATATAGATAAAGTTATTCTGCTCTTTTCATCAGTAAAATCTCCCCCAAACTGTCTTTCAAGATGTGCACCAAACATCCGATTACACATCACTCGGCACAACGGCATAATGCTAAAAGATAACATATTTATTTGTGATTTCTCTTAGTGAGAGACAGGAGAGAAGTTGTTTTACCCTGCCCTCGCCTCCTGTATGCGCCTCGCCGGAGTCTGTTCGATTCTCCTCTCTTCTCTCCCCAAGACGCAGTAGAGAAAATATGATTCACATTTTTCCCCCCTCTCTCCATCTCCCTGACGCTACAGTTATTTAAACATCAATAGCCATACGTCTTCTTTAGCGCGCACTCTTTCTCATATTGATATTTGTATATGATCATTACTTTTGGCCCTCTATGCTTTGTTGTACTGCGTCAGCTTCAATAGGTGTACGATCCAATACTGCAACCTCGGCATTCAACTGGCAAAAAACCCGATAGACCGGCGCTATTCATTGTGAGAGATTTAATAGCGAGGATGTTAAGGGAAAAAAAAGTTGTGTAAAAAAAGCTTTGTAAACTTTTAAAACTTAATCGGAGAGAAGGGGAGTTGCGTTTGAGCTAACAGCTTGGAAGAAAACAAGGGTTGCTTAGAAGATGTCAGGTAATAAGCTGACGGGACTCTTTCAAACGAGGAGGGGGGAAAAAATGATCAAAAATGTGGCACCGTCTGTTTCATTTGAAAGATGTGCTAAATAATTGTTTTCAGAATTACTAAAAAGTTTTTTTGTGAGCGGATGAAAAGACTGTAACTGTGATAGATGTGTCAGAAAAATCCACAAATTTACTCATATCTCAATCGCCAGAGTTTCAAATTTTCTAAACAATCAACCGTGAATTCCATTGAAATGAATGAACTTCGCCAAAACATTCTGCACTGACGAGATATTTTTAACATTATGGCAAAGCTAATTGTATAGGATCTGCATTCACACGTTTGACATTTTCTTCATGACACCTTTCCATTTCAGCTACGGTGGCCCTGCTGGGACATGCTGTTGTTTGTGAGCAAAACCATCGGAAGTATGTCAGTGAGAAACATTTCAAGTGAATATTGCGATCCACCTTGTGATATGTTAGCTACAGTTTGCTATTAATGAGAAATTGGCACCTTCAGCAGCAAGATATGGAAGGAAGGAAAGAAAATGGGCATATGTGCAATTTTTTAAAATCATATTTGAATCCAGTATTGTTTCTCCTGTTACGATTATTAATGAAAGTCACTATAGGCAATTTTTGGGAGTTTTTTTGGTCAGTTTGGTCTCTCAGCATAAAAGCTTTCACATGGAAACAACACAATCTGAATTTAAAAAGTGTGTTCTTTCATTTAATCCACTTGAATCCATATAAAGTATTTATACGGGACATTGTAAATTCAAAAGCCAAATTCTCCAATTGCATTTTTCTCCCACAGAGACATAAAGATCTGCCCTTAAAGTAGCACAAACACCAAACTTTACAATCGTGTAACAAGATTTTGACAAATTTTCAGAAAGATGAATCTAATCTAATTCTAAGATTGATTTATTACATATTACATTATTACAAGATTTTTTTACAACTGTTTATCAGTTAGATCTTGTTTATTGAAATACTGAATAAGATATCAAAAATTCCCTCTGTATTGTAAGTTTTTTTGTAACAAGAATTTCAGCAAAATTACACAATATGTTTAAACCTTGCTCTGTCCATTTTTCAGATTTGAATGTCTCTTGAATGTACACAATTGGCCTTTTTTGCCCATATTTCTTAATACTAAAAACATACTAAAAACATTACATGATCAAAATATTAAAATACTTACTTACTACATATCTATGTAACAAAACTACAGAAAAAGACTGACACATCTGAATTTAAGTTTTTTTCCCCATTCAGTTGCTTTGCATCTAAATCTATGACCTATGAAAAACGAAATATTGTAAACTCAGTATCAGTAATCCCAATAATCCAATCGTGACCCAAAACTACAAATAAAATAAAAATGACACTGACAACATCGAGATTTGTACATTATACCGCAACACAGCCCAGGACCAATGCGTGTGCGATCTGAGGGACGTGTGTGTGTTTGAGCACGTGCGAAGGGAGAAGGAGGCAGCTCGGAGGGGGCGACTACCTGCCGAGAGCCGACATCCAAATGAGAACATAATAAGAACATCAGAGCGCGCCGAGAGAGGCCCTGTCCGCCGCAGATGACAACGGCATTACAGAAAAGTCACGTAATTAAGAAACGTACTTAGTGTTTTGTCAAAAGTGGCCATCAGCGAGCGGGACGGGACGCACACTTCAGCTCCCTGTACGCGCACATGCCACCCCCCCCCGACCCAAAACCCAGTCCGCCAAGTGAACGGGACGGGACGGTAATGAGGGAGGGATTGAGAGATGAGGGAGGAACAAAAAACAAAACAGTGTGGAAAATCAATCAAGTTATTTAAATGGAAAGCTGTGTTGTGTCCAGGGCATTTTGATTTATTTATATGTTTGGGGTGGGGGGTGTAACAAGAAAAAGGGGTGGTATGGAATCGGAGGGAGCGAGGGCATGGGGGGCTGATTGGGGGAGTACAAAAATAGACCCCCATCTGATGAGCAGCTTGTCCATAATACAGAGATGCAGTGTCTTTCCAAGTCCATTGCCAGATTTGCAGATTGATGAAGACTTGCTTTCTGTATTGCCCTTTTTTTAACCTCTCCAGGAAAAAAAAAGATTTAAAAAAAAGTAAAATGTATGCTGTTTGTTTATTAGTTCAATTTAGAGAATGTGTTTTTATTTTTAAAATGTTCACAATGTTAGTTTTGTTTAGACCTTAAGGCAAGACAACACATGTGAATAAAACAAATAATAGATAATAACAGAATAAGATATCTCAATTTAAAACTTCTTCTGTAGTTTACAGAACTACAGTTGTAGTTTAGTTGTTTTCATTTAAAAAATAAAGGATTTTACGAGTAAAAGTGGTCAGAACTGCTCATATTTGGGACATACAGTTGAAAAATGCTAAGTTTAAAAATTCCAGTCTTTTGTATAGAAAAACAATTTACATATTGGATTTTGGATATATTAGAAATGTTTCTTGAACAAAACTTGATCTTAATCTCAAATTTTCATCAACAAAACTATGATCCATCAGAATGTAAAGTTTGGCTTCTGTAAGTGCTACTCTGAAGGCTGATGTTGGTGTTGTTGATGTTATTTTATGGGAGAAAAATGCTTTTTTGATCAAATAAAAAACAGCCCTTGAAGTTACAATTTTGGAATAGGATTGATTGAATGAAATAATAGAATATATTTAGGTGTAGATTGGACAAATGAAAGCTTATATGTTTGGAAAGCAAACTGACAAAAAATAGTTTTGCCTTTTATAATTTTTGATTTACAATATTTGTGAAGTAATTTGCCAAAGTGTAATAAGAGAAAAAGAATCATCATTTTAAACTTGACAACACCGCTCCATCTAAATCCTGGTCTTTTAACTAACATATATCAGGTGTGTGTTTTCAAGAAGTACTTGAGCTGATGAAGATGTTATACTTCCCCTCACATATTGAATAAAGCTATATGCATTTATCTTTATTTTTGTACTATTTTTTTCCCCCAAACAACTATCGGACAGATGATACGGCCATCTTGAGATCGTTTGTCATCTGTCGAGCGGCACTGACCTTGCCACACTTGCCGACCGTTGCGCCGATATCATCTTTTATGGGCGTAAAAAATAGGAAAAATCTGATAGAAGGAGATTGGCGGAGACAGATAGATAGATAGCGAAAGAGAGAAGAGACGACGATGTGTTTTTCTCTTTTTCTTCATGCAATAAAGACAACAATTGTGCCTTCCATTCACGCTGCCAGTTAAATAAGACTCAAACATGGAAATCCATTATGGAACGCTTCTTAAAAAGTATGACCAATCCTTGTTTAGTGCATTAGCTTGTGGAGAATATGATGTCTTTCTGTGTAGCACTTGACGCTTACTGATCAAGCCGGTTTTTATGATGGAATGATTGAAAAAAGAGAAATAGAGGAATGACAGAGCAGCGGAGCCAAACCCTTCTTATCGCTATTCTTTTTATGCAAAAGCGTCATTGTATTCTGCTCGTGCTTTGCCATTGTTTGTGTTAAAAAGCTTAAAAAGAGGCTGTGTTGTTTGTAGAGCTGGCATCCATGTCCAAAAGCCAGTTCCTAAAGTTTGTTGGGGGAAAAAAAAATCCATAATTACTGAGTCCCTATAATGATCTTGGATGACGCTTTAAAATATCTTTAAGTATAGTGCTAATCCCACGCTTTTAATCCACCCATCGCAACCCCTCCCGCTAACATTTTTTTTTCTTTTCTTCCGAAACCTAATAAAAAAACTACAAAACCATAAAGTTCTTACAATTTCTGGAAACTGGCAAATGCGCGGAGGGCTGATTTTACAAGGATTCCAGGCCAGTGAATCACGCCGCTCCACGGGCTCATCCCTCTCACAACAGATTATTAAAGGAAAGAGAAAGTGAGGGGTGCAGCGGAGGGCAACGAGGACAGAAGGAAGGATGAAAAAGAGGAAGAGGATAGAGATGTAACGGTGCAAGTCTTGGGTTTGTATTGGATTTTTATGATGGCTTGTTTTAGTTTGTCTTAGATTGCAGATAGATGTGTTCCTAGATGTGTCAAGAACGTCCTGAAATCCAGGTTCAAGTAATTCCTGGATGAGTTAATAAGGTTTGTCTAAGCCTTGCGATCTGTCTTGTCTTTGTAATGTTCAATTTCTTTAGATAAGTTATTATGGAATCACACTGTCAAAAAAATGACAACAAAAACTAGAAAAAGTCACAATTACTACAAGTCAAATTTTATCAAGTGCAACCTCTGTCAACTCTCAGAAAGGGCAAGGAAGTGTAAGTAATATAACGCTAAAAATTTGCATAATTTCACATCGGTTAGCCTTCTTTTATTTCATGAAAGACTAATTACATATACTTTATTTTACCTTAGCTTCTTGCCCCAGAACAATAAGGTTTCTGGTTTAGCTTCGTTGGACCATTCTAATTCGCTTGAAGAGTTCATTTAAAAAAACAGAAAAGTGTAATTTGAAAACATTGTCAGAGACTTACAATTTACTCCTTTTTGGCAGTGTCTTCAAAAGCCAAATTTGTTTCAGTGCTGTACAAATATGATTCAATCCCTCCTTGAGCAAATCCCTCCAGCTACTCTTATTAATACTGGTAAAGGGCCTCGTCATATAGCGCTTTTCTACCTTCAAGACACTCAAAGCACTTTACATCAAGGAAACGCTCACGCTTTCACGCACACATTCATGCACCAATGTACGAAGACACTTATTCATCTTTCGCACCGCCAACTTGTGGGCCGGCGGATCAGACCGCTCAACCAACGTTGGGACGATGAGGGACAGTGACAGTTTTTCAAAATGGAGGTATCTGTTTTTGCAAATTCTCTTTTTCGTTGTTCTCTTGTCTCACATAATGTCTGTTTTGTTCTCTTCTCCTACCACCAAAGACTAGACCAACGACCTTTCGATGTAAAAACGTCATCTTGAGATCAAAATGTCAAAATCCCATGTCTATCCATTGTAATAATCTTCGGTTTAGTAAATGAACAACCATTTCTTTACTGTTATATTTCAGAAACTGTTCTTGTGCCCCTATAGCGAGCCCATGCAGTTAGCCTCTGCCGGTCGTTGCCAGCGGTGAGTGTGCGCCAGAGGCTGTACTCAAGCTCTGTGTCACCCCGCCACCCCCACCCAAGATGTCAACTCTGTCCACTTTCCTCTGTGCAAGCTGCTCCCACCACCAAACATATGGGTGCCCCGAAACTTCTCTGCCACCCATGAATATTCGATTTCCTACGTATGCGTACGCCAACGAGACAAAGCAAAAAGTAAAGGACATCCAAACGGTCTTCTTCTTTTTTTTCTCCCTTTCTATCGTTTCAACTGTCATCGCAAAAACGGCTTACTTTGTGCCACCCTAATTGCCTATCCTGAATGCGGATCTCTCAGCGCTAAGCAAAATTGAAATGACAAAATGGCGGTGTAATCAAATATATTCGACGATGAAAAATCAAGCGCACACACACACACACAAAAAAAGTTGGAGTTTCTTCCGAGATGGGGATCAGGGGGCAGTTATCAGCTGGGCTTGCCTAACAAAGAACCCTAGTGTTGGAGGGCAGCTTAACTCTCAACCCGTTACTGTACCAAATATGTAACCATATCTGTTTTAAAAGGACGATTCATATTACTGTGAATGCATGAGAAAACGTGTTCCCATCCCATTTGATGGAAATCCGAATCCTTAATAACCCCCGCAACAAACGCACATTCAATCGCAAGTCCTGTCCTTTTGGTGGGAATCATTTTAAAGATGGGGGCATTTTTGGTAATGATATAAAACATCTTTCGGGGACCGGACAATGGCGCGTATTGTGGTCTTCTGTGACTGGCGATGGCTCCAAAGGTCAACAGTGGATGTGGCCCAGGCAGACAAGGGCGGCACTGAATGGAAATTAGGTTATATGTGATCAACTAAGTTATTAATCAGATTAAAATGGATTCCCTCTGCATGCCGGCTGTTAAACTCGGCAGGCGCATGGGGGGAGGAAAAAGACATTAAAGGAACAATGGTGGACTGTTGAAACATTGCTATTGTCTTTATTGGTTGAATGTTCCAGAATTCGATGTCATAAATTTGATTTTTCTCTTGGGGGTTGCAGCCTATAGATATGGGGGATTTTTGTTGTACCTTGTCTATCTTATTTTATCTTCAGGGATTGATTCTACAACTTTGACATATAAACCTTGAGACTTGAAAGATGCACTGTAACTCTTCAAGCGGGTAGTATACTTTTCATGCGTTGCTTTTCTTAGAATGTTCCACAGTATGGCATTAAAAGTATCTATCTTGCATTCATTTATTGTTTTTTTATTGCCAAAAAGAAGAAAAAAGCCTTCATAAAGACTCTTTGAGGAACTGTAATTTGGCCCGGTGTCTCTATGTAGTTTAATGCCTTACTGTGCAACATTCCAGTCAAGAAATAACATCGCCATGGAGACAAGCTGTTGACGAACACTCCGAAAGTCCTTCAGCTGATATCGTGCTTGTGAGTTTGAAAAATGCCAGCACTTTTATCTCCAAACCCTTTCATTCATGTTTGCTGACAAAGAAGACATTGAACTTTGAGCCAATTTTGGTTTCTTGTGGATAGTTCAAGTAATTGCAAATATATTGACCATGAAAAGGTCTAAACGTTGAAATGTACAGTACTCTGCCACTGCATCCCAACCTGTACGTTCAGCTCAATTTTAAACTATCGGAACATTTGTCCTTGACTCTCTTGCCCCTGTCACTTCATCCAGGTAACCTCGCTAATCCTCATCAAATCACATTAATTACAACGCACACTCTTCCTCCCGCCCACACAATAAAACAATGCGCGCCGCTTAAATCCGTAACGGTGAGGATTTGCAATGTCACAAAACAGTTCATATGCACCGCTGCCGTGGAATTAAAAGCTACTCTCTAAGTGCTAATGTTGCGTGCTATTCTTATCCCCCCGCGGTTTATGTGTTTTGTTTCTTTCTAGCGTTTTTTTTTTTTTTAACGTCTTGTTTATTTGACTTTTATTCATTTGCCATTTTTTGATGTCGAAATCAAACATGTTTTTAGCTATCGGTCGGGATCTCCCCTTTTCGCGCCGGGAGAATGCTACAACTTATTTGTCGTTAATTGCCTCGGCGCTTTTCAAACAAAACCCACTAGCAACTCTTGCACGCTTGCCGAAGTGTCTCTCCTCGCTACCTGTGTGTTTTTTGTTTTGTTTTTATTAGTATCGCGGCATGCCTCCATTGATGTGGAATAACAGAGGAAATAAAAGTTGACATAGTTTTCTTGTCTTTTTTTTTTTGTTTACACCCCTCCGCCACCCAATTTCTTCCACTTGCAATGCGCCCCCCTCCTTTCCCCGCGCCGTCTTGCCTTGTTGTTTTTTATATATCCGAGAGTTTCCTTGAAGTCGCGGCGGTATTGTCTCATTACCTGTCGACTAGCTGCGTAAGTGTAGTTATTATGCCGGTGCGTCTGTGCCTAGCGGTGCAGCTCTTTGCCTTTTCTCTCTCACCGTCTTCCCCGAGAGAATGGTAGTCTTTTTTTTATGACTACAACTCCTCTGAGAACCAACCCACCACCGCCATCATCACCGACCCCGCTTTCCCCCCTTCTTTTTACATCTCCAGGGCGCCTGGGGAAGAGAAAAGGGGGAACGATTGCATTTCTTAAGAGAGGCAAATCCAAACTGCAACAAAGTCTACAGGAGTCGCGCAGGAATGGAAACAAACAGCCAGCTAACGAGACGGGAAGCCGAGATCATGTCAAATATATCGGCTTGGAAGGCCAATTTATAACCCGTCGTTTCATGTTTTGGAGATATAGCGTCGACTAGCACTGAGAATGCGCTGGGTGGTAAGGCTACGCAGGCTCGCATATATACATAAAAGCACTTGATTTGGTTGTTCAGGAGTGATCCAAAGCAGAAAGCAACCCTGCACTCCATCCTTCCTCCCTCCTGTTTCCCGTCTTCTCAAATAATGAATAGAATAATTGTCATGCAACTTTTTGCTATCATCCAAGCGTTCGTCTCGGCTTTCTTGGCGAGGGCAACTCGATACCGGCCCTCATTCACTTGTACTGTATTTCCAGGAAACGTCATAAAGGCCAATATGATCAGAGATATTAGTGGAGACAGTTGAGGGAGTGGGGAATCACATGGGAAGAAGAATCTGATTTTTTTTTTTTCTTTTCAAACGTAGCTTTCAGCAGGTGCTATCAGGGGAATTAACAAGTAGGGGAAATATTTTCAGAGTTATACCGGAGAAGATGAGAGCGAGAGAAAGCAACAGGTTTCTTCTTTAAAGGCTTGACAGCAGCTATTACACTTAATTGCCCTTTGAAAACGACACTATTTGCACTTTTGGGTGACAAGGCGATAATTCACCTCTGCACAAGTTAAAGTGGTAATATTGTAACGCATGTGAAATAGCACCTTTGCGTTGCCACCCGTCAAGTTGTCAGGTCGGCGGAGCAGCGGCGAGGCAGAGGGTGGATGTTCAGCCTGTGATGTGTAATACGTGTTCTTTAACTAATAATAAAGGGCAAACTGGAGCTGTTCAGTTCGTGCGCGTCGAGAAAATCACGATATATTATAGTGTATATTTAAAAGCGTGCTGTAAAAAGACATATTTTCTACTGCCTTTATGAGACTCACAATGGACTGAAGTTTGCAACAAGTTTTGAGTCATGAAACAAATTCATTAAAGTAAACTTGTCTGAACTTTGGGGCCAAATTTCAACAGATTTTTTTTTTACACAATCATCTATATCTTATGTTACTACATGATTCCTGAATGAAAAAAGAATTATACCGACACGATTAACTGAAAAATGACAAAATACACATCGTCAGACTTGGTGCTGCTAATTACAGATAAAAATAAAACTCAAACTTGTCAAATGTATATATGTCTTCCCTAAATCGTGAACATTGTCCTGATTTTTTCTCATATTTTTTCTTGTCTTAAATGTGTTTTAAATCATGGAAATTGTATTTTTTTCCTTTCCCCCTTGTGTTTAAATTAAGTACAACTTAACTCAACCTTTATTTACATCAAAGGATCGATTCACGGCGTCATTCAAGGTGGCTTAATTCTAAGTATCTTGCTCTTAGACACCACAGCATTACACACTGGTGGGAGCGGAACCGCCAATGATTAGCTCATAAAGGCCAACGTCTCTACTTACTGACCCACAGCCATCCGACACAATCTATTCAAAAGTTCTATCCACATCTAACATTAGGTCGTCACCCATTTAGAAAGTATCTCATCACAGTTCACTCTTCAGCCCGAGACAGACAGCCTCAGACGGCTTAATCACTGAAGGAGCCTGGCCTGCAGCTACAGTAAGAGAAGAAAGAGTGATAGATAAAGACAGGGAGGCTCCGGACTGTGGGAAAAGAAAAGGAGACTGGTGACTGCACAGGGGAGGCCCTTTTTTCTGTAACAACTCTGCTCCCATGTCAGATATTGGTCAAACTCTGGCCCAACTTTAATCAGTTTAAGCTGTTTACAAGAACCTGCAATTAGATTCATGATGAAAAAATCATTTAAGCGATCCGTCTGGTGCTCTGACACAGCACAGAGCGTGGGCATACTCGGACACCGAATTATG
Source organism: Rhinogobius similis (assembly GCA_019453435.1). Classification (NCBI taxonomy): domain Eukaryota; kingdom Metazoa; phylum Chordata; class Actinopteri; order Gobiiformes; family Gobiidae; genus Rhinogobius; species Rhinogobius similis. Next base: position 9,553,084 of record CM033621.1, on the reverse strand, counting down.
TCAATGCAAGTCTGCTTTTGGAGAGAGTGCCAGATAAAATATGATGGAGAAATCATGGAAATTTTGGTTGAATTTAGGTCTATGGGATTAGGAGAAACAAGCAGTATGATCAAATACATCAAATATGTATTGGAAGTTGAGACAGTATCAGTGTCAGTTTAATTGAATCAACTTGCATCCATAGATTTATATAGGATATTATAACTCAAGGTTTCAAAATGTATTTTTCTCACACAGAGACATAAAGATCAGCCCTTAAAGTAGCGCTTACACACACTCAATTTTTTCCAGTCTTGAGCTCAACAAAATGTTTACTGAAGGATTTGTTGATATCTATTTATTAGACAGATTAATTAAGTTTTAAGAAAAAAAATGTGGAAATTTAAATTTGTATAATTTTCAGTGAGATACTAAAATACTCAAATACTAAATACTCAAATACTAAATAGGAAATCCAACATATTTTTTTTAGGATCTAATACATACAACAAAATTTAAACCTGGCACTACCATTTTTTCTGATTTATACAGTATGTCCCAAATATGTGAAATTTTGACAATGATTAAATTTAAAATGCTTTATTTCTATATTACACTGGTGAAAATAAATGTGTAATACATGTTATTTTCTAACATTTATGTAAGTGAACAGAATGCATTTCAAATTGATATCTCTAAATGTAAGCTTTTTTCCTATTCACCTGTAGTGTTCTGAATGGCAGCCACATCGCCATAAACATGCCTCGGGGCAGCCATGAACACAGGCACCATCACCGAGAAAGACTGCACGACTAACTTCTTCTTCACTACTACTTTCAATACGTTTCAGAAGTCAATACTCGACAATAATAGCAATACTCAAACTAACCCTTTTTGATATTGGCTAACCCACTGGTAATAGCTCTATTTCTGGCCTGTGTGTGCTGTAAACATAAGCATCCCCTGCCTCAGTAAGATCCTCGGGTGTCACCTTTGTGCTCCGACTTTCTACTTTAAGTGCACAGAATAATTACCGGCGCGCAGGTAAGCTATCCGTCTCGCTCATTAGTAACCACGGGGCTGTCTGGGAGCAATAAGGAGGATGCAGCCCTTTCCACTTGTCAAAGCAGTTTGCATGTTTAGATGTGTGTGTGCGCCTATGTTTGCAGGAGACAAACAGCAACCAAATTCATGGTAATTAACCACCTGATGAGGACACCATTATTGGCAATTACCGGGTTTTGCATTATCACAAGTTTTAAATGCGTGCTCGCGTGCGCCGCCGCGGTGGAGACATGCCTGCAGGTGCGTGCCCTTAAACGCGGACAGGGTAATGCGATGTTCTCCCCGGGTGCGCTGGTTTTAATGGTCAGTGTCTCTGTTAAGGTTCATGCGCGCTGTAATAACTGACCAGGGGACTGCTGTGGAACAAAGAGAAGTAAATGGCGGGGAGAGGATGTCGAGCCAGGCAATTTGCTTTGTAGGATTCAAAGGCACGTGTGGACAGAGAGGTGTTAAGTCTGCTGCAAATTTAGTGATGCTAACGGAAAAGTAGTACATTCAAGTATAGTCTTACGTCTGTAGGTTGTTGGTCTTCTGATAAGTTATTGTTTGAAGGTTCTGTTTCAGACCAGAGTTTGTTTGTTTGACTATAAACTGAGACGAAAGGCCTCTTTTACTTTCACAAATCTGGGATACTGTCCTGAAGAAGTCGAACTACAAATGGCGCTGTTTTTAGCCTCTACAAGTAGGAAGAACGTGCCAAAACCTGTGTAAATGAACTGAAACACCTCAAAGGGACAACTCTGAAAAAGACAGAGTGAACATTTGAAACTGTCCAGCGAAGAAAACTAATTCTGAAAGAAGACCCTTTCAAGATTTTTTGGGCCAGGTCATAATTAAACACTCTAAACATGCAGTCTAATCCTTCCAACATAATTGTTCTTTGCCGCTACAAAATACCACTTTACATCCAACCAGTCACACTTTAGGAGAGTTCCTTGTTGGTGTGCACATATTTGAAGTTGTTCTGGTGGAACCAAAGAACATGGGGAGAACATGCAAACTCCACACAGAAACAGTTGTGGTTAAGGGTGTAAGGCAAGGTGTGTTATATAACTTTCTTGGTGAAGGCTCTGCTACCTGCTTGGCTCTGGAAATGCTATGGATTTGCCTGGAATGTTTAGGCATTAGACTTGCCTATTTTACATGTTTTGAGATGAATTTGAGCAATAAAAACACCAATAGAAAAGGTGTGAAAGCTTCCAGGCAAATAGAATTTCTTCTCCACTGATACAAGGTGGTGGGTATTGCATAGTGCACTTTTAAAAACACAGTTAAAATTATATAAAAATGGTGTAGCTTGTTGTGCAAAATGTCTACTTAACAAGGGATTAACAAGGGAAGTCAAAGGATTTCATTGTCCTGTTCATTGGCTACTACCATATGAGTCAAAACATAGGCATCCTCTTCGCAAATCACAATTTACAACTCCACGTTGCAACCGAGAAAAAAAAAAAAAGAAAGAAAAAGATTTGGATCTGCTTTAAAGTACAGCTTAACATGTTGTCTAATCAGTGCAAGAGTTTTCCTGTGATCCGCCAATTTCAGCTTAGGCGAGTGTCAAAGTAATATCTCCATTTGCGCTTGTTGTTTGTTTGCGTACATGTGTGTGTGAATGTTCATTTGTTAAGCCTACCTTTCTTCCACTTAAAGCAGCGAAAGTGGAAATAACGCCAACTGTGATCCGCTACATCTGCGCTTCACAGCCAGCCCACCAATCCCGCCATATGTCTTTAATTACCACCAGTGCTTTACGGAACCTGTTTCACACACACATCCACCCACACACACACACACATATATCTACCATATTACAACAGGCTGGGGCCCCCCTCCCCTCGCGGAACATACACGCCTTTGCAAAGACCGGGAGATTTCCGAGCATGATGTTCTGATTTGACCTCCGCACTTTGGGTTCGTATCCCTCGCAGCGAAAGCAGGCAGCAGTCCGCTCTTTTCTGACGGGGGTAATTGGCCACTGGTGACACGACTGGTGCTGCAATTAAGATGAAAAAGCCCAACTTTAACCCGAGCACTCGCTACGCCGCGGGGGTCGAAGGGGCACGGGACCGAAATTCAGGCTGTCGCTGTAAAAAAGTATTTAAGCGAAGATGTTTTATTTAATATTCCTTCTATTTTAACTCTGCATTATGCCGTAAAGGTGCATAGTTCAATCGCTCATCTTCAGTCACACTCTGTTGGTAAGCTGCTGCCGCGGGGAAAGGTAAAAATGATGTGGCTGCCGTTCTGTGTGGTGTGCTTAGTGGTAATCAAGATTTCTGTTTCAACATTTTTCTAACGTCACACTTATAGCTGCCCAGGGGCAAAGTGTGGACGATGTGGCTGCCATTCTGTGCCTTTCTGTGGTTTTTGGGATATTGTAAATAATGCAAGATTTACAAGTAAAGATCTCTATTTCAACAGTTTTCAAATTCTATTTTACATTATAATGAACATTTAACACATTATTTTATTATGCAGTCACTCCTAAGTCACACTCAGCTGTCCTGGGGCAAGGTAATGAAGATGTGGCTGCCATTCTGTGCCTTGGTTTTTGGGATATTGTAAATAATGCAAGATTTACAAGTAAAGATCTCGATTTCAACAGTTTTCAAATTCTATTTTACATTATAATGGATGTTTAACACATTATTTTACTATGCAATCACTCCTAAGTCACACTAAATGCTGTCCTGGGGCAAGGTAATGAAGATGTGGCGGCCATTCTGTGCCTTGATTTGTGGTAAATAGTTAAAGATTTACAAGTAAAGATGTCTATTTCAACATTTTTCTAACTATACTTTACATTGTAGGGAATGTTTAACAATTTAGCTTATTATGCAGTCATTATAAGTCACTCATAGCTGCTCTGGGGCAAAGTGAGGAAGATGTGACTGCCATGCTGTGCCTGTATTGTAAATAATATAATAATAGATAAGAATAATGTACTAATAATAAAGATTTACACGTAAAGATCTCTATTTCAAACATGTTTCGAATTGTACTGTACGTTAAACAATTTAGTTAATTATGCAATCACTCCTAAGTCACACTCACGGCTGTCCTGGGGCAAGGTAATGAAGATGTGGCGGCCATTCTGTGCCTTGGTTTATGGTGTGTGGTGAATAATGTACAGAATGTTAAAATTTCAACCTATAATTTATTTTGTTTTCATTAACCTTTCATTAATTAAAGGAAGCCTATAAATCTCAATTTTCTTTCACACACAAATAAAATGAATATATCAATAGTGCATATGTATTTGGATGTTTTATTAGGAAATGCTAATGTAATTTTAATAATCTGTGACTGCTCTAATTTAATGAATTATTTTAGACTTGAAACAGCTTGTCACCTTGATCAGTTTGAGTAATATAATTCTAAAATGGGACCAAAACTAATTACATTTATTAGCCAAACATATCTCAGGTTATCTGTGACTTATCTTCCTTTTCCAAACACCCCGAATTCTCCACTCTTCATATTAGATTCAGACGATTCAACAGCTGTACAAAAAGGCACCTGCATATCCAATGAAAAACTAGACCCATTTAATGTTCCAAAAACATGTATTTCGAATTTGATTAATGACGATACTACATCCAACTTCCAGGCTGAGAATAGTCCCAGTGAGGTCATGTGTGTCCACCAAAAGCAGTTACCTCATTGGACAAACAGGAGGAATTGAATTTTATGTTATGTTTGGATTCCACTTAACAGCTCAATTTCTGCCATTAAAATTTAGAACAAGACACGCTGGCACCACTGCTTCTACTTTGGGTGTACCTGATGCTATCTAGTGACACTTCGGCACCACCACTCTCTGTTTACCCTCTCAAGTTTACAAAAATAGATGCCGTTTAGGTGACTTTTTTTTCCTAGCTCCAAACAATAGCAGTTGGAGGACATGAGGGTGCTTGTGAACTGTAAGTAATGGGTGTAATTGACGTTAGGATAGACAGCGTTTTGCCGTATTTCCACTGCACGATCCACTCCGAGTTAGCGTGCCGTACTTCTCAGACTGCGAGAGGTGCTTGGCCGTGAGCTGTGCCACTTTCTGCTTCGAAAAGAGCTCCTCCAAGTCCTACACTTTTATCAACACGGGCTCTCCCACCTGTCAATCTCCTCCTCTTTTTGCAGTTAAATCAACTAAGGCTGTGGTTATGAACAAAAAAGGTGAAGGTGCCTGAGCAAAAACACACAAAATTGTTGTAAATTTTGAAAATTGTACATGGCTTGAAATTTGGAAATGATTTGGTTGAATTTGAAATTGAAGGTCTCTTGCTTAGCTTATTTTGTTGCTTACCTTTAAGCAACACTATATACCATGGAGATAGAAAAAAATAATAATAATCTGTAATTCTGAACATTCTCCATGGAGATAGAAGAACAGCATTTCTATGGAGAAAAGCAGGATGGAGTTCCTCCAGGACAAATATGAGTCAGATTTCTGGAAATGCAAGCTAGCTCATAGCAACAACATATGTTTTTCTTAGTTTTTTGAAGTGCAAAAAAAACATGCTTAAATTTTTGTCTACTTTTTGGCTAAAACGTTGGGGCATTAATACACAAACGCCTAGAGAAAGGAAAGTGAATCACACTTGGTAACACCAAGCTACTTAGCCAGTGTCTGGCCCTAGGATACAATGACATTATATACTGGTCAAAGCTGTGATCGAACCGCCGATCATTTTGGGTATAAGATGACAACTGTACTACCTGACCAGCAGATTTTGTTCAACAACCAGTTAGCAAACCTATCCCAAAGACCCAACCTAAACCAGTTGTTCCTAAACCTAACCCTAATCCCATTCCTACCCTCATTGTGTATCCTAAAAACTTTCTTAGCACAGCCACCAACGCACCAACGTGTCAGACCTGAGCCAACATCGTTCCAACTTATATTTGGGTTTCAGCTTCCTGTTTATCGGCGCCATTTTGACATGAACATCAAATATTTTGTTTTGAATTGTTAATTGCTCTGGCAACGGTGTGCATTTTCCATCGCTCTGCAACCTGTGGATTTATATATATTTTACGAGGCCCATTATTGACACTCTTTGACACAACATTTCCACCTCACGTACATACTCCTGACCACCACTGCTGTAAACCTCTGGGCGGGGGTCGAAGCGCCGAGGTAATTTGAGCAAGAGGACGTGCGGAGCGCTGTTCTCGAGCAGCCGTGGCATGTACGCTGCTGTTTGAATAATGTAATACTTCATGTTTGATAATGCACGGCTATAGATAGGTCTGAGGCCGCAGCCAAGTATCGATCGTGTTAAGCACATCTGCGCTACTGCAAATAGTGCGGCTTCATATCAATCTTTACACACGCCGCCGTCCGTCCGTATGCTAGCTCAGATACCGGATCCAGGTCTGATTACGCCGCACACCTCCAGGCCACCGTAGCTGCTAATGACATTATTGATGCGTCCAATCCCACCGTCAATTTGGAAAGGTGTGGCTTCAGATGAGGTGATGTGTTGGATGCAACGTGTGCGGTTTTCTTCTCGCACTATATCCATATTCCGTTACCTTGTAGAATGTTGTAACTAGAACCGGGAAATAAATAGTACTGGGCATGGTTTTGGGGTTTTAAACATCGGATGCCATTCTGAACTCTAAGAACTCTCTGAACTCTAAACTTACCTTAACCCTAAACTTACCCTAAACAGAGGTGGGAGAACTAATACTACTTTTACTTTTAAACATCCAGTCCAACTAGAGATATTTTCATGAAAATTGTAGTATGCTGATTATTCGTCCACAAGAATATGATTCATATTTTGTAAATATGAGATTATATTGTATTGCGTTAACTATATACATTATTATATTGTATTTATACCAATACAATAACTAAGTAACCAAAAGGTAACTACATTTTTTTCTTCTTTTTTTTTGTTCTGGTCCACTGTACATTGACAATGCTGAAATACAGTATCTATATCAATCAATATCACTTTTGAGGGACAAATAATAATCCAATATCTATAAATCATAAATTGAGATTCCTGCTGACTTTAATTTGTTTTTTTTTTTAAATATTGAAAAGTGTCTGTTCCAGAGCTTGGACTTTAACAATATATTTCTTGATTTCATATATTCTCTTTCAGTTTCTGTGGTGGCTATTTGGTCTAGTTTGACTCTTTAATTGAAGAAATCTCAATCCTGAAACTGGCCACTTTTCAGATGTTAGAACCAGGACGCAATGTCTAAAACCAAATAGATATGTTAATGTTATGTGAATATCTGTTACAAGTCATAGTGCAGGTACATTCCCGCGCATTGTCCCCGTCCGGGCCTCCTCTGGGCATACTAATGAAGAGGCGGACACTACAGACATGCGGCGCGTGCCCTCCCACAGCCTGCGCACATTCACCGGAGAATTTCGATATTAATGATTTATGCCATATTTGCATACAAACCTAATGCAAACCCACTCCAGATAATCACATTTTGCCAGGTCTGAATTGAGTTTTATGGATGTCTGTGCGGCCCCCACCGAATAACAGTGGAATGTGTAGCGTTGGCTCTTCACATGGCGGCTGACCCCAAACATAAGGGGTTCACAAGTGGACACATAAAGAGGAGCGGTAATAGTGCGTTTTATAAAGCGAAACAAGTAGGGCTATTTTCCCAACTGAGATTCATAACATGCATTTTGAATCTGTGGGATTTCGAGGAGTCTAGCTGAATCACAAAAGTAGTTGAAATACAGTGACTATTTACACTTGAGCACAATGTAACTAGTGCTATTTCCATTTTGTCTATGTAATAAACTATCATGTTATACAGTAATTTAACTCAATCCATATTAGATTTGCATGTGAAATAAGTTATTTGATTGACAAACAAGTCATATTATACAATACTACATTGTTGGACCATCACACAATATATTTAAAAGGGACAAAATCAAGTTATTGAACATTTCTGCAACCAACATATATGCGTAGCTAGATTGGAACTGTGTACTTTTAATACAAACATGATTTCCTGTCACTTTTATCTTATTTTTGTATTGGCATCGATCAGTATTATACTATGAAAGAGTTTAAGCACACACAGTCTATAGTAAAAATAGGTATGTGAAATTACAGTGACTAGCTTAAGCAGGCCAAATAAGGCGATGTCACGCTCATATACTTCATTTCACTTTGCGCCCTAACCCGCTGTTATCCCTCCACGCTATCATTTATAGAGCACGAGGCTATCTTCAATGGCATCCCTCAGATTGGCATGATGAATATCGAGTGCCAGGATGTAGGAAACATAATAACTTGTTGCGTTTTCTAATTACAATGAAGCCTGCCTCCGACTGGGACAAAATAACAACATGTAAGAAAGGCTTTTGTTCCATGGAGAATGCCTTATCTAAAAAGGTCAGCATTCCGAGTTGCGAGGGAACTGCCCACGTCTCATTGCTTTGCTTTTCACCAGTTTATACAGACAATAAGTAGGACATGCAAGCACAAAGCCATCTCTCCTATTCATTGAGAAAAAAAGAAAAAAAATCTTTATCTTTAAATATTGTTACCATATGGATAAAATGTTTAAGATATGCAAGGAGATTGGTGCCATGACAACGGCTAATGTTTTGTCAAATGGAAAGGTCAGACCAACACATGTAGCGGAGATGGTTCATTATCAAAGCGGGTCACTATTATTATAACTCAATATATCTTCCATTGTATATAATTAAATGCATATATGTAAACAACTGTGATATGAGCTTGGGGAATATATTTTCCCTTGAACACAGCCTTTATGATAATAAAGAAGCATGGACTTATAGACTTGATATGCCAAAGTCATATATTTTAAATAGGCTTTAAAGTGTATATGTAAAATTAATACTTAAAATCTGTGGTGATATTAACATTAAAGCTTACAATCTAATTTACAACTAAGGGGTTTTGTCATTGGAAGGACTTTGTCTTGCTGTCAGCTACACATTTATGAGTTTAATAGCCTTATCTATTCTCCTGCAGTTTCTCTTTTTGCTGCATTTCGAACTCAACTTGGACTCTGTATCTTTTTACTTTCCTGCTATACAGACACTTTGCCAAGCAGCCCCTAAACTGTAAAAAGACCATTGTAAAACATTGAAAACAGAAAAAATAGGACTTCTCTCCCCGAGTCTCAAGGAGCGGCTGTAACCTTAGCGGCATCATGAAAGCTGACAGTTCATTTTTCACAGGGTCATAGATCGACGAGTCTTATAAAGTAATGGGCTTTTGGGAGCGGGCTTTATGAGAGCTAAGATAGTTAAGAGACATGTGGAGGAGATGGCAAGAGGAGCCGAGGTCCTGCTCCCGCTCACCCGAGGTTATTCCCCCTTGCACTGTGCGGGAGGGGAGGCACTGCACTCCCAGTAATATAAACGTGTAATAAAGATTAATCTGTTGCTAGTCGCCAGCCTGATAGCTTCTAAACTTGCTTGAAATAAGGGCGAAATCACTTCAGAGCCAATCTTAGGAACCTTTAGTGAGTGTCTGTGGTGCTGTAGTGGGTGGCATGGCAAAAATGTATATGCGTTTGTTTTTGTGCGGTTTGAAAATGTAATTTGTGCTGTGTGAATATATCTGTGTGTCTGTTATGCAGCTATTACGGTGCCAGTAGAGGTTAAACACATGCTTACCGGATGCATCTGGCCTCTTCATTCCCCCCGCGGACACCCCTCCCGCGCTGCCTCCCAGACCGTTGAATGTTGGGATGTTGTCGTTGCTGTAGGCTCGCAGGACAGACAGCATGTTCATCTGGTCAAGGTGTCCAGAAGGAGGACCACCACCCGGAGACATGAGACCCAGACCCGACTGCCACTGCTTGTCCAACGGAAGGCCTTGGTTCAGGGAGAGTGGGTTCATGCCCCCCAAAGTACCACCACTTCTTGGGTCATCGTGTTTGTTATGATTCTGGAGATGATCCGACCTGGGACTCCTCTCCTCATCCTCTTCCATTTGACCATTCTCATTCCTGTCACCATCCTCTTCAGTCATGCCCCGGCCATCTTCCAATTCATCATCAGAGTGGTTCGGCAGCCGTCTTTTGGGAGTTTTAGCACCCTCCTCGTCTGACCTAGCATCTTCAGCTATTCCAGAAGAGCCCCTGTCACCCATCTCTTCTTCTCCAGTTGGAAAGCCTTGGTTGGGAAAGTCACACTCCTCAGCTGAAGGACCATACCCCTGCAGGCCCTGGTTACCCTTTGGGGACCCATCATACAAGCCACCGAAGCGCCTGTAGAAATCACTCTGGAATGGGTTGTATGGCTGGTCCATATGGTTGTTCCAACCTCCAGGGCCTTTCTCTCCATCATCGTCTTTGTCAAAAATGGTCTTGGTAATCATAGTGGGCGAAGCCTCTCTGCCTGAATCGGATCTCTGTGGGTGGCCCTTCCCCAGGTGATTGGCTTGAAGGTGCAAGGCCATGAGCTCGAGAGAGGGAGTGGAGAAGGAGCAGAAGAGGCAGCCGTGCCATGCCACATTGTCATGGATAGTGAGAGAAGCACCAGGAATGGAACCGGATGCAGACTCAGGCCGGACTGACACAGACAGGTCCAAGGGTTCATACTGAGAGCCAGGTTTGCCAGGCTGTGAGTTGGGCTTGCCATCAGCCTTCTCGTCTCTATCTTGCTCAATGGAGGCCCTCTTGGCTTTGGGCTCGCCGTTATCATGGTAGCGCTGAGCTGGAAGCTGGATGGAGCTATCCTTGTGGTCCTTTTTCATGGAGCTCAGGACGAAGTTGTCCATAAAGGCCTGGAGGGATCCCTGGAAATGGACTCCATTACCGATCATGCTTTGGTAGGCCCGACTCAGGTCAGAGAAGCTTGCTGGGTTCTCCGATGAGACCAGAGGGGACGGTCCATCGGTCGGCTTCATGTTTTCAGCGGTGGATGGGTCAAAATGGCGGTCAATGCGGTCTCGGTCATGTGGTGACATCATGCCACCAGAGCCCCATTGGTGTGGTAGCAGTGGTCCTCCCCTGAAGTCAATGTTTGGGGGCATGCCTTTGAAGACATTTCTCAGTACATCTGGACGAGCAAAGATGCCTCCACTGTTCTTGCTGTGGTCGTCTTTGTGGTCATTGGAAGAGTTGTGCCCGGTGGACTGGCCTGAGCTGGCGGACCCGTTCTGGCGCTCGCGGTGGTGGCGCTCCAGGTGGTACTTGAGACTGGCAGACTGGGTGCCGGCATAGTCACAATGAGGGCACCGGTAGGGTTTCTCTCCTGAGAGGCCAAAAAAGAGAAACAGAAAGGGAAAAGAGTGAATCATTAACCTGATTATTAGATTGACTGGATATCAAAAGCTATTTATTGGAGCAGGGAATGTGGACCCTAGGGTCATGTAACCTCCCAGAACAAGAAAATGAGGTCAAACGAGAAGAGCCTGCAACAAAAATTTGTATTTCATTAACTAGTATTAAAAGTCTAAATTGCATTTCAATTAAATCACTAGCATTCAACATGACCCTGGTTTAAGAAGGTCGGAAATCATAAACTTTATTTGCCCTCATTTATCTCCGTTAGTGAGGTACTCTGTGTTCCTGTTTTTTTTTTTTTTTCTTCAGTTTATGTACAAAACAAATAGTACCAATTATGGTCCAAACATGCTGTTCGCTTCAATTTTACAAAACTTTAATTTCCAACTTGTTTAGTTTACTTTTTGAAGAGCGTTACTAGTTTTTGACATATGCAACATGATGAAATAAACTACAAGGGAAAGTAATAATGTGCAACATTCGACTAACAGTCCCCTGTCTCTCTTATCAGCTGTGCTCTATTTCATATGTTTGTGTGTGTACTGGGACTACGACTGTGGGGGGAGCAGTGTGGGATAGGCATCTGAATATGGGTCGATCCAGCTACATCCAGCCCGCCAAGTGAGCCATCACTCACATCAACACCATAAAAACATTTCACCATATGGCGCTTTCAGTCCACTACAAGAGATAATATTTTCATCTGACAACAAAACTGTCTCGATCTGATCTGGGTTTGCTCGGCTGAAGGCTGGAGCGAGGCCTTGCATGTGTGTGTCTCAGCCTGGTTGTGTGTGGGCTACAGGCTAAACGCACTGCTGTTCTGGCCTTGTCTGTGCCTTGGCGATGAGGGTGCAGTTTCTCGGACGTTGCCTATTTGCAGTTTGTCTTGAGGAACATAAATCAGCTGCACTGTAAGATTACCCCAACTACTGCCACACAGCAACACACCAACAAGGAAATATGGATAACGCTCTCCCATGCAAAAAGCAAGTCTGTGAGTATTAACAAAAAGTGCTGGGACATATGCGAAACACATGCTCGTAGTTGAGGAGCCTCACCATAAAGAACAATATGAATCACTCGTGCTCCCAGAGATCAAAGTGATTTATTTCATGGTAAAATAGGGGTGAATCTATTGTGCAACATTTACATATATTTATTTATGATGCACATCCATATTCATGAATGTACTTGATAATAGTATAACACCAGCACAATTCTGCCAGAAGTGGATCTTCCATTGGAATGATACTTATGTTGAAATAGAACACATCCTGCTAGCAATTATAATAGGCTTGGAGTCTGAGCCAGATTTGGATTCATTAAACAATGAACAGAGAAGGGAAAATTCTAAGCCCTTTTTCCTTTAATATATACACATATAAAAAGTTCCCTGCCTGGAATTTCTGTTTGATTGTTAATGGTGGTTGTGTGAAAAGAAGAGATTAGTGGAAAGAGAAGAATAAAGCCTGTTTGTTATGCGCTCTGTTTATGTGTGGAAATGCACATTGCTATATATAAAGTATATGAGCATAAAGTGTTTAGATTATACACATGGAAACCATTTTATAGGAGAAAAAAGGCATTGTTACGCAAGGCTGGTTTGAATGATTTAAGTCGGGCTGTGTAGTAAATCATGGATATAATTAGCAAATGGCATACTGCTCAAGTAATTTATCATTATTTAGAGGGCACCATTCCAGAAAAAGACTCTGCGATCTGCAGACCTACTGCGGAGTTCTCAAATAAAGGGCCACAAACACTAACTCGATACAATATTGATACAGCAGTGAGAAGAATAGGAGGCTATACAAAAGAGTGGAAAAGAACAGAGAGGAAAAAGGTTATAGCAGGCTGGCGGCACAGACTGATCGCCCGCACTATAGATAGAAAGACAGTGATTTGATCTCGTTTCTCTTACACTAGTGGCTAAGAAGCATAGAGTATATTTAAAATAAACCGCACAAGATGAGCTTTTAACCCAATAAGTGCTTCTCCTGTGTGCTGCTGAACAGAGGCTGTGCGCTGATTTAATAAGGAAACGTCCCTGATGCAAATGATCATTCTCAATTCCTCTAACTGGACAAAATGATATTCTAGGAGCCAAATTAGACAGAAATTAGACTGATCTGATTTTTCCCCCTACTCTGTTTTTTTTTTTTTTTTTTTTCCGTATGCAAGATTGTTAATGTTAGAGGGGGAAATAAAGATTAATGTATCATCTACATATCTGAAATGAGAATGAAAAGCAGAGAGGATTGTGGGCTTGACACTGCCTTTGATGTTTACGCAAAATAAATGGGAAAGCCCTGGGAGGGTGATCAGTGGATTGCAGTTTTCCATTAAAATTTAAGGGTTTAAATATATCGGGAGTGAGAGCGAGGCTAGACAACAAGCGCACCCTCTTTCCCCCTGTGCTGTTTACGTGCGCGTATACGTCTGCGCACCATTCGGGCCCGAGTGTGAACACATGTTGGCGCGAGCGTGCACGTGGGCGGGTGTGCACGTGCATGAGTGTGTGTGTGTGTGTGTGTGTGTGTCTTGGAGGGCCATTTGGACTGGCTAAGACATCTGCTCCATCATACGTCAGGGGCCTGGTGTGACATCTGGGGAATATACTGTATCCTGCCTTGCAACATTACACACAATTTACTGCTAAAGGTCATTATGTACCCGTTAATCCACTTTTAATTGATATCAGCGCAAACAGCACAACCTCCCAGCCACAAGACAGATCGCTGCCGCCACAAAACCAGGAAATTGCTATTTGGGAGTTAAAAATAGAAGGGTAAACTTTCTCTTGTTGCTGTCCTGTTCTTTACTTGGGGCTAGGGTTTGTTGTTTTGGCGTAGGTGAAGAATGGGGTGGCGAGATGTAAACGGCTTGGAACAAAAATATGCATTTAATTAGCAGAGTTAAGACTGTAATTTCCAGCGCAAACATGTTCACTGAAGTAACGGAAACATTAACTTTATGAAGGAAAGCAAAGGTATGTGTCATTTTCCTTTTCCGTACATTTTTTCGTAAACATACTGAGACTGCATGGGAAAAAACATATATTTCATAAAGTAAGTATACTTTTTAACTAATAGCAATTTCGAAAATGGTTGGCCTGCAAGCACACCAGATCTATCGCTTGATTGCAATATTTTTTAAAAACCCAAACTGTTTGTATGACTTTATGTTTTGTAAAAAGGAAACAATTTAAACTCAATTTTATATGCAATTTTAATCTTTTCTCTGTACAGTCTAATGTTGTTTATTTAGATTTTATGTTTTTGTTCATTATAGATGCATTTCATCATCCTTTAGCAACAATGATTTTGAAACAAATTTTACTTTGAAAACGCAAAATTATTCTTGCCACTTTAATAAAAACAACAGTTTAGAACTAGAAGAAAATTGAGATGTATACCTTCTAATATTTACATGCTACCACCGCTTATGTCCTCCATAGGTGAAGGATAGGAGAAAATGCATCACTGCAGCTTTGGTTCAGCTTCAACATGAAAAACTAGCGGCCATAAACATCGGAGTGACACCTCTGTGCAAATAAATCATTTTTCTCTAGATTGCTGCTCCGCGTCTGCTCCGTCCATGGGTTGTTTTCACTGATGTTACAAGAACTGGCTTTGTACGAACTGCAGCCATAGAAACAAGTACAGATAAATTCCCCTAACCTGTACAGAGGGGCAATTAAAATGGCTTAATAGATATGACATACTCCAAGATGAATTTCCTCTCGCCCGGGAAGAAAAAAATATATAATAGTAACAGGAGGATCTTGCAGAGGTTGGATAAGGAAAAGAGGCTGCATTACATCTGTTTTAAGTATATCTATATTAGCCGCTCTAATGGAATTTGCGGATAAAGTATAGACTTTAAGGAGCTTAAGGAAAGGGTCAGTGGTGATAAGGTCGTCAATGTCAGAAAAGAAAAGATGTGGAGAGGGACATTAAAGGAGCGGGTTATGTGGTTCAATAGGATTTGGGGATGTATGGAATTGAAAAGATATAACAATTACTTTACATTATACTCTACTCTGTGTTAATGCAGATTGGAAAGTGTAGAGCTACTCCAGTTGTAGTTGCTTTGTTTGAAACTAGGTTGAAATTAATGTGCAAGGAATAATCATCTTAAAGGCAATTCATACATGTTGAAAGTAATTTTAATTAAAAGGTATGACTCCAAGTGTGAGTTTTTTCTGAGTTTGAGGACTACATTTTGAGCTTTCATTTCTTTCATTTTAATGTATAATAACTAGAACACGTGCACTTCATATTTCAAAATCAGTCATAGGACATAAAATGAATGAATGCAATTTTTATTTTTTATTTTTATTCAAAATCCTGTAACGAACTTTAACGCGTTTTAATCAAATTATATTTGTATGTTTGATGATTACAATGGACCCAGGAAGACTAGCTGATCACATTGCTTTCAGTTAATGGGATCCATTTAAATAAATAAACTTACTGGGAGTGACAGCTGCAGCAGTGCATTTTCCATTTTCACCACTAGAAGACACTGTGCTATGTCCCTTATTTTTGGTAAAATTGTGGGGGGAAAAAATCAATAATTATACAGCAATCTAATATTTTCTCCAGCATTCTAAAATGTTCTGATTCTGATGTGATTTTTTTTTTTTCCATCACCTGTCATTCATTAATTTACCCATGGCACCTTAGCTTCAGCATTTTCTGTAATCAGTCAATTAATTTAAATGGTCTAGGTCTAGAAAATACCTCTAGACCCTCTAGTTGTCATGCATTTTGTGTTTAGACAACTGAAAAAGAAATCCGTTTGAATCCAGCTAAAAACAACCGTTTCCAGCATCTAAGTTGCTAAGCTGTATTGTAATACCAATGTCTACAACTGCACAAGTACCAGACATGTATAACAAAAAACAAAAACAAAAAAGAAACAACTCATAATACGGCTTTTAAAACACCTCTAATTGAAAGCGATACACTTGTAAGTTCTCCCTGCATTCCGCTGGATTCAGTGCATTACCTCCTCCTTCCTCCCTTTAAAAAGTGTGTCTTTAAAGTCTAATACATCACAGGCAGAGCTCGGGCGAGGGCGCTAAGGATGCACTAGATGGATGTAGGGGAGGATCACAGGTCTGGCTTGATTCATCCTGATTACAAGGTTAGGGTAAGGTTAAGTGACACGGGCCATCCCTCCCCTCTCCTCTTTGTCTCCTACTCCAGCCATTTAAAGGTGAACAGGGAGCCTTATTGCTTATGCCGCCCGCCTGAAGTTATGTGCGCCTATTGTCAAGAGCGCGGACCTTTTTATTTTTTACACACAGCTGCTTACTGCTAAATAGTGCCTTGTCCAGAAGGGGACAATCTGGGCCCCTAATTGCTGTCACTGAAGCCTAGATTCATTATGTGACTTTCCCATTAAAATGTGAGCATTAATTTGTATAATGAAATATCACCCTCTGCAGTGTGTTCATTAGCCCACACTGTAGCGCCATGCACAATGTTAGCTACCTCCAAAACTGCGCTTAATTTTGCTAATGGATATTTTCCCACTCGCTCTTCAAGAGGAAATTAATACGGTAACGTTAGCTCTTTAACTTTTGGAGGAATTTAAATGCACTTCATTGCTTTCAAGCCGCCGTTAGCCGTACATTAATCTTAAGCTAGCACAACACACAATGCCAGCTAGCCCGACCCGGCTTGGTAAGCGACTCCATTGTGCCGATCACGTTGCATTAGCATGAAAGTGGGGGGCTAGCCTGGCTGTCAAATGCTAGTTTCGCTACCGCATTGTTGCCAAGGCGCGCACACGAGATCTTTAGCCGCTGTAAAAGTCATCGCGTGGATGTAATCAGGATGTCACAGAGGAGCTTGCTATGATTAGGTTATAGGATGATTTAAAGGCCACATGTTGGAGATGCATCAAGCTGTTTTTCCCCCATGTGAGGAGGGCTACTAAAGCTGTGCTTAGATAGGCTGCCATCCAGGGTGCGCTTCAGTCCAAAGAAAGCAGCTTACTCCGACTCACTATCTCCAGACTCACAGAGATGTCGGTTAACCCTTATGTTCTATTGTTTGTATTTACCGTAGCTCATGCCAATATGATTTTCTGTGTCAATAAGATGTGTTTTCAAAGTCAAACCTTAGATGGAATAGAAAGAATCAATGGAATTAAGTTTTATTCATATTTTATTTAAGATTTAGTGGCAAAGTGGTTTGTATTGTATCTCACTCTAAAAACAACATTGTATTTAGTTTAGTTTTCTTCACAGAACTTATCCAGGTACTCCTTCCGATAATTTCTCACTCTTTCATAAACTTAGAAACATCTAGGTGCTCCTGACCAAGGATTCTTTGTGCTGAACTGGTTCTGGTTAAATTATATATACACAAAGCCAAAGATGCATGTCATTGAACTTGATAAGTGTTAGTCCCAAAGTTAAGACCTCAAACACAAGTTCAAGCATTGTGGATTCTGTCCATGCTCCCCAACATATATCTTATTTCCTCATTTAGTTTTCATACCAGCTGTTCTTGAACATTTGGAGACAGTGATGGAGAATGGTCCATTTAGTTGAAATCATCATGGATTTGCGTGACGTTTGTGTTTTCAGTGAGGCACAAACGTTTGGAGAGTTTGGAAAGTTGCAGCTACGATCTCACTTCCAATTAGTCGTAGCTATACCTGACTTCTCTAAACTTCTGACTTCTATAAGTTTTGTATTATTAAATCAATTATGGACCTTAAAATTAAATTGTCTTGAAAGTTTTTAAAGCTCTCAAGGATGCACTACATGACTTTTATGGTAGGAGGTCAACCACATGCTTATCGAGATGGATATGTTATTGCTTTGCCTGTAATTAAACGTATCTATCTCCATGGAGACAAAGAGATGACACCATCAGGCCAAGTAACAGGTCAGATCTGTGGAAAGGTAACCCCACTGACAGTAAGAATGCATGTTTTCCCATTTATTTATTTCTCTTTTCTGAAAATGCAAGTGGAAACCCCTTCAGAAAAGCACAGTTCACATTTCAAATAATGCTTGCAAAAACAGATAAAACAAACTGGGAATTTTAAACCTGCTGGTGTAACTTTAACTGCTGAGCAAAAACTACATGCCCCAGTGGTGGATAGCTTTGATTGACATAAGACTAAATGCCTGATGTCCAAATCAAATTTTCAAGTTGAGCTGATTTCATTTAAGGCTGTTAAGTATAGCGCCGAGCCTTACAGTAGGATTTAGACATGAAATGCGGCGCAGTTCAGCGGAGAGCATGTGAAATATATATCGTGGATGAAATTAGATTGTCTGTGTATGTTTTGCCAAATGGATTAATGTCAGAGCTGCAAACAGGGGCCTGGGCTTCCTCGATAAAATACAGTTCTCACGGGGATCTGCGCTGTACCACTCAATGCACACATAACTTAGAGGACTCGCTAACCAATGAATGCAGCGCGGCTTGGTACGCCAGGGCAATGCTGTGTCTTTTACTGGAAATAATGCTGGCAAAGTGGTCTCTCGTCTCAAATTCAGAAGGTCCCAGACTGTGTGTGGACTGTCTGTGTGGAGTTTGCATGTTCGCCCTGTGTTTGGGTGTGTTTCTTCTACTGCTTTTCCTTTTACGATCAATACTCCAGCCAGGTACTCATGTCTATCAACCTCACGTTCTAGAATAGACATCTGTACTGTGATTTATTTACGCCTGGTTTTGGTAGAGGGTTTGAAATGTTCATGTTCATGTTGGCCCTCAAGCTTCCCAATGAATGCGCCCAGATGATCAGTTGATCAAAAGGGTACATGTTATGCAAAATTACTTTTTCTGTCTTTTAACCATGTTATAACATTGTTTCCTGATCAAAAACATACCTGGAATTATAATTAGCTTCATTCTGGCTTGTTTGATGAATCCTGTTTATAAGATCCTCTCCCCACTGAAACTTAGAAAACATTCAAAAGTTCCACGAAGATGAGATGCCAACGAAAGAGAACTCAAGAGCATGTTTAAAGGCCAATAACAATGCATAGTACATGTCTTTTAATCCTTATTAAAGCTGTAGTGCCTTAGTCTAACCTTTTAAATCTTGTCTTTAGTTTGTTTTCCTGTGCTCTGTGTTTCACAGCAAACTGTGAGTTTGGACACCCGTCTCAGGTCATAAATCAGTTTCAAGACATCCTCACATTTTTTTCTATGGCTATTGCTACGTTATATTGTGTATTTGTGTGAGCATGTTGTATGCTGCTGTACTTTTTTTGTTGTTGTTGCATGAGCTTCCTGCAGACTCAAAGTAGCTCTAAAGCAAGATCATGTATCTAGTATAATGCTGCAACTAACATATAGCCTGAATATTACTGAACACGTTTCAATTTTCTTTTTTCGCTGACTAATATTTTGCATGAATAAGGAAGAAAACGGGAGTGGTGTACTCTTGAATTTAATTTATGTTCCAGCTATTTTTAAATCAGTAAACACAATCTTCAGCCTGATGAAAGAAAGAAAGAAAAAAAGAAAAAAACTCTTACAACAAATGGTTAAAATCCCTTGTACTTGTCACAAAACGGCCTGTTCAGCTCCCATTCTGTGGCCCTGGTCTGACCTGGATGTTCTATTTAATGCAGAGATCCTCATTATTTGAGGACACACCGGCTCTACACGTCTTTCTGTGTAATTCAGATG
The DNA here is from genome assembly GCA_019453435.1 of Rhinogobius similis. Lineage (NCBI taxonomy): Eukaryota > Metazoa > Chordata > Actinopteri > Gobiiformes > Gobiidae > Rhinogobius > Rhinogobius similis. The sequence goes on along the minus strand of CM033621.1, from coordinate 9,533,108 downwards.
TGAGGTACAGTGAGTGCCTATTATTACAGCGCAGCAGAGGGGCCAGCGGCGCGGGTGGTCCCCATTCTGCCTTTTAAGTGCACAGAGGAGGAGAGTTACACTGAATAAGGCAGAATAAAGAGCAAATCTAGCATTGATTTTTCTCAGCTGTGAGGGATTTCCATTTCGAATTGTAAGTTGTAGCTGCGGCACGTATCGGCGCTCAAGGATTACTTGTAAGGAGTGACAAAAAGGTCAGGAGTAAGCTTTCCAAGAACATTTTAAGGAATTTAGCGAGAATATGTGACGGCGAAGAGGTTACTTTTGGAGATGAAATGTGAATTTACCTTCAGACGCAGGTAGTCATTCGTGAAACTAATATCGAAGCTAGACACTCATTTTTCAGAAGTGGTGTGACTAGATGGGAAACATTTTGAAAGACATTATTACTGATTACACATAGGATCATAATATGGATATGTTAAAGAAGCTCTTATGTTCATTCAAAAGGTATTGTTATAAGCTTATTCCTTTGTATCATTTCAATTTTTAGCATCGTAATCACAGTATTTTGCAGCGAGAAATCTACGCCTTTGGATGCTAATATATGTGTATCTCAAAGGCAACCAAAAGTGGAATAAAAGTTGTAAAGTGGGATATTAAAACTGGTGCATAAAGCCTGTTTTATGTGTTTGAGTTTCCATAAAGATGGCTTAATTTCAGTTAGTGTTTACTGGCTTCCTGTCGGCAAACATTTGGTAACAGCATCTTCTAATCACACGATTACCATGCACGGGATTGTGGAGGAATTCATCAACTGATCAAATACATATAAATAAACTGTCATTAATCATTAACCAGCAAATGGAAATGGAGTTTTCATCTTGTCATCAGCAGATTGCATTTATATTAGTGCAAAAATATCACTGGGTAAAGGGTGTTCGGGTGGGCTAAAGTAATTTTTCTATCAACTGCAATTTGGATTATTTCAGTGATAGTGGGATTCTGAGTGTTTTGAAGGAGAAAAAAGGTTTGTAGAGTATACAATTAGAAAATCTACAGCAGGTTACTTTATACTTGTGTCTCCATGGATTACTTTGCCTGGAATGTTCCACAGTATGGCATTAAACTTAACTATCTCCATGGAGATAAGGAGATGATGCCACTTGGTCAGGTCATAGGTCAAATCTGCGGAGAGTATGGCACAATATAACATTTTAGTGCAACAATTGTAGAATAGATACATCACGATTTTCATGATTGTTGACCCCGTGACCGAACAACAGTGAAATTATTCCCTTTGTCCAATAAATTCTCTAGCAGCTTTAGGAAATCAAACTTTCTGAATGATAAAGTAAAATGAATGTGACATAAAAAAAACGATGCCTCTCACAATTCTTCCGATTGTTCTTTTTAGGTTTTACATTTATATTAATAAGTATGATTAGATTAAATGAACATTTAATGCCAAAATGAGAGATTTTCTAATCCAAGCAATAACATTTCCATAAAGATAAGCAGGTGGCACACGCCCAAACAGAAAAGTTACATAGTGCACCATTAAGTAGGGTGGAGTTGAATTACAAAAAAAAAAAAAATTGTTTAAAAGAGTTTAAATAGTTTAAAATTGAGCTGGAGGTCAGGGTCAGAAGGGTGGAATTTTCAGACTGATTTGTTGAGCTAGTTTATGGTTCTTTCTCTGTAATTACTGCCAACAAAGATCTAGACAAACTACAAAGAGCTCAGAATCGAGCTGCAAGACTCGCTCTAAATTGCCCATTTAGAACTAATGTTAATAATATGCACAGGAGACTGTCATGGTTGAAAGTCAAAGACAGACTGGCTTGCAGTCTGATGTTGTCTTTGCATAAAATATGGACAACACACAAACCTTTGAGTCTGTTTTCACATTTACTGCCCACCTGTAATAGACATGGCTTTAATACAAGACGAGCCTCTCACACTTTCACTCGGCCTAAACCTAGAACTAACGCACTGAAAAAAACATTTCTATACAGAGCCATTTCTTACTGGAATGTGCTGCCATAAAAGCTGATTATAATAGAGAACCATCATGTTTTTAAAAGAAGCTTAAAGAAATCAATGTTGGAAAATGTAATCGTGCTCAATGTTTAAGGCAAACTGTACCATCTTTGTGTTTTATCATAATACCTTATGATTGAACTCAAATATAGTGTTCTGTTTTTTGATTGTTAATGCTCGAATTTTAATATGTACTGTCTTGTAGAGTTTTAAATTGTGAAAGTGGACCCCAGGAAGAATAGTCTCTGCTGCTGTAGAGACTAATGGGGATCCTTAAATAAACAAATAAACAAATAAAAATTACTGGCCCTATTCACATAAAACAAAACTGGCATGAAGCTCAACAACTTCTCTGTCAGCACAAAAAAGAAAAAGTAAGATCATTTTTTTCAGAAGGTGGTGTTATTAATCAACTCCAAAGATGTGACTTTTCACATATTTGGAGTTGATTAATAACACCATAATAACACTTAAATATTACTTTATTGAATTACTCCCTTACAAATAATTTCAAGGTTCAACTTTGTGAATTTCTAATTTGGATATTTCTTTCAATAACAGTAAATCTTATTGTCAATGTAAAAGTTACATAGGCCCTTGCCCACCAACTAGGACTATTGCATCAAATTCTAGAGTGCAAATGAAACAGAAATGATCATGAATTTTATGCCAAAGTTCAATGTATTCAATTGGAAAAGCAATTTAAAAGAATCTGGAAGCGCCAATAGGTTCCGTTCACGTTCTTGAATGGGATTATGTCTTAACCTCAGTTGGAGGGCAAGAGCCACTTTTCCCTATTGACGAAATTGAACTTTGTCATGAAATATCTCAAAGGTAAATTCACACATGTTGAAACTGACGATTTCTCTCAGTGACTATTATGTCATTGTCATGACTATTATGTATTATGTTCCATCCCGAGCTCTATTGCCCATCGATATTAAATAAGATGCACATGCTGCTGTCTGACAATTTATGATTTATGTGCAGCCAATGAACTGGAGAAGCTACTCTTAAAACTAAAAATTTATTTTGCAATTTATGTTTTACTTTTTCTTGCAAAATACTTCTTACTACTTAATTGTTTTATCAATTTGAAGCGAGAAGTTTAAGAAGTCATGCAAATGTTCAATATCAGTACAATGCATTTTTTGTTGTCCAGTTCAGTTTTCCCAGAGTGCCCTCACGCTTCTCTACCCCTCTGATAGCCTCCATAACTCACCATACATTCCCTCCACATGGGAGCCTGCTTTGAGACCCTCGCCTAAACTTGGGTCATCACCTTTCTTTGTGCATTGTCCACTCCGAGGCCCTCTGCTCCCAGCCATTGTCCTTGCGTGTTTGTTGTCCTCTGTGTGGTCTAATTGTGACTTTAACCTGGATAGTCAGTGGGGCGTTCGTAGCTCGCAGAGAGTGTCGGAACTTTGGCCGCCGTCCACTGTCCACATCATTACTCTTGACTGCTGCCTTAACCTCCAAGCAACAAACAAGGGACGACAAATAGGTGCGTTCGGAGGTTTTTTGGGGGGACCGTCAACGCACGCATATCCCCCTAAACAGTGGACAGGCAGGCTTTGTTTTGGCTCAAAAGTTATTGAGAGTTAGCGAGTGTGAAATTGCCCTCTGAGTGATGTCATTGGAGGACACTGAACCCTTGTTGTGTTAATTAGAGCTCAATGAAATGATGACTCGGAAAAAAAAAAAGGCGGACGTAACAATGGCCTTAAGCCTTGATGAGGGAGACTGTTAGGGAGTGCTACTTGAATTGGTTTATTTATTCATTTTTATGTGCAATTAAAGAGCGGCGATGGGAGGGGGGAGAGAAGGGAGAGAAGGGAGAGAGCGGAGAGTGTCGGCACCGAAGCGGATTTGGAGATGTAGGTGAGAAGGAGAGTGAGTGTGCTGATGGACTCGGATCACTGACTTCTTATGCTTATTTCCAGGACACTGCGATACTGTGAATGGGAAACTGTGACCATCTGTGCGCCACGTTCAAGGGGAGATCGGAAGAAGCGGGATTCTCGCTGCTTAGTATGTGTTCGGCGGAATTGGTTACATTTTGCGGAGGTTTTTTATCGATTGTTGCTTCAAGGCATTTCTGTATGTGAAGGTGTGGGAGTTTTGATATCAGAAGATTTTGAAAGTTGGTTGTGACTTGTAGCTGGGTAGATAATTAGACTTTGTAGAATTTATTTTCGGTTTCTAAACCTCAACCTTCTCTAGTCGGTACCACACACAGTATCAAACGTACAAAAACAAGGATTATACAACTTCAATTACATTTACGCCGATAAGTAAGTTTGGATTAGGTAGTAATAGTAGAATAAATGATGTGTTTGATTCGATCACTGACAAATGACTACTCATAAAACACAATTGACGAGATTTTATGAACAGGTTGTCCACAATTTTAGTTTTTAACGTGACCACATAAAACTTTCGGAACATCATTACGTCCCTTTCAATAACTTTGTACGTGGATCACGCTAATTCTACGATTCGTAAAGTCTTTGTCTAATGTTGCAGTACAATTGTATCTTGGAATACATCTTGTTGCTCTCAGCCGAGATGTATGCAAATGAGGTTCTTCTCTAAAACAAATGCCGAATTCATCAGGTACAAAGCTAATATGCAATCAATTAATCTGCGAGAGATCCATCATATCAGGAGGCACACGCACTTCAATATGCGATTAGGCCAGTGCTCATACAGCCATGTATCAGTCAGCCCCAGAAGGGATGTCACTACAAGCGCTAAAGTAAATTTTGCATGAAGTACAATAAATGTTTCATCAATGGATTACGGGCAGAGGTGGCTAGTTTGCAGTTACATTTACTTTTATGTGAGTAACATTTTCATAAATTGCACTTCTTGGAGTAGTTTTCAGACACAATGCCTGAGTGGTATGTGTTTTACAGTGTAACAGTAATCTTAGGTAAAAGTTTTGGTTTTTCTTTATATTATAAGTGACACAAGCTTTATGCTGAAAAAGTTTAAGGATGATAATTTAGATAAAGAATTTAGTTAAACGATGTGGATTTTTTGAGTTGATATTTGTCTCGCCGCCGTTGCAGATAATTGATATTTAGATGTTAAAATTGTAAAAATTAATTTTTCACTTTAGTAAAAATAATAACAATGTATATATTTGAGATACAAAACCATTTCTTGCATGATTGTGTACACTTACATACATATTTTTGGCCTAATTGTTCATGTATTGCTCATAAGTTTGTTCAAAAAGACAAATCTGAAGCACTGAGGACAATCTAAGAATGACACATGGGCACACAAAGACTGAAGTCCCGCCCCAAAAATATCACGGATAGATTTTTTTATCCCTTGATACTGGCCGATACCGATACTGGAACCAGTATATCGCCTATCCCTAATTTATTTATTGTCAATTTTGTGGTTTATCCTCTGAAACTACCATATTTTGTGCAGTATTCAATGTTCTGTTCTTGCCATCAAAATAACAAATGAATCAGATGTTATGTTCAGTTACTCTTACAATTACTCGTACTTGAATAGTAATTTCCCCATATACTTTTTTAAATCATCCACGAGTAACTTTTTGAACCACCACTTTCTTCTTCTACTTGATCAATTTGAAGTAACTTGCAGTATCTTGTGTTTGCATACTGACCTGTGTGTATCCGTAGATGGACTTTGAGGTGATGCGAGGTGCGGAAGGACTTGCCGCAGTAGGGGCAATCCTTGGAGGACGATCCCAGGCCCCTTTCACGATGCTGGGGCACCACGACTGCCGAGTTGGGGGCGTTGTTGGCAGGAATGATGGTGTTGGGCTGAGCGTTCCCCGCCGCCTTCCCCAGGTCCTCCCCAACATCTGGAAAGGAAACAAGAGAAACAAAATGGAAGGTGTCATGAGTGTCACTTCGAACTTGCCAACGCATCGCCTATTCCTGCGTCGTCCCTTGCAACGTTCAACTATGCAAATGTGTATCAAAGGGTTTGCAGTATTTCGCCCTGACAGGAACGCTGACAGTTCAGAAGCTTTTCAAAATTCCCAAACATTCCGTTCTGGCGTACTACCCGATACACTCCTCCCATTTTGGCTTTTCATCACCCGTTTTTCAGAATCGCAGTGAAAATTAACAATGCGGAAATCAGACAGGAGGAAGAAAGAGTGCAGCTCGGAATCGGCTGTGTCAGCACGCCGGGATCTCCTCACATCTTGTCGGCACGACACGATTTTGACAGGTAGTTGTCACAGATGCGATAGGGTGATAACGGTTTGACCCCGCCCTCTCCGTTCTGACGGGAATTTGGAAAAAAAAGGAACAGAAAAATGATGACAAGGAGTTTAGTGCAACTGTTATCAACGTAATTGTCGGAATGCGTAGCTAAAGATGACAACTTGGGAATGTGTTGGCGGAGGTATAATCAGAGGTGAGGCCGGGATCATTGGTTTGTACGCGATGGTCTGGAATGGAAGGTAAGCGTTTTTGAGGTTCTGACAGGTTCAAGGTGGTTTAAGTTTGCTGTATTGATGGAACTGTACTGTATGTTTAATTTTCAAAGGAGTATGCGTTGCGAATGAAAGGAAAACGTCTGCAGTGGTAATGATCGCTTTGATTGGTGTCACAATGGTTCAGCGTCATGCCACGTGCCAGAGAACTGTCACATCCGATTTAACTGAAGTAGAAATGATAGAAATGATAATGCACACACGGCCAAAGGGACAGGCCTCGGAAGTGTGTGGCTCTCTGATCGGTCGATCCATGGGTTTCAGAAAGATGAAAACTCAAGGCCGCTGCCATAAAGATATCCGAAACGTTGCCTATAATTGGAAGCAAAACGTCTCCCTTCAAACTATAACAATTACAATGTTTAATGGTAAAACTACAATGCACTGCAACAAATAAGACGCAAGGTTTTTCTCATAATGAATAAATAGTCTGAATATTTTTGTTCACATGCTCAAATTAAAGAAATGTTACTACTATTGTTCTATTTTTTGGGACTCAGAATTCTGATGAGACAAATCTAAACGTTTTTGGGAATTATTTTTGCATATAACAAGAAACATGGGATTAATATAATAATTATGATCAAATAAAATAATAGTTTAATTACTGAAATTTTAGTATTTCTTTCTTTTGCTTTGCTTGCAGATGTATGCTAACCTTTGTTTACGTAAGTTTTCTATGCAATCATTAATACTAGTAGTAATAATTTAGAATCTACAGTATATTGTTTAAAGTACAAGCTTAAAAAAAAAGTTTCACGTTAGTTGCACTAAGGCCCGCAAGGAAGAATTGAAAATCAAAATCCACCAACCCTCTTCGGCAAGGACGACGGCACAATAAGCAGCATTTTTAACAGTAGCCTAATCTTTTCTTTTCTGTGGCTAACCCAGCCTATCCGCCCCTCCTCTGTCCATCACTCAAATTGGGTTTACAGAATGGAAAGGCCCAAGTCAGCAAGTCCTTCTCCACATTGACACTAAACACACGACTCCATTCACAGCACTGCTATCAGCCTGAAGGCTATTTATCACAACTCAAACTGAAAGGCAACCTAAATATAAGTCTGGGACAATGCACAGATACTAAATACCAGCTGCTTCTACTTGGCCTTGGCAACTGCACTTTCATTTTGTGAACGGCCGAGAATGGGACGAGCCTGCGAACGCTTTGGGTGTAAAAGCAGATGTTAAACTGTGCATCACGGTCTGTAAAATTACCTCTTTATATGGTTTCAATCAGAAGGTGATGGAACACACAAAGAAGGGGAAGAAGGACATCGCAGGGACAGAGGAAATAGTCATAATAACAGTTTAGTTTCCAATAACTGCTCTGACGTTGGCAAAGAAAAGTATTGTTGCAATAAATAAAATGTCTTACCAACATCATAACCAAGCCATTTATTTTCCTAAAGCTGTAGCCTTAATACATTTAAAAGATGCTGTGTTTGCTCAAATTCAGTCTAATAAAAGATGTGTTGCCTTCCATACAGGACTTATTGCAAGAGTAGGTGCATATTAAACTAAACATATTGTATGTAAAATATCAAAGGTGAAAATTTAATTTCCTGAATAATTTCACTTCTGCTGCTCCCCCATCAGTTCATTTGCATTTTCATTTGAATGCATTTAAAATCCGGCAGACAGCAAATAAATAAATAAAAGTGCTACAATTCCCCCAGTGCTGGGTCCAGGGCTGCACCATACTGTCGCCATAGTGGCCTGCTCATAAACATATTTTGAGCAGTCTACTGTACAGATCCCTTTTTGGCAAAGATTCTGCAGATCGTGTAACAGACACTGGCCCACCTGCCCGGCCCAGATGGGGCTAAAATTAAAAAATCCCAAACACGGTTTCGAGGCAGGACCACAGCGCTCTGTCTGTCTGCTGTCTTTGTGTCACTGCAGTGTCTCACACAGACGTCCTGTGAGGGGTCAACAGTCTCCTGTTCAGGACCACTCACACTGAGAGGATGAGAGGGGCTCGCTGGCACTAACCCTCTTTCAATAATAAATGTGCTCACACATTCTCTCACTGTCCTGTGTTCACACATGCACTGTCTTAGGTGTGCGTCCCTTGTAAACCTGTGCACGTGCCTGTAGGTATGTGCACGAGCCTGTAGGAGTGTGCACATGTCTGTAAGCGTGCACATCCCTGTAAGAGAGTGCACGTGTCTGCAGGAGCGTGCACGTGAGAGGCCCGCACCAGTCCAGTCTGTCCCACTATCAGCCTGCTTGTCTTTAATCAGTTGACTGATCTGCAGCTTTTAATGCGGCTGTTCCAATTACTGTAAAAGTCATCCTGCTCCATATAACCACAAATATTGACACTTTATTGCACAACACATTTATGACATTTTGAAGGTCAGCCGTATATTAGGCGTCATCGTTCACAGCTGGGTGTGTGATGTGTGGGCAGACTCTCCTCGCCTGTTGACATGCAGCAGTAACTATCCGCACTGTATTGATTTCCACTCGCCGGCCTCCATCGTTTTTATGCAAAGAGGATTCACTGTGGGAGACGCGGCGTTAAAGTGATTGTCACAGGTGAGCCTTTGGCTGTATTTATACAGGCCTGTAAAGGCCAGACACCATCATTCTTCCTATTTACATTCCTTTTATAAAGCTGATATTCCAGTCTGCACCATCTGTGTGCTTTGATTGGATAAATGACATATTTAACTGTCGCCGCTTTCATATTTATTTCATCACTTGTGTGAAGAACATTTTTAAGTCGAGTTGACAAAACAGTTTTAAGTCTGACAGAAATGGAGCTTCCTTTGTATCAAAGGTAAAATACAAATTACTTAAACAAAAAAATACTCTTGAAAGGGAGTTTTAATAGGCCATGGAGGCTTTGATAGAGATGCGTTGCTTTTCCTAAAAGCCCCATGCTGAGTCGACATGTTTTATTTCAGCCAGTCCCTTCTTTAAATGACTCCACTCGGATCAGGAGCACAATGACTAAAGCACATCTCTGAATGAAACATTAAAGCCACTACTACTGCCTTCCCCAAACTACTGTCACGGAGCCCGCTGCTTTCAAAGAGTGTATGTCGATCCCTCACGCGGCGCCCGGGCCGTCTCCTCCCGACATGACAACCACACAAGTGCCACAGTCAAATCACAGAGGGGGAAGAGAGGGATCCATGTATAATTCAGCTGTATCTGATCTGAGACCAGCTCCTCTCCCCTCTGCTTTTACTGGTGTCAAGGCAGCCTAATGGAACATGCCAGAACAAAGGCCCGGAGATCAGATTGGAGCAGAGTTGAGCAGGCCATCTGGGAGGCAGGCTGAGTATCAGTCACTGTGCCGGCTGTCTGGAGCACTCGCACTCATGTACACACACTTGCCTCACGACAAACAGTGTGTGCGTTTGTGAGAGTTTGTGCGTGTTTGTGTGTCTCACTACAACATGTCACCAGGATCTTGCTAAAGAAGAGAAGACCCATTGCCTCCCCACCACCCGAACGCTATGGGAATAAACCACCTGGGCACAATTGAAATATTCAAAATGGAACGCCAGTCTCCACAAGCATTTTGTCTGGTGCAATATTTAGAAGGCCTAGTGAAACAGAATATGACTAATTCAGCTATGCTATTAAAGTCACAAGGACTTATGGTTTGATATAAGGAATCCCACGTGGGTCTAGCATTAAAACATCTGGATTCTATCATTAATACTCATTTTCAACCATTTTCAGTAAAAATGTACAACGCACCAATTACACATTTTGTAAACTTCTTGTATGCGAAAAGTGACACGCCTCGTCTACCTTCTCAATGTCAAGAAACGGATAGAATATATCTTCATTTTCAACATAACCTGAAGTTGGTTTGGGGTGACAAATTCACTCCTATTTTTACACGCTCACCAGCAGCAGAGAGGTTAAACAATATAGGCTAGTGCTGTAAATCAGGCCAGTGAAAGTTTTATCTTTAACATTTAATGCAGTGAACTACTTCAGTGTCCATTTAACAGTGGGGTCCCAAAAGGATAATATCGCCTCAATATGAGCTTCCAAGAAATGGCCCATTTTTCGGTTCAGACAACCAAGAGAAAATACACATGGGTCCTGCAGATGTTTTGGGGTAGTAAAGAAATCCTCCAGTCTACTACATAATATGTTTTATTTGTGCGTGTAAGTACAATATTGACTTGCATATTGGAACAAGACTTTATGTGACTGACACCTGAACGGACTCCCTTAAACTTTGGCATTATGTTCCGGGGCGGCAGAGGTTAGCCTTCTAAATGTTCTTTTTATTTGCAATGTCTTACTTTTGACAATATATTACTTCAGGTTAGGATCAGGGTTAGGTTTAGGAATAGTTAGTTTAGTTTAAGGTTGGGGCGTTGGAACAGTCAAGCCCTGCAACAAAATGGTCAACAGTTATTGACTTTCTTACAGTTAGAAGGTTGTGTGTTCCATTCCCAACTGGGTTTTTGAGTTTGCACGTTCTTTTTGAGTGCGTTTCATTTAGGTACTTGAACTTTAAACATGCACAGTAAGCTATCCTTCCGCTAGATCTTCCTGATGAAAAGATCTGGAGATGTGTCTCCCAGCTCCTCCTGACCGGTTGAAAGATGTGTCAAACGCAGTGCAGCATGAACTTGATTTAAACCGTAAATGTGAAGTCGTCGTCATAAATGTGAAGGAAAACGATTCAACTAATCTGAAACGACAACTCATATCTGCTAGAAGTAATTCCCGAGCCTTGTCTTCCACCAGGCCCCAACATTAAAACCACACCCATTTCCCATTAACAGCGAAAAAAATATATAATACAATCCCATCCACAACATCATATTCTCAACATCACAAATAAACAGCAAAGTCGATGGCTACGCTTTTGTGTGACAGCGGCCCACTTCCTTAATGGTGCTCTCTCAATCACACTTTGCACTCTAAACGTTGTGCGGTTTTGATTAGTATGATATCACTTTCAGGAAATAAACGTGGGGAGGGGTGTGCGTGAGTGTATGGGGTTGAGGAGGGGAAAAAAAATAAATAAAAAGCGCACATCAGTCATAAAAACACAAGATGTTTTGCTTCATGCCCCGGCCATTATTCTAATGCGTCACGTGACCTGGAGTCTGAGCAGTGGTCGCTTGTGCAGTTCTGATGGTGGAGGGGGCGGCGGCGGCGGTGGGAAGATTGACGGAAACAGTTTGAAAAGAGGAGAGATATTAAGAGCGATTGGGCGAGCGAGGGGGGGGGAAAAAAGAGAAAAAGAGGAGGGGGTGAGAGAGAGAGAGAGAGTAAAACGTGATGACATCATTTGAAAGGCATTAGGCTTTTAAAAATGCGCCCGCGGGGACTTGATTTCCTTACAGCGGAGCAACACAACACCATCCGGCCCCTCGCGCGCCCGCCCGCCCGCCCTCTTTCTCTATGTCACAGCCCCCTCCCTCTCTCTCTCTCTTTTTTTTTTTTTTTTTTGATTTGGACCACTGCCATCTTTGTGAGCGTCTGGTTCATGCAAGTTAATCAATTTGAGGTTTAGTTACACTGCTGATGCTAGCATTCCAGCCACTGCTTCTCCGACGCAATCTGAACTCGGCAGAATTTATTAACCAAACACCAATTATCATTAAACACCACTGCATTATCCCCCTCCTTTTACTACCTGACAAGGACTACTTAATGAAATTTTAGATTAAAGTTATTTGGCGCGTGATTTATGGCCGTGGCGAAAAGTCCTAATGCGAAGGCTCTCGTGGTCTGCAGATGCTCTTGCTCCTTATTTTTTATTTATTTTTTTCCCTCCGACTCTGCGTGGCGCACACAGGGGGATTGGCGAAACTCTCCAAGGTATTACAACAACCTGGTCCAGACCAAGAGGACGCAAAGAAGTAGGGGGAGACCCGAGGAAACGAAAAGTGCGCCTCCGGATCCCGCGCCGCTTCCTCGACGCTGATGTTATCGAGCAACAAATAGCAGACGAAAGCTCCACTAAAAATGGAGCACAGAACTAAATTCAAGTCGGAAAAGGAGGAGAAAAAGCTAGACGCGCGCGGTTGTTTACCCCTGTCGTGGTTTGCGAGATGAAAACAGCAGCAGAATGTGTTACATATAAGGCGGTGGGGTAAACAGGGGCACCAGATGTTCTTTGATGTTAATAATGGCATTTATTATTAATATTAATTAGACCGCATTCAGCAATACATTTGGGCCATTTCCAAGTCAATTAAGCAAAATGGCATGCGGGAGATGTTGAAACGACATTTTAAGGCAGGTGTTCGCCGGTCCCCTAATAAAACATTTTTGCAGCTCCTGAAAAACAAGCCATTTTTTGGAGGCGACATTTTATTTATTTTGGCTTTGTTTTGCGCTTCCTCTGTGTTTCTCCTGTTTGAATGAGTGGTGTGAAAAGCGTATCTCTAATAAAACATATTGCAGATTTGGAGCGTTTTTTTTTTTCTTTTTTTTTCGGATTTGTGTGCATTTATCTAATTAAAACTATACAGCGTGTTTTGATTCTGATAATGCGCGTTGAGCTTGTGTCCACGCCCTGGCAAATGCGTTGGCGCCAGGCGGTCCGCTAGCAGGGGGGGGTGGGGGGGCAGAGGGGGGTAATCCAGATATGAAATCACCATTAGGACCATCATGTTGATAATGAAGAGAATACTTGGAGGATTAGTGGAACACAGGGTTGTGAATGACCCACTTCAGGCTGGTGGACTGTAGGTTGCGTCCAAGAGGATGCGTTTCGATTGATAAATTACACTTTTGATTTTGATTTTGGATGCGATTTGTTGAATTAATTTGAAATAAAGCGATTGCCGCAAGCCTTTTCTGCAGATCGCGTTATTTAATTGCTGTTGGTTTGGCAGATTTTTGTGCTAGATACTCCTCCTGTCGCAACCAGTCAACACACAACAAGTGGTGGGCGAATCTGGGTGAAGTGTCTTGCTAATGGACACACGGATAATAGGTTTGAACCAGCTACCATTTGGCTTGCAAAAAACTCGTCCTACAGTGTCACTCTTGTCTTGTTTGCTAAACAGTATGCTGCAAGTGTGTTTTGCTTGCTAAAAACATATCTAAATCTAAATTTTTAAAAGTTGAATAAGTAGTAACATTGAACCCTAAAACACCTACATGTAGAACTACAAAGAAATGCAACTTTGTGTTCCAAAACTGTAGAACCAACCGCCCTGATCCTCCCTAACGTCGCCATCATCTGCGTCTGTAAATTCATAAAGATATTATATCTTCATTATTTCTGTCTCCCATCGTGCGTTACTCCATCATTCCCATCCCAGTCGAAACCCTGCCTGTCTTTTTATATCAAAAACACACCATATGGAGATCCAAATCAGCTGCTTTATATGGAAAGCCTGGTATATAAGTGGCCCATTAGGACAGGGGGCACCTGGTGTCATATTTACCAGCAGTCAAGCCAAATCCCATTTGCCAGAGGCCTCACAGCGGGGGGTGCCTTGTTGGCGTAATCTAAATAATCCCTTGCTATATGTGTAAGGATAAAAGCCCATAAAGCCCCATTCAGTTTCAATGTAGACCTCGGAATAGCATCCTGCCACACCTCTTCCACTATGTGTGTGTATGCGTGCCCAGAGCAGTGCCTTTGGCTTGGCAGCAGGCCCCTTCCTCTCCTCTCCTCTCGCTTTTTTTTTTCTAAAGCTGCAGCCTTACAATGGTACATTAACAATCTGTGCGTTCATTTATCAGTGTGTGCGATTTGGACTCTCCGTTCATGGCGCGCTGCACTTTTCACGGCGGAAAATTAATGAACAAGCCTCCCCTCGCAACAAACATGCACCTGTGCCGCAGAGATGCTAATCACAAACATTTATATTTATTAGTGAACGCCCGCACTAAAACTGGAGTTGTGGAGAGGGGAGAGATAGAAAAAGAGGGGGGAGAAAAAAAGGGCAAGAGGAAAAACACAAGCTGGAGTTGTGTTTTCCAACCTGGGTTTAGGCGATTTCTTTGATAGTTGAATGAAAGAGGGTTGTGGAAGTGCAAGGTGCCTATTTACGGGAGTGCGATCCTCACGCTGGGAAGATTATTTCTCCAAAACTATCGGGTTGAAGGGCAATAGAAGACACCTAGCGCGCCTATTGCAAATGCACTGTCTCCGGGTTCATTTAGAATTTTTTTTTTTTTTGGGGGGGAGAAGGCAGACAGAACAGGTGAGCGAAAACGGACAACCCTGACAAATGCGCTTCTAATTAGAGTGCTTATTCTTGTCGACTTTCGCTCGCCATCAGTCTTAGTGCCCACCCCATCACCACCGCCGACCTATCCCGCGCCACCCCTTCATCTCCCCCCCTCCCCAGCGGACAGAAGGTGGCTCTCTAGCTCGGTAAAGGGCTCCTCTACGCCCGGCTACGGAGAAGAGGAATGATGCCATAAGTTACTCCCTGGCACCAACCCACCTTTGTTATTTTTTTTTCTTTCTTTCTTTTGTCCAACCTCCTCCCCTCAAGTCAAGCTTCAAAAATCATTAGTAAAAACACACACGCACACAAACGCACAGCACTTGCACCGCGCGTAGATAGAAACGTCTCGGAGTGCAATGATGTCTCACTAACTTTATCATTCTAGCAGGGTGATCAAGGCCCCGTGGAGAGGCTGTTGCTTGGTGCTTGAGCGTGGATAAGTATATGTGCGTTGTCCGCTGCCGTCTAGTCAGAAGGAGAAAGGCAGATGGGGACAAAGGTGGGTGTCTTTTAGGGTGAGTGTGGCGATATTAATGCGATTGTGCGTGCGTTTGGTACACAGATTTTGCGTGTGTGTGCGAGGAGGGGAGAGAGAGAGCGAGAGAGTGGAATGGTGGGTGCGCTGCGGTGCTGTAATAATCAGGGAGTATATTCATCATGCCCCCTCTCAGTCTCTGTTGGCAGGAAGTGGTGTGGTTACCATTAGTGAAGGATGGCTAGGTCTCTGTCTGTTTTACTGGGAGGCTGCTGCATGGGGTTCTGTGCACAGAAAGAGGCAAGCAAGCTGTATTTCAAAGGAAGTGTGGTAAAGGTGGGAGATGGAAAGAGTAAAGGGGCAATTAGGGGTGGTCGATGATGAAGATATCATTTTTGAATTACTATACCAATGATGATGATATTTTCTTAAAAAACATGCCTGTAAGTGTCTTGGTTGAGGTTTGGAGATCGCAAAACAAAGTGTGACTGGACAGTACAACTTTCACCTGAATCTGCAGAAATATATCTTTATAAACTTTATACACAACGCATCATTCTGTTCTTGGTTTTCTAATTTACCAGATATTCAATACATCATTTTAAATATGCTACATTTTCATTTCCTACCTCTAGGGGCAAGCAAATATGAAATTGTGTTATTCATCACACCGAGCATTTGTCTTTTTTACACAAGCCTTAATTTGACACATGCAGGGCCATTTCTAACTTTATAGGGGCCCAGTGCCGTACACTATTTGGGGGGCCCATTTGGCAAAACTAAATTGGAGCAACCCTTATGCCTCATGTAATTCCTGAACATGCCACACGCTGTGAGCACCAAACTTTATGAGCTAAAAGTGAGCTAAGTTTATGAGCCAAAAGCTAGCTATCATCGTAACAAAGAGAAGCTTAAAAGACAGTTTTCCCCTCCTATTTGTCGGTCAAATGTCTGTCCTTAACTTGGTCACTCTGAATTGCCAAATGTAAATTCAGAGTTAATAAAAGAATGATAATGTCTTTTTGTGTATCTCGTTTAGGCTAATTGATCAATATGAACAATGTGAAGCTGCAACAAGTGTATTGCAGATTTAAGGAATGATTAATTAACATAGTACGGATACGATTTTTTTTTTGTAAGAAGACACTGGCAAGTAAGTTCTCTAGTAGCAGTGCTCATTTCGTGTTTGGTGCACAGCATTTGAACGTAGAACATTTTTGTGACATTAACGAGAAATTTACATACCGTTGCAAACTAGGAAAAAAAATCTGAAAAAATAATAAAAATAAAGAAATGTTGCAATGCGGCGAACGACCAAATTGACGAAACGGACATCAGACAGTACGCCGCTGCAGCCACATACAGACATCCACGTAAACACAGCCACCCTGTTGCACCGACCCATTATCGCTGAATAAAGTAAAACTCCTCCCTTAGCCATCATTGATTTCCTATTCATTCCCATGCATGCTAAATCAACAGCCAGCACAATAGGCCAATCATCAACCTCAGCCCCGCTACTGCCACTGCTCCACCTGGCACCGGGCTCCCATTGCACTGTACGCATTCTATGGCATCAATGGCGCTCACACCGCAACCATTAGCAACGATATTCTCCATCAATGAAAATGAATCAATTAGGCCTCATCAAGGGTGCATATTAAGGTGGAGTAATTATCGGGTGGGGAGTGTACAGTGATCGATTGCCCGGGAGCGTAAATGTGCACTTAAAGACATATATTACCGCGAGGGGCGATGAACACTTTTAACAAGGCCAGTGAGGTGGAGGAGCCAGCTAAAGTGGGTAAATCTGCTCCCCTCTCCGCACACCCATACGTCCTGACGGTGTGTGTATGTGTGCGAGAGACAGAGGGACTATAGCGGGAACGAGCAGTAAATCGCGGGACCAAGGACGCGTCCCGTTTTTCCTCTTCTATGAACTTGTCCAGTGTCTCGGAAAATGAAATGAAAAGATTTATACTGCGGCGGCAAACATCCTGTCTGAGTGTGGATATATACTGGATGTGTATGGGGCAATGGGACGGTGCTATATGTTGGAGTTGGATGGTAGTACATATACTTTTTGATGTAGTTTTAAACATTTTTCTTTGTGTTTTTGAAAAGCAATGCTATTGGGCGTTCGAACTTGCACTTATCGACTCTTGCTGTGATTCCAGTGTCGAATTTAGTTTATCTTGGTTTCTTTTGGACTAATCTTGCATCTTCTTGACCTATTACGCTGACATTTGTAGATAGTAATAAAACATATTGAAAGAGCAGCAAAAGCCATAAGATAGAGAAAATAATTAGCACAATGAACTTGTTGAAATGGGCAATATTCCATTTGACTTTAAAACAATGTATCTTGGATGTAGGGCTCTTGCAATGGAGATGATTGATGGATACCTGTGAAGTGCACGTCTGGCTACAAAAAAGGCAATAACAAAACAAAAAAAGTAGAATACAAAGATGGAGCATCAAAGACTGAACTGAAATGACTTTGGAAATTTACAAAATGGAAAGATTGACATTTTATTTTCTGGTTTATTTCTTGCGTTTCTCTATTTCCTTTTTGATTTTGTCTTTCACTCTCTGGCCTTGTTCGGTGTGTTCTGTTTGTTTGCATTTACAATTAAAAAGTAAATACATAAATAGTCCACAGCCCCCTCTCCGACACCCCATTTTCCCCCGGGCCCCATCCAATCTAGCCCCGCCCCTGGAAATACATGCACAAATTCCAAAACCAAGATCCCAAATAATGCAGCGGGGAAGGGAGCTTCTTAATACCGCAGACCATCACCCTCCGGCCACGCGCACACCCGCACATGCACACAAAAGACGGTGACACACACATACAATCCCAAGCATAACGCCTATTAAAGAGCACGCTCCGTCCCAGTCGCATAATTTTAATTTGTTATGAAGGTCATTGACAGCAAGTAATAATCACCATTGGGGATCTAACAATTTGCCATTTCGGAACATTGAGGCACTGATGACTCAACTATTAATAGACTAGAGCCCTGCGCGCCCTCGCCCCCTCCTGCCACCGGCCCCCCCCTCCTCCCCCGTCCTCTTAAACGACTAAAACTATTGGGCTATCTTCACACAATCATATTCCATCAGTCACCAAAAGGGCATACGTGCTTATCATTTATCATCTCTGTATTTGAAAAACATTAATTGACATTTAAAGGTATTAGAATACAGTAAAAGGATAACACCTCAATTGTTGTGTCTTATGCCTGACAACAAGTATCCGAAGGTAACGTTTCTGAAAGACGGTCCGCCACCTGCTTGTCTCCATGGAGATGTGATTGCTTTGCCATGTAATTTAACGTATGTATCCCAAATATGTAAGTTTAATGCCATATTGTGGAACATTTCAGAAGCCAGAAAAAAACATAGAGCACCTTTAAATGCTATTTGTAGTAACTAAGCTTTCAAGTGTAGTCCAGTTTAATGTGGACCAAATTGTATTATCTGAAAAAACAACAACTTGGAAACAATATAGGTAGAGTTGATTGCCCATGAACTGTAGGGTTGCTGGTTCTATATCCACTCCATACGCACGCTTGTCCAAACTATGGCCAAGGGGCGAAATGCGAGCCACAAAGCAATTTTTGTTGGCCCTCGATCTTCCTGGTGAATTGGCTGAAATGATTAAAGTATATGCAGACCTTTTGAAAACGTTCACCCAAGGAATTTTTGCATATTTTTGTGAGACAGACCTTATTTTTAAGTTTCAAAATCTGAATAAATGTGTGTCGGTTCAGTCAAACTTCTTCTAAAGGCCAACATTTGAATAATTGACTGTATTGACCATTCTGTATTGACCATTCTAGCATTCTGGGGCCTCTGCCTTGTACATGTTTCAATATGTGGCCTTCACCTTGAAAAACAGTTTAACACCTCTGCATCGTCATGCCCATGAGCAAGATACTTCATCCACCTCTCTTTAATGAATAAAGTTACACTATAATTGGTGGTTGGCTTGGCCTCTGTTGTCCAAGGGCAGCTGTGACCACAAACGTACTTTTGAGTGTGACTGAGAACTGAATTAATGACTGACAGTAAAAAGTAATTTAGAAAACTTGAAGGGCTTAGAGGTACAACATGAATTGAATCCGTCTTATTATATTCATATTAACATTTGAATGTAAGCTTTGAAAAAAAAGAGAAAAGCTTTTGGCATTGCTCCTGTCTGCTTTTCTAATATTGTGCTGTACCAACTAAATTATTTTACGTCTGCAAAATATTGAGACTCTTTACGGGAATTCTATATGGCACTTTCAAAACAAATTAATATCACATTTTTTAAGAGCATGTATTTTAATTTTCTTTTTCCTACTAATTGCTTCCTAATTTGTATAGTCTCCGGGCCTGCATATTCCGCGCTAATGAATTGACGCATTTACCCCCCCTTATTTATCCAAACAAGAGACACAATGACAAGTTTTATTATAGCCCAACTCATTTAGCCTCCGCTTTAGCATTAGCCCAACCATTCAGACAGACTGGCATTTGTCGCCAAACAAATAAGTCCGAGCTTATGCTATTTTTATCAAGCGTTAGCGCATTTGTTCTTTTTAAGTGATCATCAGCGTTTGGGGCGCATAGAATGGGAGTTGGGATCCTTTATCTTTTTAGAGGCTCAACAACTCAAGACTAATTACAAATTAATCTGAATCTGGATATCTGCAATGAGAGGGACGCAATAAGAACTTGTGGCGTGCTAAGAGGAGCTATCTGTTTTATATTTATGGAAAAGCTCAACGCATCGACGGGGAGGGGGAGGCCGGAGATGGAGGCGGCCAAAACCCAAAAGAGACAGTAGCACATAATTGCCTGCTTTCTATATCCAAGCCGCATCAAGGCAGCGGATTGTGGATATTAATAATTGATCATTAGCTTGATAGAGAGTGGCTGGCTCAAGTTTGGAGCGGTGCAAGTTTGATGGTCGTTTTAGGTCTGGAGCGCGGCGTGTGCTGTACTTGTGGAGAAGGTCAAGTGGGCTCGTTGTGCGGAATGAAACACTTTGGCCTAAACAAAGGGAGGTCATATCAATAGTATCACTTATGTATTTAAATGCGTGTTGGGCAATTTGCTCCCGGGTCCGCTCTCGTCCACAATACGGCAGCTGCTTGAAAGAGCGTTTCAAAGATGCGCCGTGCAACTTTGACGAGACTAACGAGCGTATTGAAATAGGAATGATAAACAAGATAGCTATGTAACTTTTATGGGGCTGGTTTCCATGGAGATGTTATTGCTTTGCGTGGAATGTTCCTCAGTATGGCATTCACATACAAATCTATGTTGCATTTATTCAATTATAAGCATTTTTATTGTACCAAAATGCCTTGAAAAACATGCCTTACTGTGGAACATTCCAAGCAAAGCAATAACATCTCCGTGGAGCAAGTGCCAGACCTTCCACCAGAAAAGTTACATAGTGAAAATTTCAAGTGTACATGTATTCTCGCCTTTTAGGTACATTTGATTTTAAATATTGTCCAAATAGAGAACAAGACATTTTGAGAGACCATTTTCGAATTCTTAAATGATCTATATATTAGCAACAGTAACATTTCAGCATGTTAACAGGTCAACGATGTCATGGAACAGTGCTAGCACAGGGTTGCGCTGAATTCGTCCAATGAAAACTCACCATCTTCTTTCTACCTACTGCCTCTTATTGTTTGATCTAAGTTTCTGTCCTGAGTTGTGAAGTGTCTCTGAAGGTTATCTGGACCTATGTAAGAACTACTTCTGAGACATCAAGCCTAGCTCTTGGCCAGGAATAAGCCAACCCCAGCTGAAGGAGCATCCTATTGTGCACATTTTGCTTGATTTTTGAAAGCCAGAGCAACCGATGCGAACCACTCATGATTAGAACGTGCAATTAGAACATGGCCATTGCGGTCATTGCTAAATATAAGCAAAAGTATGTGTTGCCAAATTAACTACAGCAAATTATCTGCGATGACTTATCCAGTATTAAAGTTAGATGTTGGAATTTTAAGGCGTTTACAATGAAGCTTGTTAATTCTATTTTCAAACGGTAAAATGTGCCTGGCATCAACCCATAGACTAACAGCAATGACTAGTTATTTTGCTTCCAATTTTGCATTTTAAGATCATAAATTTGAATGAAAGCCCAACTTGCTGACTTGTTTGTGCACTTCGCGAAAAAGCGAGCCATTAATTGGAGCTATGACAAACGACTGAAGAACATAAACGTCCACTGTAAATGCCCTCAACGGTGCTGTCTAAATCGGGCTCCGCTGCCATAAAACCTACTTCTTTTCACTTTCTTTCCCCGTCTGCTAAAATATATGCTAATGTATTATCAATCAGCGCAATGCAACATGTGTCGGCTGAACGCTAAAAGAAGTAACCTGCCTCGCTTAATCACGGTAGGGAAAGTGCATGGGACTGCGGACTGCGGTGGGCGCCGAGTTAACTTCCTGCTGGGGAAATGGGCTGTGATTTGCTGCCTGGTAGCTGGGGTCGGCTGCCGGCTATTACTCACTCTGTCCGCGCAGCTATAGCAAACTCGCCGCCGCCACCACTCCACCTCCTCCGCCGCCGCCACCAACACCATCATCATCGCCGGCCCCTCTGCACACACCCCTTTCATCCCTTTCGCAGAGTCCCAGGGTAGGCAACCTCTGGGCACCTTGACTGTCGTTTAACTGCTTGTGGCACGAGGCAGCTGAGGAAATGGGTCATTAAATCTAGCCTAGCCGGGGTTAGCCTTCCCACTGGCCCAGATCTGTTTCCAATCAGATAGGGTTCTTTTACGGCGCACAGAAGACATTAGCACTGACACCACTAATAGCGTTGGCTAACAAGGACTAGGCTGCAGATCTTTTCTTTTTTTCCTTCTTCTTTTTCTTTATTTGCACATTATCCCAAAGGTATCTTAATGCTGAAATCTTCCAAGTCCCTCTGTGGATTCTTGGAAAATGTGGTCCACACCTGGCTCCCGCTCAGTCCCTAAAAATACTTTAAGTGTAAAGTTGACCATAAGTTGTCCGTGGATATTAATTGTTGCAATGAAGTACAAACTCTAAATAGGTTATTCAGGATATTAAAATCCGTGGAAAAGAGTGGCTATGTTTTGCAGCTTTCTCAAATGTAAATGTTACTTCTTGATTTTATTTTCCATAATTTCTGGAGCAAATCTGTTGATAGGGATGAGATTTGATGATCCATTTGTAACATTTATTTGAAACACAATACAGCAAAAGTGTCTTATTATTACCGATAGAAAACTAACTATGTTTTCTGGTAGAAGTCACCTGCTTCTCTCCGTGGATACATTACTGTTTAGCCTGCAATGTTCCACAGTATGGCTTTAATGTATCCATCTCCATGGAGACAAGCAGGTGACACCACTTACAGGTCAGATCTGTTGAAATATGAGCAATAAAAAGCATTAAAACAGCTGGAATTTAATAAATGCATGATGGATAGTTACATACAGCACATTTACTGTTAAAGTTAAGGTATCATTTGTCAACAGTAAAGGCTTTTTAATCTTTATTTTTAGCGTGAACTGTTTGAGTGCTGATGTTGACGATATTATTCTTGCCTGTGAGTATTTTCTTTGTTAAAGTCAATACACAAATGAACAAAACAGACAAAGCCGCTCATAGAAACGTTTCCTTTTGTGCAACAAGGTATCCAAAATTATGTTATCTATTCTGTTCGTGAAGTTCTCTCGCTATTTTTTGAAAAGATTTTAATAGAATTTGATTTCACTGAGTCTCATTTAAGGTCTCATCGCTCACCTGACTTTTATTTTATCTCCAAACAGAAAAGGGCAGGCATTTTGCACCATGGTAAATACTTCAAATGTTAGCTCGGGGAGTGTCTTCGATTTGTCCTTTAGAAAGATTCTATTGTGTGATTCCGTTGCACCCTACACCCTCCTTTCCCTCCCTTTCTTTTTTCTGCTCTTCATTCATCCGCTCTCCTCCCCTCCATCTCCTCATCCTCCTCTCATCGCCGCAAAGTGCAGAAACAGCGATAAAGAAAGAAAAGAAAACGCACACTTGTTGCTCGGACTTTATCTCTACATTATTCTCGCCGCTCCTTCCGTTCATTTCACAGAATAAGATAAATGAACGACGTACATTTCGTGCACCTGTCCTCCCCTCCTCCCTCGCCTCTCCCCTCTCGCTCGCCGCCCCCCCCCCAACTCCTAACGATAAGGGATTTCATTAACGTGAGAATGCTTGGGCTGAAAGAAACATAATTGCTTCAGTGTTGTTGTCCTCTCCGCCGCCGACGCCCTAATTTCCTCCTCGCCTTATACTTGACTGTTAAGTGATCATTATATCAACACAGGGGATGGGCCAAGGGTAAAATATTGACAAACTGCGGTCATGCAAAACACGGGAGGAGAGGTGCGGTGGTGCTGTCTATGTGCGCGTGTTTATGACAGACATACGTGATCAATTGAATGTGCTTTTTTTTCTCTCCCTAAAAGCTACTCACGGGGTTGTCATTTTACTGTAACTTACAATTGCGTCTTTTATGGGTCCGAATGGTTTTAGGGGGAAAATGTCTAATTGGGATTTTGCGGTTTTGATTCTATTGTATCGATCGAAGTATGTTTAAGATTCTGTTCAAAGTTCACAGTTTAGACTGAAATGTGAACTCCTAAACGTAAAACAACAATCACATGCATTTCCGAACATGTTTGTAGTAGCCTAAACAAGAGTTAGAAGTTGTTTTTTTTTTAGAAATTAAGACAGTAGGATTTGTTGTTTGCAAAGGGTATGTTACTAAAATAATTGCAGTATTTGTGATTTTCTAATTACGTCAATTTGAACTACACTTTTGATTTCAAATACGATATAACTTGCAGCCCTATATATTTATCTATCAGTCTCAATATTTATATTATACACTTGGACAGAATGACTTAAAGATGGTTGCACTCTATGCTAAACACACATGCATGGATAAGGTGGGTTAAGTGTCTTGCCCAAGGACAAAACACCAATACCACTGAGCCACCGCTGTAGGATTCATTTATTTATTGTATAGCAGGGTTTCACAAATAATTTGATAGACAAGACAAATCAAAACATCAGAATTCTAACTGCAAATAAGTCTTTTCTTTTTTCTTTCTTTTCTTTGTTTTTTTTTTGCACATTTTACGAACCACAACATTCGTAATACTAGAGCTGAACAATCTGGGGGAAAAAAGAAAAATCTAATCAGGATTTTTGTGTATTGCGATTGAGATTAGATTTGTGATTTATGTTTTAAACAATAGGATCCTCTTTAAAGTTCTCAAAAATTAACCGCATCCAGGAGAATAACCTAAAAGACTGAAATAGGTCTGCCATGACCTGACAAACTATTAAAAGAATCACATATATCTCAGAACATGTTTGTACAGATTTAAATTACAGGATTAGCAGTTTTTCTGCAGAATAAGACACGATATTTTGTTGTTTGTAGAGGAAATGATGGTTCAAAATATCTTGGCCTTTCCGATTTGCTAATTGCATCCACTCAAACTGCAATTCCGACTACCCTAGCAACCCTACTTACTCCGACATGCTCATCGTACTTTTACTTCCAAGTCCATACTTTTTGTAACCATCTGTAACACTACAACAACCCATTACATCCGGCGCCGGCCATAAAACATTACAAATTAAAAAAAGACCAGAGCATGGGAGGGAGAAGGGCAGAGGACGGCGTGAAGGAGGAGGCGGAGGGGGCAGTGCACGTGGGCGGAGAGAGAGGAGGAGACGGAACGGGTGCTAATAGAGTGACAGCCGCGACGTAAAGTGATATGATCAATCGGGAAAGATCACAGCGTCCGCTAATAATTTAAACACCGGGTGCGATCCGTCAACCCCTCCTCCAGCCCCCTTCCCTCTGTCCACCCCCTCCGCACTCCCCCCCGCTCCCCTGATGGATAACTGTATGTAAAAGATACATAATTTTTTGACTTGCCATTTACACAGCATTGCACCTGAAAGCCAGCCGGCATAATAGACAGTTTAAAATGTCAGGGAACTAAGTAAGTAAGAGAGACGGCTCGGCTGGCGGAATCTTAATTAGACGAGCGGTTTTAATGGCGATGGATACTTAAACAGAATGGATGCGGAGGGTAAGGGCAGTGGGGCCGCTAACAGGAGGGATATTGAGGGATTCTGACATATTGGTAATTGGTAATATGGTCTACAGAATAAGGTGGCACTAACTAGATCCAGTGTGAGCATACATAGGCGTCGGTCGTCATTGTAAAAAGTAGTAAATTGATGCATTGAGGTGCGCTGCTCTTTATTTTTCCAACAGGGAAATTAGTTTCTGGCGTTTGACCTTCCCTCAGCGCTGCTGGGTTGACCTGTCGTGGGGCGGGTATGTGAAAGGCACGAGGAGCCTTTATCAGAGCTCGGTCAGGAGCACCTGGCTGGAGCATGAGCTTGTTGTCAATGCTATAGAGTTGAGAAAACCGGAAGAGAACCAAAGACACGGGTCAAACATGGAATTCCAGGAAAGCCTTATGACTCAAAGGATGAACCTGTTGCCTTCTTTTGTGAGGTGTTAAAGACAAAAACCTTACCAAATGAGTGGGATAAATTAAATACATTAATAAATATTAGGTGTGGAAAGTAACTACAGTAATTACAAATACATACTGTAATGGAATCATTTTTTTGAAAATTGTTTAGGGCTGTAATCAACTAAAGAAATTCTAGTTCGACTAAAGACTTTCCTATTTCTATGAGGACAATATCAATAATCTAAGAAAATTGCATTGCCCAAATCACTAGCTCACTCACGTAATACCTTCTCCTTTCTAATGTGGTCCAAATGAATAAATAAATAAATAATACCAAGAAAATAATACATCAACAAAAAATGTTATTGACTAAACAATGTAAGTCTTACACCACTCGTTTTGTTTAGTAGATAGTAGGTAGTAGATTTAGTAGATTATAACTCTGGATGTACTTGTAACTGGGTATAATTCTAGTCATGTTACTGTAATTAGTTACATTTAAAATCATAGAAGTTACTGATTAAAGTCCCACTGTTTCTTTCTCACTTCTGTCTCTGCTTCCTTCTACGCTGAAAAACCCACAAAACAGAACAGCACTGCATCGCCTGCTCTGATTGGCCAGAGGTCAGAGAATATGTGGAATGTGGTTTAAAACAAATCAGTTTTACGCAGTTTGATTGATCAAGTTTTATATAAATTAATAAAAGCGTGATCTAAAATGCGACTAAAATTGTGTTAAAAAGTAACTAGTAACATGTACTTTTAGCCGTGTAACTGTACTTTTACTCGAGTACACATGTTCAGTACTCTTTCTTTCACTTATTAATACAGTTAAGTTATGATTAAGTAACATGACCAGAATTGTATAACTGCTATCTTGAATTCTTCTGTGATCATGAAGCCAAAACGATGGAAAAAAAAAGAAAAGAATTATGCTGTTACCAATTATCTATTTCTTTTTTTTCTATATTCCAACGCAGTAAATTAATATTCTCCACTTCTACATAAAACAAGCAAGCAGACAGCCATCCTGCACCCACATCCACTCACGCTAACGCCTCATTTCAATTACATATAAAAGAACCTCCGCACAAAACATACCCAATCTAATCAGAGCAATTAGGAAAAGGATCTGTGTGTTTTGGGGCGTAATTTCCTTCACGTGGATGACCAGTCGGCGACCGAACCTCGCTGGTCGTGGCGTGGCATCACAGGAGCGTTTCCGTGGTCGTCTGGAAATGCATGTATAGGATTTACCTATCTATCCCCGAGCAGACCTGGCTGTTGAGCCCGAGCCAGCGCCACATGATTGTGTTAATTAATCTGCCATTGTGAGCAGGGGGAACAGCTGCGCGGGCTCTCGTGGCTGCGTTGTCAAAGCAAAACAATGCAATGTTAAGCTTCCCCCACTGAATCTTCCATTACAAAGGGCCTTCGACGACAGGGCTAAATTCATAAATCCACAGATCAATTTTTACCAGCATTAATGTCTGACCTTTAAAGACTTTTTTTCTTTTTTCACGTGCTTCATTTGGGCTTGAAATATGGTCAGATATGTGATACCTTCGGATTCAGTCCAAGTCCAACCCCTCTTCGAACCCCCTCCCTCCCGTTCGGAAAACAAGGAGATGCGGCGAATTGAATGATACAGTAGTGCAGGGGGAAAAAGCAACAAAAAACCGACAAAGAATTGAGAGAGGAGTCAAGCAGATGAGTGCATGGAGTCACCAGCTGGGTTCTGGTATTTTAAAACAAAACGTCTAACGCGATTAGCAGGGATCCATCGATTGTGTTAGATGCCGTTAATTTAGGCTGAGAAAAAAGGAGCACAGAAAAACAAGAGCGAAAAAGGAGAGGTGCAATAAGCCTCACAGGTCAAATCATAAGAGAATAGCAGGATTCTGAGCTGGATCGATGCCCTGACAATTAGAAGTTATCAAGCAGACATTCATTACCATTTATTTTGAATCTCGACTTTTGTGGCGTCTTAATGGCACCAGTAAACAGAATGGATTAGCAATATACACAGCAGAGCATTGTAGTCTTCCGTTACAAGTATAATCCAGGCATTAGCGAGCCAGAATCTCACATTCATTGAAATAACATTGACCATGGGAATACATAAATAAAATTAGGTGAACCAAACTGCCAACGCAAATTATGTCCGCAATAACCGACTTTGCAAATAAACGCTTTAGCGCATCTAATCGAGTTCGCGAAATGTTTCACTAGACAACCATTTTGCAATATTCATCACAGTTTCAGCAGATTATATTTTTATTGCTTACAGAAATCAGGGCGTTTGTCTTTAACATGGCAACCGAAATTCATCTTCTGCATTTTTTTCCTTTCGTTTTTGTTTCCAAGATGTCTGGAAGAGATGGGGAGTGTGTGTGGTGGTGCCCCCCATCTTACACTCTCTACAGTGGATGGCATGGCCTTGGTGCACACTTGGCGCGTCCAGAAAAGATGGTGATGCACCCCGAAAAAATCATCAAGATGCCTGGCTCCCGCCCCACTCCGCAGCCGGCCCCTTCTGTCTCCGAAAAAGCCCTCCAACAGCCCACTGAGCAGGCAAGACGCTAGGAAGGAGAAGGCTGGGGTAGCTGCTTTCGAAAGGGGAGATTTTTTACGATATGCCTTGTCAGTTTAAGTCAGGTAAAAGTGTGCGCGAGTCGAAAAGTTGCAAGATTTTAGATTTCGCTTTAAAAATGGGGTAAGAAAGATGGCAGATGAAGAAAACATTTCCGACTCGGCGTGACACTGTCTCTCAATCTGCACCCTGTACTAGGCTGCCAAACACCAAGTCAAATAGTGACACTGAATATGGCAGTGCATTCCAAATCAGTTTGCTCGCTTGCCATATTCTTGATAGACTGGACAAATGTTCTTTTTTACAAGACGTCTCTGTTTCTGAACTTACAGCAAAAAAAGAAATAGTTTGGACGATGTCGCGGCCACACATGTAACACATAAAAGTAGGAATTTATTCAAGAATTTCCCCTTGGGGACGGTTTAAAGTCATTCTGATTTTGATCAATTAATCTCTATTCTTTGTGTGTGTTCCAACTAAGAGTAACAACTTAAGATAATTATAAAATATGATCTATTTATTCATTATTCATTCATTCATTATTAATCCCCTGTTCTTTCTAACATGCTGATCCTATCCATTTGAATAATAGACTACAACACAGTGAGCCTCCACAGGTTTTTTTCTGAGTCCTAGAAAAAAACAAATAAGAGTACCAATGTAGAAATAGTAGCAGCTGTGATAGTTTTATTCTTCACAACTGCATGTTTTTTTGGAGTGATGATTTGGCTTAATAATGTACTTTTTCAGTACCAAGGCTATCATAAAAAGTAACATTTGATGCATTCCAGTAACTAGAACTACAGTATGAAACAGCTCACAAGTACTTTGTAAAATTGTCATAATATTGTCAAAAATTGGCATTTAATCCAAAGTAAAAAGTTTTGCCAGACTGGAAGAAAGTAAATCAACATAGATCTCTTGGCTACACATGTAATGCTCACATGCCAAACATACAGCGGTTTGAAGGCTTGCAGATGGGGAGGGGTGACACGGTGCTAGCTCCTGTCTCCAAAAGTGATGAGCGCTCCAGCATCTCACCTGTCCAATGCCATTCCCCTGCTTTTCTGCGAGCCATCAGATGTTGCATTTGCCGCAACGCTGAGCAATGGAGGGTATGTGATCAGCCCGGGCTTCCATGCACTTACACTTGACAACTCAACAGGACACTTAGTCAAGCTAGATCTGGGATTTGAGCAACCAGAAAAGGAGGTTGATATCTTGTCGCTATATCGTATCTCCCTTATGGCTTTGTTAGTGTTTACCGCGAGAATGTTACAGAGTGTATCAAATTGGAAGAAGGATTTTTTTTTTCCTTGTGCGGTGCTGTCGGCTCCCTGATTGTCAGAGTATAAAAATAATCGTCATGGAAATAGATCTCATTGACAACGTGCCATATTCACACTGTGAGCAGCTTGTGCCTTGTGAACGTTATCCAGAAATGTCCTCCAAAAACTTTTCTCCACAAACTTTCAATCCCTTATCCTCTTTTTGCCCTCCTATCCAAAAAAAATACTGAGCGGGAATGCCAAATGGGGACGACAAAAAGACTAAATTCTGTGTCAAGAAATGGCAAAACAGGTACGAGGAAAGCAAGCTAAAAGATCACAAGGTGTAAGAGAGGCTAGGATTCTGGGATGGGAGGGGGGATTGTCCAAAACGGCTTTCGGAAAATCCAGTGTTCATCTCTGTGTCTAATAGGAAATACCTGATTCTGGCCCGGAGAGCACTGTGTCGGCATGATTACACCTTATACCTACAACCCGCGCCAGGAGAGGTGGCATTTGGCCGATCCGTAGCCCCATGAGGGTGGCTGGTGGCTTAGCTTCGACTTAGCCTTAGCATGTCTTAAGACGGAGGAATGAGGAGGACCACTAGGGAGGGATGCAAGGAGTCTTCCCCGTGAAAAGCCTTGGATAAACCTGTGTCCTCGCGAGGGAAGGAGCTGACTGGTGCAGCAGCTGGATGGACGCCCAGGGTTAGAATATGATGCCTTGAAAAACGGCTACGCAAAGGACAGACAACAAGAACAAGCTCATGATTTTAAAGTTTGTATGAACTTTTGACATATACATTTATATTCACGTTACTCTATTTTCTACTGCAACCTTTGTCTTGAGTACCCCATAAGTATTGTCTCACACTCTTGAGTACCCCTAATACCTTTCCTGAGTCATTATAAAATTGTTTGCTTCCTATATTTTCATTATTAACAATTATGTTTTCTAGTTATTTGAAGATAATCTTTCCAACATTATTATTAAGGACAAAAACATACTACCAAGAACATCTTATATTCAAATACTTCAGTACCTGTAACCCTGGTTGGTAAAAACTGATCTACTGTATATTTTGTTTAGATAAAATTGCATAAAAGTACAATGGCAATACTAATTGGTGACCACAACCAAATACACCCTGAAATCATATCTTAATGCTCCAAGTTAATAACTTGAAGTAAGATCTATCATATACATTTCTTAAACATTTTTTCTGTTCACGCACATTTTCCCTGCAAGATTGGAATCCCTCAAAGTACTTCTCTGCCAAAACAATAGACTGCAGACTCTTTTAAGAACATCTTAAATCTCTGAGTGATTTATGCTCTGAAACCCAAAGCTTAATCTAGCTCTGAAAACGACTCCTAAGATCTTCCCATGAACGTTTACGCTTTATACCAGAGACGATAAGAAAGACATTTACTTGCTAAAACAACCTTATCACCAGCGTAAACATATGCTCGCTGTGTGGGCCGTCGGGCAATGGTAACTCCAGGGCAGATCAAAAAATATAAAGCAAATGAGTACGGCTGATGAGGGGAGCGTTCATTAGCAGAGTAGTAAACCAAAAGTGTTCGAAGAATCTCATCAAGCACATGTTCGGCACGGCGTCCATAAGGGAGCTGTACCTGAGGCTGTCGCGATCGGAGGTGTTACTCTAATAAGACAACAGTCGCTTTTATTTACAGCGAGCCTAGGATGACATCAAACATGCATTAACACATCTTCCGTTGTGCCTTTGGTGAAACAGACACCTTTGTTATTTTGTAAACAAACCATCTAACTAACAGCCCCTTTTCGCCGAGCTAAAGATACATTCAAATAACATATGCTCTTGACGCGAAAAGAGGAAAAAAAAGCAATAGGTGCAAAGCGTCTAAATTGCGATTGCACCGCATCTTGGAAAACAAACACTTTGCTTTGTTTCCACGACAACTGAGACAATGAGATTCCGGCTGCATTGTCAGAACTGCTACTCGCTACATTATGTGTGACAAGCTTAAGAGTAGATCTAGAGGCGTGAATGCACAGATTTCCAGCTCCAGCCCTTTGTGGCTTGAAGATAGTCCGGCGAACCGCATTTGCATGTGTAACCTTGCCAAAGACTTAAGCTTTAGCGGGCTAATGTTGTCTGCACGCTTGCAAAACCCCTAGTTTGAAGTCAGCACCAATGTTAAAGACTCTATAATGCGTTTTTGCAATTTGACAGTTTGCGTTACTGTCACTTCCCATGCTAATGCCTCCAAGCGCAGCCGACAATTGCAGAGCTATTCAATTGGAGGATTTAAATGCGATCAACCCCAACATTTGTTTTTTTAATATATCTATCTGGGCAAACAACATTTCCATAATAAACCCTTACAACCGGTATTCCCGTCTTTTCTCTTTGCTTTCTATGGCCACAAAATGAATTCTGCTCGGAACCTAATTAATCCACAAAGGTTTCATGTCTTAATCCCCAAAGTCAAGGGGGTTATTGTCCTCGCAAATGAGGTCAGTGTTCCTCCCAGTGGAAATAAGGGGTAGACGCAGAACGCAGGGAGTTAAAGGAGGGACTGCAGAGGCTCGTGGGTCTTCTTTCTTTGTGAATGGAGGTGTGAGAGTGTGAGAAAGGCCGCACCGATAGATCAAGAGCAGCCGAGGGTTAAGTGTAAGAGTTAAGCTACTCTTTATTGTTGCTACCTGGTAGTAATCGAAAAAAATTACTTCATGATTTCCAATTACTACTGCAACTACTTCTTGTGCTCAGTTGTGACCATTGCACCTCCATTGCATTCTTAGAACAAGGGCCCATATAGAGCCTGAAACCTTGTGGCTTTAAGTCAGGAATGTAAACCCCTGTCACCTTGCTGCTAAAAAAGCCAGAGAAGTCTGTGCCAAACATGTCTTTACATAAATGAACTGCCCAAAATCTTTGAACTTTAATTAAAAACTCTTTTACTTGCTCTGAAATGACAGCAGTTGAAATTAAATTATGTAGTTTACAGAGTTGATATTGAGGGTGAATTCAAGTGTCCACTTAAATAACTAGTGACCAGATTTTGCAAAGTTGAATCAATAGTCTCGTAAAGTATTGAACAGTAACTGCAATATAAAAGTGACCACCCAAATCAATGCTAGGCCTTGAGAGAAGCTAGCATGGGATAGTGAAATGCCTGCCAATCTTTGCTATACAGCCCTTTTGAACCAGGTGCACGAGAGAATTGCTTCTTATGGTAATTGTCACTAAGGCAAGTCACTGTCAGAGCGAGGCAAGGAGGCATCATCCAAGTGTGACAGGACCATAGCCATGATACAGCCCTCCGTCTGGTGGATGACAGAGGGGGACATGACACACATGCCCACATCAAGCTGCCTCCAGCCCAGTCAGCACCAGCGGCCCACACAGGGTCTCTATGGGGGACAATCCCGGGGAAGAGCACGGAGCCCGCCAAATGCTGGTTCGGCGTCTTCCCTCTCTGGGTGCGTTGCGGGCCCTGCCTCGACGGACGTAGCGGGCAGCCAGGGAAAGCATTGACAGTTGACCGCGATAGTCCACATCTCTGTCCATTTAAGACCGTCCCTGACAAGAGCTTTCCAGAGATCCTTTGAGTCGTCCAATCAAGGCTTGGCAAAGGCGAGGGGCGTGGAGGTTGCCGGCCAATGGGAACTCGGTTAACGACAGGGTCAGCCAATAGCGGGCATGTTGAAAGCAGGGTGGGCCAAAATGGAGGCTAGCTAAAATAATAATGTCCAAGATGACGCAACGGACAGCTTGGCGAAATCTGTTGCAGTCAAAGTTCGCCCACTGGACTCTGGACAGCATGGCGGAGAAATGTATGCATGAAAGAAATCAAAAGAATTATTTGATTATGCTAGAAAGTTAGTTAAAGATTGTTAGAGTTTCTTTAACTTTATCAATAGAATTTACACCACAAAGCCTGCTGGGAAAACGCACAAATTGCCAGTGTTCTGTGCAGCTGATGGTGGAAACAGACAGTGTCATCCATACATCAAAAGCATCTGCTGAAAAACCTGGAAGTTTTTGATCACCGATAATTACCGTATCTGCACTCCAAGAAGACTTGAGCAGTAAACAAACAGACATGTTGGAGGGAAACGGGGGAGACAAAGGAGGAGGGGGACGGATGGAGCTTTGTAGACGACATTCTAATTTCCAACTTTTGTGCGACTTGTGGAATAGAGAGGTTTACATTGTCATCTCCCCACTGCTGAGTTTGAAATATGAGTTTAAACTGACAAAGAGAATTAAAATCCGTAAACGCTGTTTTCTTTTTTCTCGTTGCCTAATTTGAAAATCAGCTGTCAAAGTTGGTGTTTGTTGATTTTTATCAACTCAAGGGTTATTACATTTCAAGAATATGACAATTAAAAATCCCTCAATCATTTGCTTGAGCATTCGCTTTTTGGCATGCAAACTTAATAGGAAGTGATGTAAAACTATAAAGAGCCTTGTGTGATATAACGGTTTAATCATCAGGTTAGTCCGCTTAGTGTTCTGATAGACAGAAGACTATGTTGACTATATTGACAATGTTTATTTTTGTTGACAGTTAAAGATAATGACACAATTTCCTATGATTGGAAAAGTACAAATCCATTACGTGACCCATATATTTACTTTTGCCACAGGTAAAAATGTATATAAAAAGGAACATAAAAAACAGTGCAATCAAAGAGAAATTGTCAAATTGCCTGGTATCATAACTCAGTTGTTTAAAACAAACACTATATCTCTTTTTTCAGTTACTTGCTGGTGGAATTATGATAAAGGTGAATTTTTACGGTTGTTTTAAAAAAAGATTGGAAAAACAATTCTATGTTGCTCACTTGAATAACGTGTTTAAAGTAACTGGTTTGAACTCACTGAATCCTGCACAATAAGAAACAGTAAATAAGCTCTACATGCATTCCATTCAGCTTGCTCTTTCTCTCCTCTGCTGTGCACACATTCGCCTCATGCCTCCCCTTCATCTCAGAGGATATATAGAGGAGAAAAAAGATTTAAAAGGACTGGAAAAAAGCTCAATTGTTTATTGATTTTATAATAGGCTTAGTGCAAGAGAAATAAAGTGGGGGCTGGTGGGGCGGCGTGGTCAACCAGAGGCGATGGCGTGACAAACACCGAGCTTACGAGCAGGTAACAACAGAGCAGAGTCCAAATGCCTGGATGTATTGGCTTGAGCCCTTTCTGTGCTTTTTTTCATGGCATTGTTATCCTGCCTTTAAACCAGTGTAGACATAATCGCTCGGCTCACAAACAGGGCACGGCCTTCTGCGTCTTAAAGTGTGTACTTGTGTGCAAGAGAAAAAAGAAAAAAAACGAATCAAAAGCTCCTTAAGTGAATGTGGCCGCATACATTCAAACCGTCAATTTACAAAGGAATGCCGTAAATATCCCAGAGTTTTCTTGTAATTTCTGATCAAAGCGGACAACTTCATTTATTTCCTTTATGTTTTCGAGATAAACATGTTACAGGCTTATAAAAATATATGCCTTTGAACAGCTTAAGGAGCCGGGTGAGGCAGCCAGTGTCGGTGGGTGCGTGCAAGGCTGTGTAGGCCTGATATATGGATGATAACACTAATTAGCTCGTTTTGTTTGGGGCACAACACTCATTAAAAACCCAGTGGGGCCATTAAAGTTAGCGTCCCTCCAAACCATCACTATGGCCATATCCATCTCCCCTGCACTTACGCTCCCTCCTCTCTTCTCTTAATAGCCTTTGCTCCAGGTTGTTGGCTTGAGCAAAGATTACTTAAACTTGGATGACACCCATTTTGCCTTTTGTGCCCCCGCAGACCACAATTTTAAACTTTTGATTATATCTTACCCCTTTCCCTTCTGTTCTTAGCTGCCCCTCCACCTCATGCAGGCAGCGGGCCCCATCCTTACTCTAATAAGTGTTTACTGAAAAGAAACTGGGGAGGATTTGTCCCAGTGAGGAGGGGGTGATGGTGGTTTCCAAGCTTTGCACAGCGATGTCGCTGTAATACCGACAAACCTCCCCGTGATTCGGCGCGGCTTGCTGTGCCATAAGGCGTCCGTTACACTGCAGCGGGAGAGACTGAAGGCACAGGCCTGCCAGGATTAGATGAGCAGGTGTAGCATCCCGCTAACAGATAGAACACAAAGCCATATTCAAGCCTATTCTCTCTGGGGCTAGCTGTGCTAAAGCTAACAGCTTCTGTTCAACTAAAAGGGGTTTCGAGTCAATCCACAGCACATATTACTGTCAAAATAATGTTTCAGATGGAGGAACATCAGGTGTCTGGAGTGTAGGTCTGCTTTGGGGTTCATTTGAATTATTAGACAAATAAATATGGGCAAGGGCAATCCCACAGCTCCATGATGAGAACAGACATACTTTTCCAGGGTACAGGTCTCTGTTGTTGTCAGTCATGGCCGTTTAACTTGTAGTCAGAGGACAATTATTTCCAAAATCACATTGAATCTAACTTGTGGGCCTATTACTTGCTAGTTTGTCACATAAACAACACGGACAAGTCCATGTTTCACAGTATCAGTCATGCACAGTGTTGGCATGGAGCATAACTACACTAAGTGCCCGGTCATTTCCCCTCTGGCCTCTTTGCCAGGTCGATGAAAGGCAAAGCTCTGGAAATATCCAGGTCTCAGGTCTGGATATTAAGAGTGTTGATTAGATATATGAGTTTGCCATTTGCCCACGGAGCGTGGAGTGTCTCCGACAGAGCTGGGGACCATATGGCTGGTGAGAGATTTCCCCCCTCTCTTCCTCTTCGCGCAGCCTGACAGCTGGATGGCTGCTAACTGGGGACGAGGAGGCTTGGCAGCTGCAGCTGAGAGCAACGCTTTGATGCCGCTCACCCTTTTTCACTGCTCTCTCTCCAGCCCTCCTCCTACTCTCTATCTCTCTCGCTCACACACACTTTTGGAAGACCTGCTACTACACACCACAAGCAGCCAGTGTCAACTTATTCAAACTTTTACAGGGTGGACAAGGGAGAAAAGGGCCTAATCTTTGGTTAACACTTCCCTTATTTGGAAAGTTTAGCAGGTCTTTCTTAAGTACATGGCAGTTACTGTAGTGAAATGTGATCTTAATAATTCCAAAGTGTTTGCCCTCAGAACTTGTGAATGCTCTGTCAGAGAGATGACAATGTGAGATAAGAGAAGGGAGGGCACCCATGGGTGGGAGGTGTTGGCTGGGTGCAGTAAGGTGGAGAGCACAAGGAGGGGGGTGAAAAGGCCCCTGGGAACATATTACTATAATATGTACATCTGGTAAGTACCAAAAAGTCACAGATTCCTGATTTTCTCCTTCACCACTCCCTTTTGTCACGCTGTTCTGTCCATGTTGTGCGTGTCCATGTGTTAAAATCATGCTCTTCCTGATGTTTAGACGAAAACTGAGCACAGCGTATCCCAAAATACACACATTTCCAAAAACTCCCTCTAAAACTTCCATGTTTATTCTACAACCATCAAATAGATTATATTTCACCCCATTCAAAACAATAAGGCCTTTCTTTGCCCAAATGACCTTTTACAGTCATTCCTCAGCACTCTGGCCAAAGTGTTTTAAATCATGCTTATTACAAAACAGCTTAGGCTAAGCTGCAAACAAAAGGGTGGACTGCGAGTTCAGGGGTTTGTACACTTGTGTTAGATTTCCACCAACATGTCTAATATAGCCACAAATACTGTAATACGATAATAAATAATAGCATTCCAAATAATAACTATGCCTCATTTTACAAGGGGTCATGTGAACTAGACATCTGCATGACCACATGTCCCACATTTGAGGCCAGGCTGACCCCAGCTTAAGGTCGACTGGGAACACATTCAGTGCAGTGAGGTCCAGATATATAATTCCATAGTTTAAACTTATTGTTTCCACACATCTTTCCAAAACATTTAAAAACTACTTAATCTATGCTAACTGATAAATCTACTTAATTTAGTTCCTTGTTAATTAGAGATTTACAGCTGTGTAACAGTGGTTTTCAGACTTTTCACCAGTACCACAGTGTATTTGGCTTTCTGAGTACCACCAGATCTGAGCCCCAACTTTAATGGGCCTAAATTTGGGCTGGTATGCTCTGAAATGAGACAAAACCCAGTCTAAAAAAAGACTAAACTAGGCCTAAAAGTAGACCAAAACATGGATAAGACGAGTTAAATAATGATACACCCAAATGAAGACAAAAACATGAAAGTATCTGTCTCTG
Organism: Rhinogobius similis; assembly: GCA_019453435.1. Classification (NCBI taxonomy): domain Eukaryota; kingdom Metazoa; phylum Chordata; class Actinopteri; order Gobiiformes; family Gobiidae; genus Rhinogobius; species Rhinogobius similis. The sequence continues at coordinate 9,495,303 of CM033621.1, read as the reverse complement.
AATAAAACAAATACTAATGAATTGCACCGTCTACCACCAGAGGCAACTAATTTTTTAAACAATGTAATAACATTTTGCCTTTTTTTTTTTAAACACAAAAGAACACCTAACAGAAACAAGACACAAAGAGAGAACATACAAACAGTTTTACTTATTCATAAACATGTGGTCCAGCAACCCAAGAGGACAAAAGTCTATGACATTTGTCAATTTTCAAATGTAGTCTGATATTTGTTTTTCTTCTTTTGAATGTTGGTTACAATTTATGTACAGTCCTTCATTTTTAACAGTTTGTGTGTGTTTTTTTTGTTTTGTTTTTTTCTTTCCTACCACCAGAAGTATGCTTCAAAGGTATTCATGTATAGTGTCCACAGCAGGAGTTTTGAGGCCCAAATACATCGCTCTTAAATCAAGGGGAACTCTAATACTGAAAAAAAAAAGTCTGCAGTTCTTATCATATTCCAAATTTAGCACTAATCACAAAGTCAGAAAAAATTGGGAAGAAAAATAAAAAAAAATATTATTACAATCAAGTTAAGTGTGTCTTAAGTCAAATGCATTATTTTACAAACAGGAAATTTGCAATAGGTTCCCGAGTGCTGTGTGTAAAATGTGTTTTATGATATCTCTCGTGCTCTTTTGAGGTTACCATTTACCACACGTAAATACACGATCACACACAGCATATACCAGCGCTAAGCAACAGGAAACTTAAACAGGGCACAGGATATAGCTCTTGTTTACCCAAACCCCACATTTCTTCAGCGCTCCCTCTTGCGTTCGCTGCGATCAGAGCATCCTACACACCGCCCCCTGCCACTTGCCCCAGTGCCCTTCTCCCGCTCCCTCCCTCCCTCCCTCCCTATACTTCCTCTACCTCATTTGCCTCGTACAGTAACCCCTCCCTCCCTCTCCCACCACCCTACATCCATCTGACTGTCTTCCTTTCTTCCTGCTCTCCTCCCCTCCCACCCTTGGTCTTGTTGAGCGCCCCCCTGTTGCTGGCTGCCATCAACCAGCTCTTAACTGGTGAACACGGAGGAGGAAGAAAAAACGATGTAGCGGCGATGGAGGAAGGAGAAGAGCAGGGAGAGAGGGGCCATTGCCGGAGCCAAGAGGAGAGCAGCTGGGCACGGCTAACAGGGAATGATAATGACCTCCCAAATCTGCTCTCCGCTCCACAACAATAGGGTGCTCAGTCGCCTGGAAAATTGTGTTCATCAGCTAGCTCTGCTCACTTACTAATTGACATTGCCAAATATTTTAAGAACAATTGGAATGTGGCAGGGCGAGAGGGCAAAAAAGGAAGAGAGAGGAGGAAAAAAAAAAAGCTTAGAGATCTTAATCCCTGGACTTAATTCCTCCTTGCACTTTTTTTCTTCCAGCGTAGCGGTGTTTTTTTGCGATGAAGAGATAGCTAGGCACATTTTTTATGTCGCTTTCTGCTCTCTGTCAGCGCCCTGATGTTGACACAAAAGCCTTTTTATGTGACCTGTCAAAGGGGTTAAGAGGAGGAGATGGAGCGGGGAGGGGAGGGTGAGGGAAGGGGGGAGAGGAGGATGACGGAGCAGCGGAGGCAGAGGAAGAAAAGGCGAATGGCGGGGAGGATGAGGAGGGAAAAGGCAGGATTCCACAGTCATGGTATCACATGTCTGGCCCTCCATTTTTAATGAGGCAAAGGTCAATGTATTCTCTTGCTCTTTCACGCGCAGGAGGAACCCCAATCATGCCCAAGTTAACTTGTTCAAACAGAAACCTCCCCCCCTCGCAGCATCTCGTCCCCCGTCCCCTCCTCGCCCGCCCCGACCCCGACGCCAAGGAGGGAATTACATTTATAGGTTGGTTATTGATATGAATGGTATAATGTTTTCCATTAATAGAGGAGACTATGGTGGCCCCCAATTGTCTAATTTCTCGCTTTTGTTTTTTTTTTTCATGATAAGAGGCAATGTGATATTTATGATGCATTCACACTAAATTACATTAAGCCCATTTTAGTCTTGCCGTGGACTTGGGTTTGTCCTGTTCTAGTCATTGTTTAGTCTTGTTCAAGTCCAGTTTTAGTTTCAGGTTTAGTTCTGGTTTAGTCCCAATTTTTATATGTGAAATTGTGTTAAATAAACTAAATCAAATACAGTATGTAGCACCATTGTCTCAGTATAAGCCCAATACTATACCATTTGCTGAATCAAAGAAGTTTCACTGAGCGTCAGAGTAAAAAAAAGTCATCTGTTGGAATGTGCATACAAATTTCACTACATGCTGTGCTGTGTGAATTTGTAAAGAATAAACTTCATGTCTCAAAGAATATGGTAACTTTTGGAATCAAATTGTAGTTTGGAACAACAGAAAATATCTAAGCATAACTGTCCCAGACTAAAAGCACGCTAAAGATAAACATTTGCAAACTGTTGAGGGAAGATGTGAAAATGGCACTCCACATTGAGACAGTTTCACCTCCTTCATTGATCTTGGACTGTTTGTTCCCGTCGGGGGTCACGGGTGACTGGAGCTTGTCCCAGTGACTTTGGGCCTGAGCCCAGTCTCAACTGAATAACTAAAATACTCCCTTAAACTTGAATTTTACACAGGTTGTTACTACTGATGACTCCCACAAACCCCCCAATATTGCTGACTCTGGTTTTAGGTTAAAAGTACACTATGTAACTTTTCTGATATACTTGTCTTATTAGAGATGTTAATTTGCATGAAATACCTTGAAAAACATGTATTCTTATTGTGAAAATTGTGGCCTCTCCACAGATCTGATCTACAACTGCTTCACCTGCTTGACTCTAAGGATCGATAAGTTTAAAGTGCAAATGACAAGTTTTTGTGATTTTATAATGTTTACTGTATTTAGTGTGTTAATACCTGTTGTAAATATAAATTATAGTTTTACACCAATCAAGTAGCCGTTTGTGGAGAAAAGTTGAAAAATCTGTTGAAAATTACAGGAAGTAAACAAATAGATGACATCACACTAGGGAGACAAAGGTTATGCATAATTTACACAAAAGAAACTACTTTTTTTGACAGTTTATACAAGCTGTTCACATAAAAAAAATCTGCAACATTAGAGGTGTTTTAGCGAATTGCACAGGATGGTTTCTTGGTAATTTCCTTCTGTGATGTCATCATTTACAACCAGGAAGTGATTTGAAAAACCTAAAAAAAAGAGCTAAACTGGGGTAAAATTTGGAAAAAATGTAGCAGAATTTGAAATATATTTATCTTAACTGGATTCTAGTTAAACGGGTAGCCCAACCTGTCAGAGGCCCTTTAATGCCATACTGTGAAACATTCCATGGGCAAAGCAATCCATGGGTTTCAGAGCCATGAAAATCTACCAGCTTTGTCATGGCAATCAACAATTCAAAATAAAACACGCTATCCTCTGAACTGGCAAAACAGAAACCCATAACGGAACAAGCGGGTGACCGACTTTCCGCCCGAAAAGTGACGCGGCGCACCTTTAAATCTGCCCTTTTCTGTCCTCCTTGTTCGTGCAGCCATCCACTTCCATCCATTTGCATTCTCCTGAGCGCCACAGCCCTGCCTCATTTCACAGGAATCCGGCATTGACGGAGGCAGACAGCTGTCAGCAGACACAGAAAGGAACTTGGCGTCCTCCCTCCCTCGCCCCCCTCCGCTCGCTCGGCCCTCCGTCGCTCCATCTGAACCCTCGGCTAAGTACACATAAACAATCACCAGGAACTTTCGCTGGCGTTGCACCCCCCTGACGCCTTTAAAGGGGGAAATGTATCGTCACCGCGGCCCACTTTGAAGAAATGTGTGTTTTGCCGAAATCAGAAACGAAATGTGATAAATATGGCAGAAAATGACACAAACGTAACACACTTATGATTGAATACATGTGGGATAGTTACATGTATTGCCATAATTCCAGGCGATAAGATCTAATGGAGACATCAGAAAAGTTACATAGTGCACCTTTAAAAGTGCTGTTCAAAAGACAGGCTCGTTTTGGGTTTATTTATATTATTTAAAGACTCATTTTATCCAAGAAATAGACACAGATTAGATTCAAATTGTGAAAAAACTGAACCTGAAATAACGTGTGATCTAAATAAAAAGCTTGCATTTAAATTAAAACTTCTACTTCTTTACAAAATAGTACTAAATGTTTTTAGAAATATGCAAAAAAAAAAAGAAAAAAAAGAAAAATAGAATAGAAAAGAACAGAATTGGGGGGAAAAAAGAAGAAAAAAGACCAGATTCGAACCAATCAGAAACAAAATGTGATAAAATATGACTGAATGTTGAATGTTGTTTTGCCACATTGAAATACTGAGTGTGAAAAGATGCTGCAAAAAGAGGTGATTATGAATCAAAAGTTATGTTCAAATATTGGTACAAGGTGATATTTCTGCACTCTTTTGATTAATTTTACAGACATTTCACATTTATCCGACAATTAAACCTAAACTAATATGTTTAAAGACATGTTTTAATGCATTTCTGTTTGACTGACAGAATTAAACGTCTGACTCTCGCAACAAATGTAGAGATATTGCTTTTATCAATATTGCACATGTATTTACGTGTTTGAAATCTGTCCACAACAAAAGGAAACCAAATACGAGTTGGTTGAATATGTTCATGTAGTTATTTCTTGATGTATAAATCCCAAGAGTTTGAAAGTAAATGCATGAAAACAGTACATAACGCTAACATAGTCTTCAAGTCGAATTGTAACTTTGAAATGCAAAATTTCTCCCACTTAAGACCATTTATAACCGACACAGACTCAAACCGCCGTAACGTTTGCAAAATTTTGGAAATGTAAAAACGAGTATTTGCAAATGTGACAACTTAGCCAGACGATTTCAACAGACTGTGAATAGAATCCTTCCTTAAACTTGCATTTCTATGTGCATCATAATAGCAAACTTCAAACTGCTCTTTTCCAACGCTCCAGTGCTTTTGACTCTAATGTTTATTTATGTCTCCCTTTTTAATTTTTCCTCCTCTACAATCGCATTCCATTTTTGTTGAATTTCCGAACTCAACATAAACCCTTCTGCAGACAAGTCACCTTCGCTCCCTTTGCGACTTTTAGCAATGACACCGGAGAAGATAGCTTGTTGATGTATTAGGAATATTAATATGCAAGCAGTCTACCTGACGCAGTACGGCAGCCTTCTGTTATGGAAAGATAAATATTATGTTTTAATTATAAAAACATAAAACAGAGAAGAGAAGGTTGACGACGCTGATGGAATGGAAGCAAGGCATGCGAACGAGAGGCGGAAAAGTTAAGCTACGTTTTTTGGCGAAGTTTAAACGAGAGATTGGACTTTTGTGTTTGACATTTAAAGCTGCGCGGTGGAACTTTTTGGAGGAGGGTTCGCCGTGTGCTCGTCTCAGGAGATATGTAATTGTTTTGCCTGGAATGTTTCACAGCACGGCCTTAGATGTATCTATTTCTGTGGATACAAAGAAGCAAGTTTCAAGTCAGATCTGTGGAAAGGCGATCCCGCTCAAAGTAAGAATGCATGTTTTTCAAGGTTTTTTGTGCAATGAAAACACCTATAACTGAAGAAAATTTGAGCGAGAGATATATAACTGTGGAACATTTCCAGCAAAGCAATAACAACTTTAAAAGAGACTGATCTTTTTAGATTTATTTATATTTAAGAAGCCGTGTCTGGTAACTAATTTGACCACAAAAATAGGCACGAATTGATTAAATTTGTCTAAAAAGTGTTGAAATTGTCCTAATTGGTCAAAGAAATGTCACGAAGTCCACAAAAAAGTTCCAAAAAAGTGTAAAAATTGTCGAAAAAGATTGTTCAAAGATTGTTCAAACGTTGTCAAAAAAAAAAAGAAAAAATAGATATCCAAAATGTATCCAAAAATATCACTCAAAGAGGTTGCATTTCAGTAGAAAAAACGACTTCTTTGCAAAATAATGTTTGTGTAAAAAGCTGCCGTGTTCCCTGCTGTTCCATGAGTTTGTTCAGAGTAAATGTGTGTAGAAATATGTTTAAAAAAATAATAAAATAAAATAAAAATAGAGAGATCAGATTGGAACCGTTCCCGTGTTAAGGAACCAATCAAAATAACCGATTCAGTCCCGAACGTCACATACTTTCACCAAAAGGCTGTCGCGACTCGACCACGTTTACTCAGGAATGCATTGCCCTGTCATCTTTCACTCCGCTCCTCCTTCTCTTCTCTTTCTTTTCATGTACTCACTCTCTCAACACTGCAATTTTCCCGCTTTTTCTATCCGTTTCTCCTCTCTTTCTCCGAGCCATGTCTTCATAACCAGGCAGGGAATCCTAACACGATCATTAGGACATAAAAGGGACTGATAAATGTTTCATAAGGCGCAAAGCTATAGCCACTGCTACCCAGGAACATCGGCGGGCCAAAACTCCGGGCCGCCAGTTCTTTTTCCTCGATCAAACGCACTCCTCGGAATACAATTGGAATTCGTAAAAAAAAAACTAAAAACTAAAAAGGGGCTTCGCTAATTCTCGCCGAGGGTAATATTGACAAATTTAGTCTATGAAAGAGCGCAGAGAAGAAGAAGAAGAAGGAGAAAAAAAAAAAAGGGCATGGACGTGCAAAATCAAATGAAAAGAAGAGAGAAAGACAGAGCAGAACAGAGAAATAAATTGGCCTTTTATATTGTGCGAGCGTGTACAAAAATACTAAGTCTGCATTTATCCGAGACGTGTCAATCAACGGGGCACACTGACAATTAGCACATTTCAATGGGACTTTTATCGTTCGGCAGGCACCAGAGCTCTGACCCACTGTACGGAAATACGGCAAAAGGGGAATGAATGTGCCCGTAACACAATGACTGTCTATTTAAGTTTGGTGACACATAAAAAACACAGATATGACATGGCGGGTGAAGGAGGGGAAGTGGGGTGATTATAGAGGGGTAGAAGAATGGGCCAAATAGGGGGGAAAGTGTGGCGGAGCAAGCGGATGTAAATTACAAAAGAGGAGTAATTTATGCACGAAAGCGAGGCCGGGGGATTTGGAGAGAAGTATGTTGTACAGAGTGGAGGGTATGGGTGGTAAATATGGGTGATTTTTTAAGAGATTAGACAAGTGTAGGATTGTAGGAGGAAAACATATGTACAGCTCAATGAAAGGCCACAAAGTCAAGTGTTTAAGGAGAATTCTGTTGGAGAAAATACTTGACGGTAGTTTAAGGCGAGACACTACAAACGAATAGGGGAAAAAATCTAAATTTAAAGATATCAGTTTGAAACTTCTCCTGTAGTTTACTTAGATAAATGTAAGAAAAAAATGTATTACAAGTTTTTCATCGCTTAATGTTTTCATATAGAAATTAGGCAAAAAACAGCCAAAATTACATGTATCTGGGACAGTTAAATCTGAAAAATGAACACAACCAGGTTTAAATTTCTTAGTTAATATTGAACAAACATTAGTTGCGAAAAACTTTACAAGATTTTGGATTTCTTATTTAGTTTTTGAGGAGACTAGATTTGGCTGAAAATTCTCCTAAAAGTTCAAATTCCACCTCATTTAAAAAACAAAAAACAAACTAAAACTGTAATAAATCCGATTTAGAATTAGATATCAGATCTAATTAAAATCTTGTTGAGTCCAGGATTGAACAGTTTGGTATGTGCACTTCATGTCCCTTGGGGGAGGAAAATGCATTTTAAGAAAACGACCTTTGAAGTTAAAATGTCCCAGAGAAATCTATGGATGAGGTGGATTGAATGAACATCTTTAGGAGCAGATTGGACAAGTTTGTTGGTTCCACATGAAAGCCGATATGTTGAGAGAGCAAACTGACCAACAAACAATTGAAAAAAAAGAGTTTTGACTGTAGTATCTAGCCTTAAAATGCCATGTGAAAGTGCCCACTGTTCAAATAAATATTGTACAAGTTACTGGAGAAACTGTGGTTGTCAAGTGGCCCATCATTGCCATGTGTTTTGGGACTGTCCTACTGCTCAGAACTGCTTGGACTGAGATCAATAGAGCGATGGACAGTGTTTTCGGCACTGGCGTCCCACTGGACTTGGGCCTCAAAACGTTTGCCATGGACACAATAAATGGATACCTTTGGAGCATACTTCTGGCTGCAGAGAAAAAGGCTACCATGAAAAAATGCATGAAACAAACTGACCCAATAATCTAAGACTGGATTGACATAATAACAGAAAAACGGGAAAAAACAACAACATTTGGGCTTAATTTGAAGATGGACGTTTTTGACAGACTTCGGACCAAATGGGACTTGTACGCTGGACAAAATGTGCCACGATTTCATTGGATGTCTTGTGTTACATGCTCAGTCCCTCTGTCTCTCTGTGTCTTGTGTTTTATTTGTTTAAAATTGAAAATACTGAAAAAAATTAAAGGTAGGAATAAACAAGATTAAAACAAAAGTAAAGTAATGTCAGTATATTTGATCTGGACCTTGTGGATGTAAAAAGGCAGCGCTTTAGAATTAAGATAAGATAAGATAGCGCTTTATTAATCCAGAAAGGAAATTCTTGCGTCGCAGAAGCCAATAAAACACATATACAATAATAAGAAGAAATACTATGAAAGCTAACATTGTTTTGGTACTTTTATTTAACATTTATTTAACCAGGAACGTCCCATTGAGATTGGAGATGAGCAGATCAAATTCCAAATTTGCGGATCCAATTCCACTGGACTTTAGTGTAGTGTAGTTTTATCAGTTTTAGCGCAATATATGTATGTTAGTGAAGCCATAAACATTGCTCATATAGACTTATTTTGATTTTGTGAAATGTTGATCATATTTGTGCGACTTTATCTCTGTAAAATATTTAATATAATTTCGAATCTAGCCAAGAAATACGAGCACTTTTGTTGTTGGGCAATGATACTCTAGACCAAGTACACTTTTGGTATTTTTTTTACTTAACCGAACGTCTTTACTGGTAGTGAAACCCTAAGGACTCACACGAATATAACACAGACAGACACATGCAGAGTTTGCCCGGGAATCGAAACCAGAACCTTCTCACTTTGACGGTAGGTGTTAACTGTGCTGCACCCAGTTTAAAAACTCATTAGTAATTAAGATAGTATCATGCATTTGATGTCAGCACCCTTGCACACTTAACTTAGACCCAGTGTATTGGATTTGGAAACACGTTAATAGGACGTCCCTGCTCGTCTTTATAACCTGTTGAACACTGAGTGAGTGAATGACTTGTTAATAGCCGCTTGGATCAGGTTTGTCACCCTGCATTTTGTGGATCTTGTTTGGCGCCACTTTATTTCTTAATGACACAGTAATTACAACTGTAACAGTTTGTCCGCACGTGTAATTACGCCCCCATTGTAACGACGCAATTAGATGAATATCCGCGCTTTATAACCTTAGGCGGCAAGTCGGCAAATCCAATTTCAATTTGTATGGAGTGAGCATTTTGCCTGCTTGTTTGAGCCGCGGTAAAGACCCAAGGATATACAGGCTAATCCCAGCCATGTTAAACGCTCTTCCTCCTCTCGCTTTTTTTCTTCTTCCTTCTTCTTTAAATAAATGTAGACACGGGGGATTCTACGCAGAGGGAGAGAAAGAGAAAGCCAGAGGGGGAGCCCTTTAAACCAGGAGCAGAGGTACGAGTGGGTTTAAGCTGACTAGTATATGCTGCTGCTTTAGGCCTTACATGCAACGCAAACCTCTTTTTACACAATTAGCAACATTTATACATGTAAGCATTGACTAGAGGGGCATGACTGCTGCCAAATGATCACTTAAGCTATTTTAAATGTCATATTTGTCTTGTTTCCAGTGATGAATATGTAAATTTCATGACAGTTATACGGTAATGAGTTTCCATTTAAATAGCACTGAACTGTATACGTTCTATTCCATTGAATGAACTGTCTTTGGGCGAAAAACAAATCAGCTTTTTACGATATTCGATGATTAATGTCCCTCCCAAATCGTCACCCCCATTTCACACTTATATTTTGTCTTGTACACTAAATTATACGGGACGAAAATGTCTAAAAACACAACAATTTGCAAGTAGACCGATTTTTAAGACCGTTTATCCGAGTTAACAGTTGCTACGTAATCAGCCTGACTGGTTTTTAATCGATTTTCAACTTGGAATGTTTTTGCTGTCTTCTCTTTTTCTTACCTCATGAACTGTTATATTCTGAAGACTCTACTAAAATAATCAACTAACGACAAGCCAAGTAGATTTTCACATGAAAGCGCCAATAGGCTACAAAGCCACATTGATTCACATTGGACAATACAAAAAGGCATGTCAGTCAAAAACTGTTATAGAAAACAGTTGCTTGATTTTGGTTTAAGTAGAGTTTTTTTTTCCTTTGTTTTGTCTCTGAGAGGATCCCAAAATCCTACCAACAACGCCAAATGTGGCACACCTTCATTTTTAAAGCTGCTAACCAAACGTGTGCGCTGATTCCATTTACCCCGATCACAATACTGTAACACACAAAAAGGCAGGTTGATCTGAGGATAGCAAACAAAAAGACAGATGACGGCGTGCATAAACGTAATTATCTCTTTGTTTTCGCTAAAAAAAAAACGAGTAAGGAACATGTTCAAGGTTAGCCGCCGTGCTACGCTATAATAAGAAAGGTCTGTGGAGGACATTGCTGACACAGTCCTGCCTATTTCCCCCCCATCTCCCTTTTTTCTTTTCTTCTCCTTTTTTTTCACTCATTGCTTTTAAACAAGTGCCGTCTCAAAGACAAAAGCGGCGGAGTTGACCTTCTTTCACAGTTGAGATGTTATTGTTGATTACTATAATTTAAGTTTAACTCAGAATCGCCGTGGGTAGGTGGCATGGCAAAGCGCGGTGCATGTGCTGTTCTAGCAGGTGCACGCAGACACACATCGACAGGATTGTTATTTTATTTCTTTTTCAGCGAGAGATTGAAAGAGAAAGATTAAGAGAAAGAAAGAGAGGGAGAGAGAAGTTGAGATAATAAGATAAAACAGTACAGTGGCCACATCCTGTAAGTTAGAGGAGGCACGCAAACTGTAAAAAGGTGGTTCTGTGCACAATTGAATGATAGACAATCAATTGAATTCAGAATTTTGATTGCGATAAGAGTTGTTTTGTTTGTAGGACATGGTTTTTGCGTCTGTTTCAAAGTATTTCTGGACGGTTTTTATCCGTTCTGATTGATTTGAGCGGAATTATTTGCCCACAGATAGGAATTTTCGTAGTTTGCAATGAGTTAACAGTTTAAGACAAGCAAGTAACGCTGCAATTGTCTGTTCACTGCAAACAACTAAATCTGGCATGTGTTTAAAAAGTGCACTGTGAACAGAATTCTGATTCGAAAGCATAAACCGCACATCTTATCTCAATAGCGCTGCTTATCACAATTTGTTTTTTACTTGTGCTGTTCTGCAAAAAAAAAAGTATTTAAACCTGTCAGAAATACCACGAAAAGTACGAAAAAATCGAAATGGAACAAAAGCAAACTCAAAAAAGACTAAAAAAAATAAACAATGATCTGTCTTTAATCCTTTTTAAAATGACAAACACTGTATTTTGCAGTGTAAAATACAGATACATATTTCATGCGCGCACACAACAAACTAAACCAGAACCACGGCACCTTACTCCGCATGAGATTCAAACACATTTTTCTCACACATCAAAGCTTTCTAATTTGAGAGTCCCTGAGCCCCGAATGAAAATCACATTGTCTAAGTTGTGAAGAAAATACAAGTTCTTTTTTTTTTTTTCTCCCTTCATCGCTACTTGATGAAAAAACAGGAAGTAGCAAAAACAAGCATATTGAAGATCCTTTTCATTTTCATATCTGTTTACTTCTCGCTTTGTTTTTTTGTTTTTTGTTTTCAGTACAACCGCAGTGGAGACGCTTGAGATCTGTGCAGTGTCTAATTATTTGGTGCAATTTGTCAGATCAAAAAAAGTGGGTTTCAAAAGATTGTTTGTGGAGATTTGGGCAGCGGGTGATGAGTCTACGTTTTTTGAACTATGGGTGGTATGAGTAAAGTGATATAATGATATAACTTTTATCTCTTACTCAGAAAATGTGACGTATCTATCCTGTCATAAAAGCTTTGACATGTTACGAATGCATAACAGCCCTAAAAGTACCATAAATGTTGATCTGTATAGACATCATAACATTAAAATACCAAACTCCTCATAATAATTATCACAATAGTTCGCAAATCTACTGACAAAATCATAAAATGAACATGTTATTTGTCATAATACAGTGCTACATTGCAGTTAATAAACTACTGTACTTGAAATGAAAGGGACTCCAGCATTATGAATTACAATTTAGACATTACTCTTTGTTTTATCCCGTGTTGCTGCTTTAATCCTCCTCTCCTTCCTTCGAGACGACGCCTGAGGGAGAGGATTTCACCACTTACAGCTAAATCAAACGCGCCTCATTATACTCGGTTAACATTTGCTTTTTTAAAAACACATTGCTGCTTTTTTTCTTATTTGTCAATGATTATTTTAACCCGCTTATTTTCCTTCTCTTGGCGTTTACTCGACTGGATGTTAACACAGCACTTCTGAAGTTGTTGAAGCTGTTCTCATCAGATTCAAAGCGCTTAAGTCAAAAGAGACAGACAGACAGAGAGGGAGAAAGAAAGAAGAAACGAAGAGAGAGAGAGAGGGAAAGAGAGAGAGGGAGAAAGTTGCAGCATTAAAATTCAGAAGATAATTACATCCGCTACACCCCCACCCTGTTGAGAAAGTGTTATGTTTAATAGTCTCTATAAAGAAAATAGGTTTTTATCTCGTTCTCATTTTCATTAATTCCTAATTGGGGTGGGGGGTTGTCTGTTATTATTTCTTAGATTAAAATAAACATAGCCCATCCTATGTTCAAACCCATCACACTACACGGGCACGATAAGGACTTCATGCCTCTGTGGATAAATAAACAATCCCGTCTCCACTGGTGGAATTAAGTTGCTTACAGCCTTAAGCTAAGCCACTGATTTATATTTATATTATTTATATTTTTTCTCTCAAAAGACTTAAAAGCACATAGCCGCTTTTGCAAATGAAGTTCGCCGATTTTCTTTTTGACCTGCTTTATATGTATATCTTTAATTAGTGTCTTGTTTAGCTTAAACCGACTGATTATCGCACAGTCGTGACCTAATTACCGCTCGCGCTTCTTAACGCCGGCGCGGTGCCCTGAGGAGCGAGCGAAAGTTACCTTTAAAAACTTGTGTAATCATTAGCAACGAGCCTCCCTTAATCCCACTAAACATATACTTATCTAGCCCCAGCCGGCCCGTGTTTGCCGGGGAGAGGAGGAGGAGGGAGGGAACTGTCTCCAACGCATTTATTAAAGGCATTTATTAATCACTCTGCTTAAAATGAGTTGGTCCCTCTGCTCCTAGTCTTTACTCATGTTCCGGGGGGACATAAGCCGCTAACCTGCAGTGTGGATGCAACACCAAAGCAGGTATCTGTCTTGCCAGGGCGAGTCCATTTAATTTAATAAGGCTCAAGAGTAATTGCGAGAGAATTGGAATTTTTATAACCTGCTTTCTGTGTAAAATGCAAGTTAAGGTAAAACACTGTATTTGCAGGTTAAAAAGGCCCAACTTATCACAGATATAAGAAGAACCAACATTTTCAAACTTGGCCAGGCTTGAAATAGTCCTAGAAAAATTACCCATACCAGCGATTGTATAGAATTTAAAACAACCAAAGTTTTAACTCGTTTGAAGTTACACATTGATTAAGTATTTCTTACCTGAAGATGGGGACGAGGGGTGTGGGCTGTCATCCTGGACACTGCCGGTCTGTGAGTGGGCTCCTCCCATGGCGCTCTCTTCGGTCACATTGGAGGACCCCGGAGTGGTGGAGCGGCTGATGGACTGAGATTCTGGATCACTGGCTGAACCGCGGCGCTCGTCCAGGGCTTCCTCCATGCTCCTGCGATCTTTGCCGTGGACGCGTGAGTGGACAATCATCTGGTGGTAGGTGCGGAAAACCCGGCCACAGTCAGGGCACTCGGAGGGTTTTTCTTTCATGTTAGAAATGCCAAAGTCTAAGTTGGGACCTCCTAAACCAGTAAGGCCTGCAGAAGCATCTCCAGCCCCGTGGTGTGACAGCAAGTCGCGGTGATCAAAGCTTCTGCCATCTTCCTTCATGGACATCAGAGCGCCACTGCCGAGCTTGGAGCCCTGCAGGGCCTCAGACAGCTTCTGTTTGGAGCTATCAGTGGAACTAATCATAGAATAGTCTGGTTTGTCCTTAGAATAGGACGTCATAGAAGCAGCATTCTCGTCTTCCTGCCCAGGGTGCATTTGGTGCGGATGCTGCTCCTTCGGCATGAAAGCTCTGTCCATAGCCATGCCACGAGCCATCAATTGCCAAGCCTGATAATTGTTGAGAGAATCCATCTCAGCCACCTTTGCAGCCGCCTGAAGGCGCTCCATACAGCTGGACTTGAGTGGGGGCACTAGGTTCAGACAGCCCAGGAGTGAACGCTTTTCGTTCTCATCCAGCCCATGGCCCATGCCCGCTGCCATTGGTCCCAGGAGCTTGCCTAACATCTCTTTCTCTTTCATAGCGATTCCGGCTTTGGCCAACATTTGGTGCTGTTCACTGAGGCCCTGCTTGTCTGGTGAAAGAAAGCCTCCTTGCAGGCAGGAGATGTAGCGAGAGTAAAGGTTAGCATGGGCCTCCTGAGCCAGATTATTCATACTGTTTACTGAAGCTATGTCTTGTTCACTGGGCTGTGGAGGCTTACTCTTGATAGCAAGCTTGTTCAGATGCACCTTCATATGATTCTTGAGAAACCACGGTTCCTTAAAACGGCGGCCACAGATCTGACAGCAGTGTTCAAAGGAGTCCTTGTGTTTGCGCATGTGGCCCTTCAGGAACCAGGCCTGGCTGAAGACTTGGCCACACACATCACAGCGGAATTCATTAGCCACCTGGGTTCCTCCAGCTCCACCAGACCCCGCCCCCTGTGTAGTCTCAGCAGTGATGTGGGCCTTCTCAACGTGACTTATCAGGTCCTCTTCATGTGAGGCTGCAAACTCGCACAGAGTACATTTGTAGGGTTTGTGGAGTATACGGATGTGGCGGTCCAGCTCTTCTTTCTTCTTAAATTTGCCTTTGCAGAAGGTGCAGCGGAAACCCGTAGCTGGGTTCAGTGGATCATCCAAGGCTCCAGTGGGCTTGGGTGAAGAGGAGGGCTGGGAGAGGGTCTCTGGAGTGCCCAGACCCGATGGTGGAAGCAGGCCACAGGCTGAGCCGAGCTGCGGCTGATGGGTGGTGCTGTTATTGAGGCCCATGATGGGTGCGGGGGGAGTTGGAATGATGCTTCCACTTCCTCTCATTTGTTTGTCTCTGAGAATGGCCCTCTCCTCCAGCTCGTGGAGGAGCCTGTTTTCCTCCCGCACACGACCTCGGCCCTTCCCCAGGTTGCCCAGCTTGTGGGTACGGAGGTGGATCTTCAGATTTCCCTTCTGAGCAGCTCGGTGGTCACAGTAGGGGCATTTAAAGGGCTTCTCTCCAGTATGTGTACGCATATGCAGGGACAAGATGCTGTTAAAGCGGAAGCGCTTGCCACACAGTGGACAGGGATACTTTCTGTTCTTGCGGGCATCATCCTCAATGTCATTCATTTGGGACATGATGCCCAAATTTTGTCCATTTAAGAACTGCTGTAAATCGACCCGACCATTTAGCCCACTTAAGGCTCCTGCATCTATGTCTCGGTTTAGCTGATTGGCCAGAAGAGCCATCTGACTGCTAATAGGCTGACTGGCCAGGGCAGTGTGGTGGGTCTTTTCATCCAGAGGTGTGGCTGCCTTCTCCTCAGGGATTGGCTGTGGGCGGTGTAGGTTGGGGAAGGCGTGGCCTAGTTGGGCGGTGAGCTGGTGAAGCTTCTGACTGATGGGATAGCGTCCATTTAGAACTGCACTGTTGAGATGGGCTTCTGCATCAGGCACTCCTGATGACACACCAAGGCACAAACTCGAGTCTTCCATCCTGCAAAAGCAAGCAAACAACCGAAGCACAGGGTTACTTCAATGCTGAAGGCATAGACGTAAAAGTCAAGTAAAAATGTCTCAACATGTAACCATAGGTGTATTGGAGGCCTGACTATCTTGTATTGTTCACAAAACTTTCATAAAATGTGGGACCATTTTAGATACATCACTCAGTAAACATGGTGTGCAGTGTGTAATTAAACAACTTGTGCCTATTCAATCCGAATTCCTTCAATTACATGCCTTAATGAATGGAAGGAACCGCATTGTCAGGGACGCCACAGCAATACTACAATTATGATATTAACAATGGCATTTAAACCAAGGGGTTACTCCTGTAAACACTCTTATCTCTATGACATGACACTGTAATGATGCAGTACAGTGCTCCAGAGGAAACCTATGATTTCATTTGAACCACTTAGCTCATCTTCAATTTACACAACCTAATTTATCTTACACCTTTTTTTTATTATTTTGGGGGGAACTAACACTCATATTTTTAAGTTTCAGAAGCACTCAAAGTCTGGTGAACTCTTAAGGATAGATTGGGCAGATGTTCTACCATACACCGCCACAGAGGGATATCCGAGACACAAATGTATAATGAGAAGAGATTAACATCCGTAAATGCTTTCTTTCATATGTGCTTAAATAAAAGAACAACGGCCTTAATACAGTTCCATCTGCTCTCCAGATGGAGAGGTACACTTGTATGTGCACACTTCCTCTTGCTGCTGGCAGGGGTCAAGCCCACAGAAATAATAACCACAGTTCTGCTTTGGTCAACAAAATATTGTATAATATCTCATTAAGCTGATTAGTATGCGGCCTGGCAGCAGTGGCAGCAACAGTGCTATAATACATGATTATAATGAACAACAAAAATCTATTATAGTAAGGCAATATATATGCATGTGTAGTAGGTGTGTTCACTTTGAAAATAAAAGTGTTCACTAAGAGACTATTTTAAAAAGGACTTGATCACACCCACATTAAACACACTCTGTAACATTATGTACTTAAAGCACAGTGTGGGGCATGTAAGGACCAATACCAGAATATATCTTGTCCATCTTCTTACTCCCCCAGCATCTCTCTGGCTCGGTCCATGTGTCTTATTCATTTGTTTTCACATTCATTTGACATTTCTCTCTCATTTCTCCCAGTCAGTGGGAGGTTAGTAGACATAAGGGGTGCCTGTTCTGTTAGACCTTGTCCCCTCCAACACACAGTTCATGCTGGATTCTTATCTCTTGGGCATGAATTAGACACTGTAACAGCTTCCACTTCTGTCTAAAGGAATGTGACACTTGTGGGCTGCCCTTTGAAATTGCCACAAGTATCATAAAGCAGTGAACTGAATGCATCTCCAATATAATGGCCATGCTATGTTCAGTAGCCACAGACTTAGAGTATGACATGCCAGGCAAAGCTTAAATTTATGGCTTATCTTGACATCTTATTCTCATGTGACTTGAATAATTCTCTCCTCATTGAAGTAGAGCTTAATAATACAAAAAGATAAAATTGAGTTGAATACGGTGTGTACGTTTACGGTTGGCAAAAAGGATAAAACTTTGTTAGACTGATCTAAATGACGCAAGGTTCTAAAATGTATTTATGTGACACCAGCTCTATCAGCTGCCTGCGTGCCTATATCAGGACAGACCTGATTTGAATAGGCCCTTTTTTACAGAGGCGGCTGGCTGCCTTTTGGAATAGAAATCTGTGATTTAAACTAGGCTGATGAGCTGTTGCTCATTTAGGGAGATAGCAGCCTTGCCCTTTTCTTCAATTTGATTTCTGCCTTTATCTTTAACATATAACAAAGGCAGATAGACAATGGAATACTGTGAAATGAACTGACGAATCCAGTTTGTGTTTTTTATAAACGTATCCTGGCTGACGAGCGTATGCAAATGAGCCACATTAATATGCTCGCCTTGCTCCCGAGTCATTTTATATTTTTTCCCCTGATTAAAAAGGACATTTCTTATGTGACATCCCCCTCTGCTCATATCCACACACACATGCAGTGGAATGAGAGAACAACACGCGCACACACACACACCCAGCCTGTAACAACAGCTCTATAAGAGAATGTCCTCCAAAAGACACAGTGGGTGTGTTTCATCAAACGGCTGCCCACAGAAGGCTTAACAAGTCTATGTGTGCTGTTACACTGTTACACTGCTAACATCCGCGTGTTAGCACTGCACTGCCAAATCATATGTACATACAGTAGACAAGCAACTCAAATGCACACTCTAAAAACACGGTACAATGCATTCTTACCCGTGTTTAGAGAAGTCTTTCTGCCTGTCAGAGGAGCCGGTGTGCCCGCCATGCTGTAGTACTCTAAACACTTGCACTTGTCTGTGTATGGTAGGTGCTGTTATTCGAACCTGTATAACCTTATCATTTCCTGGCATGAACACTCTGCTGTCTCATTAAAACCATTGCCTCCTCTGATACCTCTAAAACCACAATCACTTCCTTTACCGTTTTCTCATGAAGCTTTAGCTGTTGCTTTTTTGTTAGTGCTTTAATATTCACTAAAGATCCACGTGCACCTCAGAAACACACTATAATGTGTTTCTCTTAATACATTCCCCTCTCTATTCCCATTCTCTGCGAGCCTCCGCTTAATTATAAGTGGTATCTGTAACACAATGGAAATGTATTTCAGGCCGCATTTGAATGTGCTCAGTTCATTTTGGTCTTATCAATATTAGCATGCATCATAAATGCATAAGGGATTTATATGTGCTGCACTCTAATTGTAACCTTATAAATTATTAAACTACATGAAAGACAGTTTCAATATTAGGGATTGCCACTAATAATAAATTCATAAGGAAAGCTTCTTAAACCCACTGTACATTTGGCCTGTTGAATTTCTGTGTCACAAAACTTTGCTCTGACATTTCATACAAGAAAGTGAGGAATCGAAAAGCCATTAGTTGGACTTTACTTTGTTATTTTGGCATGTATTGACACCAAACCCATCGACTAATCACAATGCAATAGCTCATTAAGTCCTAATGAACAAATTCATAGCATTAAACAAATCAATCATTATTCACAATGTGCTGAATTCCATCATATTTGCAGCGAATCATTACTGAGATGAAAGACACCACAGAGGCAGCAGTCTGATATTGGACGGGACAATTTGGATATTTACCATATGTTACATGCACTGAGATTTGAATGCTAAATATTTAGTGATTACACAGGCAGGCAGGGACATCGCGCTCCAATCAAACGCCTCCAGTGTTTTTCAAAGTACAAACAGAGCTTCCTCCGTCATTTCAAAGATCAATTACCTCCGGCTAAAAAAATTTGGATTTTGTACATTGGTTGACGGAACAGACTAAGATATGAGTTTTTGCCTGGCTGGTGTTTTGCCTCTATTGCAGGTGGTCTTTGCGAGGCTTCTAATTAATCCAATAAAAAAGCGGCCTTGTTTTGCTTCCTCCTTCACTCCGCGGCTCTTTTGACTTCACTGCATTATTACTTTCTGTAATGAGGCGAAAACACAGTGAACTGCACATGGAAGAATGGAAGACAGTGGCAACAATCCCTGCCAGACTCAATCCAAACTCCATCGCACGCCTAGAGCCTCTTGATCAAAACTCATAACTCCACGCACTATCAACAAGAAATGAAGCTTCAAGAATGGATCGTGCTATTTTAAAAAAAAGAAGAAGCGGGGGATAAAAGAAGAGGTGCAGACGTGGTGGAGAAATCTTTGGGAGTAAGTTTTTGGGCTAATGTTGGCAGATTGAGAAATACTTTTAGATTGGGAGCTGTAGTCGCTATACAAGGGGAGGGTTAGGTTAAGTTTTCCCTGGCATTTGTCAGAATTGTTCAATATTTTCTGATAATTTGAGGCAAGATTTTATTGCACAGGCTAATCCACTGGTTCGGTACTCCTGATCAACATCTTGGGCCTGCGAATGCTCCATTGCGGACATCCAATTTTCCTGAAAGGTTGTACAAAGACATTGTCTGAAAAATGGGTCAAATAAACAGAAAATAAAAGAATTGTCATCTTTAGGTATATCCATCTATACCACTTTCTTGACCTTTCAGCTTAGGCATCCTTCAACCAAAATCTTCTGTCCTTTTAAAAATGTATTTGTAATCCTATACCTCCAGTTGTCATTCTCCAACTTTTTCTTTTCTTTTTTTTTCCTGCACATCAATACTATTCTTCAAATACATTTTGTTTGGCTGCTTCTCCTAACCTAACCTTGAGACTTACAAAGTGAATCTATATTGTAACATTGTAAAATACATTTGTGTCCTAGAATGCCCCTGCTTTGACCAGTGGACCAGTTTGAATCAACAAATCATGCTGTACCTAAAACCATAAACCAGAAGCTGCTCATGAACGGTTGCTTTGTTTCGGACAAATGACGTTCAACTTTCTTGGAATAAGACTATCATAAAACAAAGGCATGATTCATTTGAGAAACAATGATTTTAGTTTTTTCCTCTTTGCCCTGGTAAGAACTATTGTCCACAAGAAACCATTGAAAGTTACGCTACTGCAATTGCTTCACAACAAAACAACAAAATACAGTGTAGTTGAATATTTTTGGTTCTATTTAATGTAGTTTGAACATTTCTCAAGACATATTTTATTGATGCCATTGGACCCCAAGATCCCAATGTTAAATAGCCTGCCTTTTCTTGGGTCAGTTGAAGTTGCTTAAAACAGACCAACTTCCCCTTTGGGATTTCATTCTGTGACTTGGGTAAACTTAAATCTAAGCCAAAAACAAATTAGGGCACCTCCGCTTCCTTGGGGACCAGACCTGTCTTCGAAAACAAATCTCCACGGAAGACCTCTTTTTAAAAAAACTACTGTAAAATATGATCCAGCATTCAGAGACAATGAATAACACCAGATTAAGATAAATCCTTGCTCTTTCTACACGGCAAAGAATCAAAAGAATCGGATGAAAACATTGACTCAATACATCAGCGCCGATATGAATGGACAGGAGCCAGTGTGTGCCTCTCCTCTTTTCTTTCTCCCCCCCTTTTGCACAATATGTCATTGAGGCCTGTTTAAGAGCGCTTGTCAACAGGTAGTTCAACTTTCGACTCATCCCCGCTGGTCGGTGGGAGCCCTCCTGACAGCGCGGAAAGAAAGACGCTGTAAGGGAGAAGAGAAAAATGCTTCGCTTCTTTTTATCTGTCTCTCGCTCTGACAGCCTTTGCAAGAGGGATGCCAGGGGACCCAGATCAATGCGGGACAAGCCGATTCCCACAGTTCATTGTTCCGGGGCCATCCAAATCATCTTCCCAAGACAGGCGGGGGCTCGGAGCTTCGCCTTTATGATAACCATCCCTGGTATTATTCCCACTATGATGAGGATGACCTGCAGATGTGTAATATGTGTGGGTTGGATGTGTGTGTGAATGGGGGTACAATGGGAGGCAGAGTGGTGACCGAGCCCCCCGCCGCAAGCGAATAAAGCCGCAGCAACAGACACAGGATTAATAGTGCCAAGCATTTGTTAAGCAGTCCTGCCGCTGTTTGGGTCGGAGAGCTGACCGTAGCCCGACCGACAACAAATAAATAGAGAAGGAGAAAGAATGGGATCCACGTGGGATTGTGTTGGGTTCAGATGACAAAGAAACTGGTGGGGTTTGGTTGGAGGTGTGTGGAATGGATTTTTGTCATTTTGTCACTTTTTAAACAACTTTTGTAGGTGACATTTTGATGGTCAAGGATTAGGACGTTCAATTGTGCATCATGTAATCTTATGGTGCGTTTCAACTTGCACAATCGCCACATCAGAATGGGCTAAACTTGGACTAAACACGAAACTAAATTTGGACATGGCCAGAATTAAACCAGGAATAAAAGAGGACCTAACAAAGTCTACATTTGGACTCAAACTGGGCAAACTGGGCTAGGACCAAAGAAGGACAAGTGTGATCGTGCCCAACTGACGGTGACAGAACTTTATGAATGATGGTTTAAAACATTAGTTAAATCTTACTTTTGTCCATTGAAGCACATTTTTATAATACTATGGGTAATTTCTTGGTTCAGCTACCTTAGGAAAGATGTAGTCTAATTTAAAACGCATTTAAACCTGGAATTATAGGTATGGTTTGGATCTGGTGGTATTTGGAATGCGAAAGAACCATTGGTCTAGACACTGATAAAAACAGCTAACAGCAGTTCACAGATTCTAAAATATCATCAAACAAATCTAAATCGTCCATTCAGTTTTGGTGTCCTTGTGCAAGAAACTTTATCAACCTTTCTTAAGTATCTGTGTGTTGATGGGCAGAGACGCCATTGGCACATATTGGCAGTCACAACTCCAGGGCAGAATCAACTAAAGAAAATGTAACTGCCTACTCCTGCTCGTCATTTTGCTTCCACTTGCCATTCTCCCTCCCCTAAGCTCCTGTTTGCGCTCCTGTCAAACACAATGTAAGAGCAGAGCACAAAGGCACAGTGTAGAGACAGTGTCGGGGCTAGTGTCTCTCATCACGCATGGACAGTCCTCACTCAGGGACAATGACCACAGTGTATCTGCCACAGCTTACATCATCGTCACTCCTGGACCTGCATGTGAGCCCCGCAAACACGCAAATCCGCAAAGGACCCAACAAACTGACAAGTGGTTAGTCCGCTCAGGTGGAGAGAACTGGAGAGAGTTGTCAAAATATCTGAAAATATTTGGACTTGTATGTGTCAAGAAGTAGTACATCAATGGTATTTTATAATTGTGCAAAATTAAGAATGTCATCTTCATCTTCGACTTATTGAATCCTGCATGTAGATTTTTAAACAAATTCTTCATGCGTTCGACTTCAATGTAAAGGGTAAACTTCTTGATAACGTGGACAAAAGCAGGACAGAACCAAGACGTATATGCCTTAACAGAACTAAACCTAAACTAGGAGTAAACAGGATTGATTTTATTTGATTTGATAAACCAGGACGTGATTATGACATAACAAGACATAACAAAGACGTAACTACGACTAAAGCAGGATGTAACCAAGACATAACTAAGGGTAAACCAGGACATAACCAAGACGTAACTATGGATAAACCATGACGTAACCAAGACGTAACTAATGGCAAACCAGAGCATAACCAAGACATAACTATGGATAAACCATGACGTAACCAAGACGTAACTAAGACCAAACCAGAGCATAACCAAGACATAACTATGGATAAACCATGACGTAACTAAGATGTAACTAAGGGTAAACCAGGACGTAACCAAGACATAACTAAGGCTAAACCAGATCGTAACCAAGACGTAACTATGGCTAAACCAAGATATAACTACGGCTAAACCAGGACTAAACCACGAATAAACTAGGACATAGCAAAACGTAACTACAACTGAACCAAGAATAAACCAGTTCAAAACCAGATTTTTGTACGAACAGCAACTGGTCTGAACCCCAAATCAAATGCACTCAAAAGGACACACAATATTGAATCTAAGACAATGCCGCGTTCAATCTGTTCAGGTGGCGCAGGAGGAGCAAACAGTTGAATGTCAATACGGCCTAAACAGCAGAATATCAGAAATAATTGCTGTTTTCTTCCGCTCACGCTGGGCCCATTCTGCCTGAGTTTTGCATAATGACTACAGTGGGATGGGTGGTGGTGGGGTGGGGGGGTGTCGGAGGAGGGAGGGGGGGGGGGGTTGTTGTGACAGGTGCCGAAATCAAACTAAGGTGGAGGGAGTGGGGAAGACAAAGGTTCAATTTACTACGAGGAGACTTTAATTGTTACACGGCTAATTAAGAGAAGAAGGATCCGCATTTGCACTACGCGCCTATTTACCGCGAGCTGTGAGCACGCGTGCATCGGATTGTGCCTGGAAGCTAAGTGGTTACGCTGCAAAAAAGAAAGTGAGCAGGAGTTAATATGTCTTGAAATCATCATTTTAACCTTGAACTGAATAGTTTTGTTTGACCAGATTAGATTGAGTCTGGATGAGTCGTGACTTTCGCGCGAGCAAGATTCAAATTTGGGTCTGTCGTTTTAAATAAAGCTGACACTTTTAATAGCGTCAATACAGCACGGACAAAGACTTTATGCTTAAAGAACGAATAGTTGTTTAAGAATGATTTAGGCTGTGCTTTGTCAGTAGTGCAGTGGTTAGGAGAGTTGCACATGTGGTTGCTGCCATGGCTGTGTCATGGGTTTGAGGTCCAGCCCTCAACATTTGCCTACTGTCTATACCCCTCTCACCCACTTTCACGCTAGCAACTGTGTTATCAAGTAAAGCCTTCAGGCCGGGAAAAAAAAATGATTCAGGCTTAGTACCTACTTAATTAATACCCTAACTCCTAACGCTAACCCCTTATTTATGTAGTAATCATTCTTAACTATTTGTTCATTATGAATTAAAGGAAAAATATTATGCATTTTTCATATTGTTATTAGCCTTTAAATATGCTCTTGAGTACTTCCTCATATTTTTAAACTTTTTTTTTTTTATTATGGACTAAATGCAAGCATTTACCTGTGCAGTGACACTTACTGACTTATATTAGCATTTTAAGACACACAAGGTTCCGGTTAGCAGCAGCAGTTATCGCGTTCAGACGGCACTGATCGAGGGAGTTCAGCAGAAAGTGTGTTTGACGCTTGGAGGGGAGAGGATTTTCTTATAAACATTCCTCAAAACAGCGTGAATGCAACTGAATGCTACTTCAGGTATGTTTTTGATGACGGAACATTGTTAGAACATGGTTAAAAGCTCAAAAAAGTCAATGTAGCAGAATGTGTGTCCTTTAAATCTTTGTTTATCATAAAGTAGTACCAAAAATCCAATTCTGACTTTGATTTTTCTGTATTAATTTATCTAGTTAGCTCGTTAGTTAATTTGTTAATTAGTTTAGTTCCGTTGCAGTAAGAAGGCATCCATAAAGTTAATTTCGTAATTGTCAATCTCATACAAAATTACCTCAGTTTGGACACCAAAATATGTCAAAGTACAGCCTTATATAAAAGAAAAAGCTAAATAATCAAATTGACTATTAGCCTTTCCTTTTTGCAGAGCCAGCTAGCGTCGCAGGTAGGCTGAAAGAAGCTTGCAAACATGTGTGGTGTTACCTACAACATACATCCTCTCTTCACAGCTCCTTCACTGCTGGGAGCTTGGGAATTTCTGCCACTTTCTTCAACTCAAACAAAAGTCTATGGCTAATTAGCAGCACTCATTACAGCAAGCCAGTGAGGTAATTATTTTACATCACACTGCCGATAATTGAATGATTCTTCAATGTCTGACTGTCTGTTTGAAACTATCTCTTATTCTTGGGCCACCTCTTCTTATATACTCCCTCTCCCTCTTTGTCTTTGAGGCAGATAAGGCGCAGGCTGGATACAGGTAGCGCTGGCATATGCTCTTGAATGAAAAAGCGTTCCTGTCGAAGCAAATGGGATTTTTAAATATTGAAACCGCTGCATGTCTTTTTAATATGACCGTGTTAAATCTCTCTTTATTCTATCACTTTGATAAACTCCCCCTCTGTCGTTCTGTCTCCGCCGCGTCTCAACTCACTAATCTGAGGAGTTTTTGAAGGGAACTTTAGCTCTTTGGAGAAGTAGTTAAACTTATTATGCAACCGGGCTGCGTTCACTGCAAAAAAAATGGTGAATGGTCTCGATTTGTGAAGTGGTTTTTCACCTCTTTTTTTTCTTTTCTACATCAAGGATCTGCTCACACACTGGTTTACACAGGCATTGGAGGAAAAGTGGGTTGAGTGTCCTGCCCAAAGACACAACATCAGTATGCGGTGGTGGGAGCTGGGATGGAATCACTGACCTTTGGGTCCATGGGCCGATGTTCACCAACACCCACTGAAATTCAATTGTCCAATGGTCAAAATTTCTTAAATTCTGAACAGTTTTTGGGGCAATTGTAGTACTTTTAACAACTGGGTAGATGTGTGTTCTTAAAACAAGTCATTTTAATGTCTTTTGTGTTGTTATGTTTTGTGATTTTAACGCATTTATTCTGTTAGGTAAAGCACTTTGAATGGAAAAAAAGAGCAGCTACTCAGCAATGCCTTCTAAAAGCCCAAAAATCAGAACATTTTAATCCAAATATAATATAAAATAACAATAAAAGTCTATTTATATCATTTTATTTAACTTGTTCTACTTACATTTTTTTGTTTACAGTGAAACCAGCGTAGTTTCATAATAAAGTGTTTTTTTTTCTTGTAGTATTGCCTTTACTTCCTGTTTAAAACTCTAATCTTATCAAAGGCATCAGGAAGCCCAAAACTTCTGCTGGAATGCTAACAGTTCTCACAATATCACATATAACAGCTATTGTTCTTTTAAGCTTTTCACATGACTGGATGAAACCTTGGTGTAAGCACTCATCAAGAAGAAGAAGTAAAAAAAAAAAAAAAAAACTCCTACAATTCCATCAAAAAGAGTGTACAGTAAGCTAATGTGCCACTTCTTATAAAAGCAAAGAGCCAAAAAGCATTATCTACTTTAAGGCCAGGGTGTATTTATTACAAGCTAATTGTAGCAGAGGAAGTGCTTGAGAGGGTGAGGCCCCTGGAGAATGGGTGGGGTGTGAGGGGCCCCGAGGAGCGCAGAAAGCATGTTTGTCTATCGCCCATCATCAGAACAACACCGCGCCACTGCTCTTAACTTCACAGATGGGATGGGTGGGGGATGAAAAGGTTTAAAGGAGGAAATAAAAGAAATTTGGAGAGGAGAGGACAGGCGGAGGGGTGCGTGCCAGCGGGGGCCCGACTGAACTGGTGCCAAGAGCAGCAGTCATTAAAGCAGGAAGAAGTTGGTTGAGGCCTCTTATATGTGCGTTTTAGTGTTTTCAGCGGGGCTTTCTGTGAGCCGGGCATCAAAGAGTACATGTCGACATGACGGGAAGGTCTTGGGTTCGAGTCGATGAGTTCCTTCTAGTTCAGGAAAGCGCTTTGCGTAGAGTAGATTGTAAAAGCAGATATTTGTTATTGTTTGTTATTGCTTATACATTTTTTGTTGGAGAAGAACTGTAGGAAGCAACTGTCTGGCAAGAAGAGAATCCAGCTGGATCAGGGGTGTCCAAAGTTTTTTTCACCAAGGATCACAAATTGAAACATATTTGAAGCGAAGGGCAACCAATTCACGGTCAATCCGGCAAGTTATTCAGATGGATGTGTTTTACAACTTTGACAAAGCCACTGAACTTTTAATAAGGTGTGGAACATTAATTTAATGCCTGTGTCACAATAAAATGTGATATTACTGAGGTTACAGTGGTAGAATTACTTGAATTTGCAGTAGCTGGCCAAGATTATTTGGGCCAATTCAGCAGCCTGAGAGCCAACATAAAATTGGTCGGATTGTCCCATTTGACCCCCGGGCCATAGTTTGGATACTCCTGAGTTAGAGACATTGTTGGATGAGCACCATGTGGACCATCTCACAAAGTTGTTTCTCTGTCATGGTGCAACAATTGAGTGGAAGAAGTTGGAACAGTGGACAGGAATAATCTGAAACATATTCTTTATTCATGGTTCAAAATCCAAATTCAAGACTTTTAATCAAAGAAACCAAAAAAGTCCATTGGTGTTTGTGCACACAAACTATACACTCGCTAAGTGAAGACGACCCATGACGCACACCAAATTTTTTTTAAAATGAGATCAACTTGACTGGAACATTTTATGGGTGAGGTTGGGGCATTTTAGACGATCTCTCGGAAATTGGAAATTCCATAAACTCATTTTGTTTTCAATTGTCAGAAATGTATAAATTGTTATAAATTGCTGATAGTGTGCAATCTTTCCCTGAAAAGTAATTCTGTATTGTTACAATGTCATTTTTTACAAGCTTTCCTCATAAAATGCCCCGGGCTGTTTAAGCATCCTTGGAATTGGGCTTTTTAAACAGGCTGAAGCTGCTTTGGGCTGTAATGCTTAGTCATGGGTTTGCAATCGACGACGGCAAAGTTAAGATCCATGGCTTGACTTGAACTGAGCAAATAAGATTTTAAGTCACATTAAGTTTGCTTTTTCTTGTAGCGAAATATGTTGTAACTCATCCTTCCATTCTTTTAGGGCAACCTGTCAGATCAGAGCCAGGGGTAACTATATCCACACAAAAAGACCCTGCACCGTCTGGGAATCGAACCTAGAACCTTCTTACTACTATCGGTACTCTCCCTTCATACTTAGTCAAATCAAGCATTGAATTCTAAGTCTATATTTGCTTTGAGAGCTCAAATCTGTGCATTTCTCCCATTCTCTCTGCCCTGCCTGACCTTCAGCATCATCGCGGAGTTATCTGGCACAACAAAAGCTGCAGCGGCAACACAACTCATTAAAAAAGACACACATTTTACTATATGAAGAGTGTGTGTGCCCGTGAGGTCGGCAAGTTCATTAAGGCACTGGATGTTTATAATGAAAAATGACCTCTATGTAGTACACAGGCTGAACTTTTCCCTGGAGACAAGTGTACAAGTACCATGTGCTTAAAGTTACACAGTGGAGATAGCCTTTCACTGGAGGATTAGAGCTCTACAGGCATGAGCTGAAAATGGGTGAGATCGAGCAAAACCGCAGACAAAATGTAGACCTATAAATTGAATGTTGGGGATAATGTTTGACGGTTACAATTGAGCTTAAAGTTGATTGAAGGCTGCCGAATGTATTAACCATCTCGTCGATGTTCACAATGGGTATTTTCAAAAAACAAAACAACAGTATATGGTGGTCGGTGCTGGGACTGAACCAACAACCTTTAGATTTATGGATGAAAACTGTTACCACTGACTCAATTAATGCTTACATTGTGTTTGACATTTATTTTGACTATTTTTTTCAGAAGAAATATGTACGTGTTACTTTGTGAAGCTCAGCAAATTACTCAGAAATCATCAAACTCATGAAAAGTGTGAAATCGTGCATGTATTAATTAATGGAGGAGTAAAATAAACATATAGTCCTCCAAGTTGCATTTGTATTAGTTCTGAGCTGATTAGCATTAGCATCTGATACCAAGAGATGATGTTTTACGACACAGTTCCATGTATTACTCACATTTTTGGCCCATGAAATAGGAATATAGTCACCAGGGCTGGTAACTGTAATCTAATTATTCATCTTTAAATTCTAAGACATTAGATCATGCCGCTAACCATGTTACTACACTTATTTGCTATTTATTACTATCTATGTTTATAGTTTTACAAGCTACAGTCATCATGAAGCAGTTGATAACAATTACAAACTTTGCATAGATTATATAAATCACACCAAAACAAATTAATATCTTCATGAATTCAGATCAGTTTTGCATACTATTTCTGCTTCCTGTTTATAGGTGATATTTTGCCCATTCAAAAGATATAGTATTTTGTTTGTATTGTAAATCGCTATGGCAACGGTGCTAGACTTTCCTCATTCTGAAACCGCTGGATTGTTAAACTGAAACCCATTGAAAGTGCGGCTTAGCTCTACAGGATGACACAGCTGTTGCCATTAAAAACACGCGAGCTGCTAAAGGTTGCTTGGACTTTCATTGTTTATGACCAAAATATCTTGACATTTACAGTAGCATTATGAAAATGTCTAACACCGGCAGATGAGCCAAAACAAAGCCACCTCACCCCACCGCTGTTAATGTGTGAGTGCTGAGGGCAACGCATCGACTCCTCGCACCTTATTTAGTGAAATGTACCAAGTTTAGAAATCCAAATAAGCGAGCATAACGTGTGTGTTGCCTGTAAAATATGTCACTCCTCACTAATCATACCAACTGTTTCATAATTATAGCCTTTCTTCTGACTAAAGCAACTCATTTCTAAATAGTCATCTAAGATTTCACCTAAAATGTCAATCATCATTAATATTTCACCGACTTTGAGCTGCAATATGCTCTACGTTTTTTTACTTTCCAAATTGTACACCGGCTCACACAAAATATTGAATGTTGTAATAATAGAATTTGGTCCATTGACTTCCTGTTTGAAACTGCAGAGCTGACACTCTTCACAGTAGCGCGTCACAGATTTTAGAGCATGTATTTTTAGTTTTGAGAAATGACGAGGTTTTACATGCAAGATTTGGAGTTTGCATTTTTGGAATAATTGCAAGTAAGTACAGAGATGTGGGCGGGGATAGGTGAAAACAGACATTTTCAGACTTTTCGATCACTCCAGCATGCACGAATCAATTGATATACAACTTTGAGTGAGAAAATGATGAGGGAACACTGTTTAATATCTCCCTTTTCAACTGAAACATGCAATAATTTCGATCATTCTTTTATTTTTTTAAAATAATGACAAAACATTTCACTCTAAAAATCATATTGTGGCATTCATACTGTTTACAGAACCACAGCATACAATCCTGTCTCTCATTCAAACTACCCTCTGGCTCTGTATTGTTGAATGTCACGGCCGCTCTCATCCTCAGACACGGGTGGGTATAACTTAACTGCTGTGCCCTCTGCCACCCCAAACCCCTCCACCCCCCCACCCCCCACCCCCGTCTTCCTCTTTTTCCTCCCCCTCCACCACCCCTCTCCATATTTTCCTCCCCCCCTGCATCTGATTAAGTTAACAATGTGCTGTTATTTGCATGCTGATTTTTGCAGACCCCTACACCCCACCCCTTTCCCCTCGCTCTCTCTCTCTCTTCCTCGTTCTCTTGCTCTCTCTCTTTCTCTCTCTCTCCCCTTCCTCCGGTGTCCCTCGCCCGCTCCTCTGACAAACAAGAGAGTAATGCGATCGCGCAGCAGCCAGCCAACGCAATCTGCCTCAAAGACCAGGTGCGCGCAACCCACCTCCCCGTTAATTCCTGCCCCCATCATCACACTTGTTTCATTTTTATTTATTTATTTTGATTTTCCCTTCTTCCGCTCTCTTCCCCCACCCCTCGTTTTCCCTCTCTCCGTCTCTTCTCCCCGACGTGTTTATAAGGTTGTATTATAATCAAATTTTGCGCGAGGGAGGCCTGTCTTTTTTTATTAATTATGGGCCGCGGCTGATGTGAATGCAATCCGAAAGCGTCTTCAAAATAGGTCGGTCGGTACAGTTTGCTATTCTTATCGCATTTAAATGTCAACATGGTGCAAAGCCCTACAAATTAGCTCAGGCAGGCTTCAGCCCCCTTTAACATTTAAAAAGCGTCAGCCAGTATAGGCCCCGGCGAGCGATTTGAATCAGTTTACATATATACAAAGATATCTACTCAATTGTCTATCAAATTTCGCATTTCAGACGTTTAGCTGCCGACCGACTACGCAGTTTTTTATTTTTTTCCAGGGAAGAGGAAAAGAGGACAGAGAGAGACAAGAAAAGGGGGAGAACAAAAAGAGATATAAAACAACAGAAACAATGCATTTGCTTTCATGAATAATACATCTTGCTGTCTTTTCCACGCTGAAAAGATCCCCACTTTTTTGTTGTTGTTGTGCATAAATCCACTGTCCGAATAAATAAATCAGCACGCACGGACGTTTTCTTGAGCTGGTGCCGATCATTGGTAAATAACAACAATGATTTGAAACACATCTGTTGGTATGGCGTGCCAGCTAACCCCTATAGAGCAGCAGCAACAGACAATGGCAACAGCAGCACTCTTGTTCGACAACGCTGTGGCCCGGCATACCAAACAGAATTTAGCCATCAGTACGATCTATTGATGCAAATAAACAACAGCAACAAATAGGAATCACATACAAAACCCAGACATAAAACATTTTGCATTAGCGCCCGCCGCAAAAAAAAAAAAAAACGCAACTGTATTATCCCATTTTCAATAGCAATGCCGGGATGGATGGGAATGAATTAAAAGCTCAATCCATCGGACGTGACAGACGAATATAATTGGAAAAGGGCAGTATTAGGAAAATTAAGAAGCATGCCGTGAATTTTAGAAGTCAGACTTTACGCCGAGAGACTGAACTTAATGGATGTATCATATTGAGAGAGTTCTCTTAGTGGTAAAAGCAGGTCACTTGATTGAAGTTGATGGTAGTGTTGCTTGGAATATTCCACAGTATGCTATTAAACATATATTTTTTTTGCATCTATTCAATTGCACGTGTTTTGTTGCTGAAGATAAAGGGCATAA
This sequence comes from Rhinogobius similis, assembly GCA_019453435.1. Lineage (NCBI taxonomy): Eukaryota > Metazoa > Chordata > Actinopteri > Gobiiformes > Gobiidae > Rhinogobius > Rhinogobius similis. The sequence continues at coordinate 9,463,160 of CM033621.1, read as the reverse complement.
ATTGAACATATATATTTACTATATCTTACTTTGAGTGGTTTTGACCAGGTTAGATTTATAGCTTGTGATTACACTGGTTTCAAGACATTTCTGACTAGATACAAGGTCGTTTAACTTGAAATGAGAAAATAATTTTGTCCATGAGGGGATTAAAAAAAATCTTACCCCATTAACAAACAATTTGGTTTAAAATAAGAAGAAATATACTGAAACACCTTTAAACAAGTAAAGTGATCTAGGTCTGTCAAGTAAATACATCAGAACTAATCAAAGTTATTGAAATAGAGATAAATATCCTGAATTCAGATCATTTATAAAGCATGCAGTTCAGTTTTGAAAGAAAGAAAGAAATGTTACGTACTGTATGTGACTTTCCACGATAAGATTTTGATCAATAAAAAAGACAACGTAAATGAGGGTCCAGTCGAAAAACTCGCACTGGAGCTTTCAGAGATGAGGCAGAAGGAGATCTGGGCTCAGTGAGACGAGAAATGAAGATGTTTGAGGAAGTCTGTGTTTCACGAAGTTTTGTGAATGAGTTTCCTGATCTGTAACTTGACTTGGTAGCATCACCTACTTCTCTTCATGCTCCCATTTTTTAACTCATGGATAGGTTGTGTGTCTGAAGGGCAGCGGAACCAAGAGTCCATCAGGAAGGAAATCCAACCTAAAATGCTGCTGTTGTTCTTCTGCCTGAATGAGAAAGACGAACTAAACCACAAACAAATCAACCACTCTGTACATGCGTGTCTTGTTGATGGGCATTCCAAACAGCACCTCACGAGAATCCGCTTGGAAGACACGCAACGTCCTCTGGCTTTCTTTGACAATGACCCTTCCAGCCTACTGCTAATTCACATCTCATCAATGCCACCAAAACCTTCAATCAAAAGAACTTCAATCTACACCCTCCAGATCGCCCAACGTCGCACACTCACTCCAAACCCCAGGCTCAGGGGCGTTGGAACCGCGCTTTTAGGTCACGCAAGCCCTGTCAAGCTGCTTCACGCCACCCCTACATAAGATCAACTTCATAGCCTTGGAGACGCTTCCACTCACATGCATTATCACACACATAGAAACCGAGGCCTTAAGGGATATAGCAGCAGCTTGTTCCACTCCTTGCTCCGCATCGTTACTCCATTGACCTCAACGAATGTCTAGGAGGGACTGAGTCGAGCAAACAAAGCAGGCAATAACAGATTTAGATAAGAGGATGATAAGAGAAGGCCCCTAAAGGGATATTCGGTACACTTAAGAAGTCTAAATGGTCATGCACAACACTAATACACTTCTCTATTGAGTTGGGTCCATTTAAGTTACGTCTTAGTTAGTCTATCGTTACACTATATAAGAGTTAATATATATTAGGTAGGCATAATTGGAGAACATGGCGAGACTTGCGTATCAACTTACAATTGCCCTATTACATCAGCATAAGTAACTGAATCCTAACTGGCTTAGAAGGGAGACTCAATCCTGCTTTGACTGGGCTCTCGTCTCCTACCTCCAGGCCTGTCTCCGCAGACGACTCCCCCTTTGCTACCATTGCGAACTCGAAGCCAGAATGCTCTATGGGTGTGCCTAATGTGGACTCGTGGAAATGTCAGCGCGTTATATATCCTTTTACGCACAGAGAGGCCCCTAAGGGTTTAATCGACTATGCTGTAAAGTGAGTTTGAGAGCCGCGAGAGAGTGCGATGAAGATGAATATGTTTCATTAGAGGGCAAACACAGCCTGATGCCTGGAATTGGCAGAGAGAGAGATAGAGAAAAGAGGTAGAAAAGTGAGAGAAAGGTTTGGTGATGACGGAGAGATACTTAAGTTTGGATGTGGTGCAAAGTCTTTGTCTAATCACTTTGAGGGAAGTTCAGATTTGGATTAAAGCTGTATGTCTCCTTGTTGGCCTTGAACTTTCTGCGCAAATTTGAACGGCTGGTTTCAATGTCCCTTCTTGGGAAATTCTGACATTTTGGTGAATGCAAAACTAATAACGATACAATGATCTTATTTGGGAAGCTACAGAATAGCAATGGGTTATTTGAAGATGTTGAGATGCATATTATGTGATGTGCACAGTGCCTGATCGCACGTGCATTCTACTTTTCTACCCGGCAACATATTGGGTACTTTTACATCTACTTCGAGAGAATAGAGCGTGTATTAATGACTGTAATTTTGATTCTTACCATAGTTCAAGAATAGGCGGATCTGGAGCCTCTTTCATGTAGGACAAATACCATAAAAGTTGAATGATTGTTAAGTAATTTTAGCTCAATTTCAACTTGTGAATATACTTGGTAGCCACAGAAGGCGTCTCCAACTATCGCAAAAAAAAGTCAAAGTTTTAAGTTTGTTAAGCTGTCTATGGATGACAATTACCATCCACAGTGAAAAGTACAGCTCTAATCTAGTTGCTCAAACCACTTCACGAAAACTTGCGATCCAAATGTCGACACTTCTCCTGTTACCTCTCTCCAGCTCGGCCTGCATCATCCCCGCGAACCAGACGAGGAGGCTTCCAGCGACTACATGGCGACTTCAAATACTTGTCAAACAAAGAACAGAGCGGTAGACAGGGGAGGAGAAGGGAGGAGGAGACGGGGCCCCTCCACTATCCCGCGGCCCTCGTTTACCAATTATACTGAGTACCTGACAGGTGGGTTGTCACTGTGTCTGCCTAGCCACCCAACAACCCCCCCCCCCCCACTAACTGCACTCCTCCTCTCCAGCATCCCATCACCATCACTTTCCACGGCGCGCAGTAAGAGTTTAGTAAGAACATGCGGCGGAGTAGAGTAGAAACCTTGTAGCTCCGGGCGTGATCACAAGACAAAAGGCGAAGGTGGAAGAAGAGCATGGAGTTTAGCTTCCAGACTCAAGCTTTGATTTTGGGAACCGTTAAAGGAAAGTTAGGACAGGTGATTTGAAGGGAATGTGAGCTGGACGTTTGCGAGAAAGTTTACGAATTTGTGTTTGGATGTTGTGCTTCTGATAAGTCTAAGCCCAATCATCAAAAGTGTATTAACGTCAGGCTCTGTCTCTTATATTTAGACCCAAAGAGTTGCTTCTGGATCTTGAGGTATGTTGGAAAAACTGTAACAGAACAGGTAAAGGTGCGCTAACGTCTTCTATGCTGCCAACTCTCCTGAACTTCCAACTCAAACTACGCCAAACTTTTCCAGTGCACTTTCCCTCCATGTCTACTCGCGAAGATTTACCGACACGGGTATCTCCCCCACCCACCCTCGTCCCTCCTCTGTCTCTGCCATCTCACGGAGCCAGCCAGCCAACCAACATGTCGCCGACAAAACACAACCATAATGGCTCATTAAAGGGAATAGAGACAAGTTAGGCAAACAAAGCAGGCTTCAGAGTCGCTGTCACCAAAACTCCTGTGATGATGGTGCGTCCAAATCGGCAGCGGTGGCGTCAGGGAGGCATAAACTCGCTCCTTTCCTCCCACGGCAAACTCCCCGTGTTTTGACGGCCCTCGACGTGTCTCTATTTGTTTAGTGACAAATCTAATGTGTGCACAGTGGAGTGATAGACTTACCACTGAGCGCCGCAGAGAGGACGGGACGCGCTCAGTTCGCTTTCATCCTCCGCTCTTTGAGACAAGGCGCTATTCAAAGAGATGACTCAAAAATCACAGGTTTGTAAGAAATGGCTACACGCATTTGGCGCCGTGCGTGATGTTTTATAGGTGTTTTATGAATTCTGAGAAGATTCAAGCCGACATGCGACACTGTGATTTATAAGAAAATGTTTGGTGGCGTGTAAGTGTAAGATAATTAAATGGAGTGAGTTATAGTCAGCTGGAAGCGCCAGGTTGAGACAAGTGATGATGATGTCTCAAAGAACAGATTAAAATGTTAATAAAGAACAAATTGTAGTATTATTATTATTATTATTATTATTATTATTATTATTATTATTATTATCATCATTATTATTATTAGTTTTATGGGCTATTGCATGGTTTTAAATGTTTCATTAATTGCAACAGTTAAGAGATATTAAGAGTTTAGTTATTCAGTGAAATGATACTACGCAGTTTTGGATAAGATACAGGAAAAATAGAAAATGTTTGTTTGTTGATGAAATAGACGCAGCAAAAATGGTTACTACTACCAAAAGTAATACATTGAAACTAAATACATTTAAATTAAATACAGCTTTGAAGGATGCATATGCTACTTTTTATTGTATCAATTTACTTTTAAAACGTCCCTGCAAAGTTCAAAACTTTTTATTCAAATTTTTTTTTGTATTTTGTTTACTAATTACCACTGCTAACAATAATTATACAATAAAAACATAAAATTAATTTTTTGTCATGTCAACATTTACTTGCATGTGGCATGGGTTTATAGGCTCCATTTTGAGGACTTTTGCCAGTTAAAAAGGGTTTAGAGTTGAACTGTTAATAGCTATAGCAACGATACAAGTTTTCATCACTCTAATCCCATATATAACAATCAAGATGAGCTATAAGCGAGTACTTCTACTATTCTAAATGCATGCTTGAACTCGGCGTGTATCCTCATTGCATTACCATTTTCTTCATCATAGTGCACCCTCCATTCTCTGTATTTGCTGAACTGGAGCTAGTGTGTTGCGGCTAATCCCATAGGCCTCCACTGACCCAGCGCGGGCCTACAGTGAAAAGTACAGTGCTATCAGCTCACCAATCCTGCAGTAATTAAAGAAGGCCCCAACCATGTCTAAAGCTCTCCTCCCTCTCTTCTCTCCCCCGGCAGGGACACTCTCCTGTCTGCTACACCCAGACAAGCAGTGCTAAGAGGCTTAAAACGCATGTACCTGGATGTTAGCGCGGTCGGTGCTCTTCAAGTGTGCACCCATAGGAGATTAAGGAAGGGATCATAAAAAGTTCTATTAAGCACCTTTGTACAGCGCCCTCCATTCATGAAGTCATTGTTGGTCTATAGGAGTCAAAAACGTAAAAGGTTTTTACAGTTTTAAATATTTGAATAAGTAGGGTAGGGCTTAGAGTTAGGGTTAGACATAAAATTGCAGTATATTTGGTTTCAATTTTGCTCTTAAACGTTTTTGTTGGACAGTGTTTCTCTTCCTGAATGTGGTTTCATCATCTTTACATTTTTGACCAGCATTTTGTAGGAATTCTTTACCCTAACCTTACTTTTGAAGTGTATTTAATGAGATTTAATATCCGTAAATCAAGTCAATTTGAAATATACTTTCTACTTTGCTACTTGAACCTAAACCTGAAATGGTGTCACAAAAAAATTGCAATTATTTTTGATTTTTGCAATAAAAATTACAAAGAAGACAAAACAACACGCTTTGAATTCACATTTTGCAATAGAATACTCCTTCTATATTTTAATCAATTTACTAAACTTTATGACAAAAAACATAACTAGACTTTTCAACTTCAGGGTAGTAGAGCGTTTTTTCTTTGGATTAACATTTTGCAATATAATATGTCTTGTAAATTGTAATTAATCTACTAATTAAATGTCAAAAAACAGACTTTTCGACTTCATTATTTACATTTTACAATAGAATATTCCTTCAGTATCTTAATTGGTTTACTAAACTTTATGTCAAAAACCATAACTAGGTTTTAAATTTCAGGATAGAAGAGTTTTGTTTTGTTTTTTTAACCCTGTATGGATCTAGTGGCCCCAAAATCTCCAAAAGAAGGCTGCATAAATTGCTGTAGTAATACTTAGAGGTTAGAACATTTCCAAAACTACAAGTCAAAGTTACCTACAGTATATTACAAGACAAAACATGGCCAATATTAGCGAAGTGCACTGTAGCTATTTTAATGCCATCCAATGCTATGAGAGAAAAAGCCCAAACTCGCCGAGGGACTGCGAGAAACCTAACTTGTAAGCGAATACACATGAGAATGACCACAGTCTGAACGGTTGGAGAAATTGGGGGGAAAGTATATGACCTTTTTATTTTGATGATCAGATTAAAATTGATATCTTGCAAAAAATAGAAATACGAGGACAGGAAGATGTGAAGAACTGTAGTGAAATGAAGAAGGCCAAAGGGAATTGATGTGGTGAATCAAAGTTCTAGGGCAGTGGCATCATGCTTAAATAAGACTGCATAGAGGATGTGGGGTAGTGTATAGAAAAGCGTACTTCATTTACTGTTAAATGGTTCGTTAATAGCATTTAAAAGTACATGAATATTGAAACTGGAAGAATATATATTGGGGATTCCACTAAATTACAGCTACAGTGTCTGATTTAAGCCAAAATAAACCTGTTTTGCGTACGAGAGGAAAGTGCAAAATTCAGAATGTAACGTTGATATATAAATCGTTTTTTGTGATCTATATGTTACATGATTTGCTCGGGTAAGTAAAAAGAAATGCTATATTTATCTTTATTTGTGGGGATTCTGTTGCTATGACATTGTAACACTTTTTATTTTCCAATTTTTTAACCCACATGCCCTTCCAATTGGAGCTGGCCACAAATTCTGACAGAGACGGGCCTTTTGGATTAAGAAAGTGTCTTGCTCTGTGATACATTAGCGTTTGGCATTAGAATTTTTGCAAGGTTTTAAGCAGACACCTTTTGATCAATGTGTAAAAGCTCAACCCACTATGCTAAGAAAAGTAAGTAAATTTGTTGGGTGAAAAAAGAAAACCAAACCGATCATTTCCATGTCCATTTGTCCGTTCGTTTCCTTGCTGTAACGCTGCATGACAGTAACAAATACGAACATATGACAACGAGAGATTTAACCTAAAACTCACAGCGTATACCGTTACTTTGTTCGTTAGTTAGATCACCATTTTCTACCAAACGATGCGGACAAAACCGGCTTAAAGTCACTAATTCTTGAGGGGGGTAATAAGAAATGCAGGACGTGTAACAGTGTTGACACATCATGCTTCCTCTACACAAAGACAATTCAAACAGGAATCAGTTATTTATACAGCACAGTGTTTCTATCTATTCTGTGTGTGCGCGCGGAGAGGCTGCCTTATCCAAACACTACTGTACCATAACAGCACTGACAAATGGGATATGCTGTTTATTCTGGGGTTATAATGCTAGGTCAACTAAACATTTAAAATAAGGCTGGGGAAAAAAGATTGAGGAACCAAAATGACAGTGGCAAGCCATGTGTCCATCTTTAGACTTTGTTTTGGTTCAGAGAATTTATGTGAGCCAATACCAGTGGAGTCAACAAGATCGGGATGTACTAAATTAGCGTTTTTGGGGAATATAAATGCTGCTATGGCTAAGTCTGACGCTTGTAATGGTATAGGTCAGTCAGATATTACAGTTGTGGTACCAGTTTTCAAACCGTGAAAGGAGAAAGAAGATGTTTAACTCATTCATAACTCTCATGAACCATTTAGCACATTGTAAATATTCAAATGCATTCATTTACATCATCATTCACATTCACACCGGCACAACCAGAGATTGTATCGGGCTCTTTCTTTTGGTTTTGCAATCAATAAAAAGTTTTACGATTTACTGATTTTGGAACGCAAAGTACGATATGAAAACGAAATGTAGGAAGGAAGTCGGATTTTCGAACCGCAAAGAAAGGAAGTGCATATTTAAATCTATCAAACAACTTGTTCCTCGCTGTCACAAAGTCTTTGGCACATAGTGAATATTTACATGCATTCATTTTTACATTCATGCTCTACTTTAGAACACCCTTTACAGACGGCGAAGTGAAACTGGACATCCAAAGCTCTGTCAATCCCAGCACTGTTTTTGTACTGCTTTTTATTGCATACTGTGTCAGACAAAAGGGGGTAACTATACCTGACCAAAAGGGAGAGGGTCATGATGTTATTTTGTGGGCGTCAGTGGCTCAGGAAAAAGTGAGGTCGTCTTAAAACTGAAACTGAATTCAAGCTTCAACTTGTGCAAGACATTTTAGACAAGGTTAAAGGGGCTGTACCTGATTTGTACTGTTGTGAAACGGTAAAAACAGAACTAGACCGTGTTCCAGATTTTTCTGTATGTAATAAAGTAAAATGTGTATTGTCCCAGCACAGATATATTGTAAAAGCATCTATTGGCGTAAAAATTAGACCACAACATTTTCTCTGCATCTATTTATAGAGCATTTTATTCTACGAGAAGCAGGAAGTGTGCCATTAGCATGCTAATGTTGCTTTACCGTGATGGCTTGGAGACTGGTGGAAAGTGCTTCTAAACTCATGGAGGTGAATATTTAAGATGTTGGGACTGCATTAGAGAAGTGAGAGATACATGTAACTGATATAAAGACGTTAACATCAACTAGCTCTGTTTTTCACTTTAAAAATCAGGTACAGCACCTTTAAATGACCATTTCAAGACACACAACTTGATTTATCTGCACTCTTCTCTTTTGAAATATGTTTGTATGTCCTAATCTGGTTTGTGATTTGAATGTAATTTTATTCTGTTGTGTAAAGCACTTTGAATTTCCTTGTGTATGAATTGTGCTGTACAAATAAACTAAGCCTTGCCTTTATCTCTGAAGGTGGTGTGAGCTGTTGTCATTGGAAGTGGTCAGAGTTGACATTGGCGCAGATTGCCAGCCATGTCTCTGTTGTCTCTTGTTACAGAGGAAGGAGTATTGTTATTTTCCCAAAAAAATGTTATATTGTCAAGTCACATACTGCATGTCTGATTGGATACCAAAATGGCTCAAAACCAGTGGAACGTCTCTCTTAGTTGTGATTGCCTGTTCCAATAAAGATGTGACTAAACATGAACAACATATCAGTGGATTCCAACTCTCTAATTCAGTCCTCCCTAATCTGCAGCCGGTGCCAGTGTGTCACAAAACATAACATAATTGTCTTTCAGTTGAAGAAGAACTAAAAATACTCAGACAATGGCGAGTCGAGATGAGCGGAGAAAGAGAAAAGAGCAACTGTGTTTTGTCCCACAGCTCTGTTTTCCTCCACTTTCCCAGCCCATCGCCAACCACTGCAGAATCAACGGATATGTGATTTAAACCCCATTGTTTTAAACCCGATCGGCGGCTAAATTTAGGCTCTTGTTCCCGTGCGATGTGAAAGAATTCTCTGCTTATCTCATGTTTGTGCGTTCTATTTTCTTGCCTTTTCCTTTATCCCGCATTGTCATCTCCGACTACATGCAGATTGTTTGAACAAGTGAGAACCGGAGCAGCCTGTGTGCATGTGTCAAGGGGAACACATACACACGCATATAGTTCAGCCATGCGATTTTTGCAATTAGAAAAGACACAAAAATAATTATTCCGCCGCGCACTCACTAGACATATCCTGAGTCGATGATGCACGGATCACGTGTTTAATAAAAAAGGTTAATCAGTTGTTAATCAGAGGATTAATAACGTGTTATTTTCTTTACAAAACCATTAATATTATGCCATAAATATTTAATGTTGATAGGTCTGTTTTTTATATATTTTTTTGGGGGGGACAAGGAGAAGTAGGCGATGGGGGTGGGCGGAATATGTGTGTGGTGATGCAAAGTGCAGTGAGCAATATCCAGGCATTAATGTGCATTAATCATGCTTTGGTGAAGACAAATAAATTCATTCATGTTTATTAATACAACCTTGGAGAAAACAATACTCTTTACATTATTCACCGATTTATTAATAAAGGATTTATGAAGGCGAGGACCACAGGACAGAGACTAGCAGACAAAAAATAGGGCAAAACAAAACGGAATGGGATCAAGAGAGGGCAGACGCCAGGAGCAAAAGTTCATTAATGTTTAGCAGCCTATGTAGCCCACATTAAGCACATTTAGTGAAATAGGGATTGTGTGCGTGCATGTGTGTGTGTGCGGTCCATCGCTGACTGAAAGCTCGGGGTTAAATGTGTGATTTCTGCCCTTTTTTTTTCTCCTTAACAAATTACCCTGCCCATTCGCTAATCAAAGCAAAACAAATATTGCTTTTCATCCGCTCCATTTGTCGGAACGCACATAGAGACGTTCCCAAAATACTCGTTCCCAGCTCAAATGTAATTAAATTGTGCCTTTAGTGAAAACATGCAGTAGTACTCCAATTAGTTGTGTTTTTTTGTCGTCAGAAAAGAAAGAGAGGAGAGCGGCGTTCAGTGGGTGCGCCCTGGGCCTCTTGGTGTCCCGAAATAAGAGTCGAGATGAAGGCGCTAAAGGGGAGTGGTGTTTGGGAGAGATTGGGAAGTCCATTTGCAATGAATCAGGCGAAGTATGAGTTATGAAATTTGATATTAAGATCAGATACGTTTTATGGAGAGGCTCGGGTTGAACTTTGACAAATAATTACTTCCGAAATGGCCAGTGGTGAACTTTCAGGGCCTCCAAGAACAACCTCAGAAAGTAAAAAAACGTCTCAAAAATATGCGAAAAAGTGCAAAGACAAAGAGAAAAAACTTCACACATTATTTGAACAGCAATAATTTGAAAGTATTGTATGCACTTTTTGCACCACATTTATTATTATGATTACATCTGATTCTGTAAAAGTTAAGCTTACTTTTGTTGTGAAAACGCCCATGAAAAATCCTGGCAGACATATTTTATTTTTTTCCCCCAACCCAAGCTTTCATTGGAAATAATGCGTAACTGAATTTACCTCAAATTATCATGCCCTTTCCCTGAGCCCTGTCTCCATTTACGATCCAGCATATTTTTAGTGTCTCAAGCTAAACCAACAATGACCAACAAAGAAGATTGCACTATAGGAAATCAATAATCTGTGGCAGGTCGACAAGCAAATCAGTTGTTTTTTTAAGGAGCGATTCAAAGAGAATGAAAGCATAAATGTACAGTTTACACTCTTCTGTCATAAACAAAGGTCATTAGGCAATTCAAATGCTTATTGTCAACCCCCAAAAACCTTTAATTGTTCACCAGTATAAAGTAACAAACCTTAGTGATAATATTTGTTATTTGCAAGTCAAAAACTGGTCACAATATATTCCAAAATAATTAAATAATACTTATTACAGTGATAATTTGAATGGAAAAAATCTGTCATTTCTACATCATCTACTCAAACTGAATGTAATAAGTGCTTTTTGTCTTACTGTTTAAAGCTATACCTGACTTTTGCACTTTTTTTTTCAATGAGCATCTTGTGAAAACAGATATTTTATGACAAAAATGAGCTTTGCGTGCAGTCAGCATCTAATAATAAAGTATTTTCTGTAGGAAGTAAGAGCTGAAAGCAGCGCTCTGATTGGCTGCACGTAGGTGGTCCACCCCAGTTTCACTTTGCCGTCTGTAAAGTGCAGTTTTAAAGCTTTTCACGAGCCTAAAAATGAATGCTTATGAATTTCAACAATGTGCCAAAAAGTTTGTGAGAGCGAGGGACGAGTTAGACAGATTAAAAAACCTTTGCAATGTGACATGTTACCCAGCTTTAAGTCAAATTGACATTAACTTTATCATTCAGAAAGTTTGATTTCATAAAGCTGGTAACGTTACGGCGTAATGGTCATCTATTAGACAAAGTGAATTAATGATTTCACTGTTGTATGGACATGGTGTCGATAATTGTGAATCAGTTTTCGCTCAAAACAGAAAAAGTTGACAAAGAAATCCCTACGCAAAACACTGTAGAAAACGCCAAACTTTTTGACGCGCCGCACTTCTCTATGTATTCGAGTAATTACGACGCGCTATCTTCAGACTCCTCTTTTGTTCGGAGATATAAATCGCAGTATAAAATGGCGTACAGGTTCATAAAATGGCAGATGTGTCGATTCTTTGTCCGCGCACATCTCTCCCTGTTTATGCTTCTCCGCTTCCTCATCCCCCTGTCCTCCTCTGTCCGTTTAAATGCTGCCTTTGTCTTTGTCTTAAGCTCCAAATTGTGTTTCTATCGAAGGCTGGTATGGATCGCTCGGCAAAATGTCATCCGTCAAGCTGTCAATGAATCTATCCTTTCATTTAATGATCACCCTACCTGATATGCATTTTACATGGCTCCATATACCTTTAATGGGAATCGATAGAAAGCAAATAACGCTGGGGGCCGGCGCGCTGCACGTCTGACGGGCGGATGTGGACGCAGGCAGGCTCTTTGTCGATATGTGCTGCTGTGTTCCCTGGCTTTGTACAGTGCGGGCCTCACGAGTGCGACTGTGACGGTAACGTACGCTATGTCAGGAAATGTCAGATTTAAAGACTGGAAGAATTATGTTTTAGCATGATTTCGGGATGGTTTTAAGTGGAGTTGGGTATAGATTTATTCATTTGTGCAGGGGAGTAGACAGGGACGGAAAAAGGGGTCTTCGGGGCCCAAAATGAAACCTTCTTACTGTAAGAGTAGGGCCCTGTGTGAGAATTCTTGCCCAGGGCCCAAAAAATGCCTCTTGACAGACCGGTTTTGTGGTACCAATAAATGATTTAATGATGAATTGATTATTTAGATTTTGCTCACTAAGTACAGTGGTGTATAGACAATAAAAATGTAACGATTAATTGACTGATCATAGACAAAAAATGAATCGTAGTCGTATTTTGATAATTGTGATCTGTATCTGGACTACTGAAAGTATAAATAACATGAAAAGACCTTTTTCAACAAAGACAGTGTTGTCTTTATTAAATCAGAATGTCAAAAGAGAAGATTTCTGATTTTCATTCATAATACACTTTATCTAGAAGCCTTCAGTCGCCATATTTCAACGTGTATTTGTCTCTAAGTGTATTTAAAAAGTCTCAATGCACAGAAATAACCGTTTGAAAGTTAACTAATTGAAAAAATAATCATAGTTGACTACTAAAATAATCATTAGTCGCAGCCCTATAAAACGTGCATCAATGCCAGCCACACCTTTATCTTATGAGTAGGTTGGCAATTCTTCCCCGCAGAATTGTTATGTGTTCTGTTGCTTTGAGAGACTAAAAGTATGGAGAGCTTTTACCCGGTCATGCTACAGAACCAGACAACTTCCTGGATTAGACGACAGATTGCTTGAAAACTATGACTGTTGAACGGCGACTGATCTGAACTCACTAAAATCATGTCTGATGTTTGTCACTTCTTCGCTGCGTGTCCTGATCTGCAGCATTAGCAAACTGCACTGACATGAGGCGCCTGAGGATTATTCAGACAAATAATGGCCACAACAGCCTTTGCCAGGCCACTTCCCTCTGATCAGAGTCAGATCCCAAATCAGGCCAAAAACCCTCTGCTGTGTCGCTAGGCTAACACAAGTCTGTCGATACCTTCTCCCAGTTGTCTTCATAAACTAAGAGAGAAGGAGAAATTGAGCGAAAGCGACAGAACGAGCGGCGAGGTAAATGATGAAGGCAGAGAGAGAGAGAGAAAGACAATTAATGGAGAATAGAGATATGGCGAGGGATGCAGCGGAAAGGCCAAGGAGGGGGAGAGATGGCCGTGTGCCGTGGGCTCAGTTAAATACTGATTTCATCATACGACTGGGGAGGAGGGGGGGATCGGCCACTGTGGCAGCTCTAAAACACATAACTTTTTCCAAAGTGAAAATCAAATATTAAAAATGACAGGCCTTATAAGTGTGCTGAGTGAGCCCGGGTCACGCAGGGAGGGAGGCGCGGGCGGCTTGTCAGCTACTATCTGTCAGGGCGAATTAGAAACAATCAGGGCCGAGTGAAAGGGAAGGTGATTGTTATTAAGCGGCGGGGCCCAGCGAGCGGCCGCCCCAGATGTGGCCGTGCATATCAAAGAACAGGAAGCCCGCACTTTCATTCAGGAAGCCTGCCGGGGCGAGCGAGCACCGCCACAAAGGAGGAGAGAGAGGGAGGGGGGCAGGGGCGTCTTGTCGTTAACATGCTGGAAGTTACTTTGATAACACATTAGGGCCTTTTGCGGAGCTGCGGGATGATGCACCTTAATTTTTTCGCGTTTTTTTTTTCCTCTGAGCTCATCAATCTTTGTCTAATGCGTGTTGGAGCAGTGGCAGGTCAGGCCCACAGAGTTAGAGGGGTGAAATGTAGATATGTCAGTGTGCATGTGTGAGACGAGCAGGGAGTGACAGCGAGCCCCATATATCAATTACAACTGATGCATTGCAAAAAAGAAATGTCTGGCAAGGGTTAAAAATGGCTTGAGTTCAGGACCGTTGAACTGGATTTGAGGATTCTGACACGGTGTTTCACTCATCCGGGTTTGAGCCCAGTTTAGTCTTGATTCCGACTTTGGTTGATCCTGTTCTAGTCCTGGTTTTCTCCACTGGGTTTACTTCCCAATTGGGGCCCACTCTCGACATGCGCTGGTGTGAATTTACGCCACGCGTTTCTCTAAGCAAGATGGTTTTACTTATTTCATTCCATTCCTTGTCGATGGTCCAACATTGTCCATCTTGTCTTCTTTTTCTGTTAACTTTGGTTCTTTAAAAGGCGTTATCGTTAGCAGTCAAAACATGTCAAACTCTATTTAAAAAGAGTCAAAGAACACAAAAGAATAGCCAAAGTTGTGTAATTTCTTGTTGACTTCGGAATTTCTTTTTTGCTCGATATTCGAAAATAAACCTGCCAAGTAAGTAACCACAATTTTACCATCAACGATTTAGCCAGCAATACAATCAAAACAAGTCATTTTCACTCATTTGAATCTTTATATCTTGTTTCAACCCTTGCCGATCAATAAAACGGACACCCAACCATACTTTTATCTCTACTTTCTTAACTCCCTTGCACATTTCCCACTCGAAACAACACCACCTATCCCAGCCACTTTGTTCTCGCCGGTTCGCCTTTCGCGGCTGATTAACATGGACGCCGGCTCGGATTCCTCTCCTTTGGTATAGCCCTTGCGATCTGTCAAGTTGCCTCCCCAAAACTCCTATGAGACAGACTTCAACGCCCACAGCTCCCCTGTCAGGGAAAGGGTACGAGCGAGGGAAGGAGGGGGGGGGGCGCTTGATGTACACAATATGCTACTAAAAAGCGAGGGCGGGAGGGGGTGTTTGACTGATCGAGAGCGACAGCAATCAGCCTTGAGCTTCCCCATTCAAAGGCGCATTGGCCGCAGCGCTGGAAACGGCGACGGAGCCCCGCAATCGGCAAACAACTAAAGTCTTACTTAACTTTTAATTAGGCGGTTAATGTCAGACACAATGCGATCAGTGCGGAGCGATGAATGGGAATAGACAAATGGCGGTTTGGATTCGGGCCGCCAGCCTCACCAGACACGAGTCAAGTGGATCCATTGCCTTCCGACGTACTTTCACTTAACCTCAGTTACATGAAATCAATGGCAGGCAAAGGAGGAAGAAAGCGCGCAAATGAAGGAGGTTGTTAAGATGACTTTCAAATAAGCGCCGACGCCTCTTTGGTTTGAAGCGCTTTGATTTGTGTTTACTTTGTAGTAGAGATATCACTTAGAATTAGCCGTCGCGTTAAGGAGCTCTCGTCTCTTGCGGTGGGTGACGATAAAGCGGTCTTGTCACAGATAAAAAGCAAAAAAAAAAAAAAAAAAAGGTAAAGAAAGCTATGACAGGGAATAGGTATTGGGATTGGAAAAGAATAATAATAATAATAATAATAATTTGAGTGATTTCAACTTAAATTTTGAAATATTTGATCAGCAAGTTTAGATTTTGGAGCATTTTTTGTGGGGGATAGTTGACTCTATTTTAAGTATTTCTTTATTTTTCCTTATAAGCTAAATTATTTCTCCATTTTTTATAACATTATCTTTTCTTTCATGAAATAATAACTTAAAAAAAATCTATTAAACCTGACAAAATTTCAAGTTAAAAGTAAAAGTACATCTACCAACTAAATGTATCTGAACTACTAAAAACAATATAAAAAACAACAACAACAAAAAAACAGAAATGTCAATAATTATGTTAGGGCAGCTTTTCTTTGCTGATTGAACATATTTGTTTTAAGCAGATTGATTTAAACCATATTATTTCTTTGGCTTAACATAAATTATAAAATAGGGGAAAACAAGGCGATGTAATATAGTTTATTTCTTAAAGGCTAGTATTGCATTTTCTTGAGTGAAGATATTGAATTCAGTCCATTTTAACTGGTGTAGACATTCTTTTTTACAGTGCATGTAGTGGATTCCAATAAAGCAGTCTTGTCACACACTTTTTTCCTTTCTTTTCTTTTCCCTCCCTCTCTCTCTTCTTGTCGTTTTTATCATTGGGATCACTGGAACACGAGTCGTCTACAGTTTCAGCCTTCCAGGTTTTCCCCGTTCGTTCGTTCCTCTGCCTGTCTGCTGCCGCTGTAGTGGAGGTTATGGTGTTAAACATTGAGCTGCTAAACGTTCCCCAAGGTAATAACAGGAGGTGTATATACAGTGCACCGCGGCTGTACGGCGACGCCAAGGAGCTGCCGGCGAGCAATAGAGATGTATGGTGCTATAGAGTAAGAGAGAGGAGCGCGAGCAGGCGGTGGAGAGAGAGAGAGAGAGTGTGGGAATGAGAGAGAGAGGAGGAGCATGGGTGAAATGTGACAGCCGTGGAAGAAGTGCTTCATTTTGTTGCTTAAGGTGACGCTGCATAGGTGAATAGGGAAAAAATCTTACATTTAAAGATATCAATTTGAAACTTCAACTGTAGTTTACTCACATCAATGTAAGAAAAAAATGTATTACAAGTTTTTCATCATGTCATGTTTTCATGTAGAAATGAGGCATTTTATGTGTAAAAACGACAAAAATTACACATATTTGGGACATTTAAATCTGAAAAATGGACAGAATCAGGTTTCTTGGTTCAATTTGTACACATATTGGTTACAATTTGGATTTTGGATTTCTTATTTAGTTTTTGAGTTGACTAGATCTGACTGAAAATTGTCCTACAAATTCAAATCTTGACTCAAATCTCTGTTTTAAAACTTCAATAAATCTGTTTTAGTCCATTTGTACGTTTCATCAAAAACTTGTTGAGTCCAAGATTGTAAAGTTTGGTGTGTGTAGGAGCTACTTTAGGTGTTGATTTTTATGTCCCTAGTGGGGAAAAATGCATTTTAAGAAAGCAGCCTTTGAAGTTACAGTGTCCCAGAAAAATCTATGGATGAAGTGGATTAAATGAAATAATAAAACATCTTTAGGAGCAGATGGGACAAGTTTGTTGTTTCCACATGAAAGCCGATATGTTGAGAGAACAAACTGATCAAAAAAAATGTACAAAAATGTGTTTTGACTGTAGTGTCTCGCTTTATTATAGCAACTAAAACTGACTCAAGTAAAAGTAAAAGCAGCACATAAATGATCTTCTGACGTTAAAGTGCATATGACAGGTTTTTATAATTTTCTACTTTTTACTTTATTAGGTGTATTAATACCTGTTGTAAATATAAATTATAGTTTTAAACCGCCATGTACCTGTTTGTGGAGAAAAAATGAAAAATCTGTTGAAAATTAGAAGTAAACAGACAGATGACACTATAGGGAGACAAAGGTTATCGCATAATTTGCACAAAAAAAACAGCAACTTTTTTGACCTTTTAAACATTAATTCAACAAAATAAAGATGTTCACATTTATTTTTATTAGTCAAGAAAAAAAAAAAGTTTTGCCCCAATGTATAGCATATGCTTCTTGATTTCTTAGTGTGATGTCATCATTTACAACCAGGAAGTAAAATTAAAAACATAAAAAACTGCTAAACTGGGATGAAATTTGTAAAGAATTTTAGCAACATTTTAAATATATTAAAGCTATCTGCTTGAAGGAATTTTGATGAAGAGTTGTGCTGATATTTGGTCAGCAGTCGCAAGTAAAATCAATGTCTTAATTTTTAGGGAATTTTATGTATTTATACAGTATGTTTGTTTGCTCAGAGCTGGGGCTTGAACTTGAAACTATTGAGCGAAATGTCACCAAGAACGTGCTAAAAATAAGCCCTCAAACAATATGAAATGTGAAAAAAAAAGTGTGGTAATGGAGTAGGAAATACAGATAAGTGCTCTGACATGTAGTGAAATAAAAGTAAAAATCCACCATCTAAAAATACTTAAGTAAAGTACAAGTGCCTAAAAGATTGTACTTAAATATTGTGCTTTTTGTTTTGTAAGTTGTTACTTTCCAGCACTGCATCATAATTATAAAAAGATTGTAAAACTTTTCTAGTGTTGTGAACATATATATATATATTTTTTAAGAATAATTTCAGTGTCTTAGCTCATATATTTAGTTTATATGATGGAACTTTAAGTGGAATATGGAGTGAAACTGATGTGCAAGATTCTGTTCATAAGAGCAATTAAAACCATTCTCCTTCCTCTTCTTCTTCTTCTTTTTTCACTTTTAAGAAACTGTTATTATTATCTTTTAGGGACTTATTTATTTAAGTTTAAGTTAAGTTAATTTGGTTGTTTCTTGTTTGAAAACCTGGCCACAATAAAATGTCCTTCTATCTTAATAAAGTATATATCTCTCTATTAAAATGTGTTCAATTTGCATGAGATTTTCTTTTTAACAAATAACAAATCTACAAGTGTAGTATTCCTTTTTCTCTTCATAGTAGTAGTAGCAGTCGTAGTAGAATAGTACAAAAGTGACATTTGGAAGTCTTAACCTTCTTGCGTCATTCCGTATAAAACCTATAAAACATTTTTACGTAACGGCAGAGCACTATTTGTTTTTACTTGATTGTTCTCTTTTCGAAGCGACACACTCGACATAATTGACTATATTTTCGACCTCACGTTGCGCGTCGTATAAAATTGGAACAAGGGGAGTGAATGGAACAGAACATAACCTTGTAGTTTAAAGTGTTATGCAAATGCAAATAAGGCCTGATGGAGTCGTGACGTCAGGCCGATGTTTGGGCTGAAGTGCGAGCAGGTGCATGCACTTTACAGCTGATTCAGGCATGTGTAAATAACCGCACTTTGTATGAAGGAGCTAATATACCACAGGCTCGGAGCGGCAGGTTTGTTTAAAACACCTGTCAAACCATCAGGAGATGCACTTTTGGAAATAGTATGTTCGAAATGCAGTCGCGGTGTACGTATCAAGAGGTGGAATTGGTTGTGAATGTGATACTAACGCGCTTGGACAACCAGGAGAGGGTACTTTATCGCTGTTATTTGTTATGTTTTGAAGGACTGGTATTTTAAGATTAGCAATTATAATATATTGACTTAAGATTAATTAGATATCCTTCATATCATTTCAGAGGAGTAAAAAAATCTCATATTTGGAAAGGATTTGGTTGGAAAAAGACATAGTGGAAGGAATTTTCCATGTCAAAGTGCACACTATTCACACGGAAATTGAGGTTGCTAATAAGCATATAATTTTTATGAGTTTTGGGACTGTCCAAATATTCATAAATATTGGATTGATTTTGCTAAAGCAGCGCAAAATACTTTCAACATCATCTGTCCTTAAAACTACAGCTGGGACACAAAACACCTGCAATTGGAAAAAGAGACGGGTACCTACGGAATGTATTATTGGCAACAGCACAGTAAGGTATTACTAAGAGATGTATGACACGGAAAGAGCCGACTGTCAAGAATTCGGTTCACATGACAATGGACAGTTAAAAAACTGACAAATTTAAAAACTGTTGGCATAAATTGCTACAATATTCTGAGGGAGATACAAAACAAATTGCGTAATGCTGCCCCCCTTAATCACTTTATATTCTGGGATAGAGATAGAAGGAACTTAATCACTGCTTTGTCAATCGAACATGAGCAAGAGACGTAAACCCTAAGACGTTGCGATTGTGTGCATTCCAGCCATGTTCTGTCCAGTCTGGTTAAGCTTCCATTGTAGGCATTAAAGTGCGTATGACAGGTTTTATGATTTTCTAATTTTTACTTTATTTAGTGTATTAATACCTCTTGTAAAATATAAATGATAGTTGTACACTAATCAGGTAGCTGTAGTTCTGTTCTATTCAGTTGAAAATTACAGGAAGTAGACAAATTGATGACGTCACAGTAGGGAGAAAAAGGTTATGAATACATTACACAAAATAAACAACTTTTTTTCTTTTTTTTTTTTGACAATTCAACAAAATAAAAGTGTTCACAGATATGTTTCTTTGTCAAATAAAAAAAATCTGTGACATTTTGGTGCAATGTACAGGATGGTTTCTTGATAATTTCCTAGTGTGATGTCATAATTTACAACCAGGAAGTAAAATTAAAAACCTAAAAAATAGCTAATCTGGGGTAAAATTTGTCAAGATTTTAGCATTTGAAATATATTTATCTTAATTGCATTTTAGTTAATTGAGTAGTCCAACCTGTCAGAGGCCCTTTAATGCACCGCTGATGATGAAAGCCAAGATAACAAGAGCTAACAATATCTTTCTTCTTTGCTATTCTTTTTTTCTTTTCTTTTACTTCAACTGATTAATAAATTACAATCAACAATCATGTAAAACTACTAACTAAAAAAACGCAGCTATGTAGCCCTTTAACGTGGTAAAGACCTCGCTGGTTTCACATGGTTCAACTCGTCAGCCTGTATCCAGCCTCCAGTGCGTTCTGTGTGAAGAAAAGAAAGCTAATATTGTTTAAAATGAACAGAATGTAAAGTTTGCGTTGCTGAGTATTGTATGTGTAATGACAGCTGGCATTTAGGTCGCTAATCTGGATAAATGAGAATGGTGGAAAACGCTACTCCGAGTGTACACTTTCTTTTCGGTCGCTCGGCAACGCGTGGCTTTGTTATTTTGTTAGCGATATATTTTAGGATTATCCAAATGTTAAAGAGTAGAAGTGACTTAAACAAATTGCTTTCGCTTTTAGAATGTAAAAAAGTTTGACATTGTGTGGCATTTAGGATTTGACTTATGGAGGCATTGCAGTGAAGTAATCAAAGAACTGCCTTCTGCTAATCACTTGAAGTTTTTGGAGAATCCTATAAATGCAGAATTGAGTATCACTGATGCGCAGGACAGCTACAACATTTTCTCACACTCCGCAGATTGTTCGTAGCCCATTCGTAAAACTGTTTTCAAGACGCACCATGACCTTGCACCTTTTTTCAATCCCGAGGAATGCGGTGCACCTTGAGTATGAGGCGTTCGCTGCTCAACACCCTAATTTTATCACAGAGGAGTGTTAAAACCACCAGTCTACATCAAACCTGTTTTTATCAAAGCACAAAAGTCTAGTCGAATCTGAAGCAATGCCCCGGGCTGTCTGTCAGCATCTGTTCTACTGTGCCTGTACAGTGCGGCTCACTGTAGGGGGGTCAGCTGAGTCCTCACAGAGCAGAGGAGCAGAGGTGCGGTCCAGCCCCGCCTCAGCTCCTCTCTGTGGGGGAAAGGTGAAGTCAGGTGACCGTACAACCAGAGCCGCCTTCTCTTAAGAGCGCCGTGCATTCCTTATCCCTCACCCGCCTTCCCCCTCCCACACCCATTCCCCTGGTATTATTTTTTATTTTTTTCTGTACTATGAATAAATTTAGTCTGTCCCGGACATGAAAATGTCAAATACCTAAAATACACCTAGGCTAAATAGCATATTAATTTTTAATGCCTGCTCATCCTATGCTGCTATTCTCATATCAGGCCTGTCTGCCAACAGCTGTTGCTGGCTCTCCGGCTGGGAATTTATCATCCATCTAGCTAAAGGAGGGAGCGAGCGAGAGAATAAAAAAAGATGGCACACATTGTTCTGAAGACAAGGAATAAGGGGAGAGATGCATGCACGTTTTCATGGATCCTCACCTCGCATTTATAACACCGCCACCTCGCAACTTTTCTTACTTTGATATACGAGTGCGATTCAATTACTCTAATGCCAAACATAAATTGTTCCAGAATTTGCTCCTCTTTTCCGGCTGGTGATGCGCACATGGCCCTCATACATAAAAGAGAAATAAGGAGCAGTGATGACATTGATGCTGGAGGTAGTGACATTGGAGGAGCCGCGGAGGGAGGCGAGAGGCGACGAAACAAGCAGCCGGAGCGGGCGCTGAATGCCACCCATGTGTGTTTTTAGGTGGCATGTGGTGGATGATTATCATAGATTATCACAATCCAGATTGTTACAAGTTCTGTCGGCGCACATAGCAGCAGTGTACTGTAGTGTAGTGTGTGGCGGTGTGTGTGTGTGTGTGTGTTGTGGTTTAAGAGAGTGCCTTTGGGGATAAGACTAAATGCTGGAGTGAATGACGAACAGTTGGAGTGTGTGCTAGTTTGTGTGCGGTCGCTGGTGTCTGTGTTGTGTTTTATCCTTACTGTAAAAGAACCAAAAGCGCCACAGTTTTGCAAATCAGATGTGGCTATGTAAAGTTAGCGACAATCACTGATCCGCGCACTCCCGGACCAGAAAACCAAAACAAAGAATTAACATATGTGCATTCAAGACATCTGCATATTCAAAGTTATGTGCGGACCAACTCTGCTATTGTACTCAAAAAGTGTTTTCCAAAGATGAAACCTACGCTTTTTTCCCCCTCATATTTAGCAATAAACTATCGTATGCGTAAATCGTTATTTTACATTTTGTTCATTGTAAAACGCAATATTGATCTGAAACAAGTTAATGATGGAAACAGGTCCATCGACTTGACACAAATCTGAGTAAGCGAATGATGGACGATATCATTATGACGTGGTTAAGAGCTTTTAAAATGCAATTATACGTAATATGTTCTCTTTAAACAACAGTAAAATTGATGTAATACAAATTCAGTTTAACCCTGGTCTAGTTCTACTTCTACTTACAGTTTAGGCCAGGTTTAGACCCAGTTTTGGCCTTGAATTTGCACGATTTTCTTTCTCCATTTTAATAGATGCTGTGTTTTTTAATCATAATATCAGCTGCTTTTAGTCAATTGTAAATGCATTCAAAATCGAATAATTTCTAATAGTGTATAGAGTAATATTATGACTAAACTCGCTGTTGTCACAAAATCATAAAATTGCCTATTGCACATATTGTTAAGATCTTCATATAAAACATACTGACTGACTGTATGCCTTCATCTTCATGGACTTAACCAAAACATGGTGATTCTCAGAAGTAACCACTCTTTGGCTCAGCTTACAGATCAATGCCAGCAGTCTATTCTCCAGCGAGAAGAAATCGTTTCATGTCCCAACTTACCTCCTGGACATTTTAACCCCATTAACACTTGGATGAAAAAATATATACATTTCTCTAAGCCTTTTCTGTGTAGTGACATTTGCAATAACCCAGTGATGTGACGTTTGATTTCTGCTACTGACAATGACACTGCCATAGTGTTCTTGGGCAAGGCACGCCACTCGCTTGGCCTCCGGTGTCTGTGCAAACCGTGTGAATGTTTGAGCGTGTGGTTATGGGTAGATCCTTGTGATAAGTACATTAATAGAGGAAATAAAGTCTTGTGTACGCTTCTCAAACAAATTTCTTGAAATATGATCTTGATTGATGCATTCTGACCAGTCAAGAATAAAAACATGCTTCCAGAGCTAATAATATTCTACTTAAAATGGGAAGCAGTCGGCTAATATACCGTTACTTTCATTTTAAATGCTCAAACGAACATAAAATGAAAAGTCTTTGTCGTGTACTTGTGTGAATCCTTGCAACTGCAAACTTTGTGTGTGTGCGAACTTACCTTAACACGCCAACAGCATACTGGACTGACGCTGCCTTTTAGGATCGAGTGGGCCCTCTCAGTCACTCCTCACTGGCTACTGCTTACCCCGACGACCACCTGGAGAAGGCAGAGACAAGAAAGAGGCGGGTTAGAACCAGAGTTGCACTGAGAATCCAACCAGCGAGCTTCTTGAATGAAGAGCTGTGCCACTATGACTTTCTTAATCAGCGAAATCGTAAAGTATTGGGCTTGCATGGCTTTGCAGTTTCTTTTTGTTGAAAGGTTGTACTCTAACTTGAAAATACACTAGTTGAAATAATGTTAATATGATGTTTTTTTCTCAGAATATGTGAAAAAGTCAAGAGAATAACTACTAAATCTGGTTAAATGCATGTTTTGTGTACACAAGTGATTGGTTGTGGTTTGAGTGGCCAATGGTACCGCCTCACTTCCATCAGTCTACCCCAGGGCAGCTTTGGTGTGAACGAACAAAGCGACATAAAGCGTTCTTGAATGTCCAAAAAAAAAAAAAAAGCCCCTGTACAAAATCAAACGTAAAATCGAAGGCGGCCTTTTTTCGGTCGAGAAAAGAGCCGGATTAAAGCTGAGGTGACAATAAAATATAGACTTTGGGGGGAAGAGGAAGAAGAAGAACGGGAGGGAGGCGGCGGTTCGATGTCAAGATGAAAATGTAACAAATTCAGCCCGAGCTCCACTGCAGAGGTCAAGGCGACGCTGGCGAAAAAGGTTAAAGATGAAATCAAAGCCGGCGTGCTGCGGTGCCCGGAGGCTCTGCTGAAAACCTATCCCTCCCAGGCAAGGCCACGGCTGACGCGAGCCAGACAAGAAGCTAAATACTGCACGCCACTCGGGGATCTTTCATTTTCAACCGATCAATAAGGGCTTATATTTATCAGGGCCTCGGAGCAGCTGCCACATCTGACAACCTGCACTTCATTTTCGCACTCCTCCCTCCTCCTTCTCGGGCTCCTTCCTCCGCTGACAACACACACTAAATTGAGACTCATCGACCATGAAAAGGGGCAAAGACCCTGGATTGCCATTAACCCCCCTTGTGTCACCACTAGACCACCATACGCACACACACGCACACACACGCACACGCACAGACAGATTCGAATATGCCCTGGAGATACCATTCTGTTAAAGGTCTGCCCCCTCCCTTCGTTAAAGAAACATGCCCGATCATTATGGCCTTGGCAAGCGTGCCCACGATCTCCTCTTTTGTTCTTCAAGCTGCCCATGCCACCCCGGAACACTTAAGCGCACATGTTTAGCAGTGCACACATGCTAGCATTACAACCTGATTTGACTTGGGGAAATTTACCTAAAAACGTCCCGTACATCGTGAAAAGATAAAATGGGGTTTTAGGGGTTTTGGATTTTAAAATAACAGGCTAATCATCTGCACAACAATTTTAGCTGTGAGGCATTCTAAATAGATTATCGCTAGTCCATCTGTGTCATCATTGATTTATAAGGCATTAAGCTGCTCGGGGAAGAGATAGGGTCTGGCTTGCTTCGCTGTTAAAGGGGCATGTAGTCAAAATCAGGGGCAATGGAACAACTGCCACTTGGATCTAACCTCCTCTTTAATCGGAAAATAGGACGAGCGTAGCGGGTTTTTCTTCTCTCCTCTCGAAATAGAAAGTATGAATCCGAAAAATTTCTGCGTTTCCTTTTTGTTCGACGATACAAAGAGACGGGGAGGAGGGGAGGAAGTACAGGAGAGAAAAGAAAAGCGTGGAAACAAATAGCAAACACACATGCACATACACACATGCAGAAAAAAAAAGAGAAAAAAAACAAAAAAAACAAGGGGCATCATTAACATATGAATGCTATATGCAAATAGTGGGGAGAGAGCAGATGTTGTTGCATTTAATTGACCTATATGTGAATTGCATCCAAACCTTTCAGAGCGTTTTCGGGGACCATTGACTACAGTGAGGGGAGCAGTGACTTTAGCACTGTTTAAACATAAAGACGCAGCCAGCGGAAAGAAACACTGGCTAAATGCAGTAATAACAGTGTAGTTACCAATTGTTGTAAACCTATCGTGAAAGGTTAGATTGGGACTAAACCAGGACTAAACTCTAAAGATCAGGACTAAGCATGGACTAGAACAGGACCTAATCAAGATTAAAATTTAGGACCAAATAACGATGTGTAATTGCAACTTTAAAGGGACTACATTCTGATTTTTTTTTCAACATTTTAGAAGGACTTTTAGATTGCATTCACACGTTAAAATTGGGACTAAAACAAGACCTAAACCAGGACTTGAACAGGACCCAAACAGCTTCAAATGGGCTCAATTTAGGACGAAATATAAATGTGTAAACACCCCTTTAAAGTTCCTGTATTCTGTTTTTTTCCCCCAACATTTTAGGAGGACTTTTGGATACCTTAACTTTGGTATGTATGAAGATGCTTTCACACTTTTTTTTGGGACTAAAACTTAAACTAAACATAGACCAGGTCAGAACCAGGACTTGAACAGGACCAAACCAAGTCCACATCTGGACTAAACTGGGCTCAAACCGTGACGAAACAACTGCAAGTGTGAACGCACCCTGAATAGCTTATAAATGATAGATATAGATGGCAAATAAAATCAATTCTGTCCATTTTTATTGCTATTGTCACCAGCAGGAGGCGCAAAGTTCAAATGAAGTTAACATAATATCTGTTCGGACATGTTTTGATCGGAGTGGAAGCAGCAAAATTATTGTAAATCCGTTGAAGGTGAACTTCTAAGAGATGGAGGACTGAACAAATTCCAAATCAGACACAAGGATCATATGCAAATTCCATATAGAACTGCCCCAGACAATTCAGGAATCTAACTTGCATTCCTTCTCGCAGGATAAGCGTTAACAGCTACGCCATTTGCCACACAGCACTCTCTCAGCGAAACAAAACTTGATTTTGAACTTGACTTTGGATATTTTGCGCCGGGAAAGTTGTCATCACACTCGAAACGTGATCGCGCACTAGTTGAAACGCAGCCAACAGTACCTTTTCCCGTGGTGCTAAAGCTATCGTTCCAATACCTGCGCTAACTAGACGATGTGAAATAGTCAGCTTCTGTCACCAAATTTTAAGGTTATCGCTTTGACGCCGCTTGTGGTTGATGGAACTTAACAAATACGGCGTGCTGCATGCTGTTTCTAGTGCTAACAGCTAGGTGCATTTTAACAACGTGCATTTTGGCAGTTCTGTACCACACCAAACCTGGGACAGTAACACTTCCACTAACTGTGTCCCGCTGCCAAGGAAGACTTAACTAATAAGTCAAATGTGAAAAATGCTACTGTTTTGTAATGATTTCTGTACAAATACTTCAGGTAAAAGTAGTAGTTGTCGCTGTATCATAACATTTTAGTGATTCCGTTCTGATCAAATCTAAGTTAAAGTTGGATTGTGTTATTGTGCTCATTTGCATACATGCATAATTAAGGATGCGAGGAGTGCCGCTCGTTGTAAATTAGTATTTTTTTCTTGGCAGCATGGGGTATCGGAGAAGTTCAGTGTGAATTAACATGTTATTATTTATCATTATTTTATTTTTTTGTCACTGGCGTCTCAGCGTGAGTGACACCTGTACCACACGCTGGTTCGGTTCGGTTTAACACCAGCGTCTGTGCACAGCAACTAAAAGAAGGAAACCGGAAAGAAAAACAAATCTATGGTAACACGTTCCAAAGAGTAACTAAGAAGAGTGCAGTATTGGTAATGATTGATGGTGTTCGTATGCGAAATAAGCAAAAAGTCAAAGGTTTTATTGGTCGCAAATCTGGAATAAAGTGCTACGTTGCTAAAATATGTTATGGGAGGAGAGCTTGTTGACTCATGACGGTTCTAAAGCTGTGCACCAGTGTTCATTTTGACAAGAAATTTACATTTAGTTTAGTCTAAAATGATTATCAGTTTTAGTAAGATTTAATCAAACAATTCTTTTCAGTTTGTCTAGTTTTAGTCAACGAAAATGTCATGCTTATTTAGTCGACTAAATCTATGATAGTTTTAGCTGACCAGAAAATATATTTTTCTATTTTAATCCAATCAAATGTATTGCATTGCATCATGGGACATTTCCAGCTGTGTTTTTTGGAGCTACAGTCATGTTTGGAGTTCTGGGAGCTTGGGTTCTTTTCATTTTTTTATTAGTTTTAATTGTTCGCCGAATATATCAGTACTTTTAGTTGACAAAAATATCTACTTTTTGCCATAGTTTTCGTCCACATAAATGTATGCAATTTTAGTAATCTTTTTAGTCGTTATGATTGCTTTTTGTTTAGTTTTTATTTTGTTTTGGCGAGCAAAAATGTTACATTTGTCGACAAAATGAACACTGCTGTGCACATGCCTAAACATCCATACACGTGAATCAGTGTGCCAAAAGCTTTGTGAGAGTTACAAACGAGTTAAAGCTCGAATACTTGATTTTGAGACCGTAAAAGAGTGAAGTAAATATTTATATCCTTATTAAAACTTCTCACAAACCTCTCAGCACATCACTAGTATTCACATGCATACATTTTATACCATTAACACAGCTTTAGTACAGCTTAATCAGAAGAAGAAGTGAAGCGGGTGGGCCACTTCTGCACAGCCAATCAGACTCACATGGCTCTTTCTTCTAAGTTTACATTGATAAAATGATTTAATAATTAGATGCATACAGCGTGCAGAGGTCTAATTTTGACACAAAGTGCTACTTACACAATACGCTAAAACAAATGATCCCAATTTACAAGAAAAAAGGTGGATAATGCAGCTTTAAATAGATTTAAATACAGATTTGCTCGATTTATGGTTTTATTATCAGCTACCAGTTTACAAAATGCAATGTAGTTTCAAAACCACTCTTAAATATAAAAACACAAATAATTAAATGGTATGCGCAATGCTAAAGCTTCCTTGTTTTCAAATTAAAAGAACGGCTAAAAGAGGCGTTAAATGAACTGTCCCTAAGACGTTATAAAACCTCTTAACCCAGAATAAAATATCGAAAATGAATCCTCTCCTTGCTTATCGAACGTGATGAATCTTCGCTTAAATAACACAGGGACAACTTACTCCTCACACAAGTCGGGCCGGATGCCAAGGCCCAGATGGATACTCCGGTCCGCTCCCATACTTTATCAACCCAGTGAGTACATGTAGTGGAGCAGGTACGGGCGCACACTCCTCCCCGGCAGAACAGAACGGGAGGAGAAAGCATTCACGCATTGTAGCCCGCGCTGTTTGCATGAGTGAGCCATGAAAAACACAGATGCTATTTTCATCTGGGCCTCTCGTTCTCATTTTTTGTCTTTTTTTCCTTCTTATTCCCTCTCTTCCCTTACATCACCCCCCCTCCTCCTGCTCCTTCTTGGGGAATGTCATTAAATTGTATTAAATAGCCTTTTGTCCAGGGGGCACGGACCACCCGATATATGATAATACATTAAGGCCCCAGTGTAGCAGCCAGTGAGCCGAGACCATCTTAAGAACAAGTCTAGTGTGTGTGCGGAGTGTGTGCGCGAGCGGCACAAGTGGGGGGGAAAGCAGGAGCACCGGGGTTTTTGAAATGCTGAGATCTGTCTGGTTTAGACCTGGTTGTTTAGTTGTGATTTGGAGCTGGTTTAAGCCTGGTTAAGTCTTGATTGGGTGCAAATATACAACTATTGATTTGGTCTTTAATATAAGACTAAATAAAAGCAAAACCTGTTGCAAAAGCGGAATTAGCTGACATGTTTGGGGGTCGAACTGTCGTCTTTGTTAAGAGGTGTGGCCTGATTGCTGTAACGTGTCTCTAATCAGCTGAAACATGTAAGGTAAAGTAAATTTGCTAACAGATTTTACATTTTTGTCTTCGTGATCAAACAGGAGACATAATACATTTCTTATAGATAAAATGTACTTGTAGACGTGGTTTAGTTGTGTCTTGGTCCTAGTTTAAATCCAAATGTAGACTGTTTTGGTCCTGTTCTAGTGCTAGATTAGTCCTGATTTAGTTCCAGGTTTAGTCAGAGTTTAGTCCCAATTTTAATGTGGTGATTTTGCAAGATAGTCTTGGTTTAGTCCTACACATTTTACATTTGGTTTGGTCTGAGTTTATTGAGGGTTAGACCTGATTTAGTTCTGGTTTAGACCTGTTTTTTTGCACTTGTTTTGGTTACGGTTTACTCTTGATTTATAAGGCCGATTTTACTTTCGTCACAAAAATGAAAAACAGCTGTCAAAAAACAGCTTTTTAAATTTTTTTGTTGTCTTGTTGGAGGAAACGCTAAGCTAAATATCTAAAAGAAGACATGATGGAATTTCTAGATGTTAAAAAAATGTAGAACTAGTTTAGCCTCGGTTTAGTTGTGGTTTAGGTTTTGGTTTAATTTGTCCTTTTTCTGATCCTAGTTTTAGCCCAGTGTAAGTCCAAATATAGACTTGGCTTGGTCCTGTTTTTGTACTAAATTAGTCTTGGTTTAGTCACAGTTTAATCCTGATTTTGATGTGGTGATTTTGTCAGTTAGTCTTGGTTTAGTCCCGGTATGGACCGCATTCTTTTTACAGCTCAGTTTCTGATTTGGAGCTTAATTGTAGATTTAGAGTTGGTTCAGCCTCAGCATACGTAGTCCTGGTTTAGTTCTGGTTTAGCCCTGGTATTCTGCCGTTTATGTTCCTGTTTACTCTTGGTCCAGATCAGATTTACACATAGGACTAGTTCAATATGCCATTTGGGAAAAATAATAATAAAATAAAACATTGAACGCTTACAATTTACCCTTCAAATATACTGTATTTGAGAGCAACAAAAAGCACAGAGCAAAACCCATTTAATATACTGTTACTGATGATATTTGTAGAAGATAAAAATAATAACTCTGACTTGTTCTACCCGCAGTTAAAATATATACAAGGTTTTGGAATAAGACAGACTCAAGCAAAAAAAAAGGGGAGGGGTGTTGACTAGCTTTGACTGGCTGTGTGCTTTCGTGGCTCCCTAACAACTGTGACACATACTAATAGAAACATACCTAATAAATTACAAGCTTTCAGGGTCTGGCAAGCTGACATTTTCGCGGGACAATCTCATATCTGCTACTGCGGCGGCGGGCGGGCAAAGTGGAGGGCCTGCCTGAACCAAATTGCATCACACGGAGATGCCAGAGGATTAGCATAAAAATTAACACTTAAATTTCGGCGTATTGTCAACCCCACTCGTGCACCGGCTGCCTCACAACAATCAATTCCTCTTAGAAATCTGATTAGATTCCATGACGTTTATTATCCCGGTCGTCTCTGCCTGCCTGCTTGATTCCATAGCCCCCCCGCCTCCCCCGCCTCCCCCCGTTCCTCGTCTCCTTCCACCGCGCTCGCAGACTATTGGCGTAATCTAAAGCCGCCACGCCTGCCCCGACTGTTTAAACGGAATTAAGAGAAAATGTATGTATTGATAGGTGTGGCATTTCTCGTGACAAATGGTGTTAGAGAATCTCATTCCGTCACCGAGAAATTCCAGCGCTATCTAATGTTTCCGTACGTCGGCTCGGCGGGCACGGGCGCGTACATCGGATTTGTCGTTTTGGGAAAATATAGCGCGGGATGTGATTGTGAGTGATGTGTGTTTGGTGAAAGGGTTTCGTTTTCGATCGGGGAGGGAGGTTGGTGAGTTGGGATGCTTGGTTTTCAAACTTGGGATTTTCTGTATTAAAGGACACATATTATGTTTTATTTGTGAAGTTACTGGCCTTTTAACATGCTCTGGAGTACCTTTACTTTGGAATCTGTTGTAAACGTTTTAGAACTTAAAATAATCTACTTTTAGGCGTTTCTTCATCTGGATTTGTGTCGGCATTTCATCTACTGGCAGCAGAAGGATTGGCAGGGAGATGGGGAGATAAACAAACCTAGCTTGCCCTTGACATGCTAATGTTAGCACACAGTTGTAATGAGAACAGGTTGATGGCGGAATTGCTTATAACAAGTCTAGCGATGATTTATTGACTTAAACAGCACAGGAGATCTCCGGACTATACCTTTTGATGTCACAATTTTGGACAATTTGAAACGCAGTATTTTCTGAGGCTTACTAAAAGGGAAACAAGTGTGAATGAAGCTAAATACTACTTCAGGTGGGTTTTTGAAAAGGAGCAAAATATTAAAACATGGTTAAAAGCTCAAAAATGTCAATTTGGAATAAAATGTGTCCTTTAAGAAGAATTAATTCATATCGTCAGCTTAGGTTGAGTGTTAGCCACGCCAACCAAAGAGCAGCTGGTTCGAATCTTGTCTGGGCACATACTGTTGCACATACACACAATTCTGTAAACAATAATTATTTCCACTCTCTCTCTCTCTTTTCTATTTTATTATTTTACTTTTTGGCCAATAGTCTTGTCTACCATATACAAATGTATTTATTTTGACTGTTTGGGTTGTAGGTAAAGTTCTGTATAGTTCTCTAAATATCATCTTCGATTTGTATCTGTATTCTCTTTCAATTTTATATTTTTCTTTCAATGTTTGATTCCATTTGGTCACTGCTATTGTCTATGTGACGTTTTCTTCAGGACTTTAGTGAATACTAAAACCATTCGGACTGACTGATACGGCAAAATATTATATCATATTTTGTTTCCCTCATATTGATCAATCGCGTATTTCCATTCTTTTGTTTTTCCTGATTAAAAAACAATAAAAGGACTTCCAATCTTGATTCCACGAACATAAACAAGAGCCACCAACTCCGTAATACGCCCTATAACTACTGTTTACATTGATTCGTGCACATCGATCACGTCTACTTTCTCCTGCTATGTATTTTTCCCATAATATCTGTGATACGACATAAGAGAGCAGTCCGACGTAGCACCATTTGTATTCAGGAGACTTCTGAAAACAGTTGATTCTCCGCCAAAAAATCCATAAAGTCATTGTGCTGTTACCTACGTCAAGTTACTGTAGCAACAATAAACGCCAATGGTTCATGATATTTGATGCGTGAAGCTATTGTTGATGCGTTCACATTCCTGGAGCCCTAATAACGAGCCGTAAATCCCGCGTATTTATAATCAAACGCCAAGCTCGTTTGATGCATCTTAATTTTAACCGCGCCTCCTCAAAAGCGAAGTCAACCCGAAACGATCACTAAAGCTTTATGTTTACAAGAAAAGGACGAAAAAAAAAAAAAAAACGGGACAGAGATCTAGCTGGGGAATTCTCGCAGTAAAATATTTGTCAATAACGCCGTTTTTATTTTTTTGGCGGAGGCGTATTGCACAAGTACGTTGTTAAATTCAAGCACACAGGCTCACGTTGGGTGGTTTTGGTTAAGATTCGTGATTGTTTAGACAAATGGCGGTTCATCGCATCCAGATGTCTTTAAGCTGTGCTCCGTAGTTTTCCAAGGCACAGGCTGAATGTATACAAACATCTCCCCATAACTGCATTCCTCATCTGGGCCGGCACACGTCAGCGCTCCCTCCTCATGCTACTGGACCGCTGCCCCGAGGAGGTGCTGTTAAATAAAAGAGGGCAGGCTTTGAGATTGAGAGTGTTTTGTTGTTTTTAATTTTTTTTTTTTTTTTTACATAAAGGAAAGCAGAACTGACACAAGACACACAGAGAGAGTGTAGAAACATGTTTACATCGTCCTAAACATGGAGTACTGAGACCAAAGTCTATTAAATGTGTCTATTTTTGAATGCTTTTTCTTTTTTAAGTTATAATGTCGGTCCAGTTCTTCATTGTTCAGTCCAGTTTGTATCGTCCCATTCTTTGTTTAGCTCTTCCTCCCTGCAGGCAGAAGTATGCACCTAATGTATCCATTTACGGTGTCCATTGCAGAGGTTTTGAGGCCCAAATACATGGGATGCCGCAGGGCTTTATTAATCTTAGTCAAATATTTCTGAACAGTCTGACATCCACAAAACATTTCTTTGGATTATTTCTATTTTATTTTTATTGCATTGTATTGTATTGTATTTGTTTTATTTTTTATGTCCTTCTGTTTTCTTCTATTTCTTTTTTTTAGCACCAGTTGCACTAATGGTGTGAACACTGGAATAACATATTGTATTTGTCTTTATTATCAGCTTTTTTACAATGGTGACAGGTGCTGTAAAGCAGACAAATGGATCATATTTTCTTGTGAACCAAGTTCTGACAAAGAGCAATTTAACCTCGTGCTCTCTTCAATTGAGCTAAGCACATGTGTCAAAGAGCAATAGACTTTTTCAAATCAGAAAAAAAAGACTTATTTTATTGAAAAATGTTGTGTATATTTTATGTTGATGTGAAATTTTGGATCACCCATGAAAGTTTCATAGCGATAAAATAAAAAATACAATAAAAAATGTAGAAAATGAACCGAAGATAGAGGGAGGGCTAAGTTGTAAAATTACATATTGTAGAGTAAAATCTATTTATGTTGAATTAAATAGATTTATTTATATACAAAAAAGAGCTTAATAAAGATGATTCAGGCTAGGTAAGTAATACCCTAACCCCTAATCCAAACTCTAACCCTAACTCTAACTATATCTTAATTATTATATAAGTATTTACTAAACCTAATTCATTCTAATTAACTATTGGGGTTTGTTCATGCTTTATTAAGGGTAAATAAGGTGTTGTTATTCTAAAATTTAACCAAGAAATATATTTTTCTCCTGAATTATTCTTCTTACTTTATTTTTTTTCATTCATGTCATATAAAAAGACATCATGAGTGACATGTATCAAACAAAGTAAAATGAATGAAAAGGAGCAGAAAGAAGCGCCATCTGATGTTATTCGCCCCATTTTCAACTCGTACTAAACACCGACGGTTTAAAAACACATTACACTAATCACGTGCATTTAACAACACGCGCAAACTACAACTTCCCCCAAACATTCTCCGTAACCGAGCCGCGTCGCTGTGCCGTGAGTGAGCCGCACATCCCCTTTGGCCGAACCGCCGATACAATGATCCTGCCCCAGCCACAGCTCCGGAGAGGCACGGGAAACTGCCTTCTGATGTTCTAAGTGGATAACAACCGCTCCTGCTACGCCGCTGCAGAGGCGCGGCATAATTCAACCCAGCTACCGGCGCCCCTCCCCCCCCCCCATTCTCACCCCCCTTCTCTCTCCCCCCCTTTTCTTATGTTAACACCGCGGGCCACACACAGAACAAACTTAAACCCGTGCTACAAGTGACGCTGGCCTTGTGCGCACGCGGTAACTTAAAGGGATTCATTTCTCCTGTTCTGTAGATCAGTGGAGATGATTGACAGACGGGGCACTCCCAGCTGGGACGGCTGGACTGGGGCGGTGTAAGTCCTGAGCGCGGTAAAAGATATGACTCACAAATATTTAGATAAAGGTGTAAGGACAGTTTTAAGTTGAAAATACCTCTTTAACATTTCAGAACGGCATGACGTGTTGCTTTAACATTTTAAACAAAGATATTTCCTGAACGTATACGCTCCAACAAAATGTCTTATAGTGTAACCACAAAGAGCAGCTGATAAGACGTGTGTGTAAAAGAAGAAAATTGCACTTCAACTACTTTTTTTTTTCTGCCCTTTGTAAGAAAGTGTGTAACTAGCTAAAGCCTTATTATGTAGACAACTTAAAGCAACAGTGTGTGACTTTCTGGAGGGGAGAAGTTGTGGAATATTTAGTAATAGGAACAATGTTTCAAGAGGCAGGTTGTGAAGAGGCAACCCACATGTAAAATAAAATAAAATAATAATAATACTAACAGAAAAGAAAGAAAGAATAATAAAAAATAAAAACATACAGCATGCTTTTCTATTACTATTATTTCTTACATTTTTCCCTTTCCTTATGTGGTGTGGCTTTTAATAATTGTTAATAAGTGTTTTGTGCAGTGTTAAAATGTGTTTTATTATTATTATTATTATTATTCTTTTCTTTTTTTTTTTTTTTTGAGGTTATATAGGGGTCACTCCTTATTTCTAGCTTTACTCAAGTTACTCTTGAGTAAATGTTTTGTCTGCTCAACCTAACAGGAGTCAGCCACAAATGCAAACCAATCTTTAAAGGGGACATATTCTGCAAAAACAGCTTTTATGAGCTTTGAACCATGTTACAAAAGCGTTCCCTCATCGTTTACTGACCCGGAGTTGTATTCGGATTGATTTTAGTAATACTATACTCGAGACTTGACTTCTCAAAAAATCTCTGTTTTCACCTTCCCCTATCCCCGCCCACTTCTCAGTACTTATTCGTGATCATTCCAAAAATTAAACACCTTTCAGTTCTGCAGTTCTGAACAGGAAGCCAATGGAAAAGTTTATTAGATTAAGCTGTTCAAGATAAACACTTTACAATGAACAAAACGCAAAACAATGATCTACGTTTGTTACAGTTTAACACTAAATACAAGAAACACTATTCTCTCTCCTTTTAACAAGACCCTGAACCTACGCCACGGCCTCTCCCTTTAACTCTTGGCCCTCGCTGCGTAAAAGTCCAAAACAGTTGCAAGAATGAGGTGTGGATTTTCGGGGGGCAGCCGTCCACTTCCAGTGCCTTTAACGCATATTAGTTTTCAGGGCAGAGTTTGAAGAATAATAAACTGGTGCTTAACTGGCCTATTTTCCCCGTTGGTTAATGCTGGCGCGCAGCAGAGAGGCGGGCGGGCGGCGGGCGGGGGCGAGAAGAATTCATAAGTCTTTAAATGCAGAGTAAACACTGCTTTCTTTGTTGACTGTACAGCGCTGTTGTGTTTTTGTTCCCCCAAGTCTCTCCTCCCTCTTTCTCTCGCCCTCGCCGTCTATCCTTCTATCTTTCACCCACTTTTCTCTTGTTGCTCGCTCCCTCTCTCTCCCCCCCGGTCTCGTCGCTCTCTCTGTTCCCGTCTCTTCGCTCTCTCGCTCTCTTTTCCTCTCTTTTTCCCATGCTTAGTTTCTCTCGCGTTGTCTCTCTATTTTCTCCCCCAGTCTCTCCTCTGTCTCTCTTGTCTTTCCTTCAATCTTACTGTTAGGTTTGTGCACCTCTCTCCCTTTTTCTTTCTGTTTTCTAACCCTGTCTCTCTCTATTCCTTGCTTGCGC
Source organism: Rhinogobius similis (assembly GCA_019453435.1). Classification (NCBI taxonomy): domain Eukaryota; kingdom Metazoa; phylum Chordata; class Actinopteri; order Gobiiformes; family Gobiidae; genus Rhinogobius; species Rhinogobius similis. Next base: position 9,426,613 of record CM033621.1, on the reverse strand, counting down.
TTTCTGTTTCTCTTTCTTGTCCTTTTTCATCTCTTTTCTCTCTCTTCACTTGTCTCTTTATATTTTGTATGAATATTATTGACATGTAAAATAAATGTGTAATTAAAAGTGAAAGTCTCTCTCTTCACCCTTTCTTTTTCTAACCCCAATCTATCCCTCTTTCTCCCTCTTAACTCTTCTCCTTGGATTTTGTACAAATTTGATTGACATACTCTCTCTTTTCATCCTGTCTATGTCTCTCCCCTACACTCTCCTTCTTCCTCTCTAGTCTTCTCCTCCCTTTTGATTTTATGAATTGTATTGATCTAAAACATGTAAAGTTAAAAGTCTCTCTCTTCACCCTTTCTATCTCTCTCTCCCTAAATCCCTCGATCTCCTTTCCCACTTTCTCCCCTCTCTGTCCATCCATCCCTCCTTCCATCTCTCCTCACCAATACTCCTCTCATCAAGTCTCTCTCTGACTCCCTTTCTCTCTCTCTCCCACAAACTCTCCACTTTCCACCCTCTCTCTTTTTCTCCATCTTTTTCTCAACCTCAATCTCTCCTTCTTTCTCCCTCTTCACCCTTACTCTCTCTTGCCATACATTTCTCATCTCTCCTTCTATCTCTCTCACTTTCCTAATGCATTTCTCTCACTTCTTCTCACCCTCCCTATTCTCTCCCTCTCTCTCCCTTTTCTCTCTCACTATCACCCTATATTTTCTCCCCTAATCGATCTATCCTTGTTTCTTTCTTTCCATTCCTCCATCTCGGTCTTTCTCTCTCACTCTCTTTCTCTCTCTCTCTCATTCTCTCCATTTATCTCTCTCCCATTCTCTCCTCTCTCCCTTTTCCCCCTATATCTCTCTCTCCAAATCTATATTTCTTTCCATTTCTACATCTTTCTTTCTCTCTCTCCCTCCCTCTTTCTTTCTCTCAAGCCTTCTCATTATCTCCATTTATTTCTCTCCCATTCTCTCCTCTCTCTCCCTTTTCCCCCATCTCTCTCTCTCTCCATATCTATATTTCTATCCATTCTTCCATCTCTCTCTCTTTCTTCTTCTCTCCCTCTCTTTCTCTCTCTCAATCTATCTCATTATCTCCATTTATTTCTCTCCCATTCTTTCCTCTCTCTCCCTTTTCCCCCATCTCTCTCTCTCTCCAAATCTCTATTTCTATCCATTCTTCCATCTCTCTCTCTTTCTCTCTCCCTCCCTCTCTTTCGCTCTCTCAAACTCTCTCTTTATCTCTCTCTCCCATTCTCTCCTCTCTCTCCCTTTTCCCCCATCTCTCTCTCTCTCTCTCTCTCTCTCCAAATCTATATTTCTATCCATTCCTCCATCTATCTCTCTCTTTCTCTCTTTCACTCTCTCAATCTATCTCTTTATTTCTCTCTTCCATTCTCTCCTCTCTCTCCCTTTCCCCCCCTATATCTCTCTCTCCAAATCTATATTTCTTTCCATTTCTCCTTCTCTCTCTCTCTCTCTGTCTCTCTCTCTCCACAACCTGCAGCCAAAGTGTTGTATTTAGTCTCCAAACACGAACACCTCGCGGACATTTTATAGGTTCAAACTGGAGAACGGGCCGACTGAAGGAGTCATACTTTATACCAGTGGTTTATTTTAACGGGCGCTTGTAATTAACGCGGCATGTCTTCTATCTCCCAGCCATCTATGCCCGGGTCCTTATTTAAACAACTTTTATTGTGAAATGTTTGCGTTCTCAGCGTTCGGCCCGGGCCCACACACAGATTATTATTTCATACTTCAAGGGGAAGGCGGGAGGCGAGGGGAGGGCGAGGGGGAGGGAGCTGGGAGAGTGGTTATTGTTTTAGATTACAGCAGAAGTCGTTTTAAAATGGATCTAGCGCGGTAACCTTGCATATAAGCGTGCAGTACATATATGAGGGAGAAAGGGTGGGTGCAGATCGAGTCTCGTAACGCCCGGGACGAGGCAGAGAGGTAAGAATACTGGTGAAAATGGGTTCATTTGGAGGTGGGGCAACTGCAGAACAATGGGACGGTTTTTGTTTATATGGAGCTTGACAGAGAAAAAAAGTATTCAAAGTTTGAACGCTATCTCGGGGCTAATCAGCTGTGAGCATAAGACCTATAACTTGATCTAAATCTGTTTCTGAAACTTTATAAACTGCTATGTCAATCAACAGTTTGCAAAATGTTAGGTTTTAAGTGTGTTTTTTAGACTGAAAAAACAGTTGCTTAGCCTCCGTCGTGCCTTTAAACTCTAAATATTTACATTTTTCTGAATCCTTATGGCAAAAATGAATGGGATTTTTATTTTCAGAAGCGGGTGGGACAATTGAGAGCCATTGGTTTACAACTATTTTACGTATTCATCTTAATCATAACTTTTTTTGTTTGTTTTTTTATAAAAAAATTTAAATTACGCTGTTTTTCATAATTTTGTTTTCTTAAATGTATGAACAACTATCTACTGTGATGTCAATAACAAAAGAATATTGATTAAAAAATACTAGAAAGATGAAAATGTAAAAAATGTGATTTCTGTTTCATTGATAAAAATATAACAATATAATAATATATAAATTGTAATATATATACTCAAAATGTTGACATAATCTTTTCCTTCACATTATTTGCTTTGGATCAACACATAAAATGATTAAATAGAAAAATATATAAATTCCTATATCCTATATTTAAATATGATCAACATTTCATTATGCAAGTGTATAAACAATAAAAAGTAAAATGTGTGGATTTCTAAACATCTTGAGTTAAATGACAAAATACTGCACTTTTTTTCTCTTTTCATAATACGCCTGTCAGTTATGCACCCACTCATAGAAAATATATATAAAATCAACAAAAAAGTAACGTCAAAACATGTCAAAATATAAAAATGTCCACCTTACACGCCACGCGATTGTGCACTACAGGGTCACTTCACCTTTGTCCAAACGAGTTAAACACTTGTTCAACACTGCCAGCCCCCCACTCTTTAATATTTGTTATTTCTGAATGGAATCTAATGAAGCAAGTGAGTGTTTATACTTCGTCAAAACGCCCCGCGGCACAAAGGCACTTCTCACAGTTACAGTTATTTAGATGAAAACGTCCGATACCATCTTCCCATCAGCCGACATGTGGTGAGCAGCGTTCACAACACATGATACTTGTTTGTTCGTGCAGCACTAAATCTGAGTCTGGTTGGGCGCAAAGGGAAAAAGTCCATATAAAGACATTGATCTGAGCGGAGTTGATGGTTGACATGAGCTGTTAGCACATTAGCAACTATTTTCTCGCTCTAACACAGTGCTGAGTGGACTTGTTCTTGGAGGTGGTTGACCCCGCAAGATCAGATAGCCAAGACGTTCGGTAACGGTGATGAGGTTAATGGTTGATTTGAGCCGCGTTTGTGTAATTGTGTTGGTTAGAAAAGGCGAAATGTAAAAGTAAATAGTGTAACTTTTTTTTTTCCAACAATGAATGCGTTTTGTAACATGTTTTGTATTGAAATGTCACTGATATTTACTTAAATCTTATGCTGTAACTGAGTTTTAATTCAGTTTTAGTTCAAGACAATAGAAGTTGATGTAATGCACTGTTTATTTATGCATTTTCTTTCTTTCTTTTGTTGTTGTTGTTGTTGTTGTTGTTGTATGCCTTTCTAATAACGTCAAATAAAAGTGCACCATGCAACTTTTCTGGCAAGGGACCTGGAATGTTCGAGAGTATGGCATTAAAGGGCTGGTACTTGTTTTTTTTCCATGCGATAAAATAAAATCTGTTTTGCCCCAGAAGCATCAATTCAAGTTAAAATTAGTCTATTGTGCGCTTTTGCATCTAATTTTTCTTTATTTTTTCTCTCCAAAGCAGGAAGGGCACTGTTAGCATGCTAGTTTTTGATAGCTTTATTGTAACTCGCTATTGCCTCCGAGAGTTGTGAAATGTACTTAAAAACAAATTGCACTGAATGTTTAAAATGCTGGGACTGCATTGTATTACATGTGGACTATTATCCCCATTTAGAAATGTTTTAGTTTTGTAGTATCACTTCCTGGTTGTAAATGGGTTGTAAATGATGACATCACAGAAGGAAATGATTGTGCACACTGGGCTAAAACAGATTTTTTAATTTGACAACTCAAAATATATGCCAGCACCTTTATTTTGTAGAATGAATGTTTAAAGGATGAACGTGTTTATTTTTTGTAAATTATGCATAACCTTTTAGATGGAATGGAATGGAGTCTCCCTTGTGTCATGAGTTTGTTTTTACTTCCTGTACTACTTCATGTAACTACTACTTGTTTGGTGTAAAAAAAAAAAAAAAAGGTTGTACAATAGGTACTAATAAATCAAATTAAATTATAATGAGGAAATCTTTAAAACCTGTTATACGCATTTTAAAATAAAAATGGTTTCAGATGAAGCACCTTTAAACTTCACTCTCTTGTAGTCATTTGATTACTTGTGACAAAAACACCAACATTCATTTATACAGAGCGGGCTCGCCTCTCCACAAATCTGACCTGTAAACTGGCCTATAGTCTCTATGAAGATTGAGAAGTTTAACGCTATTTTGTAGATAGTTTAAGGGAAGATAATAACATATCCATGGAGTCAAGCAATAGGTGTACTTTCCTTACATACTGCAACTTCAAATATTTTTGGACATGCAGTTACTTGGAAAATGACTCCTCAGTAAAAAGCAACAGCAACTTTACACAAGTAAGAATATGAAGACATAATGTTATTGCTGTAATGGAACCACAATGCTCTTGATCACTTTCTGACTTTAATACAACAATACATTTTCAGTACTTTTCAATCATCTAATCTAATCTAATCATCTAATAGTACATCCTTCCTTATAAACAACACCATACATTGCTATATAGTTATAAGAGGCATTAGCAAACAACCCATTGACCACAACAGTTCAAATGGATCTTGGGAGAAGCGAACTTAAGTATATCCTGCATTTAGCACTTTGTCAACCAAACCAAAGCAATCAAATAGATGTGCACAGAACCGGATTGAGTGATGCTCTGATAGTGTCCACAAAAGCACATCCAAGGCTAAGTAGAGGTAAGAAGTCATCGGTCAAGATTATTTATGCGCTTTCAAATGTATATCCATTAGTTTGATTGATGCAGGGAAATGTATTCTTAGAAATTGTGTATGCCCAGTAACTCATTATAGGCTTAACTTGTTTAAAGGGGTGAAGCTAACAAAGGGTGTTTAAGAGTGCACCGAATTCAGGGCCAATGTTTGACCTCTGGGGGTCAAAGGTCGAAGCCTGACCCCGACCTCTTAAGACTAGCCGCTAATAAGTAACAAAAAGGCAATTCATCAAGAACATTGGCCTAGCTTGGAGATTTGACATGTGATGGACGGATGGAAGGATGAAAAGATCATTTTAGAAATTGATGAAAGAATACATTTAATCCCAAGTTAAATCATATATTATTGTTAAAAGATGTTTTAGCAAAAGTACCTCAAATTGAAAATGATGATAGAAACTGACTTGGAGTTGTATTTACAAATTCCTTTGATTCCCTGATTTGTCACACCATGGGATGAAATAGGACGGTCTTCTTCACTGTTTTTAAGTCGTTCTGAGCATTTCTTACGTCAAATCGTGGTCATTACAACTGAATGCTAACCATTAGCATGTTGGGGGCAAGCTAGGTTTGGGTTATACCCTCTTCAGCCAGTAGATGGGAGTGCTAAAACCAATCCTGATGAGGGAATGGTTCACTCATGGTTATTTTAAAGTCCAAAACATAAGATGCCGAAGGAAAGGTAGGAGCAAGTTTAAAGGCCAATAATAACACAATCAATGCATAATGTGTCATTAAACATGCTCAAGTTACATATTTCTTCGTTTAAAGGTGCACTAGGTAACTTTTCTCATCAACGATCTGCCACTTGCCTGAAATTCCAGAGTATGACATTAAATTTACCTTTGTAGAGACAAGCTCATGCCATTAAGTCAAGTAAAGGGTCAGATCTGTGGAGAGGCAAGCCCGCTTACATCAAGAAGGCAATTTGCGGCATTTTAGACAAAGTGTTACCATCACCACGGACATAAGCAGGTGGCTAACTCTTACAAAGTGCAATGAAAACAATCTAACCTAACTGAAAAATCTAGGTATATTTTCTGTCTTTTTCAAAATTGTTATCAGTATTTTCACTCCTGGCATCCTATAGTGCGATCCATCTCTTGTGAAAGCATTTTTCCAAACACAGTATTTATGGCATTAAATGTTTAGTGATGCTGCAGTATCATCATGAAGAAAACATATGCAAAAACATTCCAATTCCCCCAACGGATCCAAGTCGGAACGTGGAATCTGCCGAAATACTTGATTAATGATAAAGTTATGTGCACTCTCATAGGCAAAACACAGCCAAACACCTAAAGGAGAAGCCTTTTCTTGGGAAGCGAGATGGGTGGTGTGATTAAAACATTAGACAAAATGCAAAGCTAGCTATTTGTGCACAGAAGAAAAAAAAAAAAAAACAGCTAAGTAGAATTAAGTCCATCCTGGAAGCGCCGAAGTGGAGCAGCGCCTTCGGAGACACATTATGCATCTTTCCAGACAGCCCAAATCTCTCGAGCAGGTGGAGGACTCGCGCTACCGCTAAACAACCCCCCTTAAAGGTGTAGAGCGTCTGCGGATGCGGCAGTAATCTCATTTGCGGTGTTTAACCTCAATCGGGAGAGGCAAAGAAATGCAATTTTGCACCACACCTAAGCCAGGGGAGAAACTAATCGAGAAGTGTAGCGCGCGGAAGGATAATAGCGGCGTTAGATTACACTCTCAACCTTATAAAAGTTATCAGCGCGGGTCATAAACATTTATTTTTGTTGGTTTATTCTTAGTTCTTAACGCAGTCTTTGCTTTTAACGGCACTCGGCTGCAGCCCTCCCTCCGCCTCAGCCCATATGTTGTGGTGGGAGAGGCTATAAGGGGATAAAGTGAGGTGTAGACACTTCTTAAGGGCGGCGGAGGCCAAACAGATCGAAGGGCTAAGAGCACCTGGATGCTGGCTAAGCTACGCTAAAGAACACTTATCCTCTCCAGTCTCTCCGATCATCTTTCCTCGCACCACTTACTGTCCCCGGCATGCTCTTCTTTAGACTATACTACTCGACTAAATGAATTGGATAAGTGTGGTTGACTGCACACACAAGAAACACTATAGGAGGGAAACATCAGGTATATAAGGTTCACCAAAGACAACGCAAAAGTCTGGTTATTACAAAACAGTATACTTTATGACTATGGACGTAACAATATAGTGCTGTAATTGTTGAGAGAAGAAACATTGTGATGGAATGACAAGAACATTTAATTGGATGTTTTTGGAGTAAAGGTTGAATGGAAATGACTTAATTCATGCTTTTTAGATCTTACGTTTACATTGTGACAAGAATAATCACGAATAATACTGACATCCCTACTGAATGTGACTTTCGTTAATATTTTTGTGAGTTTGTTGAAGGCCTATGTCAATTTTGGATGTAAAACCTACAGGTCGAATGAAAAGCTATGTAGGCCTTATCATGATTCATATTTAACCATTTGTGTCAGTTTCCATTAGACAAAAATGAGATGTTTCAAAGGAATTTTTCTTAAGGTATGTAACTTTACACTTACTATTAATAGTCAGTGTAATCAAGCATTCGTCCAGGAGCGATCCATTGTTAAAAGAGTTTCAAAAGTCGTCATCTGGACAATGTTTCGACATCCATACGAAGGTTCAGTCTGAAGGAGTTGGTTTGAGATAACGCTCTGAGATGTTTCAAGCATTAAGTCAAGCTTCTCATACCGATTGATTTTTGGGATGGAAGAAACAACGTCCAGACGACCATGCTTGAAACTCTTATGACACACTGTTCATTCTGTTGTTGCTTTTGTTGTTGTTTTCAATCTAAAGTCATTTTTAGACTGGTTTGTGTTGTGGATTTTTTGTTTCATTTATAATTATTGTTCGTGTTAGACAAGGTTTCAAATGTGAAGTCATGTGGACACTGTTTTTTAAAACGATTTGTCCAGATGACTAGCTTTATAATCTCCTTAAAAAATGAGACATTACATTGACTATTTTAATAAAATTTTTCCTGCATATGGAAAGGTAAGTCTGCGTCCCTGCTTAGACCGCTCCCCCCACACCAGACAAAGCAAATGGATGGAAGGAAAATGGATGGATAACGCATGTTGCCATTTTTTTTCCATTACATTCTTACACGTCTCAAATTATATACCGCCTTACAGCATCCAGGCACCGACCCACAGTTTGAAAACCTCTACTTCAGAGCCGCGAGTGAAGCCGCTTTTGTGCCGGATCTTCACAGTCTATTTGCCTCGGTGGCTATTCAAAGGCCCGACACGCACAAACATATCATTTATTTCAAGCACACCAAACAAGGCAGGTCAACAACTAGAAGTAACCGCTCCTCAGTGCCGCTCCATCGATCGCCCCGTTCTCTCCCTCCCTCCGACGTGTCACTCAAACGCTTTCCATTTTTAATCACTGACCTCAACATCAGAACGGGTCTGCGGACTGGCAAGTGCATGTGTCAGAGGCATGTGCAAGGGCAAAGGAGACCTGAGAGAGGTGGTGGAAATGGGGGATTTACGGATTGTTGGGTGATAAATATCGTCATCAGTTGAATTATTTATTTAAATTACGATTCACTCCACATCTTCTGTGTTATAAAAAGAAACGGGACAAATAGAACAAGACCAGAGAGTGAAAAGTCAAAATCAGAAGGAAATAGAATATAAAATGTCAGCCTGGAGTATGTCGACCTATGTATCAGTCCCTTCTTCACAGGGCATGATCAATTTGTTGTCTTCGTTTGAGCTACGCACCTTTGGTCAATGAGCAATATACTTTTTCATATTTGAAAAAGTACTTACTGTATTTACAATTTTGCATAAATGGTATGTTGAGTATTGTTTGGGAGCACCCATGAAATAAAAAATGTAATAAAAATCTATTTTGAGCCGGCTCCATTCCTGTCATCTGTTTACTTGTTACTGCCTTTTATGCCGTAGCCAAAAGCCCATTCCACAGGTATCCATCGATCATCTCCATTGTTGGAGTTTTACATCCGCGATACATTGTTTTAAAGTCAAGTGGAATGTCGGTGTCCGTGACAGTCCACAGTGCCTCACTGATCTCAGTCCAGTATTTATGAATAATAGAGCAGTCCCAAAACACACAAGAGAAATGAGCCACTTGACGACCATTTTAACAGATTCAGGAGCATTGAAATTTGAGGCACATTGCAGGTGAACTTCAACTAAGCAAATCTACCAAAAAACTCAAATTTTTCCCCATGTTTGTACCATATATGTATTCTATTCAAAATTGATGTATTATGTCAATGAGCTTTTATTATATGCTTTTTATGTGCTATATTTAGGTTTTGATTTCAGCCATTTAATCTACTTTTCTATCATTAATAAGAGTCATCATTAATACCTACCATGTTCTGTCCCTTCCCAAAAGTTAAAGGGTGCATATACTTTCACTGGAATGGTTCATTCCCAGTTAAATCAGTGGTGTATGCATCGTGCGCGGCTGTGAGTGCAACGTGAGGCAAATAAAGGCTGTGCGACGGGGCAGCCCTGCCTGTGCCCAGCCCAGACAGTAGCCAGCTTTGACCTTGGCCGATGCCATATTCATTACATCATTAAGTTACCTCTTCATTAACTTTTCATTGTTTATGGGGGAGGCATGGCAGAGGAGCGCTGGGGGTGAGGTGATAGGGGCTTTTATCAAAAAAATAAGTAAGCTAAGTTTCCCTGCAGTCGGATGTTGTGTACGAAGAGAGCGTTTTAGAGATTGGCTAATGATAAAAGGGATGAAGTTGGAAAATATGAGTTTGCCTGTTCATATTCAGAGCATAAATCGAAGTATTCTAATGCATTTATTATTATTACAGTGGCATATAGTTTCAGCAGTCAGCCAACAATCAGAATAACCGGTTTAAAGCTTGACCAAATGTTCCTACTTCAGACCTGTAATAAATTGTGCTGAATACAAATATTATTCTGTTTTTTTTTTGGATACATATGCTATTGTATTTTACTTGTTTTGTTGCATATAATTTTGCTTTCTTTTTTAGTATTATTTTGGGTGAAAATTGTGTCTTTTTTAGAAACTTCTGCTACATAATTGCTGAACAGAAAGGTTATTGGTTCTTAACTAAAGCTTAGAAGACTTTTTTTTTTCTTTTCTTTAATTATATTGGATGCCCTTCCTTCACCAACCGGACTTGCAGTATCCTCCAACAACATATTTTAGTCAGATCAGGTTAGGTTTGGGCGAAAACAATGACAATTTCCGTGCTCACATTAATTGATCGAATCAATTTTTGATTAGATTTTACTTTTACTTTCAAAAACAAAATGGCTTTCCGTACTGATTCCATGAACATAAACAAGAATGACTTTAAACGCTGCCATTTAACATGTTTCTCCCCCAATTCATTAATGCAAAGTCCAAATTCTACCCAAAATGTTGATAGAGAACTGGCTGTTGAACTCTCAATTTTAAAAAACCCAACAATCAGACGTAACAGAATCTCAATTTCGATTAAAATTTGATTAATTGCCCCGAATTAGATCAAGAATTGAGGACTAAATCAGACTGCAAGCAAACTGAGAAGAATTTAGCCAACAATGCTTTCTCTTAATCTCCTGCTTCATGCTTTTTTTGCGATTTTATCACACACACTCGTCGATATAGTTCTTAGTTCTCCTTTGTCTCCATTGAATGTCCTTCCTATTGACTTATTGTGTGTAAAAAAGTCCTGCTTTGTTGGTTATCTGGGTTATTTTGGGGATATGGCAGTTTCAAAAGAACTATTTTTATGCGTCCTCATTTTTTATCAATTTTGTGCCTCCATAGTGGATGTCATGTTTGCCCACTGAGAAATATTTTTTTCCACACATTGGTCTCCAGCTGCTGCAGTGTTTTAATGGCCAGCGCCTAGTGAGAATACAGCCAAATGTGTATAGGGCTGTGTGTGTCTGGAAAACAGCAACCGAGCCCAGTTCAAAGATTATAAATGCAGCTTTTGGCATATGTGAAAATGAGTACTTAGAAATAAAATGCACTTAGTTTTTTTCCTAAGATGTAGGGCTAAGTGGTGTATGTATGGGAGATTTGATAGTGAACATATTTGGGAGTGCTGGCCTTGTAACCGCCACTCTGGTTTTCTGTCATTAGCAATGCATCGGCCGACCACAGGCACAGATTGTGTTTTGCGAGAAAAAAAACATCCTGGCGCGCTACCATTTACTATAGTAGGCCAATTTTAAATGTCACTATACAGCGCGGCTCACTCAGTCTTCAGTGTTGGAGTTTGAGGATGTTTGGTTGGATTCTACTGCGCCTCGTCTAGAAAAATGTGCTTTGTGCTGCCATACTGCGCGCGGGTCGGTTCGTGGTGCTTGGCGACGCGGTCAAAAAATCTAATCTCGATGGTTTTCGCGCATTTTGGACGATCTTTCAAACGGGGGAAGCTCGTTACATCTTTATACTCATGTCTTGCGATGTAAAAGTAAGCAATTGTAAACTGTCTGGATTTACATTACTGTACAATCAAATATAGTTTATTCTAAATGAGTGTGTTTTGCGTTGCCAATTGTTTGATTCAGTATTTGTTTCAGTTTTATTTGAACTGAATAAAATGTTAAAGTTTTTAGCCCTAACTGTTATCTATCTCAATCTAAGCATCTAAGTGTCATTGTATATTCAGTCCCTTCACTCTGCTAAAAAGAACGTTGAAAGTCAGAAATAAACTTTACAATGTAGCGTTTTCACATTTTTAAAAACATAAATTAATCTAGTTAATTTGATTAATTGCCTAATCCTAAACTCAATGTTTTCATGGAAAGTGGGAAGCCAGTCCAATTTTAGTAGGAAAGTGGCGAATATTACAGGGGCCCTTGCTTTGCCCCTTAAACTTGGACCTTGTCAATATTTATTTTTCTCTTTAAACACTTTTGGCGCTCCGTGTCTCATAGCCTTAGCTTTTTTTTAACTTTTGAATGAGAAAATCAAATTTGTTACCAGCATCTTTATTGAGCTGATATTTCAAAATGGAAAAATAATAAATGAATACATCTACAACGTCACCATTTGTGTGCATATTTACATCTTGAAATCTATCTGATTGGTTTCAACATTTTCTAACATTCCAAAGTGCACATTTCATTACAATGACTTAAACATTTCGCACGTTTTACAATGAATCTGTATGAAAATAAACTGGAAAGATAGTGTCACCAGTCAGAAATGAGTCATTTTATGAAAAGTATATGTACTATGAGTGAACCACAGACGTGCTGACAGAACACGGCACCTAATGATAAGAGATATTATCTTGCAGCGCTGTGAACAAGTCAAAGTTGCATGCAAGTCACCAGGCTTTAGACATGTATATCTTTATATATTATCTCACCATAAATGTTATTGTACTTTGGTTTCAGATTTAACTGCCTTCAAATGCAGACTGTCAGACTTTTCTTCAACTATGATAACAGCATGGCGGAAGTAAATCGACACAAGTGGGAAGCCAGCTTAAAGTGCACATGACAAGTTTACATGTTTTTTTTATCAAGTAATACATTTTGTTTGGTAGGATAGAAATATCTATCATAGTTTTACACGAATTCATTTGCAGTTTCAGAAGAAAAGTTGAAAAAGTTGATGATTACAGGAAGTAGAGATGCATTAAGAAAAGGAATTAATCTATAACCTATCATCAATATCAACAAAATAAAAAATGCAGGGGCAATAATTAAACATCCATTTAACAAAATGAATGAATGAATAACAAATGATATCATATATTTTAATTTGTCAAATAATAACTTGTGTAAATTAGACAAGCTTTGGTTCTGGTTGGTACAGTCCATGTTCATCCAGTAAAATGATAACACTTTTTAGCCAAATCTGTAATATAATTATGTTAGCTACGTACTTATGAGATGAGTAACTGCCATAAGTTTACTTTAACTATATAACTCTACACTGTTCTGTGAGTATTTCCAAAAAAGCAACTTCTTCTATCCTTAAGTGTACGTGGTTGCCCCTTTAAGATCCCAGTCAGTTCCCTGTTTACTGTAACCAAGTGTTCTCCAAAAACGCCAGTCCGCCGCCCGTGTCATCGGACGCACACCCTCCAGTGTTTGCCTGGATAACCGGGAGCGGGAGGAGCATCGCAGTCCGACGCCGGAGTGGAGGATGAGATGGATTTTGTCGGCCTGACAGGTTACATCCAACCTGTTTCCCTTCTCCGTCTCCGAGACAGTTGTGTCTGCCTCACAGCATTACTGTCAAGCTGATCTATGATGGAGAGAGGGAGCCACTCAAACTTCCCTCTTCTCGTGTTAGCCTTTTGGCGCTGCTCACACATACGGCACGCCAACCTGGAGTTTTAAAAAAGCGGGGACGTTTATTTACTGTACTTGTGGCATTTAACAACCGCGAGGAGCCACGAGTGCGTTTAACCTTTCTGTCGCCTAAATTTAATGAGTTTATGGCTTCGCAAACAGGGTGACAGTGGCGCATTAGGTTGAGCGGTCGTCGTGTGAAAGGGAAGTTTGAAAATCTCCCAAAATTCATACGGATTCTATGGAAAATGCATTAAATTCTAAAGCAAATGTGTTATCAAAATGGTATATTGTGCATGTAGTAATGTTAAAGTCACCTCAGGGAAAGCATCTGATGTGAAAAAATATAATGTGCAAGAAATAAACTATTGCACATGATGACCCCAGAATTGGGAAAGGGAATACAATAATGAAGACAAGTTCTACTTAAAATTCAATTTCGGATTCAGTTGCAAAAATAATATTATTGCTAATTAAAATTAAGAACTAATTGGAAAATAAGGCAGATTATAACATTTCAACTCTCATCATGTTAATTTTAGCATCAAAGGACCAACACTGCATGTTTATTGACTCATTTCTCAATTAAATGAGCTGTAACTTGTATTTCCTATGCAAATATCGATGATTGGACGATTTCTGAAATGCAAAACAGTTCCACACGTCTTTCTTTTATCACGCTATTTTCAAACCGCTTTGCTTTATGAAACAACTCGGTGACTTTCTGGACAATGACGCACGAAATGACTTGATGAACGAAATGGTTTGGGCTCCACGAACACTTCCAAACACATGTAGGCGGTTTTCACAACTGGAAATCCGAGTTGGAGGATGGCAGGGCGGAGGTGACGGGCCCCGATCGATAGCGTTAGCCCGGGCGCTAAGTGTAAAGTGTGTCGTCATCAAACCGCATGCAGACCTCACGCGTAGCCACAGTAATCAGAGTGCAGCTTTCCTGATCTGACAGCCCGCGCCGCCTGGGAAATGGGGAAGTGTGTGAGAGAGAGAGAGAGAGAGAGAGGGGGGACAGAGAGTGAGGGGTAGAGAGAAAGAAAGGGGAGAAAAAATGAGAGCTTGGAGAAAGAGTATGAGAGAGAGAGCGTTTCAAAGGTAGACATCTGGACAGTTTTTGACACCTTTGGACCACTCCAGGATGAATGAAGGATTACAGCGACTTGTTAGCAAGGCTCGTTAGCAAGAACGAGAAAGAGAGAAAGAAAGAGGAGAAAAAGAGACAGGGAAAGGCGAGATAAACTGTAACAACTGTGACAATTTGAGAGAGGAAGGAAGTAAGGACGGAAGGAGAGAGAGCATTGAGATAGAGGAAGAAAAGAGAATGAGAGGAAGCAAAGAAAGAGAGAGGGGGGTAGAGAGAGTATATGAGCTGGATGGCATAGAGAGAGGGAGAAAGAAGGGAGCGTGAAAGGGGAGGAGTGAATGGGTTTGAGACAAAGATAGGAGAGGGCAAAACTTTGGTTTGAGAGAGAGGAAAGACAGAGAAAGAGAGAGAGTGGGAAAGAGAGGGGGAAGGAGAAAGAAAGAAAGATAGGGGAAGGAGAGAGAGGAAGGAAGGAGGGAGGGACAGGGAGAAGGCGAGAGGTAAAACGAAGAGAAAGATAAATAACACAGAGTAGAAGAGAAACATGGAAAGAGAGAGAAATTAATGGCAAGGGGAGTAAGTGAAAGGGAGAAGGAAAGACAGAGGAGCAGAGTAAAAACAACAAAAGAAAAAGAGACAGAAAGAGTGAAAACAAAAAATAGAGGCAGGACAAAGAGAGAAAGAAAGGAAAGAGAGTAAAGAGAAAGAAGTATCAGCGATAGAAACAAAAAAACTGAGAGCGAGTGAAAGATGGAGGAAGGTGAGATAAACAGAAAGAGGCAGGAGAGCGAGAGAGAGGGGAGAGAGAGAGAGAGAGAAACCTCCGAGCCCCAGGGAGAGTGTGTCACATAAGCTCCATCACAAGGCTGCTTTATTGGGGCTGGCATGGGTCAGACCCCTACTGTCATCTTCAAATATGCTACCACCTGCTCACGCGGCCGTACGTAGCCTACACGTCCACCACCGCACACTCATGCATACACAAAGCAGCGGCCCGGCGCACATGGCTGGGGCGCAGGAACTCGTCTGCTGTTTTCTGGTAATTGCAACAAAAACACCAAATCTGGACGTGTCGCCGGCGTTTCCCAGGACCCCGGCGTTGGAGGGGAGGGGGGCACGAAAAAAGGCTTCCAAATGCGAACGCGCAGATAGGAACCTGCAAATAAGTTTGTCTTTTTTCGCCCGTTCTTTGATGTGTTTTGTTGGTTTTGAGACTGAGTACAGCTGTGTTAAAACTTGCAAACGCGTTAAATTTGGGGCGGAACTGGGACTAAACATGGAACTGATCCCGGATGGGACCAGGATCCAACGATCACAGTTAGACCAATGAAATTAGACTCAAACCAGTACAATTGTGGAACCAGAGTCCGATGTGTTTTCGCTTGTCTATTTGGAGGCATGGTTGTACATTGAGTTTCCAACATCCAAAGACATGCAATCCAGAACAACATATAGGCTGCAGGAGGCTAATCCTGCTAGGTACTGCTCATTATGAAACCACAGTTTAAGATTTAAGATTTTAAGAATTTTAAACTGTTTCCCCGGGCTTATCCACTGCCGACAAGTTGTGGAAATGAAACAATTAGTAGAATATAAAGGACAATGAAGTGTCTGTGTGTGTTTCTTCAGTGACTTGACCATAAACCGAAGAGGCATTGGAGAAAAAAAGCCACAAAAAAAAGTTCCAAAACTTTACAAATATGTTCATAGGCTAATGAGTTTTTGGGGTTATTCAACAGTTAGCAAAAGATGCCAGGTTTAGCATTAGCATTGTATCTAATTAGCAACTAGCTTTGAAGAAATGCCACAACTTTTTCCATCATATCATTTTATCAGTGTCAACTCAATTAAGTTGGACTATGACATAGGTCTTCCAATGATGTTTTAATAATTACTTTGATAGGTTGACAACTGTAGTGTTTAAACTATGGGTTTATCTGGAATAAAAGGCTACCATTTCAGCCAATATTGTCTCCTTTTGGTTGTAGTGATGTAATTAAATTAGGCCTGCAAATCTTTTCGTAAATCATCCAGTCATTGGTTTTTCCAAGGTTCAATATAGTTTGTTTAGAAGGTTGCTTCTACTTCCATCTGCCTCTCGTTTCTCTCATCTCGGGTTAAGGAACAAGTTTTACAGAGCTCCTTCCAGTTTTATTATTTGCTTAAGAGACTCCAATCCGTCTGAAATTCTTTATCCGTCTCTTCTCTCCTCTTCATGCCACTGTGCCTTCAGATTCCACATGTCTAAGATATACGCCCGGGCCTGTGTGCCATGCCAACCACCGCTCCGCCAATGATATAAATTAGCAATGCAATAAGATTCGCAACAGCGCCACAATCAGCCCTGAATGCATAAGCAAATCAGTTTTGCCTTTCAACCCTTGCCAGTTTTCCCTTTTATAATTTAAACACACATGAAAATGCATAGATGGAACGAACAGGAAGTGTGTAATTATTTGTCGGAGACTCTTCTGACATAAAGATATACGTCTCCTTTGCTTCTAAACTGGCATCGTCCAGTGTCCGTCATGACCAAAAGTGTGTTGATTGTGCGCGTGCGTTCGTGCCGTCGCTGTCGTGTTTGTGTGTTCCCTGATGGAGATAACTCTGAGTGGTTAGGAGGGAACAGATGTCAGGTGGTGCGGGCTGCCAGGAAGAGCGCACAAAGCCAATCGCGTCGTCCAAAAGGCAGTGGCAAGAGGGGGACCTGCATCTAACAACAATTTGCGGCATTAAGATCGACAAATGCCACCCCGACTCAACCCTGCACGCCCACATAGAACACAGAAATACACACGCCGCTTGTCATCAGCCTAATTGGGAATATGTATCTGCTGCTGCGGCGGTGGTGGTGGGAAGATATGAAAGATTGCGAGAGGAACTAACAAAATGGCGTCTGTAATATGATCTGCCCTTGTTGCTACAGTAGCTTAATCATTCATAAGCTTGTACAATGGAGGGACTGGCAGGAATTACGCAGGCTGCACTGAGGTCTTTTGTTTCCGATTTTGAATTACTCTTAACTTCTTTGGGAGTATATAATTCATAACGCCAGATGTCTGAATAAGCCGCTTAACTATGTATGTACCAGACCCTTTAAGAGTGTTAACACTTTGTAGTATGCAGTGTTCAAGTTGAGGCCTCTATTTCTTTTCAGTTCTTGGGGTCTACAAATGTTTTGGGTGCTTTTCTGGTTTAAATGTATTAAAGTTTCATGTACCATATATTTCCAGTAAATACACACCTTGTTTTAAACGTATTTGAGAAGCTAAAACTAGTATATTGCGATTCTAAGCAATGCTAGGCCACAGATCTTTAATTCCTAATTTACTCACTGCTCCAAATAACTTTTTTCACTTCCCTCGCTCAATCTCTCCCACAATCGTCAGCCTATTATTCTTTTCCTTTCTCCATCGAACACAATCATATTAACACTAAGTTCCTTCATGCGCTCGGATAAAAGTGTAAAAGCTAATTTGGGCGCGAGACACACAAATCTTAATTCTTTTGTGGGGGGAAAAAAAAAAAACGAAAGCCGGTGAGTCATGCGGAAAACCATATTCGCTATGTATGATAAACAATAGGATTCTGGAAAAATAGACACCCACATACGCATCGAATATATACACAGGCATGGAGACAAATCAGGCGGGGAATCTTTGCATGTCCGCTACAATGCTAAAGCCCTGTTCACACCGCAGCGACAAAATCGCGTCTGTCGCCCCTAGTTTGTCGCCTGTGCATTTAAGCACAGTCGCTTTAGTCGCGCGACTTGGTCGCCGAAAAAAAAGTCACCAGCGGACACACGGCGCGACCGGCGCGACCAGCACAGCTAACCTGCTGCTACAGTTTAGATTCCTGGGAGCGGGGCGTTCGGGACCACATTTTCCGCTCTTTTGTCGGGCTGGGCGCGGACCTGGGCCGTGTGGGCTCGGTCTGAGGGGGCAGAGACGAGCACGTGTGGTGTCACGTTTGTAACATGCGCTCCACGGAGCGCGGTGTGTAGCTAGCACTGTGTTGTTTTCCTCCTCATCCTCCGATAAAGTGGTCAAAATATGTGACGGCACCATAATAAAAGTGCGCGGCTGCTACACGGAGCAGAGGAGAGAGAGAGAAAGAGCCACGGATGCCCTCCCAAAAAGCTGAAGAAAAGAGCGAGGGAGAGGGATCATTGGTCCAGCGTCAGCGGAGGGACAGGCACTTCTGGTACAGGAGACGTCCCGTTGGTGCAGGTAGAACACTAAACACACAGCCCTGTCAGGCGCTTATTCTGCCAATAAAACTCTGCACGGAGCCCAGTTTATGGTTCTACTCGTGCGCGGGCTCGGGTCTGTTCGGTCAATCATGCGTTTGGTTTGTTTACGTCCTTCTTTCCGGATAATGATATACGAGTAACGCCTCTCAAGCGTGGTCTCTGATTGGTTGCCATCCGCGCGGTCGCGCGCGTTGGCGCAGAAAGTTCAGCTTTGTTTATCTTCTGCGACGGTCGCCAAGTCACGAATGAAGCGAATTTGCGGCCGCAAAGTCGCTCTTGTCGCGTCGCGCGCCACGACAGAATCGCAGGATTCGCGCGCCGTCGCCCCTGTCGCGCCGCAAAATCGCAGAAGGCTTTTTTCGCGCGACACCATAGACTTAACATGTAAACTGGTCGCGTTGGTCGCTGCGGTTTGAACGCCCCTTAAGACGTCTTTAAAGCCATGTCAAAACGCAAGGAAACTGCTAATGCCAGTCCAAGTATCCTCCAAGCACTGATAAACTGTGATTCAGTCTTCTCTCGCAGCCAAAGCTTCATCTCTGGTGGAGCATGTGGGTATCTTTTTTTTTTAGACGGAAAGCACAGTATAGTCCCAGTAGGATGAGGGACTCGCAGACACACACAGATCCCATTGGGCAGGGTACTAAAGGGCCAGGCTGGAGAGGGAAGGGCCTGCTTGGACTCGGGGCTAAAGACACAGCAGTGGGACTGGGGGAGGGAGGTCCCGTTTGGGCAGGAGGAACAGAGGTGACTGGCAAGACGGACTAGGCCTGGATCAACATGAAGAAACGTTTTAGCCTGTCTGCAATTGGGGGGAAAATAATTTGAGTAAATAAGAGGCATATCAATGTACGTATGTTTGAAGAATCTATAATAAACAATTTAGCAAGACCGTAAGATGTGGTATTGTGCTTGCGCAAGGAAGGCCTACAGAGAAGATAGAGAGATTGAGTCTTTCAAAACTGACTGCAAAGTATATTTTGTGTTTAGTCTCAGTAAAATAATAGCAATTAAGAGAGAAAAGCTAAACTTGGTAATATACCGTTTAGCATTGCTAGTTTAATTAAGGTTGTGCATGTGACTAGTAGTTTTGTTTTTTGGCTCAAAGGTTGTCAGGGCATTTGTTGGATAAAATGCGGAGAGAGGGTAGAGACATTCAGCAACCAAACGCCAAATGTCGTAGTATAAGCAGCTACACTTCTGCAACGTCCTTGTCCTCTGCTCCAACAGCGAGCACATACTGTAGTGTAGTAGTTTTAAAAGCGCTTCAGTATTATTTATTTATGTATTTATTCAGTAAGTTAGTTGGCTAGCAAAACTTGGCTAACTATCACCAACGAGAAAATCGAGTAGCATCGTTAGTCCAAGCAACAGGTCAGATCTGTGAAGAGGCAAGTCTGCATTTTTCATGTTATTTTTGAGCAAAAGTATATGTAAAATAAACTGTTGAATAAATGCACAATAGATATGTTTAATGTCACTGTGAAACATTCCAGGCAAAGCATTTAAGTTACATAGTGAGGCTTTTAAAGTGAGTGAATCTTACAGACTAAATATAGAGTTTTAAAGGCCTTTTCAAATGATTGTGGCAAACCTACTTCCTAGACTGTTGGCAAATTAGCACCCTATCTTTTATGTTTTTGTTGTTTTTTCATGGGAAGATAAGACGATATAGATTTTCCATTCTTAAAAGTCCTGGAGTTTTTGACTGAAATGTATTGGCATCCATAATCCGTTACATAAATCGCTCTGGTCCCACGGTCCTCTGTTTCTTTAGTCTATTATCTAACCACACTTGCCTTTCGGTTGTTTGTTAGCACTCTGCACTAGATAAGCCCGTGTGTGTGTAGCCGTAGCCACCAGCATCTTTGGCCTTGACTGACAGTTCCTTAGAGATCGTCTGTTACAAATCTGTTGACCTTCTGACCTCCCTAGTGAGTTGTAAAACCACCACTCCATTCCTTAAAGACTTTAACAGGCTGCGCTGGCCCTCCGTTGCTGTGTGTGTGCGTGCCTTCCGTGCACGCTCATCTGTGCACGAGCGAGTGTGGTGCAACCTTGAGGTTAAAGAGCAATCTGAAGCCAATTAAGCGCCTCACTTCTAGGGCCCTGCCTCCTGAACGAGAGGAATGCGTGAGGAGGGAAAAGCTTGACTCAGTGCTTTTAAGGGCCCTACGCAAGTGTATGTGTGTGTGTGTGTGTGTGTGTGTGCACTTGTGGTATCTTGAGACGTTTACAGCGCAGGTTGGCTTGCTGGTAACAATTAAGTGTCAGGGAGCTAATGTAGGGGTTTAAAAGTTCATTGAGGTTTAGCAGCAACGGTCGTAAGGTACCACCAACGTAGCAAGCAAAAGGCAATATGACTTTGTTTCCTTGTTTGAACTGCTTGCCAGAAAAATCACAAGTTAGATCTTATTACAAGATGGATGCATGGATTGTCGCCATCCCACTTTGATCACAACTTTTTTTTGGAATGCCTTTGTACAAGCGGAAAGAGGTTTGACAGCTGCTTTGTTTGCATTGTGTTGGCGTGAATGTATGAGAAACTAAAGGAAGCAGAGAGGTTGAGTTAAGTGCAGAAGAACAGACTACAGAGAACGTTGGAGTGGTGACGTGGTTAGTACTCATACCTCACAACAAGAAGGTGTGGTATTTGACTGATTAAGACAAGGCATTCCTGATTGTGAACCTTGCTCAGGCTCTTATGCTTCAGGTTTGCCCGGCAGCTAAAGCGTTGTTCAAATGGAGAGAACCTGTCCTCAAATCCTGGCAAAGACGTTAATCTTATCATTGAGCCCATGAGAAACAGTTCATCTCTACAGTCTGACTGCACGGTTCAAATAAGGTAAAGAAGTACCTAGGTGTAACGTGGCTAATGCTCTTGTGGCCTTTTCATATAAAGATATTATAGATAATGTTCTTCTGTTCATACGCTGTTAATAAAAGTCTAAAAATAGAGGGGGAAAAGTCTGAATATATTAGCTGAGTAAACTCTGCTTGGTCTTTTATAATATGAAATTTACTTTTAAAGGCAAACACAGGGAGAAGAAGTGAGCAGCTAAAGGGCATGGAAGGGGAAGTAAAGGAGGGCTGGGTCGATTGTCCATCCCACCCCGGCCCTCCCCCCTCTCCCCTCCTCCCCCCCAGCGGCCCTCACCATCCATCAGAGCGCAGGCGGAGGGGATCGGGCGCAGAGTAATGAGCCGTAGGCCCCCTTACACGTGTTGACGCGCCGCTAAATAAGATCCATTTACCTCTGCACTACGGATACCCCCCACTACCGGCTCCGCCACTGTATCCACGCGCACCTTTTTATCTCGGAGGGTCACGCCACGGGAGCACACGCGCATAGAAGTATATGTCACTAAATGGGTGTAATCAGATGACGCCGAAACGTCCCGGGGCAGATGGACGATGTGCGGCAGTCATTCTACGCTTCATCAAACACGGAATCCCCGTTGTCATGTCAAAGAAGTGTCCTGCGCAGGGATGGAACAGAGTCAATTACAGGGATTGAACCAAGAACTGTAAACCGAGTCCAGAAGCTTGGTTCTGATGCTGATCGGGTTTGATCAGATACATGATGAGCAAAGACCAATACTTTTAGAATGTTTCTGAAACTTTATAAACTGCCAAGTTATTACGTTTTACATGTGCTGAAACAGTTGCACTATGAACATTATTCACCAAATAGCTGGATAGCCTTTGTTGTGCGCTTAATATTTGAATGTGTCTTAACCTAAGCAAAAATGAATAACAAGTTTACTTACAGAAGCCCCGCAAACTTTGACGTGGGTGGCACTAGTGAGCTCCACAACTACACCTAAATTGGCATTGCATGAACTTAATTCATAGTTAAAAACTACTTTATTGAGAATGTTTCAGGCCTTTTAACTATATAACTAAGGGGTTAGGATTAAAAGATGGGTGTAGGGATTATTTAAATAGTTACTAAACCAGATTCCTCATTCTGAAAAACAAAAACGAATAAATACAATTACGAATGGAGTCTTTGTTTATGCTTTATCAAGGCTCCTAAAAATGTAGTTACTATTAAGTGCAATTACTAGGAAAGACAACTCACTCCCATTGTCCCATTGTGTGAATTTGTTTGAACTTTAAAAACACCAAGGAGCACATGGGGAGGGAGGGCACCACTTCATGACATCAGCAAGTGAAACAGTGCATTTTCATCTCTTGTGACACCATGCGTGAATGTGTGAACTCCCTTTTTCCCCACAAAGGATCAACAATAATTTATGTTTAAAAGCTTTTTAAAAATTCCTAATAAAATCTCCAATACACTCTACTGATACTTCATGCTAACTTCCGCTGCTCTTTGACTCTACAGTATCTCGCTGTAAATCAGGACGCGCCCGTAAAGTGTCGGGGAGAATGTGATCCGCTGTCTGCTGCCCCGTGTGTGGGTGTACGGTGGCAGAGCGTGCGTGTGTGTGTATGTGGGCAGGGAGCACGGCGAGGGGGTCCGGTTACTCAAGACAGACAGAAGCAATCGTTCTCCGGTTACCCCCGCTCTCCCAGACTCTGAGGGCATCACTGTCAAGTGTCGGGGCCATCAGGGAAGTCTCGCTTTAGACGATTACACCCGATCTGCTGCTGCGGCTCCGTGTGTGTGTGCGTGTGTGTGTGTGTGTGTGTGTGTGTGGTGGGAGGGGAGGTGTAAGTGTGTGTTAGTGACAGTGTGGGTGAGAGAGAGGGTGGGATGGAGGGTATTTATCACAACGCTGGGACGGAAATCTGACTGGAGCTCAACAGTCCTGCCCACCTTAAAGTTAATTTCACAGTCATTTTCCACGGAGACAAAATGTTCAAATATTAGCAGTTTACACAACAAAGGCTAACCAGCAATTATTTTAGTCCAACAAACCTCAAATTTGGCTAAATGTCTTGCTAAGTCAGAAACTTTCAGAAATACAGTTAATCTGGCCCTTTCGACTGGCAGAAAAACTGGTAGACTGTAAACAAGGTAGGGTTCATTTCAGTTAGAACTCCTCCCCTTTGGTCATGTCCAGGTTAAGCTCAGGAGAATAAATGCAAAGTCTCTACCTTTGAAACCTTTCCTACCATGGACCCCTCCAGGACGGACGAAGGGTTACATCAATTTATGCTCATACAGTTTTTTCGTCTTCCAAATCCTTTACTGTTAGATCAACAACATGGTTTGAAATTAAGATATGTCTTAATTTGGGTTTAAGTTATGGTTGAGGTTAGGCGCGTAGTAATTATGGTTATGGGTCGGACTCCATTTTTACTACTAAAGGGTGCAGATTTCCATGAAGGTATTTGTGGAAGCTTTCTGCATCCAAACTGATATACTCTGAAATGACTGAAGTCTTGTCGTGTAACATTTTATCCTTACAAAGAACGGACTTGTTTTTCATGGACCTCACTCGTTATTTAGCCTAACCCACTCATGTTCAGGATGCATGTTTTTCAGGCTATTTTTGAGCTATAAACACCTGCAAATGCTTTTAACTTAGTACGTTTATTAGCAGAAATGTTACGCAATGTGACTTTAAGTTGACTGACAATACAGTGCCAAATTCACAATTTGGTGTACAGGCCAACCAGTCAAATAAGTCTTCATTATCTGCCCTTTTGACCAGGAGGAATGTGCACTAACTTGTAACCTTTCGGAGCTCTTAGAAATGCATTCATATTTTGATATTTTATTATTAATATTTTTCTCTAGCCAACAAAGCTATCTGTACAATTTGGAATTCCAATAAAATGCAAGCACATTTCATTTCTCATGGAGGAATAATACATTTTAGGGCACAAGCAGCTGGTCATATAAAATATGACCTTGAGCTGTGAATGGGATCCAATAAGCCAGACTTTGGATCATAAAACTACATTTGCTTTTATGGCAACTTTCAATCGGCAGATATGGGAGATCTCTCATCTTCAACAATGCTGTCTGATTTTTAGTTACAGATTACATCATTTACACTGAAAGAACTTGAGGCGCTGTAAAAAAGAAAAGGAGAAAAAAAAAAGGCCATTCTGCTCCCTCCTTTCAAGCGATCCCACTTGGTTTGACTGCGCGTCCACTGTCCTAGCATTTTCACAGCAGCCTAAGTGTCTAATGATGCATTTCGAGGTGGCATTAAGCTGAACAGAGAAACAGGGAGGGGGCATTGGCGGCGGCGGTGGAAAGACAAGAGAGCAGCTCATTCAGTGCGACTGGTTACAATGGTAAAAGGTGTGCGTCATCGCCGGTCAAAGGGGGGCACTGTACCGAGGCTAAACAATGCATCCTCTCATTGCAAACATGCCACTGATTCAGAATATCCATGTTGGTTCAAAATGACTTTCATGCCGGATATTTCTCTTGATTCGAGTGGTGTGGGCTAGTGCATACTTGACACTGCTTGGTATTCTTATTCCACTTTGATTGTTTTTGCACTTTGCTTAATAAAAACGTCAAATTTCCAAAGGGAAAAAAAGTTGCATTTCTTTTCTTCTCAAGCAAAACTCAGCCAATATTTTAATTTAGTTTGTCAAAGGGGCAACTTTTCAGGTTAAGAGTTTTTCCCTAGGTTTGTCCATGATGATGCATTGGAAAGTTCCATGGTGCAGCAGTAAACATCACGCAAATATCCAAAAAACGCCATGAAAAGATGCATTCTTACAGACTCGCCTCCCCACTGATCTGACCTGTAACTTGGCAAGTTTGCATCACCTGCTTGTCTCCGTGGATACAGAAAAATCTAATGCCATACTGCTGACCATTCCAGGCAAAGAAATAACATTTTAATCTAGATAGACATTGGCTAAACGTGTCCAAACAACTCTGATTATGATTAATAGGCTTTCACAACAATTAATTTCATCCGCTGGCAAGTAAAACTGTTATATAAAAGGTAAAATACAAAAAAATGACACAAGAGAAACAAGGGCGGGCAGGGCAGCAGCAGCGAGAGAGAGGACGGAGCAATAGAAACAGATGAGTGAGCAAGCCTTCCGTGGCGCTGTCGGGGCCAAAGAGAATGCCACTAATAATGAGATGTCTATTTTACCCACCAGCCCTGTGTGTCTCTCTGGCTTGCTACGCCTGTTTTCCTCCGGCCCCCATTATCAGTGCACTTGAACCCGGGGATAACAATGAGTTCACAGAGATTGAGAAGTGCCGAGGCCTTAATTGTATGTATTTAGTCACGCAAACAGAAGCAATGGCCTGAGAACGCCTAGTTAGCCAATGACATCATTTAGCCGCGCAGCCACTTCAGCTCAATGGGGCTGCAGCGGCGTACAGCTCAGTGTCATTACAGCTATCACAATGTCACTACGGGGACTTAATAATAAAGGTATAGATTGTAGGTGTTACTGTGTGTGTGTCACTGTTAGCTTGATGGGTCTAGTTTTGTTTTGTGATATAATTATAAACTATGCTGGTGTAGTCAGATTTTAAACTTGTTGATTTTTGTGCAGGTTGTAATTTCTTAATGCCTGTTTGTAATCAAATGCATGTCGATGTAATTATGTTTTTACTATGAAAAAGTCTCACAATTCTGAATGACTCACTAAATTCTGCAATTTTGACAAAGTATTAGTCGAAAATTCCCTGTCCTTTACAGCTCGTGGTGTCAGAGGGAGGAACACACATATACGGCAGAGAGATTGAAGATAAATGCAAAGGTTTTTGGTTCAATATTGGTTCAATAATAAATAGTAAGCACAATTTTGAATGATAAACACCAAAAATTGAAGTATAAAAGTTCTATTATTTTCTTGAGTTCCAGATGTAATGGTCGTAAAATAGATAGTGCAGATTTTAAATTGTGAGGTTGCTAAATACAACTTTGATTAAATTTGAAGTGTGGGTATATTATTGTGAGCTAAATGATTATTCTAATATTCAATGGAATTACTGTGTATTGCGACACTATAATGGTGTCTACAAAGTAGATACAGAATGAGTTTGGACATGCTATTGTTTCAAAAGTTTGATTTCATTATTGATTCAGATGATGGGCACTTTTTGAATGATTACTTGGATTATAAGTATATCAGAAGAAAGGACAAAATGTTCATATTAATCTTCAAATTAATCTCCAAGCCCAAGTTGCTAAATTGTTCTCTTTGTCCAAAAAGTAATCCAAAATGTGTTCACTTTACAAAGATTGAAAATTGAGAAAATGACTAGTGTTACAATTGAGCAGTTGCCAGCATCAAATGGTTGGCTTTATTCTCTGATAATTCACTGTTCATTTATAAAGTGTATGAGTGGTATTTTGGCTGTGCGTGGCCTCATCTGGGTTACAGCGCTGCACGTGTGAATACAGGTATGACCCCTCGTCTGTGTCAGGAGCTGTTTGTTTGCATGCATCGTCGTGACAATCAATGGTGCTTTCTGGCAGTCACAAAGACGATGATGGCAGTGCGATGTTAGTGTGGCTCACTTGTTCTGCACAAAGCAGGGTATGTGTGTGTATGTGTGTGTGTGTCTGTAAAGAGGAGGGGTGCTTCTCAAGCAGGGATGTCAGCACTTGAAAAATCAATCACCATCTGGGCTCATTTCATACAAAGGACAGAGGGAAGGGAGGATAGCTCACAAACGCACGCACACACTTCCAGCATCCTTCATTCTGTGCAAAGACAACAGAGGGCAAAGATGCACAGCGGCGACGAGCCCCTCTCGTCTGCCGCCTTTCAGTTTTAAGTGAACACTTGAGTCCAGCCCTGGATCCTGCTGCTATAAAAGCAGGTGCAGTTTCCCGGGGCTGGTCCCCCTGGGCGAGGGTCTAATGGGAGGTTAGAGCTCTTGGAGGAGGGCACGCTGAACAGGCTGTTTTGGTGGAAAGTTCTGGTCTATCTAAGCCATTAGGCCAGTGCTATGTGAACACAGAGCACCAGGCCGGAGAGCAAGGTCACCCAAAGCAAACAGGGATAAGAGCAAAGAAAAGCAAAGATTCATCTGCTCGAGTTGGCACCTCAGGTCAATGGGTTTGCTCCTATTCACCACAGCCACCTTCATTTACTGCTGCGGCTGAAACCACTTTCATAACTGGTTTTCAACTTCACATACGGCACTTCCATAAGAAAAGTGAATGTTTTATGCAAACAAGACTTTTTTAACAGAGCACAAAGCATCAGAGGTTGAATGGCTGTGTGTGTGACAGCGCCGCTGCCTCCTTTCAGTAGCACAGCTGTGTGAGAAATACCAGCGCAGAGGCTGCTGAGGCAGCGAAAGCATTTAATACTCCACAAACAGTTATCTAAGCCCATGTCCAATAGCTCGACACCACTGTAATGTGACCTACATACTAAGTGAATAAGAATTTTTTGTATGATGGTCGGGGTGCAGTGGGAACACACGGCACAAGGGGAGGGGGGCGGTCACAGCATTCAAAGGACACTAATAAAACAGCAAAGTATTGCTTTTAGATTCTATTTAGCCTCTTTTGGTGCCTCTCTTTTTACCCTTACTGGGCAAAATATAACAAAATATAATGTAACAGAACACAATGTGCTTTCCAGGGCTTTCAATCCCAGCTTTTTGTTGACGATGTCTTTGAAAAGTTAATGCAAGTCAAACACAGGCAGGTTTTCTTTACAAACGAGGTAAGTGGACTTTTGCACTGCGTTAAAGCTGCTGAATGCATCATGCAGGTATTAGACCAGACCCACATCCAAACTTTTCCTTTATAGAGCAACAACATGTGACGAGAGAATTTCAAATGATTGCCAGAGACCTAATATAATGAGACCTTTATAACTTCATGACGCATGCACTGTAAAGGTCTTTGTCCAGCTGGACTGTCAGTTATTTGAATGTCTCTCAGATAAAGCAGCTCATTGTTGAACTTAGAACTTAAGTTTCCTGATCTTACATTTAGTCCTGCCTACAGTTCAGTTTTACATTTGAAATAGTAAACTCATAAGTACATTTAAAGTAAAAATACAGTCATCAAGTGTCAAGGGTTAAGTAACATAATAGAAATTCTTCATGGTTGCACTGCCAAACCTTGAGAAGGGCACAGTTTGGGCGAGTAGCAGGGCAGTAAATTAAAAGCCCATTATGCATAATTTGAGGCAGAAATGGACAGATTCACTTTCGAACAATTTTGATAGGTTTGGTCCCAGACTCAGCCTAAAAATTGATGAATGAATAAATGCGCACGTGCACGGCGCTCACACAAGCCCATAGTCAATGTGCCTGGCCACATCCACAGAGCAGGTGTCCTTAGTAATGCACCATCGCGCACTTGGATCCCTGCATCTCCGAACAGAGGGAAAAATGGGAGGAGGGAAGGAGAGAGAGACACAGAGAGAGGACGAACGGAGCGAAAAAGTGCATGTTTTTTAGCTGGTGTTTATTTGAAGGTTACATAGTTGTTTCAAATCATTTTACAGCTTTTTATTTTTGACTGGCATCGAAACGGCTAAACTTGTTGTGAAACGCACCTCGATTCTTCGCTGGCCAAACTCCCACACTCATTATTTTTGGGAATGATCAAAACACTGACAAGATATATTTTCAGAATCTATAGAAGTAATATTTATCCAAAAAGACGGGCTGACGGGGGAAAAAAATAAGAACTACTTAGTAAATACCATGCTTTTGCACCCCGCTGGGCCTCAGCTACATGCTACATAAATAACCATTATGAATCATGCTGTTTGGTCTTGCCCTGCCGTTTCTCAAACAAGATTCAGTCTCCATTCCGACACAATGGTGACGAGGCAGCCCCCTGTGAGAGCGCGGGCCCAGTACACCAAATAAACCGCAACGACTATTTGCCTTTCATTTGGATTTGTGCACTGCTTTTTCGGGTATCGCCGCATTCGCTGTTTACTCTAGCAACGTCTTCCTAATAGGCTCGCATCCAGTCGAAAAACTCCAAGAGGCCAGGGGGCTTCGCAACTACAAAACAGACACATGAAAAGACACGACGACGCTCAAATAGCTTCCCATTAGCTTCCACAAAAGGAACGACTTTAAGAGGTTAGTAATCTATTGTCGTAAAGAACACAACCAATCCTTTACGCCGATGTTTGCATAGGTCGGATGTGATAAAGTCAGGTTGAAGGAATCCATAAGGTCAATAAGGAGTGCTCGATCATGTCATTAGCAGTGTCAGGGAGATGCGTTTGCCTGGTCGGGTGCATCGGTTCAGAGGGCAGATCTTGGGTGGTTTTCTTGCATCATATGTGGTCCAGGAAGATCACACGACAAGAGCGCGAACCATGCTAAAGCTATGTAAAAGCAGAGGCAGTTTAAAACCTTGTAAGCGAAATCCGGTGCTCCATTGAAGACATTGTGCATCGGATTCTGCACTTAAAGTTTGTCCGGCAAGCTCGTGGGTGGGTTTTCCCATTCTTGGCCTATTCTCTGCGATGTATTTTGTCCCTCCGTCTTTTAGCGCATTAGGAGCCATTGAACTACAACGGCTACTATAAAAATTCATCAGGATTAAAATGACCTCACAGGCAAAATTAAAGTTTCCTCCGGGCGCTACAATGAGGGGCTGTATCTTTTTTAAGGCGTCCGGGGCTTTCCTTGGGAACTGGATTGTTTCTCGACAAAGTGGTGCCGAGCCAACAATGAGCACCTTTCAGATGCACACAGCCGCTGCCTTTAGAGAGACGGATTTCACATATCAATCAAAAGAGCGAGGGAGGGGTGAGAAGAGAAGGAGTGAGTGGAGAAAAAGGGCCCTCGTATCCCTGGAGTGGTGCTTCAGAACACACAGGCTAAAGGAGTATATGCTTTTCTCTCTTACTGCCAGAGTTTATAATACCATAGAAAGAGAAGGGGGAGTCTGCTTAGCACCTTTTTTTTTCATCCTTATATGGAGGCTGAAGCATGGTTTTGTGGTTTGGCCTTGAAAGACAAAGTAATAAGAGAGCAGCGGATGTTTTATAGAAGCACCCGGAGGAGCAAACGGAATACTTGATACACATGGCACTGCTTCAAATACCTCGATTTCAAGTGATGTGTAACTTTTCTAGTCGGGGGTCAGCCACCTGCTTGTCCTCTGGAATGGCACAGTATGCCAATAAACGTAGCTATATTGTATTATTCAATAACAGCTGTTTTCATTGCTCAGAAACCCTTGAAAATGTAGACAGGACGAGACACAATATCCAACACAACATGAGATAAGACAAAACAAGATAAATGATGCAGTTCAGTTCACAATTTTAGCTGTATAATGTATTTATTGTATTTAACAAGTTGAAGCACTGCTTTTTGAGACAACAGCATTTCAAGAGGTATAGCAAAGCAAAGTTAACCTTTTTTTTTTGTCCAAGGCAAATGTGCTTGAGCAGGGTCACCTCTTCACAGATTTGACCTGTCACAAGGCCTGGCGATGACACCTGCCTGGCTCTACACCTTCCAAAAAAAGTCACATAGTTCACCTTTAAAGGTTATTGGAACAGTGCCTCAAAGGTTTGTATCAAATATTCCACGTCCAGTAATTAGCAGAATAACATTTGTTATAGTTATAATGTAAAGTTTTATGTAATGCTTTCTACATTTTTCAACACTTGATATTCAGATATATTCTTTTACTTCATACAGGTAAGGTGGATGCAGACTTGCCAACGGAAATTTTATTTTTCTCATCCTTTTATTCAGTTGTGGTTAACATAGATCGTCAGATGCTCTTCCTAAGGCAATGTTAGTGAAGTGTGAACACAATGTATTTTTTCAGCTAAGATTGGAACCATCTACCCTCTGGTTGGTGGGCAAACACTCTCACAACTCACTCTCCACCTGATGAATATCTTGTGATTGGACTGGCAACATGCCAGAAGTACCTTGCCTCAACACAAAATGAAAAACATAGCTCTGGTGCGTTTGGAACTGGTTATACTGCGGTTTGTGGGCACCACCATGACTATGACACCTATAATCTGACATTTGCTTTACATCAGGTCACAGATAAGCAAGAATCAGTAACCAAAATGTGATCAAAAGTCGCTTTTCATTGTTTTCTTGCAGCAATAGAGTACTACATAGATCATTATCCTTTGCTCAATTTCAGAGCAAACTATGAAAAATTAACTGTCTTAATTCTTTGCAAAGTGAGTAATTATTCACACCAAAGTCACGTCAAGGCCTCTCCAAAATATCGCAAAAATACCGCCCATGCACACCGCGATAATAACGTACCGCGAGATTTAGATATCGTTACATTCCTACAGGAACCCACATTCTCCAACTTTACAAGCCAACACTGATGTTTCTATCCCATAATTTTGTGGGGGTAGGGGTGTCATTCTCTGGCATAATGAGCCCGTGGAGTGTGTGCAGCGGGCCACAGCCACCCACTGAGCCAGCCATGCACACCAGCGCGGCTAATCATGGTGAAAATGAATACGGTGTCAGCGCAGGTAATTCACAGCTGTATTAAAAGGCACGCCAACCCCGATATAAGCCACATAAAACAAATTAAATATACTATTCTGGTATAAATATAGATCCCTCTGACAGTGCGATGAATGGGTACGCCTTAAAGGTCCTCTTAATAGGTCACCGAGCTGCCAGGTTCACCTTCTACACCTTGGGCTGAGGGAGAGGTAAGAGAGCTTGTCCCGATAGAAAAGAATGCGGAGAAAAGTGGAAGAAAGTTGAGCGAGCTTAAGCCTGAAATAGCATTACAGGGGTAATCTGAGACAGTTTTACAACAAATATAAAATGAGATGGTTGGAATCTTTTTAAGGTAAACACTGTCTGCCGTTGGTTTATTTGGAGGTCGTGTGGGGAACTTGAGAAAGGTTGCTGAAGGCTGAGTGAAAGGAATGGTACAATGAAGTAATTTTAAATGTAGTTAGATTTTTTTTTTATAGATAAACATGTTTGGTGCATATTTGAACAGTTGGGTCATATAACGATTGTCTTCAAAGTGAGCAAACGGAATATTTTGTTTAGTTTACTTCTATTGTAGACTTTGCATCATTTGTTACACTTTCAACAGTCTGCATGAAACCTACCATTCTATAAAAAATAAAGACCACATTCAATTTCAAATAATTATCAAGATTATGAAATTTGATTGATGCTAGCAGCACATTCACAGATTGTTGTAAATTGCTTAGAACTACCGCAAACACTGGCCTGCATAATACGTCAATAAAACTGAGTTAGGGTTAGGGTAGGGTTGAAAAGCAGATTCAAATGTTTTCTGGAAAGTATCTCTGTCTAAAAATAACAACCCAATACACGCACACCAATAAAACAATTGCCTCTACGACTTTTCTTTAACTTCTCTCTACTCCCAGCGCACAATTGCACCCACTCTACTGTATGTGTGACAAATGTGTGCTATTTTTAAGAAAGAGAAGCCACGGAAAAGACGTGGAATTGGGGCCGAAGCAGCCGTGCACCGGGCCATGACACAGACTTATGTTAAACCTAATTAGATCATGATAATAGCTTTAGGGCCCCGGTGATCAATGCAAGAGGTCTAACACGTGAACTTTTCCTTAAGTTTCACATTGTGCACTCCTTCGGCTGAGTCTGGGACCAAGATGCTGAATATTATAGTATGGAAACTAGACAGGATAAGTACATTTGTTCAAGCCCTGCGTATAACTTTAGCCAGCAGCAAATTATATGTATTTCAAGCACAACTAATTCAAGTCGAGTCACAATGGAGTCTTAATGGAGGTTGTTGACCTGGCGTTACCTCAGAAAAGTAAACGGTTTGTGCTTTAGATGTTAGAATACTGCAGCATTTTGGTACCGTTTAGCCCATAGCTACCATTAGCAAGTCTGGCTATTTATGCAAATTTGAGCCGTTGTTAGACGACTTTATTCTCCAATGTCTTTGTGTGTGTTGTATTTGGAACAATGCATATACTATGTCCTAAAGTCCACTTTGCTGTCATAGTTCCTGAACAGTGATTGACAGAGCTCTTCTACATTAAAATGAATGGATTGCTCTGTTTTTTGGTCTTTTCTTAAGTGGTAAAAGGGGTTAAAGATTGGGTTAGAAAGAAAGAAGGTTAGAAGGAGAGAAATTCAACTAATTGTAAGCCGCCAGGAAATTATCTCTTGTCGTTTTGTTTCTGACTAGTTTAAATGTATGTCTTCTATATTTTTTTACGCTGAATGTTAAGGAGTTTGAGAATTACACTTGCAACAACTTGTCAAAGCCTTCACCTTAGAAGGCAGATAACATCCTTCTAAGTCTATTTGAAATCATCTCCCACACCCAAGTACATTACAAAAATTGTCTGCTGATTGCAAAGTGCTTTCGGACAACAAAACTTCGTCTGGTCTTTCGCTTCCAGACTTCTCAAATCGCTCGCCGCCAAGACAAAGAGGATTCCTTATGCCTCCATTACAATCCATTATTATCTAATGTAATTTGGGTAATGTAATCTTTCATCACATCTGTGTCTGCTGACATGCTAGCTAGCTAACTTGTGATTAGCCCTGATACCGGATGCTTTGGGGATCCCTGGCCGTATCGGTTGTGCTTGTACCGGTTATGAACTCTCCCGGAGTCTTGCTCAGATTCCAACTTAGGAGAAAGTACATTGGAGTTATTGGAGAGATGCAAGAACTAAAAATAATTTCATCACCGGAAAGTGTACGGTCTAATCTGACAGTAGCCCACTTTCAACTGAACAATCAATTCCACATTTTTGGGGGAGAACTATTGTAATCATGGTGTAGTCAGAGCAGGTTTCGTCGTAGTCTAGCACTGGAATAGTTTGGTTTTAGACCTGGTTTCGATCTGGTTTGAAGAAGAATATAGTTTTTAGGACTGTTCAAGAATGAGAATGAATTGGTTCACAACATTAAATTCCAGATGAC
The DNA here is from genome assembly GCA_019453435.1 of Rhinogobius similis. Classification (NCBI taxonomy): domain Eukaryota; kingdom Metazoa; phylum Chordata; class Actinopteri; order Gobiiformes; family Gobiidae; genus Rhinogobius; species Rhinogobius similis. The sequence goes on along the minus strand of CM033621.1, from coordinate 9,392,070 downwards.
TGCATGAATTACCTTGCATACATTTGGAATATACAGTAAGTCAATCAAAAATATTCTTCACTTTTGATTATATCTGATGCAAAAACATGTTTTACCAGGAAAAAATATGGAGCAGAAAAAAAAGATACAAAGCACGTTGGATGTAGAAGATCAATTTATTTGTTGTGGATGGGATTTGGACTGCACCAGATATTTTTGGAAAGTAAAAAAAAGAGCCTTGTACTGCACAGAGAAGGGTTGGTAATTCTGATAATTACTGCATAAAAGGCCAAGAAGAAGATTTTTATTGAAAAGGGACATGAATTTAACAAAGAATGCATGTTAGGATACATCGCCGAATTGCAAAAGTGTGGGAACTACTGCGCTCACGAAATATGCTTTGAAACATTCTAAAATAAACCCATAGTTAAAGTACTAAAACAGTGCGGTTTATAATCCGGTGTAACTGCGTCTTGTATATTTGGGTGAACACAATGTCTATGCTTGCAGAGGCAGTATTTGTGTCACTAGCGACATGTTTGTTTTGTTGCCATTGCTAAGCCTTTCTGCTCTTCAATACTCGAGCCTGGTCTCCCATGACATAAAGGATTTCATAAACAATATTTGCCAGAGGTCACCGTGATTCATAATCTATTATTGCTGGGTCAGTTTGTCTTTTGGGGGCAGTGCCAGCAAGGCCCGTCCTGGTATGACTTGCCATAGGCTGAAATGCTAACTTGCACTCAAATGACCAACAAAATAATGGAGGAAAAGTATGGAGCGCCGATAAAAATATGACTTTGCAATATGTCCTCTATAAATGTAAAAATACGGGATGTTTTCCACTTGATGTATTGCGTCACTTAACTGTAAAATTGTCAGTTCGTTTATGGGGCGAGCGATAAAATTTGTGTTTTGTGGTAATCCCCTCATATTCCCATGCATTTTTAGCATTACCCTTGCCCTATGATTAAATGGTCTTGGGTTCCATTCCCAAACCATGTCGGACTTTGCTACGGTTTTCATGTTTCCCTTGGTCAATGGAAGTTCAAATTGGATCTAAAATAAGATTATTTGGCATGGTACATAACACCCATCTACCAATGCGTGGCTATATGTTGATTTTTGACATTTTCAGTATTTCTCCAGTAAAGAGTGCAGTCAAAAAGAAAAACAGATAGAAAATGTAGCTTGAATGATATGGACTGGCCCTCAAAACATGGAGTAAAGGTATTCTATTGTTACATTTTGATAACAATTCATGGATAGCAACATTTCTAGTTGAATGACGCAAACTTCATCTACTTTTTAGGATTTTTAATTAGTACCCAAATATTTATTTTACACCAGTATTTCACTATTTGTTTGTTTGGTTTTTTATTCTGGCATATTCCTGACAGTCAAAAGATTTTTCTCTCTGTAAATTTTATTCCGTTTTTGTTGGAATTTCCAGTTTACCGGGAATCCCATTAATTTCTGTGGTGAACTAGAGAAAAGCTGCATTGCTCAAATATAAAACAAACTAGGGTGATTTGTACAAAATGTTCATGTGCACCAACTCTCTGGGCGGCTTGGGAACAAATTTGTAGTCTGTATATAACTTAGTTGCAGTTGAGATTGGCAGTCCTATGCAAAATCACAGAACCGGATTGATAACGGTGACGCCCGTGGCAATTTCCGGAGTAAGTTGACTAGAATTAGCTGAAAGGCACAAACCCATCACACCCAAAGTGGGCCTGTCCGCAGCTATCGCCTCCTGTCTAGACGCAGGTACACCGGATGATAGAACGCCCCCCTCTGAGCCCTCAACAAATGCAGGTTTAACATCGTTTCAGACCCAAAGTCCCTGACAAAAAGCGCGATCCGGCTGTTTAGCGCCACATTAAGCTTTTCCGAGGCGACATCTATCTCTCGCCACCACCTTGAGGGCATCTTTTTAGCAGAGGAATTTAGCCATTATGTGGCATTAACCTCATTAGAAAACACTCTTTAGCTGCTCCAAGATAAAATTGATTTACAGCTGCCATTCCTACCAGTGCTCTCGATCAATGGTTAAACTATCCCTTTTATGGCCGCGCGCACACTCTCTCCTCGGGTTTTCTTTAACTGCTCTTTAATTTCTCCCCCCCCTCCCCTCTCCCTTCATCACACCCCCCACTCTTGTCCTTATGCCAGGTATGCAGTCGCACAACCGAACGTGGCTTTTTCTCTATTCCCTCATGGTCAAATATGGCGAAGGATACATATTTTTAAGTGGATAAACATGATAGCATCCTTGAACCAATTAAACATAAAGTCGTTTAGTCTTTTCTCGGCATGTCGGCACGCCGCGCTGCCGGTGCGTGGGTGGTCTTAATTGGGGTTACGTCTTAACAAAATGTTGTAGTCTATTTTGCTTTGCGCTGTAACCGAGGTCGCAGTAGTTATTCATAATTTAGGAATGTGATGAGGCTAAGCAGCTGCAGATGCACGGCTCCATGTTTAAAAACACAGGCTTTGAGCTCTTAGCTCTTTGGCTGGGGGCGCAGGGGAAACAGTGTCAGACTTAAGTGTTGTTGCAGAAAGTATTCAAGACGAGAGGAGAGCAAGTATGTCGTAGCAAAATTAAGAAAGCTAAAATGGTGCGGCTATACGGTTTGACTCAGAGCTACAAATGAGCTCGCTTACCACGTCTTGCACCAACATTTTTTTCTTTTTCTCTGGAATGAAACTGAAATTATAATCAACATTCAGTGACTACTCCATGTCGTACTATTTATTGTATATCTGTTATCTACTGTATAACTTTTTAGCCAAAAAATATGCCATAATATAAGCATGTCTGTTTGTTCTTTTCTTTGTTTTTGATGTTTTTTATTGTGCTGAAAGTCTAACTTAGAAAACATTACTTAGATTTGATCTTGTAGTTTCAGATGTGAGGCAATATTAGTTTTGAGTTTAGCTTTTACTTTAGTATATTTAATGCATACTTAAACAAATTAAGTTTCAATCTGTACTTATATCCAATGGGATGAGAACCAGGGAGAGGTACTTGAAACTGAAAATTTGTAGCTATAGTTTCAGAAATTGCTGATTACTTTTAGACATTTGGCCCTATTTGAAACTACCACCGCTTTTTGAGCACAACAGCCATGTACTCTTGCTCCCCACCAAACCGAGCAGAAAATCCACAACATCTTACACAACGTCTGTGTCAAAGACGCCTGCCTCCGCCCTCCCACCCTCTGACAGCTCAGGTTTATGTGGACGTTTAAGCAAAACACGCATCGCTGTATTTCTTTTGACAAATCAATACACTCCACCATTTTCAGCCGGCCCTGTACCTACCACCCTGCTTCCTCCCCCCTGTCTGCGAGAATTGATCCGATGGAGAGATATCAACCATGGGGATAGAGTGATACGCCCCGCAACCCTTTCTCCAATGCACTCCTCCTCACCGCACTTTTGACACATAAATAAAATATGGGCTGTTTTTGTTTCAGCCACTATCAAAGGAGATTAAGGGGCATTTTAAAGTCTACAGATTGTGCATTTTAGCGGCCTTTTTAATCAATTGTGGATGTATTCTTCTTGATATTTCATGTTTTGTAACTCAAATGCATAATATGTACTGAAAAATGTACTTTAGTCCAGATTGCAATGTATAAAAATTGTTCTTGCATCTTTTACTGGTAAAGGTGAACAATGTGAAGGAGTTAAAATAAGGTTATTAAGGTAACATCAAATTTTAATGTTACCTTTAGTGTCAGAAGAAACATCTAAATTTCACGGTTGTTCACGATTATTGGCGCTAAAACCAAGTTCTTAAAGGGGCTGTACCTCATTCTTACTGTTTCTAAATGTGAAAAACAGCTAGTTTGTTTAACGTCTTCCTAAATATTCACCGCAATGAGTTTATGATCGCTTTTCACAATTTTCTGAGCCCAGAACAAGAGCACGGTGGCATGCAAACAGTGCACTTGTGTGAATGCAAGACAACACAACTGCTTTTGTTTTGCTGTACAGTAGATAAAATAATTGAAAAAGCACACAAATCAGTTCGGCACGACGGAACCTTGCTGGAAGTATTTCCAGCTTACTCTCAATGACAAAAGTCCTCTTAAACTTTCGCACAGCCTGCAAGGAATCGCATCGGAAAAATTACACATCCGCTAAATTATTTGAACATTTCGTCTTGTCATAATTCCTCACTTTACAAGCGCACACAGGCTAACGGCAAGACACATGTATCCATCCTCCCACTTCCATGTGAATTATGGCAAATCCATTTCGGCGTCAAGGTCCAAATTTAGCAGGGGAATGGATCAGGGGGAAGGTGCTAGGAGACAACTCAGCTCGGCATGCTGCGTTTACAAATCAGGACAGTCAATCTTAGGTTTAATATCGCCGAAATAAATCACCGGGTCACGCTCGTACGCACCTCGATCAGATATGTTTGAGATAATGGCGAAGGTATTTGTAACGGCAACACTAGAAATAGCTCCGGCGCTGGACTAACCTTTTTCCTTGGGGCATGGTTTGGTCACTCCATTTTCGTCCGGTTTGGTCAGGCTTTTGAGTAAGTTGCGTCGATTTGCGTTGGCGTTTTTAGTCAACTCGACGCGCAAGTTGTTAGTGATTGATATATCCAAAATGATAAGCAGACAGGAGGCACCCGGCTTGAACTTGAAGGGTGGATAAGTAAGTATAAGATAAGTAGGTATAATCTGTTGATATGCCAATGCAGTCCTTCTGTAGATCCACATAACGGACGTCCTGCATGGGCCAAATGTTCCATGCCATTCGGTGTGTTTAAATGTGTGTGTATGTGTCCGTTTGGGAATGCATTAGTGGTTATTATCACACCCAGCAGATGACATCATGGTGCGGTTAAGTGAAACCTGTTCCATTGGCTTTAAAGGACGAGTGGGCAAGCAGTTTTTGTGTGTTGATTTAGTAAATGTTTGAAAATCGAATTGTTTTTGGATTGCAATCAATAGATCAAAATCTACCGCAAAGGTCTACTTTAGCATTACCCAGCATGCAAATGGATCACTCAGATTTGAAGGGGATGAAGTGAGAACAGTCTAATGAAATTATAAGAAGTAAAAAATACAGTGAATGTCAGATTGCAGCACCATGTAACAGTCTTTAGCCACTCTTCCATTCATAAGTAAGTACATTAATGTTGTGTTTTGATGTAGACTTGGTGTGGTCCTGTTCAAATCTTGGTTTAGTCCTGGTCTAGTCCAAGTTTAGCTTTGGATTTAGTCCCAGTTTAGTTACAATGTTGATGGTGTGTAATTTGTGTGTATTGTGATTTCGGAAAACAAAATTTGAGCAAACAATCTGTTCCACGTGTTTCCACATGTATGTGGTGTTCTCATTCCAGTAAAGCAGGGGTGTACAAACTTTTTTTTCTGCTAAATTGGCCCAAATAACCAAAAGTAGTACTCTTTACAGTAAAATTAGTAAAACATCATCACCTAAGTAACAAAAATGTTGATATACAGACATAAAATTAATGTTCCAAGCCTTATTAAAGGTGTTGCGGCTCATCAAACATTCGCCAAAGTTTTTTATGATCCTCCTAATTGCCTATGGCTCTGTATACGTGTCCCTCACTGAAAAAAGTTTGCACACCCCTGCAAAAAAGCAATCCAAAAAACAGTGGTAGCCGTTAAATTCAACTATTTGGACCGTAAGACTCGCCGCACAATATTGCACGACGTCGACTTCCATGACAAACGACTTGTGGGCAGTTTTTCTCTTTTCGTCCTCACACCTATATGTCCCGTCCGCCCCTCCTCCCCCTGCCCTCTCAGCCCCTCCCTCCCTCCCTCCCAGCCTGATCCCTTCCCTGAAAGCCCTTAGTCACCTCAGACGGCGGGCGGGTGGGGGCGGGTGTGCGGGTGCCGGGTGCTCCCTCAGACAGCGTGACAGTGTTGCTCAGCTTCGTTAAGCCTGCTACCGCTGCTCCTCCGGCTCTGCTGCTGCTGCTGCTGCTGCTGGTGGCCACTGATCAGGAGCACTGGAACACACACACACACACACAGAGGGAGAAGATAAGGAAAGTGCTGAGTTCACCCCCTCCACGGCTCCCCCAGCACCCCCCCCCCCTCCCCCTCCTCGCCTTCCCCCGTGCACCCCGCCTTAGAAGGGCTTTCCCGGGCTCCAGGAGAGACGAGGGGAATCGACTGCACTGCTGCTGGCTGCGCTGTAATAACCTCGGAGTGCACCTTCAGTTCCACACTGGCTTACGGAGCTGCGACGGCCCGTGGCTCCACTCACACTTCCCATGGTGCACTGCCTCGACGGAAATGATGGCACGGGGACAACGCGGTGTACTGCGTTCATTCAGCTAGAGATTTTTAAACTATTACTAAACTGTATGTAAACTACTAATTGTATGTAACTGAAACGTTGGATTTTTACTTTTTTATGAAGACAAAATAGATGTATTACAATGGGGGGGGCGTACTGTTTCCAATGGTGATGTAATTTGAATGTGGAGTTTTTTACACATCCTTTTAATTACTTTTGTATAATTAATAGAGAAACAAGACAGTAGGATACATTTAAAGAGTTAATCGCCAAAAACAAATCTCTGCTGTGATATGTTGCCACAAAGTTGTTGGGTTTTTTTTTTTTTGATAGCATCCTCTTCACATATTAATGACAATTTTGGTGAGTGTTGCTCAAGAAGGAATCTAACACAAATGTTTACTGCACTAATATTAGCTTTGCAAGTCAATGTGTAAATTTTAAGCCTTAGACATTTGTTGTTTTTTTCTTATTTTTTCAAATTAACTCTTCATTTGTAATATATATATTGATGATTGATCCAAGTGACTACATGCGTAATTCTAGTTACGTTTTTTTTTTTTTTGATTGATGATTTCAGTTCATGTTTTCATGTTTTGTTCAAGGAATTTAATAAATATCTTTTCATTCGGGCACACTTTACTTTTCCTTTAGTAACACTATAGTATATGTGATGAATGAATCAGGCCTATAAGCAATGAATGGATTAGTATTCATAGTAAACTATAAAGAACGACTTAATAAATTCCTGGACTGTCAAAAAATGTCACCACTTTACACTTTCTGTGAGATTTTGCTGATAACAGATAAGACTGGGAAGCATGTGCCCACTTTGCTGCTAAACTTAACGACTTAATGCACTAACAAAATCAAGTATGGACAGCTCTTTAATTAAAATAATAATACATTAGTTAATTGACTCCGAACTCTATAAATTATTTTAAGGTAATTTGTGCTGCGGGCTTAAGATAATAGCATAATTATTTTTTAAGATAGAAAAGTCCCTCCTGGCAATTAAGGCAAAGTGAAAAGGCTCGACTTGAACTTAAAAATCATGATTGTGTTTAAAATATTATGCAAATGTATTGGTAAAAAGTGCAGCACCTAAGCCTGTCTTATCAGTTCTCTACCGGCGCTCCGTCTCACTAAAGCCCTCTCATCCTGAAAGTTGTTTTAAACCTCTATTTTCCCGCTGCTCATGAACACATCATAGTTTTAAAAAGTGCCTCTTCTGCAGATGAATATTTCACCCGCTACATATACAGGCCATTTAACAACATGGTGACACTTCTGTTATTTACCGTCCAGAGCTTTTCCAGCACATTTAATCAGACTTGACGAAAACTCACTGACTCCGAGCCAAACCTCTGTTCTTCCGGCTTTGTTTGTGGATTTCATTTTCAGATTTTGTTGATTAAAGGAGACATATTATGCTTTTTTTTTTAACTTAATATTAAACTGTACTAAAAATACATCATCATTTAGCATTGTCTTCATTGTAAACTGCAATATTGATCTAAAACAGCTTAGTAAAGTTAACAGGTTAATTGACTTCCTGTTCAAAACTGCAAAAAATGAGAAGCCCCGCCTCTTCATAGTGACATTTCACTGTAACAAGCAGTGGATTGTCATTTGCATGTTTTTGTTTGGTCATGTGACATTTTAGAACTCTATAAGTATCACTCAGTTTAATATATTCAAGTAATCGCAAATAAGCACATGGATATGGGCGGGGATAGGGGGTAAGTGAAAACAGCAATTTTCTGAGCACTCGAGCCTCAGTTACAGGCAGGTCTGTCACCGTAATTACAATAGTGACTCGTCGTTCAATATCTATTGACTAGAAGTATATTTTTGGGGCTGTGTGTGCATTTTCTTTGCAATAGAAGAATTTATTTGGTTATTTTTATGTAGAACAATAAGATCTGAGCTTTAGAGAGTTGAGCAAGTAACTTCTAAGACAATTTATAGCTACCAGCTAATGACAAAAGTGTTATATTCGGCTTTATACTTCTTACAACTCATGTTTTTCAAAGATAGTGCATATTTATAAAGGGGTTTACTTTGATTTGATTTTGTAAGTTGCATAAAGTAGTTTCGATATTACTGTAATCTCTTGATGAAGCAATATAATGCACTTCAAAATGTGTTATTGTGACAGGCCTATTTACAGGACAATACAGCATTACTCAAACACTCAGGAATCAATCAAAATACAATTCTGAGTGAACTAATGATGAGGAAACACTGTTGTTACAAGGTTAAAAGCTCATTAAAGTTGATTTAGCATATGTCGCCTTTAAGAAAATATATTTTTCAGTTGACTTTTTCTGAACATTGTACCGTATGGTAGAAGTGTGTCAAAATATGTTAAAACCACCTGCAAGAATCTATGTTATATATCTATATCTATATCTATATCATACAATTAAACATGGTTAAAGCTGATTTTTAAACCGTTAAAGGCAAATTATCTAGCTTTTTACACTTTTTAGACGTGTGCACTTTTTCGAACAGAGAAGCGAATCAGGCATGGACTGCAAACACGTCAACCCAAAACATATTTTCAAAGCGAATCAAGCTCATTATTCCAGGTTTGCCATTGATGAAATGTTTAACAATTAGAAGCAGACCAGTGCGCACCTTCTACGATATAATCCATGTTTTTATTGGCGTAAACAATCATTTTTATCTACATCATTGCGTAATACTTCGTTCACCGCATACGGAACCCTCTTCAGAATCAAACCACGCGCTACACACAGCAGATCTTCAACCGCAAAACATCATTTAAGCAAAAATAAATCTTTCATTCTCTCTCCTTTTTTTCGAGCGTTGAAGTGGTTTACCTTCGATTTCCGCTGCTGGGAAGAGCTCACTCGAGACAGGAGGAGGAGGCGGACTGAAGGGAATGAGATGTGGCTCGATGCAAGTTAACTTTAATGGCGCGGCGTAGGGATTGGGAGCGCGCGAGAAGGCCGGCCCGGTGCTGGCGCTGGCAGCTGTGTTTGGGGTCAGGTGCACGCAAACAAACAGAAACTCGCGCGACACACGGAGATCGGATGTTTGCCGCTGAAGAAAAGCTGGATGGAGCGCGCTTTCCTCCTCGCCATCTGATGTGGATTTCACACCCGGGCCAGACCCTACACAAGCTGCTCCGTAAGCTGCCACCAAACACATGTAGGAAAGGTGTGGCATGGAGGGACTGCTCACTGGATGGGCTGTGTGTTAGAAGGACGCGTTCGTGCAGTGTGTTTATTGGTATTAGTGTACTTTTTTGACGTTGGCGTTGTTCTAAAACGGCTTCTGCGGTTCTAAATTGTGACGCTGGTGCTGTAAGTTGTGATTTTGATTGCCGGTTCCAACTATTTGCTGAATGTGCTCCCTGCTCTTACACACATTTCATGCTGTCCTGACTGATAATACCTACAGCCCCAAAAATCATTGAAAAAAAAAGAAAAAGAAAGACAACCGCAGAGCTGAATTGAGCCGAAATTTGGCAAAATTTCAATTTTTAGGACAATTTTCAGTCAAATCTAGAAATCCAAAATCCCCTCAGGTAATTTTTTTGCAACTAATAGGTGTAAAATATAAATATGAACCAAGAAATATGTGTATTTCTTGGCAATTTTTATCCACAAAATGCCTTATTTCCACATGAAAACATGATATGATGAATAACTTTGAATATATTTTTTTTTCTTACATTGTGAGTAAACCATAGGGGAAGTTTCAAATTGATATCTTTAACTTTAAGATTTTTTCCTATTCTGTCTCACCTTAATTGAAAAATTTACCATTTTGGAGAGTCCAGACCATACATGTATACTAAATTAGAAAGAAAAACAATAACCGTTGTCAAAATTAAAGAACAATATAATGACACAGACATTATTCACCATATTATATACTACATTTATTTTACTTTTTGATTTGGTCATGTTTTAGAAGGTGGCGTGCTGTAATATCTTTTCAAACTAAAAAGGTGTGCCGCGACTCAGAAAAGGTTGGAAAACACTGGTTTACGAAATAATTAGCAAAAAATTAAGCAGTAATTTGAGAACTAAGCAAGCTAGGCGGTTTGAGCTCTGATTGGTACATTTCACCCACAATGCAGACGTCAATGAAGCAGAATTTCAGGCAGAAACGAATAATTGACTTAAGTTTGAGGTTTTAACCATGCTGCAACATTGTTCCACCATCAAAAACATCTTCACCAATTTGTTTCATGTCAACGAGGTTCTCTGGCTCTGAGCCTCACAAAAACATGCAGGTTCAAATTTCCCAGATTTGTGACGCTGAGATGTCCTGAGCCGTTTTTAAATCCGTAAATGATAAGCAGGCTTGTTTCTGCCGTCAAACTGTGTTCATTAAAACTGCGCGCCTGTTTTCACAAGTTGTGGGCAAGGTAGATATGGTTTATTTTCCCACCAAATCTTGATGAGGGACTGACTGACTGATAGAAAGAAAAACATTGAAAGTAATGTGTCTTTTTCAATACCTACATTATTTTAAGTTCCAAAAGATGAGATGCCAAAGTAAAGGAACTCAAGAGCATGTTTAAAGGCCATTAACGATACAAATAATTCATGATATGTATCCTTTAACAGCTTTTGAATTATTACTAACTTTCAGTAAAAAAAACGGCCTAAGGGGAGCTGAGGTGAAACCTGGTTTGCTTAACCTCACATTTTAAAGCGACGTAATGTGAATGCGCCCTTTTCTATCTCGGGCTTTGTCTAGCCCTGCCTCCCCTCATGCACACACACACGCACGCACACACACACACACACACACACACACACACACACACACACACGCACACACACACACACACGCACACACACACTCCCACAGTACACACAGTGGGATAAGTCATGAGGAAATTGATGCCCATGTTTTGTGAGACCACCTGTTCATCCTGGATACAAGTCTGAGAGCCCGTGAAGGGTTAACTCTGTTTGTGGGAGGGAGCCAGGACCGTGCATGCTGTGTTAGAGTGTTGTGTGTGTGTGTGTGTGTGTGTGTGTGTGTGTGTGTGTGTGTGTGTGCGGGCGTGTGTGGTCATACCGGCGTGCGCGCGAGAGAGCTGGCACCGCCCCGTCTGAAGCGTGCCCCGTGAGTGGCAGACTGGCTCAGGATGCCCGGCTGGGAGGGAACCATGCCCAATGCTGGACCACCTCCCCAAGACACGCACACACAAATACCACTGGCCCTGCCCTCTCCACACCTGAACCAGCACACAGACTCACAGAGATGGTTCCATATCGGGATAGGTTTTCCAGGCGATACGCGATATTTTGTTTCTGTTGTTGAAGCTGATAATTGACTGGTAATTGACAAAAACAAATTGGACTGGTTGGGGCCAAACTCAGACAGAACTGTGCAATCAGGTTTGTTGATATGGGAAACAAACAAAACATAACAAGCTCATTGGTCATTCATCATTTCCAAAAAAAAATCCAACTTCACTCATTTATTCTACAGAAATCCGCAATGTTTTTCAATACGTATTTCTTTTTTCGAGACGGCATATTTGCTTTGATACGGGCGGAACATGCGTGTCCCTGATTGGCTAATCCACCTGTCAATCACAATGTACTGGAGATAAAACCGTTACCAGACTCTGATCTATTATTGGTGTATGTCCTTAGCTGGCCTGGCAATCTGTCCACCTGAACTAACACAGAAACAGATACGACTGGTTCGATATTGATCATTGTAATTATTTTATTTTTGCTGATGTATATTATATCTTGCTGTTTAGGCTGATAAATGTTATTTCCCAATAATTAACACATGGACATGTTCCACTGGCCCAGGCCTTTGCCCGCCAGAACCACAGAAGAAATAAATGGAGATGATCTGATATTGATGTTATTTATTTTCTATTCATTTTTTATTTTATTTATTTATTTTTTTTTTATTTTATTATTTTTATGTTATTTTATTATTGTTATTATTATTATTATTATTATTATTATTATTATTATTATTATTATTATTATTATTATTATTAATAATAATAATAATAATATTATGTTATTATTATTTTATTTTTTTAATGACTTTTTTTGGCGAAAGCAATATCCAGTATCTGTTTTTTTGTTCTGGTGGATAATCAATATTTTCTTGAATCAATATCAATGTTGTTTTTTTTTCTAATCTACAAGGCCCACAATTCGTAGTGCAGTTGAGGTCACGCAGAAGAAGAAGAAGAAGAATTTTTATTTATAGAGCGCTTTTCCACCTAATAGGCACCCAAAGCGCAAATGTGTAACGTAAATGTGTGGTAATAGTTGCAAAATGTATTTAAGTGGGATCTAATAAGATGTGTCACTTTTTTTAATGATTATTTTGTAAATATACCATCCCCCCCTTTTTTTTAGCTCAATTGCTTTTCTTTTTCCACTTGAACTCACGTTTGTTTAAAAAAGACAAATCTGATGCGCTGACGACAAACTGGGAATGACACATAAGTACACAGAGATTTGGGTAGCGTAGAAAAAAATATCTGCACCAATCAGTTCATTTTTAATTATTTTCAGTTTCAAAAACTTGCAAATTGACCGATATCAACATCCCCACAGATATATTGTCCATCCGCAGAAGTGAAATAAAAAGAATAAAAAGTTTATGTCTATTTATCTGATCACCTTGGAGCTCGCGGCATACTGTCTTTACGTTTAATTACTGTGAATGTTTGCGTTTTACGGTCAAGCTGCTGTTGTTCCAAAGCGAGAAAATCTACACAACATTGTCAGCTCGTCAACTAAATAGCTTTAATTGTGCCCTGAATTGATTCATTGTACTTCATAATAGTAAACATTTAATAAAACATCTAAAACACACACTTTTAATAAGTGGCCTTCTAGATAATGAGGTGAAGCTGAAGTCGATAATTGCAATAATACAGACATTTCTATGGGAATAGTTTTAATTACTCTTACTTATTATTAGGTGGCGTATGCTGTGGAAAATATTCAACATGAGCGATTGTAAAAGCCAGGTAAACACTGTCTTTTGAGTGGTTTCCGAGTGTTATAATCTGGTCGACGGGAAATAAACAATTAGATTCAAGGCTTTGGGGCAAATGTGCTTCAATTTATTAAACGGGATTGTAGCTGGCCAGAAATATCAAGTGAGCATAAAGTGTAAGGCAAGTTCTACAAACAGGTAAGTCTCTATTTTTACTGGTGCCCTGGTGGCCTCCTTTAGAGCAGGTGCATCGTGCAACCTGGATTCAAAGTTCAAGTCATTAAGCTCTTTTACTGTGTGCAACCGATTCTAGATAAAGGGTGGGTAGGACTGCACGATTTTGGAAAAAGAACAAGAGCAAACAAATCTAATGTCGATTATGATTAGATTTGCAATTTAAGATTTGAAATGTTCGCAATTCAGTTCTAAGTGTGCATCTTAAACACTTGCAGAAGCATTAACTTTTGGGAGAAGATTGTAAATTCAAAGTGTCAAACTTATTCAAGAATTCGAAACATGTTTGGTAAGGTTTAAACTCCGACGACTTTTCGACAACTTGACAAGATGTATAGTTGTTTGGAAAGCGCAATAATAGATATTTCATTATGACAGTACCGTTCAATTGCAAAGGCCTGCAAAGAGTAAAACTGAAAAAGTACAAATTTAAGGCGAGACGCTGCAGGTGAATAGGAAATAAAACTTTATTTAAAGATATCAATTTGAAACTTCTCCTATAGTTTACTCACATAAATGTAAGAATTACAAGTTTTCCATCATGTTCTTCTTTCATTTTGTACAAACAAACGAAATTTAGTGGAGATTTTGGATATCTTATTTATTTTCTTACTTACTTACTTTAGTTATTTACTATATAAATTAGATCAGACTGAAACTGGCCTGGAAAAAAATGTAATTTCACATCGTTTTATAGACTTAACTCTTTAATAAATCAGGTTTAAAAATTAGACATCAGCAAATCCTTCCGTACATTCCGCCAAAATCTTGTTAAGTATAAGATCGTTAAGTTTGTTGTGTGTAGGAGCTACTTTAAGGACTGATCTTTATGTCTCTGTGGGAGAAAAAGGCATTTTAAGAAAACGGCCTTTCAGTTACAGTGTTCCAGAGAAATCTATGGATGAAGTGGATTAAATGAAACAATAAACCATCTTTAGAATCAGATTGAGAAAATTTGTTGTTTCTTATATGTTCAGAGAGCAAACTGACAAAAAAAAAAAAATTAAGTTTTGAAATGTTCAAAATTAACTGTAAATACAAGTGGCTAAACTATTCAAGAGTTCTGTTTGGAGATCTCTAAACTACCACTACTTTTCTTCAACCTGACGGGATGTACAGTTGCAGAGCACATTCTGTTTCGCAAATAACAGACGCACATTTGATCATGACAGTACTCTAAAACTGTTCAGTTCTGCAACCTTCCAAAAAGGCCTGCAAAGAGTAAATCTGAGAAACGACACATCTAAACGTACAAAGCGTCTTCAAAGATCAGAATTCCCATTGTAAACCCCGACTGCCCTCCTGTCAGCTCAAAACAAACAAAAGAGCACATAGCCACCTAAATCAGACAGCTCCCATCCTTCTCTTAAACAGACTTACCGCACACACGCACGTTTAACACCTTCTCCTGAGGCACAGACGCCGGCAAAAAAAAAAAACCTGCAATCTCGTCTTTCAAACGAAAAGGGGAAAATATTTTAAGGGGCAATGAATTTGGACGAGCTGAATAGGATGTTGGTACATGTTTTACTAAAGGAAATATAATGGCAGACTATTATTAGATCACATTAATCACGAGTGTGCCAACGGCGGTGACAGGCGCGCTGAAAAGGATTGAAAACGCTGGTAATGGATATAAATTACCCATTGTGTGATAAAAGGATTTTTTCTTCACTAAGAAGGTAAAAGGAATAAAACAGGGAGAGACGGACTAAACGGTGTGTGTATGTTTGTGTGCGAGGGAGCGTCCGTCTGCTGCGCGTAATGTGTAATAATACAGGGTTATCAGAGGGGGATTAAAATTTTAAGGGAATCAGATAGTGACAGTGAGGCTTGGCTTTAAAGACGTCGACGAAAGAGGAGAGGGGATTAAAAACAGATGAAATTGGTTTGTGTCGCGCGTGCAAGGGGAAGGAGAGCGGGGAAGGAGTGAGGTCTGTCGAGCTTTTGGCACCGTGATAATGAGTCACATCTCCCGTGCGCTGTTATTTATCGCCGACTTGGCTCGCAAACAAAAGATCAATAATTTTGAGCAAATCTAATGTTGTCCTCGCCGCTAATGCGCTCGTCCATCACATCTGCCATCGCCGCCGCGGAGATGGACTGATTCCCTGTTTATTTGGAGATCAAATGCAATTACATCACGTGGTTCTAATAACGGAGGAAGCCCCCCGCACGTAAGAGAAGACGCGCGGCCCGTGCAGCTACAGACGGAGCGCGCGCAAAGGTGTAAATGATAACGCATGTATCCAACAGGCGACAGGATGCGGGGACGCTTTGGCGCATCAATCTTCATTTCTTGCTCAGACCTTGCCGTTGAAAGATGAAGTGTGTCAGAGGCCCGTCCCCCCAAACACAGTGCACACAAACATCCGTCATAGCGGCGCGCCCGATGTTCGGTTAGCCCCCCAGCGCAGGGCCGTCGTGGCTATGCGCAGACAGCAGATCCTTCACTGACAACTAGCCCTGGGTGAGACACTTTGAGCCACCTGAACTCAATCAGGCCCCGGTAGAGGAAGCATTTGGGTATTTCATTTCATCTCCCGCACCTTATTCACTGCAGCTCCATTTGATTTATCTCTCCATGCCAAGCACACCAACGCAAATCGCATTCAGAAGTCACTTTGAGTTCACTTTGTTTCCGACTTGCTTCTCTGCTGGTCTTGTGCCAGTAATATTACAGCTAACAAAGTTTAAGGTCATTCCATTGCGTCCCTAAGGAGGCCATATACAAAGTTACTTCCAATCCGATCAGGTGACCACTTGCGATAGTAGCATTAGTTGGATCTAGTCTCTGCTTTTGGCACGATTGGACCAAAACGTCCCAAGCTAATATGTCCAGCAGTTCCACAATAAAGGTGTAGGTCGCTAAGCTTCTCACCTCTCCCTGGATTTCTTATTGTAAAAGTAATACGATTATTCTTTTCACATTTTAAAGGGCCTGAACGCAATTTTGAACCATGAGTGAAGAACATGTTTCCCACTTAGCGCCTTCGATCACTTTGAGGATGAACGACGGCAGAAAAACAACATGGATAGTCACGCAGCAGTTGCTTTCTAATACTTCAGATCCTTTGGATAACATTATCAATTGGTTCCTAATGGAAAAAAACATTTTAAAGTGTAAAAGCAGTATAATAAAGGCCAATTAAGTTAAATGCTATAGATTATTATCTTGACATTTCCATCTTGACAATTCAAAGCAATTCAAATATTCTTTTTTTTTCTTCTTTTTTTCCTTTTTATTTATGTACTTTTCTAGGCAACCGACCAAATACATTTCCACCACTTTGTCTAGTAAGGTCTGGAGAGCCTTCTAAATACATTTTTTATACCATAACCCTCATAATACTGCAATCCATCCAGCATGTGCCACACAACTAACCACGTTAAAGACCATTCCTTTACGTCCCTGAGGAGTCCGTAGACAAAGTTACTTCCAATCTGACCATTTGCTACGGCCCTATTAGTTGGACGTGGGTCTCCTGTTTTGGCACGATTGGACCAAGTGCGCCCCAAGCCAATATCTCCAGTAGTTCCACAATAAAGGCGATGGCAGGTGGAGGGACTAAGCTCCTTCACGTCTCCCTGGGTGAGGTGAGAGGAGCTAAACAATGAGAGACAAAGGTCACCTGGCCCACGCAGCCCCTCCCACTGAGGTGTTGACCTGATCCATGCACCCCTGAGGCTCGAAGGAGGAGGGAGGCGGGGGAGTTGGAGAATGTCAAGCAGTAGCGGTAACTATATTTATTTCGTTTTTTCCGTCGTTGTGTATTTTGTCGTGTTAATTAAGAGTAAAAGTGTTATTTGTGGTGAGGCTTTTGATGAAAATAAAACAGCAAAGTGTGATTCTGCCTTCATTTTTGTCAATTAGATGTTTTTATGCCATTTTAAACGCATTAAATGTGTACTACTGTATGAAACTCCAGTGAATAAACCTAATAACCTACCAAAAGTATCTCTTCAGACAAAAACAGGTAATGGATTCTCCAAGTAAGCTGCATAGTGCACCTTTCAGGTCGCATTTACTTTTCAAAATTGGAAGTAAACCAGAACTAAACCAGAAACTAGGTTTGGACTTGACCATCAATAAACAAGGACTAGAGCAGGACCAAACAAGTCCACATCAGGACTAAAATGGGCTCCATTTAAATCCGAATACAAACACTTTATTTATGTAGCACATTTTAAAGTGCCGCACAACCACAAAAACATAAAGCAAAAAAAACCCAAAAGGTATAATTTGTAAATGCAGTAATATCAAATCCAAGCACCCTTAGACTTCCATGCAAAAGCTTGTATTTGTTATTATTTTTTTCTACTCTAATCTCTTTGATCAAGATATATTCCTAATTTAAGTTTGAATAAAAAGTTTTAGAATTGCTCTGGTCAATTGTAGAAAAAAACTGGGTATTGGAAATGGGAATTGGATAGCAAACGTTCAGACCCAACCAAACCCATTTACTCTGTACATTTGGGTCTACAATATCTAGTTCCACCGCTATTCCATGCAAACATAACTCTATCCAAGTTTGACACCAGCAATATGTGCACCCTTGTTTTGAATTATTAGTTCAAATTAATAGCGCTGAAAAGCACACTTAAGGTTATACTTCAAGTGATAGTAATTTTACATGTAATTTGTCTGCACCTTTGAGTCACCTTACTGTAAATGAATCCTCTCCTCGACTAAATTACACATAAATATCAAATATTTACAGTGCGTGGGCGTCTTAATTAATTAAAGGAACATAGTGCACGTGGTAGCTGTGGCAACATTACAAGCGCACAGGTTGCCAACAGGCTGTTTTATTAAACCTTACCAAACGCCACACTGTTTTTTCCTCACGTTTTTTTCCTCTTTTTCTGTGGACGATGCCAGGCGCAGATCTGGTGAAGCGGGTCAGGACCTTGGCAGGAGGAATAATGAAGGCCTGACATAAGGTGGGAGAGAGGGGAGGCACACCATGACCCAAAGCAACCCCAAGAAACTCATTCTCTCCCTGGCCCTGGCTCTCGCGGCGTCTTTCCCCCCCGCGGAGAACATACCCAGACACCTTAGCAGCATGGCACGCTTCCGACATGTACAGGGCTGTGTCAGGGCAAGGAGAAAGGTCAACGCGCCCGCAGGATGTAGAGGATTAAAAATGAAATATAAATGTGTTGCAGGTTTGGGCTTTGATTAGATTAGGGTGAGATTATGTAGTTAATAAGATTGTGAAACTGTCTGAAGCGTAGGTGCAGTTGGTTGTACAATGGAGGGATCTGTCCTCTGCTTTTGACACCTTCTTGGATTGAAACAAATTGATATAATCCACACTGTTTTGCTGGAGAAACTGTGATTGTCAAGTGGGTCATCACTATTTATTTAAAAAAAAAAAAAAAAAAGGATTTGAATTTTGTAAAACAGGAGTGGGATTCAAAACGTTTTCTTCTACTCACTCCGTTTCGAGTTTAAATAAGAAACTAAATTCTTTGCTGAATGTGCTCATGGCCTTGAGTTTTGGAGACTTGCTAACTAGCTTGCATTTATTGCTTTACTTGGAATAAATAAATAAATGAAATGAAATAATGAGTTTTGGCATCAATGAAGCGTCTTCAACGCTGATATTCCAAATGACGTTAAACAATGTATCTTGGATATGAAACTCCGACGACGGAAGCGATAGATGGATACCTGCGGAATGTACGTTTAGATGCAGTGAAAGAAAAAGTAATAACAAAGAGATGGGTGACGAGCACAGAGCCGACTGTAAAGAACTTGGGTTTGACGTTTGCAAAATGTCTGTGACTGTTTTTATTTTGTTTTGCATTATGAAAAAAGAATGCATGAAAACAAAAAAGAGACATACAGAACAAATATGCTGCTACAGAAATATACAAAATACTACATTCTGTGCTATAGTATGTTTGTTATAAATGTTAAGTAATTGAGTAAATCTCTTTTGGTTTACTTTTACACTACGCTATGACATAAAACGTTTCACTTCTATGGTGTTTCCGTTAGAGTTTGTATACCCCATGAATCTTCTCGTGATCATGTCTATGGTACTTGGTTACGTACCTGGAAGATTAGACTACAGTATGGTCGCATGTCATGTTGAAGTGCGTTTAAATCTGAGTACTCGAGTAACACATGGAAAGTGTGCAAACTTTTTTCACCGAGGGACGCATTTACAAACATATCCAGAGCAGAGGGCATGACTGTGAAGCGAAGTATTCATAATATCACTTTTGACGTAGGTTTGATGAGACACCACACCTTTAACGCGGCTTGAAACGTTCATGTTAGGTCTGTATCACATCAAAATGTTTGTTTATGAAGTTAGAATAGCTTTTTTATTTTTCAAAATTAGCTGTAAAAAGTTTTACGTTGGCCATTTGGGCCAATGTAGCAGGAACAATGAGGGCCGAGAAAAAATAAATAAAAATGAGTCCGAGGGCCGTATTTGTTATGGAAACTGATGATAAATTGTAGAAAGCCATCATAAATTGTCAAGATTAGATCATTCCTATTCTTAAGCGTTAAAAAAGAAACGGCCAGATCTCACAAAAGCACACGATCGCCCCCCCGTAAACTTACGTGCTAAAAGACAACACGACGCTAATCGACCAATGCGGCGCTAATGACACCACCACATGCGCGTCACTCGAGTAGATTCATGATTCGAGCGAACACGCAGGTCAGCTCCTCTCTGAATCATCCGGCAAATAAATAAATAAACCAAATACTACGACGTGGATTTCATCTGTCTGCTGAAATATATTTACGCCTGGAGAGGAAGCGCGTCAGGAGCGGAGAATGATTTGACGGGGCTGTTGTAATCATCATCAACACCATTAAGATGTAATCACGCCGCCATATTGTTCCTACACAAATATGGCCGAGACGGTGATGATCAAGTGGTGTTAGGAGATGTTCACACCAGCCGTTTGAGACGCGGAGAAGTTTGTTTACGCACATTTACCGCGAATGTGCAACGGACGTAAATAAGAGAAGATGGCGGTAGTAGCGGGTATTAGTCACATAAGGAGAAAATGCTAAATTGTTCTGTCAGTGACTCATGGAGTAGACGATGCACATGTGTGGATTTAAATTGTGGTGTGATTTGAAATGTTGTTTACAGATATTTACAGTTTAATCGCGATCAAATATGACCTGAAATGGAACTGAAAATAATGGTAGCTGTTGCCTTATGCTTACAGAAACCTTTGGTACAGTATTGACAATAAATATGGTTTAAGAAAGTTATATCTGCAGTCTTTTCAATGGAGAATAAAGGCCAAATATACTTTTTTATTATGTCGATGTAGTCCCTCATTCGTCCAGGTGTGTTCCATCGTAGAAAACCGTCCAGATGACAATCCCTGAAGCCTTTTCTACGACTTTTTATTACCTTTTTTAAACGCAAGAAAAGAAATGCATCAAGGGAAAAAGATATGTTACTTAAATTGTTACTCAGTGTGTGTTTGGCACCTAAATGTTTTTGGTTTTCTTTAGTTGCCAAATGTCTGTGGAAAAGACCACCTGAATCAGAATGTTTTGTCTTCATTGGTTTGGACTTGATACCTACACTATCTTTATGCATGTTCGAAATAAAGACAAAGAGACAAACACTTGTCCTTGTTGGGTCCAGGTTGGCGCCAATGTTTAGTCCAGTTTAGTAGGTTTGGTCCTGCTCTAGTCCTGATTCTAGATTGCGTTCACTCTTGCACAAACACCACATTGTAATTGAAATCAAACTGGGACTATAACCCGGAACTAAACCTAGACAAATCCAGGGATGAACCAGGACTAAACCAAGTCTACATCCGGATTAAACTAGGCTCAAAAAGGACCAAACATGTGCAAGTGTGAACGCACCCTTAGTCATGGTCTAGTCCAGGATTAGTTCTGAATTTAGCCCCAGTTCATTCCCAATTTTTAAGTGTGAACGCACACCCTAAACACAATAGTGACTTAAACACCATACACCATAGTCACCATAATGTAATATATATTTTACTCAATTCTTTCAATTTATGTTTCTGGATACCTCTTTTTACAACTTTATAACCTTAATAAAGCATGAGCAAAGACTTGTATAATATTGTAAAATGTATAATGAACAAATAGTTTATTTAGAATTCATGTTTAACTGCTTAATTCAGGGGTTGGGGTTAAGAGTTAGTGTAATAATTACAGTAAATAGTTACTGAATCATTCTTAATAAACTGTTTGTTCATTAGAAGTTAAGTTGCTGTTCATGCTTTATTAAGACTAAAAGTGTAATTATTATAAATTGTTACCTGTTTTTGTTATTTTGTTTTGCTTATTCTGTTGACATTGCTTCGTTTTAACCCTGCCATTGTTCAGTCGCTTCCATTCCCCTCACATTTCTCCCGGTAGCTGCGTTTAGTGCTGGGGAAATCCTCTGACATGTATAATCTAGCAGCCGACTGACAAGAGGCCTCGCTGCTATCGCTGCCTCTCTATCTGAAGAGAGGCATTCTGGGAGAGCGCCGTGGACTGACACCGCTACAGCTGCTCCTGCCTTTAGTTTCGCTTACACCTATCCCCCCCTCGCCTCTCCCTCCCTTCTCTCCGTCTTGCCTTCGGGATTTGAGCGCACTAAAGAGCCGTGTCAAAGAGCTCGACATGGGCTGACGACTCCCTCAGCCTCCCCTGTCACGTTCCCTCCGCTCGCTGTACTTCCATTCTCCCATTTTCGCTCCCCAATCCTCTCTTGACTTTGCCGGCTTCAAGACTTTTCGTTCCCACAGCGTTTTAACTTGTCATTTTTAAACACACATATCAAAGGCGAGGGTTAAAGAAGACAGATGTGTTCTTTTTTTTTTCTTTTTCTTGTGCCATTCTGCGGAGTACAATGCAGCTTTTGGAGAGCGGAAAAAAAGGCAAGTTAAAAAAAAAAAATCCCTACTGCAACCGCCTGGCAATACATCACTTGTATTGATGTAATATTAAATTTCAATATCGCATGTCAAAAGGTACAAAATGATAGATCATAGCCTAACTAAATGAATTATTAAAGGCCCACGCTGGCTGCGCTATCGGCTTCTCTTACGATCAACTGCGTCGGAGGACTTGGTGATACAGGCGTCGTTTCAAAAGCATTTTCTTCCCGGCTTGTCTATATCTTTCTGTCACTTATTAATGTTCGCCAAACCTCAATTTCGGTTTTTCTCCACTGCAAAAAAGTCGATAATATACTAGAGTCTAGATAAGGAAATGCTTTTATTTATGATACATCCTGGTCAACTAGAAACGGAGGTAACACTTTAGTTAAGAGACAACATATTAATGGTTAAAAAAAAGAAAAAGAAAAATGTATAATAATAAGTGCTCTATAACGCCAACACAATATTATTATGTGTATATGATCATCTTAATAGGCATTAATAAGTGTTTTATAAATACTAATTAACCACTAACTAACGTACCTGTTTCCACTTAGTTGGTGACTAATATGTGGCCAATACTAAAGTTTTACCAAACATGAAAAACAATGTGACAGGAAGTTAAAAACAAAGCAAAAACATAGTTCACCAATCACTTATACTTTGCAAGATGAATGGAGTGTCTTGCCCAAGTGCACAACAACAGAATGCAAGGGTTGGAGATGGGATCATCATAGACCCTCTCGCCCTCCAAAAAACAAGGAAACAGGAATAAATTTAAAGTTAAAAATGTATAATCTCTAGATGTCTCGTTGATTGGTCAGTGCCTCTCAAAGGGGGCACAGGACTCACAAAACTCATTGCCATGCAGGAATCATATGCATCTACGTTTTGTAAGGTCCCTCCTCTTTGAGTTTTGTGCGATCCCAAATCTGTGAAACTGGGAAACAAAAACGTGAAACTGGGTAAGCAAGTTTTAATGTAATGAAAAAGTATCAAGAGTTTAATTTTCCTTTGAATCATCAGGACAAAAGACCAGACAAAGTCCAAAAAAGGTCCAGACCAAATCTAAACTAAGTCCAGACCCGGTTCAAATGCGGACCAAACTAGGTCCAGACCAAGACCAGGTCCAAACCAAGTTCGAACTAAGTCCATTCTAGGTCCAAACCACGTCCAGACCAAGTCCAAACTAAGTCCATACAAGGTCTGAACCATGTCCACACCAAGTCCAAATTATGTCCACACCAAGTCCAAATGAAGTCTAGACCTAGTACAAATGAAGTCCAGACCAAATGAAGTTCAGCCCGAGTCCAGTCTAAGTCCAGACCAGATCCAAACCAGAACAAGTCCAAACTAAGTCGAGAACAGGTATAGACCAAGTCCAACACCTAAACACGACTAAAACAGTTGTACACGGTTTAACATTAAAACGTAGAATTAAAATTGTATAATTTCAGTTTCAGAGATTAGGGACCTTTTTGGCTCCATGGTATCTGAGTAAAGCATGAAGTAAAAATCAACCAGTTTTCCAGATAAACAAGCCCCTTTAAAAACACAAGACAGTATCGCAGCATCACATTCAGTTCCAAATGATTGATATCGTCTTTACCTGCTCCGTGACCCTGTGGGCTTATCTTTGTGTTTCCCGCTGATAGACTGACTTGGTTCCTCTCACCGCGGCGGGCCCCGTGTAGCGGTACGGGGAGGATGTAGTGTTTTGACGCTAATTTACAGCCGGGGTCAGGGGTCAAATCACTGACACCACTTCAAATGACGGCTGACAGGTAAAGAGAGGAGCGAGCGGGGAGAGGGAGACAAGACGGAGAGGCGGGGAAACGCTTGTACGACAAGATTCAAGATCATTTTTTTGAAAGGTTTGACAGGAGAGGAGTGGTTTTACAAGGATTCACCCAAAATGAGAGAAAAGGGGTGACATTATGAAGGTGTGATATCTGTAAACGCTGTACTTTATTTACAGTGTAGTATAGTGACTGTGAATATCCATCAACTTTTTGTTTTTGTTTTGTGTATTTTTTTTCTCTCTTTTTTTTTTACTTGTACTTAGTTTTAGTTTTATGTGTTTTTTCTGTTCTTACGTTAGTTTTTGTTTGTTTTTGTGCTATGCTCCTCTTCTACAATCTTTCCTTTTACATTGAACTGTTATTGTTGGCAAACCAGAAACTAAGAAAAACTTATAAAATCTAAATTTATTTCAGTGAGATTTTGGAAAATATTCTCTTAAATGTCTTTTTTTCCCCAAGAATTTCCTTTTCTATTGAACTATAGCATATTGAGCACCAAACACTTAAACAACACTGCATTTACTTCAATAGTTATTGGTAAAATAATACCATTTGGTCAAGTTTTGAACTCCTTCCGATCATAACATTTGTTGCAAGTAGAATGAACAATGTGGATGTCTTGCCAAAGGACACAGCGGTCGAACAACTATTATTTATACTCGAACAAATATTATTTATGTACCATCTTTCACTTAGTGGGTCAAAAATTGTTCATGAGTAAATGACACCATGTAGATTCTGCATTTATGTGATCTTGAAGATAACTATGTAATCATCCAACTTCCAAAAAATCTGATTGTCCATTAAATCAACTTGGGAAAGGTAAAAGCGACAGCAAAATGTGCTTGTTGTTTCATCGGAAAGATTTATAGAAACCCTTATTGTTGTGATGGGAAAGTTCGTGTGAGGAGATGGTCAAATTATTAAAGACTTTTTTGACACATTCACTAAAACGTTTAATTTGTGAGGTTGAAAGGTCATTGTGCTATAAAACAAAATCCCTGTCCCATTCTCTCTACCAATCCCAAACTGAGTTATCCAGAATTCTGAGTTTCCAAGTTGACATCCCGACCTGAATTGGTGTTCAAGTGACTTTTAAGTCCGACTCAGAGGTCTGATCTTCCACGTTTCCAAAATCTCACGAAGGCAGCTTGATTACCAGTGATTTCTTTACGCTAACGACTTTGCTAACCCTGTCTGTGCTGCTGTTAATTCATCCTGGTTCCGTCCTGCAGGATCTCGCCGTCCCGGGGGAGAGGGGTCTAATTGCCGGTTCCACATTTGTTGGGACTGGTCCGGACCTGGCCACCCCCAGGAGAAGTCACAGCCGTCCAGATCCCAGGCTAACCAACACAGGGCCCCCGTGTTAGCGTGCTACAGCCTGGCAAAAATTCAATTCCATCCACCCCTCCCTCACGTCATTTTTCCTTTCTTTTTTTTTTTTTTTTTGCATTGTATCCTGCTGCCTTGCCCTAACTATCCTCCCCCACTCCCCCTATCCTCCCTTCAACAACAGAACACAGTGGAGTCGTTAGGACCCTCTCTTCATTACTTCAAAAAACCAATCATTAGACACCAGAGTATATACGTAATTAGAAAATCACTTCCTTTGCAATCCCGGCTAAGTAGTTTACATACTGTAATTACAGGGACAAAATCAATTTTTAATCATTTCACTGATTGGGCTCATCAGCTCAGTAGGAACATTGTATCCTGCTTGTTGTGCGAAAGCAACATCTGGGCTAAAACAATTACCCTTTTGTGTTGCCGAGCGCCTCTGAAAATGCCTTGCTGCCACTTCCCCATGTCGTGGACTCCTCTTTCCCTTCCTTCTCTCTTTCTTCCTATGTTCTTTCTCTCCCTCCTCTTGTCTTCACTCCTCTCTTCTCACTCCCTCGCTCCCTTTCACTCTCTGCCCTTGACTTGGACATGGAGGATCACATTTAAAGCTTTATAAATCAATACGCTATAATAAGCTGCTCTTGACGGAGGGGGAGAGGGAGAAAAGCAACATATTGCTTTTTTAACACCTCTTGTGTTTTGTGCGTGTTTTCGTGCCCTTGTTGTTGTTGTTGTTGTCATGTTTATTCTTCTGCGTTTTTACACCGGTGCCTTTTAGAAAACAGATTTTGTTTGGCCCTGGAGAAATATCACTTTATTACCATGTTTGCAGATCTACAATATGTGCAAAGGAAGATGTGAAGAAGGCAGTGTTTAAAAGAGTTGTCGAGGCGGAGGCTTCAGCGCAGAGTGTTCTTATTCAAGTAAGACATAAAAGCATAAGGTTAAAGTATGTCTTGTGTCTGGACGGCTGGCTCA
Source organism: Rhinogobius similis (assembly GCA_019453435.1). Classification (NCBI taxonomy): domain Eukaryota; kingdom Metazoa; phylum Chordata; class Actinopteri; order Gobiiformes; family Gobiidae; genus Rhinogobius; species Rhinogobius similis. Next base: position 9,365,557 of record CM033621.1, on the reverse strand, counting down.
CCCTTCAGCGGCTAATAAAACGCTTTGTATTCTTGTCTGAGAGAGGCTAATCGATCCACATTAGTCTGAACTCTCTCTCACTTTGAAAACTCAGGAAATCTGATTTCAGAGGGAGAAAAATCGGTTAATGCATTGATCACTCAGGCTGTATGCAAATCACATTTGCCTCAATTTTTTTGCTGATCAATAGCATTAATTAACGGCTTGGTTTTAACGGCACCCCACAATCCCGTTAGACATGGCCTCAGCTCCTCCTCCATCCTCCTGTCTCTGTCCATGTAAATGAAGCGTGTGTGGCTCAGGACATAAATCTGTGAATCTCATTTGACCATGAGCTGGTGGAGGGTAAAATACGAGCGCTGAGGCGCGCTCAGGTAGATCTTCCACATTGGCTTTAATATCGTGTATTTATCACAGCGGAGGAGACAGTGTGATGTACAAGAGGAGTTTACTCCTTTACCTCGGAGTTTAGCTGCCAGCTCCAGTTAATTGAAATAGCATGCATGTGTGTGTGCAGTGTGCTAACTAGCCTAGCTGCTGCCAGAGCTGTAGTGTGTGGGATTAATAATGGACGCTTTTTGAAATTATTATTATTCCCAAAATGCTCTTTTGTGATTTGCTTTGAAGGGCGTGCATGTACATGTGTATGTGTGCTGAGGGGGTGTTAAGTGAGTCGGGGGAGGGGGGCCTGCTTGCTCATTTGGAGAGCTTTTCCAATTATACAATTAGTGAGGAATGTAGGCCAGCGGCCTGGTGTTCTCCTCTGCCGACCCCGGGTAGCAAGTGCTTTACTTCAGACTCCTCTCTGTCTTTCTCATTTATCACAAAAGCACTCCATAAAGAGTCAGCTCTGTGCTGCTGTGAGGAGCGCTCTGAGACCTGCCGATGGGGCGGGTCCCAGGAGCCCTCATGTCTCACCCACTGGGTGAGCCCCTGTGTGGAGAGGCTTGAGCCCTGTATGAGGCAGGTCTCAGGAGCCCGTGTGTCTCACCCACTGTGTGAGCCCCTGTGTGTGGACGGGTTGCGTGTGAAGTGGGTTGCGTGTGAGCTCGGTGGCAGGCCACACTGGTGCTAATAGGTAAAGTCACAGGGTCAGTCCTCTTTGGTCTGCTCTGTTTGTTGTACTGAAGGTCTCTGTGTGGACCCCAGAGGCCCTTCCCCGGGGCCCTCTCCTCACCCTCAGTCTGTGTGAGACGTGTGTGTGTGTGTGTGTGTGTGTGTGAGACGTGTGCGTGTGTGTATGTGTATGTGTGTGTGTGTGTGTGTGTGTGTGTGTGTGTGTGTGTGTGTGTGTGTGTGCGTGCGTGCGTGCGTGCGTGCGTGTGTGTGAGGGACAGTATGTGTGTGAGCAGTACATGTGTGTGTGTGTGTCTGTGAGAGAGAGAGAGAGACAGTATGTGCGTGTGGGGACAGTATGTGTGTGAGCAGTGTGTGTGTGTGCGGGACAGTATGTGTGTGTGCAGTGTTTGTGTGTGAGAGCAGTGTGTGTGTGTGGGGGACAGTATGTGTGTGTGCAGTGTGTGTGTGTGAGCAGTGTGTGTGTGAGTGTGCGGGACAGTATGTGTGTGTGCAGTGTGTGTGTGTGGGGGACAGTATGTGTGTGTGCAGTGTGTGTGTGTGCGGGACAGTGTGTGTGTGTGGGGGACAGTATGTGTGTGAGCAGTACATGTGTGTGTGTGTGTCTGTGAGAGAGAGAGAGAGAGACAGTATGTGCGTGTGGGGACAGTATGTGTGTGAGCAGTGTGTGTGTGTGCGGGACAGTATGTGTGTGTGCAGTGTTTGTGTGTGAGAGCAGTGTGTGTGTGTGGGGGACAGTATGTGTGTGTGCAGTGTGTGTGTGTGAGCAGTGTGTGTGTGAGTGTGCGGGACAGTATGTGTGTGTGCAGTGTGTGTGTGTGAGCAGTGTGTGTGTGTGGGGGACAGTATGTGTGTGTGCAGTGTGTGTGTGTGCGGGACAGTGTGTGTGTGGGGGACAGTATGTGTGTGAGCAGTGTGTGTGTGAGCAGTGTGTGTGTGTGTGTGTGCGGGACAGTATGTGTGTGAACAGTGTGTGTGTGTGCGGGACAGTGTGTGTGCAGTGTGTGTGTGCGCGGGACAGTGTGTGTGTGTGCGGGACAGTATGTGTGTTAGTGGGCCACTGCACTGGCCACTGCTCTCCTCGTCCCACTCTTTCAGATGCACTCTCCTCATACAGTGATTTATGAAACAACATGTTTCCTCACAGAGCAGATCTGGGTTTCACACACAACAACAACAGCCAAGTGCCATCTGTTGGCATGCGGATTTCTGTAATCTCTCTTTACTGATTACAACGATGACTACATGAACCTCTTAAATAATTATCCCACAATGTAAAAAAAGCTAAATAATTATAATCATTAACTCCCACCAAGTCTGCCACTCCTCCATCACCGGCAGGCTGTCAGGAGAGACAGACACCGAGATGCCAATCACGCCTTATTTAGACCAGCAGGAGGAGGGCACACAACACGACAATCTTAACCCAACGACTCTCGAGGTAACAGCGAGAAAATGGACCCTTCTCCACCCTCCGCCCTCCGCCCAGGCACCAGCGCTCCCCTTTTCACGCTCACACTTTACGGAAGCAACAACGGAACACTTATTTTTAGCATGAAGCAAACTATAGTGTGATATTTAGATTGGAATGAAACATAAAAGAAAATGTTGTGAAGTTAAACGTTCAGAATTATCATAAGAAAACACAATAGCTCAAATTCTTTCTCTTTTTTTTTGGACAAAGAATCAGAATCAGACTTGTCATCTATATTATTCCGTTATCTCCTTTAAATCTATACTTTGCCATTGTACTGACTGTTCTGAACACAATGGCAGCAGAAGTCGAGCTGCCTTTGTGTAACAGGTGTGGCTTTGTCATTTACAAACGCAACCTATTCATTCCAAATTAGAGCAAGACACTCAAAGTTCACGACCTTAATCAAACGGCATTATGGGTAATGTAGGAAAGTCAACACGCTGATTACAAAGCGCATAAAAACATTGTATTGGAAGCTACGTGTTGGCCTTTATGTAATTATGCAGCGAGGATTCTATGGATGTTTTTTTTTCTTTTTGACAAATGGTGTGGTGAATCATATATGCTATACATGATGTTGAGGTTTAGATTGTTTTCTTATTAAAAAGTGAATTAAAAGCAAAAAAGAATAAACATTTTCAGTTTCAAAGTTGTGGACACATAACTACTTTGAAAGAGCTGATTATTTACTTGTTATTTTAAAATCACATGTTATTATTACACCTATATATTTCCAAATTGGATGTTGGACATAAAAAGACATTTACAAAGAATTGAAAAGTAAAATCTCGCTGGATCTATTATGTTGGGTGTGAATATATCATTGCAGAAACTGCAGAAACCTTTTTTTTTATGTGAGCGTGTGTGTATCTTTTTTCACAGCATGATTTAAACTTTGTCTTTTTTTTTACTTTTTAAATTTAATTTGATTTAATAGTTTTTGTCATTTATATTTTTACTATTTTTAGTATTTTTTTGTTTCGCTGCATAATTTAAACGTTTTTCTTATTTTTTTATTTTTTTTATCATGTAATTAAAACTTTTTTTTTTTTTTTTACTATTTATTTTCATTGCATATTTCAGTTTCTCTTTTCTTTGTGTGTGTGTGTTTTTTACCCCATTTTTTTTTACCTTTACTTTTTTTTACTTACAGTTTTAACATTCAATACTTTCATAATGTTTTTAGACAATCTCCAAGACAGGACAAATGTTAAAACATCTGTATATATTTTTATTTTATTTTGTTACCCCCATCCCGTCTCACACTAAACAATGATAAAAAGTAGATATGTTTAACACTGTAAATACTTGTCACCTAGTAATGTTTAAATAAAGGACAAAAAAAGAGAAAAACTATGTAGACAAAATAGCGGTATCCATTGTCATTTGAGTGGACATATATCATTTCAAACTTTCTTCTAGCGTTTTACTGTTTAGTCGTACACGTTGTGCTCTATTTGACTTATCTACTGTAAAGCACCAAGACCTCAACTTCCTCTAAACATGAGTGTTATTGACACATAAGAACCTAACCCTGTCTGTTTCCCGCATGTATATTGTCCTATCTTAAGTTTACACATGCAGTTAAACATGCTCTATCCTACAGTCTGATGTTTTACACAGGCCAGGGGACAGCTGCCATATACATCCCAACTCTTTTTCAATAAATGTTATAACATGAATTTTCCAGTTCCAAGAGAAAAGGTTTCCATTGATTAGCACTTTACAAGCAATCAATTTTTACAAACCGGCTTGACCCCAACCTCTTTTTCTCTATTTCTGCAAAAGTGGGTCTCTGGACGACGGTCTGCGGCGAATTAAAAGAAAACAGAGCAGACGAGGACGAGTAATTACTGGATAGAGAAGAGGGAGAGAGAGAGATATGTATGGAGGGTTTTTATTAGACGGGGGGTGAAGACAGGAAGTGCAGAAACAAGCACGGGGAGGGTTTTCTTAGAAAGTAGGATTGGGACAAAGGCGGCCGCTTGGGCACTTTATATGGTGTGTTTCAGAGCGATTTGGTTAGTTTTGTTCTTATATATCGAGTTAAATGTTGGCGGATATATCGTCTATAGTCATTTCTAACTCCTGAAATATTAGTATCAGTCCAAAAATCCATATGGGCTCTGAATTTCAAAAAGTAGGAGCAGAGGTGTAAAATGTTTCAGGCAGAAATGCAATGGAAGGATCGATACCGAATACTGATAAATCAATAGTAACAGAGGTATAAACTGATAAATTCCCATGTCAAAATATCTACACTTCAAATTTCTTCCAAAACTTTTATAACGTTTTGAAATGCGTTCTTTATATTTTAGGTTTTCTAGACACACATTTCATATTTAGATTAGTTAAAAGGTAAATTTGAAGGAGAGGAGTTTAAATTAATTTTCATACAAAACTCATATAGTATTGGTATCAGTATTGGATCAGTCATGTGGTACTTGACATAGTGTTTCTTGCTAATGGATCAAAACAAAAATCACTTCTTTATATATTTATATTTTTAAGAATAATGTGACTTGCCGACAGAGGTGGGCAATGTATAGATCTATTAATATAATCTACGTAATTTTGTTTTTTGTAATTTTATTGATTTGAAGATATGCACAATTTGAATAGGAGTAGATCATTTAGAAAAAAAATGTAAAATGTTATGTTGTAAACTTCCCAAAAAAGGTGCAAGGTAATATTTTTGGCTCTTTTCTGATTAATCTGTCAGACATTTCACATTTGTCTGACAATTAAACCTCAACTAATATGTTTAGAGGCATGTTTTATCATATTTCTGTTAAGTTGACGTGAATATTTTTACTGGAATAGACTCATTATTGTCCATATCGCCCATCCCTACTTACTAGCATTACCGTTGGATACAAAAGAATCCATTGACACACTTGTCGACCAATGTAAAACCATGAGAATAGTGTCATTAAGGTTCTTCCATTCATTTTAAGGCATGACTATAGGAAGAGATTTGAAAATGCCTAGATTTTAAACAGTTTTTAACGATAAATCCACCTCCAAATCACAAAAATATAACATCCTCCACTGAGTTTCCGACTGGACCGTATGTGGCGATCGAGGGTTTGGCGAAATCGGCCGCGCGGACTCAAACGGAGAGCGGCGGCGGCACTGATTACAGACGAGCGCGCCAAGTGAGCCGTCCAGTCTCCTCCTCTACCTGTCGAGAAGCCTTCCATCACTCACTCACCCGCCCGGGCCCCCACACCAGCGAGGGAGACGGGGGCCCCCTCGCAAATCGCTCACACCTGTTAGCCACGTCCACTCCGTCCCCTCCATTGTCAGGCCGCGTCCCAGCGATACGGAGGCGTTCTGGCGTCGTGACAAGCGCGGCTCATATGGAAACTTTTCGGCATTATTACACGGGAATAAATGTGATGGTTTGATAATTTCATAGAGTTATTATTGTTAAATTGTACATGCACTTTGAGAGATTGTTTGAGCGTGCAGGGAAGTAGGTTGCAAAGTTGAATTCCTGGTGTAATGAAGAATAACACACAACGTAATAGTTTCCATATTGGAGGAGAATAGGATTTGTGTTTTGTGGGAGAATTGGTAAAAAGAGGGACAAGTACATACAAGGAGAAGACGCATCGATATAGCAATTTGATGTTATGAATCTTTAAATTTCGCTTCTTACTTCATATTTGACTGAACAATTGTGTTGATTGTACATTCATTTGGTACGAGTTGGTGTTATCCCTCATCTGTCCAGGAATGGTCCAATGTACAAAAGGTTTCAAGGGGTTAAAGGTTAAATCTGGACAATGTTTTTCAAATCAAGACTTAAAGTATCAACTACATCCGGAAGTCATTTTCAATCTTTCAATCAGATTGAAAACAGGAGTCCAAATGACTAACTTTGAAACTTTTTCTACCTTAATATGGTATAGTTTGATGTCCTTAAAAAGACTATTTTAATTCACAAATAATATGCAGGTCGATCAATAATAAGGAAGAGACTGCACCTTATTCCGCCATCTTTTTTCCGTTGTATTAGTTTACATGCAGACGAGCTCAACAGCAAATAAGTTCTACACGGACTAAAAAGCCGTTTTCAGATTGCACAGGAAATCCGTGCCTTGTCACTTGCTGTCATACATGTTCATTAAACATTTTACACAGACCAATCTACTTTATATTATACTTTAGTGGCAAGACTTTTCCCTCGTTGGCCATTTGTGTGAACGGAGCTCAAGCCAAACCAGAAGTGCTTTTACGTGTGAAGTGCAGACCTTTGGCAAAAAATAGGCAAAAGTGGACAGGGCGGAATAAGGTGAATGGGTAAAGTTTCTTAATAACAAAAGGCAGTTAAATGAATAAACATTTTTGTGGTCAGATTTTGAGGATTCTCTGTTGGATTGTATGGCAACATTCAAGGGCTCTGGTTACCCCTGTCGTATTACAGGAATTACACTTTAATTTAGAACAACAAAAGAGTGTGCTTCGATGGTGGTGCAGTGGTTAAGGACATTGCTTGCGGTTTAAGTCCAGCACTCGACATTTGCCAAAGGTCCATACCCCCTGTCTCTCCCCCTTTCATGCTACAACTGTCCTGTCAAACAAAGCCTTAAGGCCGGAAAAAAACCTGAATCTGAAAAAACCAAAAGAGTAAGCAAAAGAATGAATGAACCCACCTCAAACCTCGTCCATAATCAGTACTAACGCCAACTTAAAGGTACATGACGCAAATTTTCTGATGGATGTTTTGCTACTTGCTTTCTCCAAGGACACATTGTTGCTTTGCTTGAAATGTTCCACAACATGGCATTAAAACTATCCAAGTTAGAGGTCAGAGCTTTGGAAATTATGCATCTTTTTCAAAGTATTTCCTAGCAATAAAAAACAGCTGTTAATGAACAAATTCAAGATATTTAATGCCATATTGTGTGACATTCTTGGCAACGCAACACCATCTCCATGAGACGGACCGTGCACCAGAAAAGTTACATAGTGCAGCTTTAACTTTAAAGTGCGTATGACAGGTTTTTAGGATTTTCTAATTTTGACTTTATTCAGTGTACTGAGACCTCTTGTAAATATAAATTGTAGTTTTACACCAATCAAGTCGCTATTTGTGGAGAAAAGTTGAAAAATCTGTTGAAAATTACAGGAAGCAAACAAATTGATGACATCACACGAGGGAGACAAAGGTTATGCATAATTTACACAAAAGAAACAACTTTTTTGACACTTTAAACATTGATTCAACAAAATAAAGATGTTCACATGCATTTCTCTTTGTAAAATTAACAAAATCTGTGACATTAGATGAGTTTTGGCCCTGTGTACGGTGTTGTTGCTATGGTAATTTCCTAGTGTGATGTCATACTTTACAACCAGGAAGTCAAATTAAAAACCTAAAAGAATAGCTAAACTGCGAAAACGTGTAAAGGTTTTAGTAGAAATTGAAATATACTTGTCTTAACTGCATTTTATTTAAACAAGTAGTTCAACCTGTCAGAGGCACTTTAAACATTGAAATAGACCAATTATGTTTGAAATAACGAAACTATACATGGAAATATAGTTTACACTAGAAACTAAGAAACAAATCTAACTTTCCAACAACAAGCGTCACCAAAAGTCTACTCGATGGACATTTCTGTGATTGCGTCTGTGAGTTTGACGTGTTTAATATCCTGCCCTCTCTTTAGCGCCTGATTAGCTGCTGCGATGGTACCTGCGTGACGAGCCGCGACCGTCGGACGTCAGCGAAGAAGCTCTGCAGACGGCGACGGAAGACGGGACGATTTCAGATCTGGAAAACATCAAAACACATATAAGTTAGACCTGTCTGAAGCTCGGTTTGACGTTTGACAGATCCCCCAAACCCGATCTACAAGAGGAATCAATCCACTTTTTCGTTTGTGAATCCATCCTTTCACCACATGCAAAAGTAATCAACAAATATATTATGAATTGCAGTGGTCTGTGTCAATCTCTGGGACTTTTAATATTGGGTTGTGGTGTTTGGGAATGTAATACGGCGACTGAGATCGTTTGACGCGCAACATTTGTCATGGAATGCAACAGATTGTAAAATTTAAAAGGGAGGAATTTGAAGATGTAAATAACATAGAAGGACATGGTCTCTGAATAAATGTAAGTTGCGATAGAACATTAATAACACGTGTTGGAATTATCTGCAGAACAAAAATAAGAACATGAATCTAATTGATGTCAGATACACGTCTTAAAAGTGGGTGGAATGGAGCAATAAAATACAGGAAAATGAAATGAAAAACAGTTGGAAAAGCAGTTTGCGATATGACAACTAGAATGTTTTTGTTTTTGTTAAGGCGAGACACTGTGAGATATCAATTTGGAACTTTTTACAGAAAAAGACTTGCATACATACATATTTCTCCAATATTTATACAATTTTTTCATCATGTGGTGTTTTCATATAAAACAATAAGGCATTTTATGAGTAAAAATTAGGTTTTGGTCATTTTTACATATATTTGGAATGTTTCAGTTTGAAAAATTTACAGACAGGTTTAAATGTATTGCTTTATTTTGTTGAAATATGACATACAAAAAGTAATAATTACAATAATACTACAAATACACATGGGATTTTGGATTTCTTATTTAGTATGAGAGTAAATTAACTAATTTTTTAAAATCAAAACTTTTCTAAATTAGGCTTAGAATAGAACCAATGAATTAACATTTCAACAAAGTACAAGATTGGAAAGTAATTAACAGATTTTTTTAACAAGTTTTTTTTTTTTTAGTTCTTTAAGGTTTATATTTGGTTTTAACGTTTTAAGGTTGTTTTCTTCTTTTTAGTAAATATCGGCTATGGGTAACAGCAGCAAAAATAAATCTCACTATCAGCTCAAAAAAAAAAAAGAAGCTATATTGGCCCATCCCTACTGAAAACAGTATATTTTTAGCAAATCTATAGGTCAAATAACTTAACAAACTACTCAAATAAATGTCATTAAACCATTTTTTATTATTGTTTGACACTAGAAAGTATAATATCTGTCCATTTCATTTTGCAGTGGGGGTCCTGAGTTGGTCACATGGTTATTTTGGGGGTTCCAGCCTGAAAAGTTTGGGAATTTCAGACATAGTTCAAGGTCTGGAGATGGATCCAAACAGAGCGGGTCAAATGCAGAGGACGGATTAAACTTTACAATTACATGTCTCTGTATGTAGCTACACTGCATGAATTTGACACCAATCTGCAAAATCTTATATGGTGCCGACTTTAAAATAAATACATCTCTAAATAAAAACAAGAATCTCTGATCTCCGCCGTGCCAGTGAAGCCCACACAGCAGCGTCTGTTATGTGATCCTGCATTGAAGCCCCGGCGCTTAACTACGCAAAAATAATCAAGCCGACACAAAGTATGTGCAGAGAAGGCTGCCACTCCCCTTTAAAGTTAGACGGAACGCGCAGGTAAACACAGAGGATATGAACTCCCACTTCAAAAACCAACCTTTGTTTAAAATTCAGACTTTCTTACAGCTGCCGAAACCTCCCGCGGTTTACTTTTCATTCTTTGTGACATTTACTTAAACCTGTCGGAGTTTGCTAAGATAATAATTGTCGAGATTTCTGTTTTGTATGTTGATGTTTCGCCTAAGTGTGACTGGCTGTTCTTTGCGTGTGATTTAGATTTTCGGTTATGGAGATATTATGGCTGTTGAAGGCTTGGTTTCAGTAAAAGTTGATCGAAAGTGCTGAAGTTGAAGAAGTTTGTTTCTCCCATCGAACTATATTCTTTGTTTGTTTTTAATCCTAGAACTGTATCAACAGCTAGACTTACTCACGTGTCAAGTTCAAAAGATTTTTTAAACAGTGTCACATTTTAAAGGAGACATTTAATATTTTTATTCGGGTACTTACTTTTCAACAGTAACTTAAGTAGATCATCATTTTGTATTTTGTTCACTGTAAAACGCAATGTTGATCTAAAACGGCTTAGCAACAGAAACAGGTCCATCGACTTCCTGTTCAAAACTGCAGAACGGATAAGTCCCGCCTCTTCATAGTGACGTTTCACCGTAACAAGCAGCAGACTGTCATTTACATGTTTTTGCTGTTGAAAAGTGGAACATTTTGGAACTCTACATGTGTCACTCTGAGTCAGAATTCTGTAAATAATCACAACTAGGTACAAGGATGTGGGCGGGGATGGGAGGTAGGTGAAAACGGGATTTTTTTTGAGCACTCGGCCTCAGTTGCAGGACATGACAGGATTATTCAAACATGCAAGAATCATTCAAAATAACTCTGAGGAAACTAATGATGAGGAAACAGTGTTTAGTTAAGACTAAAACGTACGGTGAGGCCTCGTTCAGTTTTTACGGCCCCTGTTTATGGAACAGTCTACCTGAGGAACTGAGGTCTGCTGCGAATGTTCATATTTTTAAAAGTAAACTTAAAACATATCTTTTTAAATTAGCCTAAATTAGATTAAAATTTAAATATGAGTTAAATCACTAGTCAGGTTCCTTTGTGTTATGTTTTTAATTCTTCCTTTTTGCCTATTCACAATACTCTAATTTGTATTTCTATGCATATTCTCACAGTCTAACTTTTATGCTCCCTAAGGAGTCTTCTCTGTTTGCCTGTTGCTAATTGTTGTATATGTGACGCACTTTGAGCTACATTTTAAATGTATGAAAAGTGCTATACAAATAAAGTTTGATTGATTGATTGATTGATTGTAACAAGGGTCAAAATTAATTTTACAATAATATGTCCCCTTTAAAGAAACCCTTAGAAACAAATTTAGAAAGTGGAAGGTATTTATGAGCCACTAAATCAAATACAAGTTTATATGGCACATTAAGGCCTAAAATTGAGATTGTAGCAAAATGGACCATTTGTGGATTTTGGATAGTTCTTTTTAAAATCCTGTTCTTACATCAATTATTAATCAGTCAACCATTGAAAAAAACACATCTGTGACTGCAAATACGAATTTTCTTGATTTGGAAGGAAGTGCATGGGGAGAGGAGGAGCACAGCAAAAAATACATTTCTAGATGACTTAAAGTTCTTGATTTTAGGATAACAGCCTTCATTTTAGACATTTTGAACAATTAGGATCTATTTTTTGATGGTCCAATAAGATTTTACATAATTTACGTCTTACTTCAAGCCTAAATTATTTGCCACCGAGTTAAGGGAATGCTCCTTACTTATTGTTCATTTATTATTAATTGTTTCTACTTCAATCTGAATGATCTTTTAACGAGTCAGAAAGTCAAAAATGTCTACGCAAATCAATCCCATCCTGTCAACAATCCTCAAAACCAGACGACGATTCTTAATTCAAGACATTTAAGGCGAGGCTGGATATTATTTTCTCGCGGAGGATGTGCACAGATGTGGAGGGTCTTCAGGAGGGCCACCCAGACCCGACTGGCACTCTCTTTCTCCCTCTCCCTCTCTGCGCAGCATCCCGAGGAGAGCTCCACCAGCAGACACACTCGCGCACGTTCTCTCGCACTACTCCACAACGTCGCCTTAAGTCACAATCTAAATTGGCTCCCAGGGGCCCAGCGACTACCTTGTTCACCAAAGGCATTGTGTATGTTTTGCGAGAGCTTAGCATATGCCGTCGTAACCCGAGCTCTCTTTCCCTCTCTCTTTCTCCTCCACACACACACACACTCACTCGCACTTGCCAGAAGTCGCTCTGTTTTCTCCCTTTACGAATTCCCCATCAGGCCCTTAATTAAATTCAAAATAGTTCACATCTACCTATTAAAGCATGTAGAGCTAACCGCCCACCCGACGAACCTCGACAGAGACACCGGCGCGTGCTGCGGGATGGCAGGGGGAGAGGGGGGCACAGGTTGTCTTTGGAAGGCAGCGCTCAGATCACACACAATAAGGAATGTCACGTCTGCGTTTGATACTGCCATAAGAGCTCCGGCGGTGTGATATGATGTGCGTGTGCGAGCGCGGGACGACTGGGGTTCAGAGGCAGGAGCGGGGCTGGTGCCGGGGAGATGAGAGGGCAGCTCAGCTTTAAAAGTGTATTTTCCTTTCTAAATGGCGCTTAATTGCTGTTTTATAATCAGCCTAAATGCGCAGTTATTAAAGAGGTTTGCAGACAGTGCTCAAAGGGAAGCGCGGCCGACAGGTAATTGTTCTTCCAGAGTGAAATATCACAGCTAAAGCTACTGACACTTGATCCAGTGTGCAACATCTATGATTTGATATTAAAGCGCAGTGTGCAGTAATGAAAAAGGCTAACGTCTTAAGACAGTGTAACCTTTGCTGTGTTTACCTTATTAAAGAGTGTGCTAGTGCAGTGCACACAGGGGGAAAACAATGTGGATAAAGTGAATGGGTTTAAGCAGGCGAACAGTAAAGTAATAGGCAAGAGCAGTGAAGTGTTGATTCTACACAAGATGTGGAGGAAAAAGCACCTTAGCACGCACACACACAAACATACAAGTAAACACCCCCTCCTCCCCGCCTCAATATACTCCCCAGCACGGCCCGCTGCCTGGCAGCCCAACTTAACATTTTCACAGAAAATATTCCTTGCCTCCAATAGTCCGATGTAATTCATTTTCCATCTCTGTTCATTAATCATTGTTAAAATTAGTGATCCATTTCTTCCACTCTGCCATCTGCACTCAGCTTCCTAACAAACATGACACCTCAGCGCATAATAAAAGCTGACAGCTACGAGGAGGCCTTTCCAAATAGCTTTCTGCATATGTGCACCTCAGCGACTGATGCCGTTGTCAGACAAAAGTAGGTTATTTAGACCGCTGGCTGCAGTCTGGGCACATTCACGCACAAACACACACGCTCACACACACACATGTAACACGACTGTGGACATATACTTGCAGTGCTCCTACAACCCTTTAAACCGTCCACAAGAGGCCAAACTCAGCCTCTAATTCTCTCGCAGTCACAGTCACATGTAGCCTTTTCCTGCACATACACAAAACAACAGATGTGCCTAATCTTCAATGGAATGTGCTAAAATCCCGATAAGGAAAATCTCCCTCATATTTTTTTTCTTCTTTCTAAAGGGGTGAAGTGAGGAAAACGACAGATCCAAACATAAGCTACATCACAAATATGAGCACTTCACAAAGGCCTACAGAGAAGCCTGTTTAGTCCTACGCTCCTTGAACACACCCCTCAAACAGTTAGTACTTTTCCATCTGCTGCAGCTGTGGTATTTGTGTCCACGTTGAGAGATACACATTAATATTATGGGATGCCTTAAGCCAGATCTGAGCTGAGAAAGTGAAAAGAAGGCACTGCCCTGTGGGGTCACTGCGGACTCATAAACACCTCGCTAATTCTCATAAAAATACCAGCTGACCCCCAAATGGCCCATATATACACAGTAGTTTCTGAATTAAAACACAACGTTCAAAAGTCACATTTATACTTCGAAATTAAATGGTAGAATTAGTAAAAGGCCATGCAGGACAAACAAATAGATTCAAGTTTCCCATCATTTCTTGTTTTTATGTTGGTACTTACGTAAAATATGTAAAATAATAATAAAATATTGATGTAAATGAAAAAAAAAGTAAAAATAAAACGCATTTCCAGTTAGATAAAGGCTGGTTTAAGACGGTTGCTTCATTTTGGCAAAATGTTAGATGCAATAACTTTAGCATAGAGAGATATTTGGCGAAAAAATAATAATAATTTGATTTAAAAAAAAGAAAATAATAATGACACTGTAAAAAAAAAAAAAAAAAAAAACACCCAGGTCAAGTAAACAAATCTCATTCTAAAAACCTTTGAATATTGGTAAATATTAGACTAGAATCTAGTATTTGTTGGAGCTACTTTAACCCTTTATTAGGAAATACTGATATTTAAAAAAAAACAAAAAACATATATTTGGTTTGTCTTACGGACAAAACAAGTCAAAATTGAAAAAGAAAAACAGTGAGTAGTGTGTAGTGTCTCAGCTTAAATAGTATTCCTTATTTGACTAACATGAAATCAAGCATAAAGTTACAGAATGGTGCTTTACAGGTCGGTAAAGTGGGATTTTAAGCAGGTAAAGGCCTCACACAGAATCTTTAACACTTTCGACTTTTTTTTTTTTTTCTTACACTCTGTCATTACTCATTTAGATCCCAATGTGTTACTGCACCACTTTCCATTCACGCCGCATAACTTTTCTCCCACAAACAAGCGCCAAATCAAAAAATAATATCAAAGAATAATTCATGATAAAAAATGAGAATGGAACAGATGATGTGTGTGTGAATTTCTCTTCACTTCACTAGTTAAGTCGGATCATTTCAGGAGACGATTTTGACTTTGAAATGCTCTGTTCTTTTTACTTACGGTTTGATTTATTGGTAAAGTATGTGTTCTTTGTTAGTAACCGCTAACCACTGTGTTGCTGGTTCAAATCTTCGTGTCGGCATGTGTTACAGTTGGGTCCTTGAGCAAGTCGTTTCACCCGTTCATTGGTTTTGGTTTCCATTTCGAAGTCTTTTCACCATTCAAAAGACGCAATATTTCTGTTTTGAATTGTGAATCGCCGTGGCAACGGTCGTAAACGTTAATGAGTCTGACACCAATTGATAGTGACACAGTATGGGGCCTCAGGTGTAAAAGAACTAAGAAGAAATAAGAAATAAATTCAAAAATAAATACAATAGAAGCTCCTGATGCGACAAAGAATGTTTTTTGGTGACACTTTCAAATAATTACATTTTAATTAGCCTTAAAAAGCATGAATAAAGACTTAAATCGTAATGTGCAAACAGTTCACTAAGAATGATTTCGGTTCCGTAATACATCGACACAAACTCTAACCCTAAACAGATTAATTAGGTAGTCCTAATCACTCTTAATAAACTGAATTAAGTCTTTCTTTGTGCTATATTATTGCTAATTAAGGTGTAGTTCTTATATTTATAACGCGGTACTAAAAAACAAAACAAAAGAGCTGTACTACTATAATAACAACACCTTACTCAGTCTTGAAAAAGTAGTTTATTATGATTAACGCTTAGTAACTACTTAATTAAGAGGTTACGATTACGGTTAAAGTTAGGGTATTAATAAAGTAGTAACTAAGCCTGAATCATTCTTAATAAACTATTTGTTCATTATGAGTCATGTCTTTTTCATATAGTCATGTCGTTCATCATTCTGCACGACCACTATAACTTAACCCGTATGTTTTATTATTGCACACTTTCCCAAACGTCCTCCTCGCACGCTTCCACTTCGCAGCAGTATGTCTCCGGCCTGTCCTTTCACGGCCCCGCGTCGTGTCCACGTCCACAGAGGAGGTGTGCGTCTGCCCGCGGCGCACACATTCATCCATATAATGCCCTCAAAGAGAAGGCTTTTCACACCGCTAACTGCCAAGGACCACGAGGAGCGGCGGAGGAGCCATGATTCAGCTGTTAGCCCAACTGGCGCGCGCTCCCCTCCCCTGTCCCGTCCCCCCTCCCTCCCTCATCCGCTGTCACTACGCGCAATATGTTCAGGCGGGACGGAGGAGTAACGCCGGCGGAAGGAGCGCACCTCAATGAAACGAAATGAAATGTACGGGGATGATATAACTGCATTTTAGTCTTTGAAATCCTATGTTGTTAGAATGTTCAAAATCCCAGAATGCACGTGACTAGGCTTTCAGTGTTTAAGTGTCATCAGATCGAAATTCAAATGGTTTTCAGTTTTTATGACCAAAAACAAGCAAAAAAGTGGAATTTCCAGGGAGGAAATTAGGGTTGAGAGATATGGCAATCATGATTTGCACTGTGCCAGATCAATAATTGTATTTTTTTAAAGATTCATGTACACTTTGTAGTTTTCTATTGCAGGGGTAAATAAAGTCATCAACTCATTTTGAAAGTCCACACTTCACACAGATTGGTTAGATAACCAGCGGTCACTCACTCAGGGCCTTACAGAGTCGAGAAAACAGGAGAAACGGGTGGGGAAATGTATTTGTGTTTGAACAGTCAGCTGCATTAAACAGAGAAATAATGAATTACCATGTGAGGCTTTTGGAAAAATAGCAGATGAGCTCATGATTCGATTTTTAGCACCGTTTTGCCCAACCCTTGCAGAAATGCCAGTTAGTTTGCTTCTATGTTACAAACGGTGGTGACATTACTACTTTCTTGCATCAAATCAATCAATCAATCTGAGCTTCAAGTAAAATCTGAAGTAGTCAACATTTCTGTCAGTATTTGTCTAGTAGAACATGAAAATCCAGATTTTTCTTTAATCAAAAATGTCAAGTTTGAATCATAATCTTCTTTTAAATAAACAAATAATGTAAAATATAATAGTACATGTCTTCAAACCGAGCTCTGATATGTGTCTGAGGGGTTTACATTTGACAAAACCAATTCGACTTTTCGTATTTTGTGTTTTTCTGGAGTTAATATTCATTTCTCCTTTGAATTTGCGTTATATTCCACACATTTGCCTCTCTGCTTCCATCCCGGAATTTTGAATTTAGGCCTATAATACATTTAAAATCTGGGATGTTAGTGGTGGAGACGTTTAACCCACTGACCGAAAGGTTGCTGGTTCAATCCCTGCAATGGTGTCCTTGGGCAAGACAAGTGGTTTGAACATGAACGTGTCTGATGATGGGTAGAAGAAAAAACAGAAAGCACAATATGGAAATGGAATGGTTTACTTTCATTTAGTCGTTCTGCTTTTACTTAACATGAACTGGCACATTGAAGGTTGGCGGTTCTATCTCTGCAGTTGTATCCTTGGGCAAGACACGACACTGTCGGTGATGTCTGGATGCGTTATGTATTTTGTGATAGCGCGTGGAGCAACTAAAAAGGTGCCAAACGGCAACTGATTCTTATCGCATTTTTAGAGCAGAATGATGAAAGTCGTTGGTTCAAATGCTGTGCTTGTGGGCGCAGAGGTGAAAGTGTGATTGTGTAATATGTGCGTGTCAAAAGTGTACAAAAGAGTAGAAATCATTACAGAACGAATGGTATACTGAAAATCTAAAAACGCATGCCTTTTTGCTATAGAACTTCCAACACATCCAGTGCCTAAATTTTATACACGACTTGAAAAAAACTGTTAAATTCCCTTGACTCCCTGACATCAACCCTCACTGTTTTTGCCTCTGGATCACCGAAAACCTAATCGCCAACGCTTCTTAGAGCCAACTTCATACAATACGACATCTCCGCTTATTGGCACCAAATCACAGCGTACCATTTCATCCAGCGAACCTCCCCAGCCCGTGCATCCCTCCTCCGCCCTCCCTGTCCTGATTTAATATTCATTTGTTGCACTGAGGCCACAAAACAGACAGCCTGCAGCGGTGATTGGAGGGCCGGTGCTCAGAGACAGACGGCGCGCACGAGAGCAGCTAAATCATCTTGACATTCACCAAGAAGTAGCCGCACAGAAAGCTAGCGCCGCGCTCACTTCTCCCATCCACTAATTTGGTTCTACTTAACCCCCAAACACCCTCTCTCTCCGCGCCGCACATACACCAAACACACCGACGCTGAGGGGGGGGGGACACACGGTTCAGTCCGCGGTCCCGGCTCGTGTGCACTGCGGCGGGCTGATGAGACGGAGAGGTGCGCCCCGCTCCCCTCCTCCTCTCCGGACTGATTAACATCGTTTAAAAAAAAAGGCTGGCTTTAGCTGCAGCGGTTTGCCCGGCTGACCCCTGGCTCCCAGAGAGCCTCCTCTGCTCTCCATCACGGCGGAAGACTAACCCGACAAGCGTGGGGCCTGAGAGACGCTGTGTCGTGGTGGGTTAAGTGCATACGGCGAGCAGCGGTGGTGCACGATGTATCGCAGAGGAAATGGTAACGACGAACCAAATATATCACGATAACATGAAAATATCTCCATCTGATAGAAATGGATTGTTTTTTCAATTAGGAAAATGTGTTTTTGAATGAAAAAGGGGTTCCAGTTTGTAATAAGTGCACCTGAATTTGCCTTAACGAAGCTTGACTGAAGACTTAATCATAATGAATAGTTTATTAAGCATGATTTAGGCTGAGTTAAATGACTTGATTTAAGGTTAGTGTTGGGAATTAGGGTTGGAGTGTTAGTTAGTATTTACATTTTCTTAATAAACGATTTGCTCACTATGAATTAAGCTTGTTCATGCTTTATTAAGTGTAGTTATTATAAAGTGTTACTGAAAAAGATATATTTTATTTATTGTTTTTGCTACAATACTGAACAAGCCTGGATTTAGTTTGTCTGAGTTAGGTTTCTGTAAACGTAAGAATTTATAATAACTACACCTTAAATAGCCTTATTAAAGCATGAACAGAGACTTATTATATGATGAACAAATAGTTTAATAAGCATGATTCATTTCATAAATATTCTAACCCTAATGCCTAACCCCAACCTCTTAATAAAGTAATTATACTAATAACTACTTTGTACTATTTGTTCATTATGAATTTAGTTCTTATTCATGCTTTAAGGTTGTAAATAGTGCCGTTTTTGTAAAGTGTTGACTGAAATGAACGTATTTTAAAGTATCATTATTGCAGAAATGATACTGGATATCGCAGTCTTTTCATTATGGTACAGCCCTATAGTTAGCACACTTGTCCCTTGAAGTTTGAATCCTGGAATCGGCTTTTCTGAAAGGAGTTTTGACACTTCCTCTATAGATGAGCAATACCGGTCTTTCCGATCTGATATCAAGTACATCCTCATATAATACTTGATGAGTTTTGTAAAAAGGCATCGAAGTTCATTGCAAAGACTACGTATAGAGAGTATCTTTATCTGCACTCCAATCCAGAAGCTGTGCGTACGACTGAAAATATTTTTGTTTTTTTTTACTGTGTTGTGATTTAAATGCATCCTTTTCCTGTTTGGTAAAGCACTTTGAATGACTTTGTGTAGGAATTGTGCTGTAAAAATAAACTTGCCTTTGATCTAACAACTAAGCATGTGCAGGGAGGCTGAAATAGCAATAATGTATTTCAAAAATGTATTGAAATTTGGTTAAAAATGTGATTATTGAGGCATTTTTAAGCATGAAATAATCAAAACACAGCTCGGAAACCACAAAATAAGCTAAGTAAACACATTCAAAGTACTGCTGAAGACGACGTACTCTTTCGGGGAAACCGGAGCTGAAGCACAGATTTCGGAAACTGAACCTGAAGCCTTCTTGCTGCGGGGCAAAAGAGCTCACCACTTTCTTGCGTGTACCTGCAGGGTTACTATATTTGTTCACGAGCTGCTGAAAACCGTGTGAACTAGACTTAACCTTTTTAACTCTCTGCCGGAGGTATTTAAAGTTTTAAGATGTGAGCTGAAAAGTGGGTTAATGAAACTGGTTATGTTTTGCAGTCACATGCTTCCTTCATAAAAAACCCCTGACTGAGAGCGCGCTGATTACATGTTGTGTTACTAATAAACTTTTTTGCCAAATATGTGTGCTAAATTAATTTACCACTCGACTAGCCTGGTTTGAATGTCTACCACTCTTACTTGAAGAATAACCGGAGGCACTTTGGACAAACTCCGAGTTCTTCTCAGACAACTGCCTGTTAGCTTTGGATGCTGTTTTTAAATGTGTGGACATAAGGACAAGCCTCACTCTCACACGCATACTATACGTCAGGTGGCATATGAAGCAGTTTTTTTTTTTTCTCCCCCTGCGTGTAGTGTAAATAAGACGCGGCCTGTTTTATTTGTGCCTTTCCTCTCTTCATCTAAATTATATAAGCCTTGCACATGGCTTAAAATTTTGTAAAGCTTTTCTGAAAATCCTACTTATGGTTGCCATTCTGTGCCAAAAAGTTCATCTGGCCTGTAAATTTAAGCATGGATTACAAATATTCAAATCACGAGCTTACTGTTCAAATAAACATTCCCAACAGGGAGGGGAAAAGTTGCAAGGCATACACTTTCGGCATAATTCCTTCGCTGGCACCTCCCCTCCCTTTGCTCCTAATAAAACAACCGCACGCACAAAAAAAATAAAAAAAAACTCAGGGAGAACTAAAGAAGAGGGGCAGGGGAAAGGGGCAGATAAACGCACGAAAAACACAAAAAAAAACCGGCAGAAAGTTGAAAGTTCGGATTGTCCATTCATCTCGCTGCTGGATAAACACGGTTGATGAAATATGTAATTAATGTAATTGTAACCACCTATGCAATTACAGTGTTGCGGGTGGGCCATAGGACAATAGTGCACCTTATTACAGTTTTTAAAAGAGCGGAGGGAGGGGGCGAGGGGGCTTAGCCGGTCAGCTGCTCGCCACATGGTAGAAATAATAAGAGTGGAAGTCACAATCATTCGAGCTTTGGGTTTAACTCCGCTGATGGCTGCACTTTATGCCGGACAATGCAAATACCTGGTCAGCTACGGGATCTCCGAATCCTATTATCTGCGCTACACATAGGCCGGCTATTAAAGGCAAAAAAAAAAAGACAGGACGAAACCATGAGTCATCAAGTTATGCACAATGAATATTCTTGTATTCTTAACACATGACTGGGCGCGTAGAATGACCTGCTTTCACGTGAAATGAAAACCAGCAAAGGGCTCAGGAGGAACATGGTCGCGCGGCGTGGTGGGTTAAATGCGCTGATGTTTAGGCGTCTAGTTGTCAAATGTCTGCGAGGTTGGCTGATGCTGGGACGCAAAAGGTGAAAGATAATTGTCCGACGTGGTGTTGAATGAGCAGAAAATAAGTATGTCGTTAGATAAAGCCAGATTGACAAGTGAAAGACGTCAAAAGTCCAAGTTTCTTCCCTTGTGGGTCATTAAAGTTTGACAGATTTGAAGGATAACAAATGGTAACACAATTTTTCTATGTTAAATTGTTCCAGTTTGTGAGTAAAATTGAATGTGTCCTATTCTGTAATATGGCCGGGTGATAATGGAAAAAAGTTGGAATCACAATTTCTATAGGTCTTCATTTCTATCAAGATGATTTACAAGTATTTTTTACAGTATTGCCTGCAAAGCTATCTGCGCCTTTTGAATGTCAATGTTTCCCTGATTGGCTAAACCTACCTGTCAATCACACAGAGCTTGACTGGTGCTGACCAATAGGAGTGGGAGGGAAAAGTAATTGGTGTGTGTCATTGTCGGAACATAGAACTGCATTGACAATGATGAGATAGCTCCAGATTGACATTTCATCAGGGGGTCGTAGCACTATTCCATGTGATATAATTTAAGCATGGTGGCTGACTAGCTAGCCTCACAGCAAGAAGGTTCCAAGTGGCAAGGCCATTCTGTTTGAAGTTTGCATGTTTTCTCCAAGCGCTTCGGTTTTCCCAAAAATCCTCCAGCAATTATGGGAGTCCTGCCCAAGCCGAGTTCAAGATCTAGAGATGGGTAAATGGTAAATACTCACGATTATGTCACTTTTCTATCTTCAAGGCACTCAAAGCGATCATGTGGTTCAGATCATGGAGCCGCACCCATTCACACACATTAAGTGTCTTACCCAAGGACACACTGACAGTATTCACTTGAAGATGCTGCGATCAACGACCAACCTGTGGGGCTGAGTGGACCTGACCGCTCTACAAAGGATGTTTTTTGGGGCCTACTGTTCCTGACATGGTTGCCCCAGTGACATTGAAGGATGGGTCAAATGTAGAGGACAGTTTCCCTACAAGAACAATACAGTGTACCTCAACCTTAACCTTTATCGCTCACCCAAATTTGGTAATCCAATCCAAGGAATGAGACGATGCATTTACGAAACGCCCTCACAATTACGCTTCACAATACTCCCAAGTTACGCTCATTCCAACAAGTAGCACCCTCTAAGTCCAACACATCCACTGCACAGGAAGCAGGAAGTACCTCAGCGCCGCAGCTTGGATGGAGGTGCGGGCCGATGACCAGGCCTGTTCAGACTGACAGCCGCTGTTATCCCATGCAGGATTAAAATAGCCTCTTCTCCGCTGCCCGCCCTGCCCGCCATTAAAGTCTTCCACATTTGCAAAATTGCAAACAGATGCAACTCAAGTACCTGCAAATAATCTGCCAAGACCAATTTCAAAAGGGAGATTTCAGAATATGTGGGAGTCATTAGAGGGAGTATTATTTCAGCGATGAGCGCGAGAGGGCCAGCCGCGGATCACCCAACCAGATGGGTTCTGCTGCCTTTTATTCAGCTAAAAAGATGCCGCCGTGCGCTTCATCTCGCCCGCTCCCCCCAAATGAAGATATATAGCCTGTATGAAACAATTACGGTGGAATATTGGAAGTTTCAGAGGCAACCAAAGAATGTCAAATTTCCTTTCGACTTTCTCAAAACAATCTTTTCATCTTCTTCCCAGTGAGGATGCGTCGGATGAGGGGGGGAGTTTTTGTCTGTTGTAAACGAGAATCCAGACACAAAGATCTGAGGCTTTTTATTGTTTGCTATTGAGTGTAAAATATAAAAAGGAATTAAAAGGTAGACGCCTTAAAAGAGCCCTGTGGCGTATGTAAATCAAATGCGTTTCCGTGCCGTAATTTGCAACCGCTGCTGTTGTTATTTTTTTCTGTCGCTTATCTGAAGTTTCCCCCGTCTTTAAAGGCACTCACAACAAAGCGTTCCCCAATTAAATATGATTTTAACACCAAGAACTGCAACAAACTTTATTAGACTCTCCAGGCTCGACAAAAAGCCGCTCGCAAACACATCTTTTAAGCATCAACTAATTAATAATGAATGGTCAAAACACTTAAAATGTTTATATCAAATGTGATCTGATTAGGTGACTGGGTTATTATTGCTAAGTTACAATCAAAAATGTTCTTTAAAAAATTATCAGAATTGTTAAGCCCTTGAAACAATACACATTCAATCAAATTCTTCATAATTGTAGCAGTAGGAAGCATTTTAGGCATTCCACCCACAACAAACAGCCTTTGTTCTGCTGTTATGAGAGCCAGTGCAGGGACACAATCAAGTGCGTGAGAAAGCTGGGATTTCAAGGCAATACCACCCTAGATTTTGTATGCACTAGCTAGCCACACTTAAGAGTTTAGCAATATGTAAATCTAGCCTGGTGTTATCGCAGTTTATTTAGTATTTACTGTGGTGTGATGAAGAGGAAAGATCAGTATTTCTCTTTAAAAATGACTTGTGTTTAAACTGTAGCAATAATTTGAACACATTTTTTAAAGACATTGGAATGGAGCAATGTATAATTAATGTAGTTTACAGTTGCTGTTTTGTCAAATTAAAGTGTTAAGATTATTCTGAGAAGGAATACCCCAAATGGAAACCGAAAATTAAACTCTTTTTCCAACTATGAACACAGACTGCCTTACACTATATTGTGTCAGGAACAAATATCTGGATTTTCTCTTCTGTCGACGCATGATTCTTTCAAAATTTGAACTTGCATTTGAGTGAATGAAATAAAAACCTCTTACTGAGTTCAAGTTCTCTTTAATGTAGCCAAAGGAAATTTGTTTTGCAGCAATTCTCGTCATATAAAGCAGACACAAAAACACACACTGAACAGAAGATGAGAGAACGAAAGAGAGAAAAGTATGTCACAAGAGTTTGTACAACTAAAACAATCGGATCCAGTGCAAATAAGCCATATAAGTGCAATAGTGTGCTAAAAGTGTCAAGGTGCTTCACAGACAAACGCAGTTCTCAAAAACGGTTAGAAGATATTTGGGAAAAAGTATCGTATTGCAATTGTTAAAATCAGAATATCGAGTGCATCTTCTATGATTTAAACTATTAAAAATGGCCACAAAAAGAAACAAAAACATCTAGAGTAACCTTCCAACCAATCTTCCAACCAGTGGTTTAAAGTGATAGTTTGGTCTTTTTGTGGTTAATATAATAGTCCATTCATGTTTTTGTTAAATTTGAACCTCAAACAAGACATTTACAGCCACATTTGACCACATTTCTGATGCATTGTGCAACCATTGCCTGTAGATTGTTATTTATCATGCCGAAAAAAATATCGAGATCTTAATTTTTGTCTATATTGTTCCGAATCTCTTTGTCCTACAACCAGGAGCTCTACAGCACCGAGCCGCAGAGTTCAAAGTGCGTCCTGAATGGATGGTCCTGGGAACTGACTATGACACTAGCCTTTCTCTGCACCTGCCTCCTGCAAAGATCTCCTCACAATTTCCTTGACTTCCACTTCCACTTTGTCCAAACTGCCAAATTGTTTACCCTTACACTATTGTTCCATCTGTATTCACGATTATTTTGTGACATCCTGGCATCCTTACGCTCAGCTAAACAATAAAACGAATTTGCCCCAGGTGCTAACGCTCCAAATCCCCAAATTTTTACAGCTACATCCCGACTTATCTTGTAGGTCGGCGGTGCCATTTGATTAGCGTCTGGTCTCCGCGAAGCAAAAAAGAGAATTTGGTAATTGAGTGGTGGTGAACATGTGCCCTCCCTGCTCGCGAGATGACAGATGGATTATGAGAACTTCAAAGCCGAGCGTTTGGATCACCAGGGGAGAGATGCTAGGTATTTGAACCATAACTCTTTACCCAGGAGACAATGCGAGCCTGACATGGTGCATACATCAAGGAACAGTGCTAGAATCCGACGCACACACATGAATACAACCTGCCCCTCCCTTCCCCTTTTTTCCCCCCACTTCCGACTATATACTTGTGTCATATATTTAACATCCTGTTTGGTGCGACTGGGTGAGAACAGAGCACGCAGGGGGTAAGAGTGGAGGACGCAAAAGTGTGACGGCAAATGGTTTTATTTCAAGTAACTGGGATTGGTTTGGTTAGGTGAAAAAGGCTGAGATTGTTTTGCTTTTTTTAGGGGGCTACATAGTTGTCCTGTTGTTTATTAAAGCTGCACACACGCATACAAAGCTCTAAACCTTGCTTTGACCAGACTTGAGCCAAACCAAGTCTACACCAGGACTAAACTGGGCTCAAACCAGAACAGAATACTGCAATATCTCGGTCTTTAACATTTTAAAACTATATATTGAGGACATAAAACAACAGCAGTGGAAATGATTGATGGATGCTTGTGGAATGTAGTTTTGGCTGCATCAAAAACAGGAAAATAAAGCAAAAACAAAGAAATGGATGACAGGGATTGAACCAACTGTAAAGACTGATTTACTTTGGATATTTACAATATGGAAAAATTTAGTTTTTGAATTTTGGTTGACAATGGGACAGAGGGGACCAATACATAGGGAACATTCTATATGCTATATTTCTTTTTGACTTTTACTTGTCGCTCTTTTGTCTTGTTCGGTTTGTTTCTACAGTGTAAAAAAAAAATCAATGTATTGTGATGCTAAATTTGGAGATACAGTCTCAATATTATGGGTTGCTGTGTCAATACATATTTAAAAAAATATTTTCATTCTTTTCCCCCTAAAAATGTTTTAAGACAGCACTTTGACATATTTAAAGGTTTGATGATTAAAATTGGTCAATTTCTTACTACATTTGTCCATATAGTGGTTTGTATTTATGTATTTGGTTCTTACAAAACAGGGATTTTAATCATAAAATCAAGCGCAACATATTCATTATCGCAAATCATCGTCTCGTGCTTGACATCACATTGTGAGGGACCCTGGGATTCTTACCTCTAGCGTTGACGCATAACATTTGCAGCATAACTGAAACCCAATATTGACAAAGTTGCCCCCTAAAAATGAATAAAAACCTTAAATCAAAACTTTAATCTGCAAATCTGTAAAATTGTCACACATTTCCCGCTCTTTGTTTTCTCGTAGCCTAAAACCACACTTGTGCATGGCAGAATGTGGGGTGGCGATGCCTATAATCATCTTATAAGCATGATTTATGTAAAAGGCCATCTGTTTTGCCTTACTTAAGCACGGAGGCAACCTTTAATAATATAAGGACAGGGGCGCGCGCACACACATACACATATTTCAATAGCGTTTCTACACATAGCCTAGTTTCCCTTTTCTCCTCCTCCTCCTCCTCCTCGTCTTCCTCTTCTTCCCCCATGTCTGCGATCCTTGACAGCACAAGTTCAGATGGCTGCTAATCGCCATTGACCTCTCCGTCGCACCGTTTAACCCCGGCCCCTCCCCTTGACTTGACCCCGGGGGAATTAGCCCGCTCACTGTAACACACACCCACTCGTACCAGCGGTCTTCAGGGTTACTTCTGTCAGGGGCATTTCATGTGACAATGGAAAGAAAATGGGAAATGTCATAAAAGTGGAAATAACCCCATGTCGACAAATGTGTTTTTCGTAGCAGAAACGTTGAATACTTTATGCGATTAATACTTTCAGTTTATCCATCTCGAGAAAACACGTTTAACTTAATCCTCGGAAAAGTGTAGTAATGCTGGACGTTTCACAACAGGTTTTTACATTTTGAGCTGGACTTGAAACTTGCAAATGTGTTTAATGTTAAGGCAAATCATTGCTTGACTCAAATTGGATTAAGAAAATATAAGCATTGACAGAAACGGGTGGATGAATCATTTGCACGACTTGACGAATTGGACAAAAAAGTGCACTTTAACGGAAAAATCACCCAGAAAACTCCTTTTTTCAGTGCAAATATGATCTTTCTGTACATTTTAAAGAAGAATATCAATCTCTTTCATGAGCCGCAACTTAACAAAATACAACAATTGGACTAAAAGAAAATTATGTCTGTTGCACTTTTCACTCAACAAAACCAAAAATATTGGCACCATTCTATACATTTGATTTCAATCTGTCTTAAGAAAGCATGAACAAAGACTTAATTTATAATGAACACAGGTTCAAGCTTACTTAATTGAGAGGGTTAGGGTTTACTAAAACTGAATCCTTTTTAACAAACTGATTAGGTCTTTGTTCATGCTTTATTAAGGCTATTAAAAGTGTAGTTACTATAAAGTGCTATCTAAGTATCAGAAACCCCACCCTTTTTCTATCCACGAACATCTCACAACAATTCTTTCTTGACTTGATTGACGTCTTTGCGCCGGCAGCTCACCTCTGACCTCCCCCTGACCTGGAAGTAGCTCCCGGTTTGACCTTTAGCGGCGTCAGAGCCGTGAGGATATGGGGGGTGTAGTATGACTGGTCTGGGATATTCTATTATCGCACACACACACACACACCTACACACATGACACACACACACACATGACCAGGCCAGGCTCTCTCTCCGTGTGGTCACCTTTGCGATGTCCATCAGGATTGTGGCTCTAATCCTGCTCGGATCATCTCATCAATGCTCGGGCTGTTTATGTGTAATGGATCGCGTCTAACCCCCGTATAGCCCCTCAAGCTAACTCCCCCCTCTCCCTCCTCCTCCTCCTCCTCCCCCCCTACGCACATCGCCACACCATTTCCAGAGTTGTCATCGGCAGTTGGAGAAATGTGGATACGTTGCGCGCCAGACATTTTGGCGATTTAATAGGGGTCGTAAAAGATATTGGACAAGCACAATTTAGGCTAAGGTTTCAGCTAAGTACTCATGATTGAAATGTCTATAGGTTGTCCCTGCAGTATTGGTTGAAGGATGGGTCAAATGCAAATGATAATTGTCAATAAAGTACACTTTTCTGGTACCTGCTTGTCTCAGTGAAGATGTTATAACAAGATGATGCAAGTGTGTTGCTGTCCGAAACCGATATTTTCTGCAGCACTTAAAACGTAAAATTATATATAAAAAAGGTTGATTGGATTGTTTTGTTTGGTATATTCCACAGTATGGCATTAAACGTAATCCCTCCAGACAAGTAGGTGACGCCACCAGGTCAAGAGAGAGTCTAGGGTCTCATGTATTGAGAGTGTACGTGTGAACATTTTAGGTACGTGGCTTTTCATGTCAAGTTTGAGATTTATAGAAAGAGAAGTTGAGGTTAAAATGTGTGTTCCGGTTCACAAACTCTGAACCCGGCAAGGTGGAAGGCAATCTGTGCTCAAAAAGTGTCAGAAACAAAGAGTCTAACTGTAGGGTGCGAGTTTGAGGAAGTTTGTGTTTTGTCCGTACATCCACTTTTCAACAGACTTCCAAGGAAAGTTGCATAAATGAAAACCCTGATGTGGAGCGGCAAGCCCACTCATTAAGAAATCTTGTTGTTGCATTGCACTGTAACCTCATTTAAAAGGTTTGCCTCCTCATTTTAGGCAATGACGTTCAATGGAAAAGTGTTGTCTTTGCGCCCTTGAACTTGAATGCAACCTCGGTCAGTTTGATCTGAACCTGCCGTTGATTCAAAGCAAAAAAAATCTCCAGTCTCCAGTCTCCAGGAAGACAAGACAGGCAGAGGTCATTCCATACTTTTAACCTCATTAAGCTGCATTCATTTAAGACAAATCTGATGCACTGATGGTCTTTTTGCAGTGACAATCGACAGCGTGCACTATATTTCCCATCACGATGCTATTGTGGACTGACAGTCGTGCAAAAATCCTTGCATTTCGAGTAACAAATATCAGAAATCTTTAAAACGTGTCTGCGTTTGAACAGTTAAAGACGAGTCCCCTCTCACTGAAAACATTTCAACAAAGTATACTGGTGTCTTTCCCTGACAGTCTTTTCGCGCGCGCTTTTGTCCTTCACTTAGCTTTGTTAACTAATCACACGGATATAGTTATTAAGTCTGTTCCCAAGTTGACCCTACTTCTCCACCACTTAGTCTGGGGGTGGCACGACTGAAAATAAATTTAGGTCCGCTGTATAATTTTCTTGACAAACCTGTCATAGAAAGTGTATAATTGTTTGTCTTTCCAACTCTGGGCGTCCTTCCTCCCTCTCCTCTCGTCTCCCTCCTCTTCCTCCTCCAAGCCTCGCAGCATGTGTAAGCGGGAGCGCACGTGCCTCTCCCCTCGCCCTCATTACCAGCTAACTACACTGTTTGATTAAAAGCGTGTACGGAGAGGAAGAGCGAGACGGCGGCTGTGGAAAGACGGTGAGAGAGCGAGAGGAAGAGAGAGAGAGAAGGGATGGAGGGGGAGTGGAGGGGAAGGACATGAGAGAGGAAGAGAGAAAAGGGACTGGAGAATGCTAAGGGGAGAAAGAAAGGGAGGGAGAGAGAGAAAGGAGGGAGAGAGAATGAGAAACAATGAGAGTGACAGAGAGAGAGAGAAGGAAAAGAGGGAGAAATCAAGGGAGAAGGAAAAGGGAGAAGGAAAAGGGATGGTTAGAGGAGAGACAAAGAATAAGAGGAAAAAAAAGAGAAGGGGGAGAGAGAAATTGAGGAGGAGTAAAAAAGGATTGAGGAAGAATAAATGAGAGAAAGAGAGGAGAAGGAAGAGAGAAAGAGAAAGAAATTGAGAGGGAGTAGAGAGAGTCAAAGAGAGTGAAATGAGAGAGAGCAAAAGAATAAAGAAGGGGGGAGAGAACAAAAGAGGGAGAGAGAGAAAGTTAGGTGGAGGAAGAGGGCCACAAAGAGAGAGAAAGAAAGTGAGAGAGACAAATTTAAGGAGAGATAAAAGGAAGAGGGAGAGGCGAGAGAATTAGAAAGAATGAGAGTGAGAGAAAGAGAGAGAGGAGGGAGGAAGAAAGAGATAAATTGAAGAGGAGAGAGTGTTTGGGAAAGAATGACAGTGAGAGAGAGTGAAAGAGAAAAAGACAAAGAAGGCAGTAGAGGGACAGAGAGAAAGATACAGAAAGGGAGAGAGAGCAACTGAGGGAGTGAGACGAAAGAAGGATGAGATGAGAGACAGAGAGAAAGAGAGAGAAATCGAGGAAGAGTGAACAAGAAAAGGGAGTCGAGGGAGAATGAGAAAGAATGAGAGAGGAGGAAAAAAGGAGACGGGAGATAGAAAGAGAGAGTAATGGGGGAGAGAAGAGAATCAAGAAAGAGAGAGAGATTGAAAGAAAGAAAGGTCTAAGAAGAGAGAAAGATGGCGAGAGGGAGAGTGAAATTGTGGGAGAGAAAAAGAAAGAGAAAGTGAGAGAGAAGGCGAGAGAGAAAGACCGAGAAAGAGAAAGTGAGGCGGGAGAGGAGGGGAAAAAACAGGACGAACCTCCATAATTAAGATCACTTCACAGATTACCTCTGGCAACAAAAGCGAGCGGCGAGAGAGAGAGACTGTGTGCGAGGGAGAGAGAGAGAGAGAGAGCGAGAGGCGGCCCACAGACACGGAACGAAAAAGAGGAGCTGAGGAGAAGACTGACCTCCGCCGAGCTCCGCGCCGCACGGGGGATCAAACGCACCCCCCGGCAGTAACACTCGCCAGTATAAGTACACACGACAGGTACTCTGTAAACGCGCCGGCAGCAAAGAGCAAAGCGGCCGCCATTGAACTCCGCGCTTTTGAGGAAACCTGCCGTGAGCCTTTCAAAGTCAAGAGCGTGTGGTCATTTCACAGGTTAGGAAATCCCACGCAGTCTGTATTTAGTGGCTTCAAGTATGTTTAAGATGTAAGGGGAGCCCAAAAGAAATGATGGCTCAAGAAAGTGGGTACTATTTAGAATGGCTACACCTTAATTAGCCCTAATAAATCACAAACAAATATGTGAACAATAGAGTTATTTGGGCTTAGTAACTACTTAATTATACCCCAACGTTTAAAGTGCGCATGACAGGTTTTTAGGATTTTCTACTTTTTACATTATTCAGTGTATTAAGACCTCTTGGAAATATAAATTATAGTTTTACACCAATCAGGTCGCTGTTTGTGGAGAAAAGTTGAAATATATGTTGAAAGATACAGGAAGTAAACAAACTGATGACATCACACTGGGAAGCCAAGGGTTATGCTTAATTTACACAAAAGAAACGTATTTTTTGGCCGTTTAAACATTGATTCAACAAAATACATGTATTTTTCTTTATCGAATAAAAAAATCTGTGACATTAGATGAGTTTTGACTCACTGTACAAGATGTTTTCTTGGTAATTTCCTAGTGTGATGTCATCATTTACAACCAGGAAGTAGAATTAAAAACCTAAAACACATAGCTAAACTGGGGTAAACGTTGCAAAGAAACAGAATCTGAAATATAGTTATCTTAACGGTATTTTAGTTAAATGAGTAGTCCAACCTGTCATGGGCACTTGAACCCTAACCCTTTTAGTCTGAATCATTCTCGAAGTATTCCCCATGAATAGAGAAAACTACGGTGGCCCCCATTGTCTAAAGTTCTTCCCCAGTATACATCAGCATAAGATCACACTTTGTTGCTCTTAGTAAACATAAAAATGAACTATACTGTTAAAAAAGACTGCAAATATATGCAATATAGCTAATAACAAAACAAGCACAATACATTTACACTCCACAAATAGTCTGAGGGAATATTAATCGATTATTAATATGTATAAAAAGTTATTATGAATGAAGTATTGGTTCATGTTTATGGTTTTTATGTGTTACCAATCATTTTGACTGTGAAGTGTAATCTAACAAAATCATTTTCTGGTTCTGTTCAAACTCTTGTGGGCCCCGGACCTTATTATGGGAACCTCTGATCAATTTAATCTACTTCACATAAAAACTATTTGACTTTTCTTTACAACTAATTGTTATATGTTTTTGCACTAAAGTAAAAAACATTCCTTTTGGCTGTCAATGAACAATGACAGAGAAATAGTAATAAGAGAAAGTGTTGAACAGGTTGTGTACTTTTGAACAGGCAGTGACGTAAGTTGCAGCTAAATATTTGGAATTCTAAGTCATACACAAGAGGAGCAGTAGGAATTGGATTCAGACTTTGGTGTCGAGGACTGTCTTTCACACAAGGGGCTTTTTAACGTTTGCTTTCTACCACTCCAAAAACGTTCTCCCTCTACGTCTATGTACAGTTTTCCAACCCCTCGCCTCTCGTGTCGACTGCTGTTCCGCAATAACTTTTTCTATAAATCTCCACAGTAACACCTTTATGTTTTCTGGGAGGAAAAAGCAACTTGGCCGCATTTGTAAATTTCATTACGTAGGCTATAATAAGCTTCACCTTTCGCTCCGCCGCACCATCCATAACTTTAAATGAGACCGTGAAGCGGCCACAATCCCCTGAATACTTATTTTAAATCACCGCCAGGAGGCTAAAACAACTCCTGTTCGGGTAATTTAGGAGACTTTTTAGGCTATAATCTGCTGTCACCCATTGTCGCCCACTGTGCCCGGTCGTCAACCCCTCGCACCTTGTTTCTCTTCTCCGGATTGGGTTAGCTGCGTTTTAAGACTTGATGACATGCTTTTGGATAGAGAGCAGGGGCCTACGAAAGACTCACAGATTTATTTTAACGAGAAATAACCTGTTGTTTGGTTCTTTTTTTCCCGTGTATGAATGCGTGTATGTGGGGTTCAATGGCACCGATTGGCGCCCTTGCTTTGCTGCGGCATCAAAAAGTCACTCACCGCTATCAAGTGTGGAGTGAATTCATGTGCAGTGCAATTTAAAAGCGTCTTTGAGCATTAGATCAAAACAAAACTTGTGTAAACTTTTCTGTTTTGGGTAGAGTAGCGTAAAGTAAGGGTAACTCTACTTTAACATATAATACTCAAGTCGAAGTTAAGCATTTGACCCAAATAATTACTTAAGTAAAAGTATTAGGAGAAAATAGTATTGAGTGACAGTTTCAGAGTTAATGTAACCAGACGGACAACAAAATTAAATATTGTAAACATTTTGGTATTTCCACAACGCAAAAATTACTAAAAGAAATCATGTCCGAAAGAGAAAGAAGCACAAATGCTCTAATTACTTTTGTCACTGTAGAGTTACTCGTGGGAAAAGTAACTGTCAGTTCAAACTAAATATTTCTCAAGTAAAAGTACAGTGTCAGAAAACTACTCTGAAAAGTACTCTAAACTTTTTGTGCAATGGCTCACTCCTGGACCAATGAGGGGTTACAATTACTACTCTGTTATTGCATTGGCTGACATGTTTCATAGTATGGCATTGCATTTTACTTTCTTTTATTCAACAGGTATTTTCATGTTTCTTGAAAAAAACACACATTTGCGTGTCACTGAGATAAGTTTAAAGCAAAATTCCAGTCCAAGCAAATACATCCTGATGGAGACAAGGAGGTGGCATACCCTTCCCACCTGAAAAGTACAACTTTAAAACATGAAATCTCCGGAACGTATCGTGACGCGAACCCAACCTATTTGTCTGCCCTAATTTCTCCACATGTGCACTCGTCGGCCTCGGCATTCTTAACTCTCTACCGCGCTACTGTAACAGCCTCTCCCACCCAACGCAAAACCGATGAACAAGAAGGGAAAAGCGGTGGGTGGGGGGCAATGACTCTAATCACAGAGATCCAACCGGAGCGCCTCGGAACCCTCGGGGGCCGACGCTTAATCAGGACAACGGAGGGGGGGGGGGGGCAGCGGAGAAGAGAAACGAACTCTACCTCAACCTCAACATTCTGTGGACGAACCATCTCCCATCGCTAATCCACAGCAGCTCTACCATGACATTGTCCTGCTGCTGGGTGGGCTGCCAGAGTTTGTTGGAACCTGATCAGGGCTTTATGTGAGTCATCGCTGGTCAATGGGGAATTTGCAATGTCATCAAATTTCTTGCGTGTTTACTTTATTGCAAAGTATACAAAGTTGTCTTGTGTTTCAACAAATCCTGAGCTTAAACCTTTTTTTGGGTGATCTTGGTAGAAAAACCTGTAACAATAGTGAATAGTTGGGGATTGTTTGCTACACTGTTTTACCAATTGCATTTATAAGAGCTTGGGGATGGGTCAAAGAATGTACCAATGACAAAAAATAAGTTTCTTGATACTTCATGATGCATAATTCAGTGTTCTAATGGTTCTCTGGTAAACGTTAATCATGTTCTTGCACTAACACCCAGACTAACAGGGTAAAGTGTCTTGCGCAAGAACAGTGAAAATTAAGAATTAAATTTGCTTAATGGCACCGATTATTTCCTGAAAGTCTCTCCTCAATCTTTGCCCCCGTTTTGTGCTTAACTAATCTAATAAAAGTGAACCAGCAAATAGAGAATGTCTTCAAAAATGCCAAACACATCTAAAAGTAAAAAGAATCCCAAAAGTCTTCAAGGTGCACTTTGTAACTTTTCTGGTTGGGTTTCCGCCAGCTGTTTATTACTTTGCCGAGAATATTCCATAGTATGGCATTAACTATCTTGAGTTTATTTAATTACATGTGCTTCAAATGCCTAACATCACCATGGCGACAAGCGTGTAATGTACCTTCTTCCTGAAAATGTACAAAGTATGCCTTTTAAGTGACTAATGGTGCGTTCACATTTGCCACGATCTGGTCCGATTTAGAGCCTAGTTTAGCCCCGATGTTAACTTGGTTTTGGTCAGGTTCTAGTCCTGGTTTAGCCCTAGTCTAGTCTTCTAGATTTAGTTCCAAATTTAATCCCGGTTTAGTCCCTGTTTTGTTGTGGTCTGTGTCCAAGTGTGAACTCAACCTAAATTCCCATTCAAACACAAACAACTGACTATTCCATCCGCTCTTTTTCTCCTTTTTCTGACCATGCTTTGTTCGCTTGGACATACTCACACTCTAAAGTAACTCCTTCTTGGCTCGGACTCCCGCGCCAGTCCTTCCTGCGATCATTGATGACTGTCATTCATCATCACTCTCCCCCATTTCCTGTCATCCAGTGCCATCCCTCTAATAAAAGCCCAATGAGAAATGATTTTAGGGCAAGAGGTGAATCTTTAGTCGCAGTTATAAAGCGATGAGCTGGGGGGCCAATTGACACAGGGCCTGGCTGGCTCTGGCATATGTGCGGAGATGGTTTGTTGAAACGCGGCCTTGTGGTCTCGAGCGCGGCCCGTCTGTGGAGGCTATGTTTTAATCATGTTTAGAGTCATCTGCGTTTGATTAAGAGAAAATATGGTGTGTGATATGGGGATGCGGCCAATTTTAAGACTAAAGAGACTTACATTGGCTGCTGGAATGAATTATCGCTCGCGGAAACTTTCTGCAACATAAATAGTTTACCAGCCGTTCTATTATTTGATTCTACATGCAGTTTGTTATATGCAGGCGTATGTAAGTGTGATTTGTAGCTGGTCGTGCAAAATGGTAAACCTGGAAAAGACTGGCACAAGATGAACAATGGGAAAGAGGTTTTTCATGTTTGCAATGAGAAAAAGAAAGAAAGATTTCGCTAAAGAGATCATTCCTTGAAGCATTTTCAACCTGTTTCAATATTGTACCGGCTAACTTGTCTGGAAAAAAGGTTACGTGTCCTATTTATAAAACTTTACGTGACATTCTAACTAAAAGTGTATGTGCGGTCAAACACAAACTTCCAAAAACATGTTTATTTCTCATTTCTCTGAGCATAAATTGCCTTCTTTCTTGTATTTAAAAGCCCAGATGTAAAAAAGTTCAGAGATTTTGGACTGGACCACTCCTTTCTATGTAATTTTTTTTTTTTATAGATCACAAACATAACGGAGAAAGTCACGAGACCTCATATCCTCTGAGAGAGGAGCTTGCTCACGGTTAGAATGCATGTTTTTCCAAGGTATTTTTGAGCAATAAAAACACTTTCAATGAGGGGAAAAAATGCAAGAAAGACTAGAATAAAATCATACTGTGGAATATTCCATATGCCAATTTGATATAACAAATCCAGGCCTATTCAACTTGCGGCCCGGGGGCAAGATCAGGCCCTCTAAATAATCAGATCCGGCCCACCTTCCAAATATTTATTACTTATTTTTTCTGGGTTTGTACTAGTTAATACTTTCTTGGTCCTGATTTATTCCTTGTTTAATTCTGCTTTGGCCGGGTTTGGTCCTGGTTTAGACCTGGTTTAGACCTGGTATGTATCTAGTCCTAGTTTGATTCTGGTTTGCTATTAGATTAGAAATTTTGTGCAGCAAAGTTGGTTAAAGCATTTTGTATTTTATGTTCCCATAAAAGTCTAATCTAAGTAGTAATTTTATCATCACTAAAACAAATCTAGTGTTGCGGATATTTTGTGCGACACCAAATTTTGTAAAAGGGTTGGCGCATCGTGCATATATCCAGTCCAGAAGCCACGGCCCTCCAAAAATCCTAGCCCTCTGGAAATTTAAGTTGAATAGCCCTGGTTTAAGCATTTGTATTGCCTTCTAATCGTTTGGGTGGCACAACTTTACAATCTTCAAACTAACTGTAATTTTGAACTTAATCAGTCGAATGACACACAAACTGTAACTCCTTTTCTTTCTTTTTTTTCTTTCTCGTTCTGTTTTAATGGCCTCAGCAGAGTGACAGAAGGTTACAACTGGCAGATCTGCTGAGCACCAGCGACCGACCTCCCCCCCAGCTTTCGGGGACACACACATTGTGAACGGCTGAGTGGCGAGTGGGACGAGTGCAAGTGCGATTTCACTCCCACCCTTTGAGCCTATCAGTGTCACCAACCACACCATGGATGCAAGCGCTCGGGAAAAGAAAAAAGAAAAAAAAAAACTGTGCATGCAAGATTCTGACAAGGCTGTTTACCCGAACCGCGGACCTCTTTTGCACTTGTTAAACTTAACTCTCCCCCCATTATTCCGATTGGCGAACAACAAACGAGACGAAACGCCGAGACGAAAAAAACAACCGCGTTCCACCATCAAGACTAATAATGATAAAACAGAAGAAGGGAAAAAAAAACGGGAGGAGGAGGGTTGGGGGAGTGAAAGCCGGTAGGGGGGCGAGCGTAAGAACATGATAAGGTGGGCGTTTTTGAAAATAAAATTGCCGTAAATTGCAGGAGATCTGTTAAAGGTTTGCGTTTCAGCAGGGGTGGGGGGTAGGACTTTAAAAAAAAGCGAAAATAAAAGAGGTATTAAAAGGAATAAGCAAAGCGCCAGGGGAATTCTTTCAACGTCGCGCCGCTCCCTCTCCTCCTCGCACTCAACCCCGGTAATAACGCAGATAAATAATAGATAAATAAGTGTTTAGCTCCCACCTTGAACATGGCTGTTTAAAGTGGTGCATGAAAAGGATGACAGCTCGTAGCGAAGGGGAGAGCGCCGGCACCAAAGCGCAAAAAAAGTAAAGTCTATTTTACTAATTAAATAAAACACCAGGTGGGCTACTGATTGTTTGCGCTCGCGAAAAAAGGACATCAAATATTGACAAGGAATTTCATTAAGTTGCAAAATAAAACATATTTCCCCGGCGCTTGACAGAAAGGTCTTTGCCTGTGCGTGCGATGTTAGCGATGTTCCCAGAAAATAAAACTGTTTTGCTATGCCATGTTCCCAAATAGATGCGAAAACACAAAATATATTTACCTTATATAAAATCGGGGAGAAAAAAGTGAGAAGTTTGCCTGTCTGCGCCTGAAACTGAGATGGTCGGAGCCAAGTCTAGCGTTTACAGAGGGATGTGTGTTTAAATGCCCGGAATGCTCATTTGCCTTTTGGGCTTACTTGTTTACTTTTGCATAAACGCAGAACAGTAATGTGGTATTAAAGGAGCTCCTCGAGGGGAAAGTTCCTTCAAAACGCAGTCTTTTGCTTAAACACTCCCTCAGTCAGCTATATTAAGAAAGCGGCGTGATTAATGCCGCATAGATTTTTAATGTCTCTTGATTAAAATTAAAAAAGGAATTAGGAGAGAAAAAAAATGTTTGAAGAGATCCAAGATTTCCCCCTAACCCATTTCTACCTCTCAAACCTGCACGTCTTCGGAAACATTGGATGCGGAATGGGCGTCTAGGGTTGGAAAAAGGAACAACAAATAAAATAATCGTTCCCAATTGCCAAACACAAAAATGTCACATGACTGCCATGATCAGTCCAATAATCTGCCCAAACTTTTCACTGTTTGAGTGAATGAAAAAGCATAAGTGCGATGGAGTCCTTGACCTGTTAGAAAAGAACTTCAACATGGACGGTTGGCGCTGCTTGATGGCTATAAAAATATGTACTTAAATCTGTTAATCCACTGCAGGATTTACAGAAAAATACAGTTCAATTCACCTCTTCTGAAAAGGAAAAACCACAAATAATCGGGAAATCACAATTTTATAATGTCATTGTTCAGCAATCAGAAAACGTTATTATAATGGAGGTCAATGAAGGGGAAATGGCACCAACAGAATAAGTAGGAGAAAAAAACAAAAATCTGCTCCTGCAAAAAAACCTAAAATATGATCAAAGCCAGTGTTAGTAATTTGTGACATGTCCAAGACTGTGATAAAATGTCAAAACAAATTCATCTTATGTTCAAGTTTTATATGAAAAAGTGCCATTTTGTGTGATATTGTCACCGCCTCTGTGACTTTGCTTTTTCATACATTCATTAAAATAGAGGGAAAAACTGTATTTTTAGTCAGAGCTGAAGTGAATTAACAGATTTAAGTAAAAGAAAAGTTCGAAAATAAATAATGATTACTTTTACAGCCGTCCAAAAAGTGGAGTAAAAGGATGTCAACAGTACATAAGGGTTGCAAATGTGTATATCCCGTAATAATGGCCAATACAACATTTCAAACAGATTTCAAAGAAAACACTGAACTAAGCATTTGAACTTTTATTTTTAAAAATCCTCCAAATATCTCTAACAAATTACGGCCAATTTAAGCATAAAACACGACAACAAGCCGAGTAAAACTCCCCTGGGTCTGAAAAGGAACAACAAACAATCGTTCCCAATTGCCAAATACAAAAATGTCAAACGACTGCCTTGATCAGTCCAATAATCTGGCTAAACTCCTCACTGTCAGGGGGAATGAAAAAGCGTGAGTGCGATGGAGTCCCTAATTCAGCTTGATGTGACATTAAAACCACGTGCTTAGACTTGCACTGGCGCTGACAAATGTACCGGAGCCTAATAGAGGTGTGCAGACAGGCCGGCATTTCACTGACTTTTATCAAAGCGAATTTATCAAGACGCGCTCCCGGGATCGAGCTGTGTTCAGAGGGGAAGCCTGCGCAGATAGTGTTAAGTACATCATCCCTCCTCTGTGTCGGAGGCTGTCCCGCCGTTTCTTTTTCCGCCGCTCTTTTTTCTCTCTCGCACATCTGTGGAAGTGTAAGGTTTTCACTTTGTCCCGTCGGCGCTCAAACGTATCTGTTCGTCTCTGTTCTGTTTGTATTTATCGCCGTGGGCTCGTTGTGAAGCAAAAGAAACGCCTATTTTAACATCTAGAGTATGATTAAAGGAGGCAGAGTGAAAGGTGAAAGGTCTTGCTCAGAGGGTTTTGTGTTAAGCTACATTATTAACTGTCAGCGTCATTGAGAAAATATGACTATTTATTGCTGAAATAAGTATAACAGTTATTTTAGAGTTGAAAAAAGTGTTTGTAAGTGTGTTTGTTTGTTTTTTCATTGTAGAAAAGTTTTTTGTTTTGTTTTTATAAGTCAATAAAAGTAAGTATGTATGTCTCTAAAACACAAAATGTCACAAAAGACACATTTAGCAGTGAATTTTGTTTCTTTTTTGACCTCGAAAAGGAGTAAAACAAAGAAAACTTACTGAATTCCACCCCTGTTTTACAAAAATCAAATGTTTTGTTTTGTTTTTTGAAGCTTCCTTTCCACTTAGTACCGAAAAACACAATGATAAAAGCCAATTATTTTCTTCTTCTTAATGTCCATAACTTGTAAGAATGTATCAAAATCACGATCAGCAAATTATAGGATTCTCGAGTGTGTAAAATTGCACTAAATGTGTGACAAAAGTTAATCACTTTATAAATCTAAAGCGATTTAACAATGCACGCTGTGTAATGGTAAAACAGTTGCTTGGGAAGTAATGTTTTGTTTGGTTTTTTTGCCATTTGACAGTCCAAAACCCACTCGCTGGAACGCTCGCTTTAACCGCGTCTGGGAAAAAAAATCACAAAGCGTGCGGGAACATATGAGGGCAGGAGGGTCAAGAGGAGCTGACATGTGGGACGGAGAAGGAGATAAGGATCCTCGGGGCGGTAGCAGTAGCAGTAGCAGTAGCAGTAGCACTTGAACCCTGTCTGCTGCTCCTCTCTGTGCGCTGTAGGCCACCTGTACAGCGCTGCCCCTGATACACGATCCACTCCCAGCAGCACAAGTGGAAGCACACACACATGTACACACAGAGAGAGAGAGAGGGGGAGAGAGAGAGAGGGGGGGGGCAGGAGAGTGTAGTGTGAAGGAGCGCGAGAGAGGGGGGAGATAAGATGTAAGAGCCTTTGTTTGTCCCACAATGAGGCAATTCTAGGGTTGCAACGTAAAGTTCAAGAACAGCCGGAGAGTAGAAATGTCCAATCAGAAAGCAAGATAAAAGCTGCTAACTATAATTAGAAAACAGACTTAAATCTAAACGTAACTTGAACATTTGAGATGCTTTAAAAAGAATTAAGATACAAAAGGTGTAAAGGTATGAAATATAGAACTGTGCAAGAAGTGTGAAACGTATAAGGATACAATGGGAGGGTGAGAAGAGAGCAAGAGAGAGAAAGAGTGAGGGAGTAGAGAAGAGAAGAGAGCAAGAGGGGGAGGAGAGCAAGGGGAAAGAAGTGAAGAAAAAGGGATGAAAACCAGAAAGAGGAGAAAAGAGGAAAGAGAAAATAGAGGAAAGCAGTGGTAAAAACCAGAGGGTGGTGGGAGAGGGAAGGAAAGAGGGCAGTGCAGAAGAGAGAGAGAACAAGAGTGAAAGAGTGATAGAGAGAGAAAAGAGTACGAAAAGAACAAGGGAAAGAAATTAATAAAGGGGATGGAAACCAGGGACAGAGAGAGAGAGAGAGGAGAAAGAGAGATGGGATGAGTGAAAGAGAAGAAGAGAGAGATATAGAAGGGAGAAGAGAGGGTAAATGAGGGGGAGAGAAAGAAAGAGAGAAAATGAAAGAACTGAAGAAAAGGGGATGAAAACTAAATAAAGTGAAGTGCAGATGAGAGAGAAAGAGGTGAGCAAGAGGGAGAAGAGAAACAGAGAGAGAGAGAGCGAGAGATTAAAAGGGGTGAGAGAGGGGGTAAATGAGCTAGAGAGAAAGGAAGGAGAACTAGAAAGGGAAATAAATGCAGAAAAGAGGATGAAAAACAGACAGAGGAGAGTGGAGAATAGTGAGAGAAAGAAAGAGGAGTACAAGAGGGAGGAAGAGAGACAGAGATTGAGGGAGTGAGAGGGGGTAAAAGAGGGGGAGGGAGAGAGAAACTAGAACGAGAGAAGAGGGAGGGAAAGAAACGAAGAAAGAGGAATGAAAGCCAGAGAGAATCGGGGGGAGAGAGAAAGCGGAGTGCAGAAGAGAGAGAGAGAGAAAGACTAGAACGAGAAGAGGAAATAGAGAAAGAGAGGAAGGGAAAGAGAGCAAGAGAAACGAGAACAAGAAAGGGAAGTAAATGAAGAAAATGGGATGAAAACCAGAAACGGGTGTGGGAAATGGGAGGAAAGAGAAAAAGCAGAACGAGAGAGGGAAAGAGAGGAAGAGAGGGTAAAAGAAGGGGGGAGAGAGAGAGAAAGGAGTTGAAAAATAAGGACAAAGGGAGCGGGACGGGAAAGAGAGAGAGAGGGAGGAGGGTTTAAAGTTTTCACACTCGATAAGAACGGACTTCAAAATGGAGAGAAAAAAGTGTTACCCAAATGCCTTTACACAACTCCCAGTTAATTCACTCCAATGAAATGTGCTTTTGCCGACTGTATCTTACAACGTCTCATCAAGCGGAAAAGCTCGCGCAAAACATTTTCTGCAGAGGAAGACGCACGCAAAAAAGTAAATTACAGTCAAAGATTGTCAAACAAACAGTTGGCAAACGCAGCTCCAAATAACAACCTAACTTTATTTGAAACGTTAACATGTTCAAGCCTCTATATCGAGTTGCTTCTTGGGAATTTAAGCATAAAAAAACAAAAGTCAAACGAGCACAAAACAAGTCTAACAAATGGCTTTTATTCATGAGTTTTAAGAAGGAATAAGAAGACACGGTAACGCTTTAGTAAACTATTTATAATGCGTTAATAAGCACTTGTTATGTGTTTCTAAGCACTTACAAGGCATTTACAAGCATTTATTAGCGTGAAAATAATGTAATATGCAGCTCATTGATGCTCTGTACATGTGGTTTATTCACTCAAACATGTTTTGGCTGATGGATTATAAACATGTATAAGGCGTTATAAGTGCATAAACAACCTATTAGTGCTTATTAACGTCTTATAAATAGTTAACTAAGGAACCTTAATCTAAAGCGTTACCAAAGACATTTTCAACCTCCAAAAAGTCACGTTGGAATTCAACTAAGCTCTTTACGGATGCCCTGCTGCTCCAGGAAAATCGACTTCATACAACTTCAATTTGCCAAAACTATACAACACATGGCCCAGGTAAACGGTGAGAAAAACCCCAGCTCACGATCCCGATTAGGCTTTGTCCAAATATTTGCGCGTACAGTGGAATTCCGGGAGGCGAGCGCGGCGATTGGCACAAAAGAACCATCTTCGGCGAGTAACAAGTCGGAGCAGCGAGCGCGGCGGACACAAGAGGAGCCGGAATCCCCCCGCGGGCTAGAGAATATCCCACCATTGTAGTCCTAACCCGAGAGACCTGGCGGGGAATGTACCGCTTTCACACTGCCTTCTCATCCCATTTGTAGCAGTGACGCTGACGTGCCGCTGTGGTGCCGCGGGCCAGGGCCAGGGCAGGGCAGGTTAGGGGACACGGGGCCTGATAACGCTGGTAAAGACGTGTGGCTTGGCAGATACTGGACCTTTGAATTCAAGCTTAGTGATTTGCAAGATTCAAACAGCCCCCGACTTTCACCCAAACCCTAATCCTAAAGTGAAATTCAGCTAGAAACAGAGATCTTGCAAATTTAGACATGCGTTTCGGGCTTAAGGTTTGGAAGATGTCAGTTTGAAACTTCTCCGGTAGTTTACTCACATAAATGTTAGGAAAAAATGTGTTACATATGTTTCTTCGTGTAATGTTTTCATACAGAAATAAGGCATTTATTTGTAAAAATGAAAAACAAAATTGCACACATTTTGGACAATCTGAAAAATGGACCGGATCAGATTTAAATTTCTTGGTTCACTTTGTACACATATTAGTCGCAAAAAATATATACAGAAACCATTTTGGATATCTTATTTAGTTTTTCAGTAAACTAGATCAGACTGGCCTAAAAATTCTAATTTGGAATAATTATTTTAACTTAAAACTTTAATAAATCAGGTTTAGAATTAGATATCAACAAATGCTTTTGTATGTTGTCAAAATCTTGTGAAATCCCAGATTGTAAAGTTCGGTGTAGGAGCTACTTTAAGGCTGATCTTTAAGTCTCTGTGGGACAAAAAGGCCTTTTATGATAACAGCCTTTGAAGTTACAATGTCCTAAAGAAATCTATGGGTGAAACAGATTAAATAAAGTAATACAACATCTTAATGTGCAGATTAGACAGGTCTAATGTTTTCACATGAAAGCCTCTATGTTTAAAGAGCAAACTGACCAAAAGACAAAAAATAAAATTAAAATAAATAAAAATGGGTGTTGTCTCAGAGTCTGCAGTGCCTTAGTATAAATGTAGTCTCTCGTCTTATCTTGTTTTCTGGAAGTCTGCATTCTAATGACGTTTTAACATTTAGCATAATTTAAAAAGTAGACTGTGAAATGCAACTAGCAACATATATTTTGCACATTTGGATGTCATACATTAGGCTCAAGCAGCGGCATCTTGTTTTCTGAAATTCCAAAAATATTGTAACATTGGCACTGACTTCTGATCAAAGTCTTAACATGTAGCACGATTGAAAAAGTGTAAAGTGAAATGCAACCAGGAACATACAAAGATCTCGCAAATGTAGACATTATGCAAATCAGGATTAAGGAAATTGAATGCACTCAATTCTAGCAGATTTTTTTTTTCAAGATACAAATGTAAAGTAAAATACGACGCATAAAAAACAAATAGGCAAATGACGATTTAAAGTGACATGTTGATATAATCCAAATCAGGCATGCAGAAATAATACAGTGCAAATGAAAAGCTTTGAAACATTTGAGTTAAAAAAGTCATCAAAATCATAAACCTAAAGAAACATAAAGTATTCTGTGATCAACATAAACACATATATCGATATTATGTACTAAAATTTTTATCATAATGCAAATTAACTGATAAAACAACTTCTTTACACCTTTACTTGATTTTTATCCACACAACGCCCCAAATATTAAAGGGTCCCTTTAATGCGAAATGAATTGGTTGAACTTTTGAGCGTGTTTTAAGAATGCTCTCTTATGAAAAACATATCTTGAGTTGTGTTTTGTTTGATTCATAAACATGTGAGTAATCCTGTATATTCAATCTCCAATCTTCCCAAGAATTCAAAACACTCTGCTCAACCTGCTGATGTCACAAAGTGCTAATCTCCTTCTCTACCAAACAATAATTCTCTTTAATTCGTGTCAGATATCGTTACAACAACAAAAACTACTCGTATAAAACCACAAATCGCACCGAACGACAACTTTCGACGTTTTAAAGCGAATCGGGGACCGGCACCT
Source organism: Rhinogobius similis (assembly GCA_019453435.1). Taxonomy (NCBI): domain Eukaryota; kingdom Metazoa; phylum Chordata; class Actinopteri; order Gobiiformes; family Gobiidae; genus Rhinogobius; species Rhinogobius similis. The sequence continues at coordinate 9,320,673 of CM033621.1, read as the reverse complement.
ATTTAAAACACAAATCCGGGCCAACATTTAAGGCGCGCATTCATCTATATCACGTTATTTTCTCTCCTCCGCCGCCGCCGCCCCCTCCCGCTGCTGCCAAACCACTTTTTTCATCTCTCTTTTTTGTATTTTTTGTTCCACAAGGCAAGTTTCATTAAAGATCCAATTATGCAAATCAGGTGCTGGAGAGGCAGTTGAATATGCACTATAATGGTGTACAGTAATCGCCCAACACAATATACGGCATCCGGGGCCAGATTTACGAGCGCAGCCGACCCCCACAACGCCTCCGTCCTTTTGGTGGAAAACCTCTTGATCATAATTAAAGGTGCGCTTGGTCCGCTTGTTGTCTCCTCCCCCCCGTTCCGTCTCCGTCCCCCCCCCCGACAACGTGTTACTCCAGGGGGCTCCGGTGAGGCGAGGTCGGTGGAAGTTTGGGGAAGGGTTGTCGGAAAGGTGGTGTGGGTGGAGCGTGCGGTTGCTGGAGTGACTTTTGAGTGTAAGAGTGGTTTTCTGCGGCGCGTTTAAGTTCCGCTCGGACTTGGAAGTGAGAGTCAGATCGGAAAACGGACGGATCTGGTGTGTAAAGTGATCTTTCTGCACTTTTTGTGGTTGATTTTATGGAATTTCTGTTTTGTGACATACTTTAACCTTAATCAAGACATTTACGGTTACATTTTGGCACATTCCTGGTGCGTTGTTAAAATATTGTCCAAATATTGTTATCAAGAAAATGCAAAAAAGATATACAGATGTTATTAATTTTTCAGCATATTGCTCAACTGCTTTTTTAAATGAAAGTAAGTGTCCAGTAAGTTGTACCTAAATATATGTTAATGGTTAGTTTTCTTCCGTTTTTCAGCTTTGCATTGTTTGTGGTTTCTAACTTTTGTTGTATTTGACATTGTTTTAATACTAAAAATGGTCAACGTTGTAACAGTTTGTCATTTTGGATACCTTGACTTCTCGCTCAAAAAACAAACAAACATCTGACACAATACGCCATTACTAAAACGTAGATCAAATGTGGCGCAAAACACCTTTTCACTTTAGCTTGCGTACTATCATACTGAAGAAAATGTAGTTCTTCTTGGGTGAGAGATGCAAGATTACTCACAATCGAATCAAAATCGCAATTTGAATGGACACAAATTAGCAAACCGTAAAAGCTGCAATTTTTCTTCCACAAACAACAAAATATCCGGTACCACTTTATAACTACACCTTAATTAGCCTTAGCCAAAGCACGAACAAAAACTTGATTAATAATGAGTATAGTATTGCACAAGATTCAGGCTTAGTAACTACTTAAATAATGTTAGAGTTAGGAATTAGCTTTAGAATATTAGTTAAGTAGTTACCAAGCCAGAATCATTCTTAAAAAACTATTTGTTCACTATGAATTAAGTCTTTGTTCATGATTTACGCAGGCAGGGAAAAATGTGATTATAAAGTGTTACATAATATCCTCTAGGGATGTAGTCGACAAAAGAAATTCTTTGTCGACTAAAGACCTGCCTTATCGACAGATTAATCGACTAAAAAGGGGTGTGGCAAGGTAAAACTAGGAAGTATCTCTCTGTATCTGACCCAAACTGCACCCAAAAAACACAACTGTCCCAAAAAATGACAATTTATACAGAAAAGTACTAGGAAACAATGTATTTACGTGTATATAAATTAGATTCACTCCAAGATCTTTAGCAAACTCACTCCATATCTTCACTTTTTTGCTGTTTTTGTCGCGTAAATACTTTTAATTGAAAGTAAATAATTGTTCAACTAATAAAAAGGTTGGTCGACTAAAACACCATCGACTGATTAACTGACTCAACAACTAAAAACCTATATCCCTAACATCCTCTTGATCTGCATAAAAACTGCAAACCCTGTAGTCCAGATCGACCCAAACACTCTCTGCTTCATAAATCTATTTCAGTCTTTTTGTCAATTCACCTGGGACGTGTTTTCAAATGTAAAACTCAACAGAATCCTTTCATCGACCGCAAATCTAACCGCAACTTCAACCGAAAAATCGCAATCATAGTTTTCCCAATCGCGCAGCCCCAATTCGTGTACAGTTTCTGGATTTCTCGGGCAAAGTTTGCGAGGGGTCAAAGCCGGGCAGTGAGGCGCAGGCGGCCCCCTCCTCATCAGCGGAGGAGGTATTTACCAGTGTCTTAGCGGAGTGCGTCAGAATGCTAAGCAGTGAACACTTCTCTGCTTCCTAGCCCCTCTGATTGATGCGTGCTCGCCTGTTTGCGCTAAGCTGTTGTCTGCGGAAATGACACGCATCGCAGTTCAGAGCCGTCAAACGGAAAAAAAAAAGGAGGAGAGGGCGACTGACAGTGCATCGTCGAATCTAAAATGCAAACTAAGTCGTAAGAGGGGGGAAGATGGAATCAATGAGTGAACGGCAAGGGGTTTAGGCGAGGGGTGAGGGCTTATTGGGGTACGGAGTCGAGGTGTTAGGTTTTTTGAATGTTCTTTTAAGAGGATATTCGGTGTTAGAGAGGGGTTTTTGATACTGAAGGGACAAAAGGTTAACTTCGACGTATGTAAACGGCAAGGGGCAAAGTCAAGGAGGTATGGGGTCAGTCAAAAAGGGAGTATTAAGGTGTTTTGGGGTAAAGAATGATCTGGATTTTTTGTGGATAGTTAAGTTTTTGATGCTGAAATGACAAAAGATCGACTCCAAAATATGTAAACGGCAAGGAGTGCAGTCAAGGAGGTATGGGGTAAACTAAAAATAGAATATTAAGTTTTGTTGGGGGGAAAAAATAATTTGGATATTGGATTTTTTGTGGACAGTTGAGTTTTGAAGCTGAAGTGGCAAAAGACTTACTCCTAAATGCATGAACGGGGAAAAAGTTGTAGTAAAGGAGGCATAAGGTAAACCAAAAAACCAAAAAGAGGGTTTTTCGGGTTAAAAGTCAGTTGGAATTATCTTATCTTTTTTTTTTTTCTTTTTTTTTGGACAGTTGAGTTTTTCAAAGCTGAAATGACCAAAAACGAACCCCAAAATGCATAAACGACAAGAAAGGTAGTCAAGGAGGTTTGGAGTAAACCAAAAAGGGGTATCAAGTTTTTTTTCTGTGGAAAATTGTGTTTGAAAATTGTGTTTTTTCTTTTTCTGTGGACAGTTGAGTTTTCAAAGCTGGAGTGGCAGAAGGCTAACTCCCACATGCGTAAACGACAACGCTGTAGTCAGGGAGGTGTGGGGCAAACCAACAAGGGATTTCAAGGGTTTTTCAGGTAAAAAGTCAGTTGGATATAGGTTTTTTTTCGGGTAATATTATTATTATTTGGATTTTTTCTGAGCCGTTGAATTTTCGAAGCTGAAATGACAAAAATAAATTCCCAATTGTGTAAATGGAAGGAGGGAAGGGGTAAACCAAAAAGAGGTATCAAGCTTTTTGGAGAATTTGTTTTTTCTTCAATTTTTATTATTTATTTATTTTTTTTACAATTGAGTCTGGAGTGGCAAAAGACCAACTCCCACTTGCATAAACGACAAGGAGTGTATTCAAGGAGGTATGGAGTAATACGGGCATCAAGTGTTACAAAAAATGTTGTGTTTTTGTTTTCTAATTCCTCGTTGGCGGACAATGGAGTTTTCAAGGCTGGAGTCAAGCTAGAAGACTTACTCCCAGAAGTGTCCACCTGTGGCATGCAAGGTTTTTTACAGCTCTCTCTCCTCTTTTGTAGTTTTAAGGGAGTGATAAACTGCAACTGGAACTAATGCAGTCCTCCAAAATGTGTTTTTTAGAAGGTTAGTGTGATTTTCTTTATCCTGTCCATGATAATATCTAATGCAAAACAAGTTAGAGTTGCAGACGAATTCAATAACTCAAAACATGTCTAACTATTGTTGTTTCCTCACTCATTATATACTGTACGCACAAAAAAAAAATAAAAAATACTTGAATTCAGAAGAGTCAACTTGACGTGAGTAGTTTTGACGACTTCTGTGGCTTATATTGCTTACTTTTCCCCCCCAAAACAATCTTTTGTCATTGCCAGCGAAATTATTTGCCAGTGGGAACAGACATTTTCTTCTTATTTGAAAAGATTTGTTGTTGTTTTTTTCTTTTATCTCCCCAAGCAGACAATTTTACTCCAATTATAAAATCTACAAAAAAATACCGAAAGAAGATAAATATTTGGAAAAGTCAAACGACAAAGCCCAAATACGTTGAATTCAAGCAAACCTCAATTCCCTCAAATGCAAGCCTCTCATATGGAATCCTCCAGGTTTGCCCCATGCGGCTCCACCTTCTTACCCCCCTCGGGCTCCTCCCTCACCCCTCGCCCTCACCCCTGCTCCCTGCCCAGACAGACAGACGCTCCCGTGATGGCACCCCGGCCTGAGAACCATGCAAGTCCGGCCCATCCGTCAGCAACACGTCTGCTGCCCCACCAGCTTTATTCTTAGATCAAAACTCACGTCCGCCCTCACCCTCTGCCTCCCTTATCTCTCCCTCCCCTTCTCCCTCCATCACCACCTCCCGTCCCTCCATCCTTATCGTGCTCTCAGGGCTTTAGAGGGTGGATACTCACGGACGGACACCTATAGGAAGCGAGGGGAATCGTGTTCGGTTTTTGACAATCCAGGAGTAGCGCTGTAATGGTGATGTAGTGGGGATTCTTCAAAATGCAATGTACGTTTTAGATGGATGGGAATTGTCCTGCGTTAAACTTCATTTTAAGTCATAAAAAGTAAAAAATGTGAGATTAAAACAAGCCTTGAATCCTAAAACGTTGGGCCAGTGTTGAAACAAGTCATTTGTTTTGTTACTCAATAAGTAAAAGCACAGATACATGAGCAAAATAATAACTCTAGAAAAAAAGCATCTCATAAAAAATGTATTGAAGTACACATTTACATTTACAAAACATATACTTTTGGAGTATTTAACACAGATTTTGGAAATATTACAGTCAAATTAAGTGATTTTGTTTGTTTGTTTCAAAAGTAGCGACTGAATCTTATTTAGCAACTAATTTTTATTTATATTTTTGGTTGCTCAAAGCCAGGGTTTGAAGTCAAAACTTTTTGGCTAAAAAATAAACCTAAGACCAAATAGAAAGTAAAATGTAGTGGAGGAGAGAGTAAAGATATCTGCTCTCAGATTAAAAGTAAAAAGGATCCAATCTCACTGAAGTAAACAACAGATACTTAAAAATTGACTTAAGAACAGCACTTTTACTTTTGTGCTTCATTACTTTCAACCACTGCTTTGAAAAAAAAGACAAGAAAAAGACTTCTTCAATAATCAACAAATCATTTTTAAGGATTAGTAACTATTTAATTAAGGGGTGAGAGTTTTAATACACAACTTACTGAATTAAGTCTGTGTTCATGCTTTATTAACATATTAAAAGTGTTACCTAGAATTCAGAGTATACTTGGAATTTGACTCACAAGTTACATTTATTTTTTTTCTTTTACTTTATACAACTGATTATAGAAAACTAGATCACATTCTGATGTCATGGCATTTTAAAGGGTCCACGGTGTGTGACGCAGTTAAGGAGGACCCCAAAATCCCCCTTCACATGCTCCCTGGAGGTCCTTGCACCCCAGCTTGAGAAACAACCGCTTCAAACAACGATTCAACTTAGATCCTTCTCTGATTTTAATTGACAGCGCATTCATTCCTGTCTAATGGCGTCTTCTGCATCTCCCGTCTGCTTTTTATGTTATTCGATAATGGCGTCAAGACTCGAAGCACTTTCTTTTCATCTCCGACTGTCTGCAACGACGGCTTTACTGCACTCGTCCTTTCAAAGAACAGTTGGTTAAGTTAAATAAAACGGACGGACGATGAGGGCGGTTCGGAAAAATGAAGGGCGATGGAGGAGATATTATTATTATGGACGTTTACAAATTCATTTTCCGGAATCGGGTCCTAAAAAAAGGGGTCTAATCACGAGCAAAGGGCAGCAGAGCTAACTTCATAAAAGTTTAAGGTCACATGTGTCTCTTTCCATTTATCACCGCGGCGACGTAAATCACTATTGCAGCTCCTTGCAAAAAGCGTGGACAGTGGGTGACGCGGCGACGGAGAGGGAGGAAAGATGATTACATGTGTGAGATGATAGAAACGAGAGCAAATTTATGAAGAATAACATGTTTGGGGAGTTGAAAATGTGCCTGTTGAAATAGCGTCAGGCACATTGTGACTTTTTAGGTGGATTTCTGTAGATTTGTGTTTTTATTCAACAGTTCTGAGCGTGATATGATCAGCTTCACACACAACGTCAACTTGGACAATACTTAAGACCAAAATGCATCCATAACAGTTTGAATTTTGCTAAATATTTTAAATTTCAAATGTCCAAATGCATGCTTTGTGACTTGCAGTGCTCTTTATAATTTCTATACTGTTCACAGCTTTCCACAACACTCCTTTTCTTACGTTTTTTGGGCAATTTTGGGCAATTGTCCAGTCTGCACCTTAAGATGTTTTACTTCATTTAATCATTCATCTCTCTGGGACACTGTAACTTCAAAGGTCGTTTTATAAAAAGGCTTTTTTCTCCCTCAGAGACATAAAAAGCAGCCCTGAAGTAAAACCTACACACACCAAACTTTACAAGCTTGCACTCAATAAGACTTTGACGGTTCGTCCAGAAGAATTGAAGTCTGATTTAATGAACTCCAAAAAATAAGGCGAAATTAGAATTTTTACGCCAATTTTCAGTCAAATCTAGATGACTTCAATACTAAACAAGATATAAAATAAAATACTACAATGTCAACAAAATGAAGGAAGAAATTAAATCCTGGCTTTTTGTTTTTCTCAGATTTATATGTTTCAAATATGTGCTCTATTTTTGCGTTTTTTTACACATAAAATACCAAATATTCATATAAAAACATAACATGATGATAACCTTGCCGTACGTTTTGTTTCTTATATTCATGTAAGTGGATTAAAGATGACGTTTCAAATTGGTATCTCTAAATTATAGATTTTTTTCCCATCTTCACCCGCGCTGTCTACTTCTTCACCTCTTTCAAGGTAACACAAACGTCTCTAGATTTGCCTTCAGCTCCATGTACTCTCCACTGCTCTCCACTCGCACACGCTCTCTCCTCCGTCTCTCCCTGCCCTCCGGATCACAGGGTCAGCGCGCTACAAGTCTGAGAGCGGACTAACGCCTGCCCGCTACAGCCCTCGCTCTGTTCACACCGACGGAGCCACTGATGGAGCCCCCGTAGAGCGCCGTGGAGATGACAGAAATACCACCAGCCCCAGCTCCAGCAGCAGCAGCAGCAGCCACAGTACAATGCCATGCCCCCCGCTCTCCTCCGCCCAGTGGGTCCGGCGGAGCAGCGGTGGGCTACCAAATGTGATCGATTATGAGTTCTACCTGCACACGGCGGATTGGAAATAACTCGTTTCGGGGCGTGTTCGATTCAATTGTTGCGTTTCTGCACCCAAACCTCGGATTTTGTGTCGCAATCAGTCGCAAATCTACAAACGAGATGCTGTTTTTCTGTTCTTTTTTATTTCATTCCGTGCTAGAATGTAAAGAACTACATTATGCCACGTGAAGAAACAAAAAAAAAACTGCTTCAAGGTTTTGAAATGTGATTGGTAAAACTTCTTGGACAATTCTTGCATTTCTATACACACATAAAATTGTGGAAAACGTAATGCCACTTTTGAGTCACTTTTAGTCACTTCTTAGTCACTCATCTACAATGAATGTCACATACTCTTTTGTTTTATTCTAAGAAAACTACAAAATGCCATATATAAAGAAAAAAAAGTTTCAGATTTTTAGATATGACTGGTAAAACTTCTTAGAAAATTCTTGCATTTTGAATACACCCCAGCTTTTCAAACGTCCGGTCAATCAAACGTAATGCCACTTTTGAGTCACTTTTAAGTCACTTAACGGAATGCCACGTGCTCTTTTGTTTTATTCCAAACAAATATTTAAAGAACCACAAAGTTCCTTATTAAGAAACATTGAGAAAATAGTTTCAGATTTTAAACTGTGATTTGTCAAAAAACAAAGCTTCTGTCAATTCGTTCAAACATAAAGCCACTTTGAAACCGCTTTTTAGTCACAAATCTACAAACACACACATAGTCTTATTTTACTCCGAGCAAAAAAGGCAAAATGCCACACTGAAAAACAACAAGAGAAAAGCTCCAGATGAATTGATTTGTTAAAGTTCTTAGAAAACGTTTGCATCTCTACACACACCACCTTTTCAAATCTCCTGCACTGCTCACTCTTGTTCCAAACAGCGCCCATCTTTTCCAAAGTAACGGATTCACCCCAGCACTAAAAAATGATTGATAGACGGTTTCCGATTGATCCGTCAGCCACTCGCTCCGCACGCCCGAAACCTGCCAGCCCCTGCCGCGTCCAAAACGGACCGAAACCTTTCCTGACATTTAAAAAAACATATCGACACGTGCGACTTTTTGCACCCCTTCCCTTCTCCCCGTCCAATTCTCTTTCACACCCGGTAGGTACGTACACACTCACACACACTCGCACACACACACACAACACAAGCAGCCGGGGGGGAGGGGTGCCTTTCCACAATGACTGCACATATCAATTAATGGCTGGATGATGAGCGGAGCTGGCCCTGATCTGGCCTGCCCACCGCCGCCCGGGTCCCAGAGGAGAAGGGGAGCACTGGCCTCCGCACAGGCTGTACAGCTGGAGCCCTCGCCCCTATAATTACATGAGAAGGGGATCAGCCACCAGCCACAGTCAGAAAACTGCTTGATTCAATACGCCGCGCATGTGTGACGCTCCGGTGAACGCGACGCACGTGTGTGTATGTCTGTGTGTGTGTGTGTGTGTCGGGAAAACGATGTGACAAACTCTTAATCAGGATTGGCGTCTTCAAAGTTCCTGTCGATGCAAAAAAAAAAAAAAAAAAAAGTCTGAGTGACCTGCTTCGGAACAAGGTTGAAACGATCAAATCTGTAGTCGAATGTGCATTGTCTGGACCTATCGTGTGTGTTTGTCTGACTGCAATTGCCAGTGTTTCCAAAATATGAATCAGTTTTGATTTCTTCCACTAGTATTATCTCATTAGGGCTGGGCGATTTCGGGGGGGAAAAAAATCAAATTGCGATTAGATTTGTGACATGTTTTTAAAAAGCAGGATTCTGTCCAGTGTGCTCGTTCCAAAGGCTGAAACATGACCTGCTAAACATGTTCGAAGAGGTCTAAAAACTGCAGATTTAGTTGAGTCAGTATTACATTTTTGTTCGACAGACACCGTTCTACGACCTAAATAATTACGGTCTTTGCGAATTCGTATCAAACTGCGATTTCGATTGCGATGAATTGCGCAGGATAGTTTCGCTTTAATTGCATCTGCACATCTTTCTTCCTCACAAAACAAAACAGTAAAAGCATCATCCACATCTTCCAACATACGTCCAATATCGCTTATTATTCTCTGCGATATGAAATAACTACGCGTCTAATGTGCCCTTTCTGATCAGATTTTCGCTCAATCCCATGTCTATGCACCCTCGAGTTATAATAGACTTATAAAACACTATGAATTTGCCTCATCTACTCTTCCTTTTAGTTCAGAAATCTGCACCCGCCACAGTGAATCCTCTTCCCATTTCACATCACAAAGACATACATCCGATTCGTGTTAAATTTGTTCAACCACGATTCAGAAGAAAAGAAAAAAAAACAATTCCACCTGTGCCACTTGACAAGCCATCACAACAAATTGACAGACTTGATGCCACCCTTTGCATGCCACCCTTTTCTCCCCTCGTTTTCTCGTCTCTTCCCCTTCTTCCTTTTCTGTCTTTTCGTTTCGTCAGTCCGGGGTGAAGACGTGCACTGGCGTGTCGTCGGTCACGGCCCGTGGACCCTTTAGCAACGCTGACACGGCACGCACAGGTGGGAGATCAGCAAACATCGGGACAGTTCTGGGGAATAAACATCTCGAACCCTCTGACTAAAACCATCTTTGAGTACGCGACATCTTTTGGAGGCTGACATAATTCATAACTGATAATTAACATGTGGGAATTTGCCTGAGAATGTTATTTGCAAAGACGATTAATTCCATGATCTTTAGTGACTGACGTTTCATATTCAGACCTGACAAATAGCATGCACACGGATGAAAAGTTGACCTAATTAACGTCTGCTTTTGGGATTTTTTTGTTGTTGTAAAAGAAGACACAGAAGGCCTGCTCGAATTGTACAAAACATATGACTCTCGGAATACTTGTGCAGCTCTCCACATTTTATCATGGCTAAAGAATGACAACATTTGCACAAGTTGTAACAGTCCAGAGCAGGTCTCGACTCCAGTGCAGTCCACGTACAGTCTGTGCTGTGAGTGAACCAGCAGGGACACTTATCTATTAGGCTGCCATTTCATCTGCAATAAGGCAATGAAAGACGCTGACAAAAACGCGTTTACGCCCAGACAATATTTCAGACACAATATCCGTGCATATCATGAAACAAAAGCATATCAAATTCTTTTATTTATCTCTAACTGAAGAAAAGGAGCGTGTTTTCTTAACCATTTGGGATATTTATCAATAACTGAACGCGTAGTGAAGGAAAAAATGTTGTCCCCCTGACGGTTTTGGAGAACTTTTCCGAAGCTGCGCGCTGTGGATGTCGTTCAGGGGGTATTTTTGGGGAAGGATGACACGCGTGACAGTCGCTATGCGCGGTTACAAGTCAGGTCAGAGCACCCAGGGGTCAAGTCCAAGGAAAGGTCCTCCCCACCCAAGGCGTGCGTCTCACACACAGGCAGCAAATGCGATTACAAGCCTCGTATCGCTAATGATTCAATGCGGGGGGAAAACGGCGTGAGAGTCGTAAAGCGTGTTCGGGAGAGCGCGGTGGAAAACACGAAACGGGCAGAAAGTTTGTGGAGGAAAAAAAACGAACAAGTGCATCTCACACACTCTCGGATTATTGCGCGCAGCGTCGTTTCTGGATGTCCCCCGTCAGTTACGCGTGCCACAAATCACTTCAACTTTCTCCCGGGGCTGCGTAAAAAAACGTTCAAGTCGGCGTGGCGCAGAAATAAGACAAAAAAAAGGAGACTTCTTAGCGCGCGACACGTCCGCTATATGTCTGCATGTCACTCCTCCTCAAAGCGCAACGCAGACAGAGGCAGCTTATTCATATAACAGGGGTCGATCACTGCACAAAATGGCAGGTCTCACCAAACGACTCGTCCTCTCTTCCCTCTTCCATCTCCCAAGTTTTGACACATGCAGCTCCTAAACTTTTCCTCCGTGAACTCCGGCGAAAGCGGTAACAGTTTGGAAATCGAGAAAGTTTTTACGCGTTAAGTTTCGCCGCTGCCTTTTACGCGCGGGGCGAACGTGTTCCTAATTGTGCGGGGGAATTAAAGCAAAAAACAAAAGGTCTTTGGGGTTTAAAAATGCAAAGCGACTCCCGAGACCCCGGTCCTCGCTCTCTCATCCAGCTGCTGTTCAGACGTTGTTTTTTGACGCTCGACACACGCTACGGATAATTGCACTGTTATTTTCTAATCATGATTGGGGAGACGTTGAAGAGCCCCCGCTGCGGTGACGCTCCGTTTCGGCACAAACAAGCGCAACAAAACTCACTTTCCATGCCCCGCTTTTTTCCCTAAACACCTAAAAGAAGTTCAAATCCAAACTACTTCTTCTTACCTGTTTTTGTTTCGGGGTCAAAATTTGGCGAGGTGCCGGTTAAGTCCTGCGCGTCAAGGCTGCGTCGCGAGTGTTCTTTGAATAATGAAGCATGTCCGTATGATTTGAGCGGATCATATTGTCGCCGGATGACGGGAGGGGTGTTGAAAAGTGCAATAGTGAGCGCGCTCCCAGGCAGGACCTTGTTCCGAGAGCGTCCACTCCTCGCCGCTGTCCCTACAACTGCGCATCCCGTGCACACTTCTCCGCCTCGCGCACACACACACGCCGCTCGCTCGCTGCTATTGCCTTCCACTTCCCCCCTTCTTCTTCTCCCCGTCGCTGCTAAAAAGGTAAACGTTCGTGCATTGATCGCCGTGCTTTTTTACGCGTCAGCGGCGGCGAGCGGTCCGTCATCTCTCGGCGAGCGCGGAAAGGCAGCTCCAAAAGAAAAAGAAAAAAAAAAAAGAAACAAACGCTTGCGGAGAGCTCGGATGGGAACACGCAGCCCCGGCTCTTGCGGTCTCTGAGTCCCGGGGTGAAAAAGCAGCTGATGATCGGAGCCCCAGCGGTGAACGCGCGAGCTTCGTGCCGTGGAGTAACCTCTCGCGTCGCCGCATGCACGCGCTCTCAAGGAAGGATAAAAAAACACACAGCTTTTCTTAAACACCTTTTGTTGTTTCCTGACCTTGAAGTGACTGCACTCTTTTATTTCAAAACGTGCTTCGTTACAAAAGCAATCACAGCCTGTTCGCTCGGGCACCGCGCGCACAGGCTCTCTGCATAAGGAAACCAGCTCCTGCTTTGATGCAAAACGGCGGCACATGTGGCACAAAAAAGCGCTTCCGAAATCGAAAAGTCCGAGAAAAGCTTACCTTTAAAGTCAAGCGCTCGGGTCGTCTTCTCCCAGTCTTTTAAAAAACTCCAGGATAGATGTGTGTTGTTGCCTCCTGCGCGTCCTGAGCGTCAGTCAGCGCTTAAGAGAAGTAATGAGTGATAAAAATGACGCTCATCTATCTGCACTGTAACCTTGTGGCGTGTTTAATGTAAATAAGCCCCGTTGTGTTGCCGATCCCCGCGCATACGAACGCACAAGCGCTCCTCGGGGACTCGCTTTTGCCTCTTTTTTTTCCCCCCACTATGAATTACCGATTTATTCCTTTGCCTCGGAGCGCATTATAAAAAGAGAATAATTATTTGCGAATGAGATATATCAATAATGCTACACACCTCTCTGAAGATTGTTTGGAGCGCGCGCTAAAGGAGGCAGCAGCCAGGAGAGATTGCTTTATGGGTTTTGTGGTTATTTCCAGCTGCAGGAGCTCTGAACTTGAAGTTGGCACAACTTTTGTGAAGCGTAAAAGAAGAGACACACACACGCACACGACATAGGCCGGACGGAGGGTGCAACTAAAATGCCTCTTGTCGGATGGTTTTGTTATATTATGCTTCTATAGGGGGTGGAAGAGACTGAATAATGCAATTATAGATTCAGTGTCCCAGCCTTGACAAAAGACAGGGCTTCAATAGGGGCTTTGTTGTAGGATTATATAATGATTATGGGGTAATTATGGGAACGGTTTGGTCATAATAAAAAAGTATCAAGTGCTCCTTTACACAGGAAACTTGTTTGGTTGAATGTAAGAGCAGGAGGAAAGATGACAATTTATAACAACACACCTTATTAACGCAATTTATTATACCTAAGGCACTTTATAATAACTACACCTTAATAATGCAACTTATTAATGTGCACTTTATAACAACTACATCTCATTAACGTACTTTATAATACCTACACTTCAGAAGACTTTAGAAAAACTACAGTTTAATGATGCACTTTATAATAACTACACTTTACTAACACACTTTAGACACTTTAAAACAGCACTTTATGATGACTTAACTAGCGTGTGTGTGCTTTTCTTGGAGCTGGGTTGCGATTCATGCACATTTGGGGATTTTTATATTTACTTGAAGCGGTAAATAAAGTAATTTGATTCTTATGGAACTTAAAGCTTTACTGTGATTCAGCTGTCACTCACTCAGAGGCTAAACAAAAGGAGAAATGCTGCATTAAACAGATATCGCAGATTGTGACAGGGACTGGATTTTGACCCGTCCACACTTTAAGAAAGCGTGAACAAGCACTTAATTCATCTCAATACTTTATTACAAATACTTTATTAAGAGTGATTAAAGCTGGGGTTCCTGATTTTCATGCCAGGAAAGAAGGAAGTTTGATATCCACATTCTTTTTAGGTTCGTGCAAAGAGATTTTTTTCAGACGGTTAAGTGGAATTGTTGTGGACCACCCAAGCACAGCCAATCAGAGCGCAGCGTTTGGCTCTTGATGAGAAGGAAAGTGCTTTATAATTACACATTACATTATTACATTCTGAGCAGCGGTCTCATTTTTGTCACAAAGTTCTTCTTTAGGGGAAAATTGACCAAAAAAAAGTGACGTAACCCAGCTTTAAGGATAAGTACGTAATTAAAGGAGACATAAATGTTTTTTTTATTTATATTTTTCAGATACTTAGTGTTGAACTATAACAAAAGTAGATCATCATTTTACATTTTGTTCACTGTAAACCGCAATATTAAGTTAAAACGCCTTAATAACAAAAACAGACCCACTGACCTACTGATCAAAAGTGCAGATCTGATAAGCCCCGCCTCTTTATCGTCACATTTCACCGTAAACACACATCAGATTGTCATTTACGAGCTTTTGCTTTTGAAAAGTGGCTTCGTGACGTTTCACTCGCACTCCTACAACAACATGCAACAAGTCCAAGGATGTGGGCGGGGACAGGGGGTATCTTAAAACACAATTACAGGATTTTACAATACATGATTACTCAGGCATGCATGTATCAATCTCAGTACAACTTTGCGTACGCTGTTATTGAGGAGACGCCGTTGCGACAAGGTTAAAAGCTCATTAAAGTTGATTTTGCAAAATATGTCCCCTTTAAGTTAAGTAGTCACTAAGCCTGAATGATACTTGATAAACGATCTGCGACTATGATGATTTTAAGTCTTTGCATGGTTTAAGGCGGTTTAAGGTGCAGTTATCGTAAAGTGTTGGCGATGAGAGTGACGGACAGACAGACACACACACACACACACACACACACACAAACAGGGAGACAGAGGGGGCAAAGCGGTGCTGCTGCTGACAGCTAGTGGCAGGATGACGGCAAACAGCCCTGCGATTATTCAAAATGTCCAACCGAAAGAGAGCGAGAGAAAGAGAGAGGCGCATTAATGCCACTCACTGAGATGTGTATCAAATGCCCCGAGAACCGGACATGCACGGGCCCACAATGGAATATCGCGGGGTCATATTCACAACACACACACACACACACACACACACACACACACACACACACACACACACACACACACACACACACACACACACACACACACACACACACACACACACACACACACACACACACACACACACTCACTCGCCGGTTCTCTCTCTCTCTCTCTCTCGCTCCTCCTTCTACACATGCCCCAGTCTGCGTCCCGTGCACTTGCCACTTGTGCCATGCTGTATGTGTCAGAGGAGGAGGAGAAGCAGGGAGGGAGGGGCCAAGGAGGAGGGAGAGGAGGGAGGGAGGGAGGGGGCACTGGTCACTGTCTGACACCGAGCACATGACACTCCATCTGGGGCTGAAGAGTGTCTGCACCTTGCGGGACGACACGACCGGGGGGTTTGCATTCATGGCAGATTTTTGGGGGCGGTGCATTTTTGTAATTGTTGTACTGACAGGTTTAAATCAAAGGAGAGTTTTCACAAATTTGCGGTTACGTTTAAAAATATCTTTGACCAAAATGTAGCATCAGGTTCGGTTGGTACAATTGAAAATCATTTGCCTAAAGAGATTTCACAAGTTTAAAATCTGGAAATCTGTTTTGATGGAAGATTTCGGTGACAATACATTCATATTGGTCACTGCAATGATTTTTTTTTGTTTTTTTTTTTCACTGACAGGTTGGACTACTCATTTCACTAAAATGCAGTTCAGATAAATACATGTTTTAGCAAATTAGCACATTTTTTTTAGTTTTTTTGTTTTACTTCCTGGTTGCAAATGATGACATCACACTGGGAAATTACCTGGCAACCACACTGGGCCAAATTAATCTAAAGTCACAGATTTTTTTATTTTTATTTTACACATAAAAATAAACATTAACCTTTTTGTTGAATTAATATATACAGGTTAAAAAAAGTAGTCTCTTTTGTGTAAATTATGCAAAAACCTTTGTCTTGCTAGTGTGATGTCATCTATCTGTTTACTTCCTGTAACTTTCTACAGATTTTTTTTTTACTTTTCTCCACAAACGGCAACTTGATTGGTATAAAACTTTCATTTTTATTTAAAGACAAAATTAGAAAATCATCTATATCTGCCATACACTTTTTAATTGTAGCTACACAGTTAAAAACATATAATTCTTCATGCATTCTATAAAAAACAAACAAAACAAAACAATAAAAGCAGACTTCCAATGTCGGCGGTATTCAATGACATACAATGTTTCTGATTATTTACTATGACTAATATCTTTTTGAATGTATTTATTTTCGATTTTTAAAAGTGCTGTTGTACATAACTGTATTTGTGGGTTTCAGTTTCTTGTAATATGCAAGTTTTCGAGGATGTTTTATTTCAAAAGATCAAATATGTTGTTTTAATCAATCGTTAATCATCATTCTGAAACCTGTAAAAAAAAAAATCAATCATGCAATCTACTTCTGGTGTTATAAATGTTTTGATACCATAATGTAACTTGTTGTTAAGGCATTTCTGTAACATTATCCCTCTTTCAACGCTTTTCTCCTTTCTCCCATATTAAGTAAAGCTTTAGTTAAAATTAAGATAATAAGCGGCGCTGGGTGGTCCAGACACTATCTCTCCAAAATGCCAGACATAAATAGTCCTTTGTCTTTGGCACAAAAAAAAGAAAAAAAAAATCACTTTCACCTAATTTTCTCCCTCACTGTTGACACATCGAAACTTCACTTGAAAGTTCTTCGTCATATGCAACTTTCTGTGATAAATGTGAAAGTAGTTTAGTATTTACAGTACGAGTTTAGAATGGAAGGACTAGCTTTTGTCATTTGAAAAAACAGAAACAACTAATTCCTCACAAATTAACGGACAGTGAAGGCTTTTCAGACTCACACAGTTAGGAATTATTTCAGTTTGTGGTTGTGGTAAAGAATGCAATGTCAACGCACTTCTACATTGTGCGTTCAAACTGCACTTTTCTATATGTTTTAACCATTAACCATTCTAAAAACAATGTACGATAAGAAGTGAACTTATCAGCTATCGACCTGAAATACTTTATGCTACTTCTGTTCATTTTCGCAGCAGACATTTCATACTTGAGTACATTTCGGATAAACGCGTCCAGAACAAAAAGCAAAGTTCTTAAAATAGCTCGAAGCTCCAGAACCTGACCTGGATTAACCTTTTGATACAAAGAGACAAAGGCTGGACTAAAAAGTGGACCGATAAAGCAGATACATGTTGTAACTTTGCGATCACTGTTGAAGCTCCTGTATATGAGCGGAGGGGCGTCGGACAGGGGGGTAAAGGGTACTGGCTTCTCGGGACCCAGGGCAGAGAAGGGCCCTAAAAAGCATGTGTTTTTTTGCATTTGTTGCATTTTTCGACGCTTAAGTTTATTGTTATAGTAATCAAATGCATTGTGGTTGAGTTAAGTCCTAGAGAGACATCTATGCATGACATTTGGGGCCCCGTCACCCTTTAAAGAAAGAGGAAAATCATTGCTCACATATTATCCAAGTTGTTACATAAAACTTGTGATCATCATTTGCAGTTTGTGTATTTTCTTATAAAACATTTTGAGATGTTTGTGGAATTGGTTTGGTAGTTATTGTAAAAACAAACAGTTCTGTGTCGGCCGGTGCTGCACAGGATGTCTATAAATATTGTTTGTGTAGCAGAAACCATGGGGTGTATATTCTAGCTAATGTGAATGAAAAAAATAACAATAATATTTTGTAAATTTGCTGGGATAAATAAATCCTACACAAAGTCATGTATTAGGGGCCCACCGGGGGTCCTCCCCCAGAATTTGCTTTATAAAGGCTTGACTTTTTTCCTGTTTTCTGATGAATTGTTATGTTATCCAGTTGGTTTAAATGCAGTGCAACATTTTTCTCAATTTGTAATTAGATTTATGGCACTCTTCAGGGCCCTCTGGTGGCTGCTTAGTCCACTTATTCATCGTCAATAAATCTAATAATAAGTAATCTATAAAGTAGATGAATTTGTGCAAATGTTCTATGTTCGTGATCAACAAGTCACCAACGCACAGATTCTCGGGGCGGCCTGAAAACTTTGTAGTTTGTATAGAACTTATTTACTGTAGCGCTCGCCTACCCCATTTAAACTAATACAACTGGAAGGAGGATTACAATGGCTGGTGGCGCCCATGGCAACCTCAGAATTAAAGGGCCTATGACAGGTTGGACTACTCGTGTACCTAAAATACAGGTAAGATAAATATATTTAAAATTTTGCTAATAATAATTATACATTTTAGCAATTTTAGCATTTTTTTTAGTTTTGTAATATCACTTCCTGGTTGTAAATGATGACATCACACTAGGAAATTACTCTGCAAACTGGGCTAAAACGCGGCTAATGTCAGAGATTTTTTTGTCCGACAAATCTAAATATATGTGAACACCTTTATTTTGTTGAATTATTGTTTTAAGGGTAAAATAAGTTGTTTATTTTGGGTAAATTATGCATAACCTTTGGATGGAATGAGTCTCCCTAGTGTGATGTCATCAGTTTTTTACTTCCTGTAATTTTAAACAGATTTTTCAGCTTTTCTCCACAAACCATGACTTGATTGGTGTCAAACGATAATTTTTATGTACCATACGTATGAATACACCAAATACAATCAAAATTAGAAAATCGTTAAACCCTGTCATACGCACTTTAAGGTGAATATGGTACGACCAGTAATACCAACACATCCAGAACAAAAAGGACAGATAAGGACTGGACTAGAAAGGCACTGATAGTGATAACGTGATATATTTTTAAACTTCAATAACTAGTCTTTATCACTGTTTTTTTTAAATAATATTCTTTTATATATGTCAATTCGTAGATGTTTTGAACGCTTCCACTTGTTTGCCGGCGTGCTCTGATGGCACATTAATAGATAGCCTAAATAACTTGCTTTCTTCCCCTCTCTCTTTGGAAGATACACCACATTCATTATGCACTATGAAAATCTAATTCTCATGCTTTTGCTTTAAATTGTTATATGCAATTCACTCTGATGCCTATGAAATTTTCCTCTTCTTCCTCTCGCCTTTATATTTTTGAGAGTTTTCCAAATATTAAAAAAAAGGAGAAATTAGCATAACCATTCCCCATCAATAATATGGCTATCTCTATGGGAGCGATAGCAGCGAGCAGTAGGGGTGTCCCTTTGGCCGATTCTTCATGGATCACCCGCGCGTCCTCAGCTCCTTTTGAACTTGTTATAGCAAGTCAAGTGATTCTTTATCGGCTGACAGGCTCCACAAAGCGGCGGGGATGGGAAAGCAGGTCAAAAGGAAGTGGCCATATGGACTTAAGCATGCAAATTTACAACAATAAGTTTGAGCCGAGGGCCTGTACGCGCTCTTCATCATATATGTGTACGCTGCATTCCACAGGCGGCTGCAGGAGGACGGACGGCACTGCTGATGCTCCGACGTAGCACGGACGGAAGAAAGGCTTGGAATGTGTTTATTAGATATTTTGGGGTGCTTTTTGTGTGAAGGATTTAAGAGTTCTTTCCCTGCAGGCGTGAATTCCGAGATAGGGTTCAAAGTGCTATCTCAAAGTTGATATTTGTGTCAGAGTAAAACAGGTTTAAATTCAATAAAGTATGTCGGTGATCAGTAATGCTGTCACTAAAGGCGAGGCACGATTATTTGTAGAGCACAATTTGTACGCAAAGTTATTGAAAGTGCGTTGCAGAATAGGAAAAGATGCATTCGAATCACAATACAAACAAATTAAAACCTATTCTACAATTTACTTTAGAAGGGTGTAGATAAAATCCTTTCAGTTGTGTATTAATACAATTATCTTTCAGCAACATTGCCTTCAAACACATTTAAAAGTTAGCTTTGTTTGTGCAAACTCAAATGTGCATTATCTTCTATAAAAATAGTGCCCTTATGATACACTGAAACTCCACTTGAAAGTTGTACTTGACCTATAGTTACTTTTTGTTTAATCACATAATCATGGCATAACTATAGCTTTACATGAGCAACATTACCTTGACCTGTACACACTTCACATTACTTACATTACATTTACACACATTTCCTTTGATTATGCAAAAAGGGGCATTACTTCTCAACTCTATGTGTGCAGACCAGTGGTTCTCAAACTGTGGCCCTGAGTCACATGATCACTTGGAAGATATCATTTTAATCTTATAACGCTGTATTTAATCTCTTTTCTAATTCATGACAGACTATTTTTGTTAAGGTGAAATAGAGTCGTCACACCTCTATTATTATATTAGCTAAATGTGTAATCAATGGAGATTTTAAGACGCTAAATACAAACCTAACGTGTAGTAAATGTATACAATTTCAGTGCACAATGACAACTTCCTTGTCTGTGTAAATGTACTTACATAGGTGTATGTGTATGTGGTGTAGTGTTTTGTATCTTGAATATTGTGCTGTTTTTAAGTGACTGGTTTTTCTCATCCAAACACATTGCATTGCATTGTTGCATTGTCACTTGTACATGACATATGCATTTAAATCTATCTACCAGCAGTCACCCTGCAGTTCTTCAGGTTGTTCCACTAATGTATAAAGGTTCTGCACTGCTCTTATATTTTAGTGTTCAATTCTGAGCTCTAGAACACAGTAATCAATTTTTCTAATTTTGCTCACTCAAATTATTACAGATGTCAGTTAAATCTAGCAATAGTGTAGGATTTTATCAATGCAACACATGCAACAAGAGCAAGTATTGTAACTTATTCATATTTGAAGTGTATTATAAATTCCATGTTCTTTCCCGACAATTTGAGAAATTAAGAGCTTGTTTATTTATGGAATGGATTTATTTTAGACAAACAATGGCTTGAAATCTATGTTTATAATGTGCAACTGTTGTGCTTGGATTTATGCGGAAAAATGTGAATCTGAACATGTTATATTTTCCTTTGAGAGCTCAGCAGTCACAAAAGAAGTTCATACATGTTCATAAAAGTTAATAAAGCAATATAAATAGAAACACTGGATTTTCTTTCTGCTAAATGGTGCTGAAAAAATTACTCTTTAAAGTCTACATTTCACGTTCTCATGTTTTTCTAATTATGACTTGGGAGAGCACCTGTGGTAATTATGTAACATAGTTTTACTTTTGTAAAGTTGCTGTTTATGAAGAAATTTTGAAAAACAAAAGTGTAAAATGACAGGAAGTAGTGCTGAGTTCTAAAATGGAATTCATCTGCTTATGTAGAGGAAATAGACAGTTAACACTTAAATGACACATTTTTCTGACAGTTTAAACCATCATTTAACAAAATAAATATGTTATCAGGTATTGTGATTTGACAAATATACATAACAATATAAATATTGTGCAATGTATATGGATTTTGGCCCTTGTTTTCAAAATGGTTGCTAGGTAACAATTGTGGAATTACCTCTATGTCATATTTGCTGCCCGTGTCCAAACAGGAAGTAACATTTTAAACATTGCTAAAACTGTCAAACTGGAGACAAATAGGCAAAATGATTAGTAAAATCTTAAATGTAATCATGATTGAACCATAATCCACGTTTTAGTGAAATTTGTCCCTGTCATGTAGCCTTCTGCTAATTATGCTAATGACAAAAATCTTATCTTAACACATTATAAGCACTGGTTTTTTGAAGTGCAACAATCTGTTCTCTGACTCTAACGTAAACATGTTGCCAATCCCATCCCTAACATATTCTTGGACATCGTTCTATACCGAAACACTACATTCGGGGGTCAGGTCCGCTCCCTCGCTCTCCATCGCGGAGATTTGGGTCGAGCCTGGGGGAAAGGCGGAAGCGGCGGCGGCACGAGTTTGGCTGTCCGTCCGGGCCACGGGAGGGTCATATCTGGGCCCTTATTACCGCCGCGTTCTGTGAAGATGGCCCCACTCCCTGCCCCTGCGCTCGCGGTGGCCGACGTCCAAGACAGGGCTCCAAAAAAACAGAGGCACCACTGTCGAGATGAAGATGTTATTCCACCAGCCCTGGCCCCGGTCCGCGTGTGTGTGCATCTCTGTCGGAGCGGCGCGCCCACATTCACACGTGCCCCGGCCGGCCGTGTCCCCAGAGGCCGTGTGCATGAGGCTAATTTCCACTATTAGCAGATAGACAAAACAATCTTAAGAGCAGGACCGCAACACGATAGCGAGGGGTTTATGCTGCAGGGGGGCGATGGAGACGGGAGGAGGACAGTGCGTCAGGCGGACTGTACAGTGGGGAGTCCAGTTTTCTTATGTATATTTTCAGATAAATGTGATTTTTTAAGTTCTTTTATTTGAGGGTATTTAAGACCGACTATCCTACAGTTTGACGTTCTTTTGCCTTCCAATCTAATGACGAAACTGTATTTTTTTAAGCTACAAAAACGTGCTACATATTGCTTGGAAAGACGTTTATTGCATTCACTTCATGCCACTGTGTAACCCAAAAGAGCAATACCACGTAATAAATTATAAAATGCACAAAAAACATTACAATTATTCTTTTCTTGCCTTTTTTCAAGATATGGGTGCGCAATCATGGGCTGGTTGGTGTAGTTTAGTCCCAAAAAATATACATACAGAAATATACAAACATATAGTACTATGTTTCCAAAAATCTCCTAAAATGTAAAATTTAATGGTGAAAAAAGCAACGCACAATAAAATTTATATTAAAAAAAAAAATTTCTAATCTCCTCCTACTTTCTCATCCATTTCTGACCTTGCATTGTGAATAGGGCCCAAAAAGCTAACTGTAAAGCTAACTCGCTCATTAGCATTAGCACTTTTTGTCACAGTTTTTCTGCAGAATAACGCCTTAAGTGTTATGATTTGATTTAAAACAGCTCCTTCTAAGCTTCACAAAGATTTGTCACACTCCCAGGTAAAGCCTCCAGGGGGCGCAGAGGAGGCTGTGCACAATGGAGCAGCTAAGTCATATGCTAATTAATCTCATTTGCGTTTTAAGTCATATTGTTTTACAGGAATCATTTGGTATTTATTTAATCGAATTTATTGAACACTTTCATACTTTTATTTGACTTGTAATTAGAATGACTACTTTATATTTTGGTTTTCAGTTAAATAATTATGAGTTTATTCATATTGCATACTCCAAAAAACGCATTTGTATTTATTTTGTATGCCAAGTTTACTATACAAAACTTTTCATAATAGCACGGAATTTAAAAATTAAAATCTCCACAGATCTGGGAATTCTGATACATGGACTTCTTACTAAAAGTGTGCATGCGGAACACAAACTTTCTCATCTCTCTGAGCACAGACTGCCTTCTTTCTCGTCTCTGAAAGTCCAGATGTGTGAAGTTCTGAGTTTTTGGTCTGACCGCTTATTTCTTTATGTGAAGTTGTCTTTTTATAGATCACAAACATAATGGAAAAAGTCACGTATGTAACATTTTCGTACGTACGCAGGCTTTATAAATGTGACCCTGGTCTGGAAGTAGCAGCGCCCACCTCCCTGTCTCCTCAAAGTTATACAAGTTTAAAGCCAGACACTACGGGCAAAGCTCTTCTTTTTCAATATTTTGTTTATTGCTCAGTTTGCTCTCTCAACATATCAGCTTCCATGTGAAAACGACAAACTTGTCCAATCTGCTCCTAAAGATGTTTTATTATTTTACTGAATCCACTTCGTCCATAAATTTCTCTGGGACATTGTAACTTCAAGGCCTGCATTTTTCCTCTGTAGAGACATACAGATCAGTCGCTCCTACACACACCAACGACGAAATGTACAGGATTTGTTGCTAATTCTAACTTTGATTTATTAAAATTTTAAGTCAAATAATTGGGAGAAATTTGAATTTTTTTGCCCAATTTTCAGTTAGATGTAGTTTACTCGAAAACAAAATAAGAAATCCAAAATGAACAAGAAATTTAAATCTTGTTCCGTCCATTTTTCAGATTTAAATGCCACAAATCTGTGCAATTTCTGCCATTTTTACACATAAAGTGCCTTATTTCTACATTCATTCATTCATTCATTTTCTACCGCTTATTCCCGTTAGGGGTCGCGGGTGACTGGAGCCTATCCCAGTGACTTTGGGCCTTAGGCGGGGTACACATCTATGTGAGTAAACTACAGGAAAAATTTAAAATGTACAATTTTTTTTTTTCCAATTCAACTGCAGTATCTCACCTTAATGCCATACTGTGGAACATTCTAAGCCAAGCATTAACATCTCCATGTAAACAAGCAGGTGGCAGACCCTCAAGCAGAAAAGTTATGCAGCGCACCATTAAAATCAGTTTTGTTAAATAATAAAGTAGAAAAAGAATAACATAAAAGAATAGCATTTCTTTAAAGTCAACGCTTTACAATTGTTTTTCTGTTTTTGCTTTCTTTTCTGTTAACAACACTCAGAACAACCACTGCACATTGTTGTCGTCTGTAGTGACTTCATCTCTCTAACAGCAGATATTGTCCCCAGTTTATATTCAAACACACACACACTGGAGACTTTGGCTTCTCCCTCTGGAAAAAAAAAAAAACCCTGCTTTTCTTTACTTCAAATTGAGTTTCGCAAAGTCTAATTTGTAGGCTGCCTTTGATGAACAAATGTTTTCAGACTATCCTGCTTTAATGAAAAGGGAGTGAGCGCAATTTCAAACATTCTCTGAACCCTCCGTGACTGTAAACTTTGAAAAAATTAAACTTTAGAATTTGTATCCATTTGGCTTTCAAGCTGTGACAGAGGCTTAAATAAGATCCAGGAGCCTTTCCGTTTTTTTTTTTTTTCTCGCTGTGCGGCATCAATCTCTCGTTTAAGTTTGCACAGTTACACATTTCTTGTCTGGTTCACTCTGAACGGTGGCCGGGTCAATGAGGCTACTCGTTTGTCAGCTCCCATCGTTAATAAAATGCTTATACAAATTCGGCGCGGGCAAATATTTACAGCCGCGGACCGGAGCTTTCATCACACACGGACAAAAAAAAAAAAAAAAAAGTGTGATTCTTTAGGGAGCGACGTATGGCGATTGTGTGTCTGCGGATCAAACTTGCCCGGGCCTGACGAACGCCGAGGAAAAGAGCAAGAAGTGCAGTGGTTTTGACTGATAACTGCGTGATTTTAATTGAAATCATATGAATCAAAAGGTCTGGAATAAAATATATCTAAATGGAACCAGCTGACTCGAATGATGAGGAACAACGGCCGGCACAGTAGGACGACAATATGCTTGTTTTGATGCTGATTTTGATTTGTGTAGTGTAGAGTAAACGGCGAAAAGAGAGGGCAAAGCAACGCGGAGATTTATGTTAAACGTGTGAACGGGTTGTTTGTAAAAGCTCAAAATGGCTTTCAGATGGGAGAGTATTGTAATTTGTAATATTAATGCGTTAGTCTTACGTAAAGCTTTTCCAGACGCTCAAAGTTGCTTCATAGTTTCGAGGGAAGGCGAGATGAGAAAGGGTGGAAAGTGATTCATTAAAGGTGCTGTATCGGATTTTTACTGTTTTGAAAAGTGAAAAATAGAAGTAGTTCGTGCGCCCAGTTGTTTGCAAATAATAAAGTCTATCCCTGCACAGATTTATTGCAAAAGTATATATTTGGGTGAAAATGAGACCACAGCATTTTCTCTGCAGTGCACCGTTAGCATGCTAATGTTTTTTAGCTGTACTCAAAATGGCAAAACTTGTGAAAAGTGCTTATAAACTCATTGCGATGAATATTTAGGATTCTGGGACTGTATTAGGAAAGTAAGCGATACATGTGGACTATTGTAAGGAGTTTAAAACAAAATAGTTCTGCTTTTCACGTTTCAAAACAATAAAAATCAGCGACAGCATCTTTAATGCAATGTAATATAAAACCGTTTCTATATAGTATTTTAACTTTCTGCTTTCAGTGCTGGGGAGGGTCGTTGTCTCTGCAAAACAATAACGAAATAGATCAGATTGTGAGACTAAGAAGCAAGATTCCAGGGAAGCATCTCTGTTTTGGACGACAAGTACACTCTGAATCTCGCTGAGAAGATTGTGGCGGACACTCACCATCTTTTGTGGACTGAACACTGTTTCCAGCCATCCGGATGAAGATTTGTGACGCCTCGAATGAAGACCAAGAGAGGCATTACTTTGTCCCACGCGGTATTCAGCTTCTCAATAAACTCTAAACCTAGCACTCTGCTTTGACACGCGGACTATAATATTTCCAATCTGTGTTTTCCTTATGTTGTGTGATCATTTTATGTGCTTTCTCTGCAAGATAAATTCCCCTCGGCGCACTAAAGTCTTCATTCATTCGTTTTTTTGGTATTTGTATGTTTTTTGGGGTGGATTTTTAGACGTACTTGTGATTTAAATTCACAGAAGATACCGTCTAAAAGCTCTGTCTTTGCTCCTTTCACTTCTTCAGACACACATAACTGCTCTGATTGGCTAGAGCTCAGAGAATATGCAATTGTGGTTTAAAACAACTGAATTCTAGGGCTGTAGTCGACTAAAGAAATTTTTGGTTGACAAAAGACCTTCCCTATCGACCGATTCATCGACAAAAAAGGGGTGTGGCAAAACTATTATGTATCTCTCTGTATCTGACCCAAACTGCACTCAAAAAGAACCACAACGCACTGGAGTTCATGCTGAAAATAACAAAGTAAAGTACCAAGAAACAGTGCATTTAAAATGTTAGCTATAGATTAAACTCATGATTCACCCCAAGATCTTTAGCTAACTCACTCCATTTCTTTACTTTTTTGCTGTTTTTGTCATATAAATCCTTTCGAACAAAATAAAATACTTTGTCGACTAAAAAAATGGTGGTCGACTAAAATATCATTATTATCCGATTAATTGACTAAATGACTAAAAGACTACAGCCCCACTGAATTCAGTGTTTTCAGTGTTCTGAAATTGTGTTTAGTAACTAGTTCGGCAGCAGTTATTGTCCTTTTAATTGAGGACATTTTTAGCCTTGTACCTGTGCTTTTACTTGAGTGCAGTGTTTCTGAGTCTTGCCCAAAGATGCAAGAACAGAACACAATTTTCTGCTGTGGTCTGCTTGATGACAGTGTTGGTTGACTAATAAATCAATCGATGAATCAACCAAACAACTAAAGAACTACAGCCCTATTGTGCATTCTAATCCATCATTTAATCTCAGTCCAGTCAGATTAATCATTTAGCCACATATAGAAACATATAGAATTCTCTATTTATGGGTTTCAGAATGATGATAAATTGGGACGGTCGGCATAGCAATGAACAACGTAAAATACCAAAAACGACGCAGGTGAGTGCAATGGAAGGTCCAGGAAGGTAAAAACAGAGATTTCAAAAATGTCCAAAAGTTAAAAAGGACAGGTGCTCATCAAGGACTAGGGCAAAGTGACATTAAGAGAGAGAAAATGTATTATGGACAAGTACAAACATGCAGTCATGAAAGGGCCGAGGCAGTCTGGTATTAGATAAAAGTTCTATAACCTGTCTCTGACCTTTAATGACTGCACATTTGGACTATTCCACATGCTTTTTTCTTGTTTTTCCTCTCTTGATAACCATTTAAAATCTTTTGAATGGAAAAAGTCCTCAAAATGTTCCACATAGGAGGAAAAAACATGGATATGCAACATTTTGAGGGTGTTTTTCTCATTCAAAAGATACGAAATGTTGTTCTAAATTGTTACCTGCGATGGCAACAGCCTGATTTCACCTCATTCTGAAAACCAATGAAAATCACTGACATTTAACTAAGAAAAAACCATCATGTATCTATTCTGATTGTAACTTTGCATGCCTTCCTTCTCTTCCTACTGCAAAGGTAAGTCTCCCTCTTTCTCTCCCTTTTTATCTCTCACACACTCCTTCTCTCCCTTTTTATCTCTCACACAGACCTGTACAAGTTGCCGTCGACTCCGCGAGCCGTCTCCTGTCCCTCACCTTTCTAACAGAGTCCATATTTCCTGAATAGTGTGCCATCATATTTTACTATTACCTATCAATTGGTTTCTAATGGTGGTAACGAGGCAGCTAGCTGGCTGGTGACAGAGCGCTAACGGCCTCGCAGGGAACATTAAGGAGGCCGGGTTATGCTGTGGGCCGTTAACTACCTACAGGCGCTGGCTAATGGCTCCAAATGACCTCCTCAGTGGCTATTAGCACATAATTAGAACCTGCAGACCAGTGGTGACCTCGGACGGACACACGTGATTACTCCTCTCCTGCGCTTTCCCTTTAAGACTAGCGCTCTCTCTGCACTTGTCCACTTCTCACGGCTCTTTCGCTAAACCTTCGTTGGGTTTGTTGAGTACATTATGGGAAGACTGCGCCACCAAATGTGGGCTTTGGAATAGTCTGGTGCTAAAACGTGTGCTGCTGGTTGAAACGATATGTACAGTTGCATAGTTAGCAAGCACAAAGTTCCCGTCGAGACCAGATTGCGTGTGGTCTTTGGATGTTTGCATGTTCACCTCGTATTGATGTGGTTTCCTCCGAACGAAGGGGCTCTAGGTGCTGCACTGCGGTCACCGACTGCGACGGACATCTTGCTTCAGGGGCATCGGAGACCAGTTCAAACGCCTTTAAGGAAATAAAAGAAGGAATAACAGTTCTGTTGTATGAAAATGAAAAATAAAAGTTGGTCCTTGAGGATGGCCTTAAGGGTGACCCAAGAATAGATGGTTATCAAGAAGAAGAGGTCAAAGTAATTTAGTGCTAAGCGGGACGAAAAGATGAAAAGTTGATTATGAATGAAGAGTTCGCCAAGTGCCGTTTGAAGAAGAAAAAAAAACGTTGAAGGCTTACAATTTGTCCTTTGTCTAGCAGTGTATTCAAAAGCCTAATCTGTTTTAGAGCAATAAAAATATTATTCCATCCCCTCTGGAGCAAATCCTCTCAACTATACTTTTCTTGCAAATGAACTAGGGTTAGGCGTACTGTAAATGAGTGAGTTTGGCGAAGGAGCACAGACATTACAAACGGATCTCCCTAAATGTTTGGCATTTTGTTGCACAGAGAGTAGCAATCCATGTTGAAAAGCCCAAATTTTAACCAAATTAACTGCTCTTAAACCTAACCCTAACCTTAGCCTAATTGTGGAATGATAGTGTCGAACCTTTTGAAAGTCCTCTTTACAAACGTGGAGGATTATCATCTAATGATGTCACAAGGTGTAGTCGTGCATTTTGACAACTGGCGAGACTACTCCAGCACAACTCAAGGAAGGCTACGTTTTATGAGTAAACAACTTTTCCAGGTACTTCTAATGAAATATAACACAGATCTTCTCATTTTACTCATTGTTCATTGTAAACTGCAACATTGATCTTAGAGTGTGTTCACAATTCCCGCGATTTGGACCTGTTTTTAACCCAGTTTAGTTTGGCTGTTGACTTGCTTGCGTTATTGCGAGGACTAAACCAGGACTAAACTCGAAACTAAACCTGGACTAGACCGGGACAAAATAGGTGCTAGAACAGAACCAACCCAAGTCAATATCAGGACTAAAATGTGCTCAATTTAAAATAAAAATCTGTATGAACTGACCTCTACTTTTGGTCATGTTCTAGTCCTGGCTTAGCCTTGGTCCTGTCTTGAGTTAGTTCCAGGTTTTGTCCCGGTTTAGTCCCAGCTCCCTCAGGTAAGGTAAACACTTTGGGTAAAACACCTAATCCACCTTCGTACACTGGTGTGTCAATAGATGAAGCACAATATGTAAAAATGACCATTTACCATTGACTTCTGAGAACTGAGAGGTTCCAAGCAGCGGATTTACACTTGTGTTGTTTTTTTGGTTGTTGTTTTTTTTAGGCCACAAGATATTTTAAAAGCCATGCGTAAAACCCAATAAGTGATTAATTCTTTTTTGAATTCACAATTAAGTACAGATTTACTTAATTACTCAAATGCACATGAATCAATCGAAATGCTAATGCCGAGGAACAAAAACACATTAAAGTCGACGTTTTTCTTTTGCGTACTATGTCCCCTTTAAAACTCCAAAACTTCTCATAACACGGGCCCTTTAATCAGTGCATTTGATAGAATATGCAACCTAACTGGAGGGAATTACAGTCACTTCAGATCACAAGACAGAACTCTTAACTCATGTTCTTGTCCACTCCTCCTCCGCCTCCCTCTCCTCTCCTTCCTCTGTAATGCTCCACAGGATTACACCGGCTCCCTAGTGAGACGACTACCACTAAAAATTAATCTTTTTATGGTGCCCTGGTACAGAAAATACTCTTCTTTACTGTGGGTCCAAGAAAATTACATCCACTCCACTCCCGTAGTCTTATTACTGGTACAAAAACGGTTTTAGCGCCGGTGAAATTGTCATTTTTCTTAAACCCTGCCCGGGAGTGCTTATACAGGGCTTTTTCACAATTGGCGGCACCTCCTTGACCTGATTCGGCGAGCACTTCCTTAAATCGGCGGATAATGGGACGTGAAAGGAGGAGCTAAACGGCGAATAAAGGCTACAAAAGTGCTAAGCTATCGATGTACACTTTAGCGGCGATCTCCTGTTACCCTTCACAAAGGTGATGTTTTACTGGGTTAGCGTCGATTCCGGAGCGCCGAGCAAACAATGAGAAAACAACAAAGGAATGCGCTGATTTTTGTGGTGTGTGCGCGTGTGTGTACGGAGGGAGAGCGCAACACAGTGCTTTAAATTATCAGTGAATTATCTGTGAGCCTGTGGGAATTATGCCGGCTATTTGTAACAAGCGACTCAAGGACAGGACAGCCTTGTGTTACATCCACGGCACTCCACACCAGAAATGCGCTGGCTCACATTTATCTTACCGGGCCATCTCGATATACACTTGCCAAATGGGTTATTCCACATGAGTTAGAAGGACTCCAGATCGGAAGGTTTGTCTGTGATTTAAGTAGGTTTGTCAAGATTAGATTTGTTGGGATTGTGATGTTTGTTTTAGCATGTTTTTCTCCTCTTAATTAGCCTTAATAAAGCATGAGCAAAGACTTAATTCATAGTGAACAGATAGATATGAAGAGTGATTCAGGCTGGTAACTGCTTCATGTAGGAGTTAGGGGGTTAATTAAGTAGTTATAAGGCTTAAGTCATTGTTCACTGTTCACAATTTATTAATGAATGCGTAATTATTAGATAGTGTTGCACATTTTCATAGGATTTTTATCTCCCAATTTTAAGAAAAAAAGGTACTCATCCTCAATAACATTTTGGTGGTTTATGGCAAAACTTGTTTGATTATCACTGATGACTGTCAATCTGACCAGCAAAATGACAATCTGGGGAGGAATACAAAACAAGGGTTATGTTATTGATCAGTGATCTTTCAAAAAACTTTTTTTCTCTAACACCACTTGCAGAAAAACATTCTGAATCTAGTAAAATTTATCATTATCATTATCATTTATCTATTAGAATTTGTTTTAAACAGTACTACATTCTCATCATTTTGAAAGCCATGGATAGACAAAATGTATGTATTTCAATCAAAGGCGTCAGTGGTAAAGTTAAAACGTGTTTCAATGAAATGTAAAATATTCTATGTTACATAAATATGAAAAGTAAGTACTGTTTTTTTAATTTAAATTTTCACTTTACTATGTGTAATGTCTGTAAATAAGTTGCATGTAAGAGCAGAGTTTACGATTCAGAAAGTTAGAACCGTAAATGTTTTATGTGTGTGAAAGAGACGCAGGTATTATTAGTTTCATACTTATCTCTGCTCTTTTTCATTCACTAAAAATGTATGTAAAAATGTATACATATACAGTAAATAATTTGATATTCATCTTAAATTAAATTAAAAACATGCCTTCTTTGTGCGTTCAATGGCACATAGACCACGCTCCATTTGCAGCCGCTCACAATCAGGAGTTTGATTCCAGCTTGATTCCAGTTTGCTGAATGTCCTTCTATCTCTCAACCCACTTTTGCGCTACACTGTCTGGTCCAAACAAGCCTACAGGCCTAATATGCTTTGTGTGTCCTGAGTAGTATTATTTAAATTAAAAAATATATTATTCTTACCGTGAGCAAGCTCGCCTCTTCACAGAACTGCCCTGACATAACGTGACCTGATGGTATTACCTGCTCGTCTCCATGGGGACAGATCCATTCAGTGATATACTGTGTAACATTCTAGGCAAAGAACTGGAGCTTGGGATGGAACGGCGTCAAAAAACCCTGGAAATCTGCCATTTTTGTTGCAGGTGCTAAACGTCAATACATGCATTTGCCAAAACAACGCGCAAAAGTTAACAAAAAAGCCGTGGAGCAACCTGCTGGGTCACTCCTGGTAAACGCATTTTTATCACATTTGAGCGTCAGAATACTCTTGAATGAACGCTTTGTCTTAAAACCTCCACTGGTTTAACTGAGCTCTATGACATCTCCATGGCGGATCGTCCTCCAGAAAAGCAACACAGTGCACCTTTAAGTGAATGTTTAAACGTTTTCGCCAGCCGTACGTGTAAATGTGTGGAAGAGGAGCAGAGACAGAGAGACAGAGGGGAAAGTGGACCACGGTTACTGGCACCACCACTGTGTGACACCAGTCCAGCTGCTGGTCACATGCTTGGCACAGACGCAGATGTGAGGGGAGGCCAGTGGTGTACACTTAGCTCCTGTCTCAGTCGTTTAGCTCTTCAAACTAAACCAAACAACGGCAGAACGCAAAAGCAAGCTAGACTCGTTTTCTATCAAACTGGAGACGTCGACCTTGCGTGAGAGGTCACTGCAGGGCCACGGACATATGTTAAAGCTCGCTATATCTGATTCTAGTAGTGTTTATTTTTATTTATTTATTTATTTTCTTTAACTGTGTCATGATTGAAGTAGCTCACATAAACATTCATACATTTTAAGATTTAGTCACCTATTTATTTAAGAAGAAGAAGAAGAAGAAGAAGAAGAAGAAGAAGAAGAAGAAGAAGAAGAAGAAGAAGAAGAAGAAGAAGAAGAAGAAGAAGAAGAAGAAGAAGAAGAAGAAGAAGAAGAAGAAGAAGAAGAAGAAGAAGAAGAAGAAGAAGAAGAAGAAGAAGAAGAAGAAGAAGAAGAAGAAGAAGAAGAAGAAGAAGAAGAAGAAGAAGAAGAAGAAGAAGAAGAAGAAGAAGGAATTGTAATGGATTTTTTTTTTCAGTCTCTTATAGTATTTTATTATTTCTAGTGTTTTACATTGTCAATTTTACTGTGCTATTATTTTTAAATTATTCGTTTAACTAACTTAATGTTTATTTATTAAGTGATTATTGATGTTGTTTTTATTTTGGAATCCTTGTGTTGACAAAAAGTTGGACTGGATTAAAATGTTTTCTTAAATTTTTCTGTTTACCACATTAACTTGCACTTGCACATTAACTGCACAGGCACGAACAATCGGAACAAAATCAGATTACTCACATCAGATCTAATTTTCATAAACTTCATAAACCCAGAAATCCGATCTGATTTTTGTTGCGACTGTAGCCAATGTTTCATGCGAGTTTCTGAACAAACCCTCTCGACACCGGCCAACAACTTTCCCTTTCAACCGACCGTTTATTTAGCGCGACGACTTTTGCATTTTCCACAACGTTTCTTGGTCCGCGAACATACATACATACATTACATAAATCAACAGTTCAGCTCACTTTCCTTTCCTACACAGCTCCCCCCAGAGGCAACACGACACACTGGTCGGACTTGAACTCCGAGGGGGGCGTGACCGTGCACGCATAAGCCCCTCCCATCTGAACGAACAAGCCAAAAGATCTCCGGAGAGTCCAGACATCCTCATTTCCTTTCCCGTGTCAGTGGTCATAAGCAGCTCTTTTGGGCACGAGCTGCACACACACACTCACACACTTTTGCACACTGAACCGCAGCCTTGACTGAATTAATTTGTTTTCATTTGCCCTCTGTCAGTACTGCTTGCCTCTGGGGCGGCGGAGAGCTCTCTTAAGTAAAGGTCTCCCTATCTGCCTGTTGGATTTCATCTCCCAAATCTACTGGCCGTACTTTGTGTGCGGCGGAGGCAATGCTTTCTTAAGATATCGAGTTTAAACAGGCCCCAGCCGCACAGTCGGTGAAATAACAGGCTTCTGGTGAGGAATCCCATAGTGGACACATTCCTTTTAGTGTACCATCCGAGGTGGGCATTTACTCCAGTGCTTTGTAATGAAATTGTAGCTTTATCGCACCATACGTTTGTTCCTACTTGAGCAGTATGTATGTGTGTTGCCTCGTGCAAAATCTTCAATCTTCAATAAATCTAAATATTATACGTGACAAAAAAGTAACGGAAGCTTTATGTTGACAATATTAAATGATCTGAACGTTGGTGTTTCTGTTTCTGTTCCTTCAAATACAGTTTAGTTTTTCTCATTTGTTGTGGTCAGTCGTTGAAAATACTAGATTTTGTGGATTATTCAATGTCATGTCCTTCCAATTACATGAACTTAAAGGGTCTGTACCAGATTTTTACTATCATAAAAACGGAACAAACATAACTAGTTCATTTGAATCCGTTTGCAGTGGTTGAAAGTTTTCTTTTTCTTTTTTTTTTTCCTTCCAGAATCACAAATATTCACTGTGATGAGTTCATAAACGCTTTTCACAACTTTCAGAGGCCAGTGCAGAGTTTTGCCATCACAGTAATGCATCATCTACATCAGTGTTTCCCAACCAGGGGTACGAGGACCCCAAGGGGTACTTGAGGAATTACCAGGGGGTACTTGGAATGGTTTTAAAATAAGATGAAATGTACTTTTTATCTATAAAAATGTGTGATTAGTTGTAAATCTAGTATCTCTTTGGGAGTATCTTGGACCATAAATATAATTAAAACAATACATATAATAGTAATAACTGACTGTATTCAACTAGTAAACCCATTTATGTGCCTGAAACTCAAATTAAGGGGTACTCGGAGTGTAAAACAAAACTTAGGGGGTACTCGAGACAAAAAATGTTGGGAACCACTGATTTACATCATCAACATCTAGCATGCTAACAGTGCACTTCCTGGTTCTCAGACAATAAAATGCATCTATATAATTAAATGCAGATGGCAAACTGTGGTCTGATTGTGACCCTAAGAGTTGCTTTTACACCATATCCTCTCTGTACAAGGGAATGCTCAATGACATGGACTAAAAACCAAGTTCTAACACACTTCTGCCGAGACTTGGTTAGCAAACCTGTCCTAAACTTAATCAAAACATCTGTTCCTGAACTTAATTCCGATCTTAACCTGAGGAACTGAACATACTTCAGAATCAGAAAAGTTTTACTGCCTGTCGAGGAACAAAATTCACAAACTAGGAACTTGCTTCAGGTGTCAGGTTCACAGGTTCAGTTTTCTTTTGCTGTGAAACCAACCTGGACAACTGAGGGACAAAGATAATGAAAAATTGTCAAAAATTAAGATTTGCCAGCATAGTCATCAACGAAAAGTGGCGGTGACATAACTTGATTGACTTGGCACTTTAAAATTACATCAGCTTTACGTCCAAAAAAGTAATCATAGTTGAGTGGCAGTTTCCCCAAATACTTTTGTTTTTATTCATATTAGAGTAATTGAATGGACCACTACTTTGTTCTTCTACTGGAGTAATATTATTTTGAAGTAACAGTACTCTTACAGTCGCTACTATGTGCTAAACAAGACGGTCGGGAACACTATTACGAAAGAGCAGCTCGGAGTGATGGATAGCGGTAGTGTCGACCAATTATCTCGGTGAAAGCATTGTGTCCTAAAATAGCGATCATGGTTTGGAGGCTGCCGGATTCGGGGCGGCTCGGCAGAGTGTGGAGCAGCAGCTGTGCCATGTGCTGGTCAAACATTAGTGATGCACACAAACATACACCAGTGCACCGCAGAGGGGAAGGAGGATGGATAATAAGCATCTGGAGGGGTGTCGCCTGTGAGGACGTCCAGGTTTTCTGCTTAATCCATAATAATAGTCGTGTTTTAGGAGCAAATATAAGTCGTTTCAATTCTATCTGCACCCAAAAGACAAAAGCATAAGTGCAAAAGGCGTTCTGATAGATCTTAGACGTCGAACTTTATCATTCAGAAAGTTTGATTGCCTAAAACTGGTAACATACAAGAAGAATGGATTCTATTAGACGAATGAAAGTGAATTAAGGCTTTCACTATTGCTTGGAAATTGGGTGTCAATAATCGTTAATAATTGTCAAATTGTGATGTTTTTTAAAGAATAATTGTATGTGTATTTGTTTACTGACACGACAAAATTACATCATGCCTACACAGCAAAAATGTATCTCTAGCCTATATTAAAATGACTTGAATTTACTATTTTAATCTACATTTGACTCAATGAGACTTAATTTCTTACATGATGCAGAATATTTCACAGGTTTCAGAGTATTTCAGCCTGGTTATGAAGTAATTTAGTTTAAAATAAGAAAATAAATGTGCCAGTGGGGTAAATAAAATAATCTCTACCGACTGGGGTAAGAGAGTAATGAATTGAAACAAGTCAGAAACAGGTTAAAACAGGTAAAATAATCTAGTTCCATCAAATAAATACTCTTAACTAATCGTAACTAGTCAAAAGGTCTTAATTAATAATATCCTGAAAACAAGACATTTTAACATTTTCTTTTTTGCAATTCTAGTCACATTTTTGTTGTATATAGAAGGACCAAAAATGATTCTTTACCAGCTTTGGTGTCATTAGATCAGTTACAAGTATGGGTTATATATCGGTTCCAGCACTGTATGTTTGCAGATATCGAAAATGTGGCGTAATGTATTATTATTTTTTTGTATTTTTTTTTTATTTTGCATGCCCATGTGTTATTCCCAGTTTATCCTCAATGCATAGGATTTGTAAATAGACATGGAAGTGCAATTAGGCTAAAAACGTAGCCATAAGTTTACACAATCATGCCACGTATTATTTTATATCCCTAACAAATACATTCTGTTATTACTTTTATGGATTTTAAAACCAAAAGATCTGCATCGGCAAATATCGGTAATCAGCCTCGATAGCAAGTCAATTGTTGGATCTCGGTAACAGGTTATAGGTAATTATGTGATGTGATTGTGTGATTACAAGCTCCCAAAATGTTTGAATGTCTCACCCCACGGTTCGTCCACTTGTATCTATCCGTCCCACTGAAGCACAAGTAAAGTTGCAGCGAAAGTTCAGATCAGCAGAGTAGTGAACATGATTATATTTAACATTTGAACTATTTGTCCCCAGTTTTTGTTTATAAAAGTTTAGAATGTTATTTCCTGGTTGGACATGGGCAGCAAATATGACACATTAGAGGTCATTCTACAACTGTTACCTAGCAACCATTTTGAAAACAAGGGCTACAATCAACACGAATTACACAATAGTTATGATTTGACAAATAATACTGGATAACAACTGTATTTTGTTGAATGACTGTTTAAACTGTTAAATAATTGTGTCAGTTGTGTGTAAATTGTGTCTGTATTTTCAATTGTACATCACTTTTTGATGACATAGAGGGATTCTGTTTTAGAACTCTAGAACTCTACTTCCTGTAATTTTAAACTTTTATTTGTCTGAAAATCTTCACTTACTACAACTTGACAAATGTAAAACTGTGATAAATATTTACCCTATAAATGCCTTCTCTCCAAACTAAGTCATAATTACATCATATAGACTTTAAGTAAAAGTGTTGAAGTACATGTTTAAATTGTCACTTTTAGAGTAAAAAGTAAAAGTATTTCATGCAGATTATTAAAGGGAGAAATGTGATCTTGATAAAGAAATGTGCAGATTAAAAAAAATAATTTCTCAGTGTTTCTAGACTTTTTATGGATATTTTTGTTTCCTCAAAGCCAAGTCATGAACTCAAAACCTTTCGTTAGGATGTCATCGTGAATATGCTGAAAAAGAAGCCCTCGAACCAATTACTTTTCAGGCGATGTTCAAAAATGTAATGGAGTAGAAACCGCACACGTCTGCTGTCAAATCTATAAGTAAAAATAAAAAGTATCTGTAAAAAAGTAAACTACAGATACCTAAACTTCTATACTTTTACTTTTGCAACACATTTCTTCACATTTTTTCAACACATTCGTTTCTCCTTTTGAGTCTTTCCAGATTGAAAAACATCTGAACCAGCTCTCCAGTGTCCATTTTTTTAGCTGAATCTTCTTCCTTGATCAGTGCACGACAATGACTGTGAAGAAGTTTTTCTCAAGGACACAATGACAGTATTCGCTTCAATTAAAAGTCACCGCCTCAACCCACCGCGCCGCTTCTCTGCTCCTTTAAAACTTTAAAATACAGCGGTTTAAAGCGCAGCCCCGCCAGGTTCCACTCTCCAAATCCGCGCGACATCAGCAAAATTCTAAATTGCGCATTGACTTACTGTTATTTCTCGTTAATATCCCCCATGAACAAATATAAAAACACACATATCTTAATGCGAACACTCGTAAAAATTAGATAAAGGTTACGTCTGGAGCTGGAGATGCAAATCCGAAGAGACAAATGTGGGAGAAGGAGCGCTTTAGCCGGTAAGAGAACCGAGAGATGACGGAAATTGCACTTCGCTGCCATCTATTTCCTGGAGATGGCCGCAAACCCCTGGACACACTTAATCAGGGAAAGGGCACACCTCCGAGTATCCATTCTTTTGTAATGGCATTACACGGCACAAGTAAGATTTAGAGATCCCTTAATGTGCCCGAGTCTTCTGCATAAAAGTATATACAAAGGTTAATATTCCAATAATATGTTCCTGGAGGGCATTGTAATCGTTATCTCTCTGGTGGTATCAATTAGAAGCACTTTACTGCAGGTAATGACTAAGATTCCGGTACAAAATGACATTATTATTATTATCCCCATCTATAATTTCAGAGTGGATACACAAGACACGGAGGGGAAAAAAAAGGGAAGCATAAGTTCAACGAAAGGTAGGCTTAAAAAGTAAGAGGAGAGAGAGTGCGCGGACCGAGGAAGGAAATCGGAGCCGGGCCGAAGAGCGTGCACGTGCGGCGGTGAGGCGCGCGCACGTTTCAAAGGGCCCAAATAATACACAAATAAAAAGCTGCTTCCTCTTATTCATGGCTCCACTGTCTGTCCCAGTTTCCTCAAAGCAGCTTGTGTGTTCGCTGCGTGGAAAATGAGGAGTAGGCAAAAAAAAAAAAAAGAAAAAGAATCGCCAAAAAAGCAGGAGACCTAGAAATAAATATTTGTATTTCTCAAAGCGAGCAGTCATTGTTCTTACGATTGTTTTGTAGTGTTTATGTCTGTTTTTTGTACGAGGGGAGAGCTGGAAACCACATTTTAAAGGTCTGGGTTTCATATGAGATCGGTTACAACCTGTGCCTGTTGACAATGAGGGAAAGGAAAGGACGTGCACGACGTTCACCTGCAAAATATTAAACGGGCCGAGAATAAGAAGGCGGAAATGTGAAATCATTGGAGGTGGGTAGCAAGAGATAGTACTCAAGTAAGAGTAAGGTTACTTCAAAATGATAGAAGTGCAAACTGGGCCAAGAAATGACTCAAGTGAGAGTATGAAGTAATGAGATAAGTAAGATTAACTTGCCCTTTGAAGCAGTTACATTTTTCGGGACTTTTCTTGTGGATTTTCAATTTGTAAAAACACAGACAAGCTTTGCATTTTGACAAAAAATAAAACCATATCCTCCAAAATAAAAGCAATCCCTATTATTGTTTTGTCGGTTCCATGTTTTCTCCAGATTTGTTTCATAATGAGTGCCTTTATTAATGTCAGTCCTTAACATACAAATCAAATACTTTCGACTTTTTTGAAAATTTAACCCCGTAAATGCCAGTTTTAGAAGAAAAACTGTCTGGATGTACATCAGATTTGCTTTTAAATGTATATAATATGTCTTTATTTCTTAAATATCTCTCAATTGTGTTTGTTTATTTTGTTTTTATGATTTGTGTTGCTGCTATATTTTTCACTTTGCCCCAGGTCACTCTTAAAAAAGAAGTCTCGATTTCAGTCAGAAAAATGTAAGGATAAAATGTCAGGAAATGTACAAAATCTGACATTTTTCAATGGATAGACAACAAAAACAAGAAATCTCATATCTGAAGGAGTGGTGCAAGAAACACAAATGTTCAAATCATTTAACATTGTCAACGTAAAGCTTTTTGTCACTTGTAAGACTTACTAAAAGCGAGAAGAGCAATCAAAACTGTAACCCGAGTAAGAATACTGTTACACTGTCCAATATATTACTCAAGCAGGAGTTAAAGTGCGTAAAACTACCCTGACAAGCATAATGTTATTAAAAAGTTACTCAAATGTACCTATACTTTTTAACATTTCAGATTAAACAACATGCACTTCTTAATTCATAATTTGTATTGATTTATTATTGCTTCTTCTCAGTGTCTTACAATTCTAAGTTTCTTTATTCTCCCAAAGCAAACAAGTGAAAAGGTCCAAAAAATAAAAACCTGCGTGTTTATGGATGCTTGCGTCTCGTGACCTTTGCGCTTAGCTCCAAACATTCATAACGAGTGCTCTTCGCCTTATTGACCCCCTCATCAGACGCACGGATAAATGAGGAGCAGAAGAATTGTCCTGCACGCTCGGCATTAAGCACTCACTTTTGATTTAGCTGTTTTATATTTAATAAGCACACACAAGAGCCTTCCGGGCGTCTTTTTTTTTTTTTGGGAGGAATTTAATTGGACGTCGCTGACATCCATCACGAAGTTGTCATGGCGTTGACCTTTCCACCGGGGCTATTCATAACCAGGAAGTTACAGGAGCCGGCACGCTGCCTCCTCCGCCCCACCCACCGCCGTGACACCCTATCAGTCACAGCATCCTCGCGTTATGAGCACACGTGGTCAACTCATCTGCTCGTAATCACGCTTAAGATAATATTATAGGCGCTTCCGATTAGGCCCGGGACCACGAGAGGGGAAGCGGGGCAGGTGATGGATGTGGTCGTGCTGTCAAAGTGAAAAGTTATTGTTACTCCTCCGAACTGCGGGTAAGAAACGTGGATTGTTTCAAGACAAATGGTGGGTCCTTCGAGATGTGTAGCTTTAAAAAGATGCTTAAAGTGTGTGTGACGGGTTTTTAGGATTTTCTAGTTTGGAGTTTATTTGGTGGAATAAAACCTGTTGTACATATACATGATAGTTTTACATCAATTAAGAGTCGGTTTGTGAAGAAAAGTTGAAAAATATGTTACAAGAGTTCCAAAAGATGATGACATCACACTAGGGAGACACACAAGGGACAATTTACACAGTTACACATTTTTCTGATCCTTTAAACATGAATTCAACAAAATAAAGGTGTTCCCAAATATTTTATTTGTTTATTGATCATTTCTGTGACATTAAAGGTCCTGTACCTGATTATTACTGTTTTGAAACGTGGAAAACAGAACTAGTTTATGTTCAAGTCTTTACAGCAGTCAAATGTGTCGCTCACTTACCTAATGCAGTCCCAGTATCTTAAATATTCTCCGCAAGAAGTTTTCAAGCACTTTTCACGAGTTTCTGAGCCCAGAGTGTCACAGACCGTCACGGGTAAAGCTAACAAACATTAGCATGCTAATGATGCACTTCCTGCTTCTTTTGTAGGATAAAGGGCTTTATAAATAGATGCAGAGAAAGTGCTGCGGTCTAATTTTCATCTGATTAGATGCTTTTACATTATATCTGTGCTGGAGCACAGATTTTTACTTTATTACATGCAAAAAATATTTTCCTTTTTCACAACAACAGGTATAGGTCCTTTAAAGGAGTTTAGACCCAGTGTACAACATGGTTGCTATAGGTAAGAGTTACAGAATTTCCTAGTGTGATGTCATAATTTACAACCAGGAAGTAAAAATGTAAACCTAAAAGATTGTCAAACTGGGATGAAAATTGTTAATCATTTAGCAGAATCTTAAATATAATTATCTTAACTAGACACTTTAAGGTTACATGGATGGATGAAGTTACCGACAAGACAATCAGAAGACACATTGGCCTTGAAGAAGATCTCTTTAAAAACATCAAGAAAAGAAGACTTTGCCCGTCACGATGCTTTGCAAAGAGTCCTTCTAGAAACGAGGATGACGGCAAAGAATGGCAGAGGGAGACCACGATGATTAATTTGGACAGATGGCATCAGACAATAGACAGGAATGAACTATGCATTGGTACAATCAGAGAAGCTGTGAGCGGAGATGACTGGAGGGTTGTGGCATCCAAACCTACACAGGACGGAACACAATGATGATGAGTCCTTTAATCCACCATCACGACGTTAATACCAAGCATTTTGGTGTGAAACAGAATTAACGCAAAAGGTTCTAGACCTGAATAAAGATGTGGTGGCTCAGTCAAAGCTGCTGAATGCACCAAAGTGGAATTTTTCTCTGTACTGACCACCAGTTTGTGGCTATTGATCGGCCCTATACTTAGTCTATGATTCATAATGAGGCCCCAGTTGAAAAACATTTGTACACCCCTGTTTTAAAAGAATATTCTGCCTTGTAGATCCCAAGTAGTCCAGCTAGGGTTCATAACAAAAGAAAATTGAAAACAATCAACTGGACAAACGTTTTAAGAGTGAAGACATTCTGCATCTCCAAACTTCTGCAGTTACTCTGAAGTCCATTGAACTAAGGTGACCTCACGTTCACACCAAGACA
The DNA here is from genome assembly GCA_019453435.1 of Rhinogobius similis. NCBI lineage: Eukaryota > Metazoa > Chordata > Actinopteri > Gobiiformes > Gobiidae > Rhinogobius > Rhinogobius similis. Next base: position 9,278,074 of record CM033621.1, on the reverse strand, counting down.
ACCAACAGATATTTTGACATTCTGTTGAGATAAGAAGTCAACAATCCAACAACTTTAGTCTTCTTGCATGGAGTTGCATGTTCTTATGACTGGTTCCCTCAATCAATGCGCTTTTTTCTAAGACGCTCTATTTCAGGGATTTCCAATCTATAGGGTTTAGCACACACACACAAAAAAAAGTAGACTTCTAGAATTATGAGAAAAATATGACATGTTAAGTATTTGAAGATGTTTACTCTTCTAAAACATCTTTATTAACCATTTATATTTTTACTTTTTTGTTATGAGAAAGGAGATTCTTTTAATAGAAGTATGTAGGATTTCCATTGTCTCTGCTTGGAAGATGAAGAAAAAAGCAGAAAAGAACTAACTTTTTCATGGGACGTTGCTTAGAATGTTCCACAGACATTGAAACTATGTATCTCTATGGAGACAAGCAAGTGACTGGTCAGATTTATGGAGAGTCGAGTAAGAATTCAAGGTATTCTTAAGCAATAAAAACACCCGCAATTAAATAAAAGCAAGATCGAGATGAGTTTAATGTCATTCCGTGGAACATTCCAGGCAAAGCAATAACATCTTCATGGAGACAAGCAGGCGGCAGACCCTCCACTGGAAAAATTGCACAATGCATCTTTAATTGAGGGTTGACTTTAATACATGTTTTGAAATGTATGTTGTTCTATCAAATGTGCAAGCTTCTGGATGTGCTATGAACATTGTGAAGTGACTCTTGCAACTTATTTCAATGTTTATTTATCGAATCCACCCGCCAACTGTAACGCAAAAGTGCTAGTTTTTCCCCCCAATTTGTTCAGCCGTATCACCGACTTCTCAACATTTGATCCGACCAAAGAATACACGATGTGATCCTTTTTTTCACCCCACGATATCAACAAAAACTATCTTCACATTAAAATGAGTCACCTCGCTGTTTGGCTCTCTGCGCTGATATGATATTCTTTTTTTCGTTCGAGTTGGCCTAAAAGGTGCGGGGACACGGACTTTAATTCACCAAAGCCTCCACTAAATCCCTGCATCTTATATTTATCACTGCAATGCCATTTCCACTTAATGGAGTCAAAGCTAAGCAATGACTGATGAGAGTGCAGATATGTGGTCAGTGTGAAAAATTTATAATAGGTCCCTAAACTATCAGCTTAGAGGAATGTAGATAAGAGCCGTAACGTAATTAAAAGTTTAGGCCGAGCAATGCACTACGGCGACGCTCATCACAGAACAATTTAAGAAGCCCTGTAATCAATTTTTGCACACGTAAATCGGCAAAACTGTTCAGCGGCATTCGTTTTTATGTGCTACTGTTTTTCATTCCCCTATATTTACTCAGCTTGTGGGGAGCCGGGTAAGTTGTAAATATGAGAGCATATTTTTGCATACGATTCTTCAGGTGAACGTAAATAAATCCAAACGGTTAAATAGTATTAAATTTTGTGCGCCGCTGGTCCAAAAAGCTTGATATGAAAAACAGTGCGGGTAATATTATGCCCTGTGACACAAAGGTTAAGTAAGTAGTGATATGTTTAAGTGAGGCTGGAATTATGAAGCAATTCACTTAGGTACTTAAAAGCGGATGCCAAAAGTTCCCATAAAAATAGATGGGGAAGGTTTTGAGACATCCAGGCATAAAACATATAAAACTAAAATAAATATAGATGCAGCTGGACTTCATTTGGAAGTCGTTGTTTCGCTAGTTTCTTCAGGGCTTGGGTTGGTAAATGCAGCCACGTTTCGACTGGGCCTTGTCCCCAACACCGTTTCGCCTTGAAGCGCTCTGCAGGGTTCTTTAAAACGAAATTGTACCTGAACTATACTTTTCATCATCAGGCCGATCTTAGAAATGCACAAAAAGACAGTGAAAGATGTCAAGTTTACAGCGCTGTGACACGTGGGCAAAGCTAGAGTTAACAAGAAACTACTTCTGGTTTATCGTCTGCTTTTTCTGCAGTTGTTTCACTTATCTGTGCCTCTACGCAAAGTTTTAACATTTCTTTAGGTTATGCATTGGGTATGGATAAGGTTGGAGGCATTACACACCAGAAATATAATATTTTCAGTCTTGATGTGAGGGCCGTACGTCGATAAACAGAAACAGTTGGTGCTAACATGGCCTTTGTTTTGCTAAGGCTGTCGGTTCACAATATAAGTTCAACCACTGGAAATCCAGTGGTTTATCAAATTTTTCTGTTTGTATCTGCTCTTTGCCTTCTTGTTTGAGTCTCTGTTCTCTCTTATCCAATCATCTCAAAACCATACTGAAAGCCGAATCGAGCTAGATCCCTTTGGAAGCTTGTACTTTGCAGAGTCCACTTTGGATCGCTTAAACTGGCGGTTAAGACAGTATAGACACTTTTAGACTGTATTAAGCTGTTCCAAACCGAACCAAGGGGGAAACATGCTTTGTCACTCCCACTAGAAGTCACAGCCGGTGGTGACGCTGTAGTGATGTCGCCAAAACAGACCTCACATCTTTCGTACGGCTCTGTCCCAGGTGTGAGAGAGACGAAATTGGAGTACTGCTAGGACGGCCCAAAAGATCTTTCATGTATGGCCCCTTTCAGCCCCTTTTCAAACCATCTGACAGGATCTGACAGGAATGTGACCCTATTGTCAAAGCTGTAGAGTCAAAATGTCAGCTTTACGTAGCCTGTTGGGGCTCAAAACTCTTGCCATGGCCACAATAAATGGATACCTTTGGAAAAAACTTTTGGCTGCGAGGAAAAAGGAAATCACCAAAAAATGCATGACACAAACCATACCAATGATCAAAGACTGGATTGATGTAATAAGAGATATTAGAGAAAGATTTTGAAAATGAGCAAATCTGACAAACTTTGGGCTAGATGCAGTGTGTGCTGTACCTTCTTGTCTTGCTTTTTTTTTTCTCATTTGCTCTCTCTCTGTGTAGATCACAACTGAACCTAGGTTGGCAGTTCCTTAATCTGCATATAGGGCACATACTGTACAAGTGTTTTGCCTCAATATGTGGGAAGACCACATGTGTAAAAATGTGTGAAAGTTAAGAATCTCCCAAAGCCCTGATGTTCCTGTTCATAAACTTAAACCTAAGTGTATGGCTATTGCATAATCAGGTTAAGCAGAATAAATTAGTGTTTTAGAATCTACACATATAAAATTAACAGTAAAACTCAATCAAACTCTCATACAGAAAAAAGCTCCATCCAACCTGAGAGCATTCTAAAAGTGCTAACATCTGGATTTGTTCTCAGTAGGTCCCCGTCACTGAAGAACCTGTCCTCCTGTAATAAATGCAGATTCAAAACATTTACGTTCTGAAACCACGCTATCAGCAAGATTTGTCCTTTGAATTAGACACATAGGATTGTAACTGCAACTCCGTTCGCGTAAATATGCTTTTAAGCTAACGGCGGGGAGCACACAAATGAATGTAAACACTTCATAGTAGCTTCTTTGATGTGCGTAAATTGTCATACTGCTGGTTTACAGTAGTTCATATAGAAAAGTACACCAGCTGGCACCATTGTGATAATCGTCTAAACCATAACGGCGTTCCTTACAGGGCCGGTTCTAGCTTTGCTGGTGCCCTGGGCAAGATTGTTAGAGGGGGGCCCTTGGATTGCTAATGTTAAAAATGTCTTATCCCTTAGATTTATGTCATCCTGGTCACAATCTATTTTATGAGCATTTAAAATAAAATAAACACATGATTATTCTTAGTTGATGTATTAAGGACAATATGTAAAGACATAAATCTGACTTTTAGGTGGATTGTCTCTTTAGGGAGGGGTGTAGTTTTTATCAACATTACATTTCTTTAAATAGCCTGCAGTAGACTACTTTTTATTTCCCTTCAAAACAATAAAGGTAGTGTAAATTATGGATGTGCATTGCCTACAGTCTGGTGATACGATCTGTATCATAATTCACATGTCACGGTACAATATATCATGATATATCCCGATATTGATTGATTTTGATGTTTTTCTGTCTGTTATGATCAGTCATAAACTAGGACACATAAGCAACACTTCTTGGTATTGATACTAAATCAAAGTACTGTGAAAGTTTCAATATTAAATTATTTTCTGTGAAAGTATTGATACTGAAGAATTTGCCAATTTTATCCTGTATTGACATTGAAATCAACTGACATCAAGGCACAATGCAGCTTCATTAATATGCATAACATCATTCAAATACAGGAGTATCATTACTCTGATACCAGAATAGTCACCCAAAGTATCGTTGAATCTATCTATTGGTGAATCTATTTTTACATCCCTAATGCAAATGGGAATTACATAAAATATTTCATACCATAATACATCTCTTTTGTATGATGAAACCCTCAGATGTAGGGTCCTCCACCTGCTCATATTCATGGAGATGTTATTGCATGACTTGGAATGTTCCACACTATGAAAATATGACCTTACTCACAGTAAGTTTTAGGCTTTTTTTTTTTCCCCTCCGGAATAAAAACACCTGCAATTGAATAAATAGATTAGTTTAATGCCACACTGTAGAACTTTCCAGACAAAGCAGTAATATCTCCATCACCCCTAATAACAATTTGAATCGTTTTGTATTACTATACATTTTACAAAATGCAAATGTTGTTCATGTTTACATTTCTGTTTTTTGGGTTTGCGTACAATTACTGTATCCAGAAGGTTAGAGCTGCTTTGGTTGCGAGATCTCAGGTGAAGTTTTTGCATTATATTGTTTGCATTCTATTTCACTCTATTTTCTTATTTAGTAGAAAAGCATGCTTTTCTATATACTTGCCACACCTGTTACCCTTTAAGTTTGTGACCCCTTAGTGTCTGACTCTGCCTTACTTGCACTGTCTTCCAGAACACTGCACATGTGTCCTATTGGCTCCCTTTCTGCTTCCTCTTTATCCAAGCACTTTGCCATTGTTTGGAACAGGCTGTCTCTCTCGGCACTGCGAGCTAAGAAAGATGAAATTGTTGCTGACCGGTGCACCTGCAGTTGGGGAACAGATGATTAAAACTCCACTCTGTTAACTGTCACACAAAGCTTTGAAATGCCACATATCAAAATCCTGTTTGCCAGACACTGTTTATAACACCACAACAGTTTACTTCACGGGCCGACCGATGTGTATGTGTTTCCAGGCCTTATGACGAGCATTACTCTTATGTGGAGACACGTTTTAAATCATGTAATGTGAGGACTATGGGAATTCAAGAGGAGAGGAGAAACAGCGTGGTGATTCAAATCTGCTGCATATGTAGTGTTCCCAATGTATACAAAGCCTAGGTCAGCCATAATAAAATGTCGGAGTGTGGTTTGTGGTCATTTAAGGAGAAATTATGCTCTCCAGATTTAAAGTTTTAAACCACTGCGAGGAAAACAGGAAAAAGAAGCAAAAAGCAAGTGGGTAAAGTTGTGCCACATGTTTTTAAACTGTACATTCACAATTCATAATGTGTGACTTTTCTGAATCATAAACAGTCATATTGCAATTTAGGGTTGTTATTGGACTGTTGGTTAAACATAGTGAGGGACATAGTGGGGCATGGGCCGCAGGTAGCGTCACCTTGTGTAACTGTTATATATTTTCCGGCTAAAGGATTGTAAATCTCTATTGTTGTTGACAAAAGACAATTTTGTTAACTGCTGTTTTGGCTGAGTCCTGCTGGCAAGAAAGTCACAAAGTGTGTAAAGAACTGTCTTAAAAAAGAATTCTTGTATCTTACTGCAGGGTTATGTAATTCTTCACAGACTTTTTATTTTAGCTGATTTTTTAAAAAGAATTGCACACATTGTTATGGTTAAGGTCCGCTTTATTGTCACCAGATAAACCTAAACCATCTGTAAATTCTGCTGGAACAACCTGTCAGGATCTATGAGCAGTCACAGCAGCGGGACCCATGTCTCATCAGCTTAGGACTACTACTGTGTTGTGTGGGAGTGGTTGGAGGAAACCAACACAATAAAGACCTACTTGGCCAAAAAGTCACATGTGGGAGCTTCTTGTTGTGACAGTGCTGGGACAGGACTGAGATGACCTGTGAGTGGGGTTTGTGTGTGTTTTAGAATCCATACATAAGATCTACAAAGCCTAAACATTTGGCTACGTTGTCTATTTTGACAATCTGCCTCATATTTGTGTCACAAATGGAATAGGTTTCTGCAGCAAAACACCACACTTTTCTCACTATTTTCAGTTGGATTAAAAGCAAGACACAATGTGAGGTCTGGTGTCCTGACAAAAGACTAAAGGCATTAGTTTTGTCTGGACTGGTTTGTCCACAGTCCAGTGTGGGGCTACAACTCACTGATAGTTTGACTGCACTGGAGCTCTGAGCCGGGGCGGAGCACAGGGAGGCAGCAGAGGGCTGGGGCTCCACTGGGAACCACAGACACAGAAGATGGACAAGGGATCAGCAGCATGAGTAAAATACAGGTTAAGCCAGCTATTTAATAACAATAGTTGTAAACTTCTTCCTCTTATCTAGAGCTGCGTGGCAGAGGCAGCAGTCTGAGGCCCAGACTTCTCTTTTCCCACACACTTCCTCCTGCTCACCCAGGACATGGTACCTCCAGCGTGTCCTGGGTCTGCCCCAGGGTGACATGCTCATGTAGTTGTCGTTACTATAAGTTTTTGTACTGTTTTGAACTGCACTAAAAGGTCATGAAAATTAGCACCTTCTTTGTACACTGTAATTGTTTTGTCCACATCAAATAAAGATGTTTGAGCATTTGGATTGATTCATTTAAAATTTAGATTACAGGAAATGACACGTTTTGTGCCAAATGTACAAAGGGGCCTATGCACGAGTATAGCTGTAAGTCTAGTCACGTCTCTGATTCTAATGTAAAGTGTCTCTCACATTCACAAGTCTAAGTGAACATGAAGAGGGCGGAGGTTACTGCACCTTCTCCTTCAGCAGCCGCCTGAGGCGATAGGCAGAAACATAAGAGAAATGGAAAAGCAGCGCTATCTACCCAAAGGAATTAGATTTTCAAATAGATATCAGCCCATCTATGATTCGTTCTTTTCTTAGGGCCGCCTGTAAGTGGGTATAATTTGGAGTGTGTAATGAAGGAAAAAGGCTATGGGTTAATCCCATTGACCTGTGCACTCTAGAGACCAGGGGTTATAGCTGTAGGAGATACTCTTGAATCCCCAGATCCCCAGACACATTCACTCGCTCTTTAAATATCTACATTCATGAGTTTTTGGCACAATTGTAAAGTGAGAGTACAATGCAAGTTTCAAACTGTATCAGATTGAAGGACTTGTACCATGTGCTGGTATCATTCATTGTTTGTGGTATGCTTGATCCACAGCACTCTCACCTCACAAGAAGGATCCACTCGTTCTGTGTGGAGCACATTGTTCCTGACAAGGTGCCTCATTGGCATTGAAGGATGGTCTAATGCAGTTTCCAATTAAGTATGCCTTCAGCATTCCCACGTTTTGGACAAAAATATGAAATTTAAAAAAATCAGAACTAAGTGATGAATGATTTGAAAGTGATGAATACTTATTTGAATTTGACAGTCAGCCAATCTACATCACATAAACCTGCCTGTATAATAAAAGTAAAATGTTAGGGTTATGAACAATAAACTATTGTTTCTAAAACAGGGCAATATAATATATTCCATAGTGACAACATATAATTCATTGTAGTTTGAAAGGCCACGGCACACAAAAGTTCACAGAAAGTTGTGTTTATGAGTCAGATTTTAGCGCAGAGATCCAGTATTGTGCAGTTCTGACCCAGGTGCACCGCCCCAGTGCCCTCAAAGCACAATGCTTAATGTTATTTTAATCAGATCACTCCTGTCTCCATCTGCCTCTCGTGTTTCACGTCCTGGAGAGAAGTGTCCCTTTCACAGTCTATGACATTAGCGGGAAGAGCCGGTGTGGGTTTCACTGTCCTTAAGACATTAAAGTCAGCCTTTGTCTCCGGCTGACTGTAATGCCCAATGCCCGCTGTGGCATGAGTCATCTGAAAGGGAATGTGCTGCACAGGGGCACATGTACATGTTAGGGGGATATTAAATATGTTTTGTTCAGATGGAGCCAGTGGGAGCAGAAGTCTGGGTGGTTGGGCTTGTCCCTGGGAGATGATAACCACCTAAGCTCCTTTACCACTGACTTTGTAACTCTATCTGTCCTTAGCCTCCCAAAGAAATAAATAAAAGCGCTGCTGCTACTCCCTCCACATAAAGAGAAGGCATGCCTCACATAATCGTTTGAGACCAGGACAAACTTGGCCCATTGATATCTGTGTATTTATTACGCCTATGGCAATATAAGGCCGAGCCGAGTGAGATATCAGCTTACCCAGAGAGCTGTGAGAGCCAGTTTAAGATAAAGGATATTTAATATCCAGCGCACGGATCGGCGGGGGCCTAAGCCTCTAATAGCACTTGGGGTTTGTGAGCAGGTAATGCCTTCATCTTTGTCTAAACACACTTTTATGGACTTTAACTGTAATGATATAAAGAGAGAGGGGGTCACAGATAAATGTAGCGTAATGGCTCAAAGCCTGAGATTAGCCATGTATCCTGTCTGGGGGATAATGCTTCAAGGCAGTTCCTCCAAAAGGTGTTATCTGGAGCTGAAGACAGACGAGGCGGGCGCGCACAAGCATTCACACACACATACACACACTCTATATTAAATAATAACCTCAGCCTCCTCACTGTCTTTGCGCCGCCTTTCTTTTAACCATGTTTTGCATTTTGTCACATCGCGTTAGAATGAGCCGCGCTGACGTGCACGGCGGTAATGAATGTGTGAAGCCAGCGCACGTGTACATTATTGGGACAAACATTACCCAGCCACGCGCTGTATTCCAGGACACATTACCTTCTCTTATTTGGTGTCTAAATGATAATGAGCATTCAAATGATAGCCTATATCATTTACATGTGAACATGAATTAAAAAAGGAGCGGGCCGAGAGTGCACGTGAGCGCGGCCGACTCGAGGAGCACTCCAAGGCCATTTAGAGAGCGTTTCCTCAGATCAATCAGGTGGCCTCTGGTTCCATTAAAGTGGAGAAGAAATCAAACAAAAGCTTCATAGTTTTGTGAGCACGCTGCCAGTGAGGGAGAAGAATAGTGTTGTTGTCCTAATTATGCGGCAGGCCCATGCATTATTTACCCATTCAACATACATCAGCGGGCCGGGATATGAGTAAAATAATTTATGACAAGATCCTTCTCCTTTTCTCCTCACTCTGTCCTCCATTCTCTGCACCCCCTCCCCTCCTTTTAAATCAAACTTCAATAAAATGCACCACCCCTATTCATTTTGCATGAGGCGCTTCTGAAAAACATCCAGGACGGCGAGCTCTGTTATTCAAAAATTCTTCAGACGGCGCAGGGTCAAAACAACAAAACAGTGGCCCCTAAAACTCCAGCGCTCACCTTGGGCTACAACATGGACATCAGATAGACACGCTGATGGAGAAAGTTAGTCCAACAAACCCGTCGAAAGTAAACCTTGATTTTTTTGTGCTTCCTCAGCATACGTCAGGTGATTTTAAATGTTCACTTGTAAGTTCTTTGACCTCCTCATGGCCCTCGCGTTGATTAAGTATCTAAGGACTTCATTAGATTTGTGAAGTCAAGAGGCAACGCTGCACCTGCTAAACTTATTCACTTTGTATACCCAACGTGCAATGACACAATGTCCGCAGATACCAGAAAGAAAGGGAATTCATTGAGTCTTGAACAGGTATTGCCCATCCATACCACTTAAAATAAATAACTCATGGAGATGTTATTGCTTTGTCAACAATTTCCCACAGTGTGGCATTGAACTTGTTTATCTTTCATTTGTTCAATTGCATGTGTTTTTATTGCTCAAAAATACCTTGAAAAACACGGTGAGCGGTCATAAATCAAATCATAAATCTAATTAATGGGGCAACTGGAGAAAACGGTCGTTCACCCACATTGCTTAGCATGAACGTGAGGTGTGTGGGAATGATTTGGTGGAGGTTGGAGAGGCTGATGGCGCAGATCGGCAGCCTCACTTACGTCAGTCTGCCCGAGGCAGCTGTTATTACAGCAGCAGTGTGGAGTGAATGACAGATGAAATGTGAGTGTGAGAATGCATTAAATCTCTACAAATCTTACCTACAGGCCTGGTGGAGTCACCTTCTCGTCTCCATGGAGGTTAAGGTTAAGGTGCACTTTATTGTCCCTGTAGGGAAATTTGTCCTCTGCATTTGACCCGTCCTTCAATGCCGCTGAATGGTAAGTTAAAGGCCATAGTGTGGAACATTGCAGGCCAAGAAATAACATCTCCACGGAGACAAGCAGTTGGCTGATGGCCAATCTGCACAGTCTTTAACTCGCTGGCTGAAAATATTCATATACATTATTGTTTGTAGTTCAACACAGATGTGATTCACAGTTTGAGGAGACACACTACTAGTAAAATTGGGCTATTGCAATATCAAAAGTCTGAAAGTATTTTAATCAACGTTTATATAATGTATACATTACAACAAAATGTAAAGTTTTATCATCAAAAAAGTCAGAGGGAACTACACAGACCATGATCCTTTGTTTCATGTGTAACAAAGTGAATGTGAATAATAATATTTCATAAATGTGTATACAGTGCCTCTTTTGGACAACCTCAGACACTTGACATGCAACAAAAGGCCAGTTTGAACAAGTGAGTCCGAGTTCCTGAAGGATTGTGGGAGTAGTTCTGTAAATAAGGTGAGGAGTAACTTAAGGTCGGCTGCTTTGTTGTGGTCTAGTCGGAGTCAGGAGTTTGGTGCCAAAAAATGACTATAATGACTGCAAGGCATTTTTAACATCAAAAGCACATTTAATACCTTATAATCCTCAGAATAATGCAACAATGAGTACTTTAATGTTATGATAATTCCACAAATTGAGCTCTGGACTTTCCACTCTTTCTCAAAGTGACTGTGTGAGGACTGCTCTCATGCCTGTGCAAAGATCCATCCCTGTTGATTTATACGACTCCACGCAGACACATTCTTACTGTATGTCTGTACCACCTTTGGCTAATGACACATGCAATAAAGTATTTCTAAAGGACGAGGCCATCTATCATGTCCCGCGGGCTCAAAAACAGGCCAGCTAAAAGCACGGTAGCACACAGGCCAAAGAGACAGGGAGGGGAGGGGCGGGGTAACAAAATTTATATCATATTACACTCTGAAATGTGACCTGCTAATGACATCAGGGAAATTCAATCAAGTCCTTGCCTCAGTATTACTTAAGGTAAACCAGTGTCCTTCCTGCCGATGTGAAATGAGAAAATTCAATAGCACGGTTGTTGTTTTTTCGTACTGCTTCACAGGATGCAAGTTTGATTTAGAGTGACACGGACGCAACGTGGGCTTCCCTTTGGATAAACAACCAAATGGTGTTCGCTGCCAGGATTAGAATAGTCATAAAGGAATTTGTAAATGTGATGAACTGATGGGACGAGTGAGCGTCATGTTGTTTTGTGCAGCAGTGGGAACATATTTAGGATTATTTCTGACAATAGAACATACAGTTATTTGGGTAAAAAACACACTGTAAAGTATTGATGTTTGTGTTCTCCGTATCGTACCGTTTGAGGGGTCTGAAAGGCGTCGTGAAAGATACTAGCTTCCAGGGGGCGCTGGCTCGTTTTAGGCCCGTGGAACAGTTTAGCACAAGATGAGTGGACAATAGGGATCGAAAGTGAAAACAGAAATAAACAGAAAATAACCTTTCCTCACCAAACGCTGACATGATCTAGTGACAAACCGCCGCGTTTCCAGAGACGAAAACTTTTTTGCTGAGCCGACAGACTTAGCAAAACAAAGCTGGTGCACGTTAGCATCAGCTGTTTCCTGCTTATCAAAGCACGGCACTCACACCAAGACCCAACATATTATATTTCCAGTGCATAATGCCTTAAACACTATCCAAACCCAACACGTTTCATAAAGAGACATGAAAACGTAGTGTAGAGCAGTGTTTCCCAACCAGGGGTCCGGGAACCACTAGGGGTACGTGAGCAATTACCAGGGGGTACTTGGAATGGTTTCAGGTTTTAAAAGAAGATTAAATCCACTTTCTTCTGAATAAAAAAGGAGTTATAAGTTGTAAATTTGGTACATTTCTGAGCATCTTGGACCATAAATATAATAAAACAAAAAATAAAATAGTTATAATTGACAATATGAGACTATTAAAAGCATGTATTTGCCTGTAACTCAAGTTAAGGGGTTCTCTTAGTGTGCGTGACAAAGCTTAAGGGGTACTCGAGCCAATAAAGTTTGGGAGCCATTGGTGTGGAGGGGCAGAGAAGTGAATAAAGTGAAAAACGCTGAAAAAGCTAGCACTAAACCAGAAGTTGTATATTGTTTACTCTAGCTTTTCAAACTTGGAACAACTAAACATCTCTTTGTGAATCGCTGAGCACGGCCTTTTGAAGAAAAAATATAATTCAGCACCAATTTAGAGTAATTTATTCAGAAAACATGTGTGACGTTTGAGTGACGTCAGCTGCTCACGTAGCAGACCTCCGCGAGCCACAGAAACACACACTGCCTTTAACAGAAGAGGCCAAAGTGAACCAGTTAAGGAGACCAGAGCCAGTAGAAACATGGTTATATTACCTGTACAACCCAAAACATGCACGAGTGAAGCAACAAAGAGAGCCATCGGTTGTCTCTCATCAAATTTCTCAACTCTGCGTTTAATTGACAAGGGTCCCTTGTCGACTGCTACAAGGATTATTCTACTCAAAATTGCAAATAAACCAGTCTACAGATACAGCCCACAATATGATATTAATATTTTGACATAAATTCATGTCAACTGCCAACAATTACACCGGCAATACTGAAAAGAAAAAGTAAATTTAAAACACTGTAGGTTAAAATGACACAAATTGGCATAAATCAGTTTTGTTTTGCTTGTCAACTGAATTCTGTAATAAAATCAATCTCTCAACATCAGTTTTACAGCGCACATGCAAAGATATCAACACGGGCGTCCACACATTTCGAATGATAATGTAAAAAGACATAGTAAAAACCCTTGAACACACTTTCTGAAAATCACAGTCGGCAAAGTTAACTCCGCATCTGGCTCACTCACCCGCCTCTATGTGTACGTTTTCGCAGTTACTTTCCAATTCATAGGTATTCAAATATTCAGAATAAAACGCAGCAAACACAGGAGCAACCGTAAGCATGAAAAGACATCAGGCTTATTCCGGCTGCCTTGTTTACCGGTTCACGGAACACTGCATGCAAACAGAATGCAAATGCCTTTGATTGAATCAGGTGATGCCGAGGTAATTGTATTTGGAGAAATGTCCAAGATTTTTCCCCCCATCATTATCAGTGGGGGGTTTTCTTTATGAAATCCATCTTAAACAAAAGCTATCATCAGTCGGCTGCCGTGTGATCCGCCTTTGTCACACGCGGATGTGGATGGGTCTTTAATTTCCTTTCAATTAAAAGTAAATATACGCTTTTATTTTTTCCCCCACTGTGAAATCCAAACAAGAGGAGTCAACACGAGCAGACAGGTGAAGAATATTCATTTCTCCTGGCTTTTTTTTTTTTGTACACGTCTTGCCTTGGTGATGTGATTCAACAGTTAGCTCGACGTGCATGCCTTAGTATCAGACGCACGCGGTTTGTAACTCCCCGCAGTTTCGTCTTGTTCAGAGCCGGACAGGAAAAAGACAAACAGGCTCAAATCAACAAACGGTAAACAAGTGCAGAAAAATACAAACTTTCCTTTCAACGCTAATGTAAGCCTCCTGGAGATCGGACTGGTTTGATCATCACAACAGCTGTCACAGAGACGGGCTTTTTCTTTTCTTGCGTGTGACTGAATTTGTCATTGATCGTTGATATCTTGGACTATTAGGGATCAGAAAATAGGTTTTGTTAATTTGATGTCTCGTCATTCTCAAGGGCCTTGGGTAGTTACCAGGGTTTGGTGAAAATCGCATGCCAGTATCACTTTTACTGTCAAAAGTCTTATTCTTTATTCAGTTTTCAGAACAAGGGATGGGAGTATCTGTATTAAAGAAAGGATTTATCGATACCTACTCAGTAAAATGTTGGTATAGATACAGTTTTCAACGCTAATTAGCATATGAACATAAGGTAGACATTGATTTTAGACTTATTAGGGTCATTTCTTCATTGTTTTGTGTGGAGTGTGTTGCCACCAGCAGCAGATTGGACTGATCCATCTGTGTCAGGTTTTCTGTTTGTCCTTCAGAGACGATTTGAAACCGTTTTTAATGCAAATATATATTGAAATGTCTTTAAACGTATACGTTAGACCAGTATCGAGGATCAGTATTAAAAAAATGATCTCCAATAGCCATGCGTGTTGTCCATCCCTGCTCACAACCATATGGAGCACAAACACAGATATTTACAATACAGAACAAAGCAATCCCTTTGAACTCTGCGCATCAGCACGAGGCCAGCCCAGTGTTAGCGTCAGTACTTCCTCATCAAATTCTATCTCTATGTCTATCTATTCATGCCCGCGGTTATCTTGGTTCTAGTCCTTATGTAAACAAACGTAAACTCCAAAGGAAATCTGCGTAAACTGTTCAAACATCAGAACAGCCCTGATCTTTACTGTCAGCTGTGGCGCTAACGTTTATACAACAAACTGAACTGTACAAAAGAACAGCTGCATTTTAAAATGCAAGTTTGGCTTTGAGTTATGTAGAAAATGCTACACGATTAGCATTGGTGATTAGCATACAAGCTTTTGGTGCTCATTTTGATGAAGGCCTTTGCCAGTTTAAAGTCAGTGGAAGGTCGTAGAATAGGCCGATCTCTGCCCTGTCTGACTAGTTGACAAAAACCGACACCTTATTTGTGAATCACTTTTACATAAAAAAGGCAAACTACAAAGAATACCCCTTTGCCGCTTCCCGTAGAAACAATGTCGCCAACCAGTCGCATGTGAATTGACTCCGTGCACAGAATGTCAGTTGGGCTGTCTACTTTCAAAATTGTTATGCATTAGTGTTAGCATTGAGGCACAAACACGTCCCTTTATAAACACACAAGTGTCCTTTCGTGAAGTATTGTAATAGTTTTGTAAAGTCTTAGAAATGAATTAGAGAGGAAGTACTCTGAGCTAGCCATTTAAAAAATAAACAGACCAACAGCCACCTTGTGCACAGAGTCAATTATATTGCTGATAAGCGTACGTTGGCATGCATATTATAAGAGCAGGCAGTGACCAGTGAGTTGTGGTGGATGCCGCTGACAACATGTTAAAGACTTTACAATGCTGAAAGAAACTGTTAGCTGAGAAACTGCCGCTGTACACAGAGCTCCACTGAACAAAGATTGATTAAAACGAAATAAAAATGAACCATCAGAGTTTAAAAGTTCAAATTTCCAAAACATGACCTATCTGTGTCCCCAGATACGAGGTTAACAGGTTCGATTCAAATACAGCTTTTTAAATTTATTCTTAATTACAAAAATATTAGACATTATGGGCAAGTTGTGTATGTCATCGTTTGGTGTTTTGGATCTCAAGAGGATGATCAGAAGGCAGTATGATCATCACGAGTCTATGAACCTAAAAGGCGTTCAGTTATGTTGTAGTTAGTCGATGTAAACCCTCATTCGTCCAGGTGTGGTCCATCGTAGAAAGGGGTTCAGAGGTTGTCATCCGGACGCCGTTTAAAGATCGAGACGTTTCGACTTTTATCCAAAAGTCATTGTCAATCAGAGAGCTGGTATGGGAACCTGGGCCTTATATGCTACTCTAAGTAGTGGGAGTCCAGCCCCCAGGGAGGAGTCACTGCACTCCTGTCTTTGTTATAAGATTGTTTGTTTGTCACCTGGGATTTAATTAATTGGTCTATCTTGTTGATTAATGGTTGGCCTCACCTAGTTTCACCTGTGTCTAAAGGTCTATTGTTATGTTGTAGTTACTTCTCTAAACCGGTAAGAGCGCAGGCTACACACTTTGTAAAGACTGTTTTGCACAAGTCTAAAAAGAAATTCATGCATTTCGCTGGTGTTCCGATGTTGTTTGGCCTGCGCGGAGGCAAGATTAATATTTGACAGAGTCTGATGTGTGCTTAAGTATGTATCAAAGAAGACGCGGCGTTCCCAGGCCTACCAGGGGATGTAGCTGGCACGGCGACAAAAGCACCAGGCCAGACTTGGCACCAGGCGATCAGATGCTTACAGCAGGAGGATGCAGAGGATACAGAGCGGAGAGGGAGGAGAGTGTTATGAGAGCAATGTCGTGTTCAATGCTAATCCCTGACCCTTATCTCCCCGGACACGAACACTGGAGCCTGCACCAGTTCAAAGGGTATAACTTGTTATAAAACAACAACGTAGAAACATCAAAAGAATATGCTGAATCCCGTGTGGGTATTAGGGCTGGCTAATTTATTATATTTGAATAGAGATGGAGAGTCATGTCTAATGGGCAGTGATCAGTTTAGGTCTTCAGAGGTCTGTGGTTGGACATGTAGCTGTTTTGTAGACATAGACGGATATATTGCTTGACCGGTGTAGGCCCTTTTCACGAAACCCCACTGGCTAGTTCCGGCGGCCGTACACATGTGGGGCTTCACTTCCTGCTCCGTTCATTCTTTATGGGGAATTGGCTGAGTCTCGCTAAAATGAATCAGTAATCACTGAGAACAAAGCAGAGTCTGACAAACTGCATGATGATCACTGGCAGTATGTTAAGACATGTACGTATGGTATAAATACTTCACCTGTCTTTTATAAAACGGTGTGTTTTTGTTTTCTAAGCTAATGCTAACCTAATTTAATTCATGGTCAAGGTCAAATGTAATTATACAGCACATTTATAACATCCAGTGGTAGCCAAAGTGCTTCACAGGTAAAGTAAAAACGAAAATAAAATACACACAACAATAAAAACAAGAACATATGTTACATAAAGTGCTCAGCGTCTATTAAAGGCCAGTGCAAAGAGGTGGGACTTTAGTAATGATTTAAAATTGTCCAGAGACTGTGCCATTCTAATACTCAGTGGCAGACTCTTCAATAACGTGGAAGCAGGCACAGAAAAGGCTCGGTCACATTTTAAAAGACATTTAAAGGGAACAGATTGGTGGACCTCATTTCTCGAGCCGGAGCATAAAGACAGAGCAACTCACTAAGATCAGGCGGGGCAAGGCCATTTAGACATTTAAAAGCAAACAACAATTTAAAATCAATTCTTTAACTGACAGGAAGCCAGTGCAGGGAGGAGAGAACAGGTGTGATGGCGCCTGGTTCCTGTCAGTAGTCCAACAGCAGAGTCTTCACGAGCTGCAAATGGTTCATAGATGTTTGATCCAGGCCACAGTACAATGAGGTACAATAATCAAGACGTGGGCGTGTCGTCCACATGTTCATCACATCACGTGATGAACATGTGGACGACACACTCAAACTCATTTGAAGGAAGGTAGGCTTTGACTCTGCGAAGAACATGCAGTTGAAAGAAACTAGTCTTGACAACAGAACTTATCTGCTTGTCTAACTTAAAGGAACTGTCCAGGATCACTCCGAGATCCTTAACTGCAGCTTAACACAGGACTTAAGAGAGCCAAGCCAGTCAGTAAAGCTAGGGACGCTGGGATGGCCAAAAATGACTATTTCAGTTTTGTTTTCGTAAACAACGTAAAAAAAAAAAAAAGTGCTGATCAATATATAATGTTATAATAACACCACAAACTGAGCTAAACTTTTCAGAAAAACACTCGAGTTGGCATTCTATTCTACTTTTTATCAACTTTGTCTGCTTTGTATTTAAGTTAATTTGTGTTAGCCTTTAACTTTGAGACAGATACACTTACTTTTATAGTCACACAGATTTCTCCTGGTGACATAATTACATTGTATGTAAAGGTTTTAACATGTTGCCAGTGATGATCCAGCTGTTACTTGCTCTTCTTCGTCAGATCTTTTTTAATTAGATTTTTTTCATGCAAAACTCAGCTTAGTCCCATAAAGAATGAATAGAGCGAGATTTGACAATCTGCACTTCTTACGGAGACAAGCCGGGCGCTAATGTGAAAAGGGTCTAGGGTTTCTTTTTAGGGTATTGGTTATCAGCCTATTCTTCAGCACATGTCGATATTTTGTTTTCAGTTTATGTTTATTTGCCATTTGCTGTATAAAACACACTGGGTAAAAAGGTACGAGAAGCTCGTAGTGCACTGCATTCATTCACTCATTCATCCATCCATTCAAGGCGACAAAAAAAAACAAAACAAACTCTTTTAGATAACACAAACCACATCAAAAAGACAACAGACTATCAATAAATACATTCATTTGGTCGACCCTTCTGCCTAAAGGACAGACATACAATTTTATTTTAAAACTTTAGTGCAAAAGGGAAACTGCACAAAACTAAACTACAGGACTACACTGCTGTTTAAAGGTTTGTTGTGAAACTTGAGTTTGCAATAAATCAAAATTCTATCAATTGAAGAAAATTGGTCAAAATTGGCCCAACACATTGGCCAAAGAATATAAGCAGAGCATATTGGCCATTGTTTTTTCTGGATTCTAAATAATCAGTACTGGCATCGGCCATGAAAAAATACATATTGGTTGATCTCTATTTTTTTTTGTGTTGTAAATGTCTGCCATGTGGTGTTCATGCAATCAATTTTGAAAGCCATCTTATTTTGTTTTTGAAAAGAAAAAGAAAATAGAGATTAAAAACAAGATTTTCACATCCCAAGTAATTACAATGATTTTTAGATAAAAATTGATTTTTGAGATTACTGATTCATTATTTTATACATTTTAAAACAAAAAATACAACATAAAAATCCAACTTATGTACAGCGTCTGTCTCCTTGGAGATTTTGCCACTTTCCCTCGAATGCTTTACCATTTGGCATTATCTAATCTATGGAGATAGAACTGTCACGATAACAGAGTCTGTCATATTTCTGCAGAAAGTATCATGATAAACAATATGGAAACTTCTTTATGCTACTTTTAACACCAAAAAAAAAAAAGCATGACAATCCAACATCTTTTTCTAAGAATCTTATTTTGAAGAAAACCTGAGCTGCAATGAATAAATATCACAGTAAAACACAGTTGTGGTTGACCATAATGAGTCGTTGAAGCTCCCTAAAGCTCAAATATCATCGTACTACTGACAATAAATATCAATCCACAAAAATAGTGTTTCAGCTTTCATATACTGAACGATTAGTTTCTATCGTAATTCTTGTTTTAGAGCCTTAATTGAAATGAAACTGGACAAGCTTAATACTATACTGTGGAACATTCCAGGCAAACAAGCACTAACATCTCAATCTGAGACAAGCAAGACATGGATTCCCCTCTAGAAAAGTTAGAAAAAAAACTCCACACATTAAACCTTTTACTTTTACTCTGTATGTTAAAAGAGATGTAAGATGCATGACTGACTTAAAAGATCTTTTCACACACAAGAGCATCCAAAACATTAAAAAAATCTAACTTTTATCCACACCCCGACCTCTCCTCCCTTACGCAATCTATTCTCATTCGTCACAAACACAAACTTTTAATTCTTCGTGTAGGATTTGTCATTTTTCTCTCTCCTCTCTGTATTGTTCTAATTATCTCGTCCGTTCTCGTCGCCCGCCCACTCTCGGCCGTCAAACCACCCATCTCCGCCGCGCTCCGCAGAGGTCAAAGGTCAGAGCCATCAGGAAACACCATCACTCCCCTCCGTCCGCAGTAATGATCATGTCCGTAGAGCTGATGGACGAGCACGACGCAGCACTTACACGAGGCCCGAGCGCCGTGTGACTCGCGACTTAACACTTCATGATCTGAGGGAATACTGTTCGCGCTCTTCAGGGGCTGTGTCACGTGACTCTTCCCGGATATGGACGCCATTTTGAGGACTGTTGAACTGTGTCTTGATTGCTAAAATGTTACGTAGTTAAGTCTAGATTGAAATAAAAGGGCCGCAACAGTCGGAATGTCAAATCTTCCGCAGTTACTTGACACAGAGTTTACAGATTGCAGACATTTTGCGACGATTATTTGTCTCACACTCGCATGTCGCACTCGCACACACTTGTCGTTTTCAGATTTGGGAGATTAAATGTAAGTGGAGGACCGCGCAAGTTTCACGTGATTGAATGAAGGGTCACAAAGAAAACAAATAGACAAAGAAACAAGGCGATCGCTTTTGTACTGAATCAGAAAGGTTTTTGTTGCCATTTTCGGTGAACAAAATTCACAAACTAGGAACTTGCTTTGACGGTAAAGCAATGTATAATAATAAAAAGGTAAAGGGTATAGACTATGCAAAAAAAATAAGTTAAAGTAAGGACATGCAAAATAGTAAAACAAAGATAAAACAAAAATAAGAAATGTGTGTGGATTTATGTCTGCTTGTAAAGGTCACAAGAGCGGTGCATTCAAGAAGAGGTAAGTTGGTCATCGGTGTCAAAAACGTAGCCCAAACTCTGTCTTGATGTCGTCTGCTACCTCTACAGTCTAAGAGACGTCAATAAGCAACAAACCCCTGGCGTTGTCTGGTGCTCTGATTGGCTGTGGTAAAGCTGCCTGTAAGTGACAATCGTAAATCTTCCGATGTAAGATTTTGGAGCTGCGACCTGACAAATTGTCGTAACAGAATTGCACTGACTCCATGGAGAAAGAGAAAAAATGTGCTAAAAATCCGGCTGAAAATCATAGTGTGCAGCTGCCCATAGTGACTCTAGAAATGCAGCAATTTACTTAAGTTTCCATTCTGAACAATGCTCTAAACGACGTAGAGATGTTTTAATTTAAATTAATCTTTCTGCAATATTAAGGGTTATTACTTTTGTGCGAAAACAAAATATGACATTTGTTGGTTGTTACTTGTTGGAAAAATATCAATAAAATACAAAAGCATTACATTACTGTGTATCTGTATCTTTAGTAACTTTATTAATATTTGGGGGAATGAAATAGGAACAAAATCATTATTTGCAAGCATGTAAAAGAAAATAATAATATAGTATTACACATCAGATTTCTTTTACTTTCATTCGTACTACACCCACGCACATTCAAGGACCCAATCTTTAGGGTTTGGGGAGACAACCTCCCCTTCCCAACTCAGCCCTGTCCGTTTCTAGGAAACAGCTACAGGGGAGAGGATTCCCAGTCCTCTCGCCCCGTCCCTTTTAGTCGCCTTTTACGACACGCAGGGAATACGGTGGTAGTATTCTCTAGTCTGGCTGCTGTGCTGTGAGCAGCCAGACTACCCCCCCTAACCACTGGGGTTAAAAAAAAAAAAAAAAAGTTGTTATTGTGATGCGGAGGGGGCGCTGGTGCAGATGGGGGAGGGGGTCACGGAAGGAGGGTTTGGGGGGGGAACGGGTGAGGGTGTGTGCCCTGTCTAGGCTACCCCACTTTGGTGGGACACAGCCCAGGTATATAGATAGATAGATAGATAGTATTACACATGCGCTTAATAGAGCTCATTGTTGCTGATGTCTTCCTCACACTCACGTTTGCTTATAGGCTCTATCCACATACATTACATATTGAAGAAGAATATCAAACATGGGCCCTGGGGAATGAGCAGATGAATTATGAGCATAAGAACACACTTATATGAAACATGCAAATGAAAGAGTAGATAGAATGTAACGCCTGCGCAGCACCCAGTGTATGAAAATCACATTATGTCAACGACAGAGAGCTACTTGTGGATATTTCAAAGCCACCCCTGTATTCCCCTGTGCATTCTGACTGCTTGTTGTATAAAATATAACTGCTTTCTCTCAAGATCAGGTCCCTATAGACAAAGAAACGTAAAAAGGCCTGAATATGCGTAAGAAGAATGAATGAGAGGGGAGGGGTGAGGTAGAACTGTTAACAGTGCTTCATCTCAGCGACAGAGGACTACTTGTGGATATTTCAAACATACTCCTGAATTCCCAAGTGCATTCTGACTCTAGTTATTTGTTTATGTTCTCTGGTGTATGAAAGTCTGTGTTTGTGAGCGCAAAGTCACTGATGTACTCCAGCACCCGCGCAGTTCCCCGGACAAAGTGTCAAACTGTCAAGGAAATAAAGCTTAATTTTATGTATACGTTTAAAATGTCTGTGAAAAAGTGTGTGTTTGATATGTGCTAATGCAACAGCCTAGATAATGGGAGAAGGTGTACTATGGAACTTTACTGGTCCGCCACCTGCTTGTCTTCATTCAGATATTTCACTACAAGTGTTTATTGACCTTATTCTGCCCCGCCCACTTTTGCCGTTTTTTGCACTTTTGTTGTAAACGCACTTCCGTTTGACGAGAACTCCGTTAAAGCTAATGACGAACGAGGGAAAAGTCTTGCCGCTAAAATGTTACATAAAGTAGGATGATTTGTGTAAAATGTTAATTGAACACGAGCAACAACAAGTCAAGTCACGCACTGATTTCCTGAGGCCTGAAAACGGCTTTTTAGTCCATGTAGAACTTATTTTCTGTTGAGCTCATCTGCTCCATTTAAACTAATACAACGGAAACAAGACGGCGGCGCGTAAGGCAACTTCCGGAATAAGGTGAATAGACTGTTCTAGTGTTTGTCAACAGAACACCTGCATTCTAACGTCTGGTACAGTTCCATTTGTTAGCTCTAATGCATTTTCAATAGGAAAGTAAGCGTTGGCCTCCAAATAACACCAACTATGAAAAAGCAGGGCTGTATCGGAAACTAACAACCGCTTGACCACATGTGAGTAACACCAGAGCCTCGTCAGAAAACAACACCACATGTGGTATGCCAAAATGAGCATAAAAGCTAACAATACATGATAAACATTTTCTTGTTGTTGTTCTGTAAAACAACAAAAAACAGAGTCACGGGGGCAGCAGTCAGAGCAGGGACTTCCAGACTTTCCTCATATGCCTGGAACACCTCCCAGGGACAGATGCATGGAGGCACCTCAGCTTGCTCCTCTCCATGTGGAGGTGCAGCGGCTCTATTCTGAGCTCCACCCGTGTGACTGAGCACTTTCAAGCACTTTGCCTTTCGACGCAGCTCCTTCTTTACCACAAAAGTCCGACACAGCAGGCACATCACTGCAGACGTCGCACTGATTCACCTGGCAGTCTCACGCTCCATCCTTCCCTCACTCGTGAACCAGACCTCGACTGGACACTGGAACTGATCCACTTTACTTTTGCTGCCAGGTTAAAATGAATGGAACAGAACGTACCATCAGTACCAGGCTGTGTGTGCTGCTTTTATCAACACTTTGCTCAATATTTTACACATTCTTACATTACAGCTTGCCTCTCCACAGACCTGACCTGTACCTTGGCATGGTGGCATCACTTCTTTGCCTTAAAAACGAAACATTTTTTAAGGCCACAACCATAGGGGGGTCACATGCTCTAGAGCAGTGTTTCCCAACCAGGGGTACGGGGACCCAGTTCAAGTTTTAAATGAAGATGAAATGTACTTTCATTATCTGAATAAAAAAGTAAAATTTGTAAATTTAGCATATTTTTGGAGCATCTTGGACCATAAATATAATTAAAACAAAAAAAACATAATAGTAATAATTGACTATATTCAACTAGTAAACCCATTTATTTGCCCAAAACTCAAGTCAAGGGGTACTCTGAGTGGGAAACAAAGCTTAGGGGGTACTCCAGACAAAAAAGGTTGGGAACCACTGCTCTAGAGGGCTGTGTCCGGACCAGAGAGAGAGAGAAAGAGAAAATCTACCTTAACACTTGATACAAACCACACTAAGTCAAAATTGTCAACAGAAAACACCAGAAAACATAAGTTCAGACGTCCCGACAAAAGAGTTTGCAGTGGTTCTCTGGAGCTTCAATCCTCATCTGAAACTGTCTTTAAATACAGTCTGAGATCTGGTAGAAGACATAATTAGCCTATAATATGTTGTGTAGTCTATTCAATTAATGAGTAAATATTACATTCATAATATGTTCAAATATGGTAAATTAAATATGATTTATACATTTTTTTCTTGGAGAGGACTCCAATTGTCCTTTTTACATATGAGTATTTATCAAATTTCAAAACAAACTGATCAATAAATGGACCACATCTCTAGTGATCCTGAGTCACTTTCTCTCCCCTGTCCGCCCCGGTTTATTAAACAGTGTTTGGCAAATGGTGGGCCACAACCAAAACATGGGTGGGGCCAACAAATGCCTAGAGCTGCTCCTGTTTTTGTCCAACTTGTGCCTTGTGAATTAAACTTCAGGTATGCTCCGATTCTGAAAGATTCACAAGATAAAAGTTCACCCTTGTTATATCGTGGCCTTAAACGTTTTCAGTAGAACAGTTTAACCCCGTGTTGGCTCTGGCCCAGGCCAAACTATACCCGGGGTTATTAATCTGGCCTGTCACACCAGTACTAGAAACTTCAGCAGGTTGAACGTATTATGCAAATCAAATTCCATATCAAGCAATCTGTTTTTCCGCTCACAAGATCAAAACGTAATGGGCTGAAATGTGCTTAAGAAGAATAAAAGACATTCGGTTGTGCGCAATATCATAAGACAACTGTTACTGTTAATTAAGTCACGCAAAGCACAAAGAACTGTTTTAACTCGAACGCCGCCTTTGAGTAGTTTGTAAAAATCCCCATTTCCTTCTTTGCCACTTGTTACAAAGACACACAAATAAATGCATATTGCAAGTTCACCATGTTAAACGCTCTTAAAACATCAAAAAGCTTAGCTGCGATGTGAGTGGAGAAAGAGGGAAAAAATGGCTGAATTGACGGCATGCCACTGAGCTGTAGTGTAATAACTAAGAGGACTATTTACTCTTAATTGATATGGCCTTTCTTACCATGAAAAGAACAATTATTTCTCGCGCCGCATGCTTCTTATGTGCACAGTAAGCTATCAACACAAAAGTGCCCTGAGTGGAATGGAACAGAAACCACTAGAGTAAAAAAATAAAGAATTAAAAAAGGCATTGGTCGTTTAATCTCTCTCTCTCCTCTCATTTCCGTTTGATATAAAAAGCGGTGCCGAAACAAGCAGAGATGATAAAAATATGGTGGCGCATGCAGTACAAATTTAATATATCAATGGTATTTATAAGGCATTAAAGTCAATGGCACATGGCAGGCATAAAACAAAGAGTCCTTGTTAAAAGTGCTGCATAATTTTGGTGGGAAGGCGACGTTCTCAATGTCATTCTGCAACAGAGGACGAGTTATGATGAGGAAAGCTGGAATTGCAGATGTTTTTGGGTTTTTTACTTTTTATGTTTTCTGATCATGTAAAGAGTGTTTTGTTAAATTTGCACATGTTTGAGTCAGTTAGCGTTCTTTTAAAAGCTCAAAAATGAATGACGGCCAAGCAATGAATGATGTCACAGGTAGTAATGCAGGAAGTGCTCCTCTGGGTTTTTAAAGTAATTCCAGTGACCAAATTCCAATACTATGCAGCGTTCAATATTGACAAAAATGATCTTGATAGACAGTTTTTGGGATTCCCATTGATTATCCCATTAATGATTTTGAAGGCCCAATATTTCAAACATAATTTAGGATTACTCCAGGTGGATTGGATCAAATTGTGTATTTGAAATCCAGATTTGTAAAACCTATCCTGTCTTTGATCCAGATGTTTAACCCTTTTGGGTATTTAAAAAAACATTAGGCCCAAATCTGGATTACGGTGATTACAGCTGTGAATTTGAGGCTGATTCAAGGTTTTCGGATTGGAAATGTCAAATGTGTCACTATTTTTCTCACAAAGTTTGAAAAAAGAAAAAATTTAAAACCGATGGATCAGGATAGGATTTGGATTTGGATTTGGGGCCCATGACATTGTGGCAGTTACAATTGTGCTAAAAATGCCAGTAGATGTCTAACCACAAAAGTGCACGACATTTCACTATACAGGTTTAGATTATGTTTGCATGTTTTTATATTTAATTTATGAAGCAATGTGTTTATCATCATTCATCGTCACTTTCTAATCAACATACATTTTTCAATCGGGACTACAGAAACAACAACGACAACAACCAAGGTGGAAGCTGATGGGGTTTTCAATCTTAAACAAACAAATCAAGTAATGCTGAAAATACAGGGTGTTTAAATTCAAATTATTTAAATTACAATTCAAATTACAATAAAAAATAGACAACAACATATTCAAGTACACAACACAAACCCTCCAGTATACTCAATGTCAAACGTATAAGAACATCATTTGTTCTCTTACGATTACAATTTAGTGAAAAAATAAGTCTCAATAAAGAATGAAAGAGGAACAGTAACATTTGCATGTGTCTCTTTGGGATTAATTGAAGTGAGTTGCGTTTTTTTAATAAATACTGCTTATTAAAACTAAGCGTCGGCTGATTGTAGGACCACAGGGTATCAGATAATTACATGTGGCAAGGGGGGACTTAAATGTGTTTTTGTACATGAAAAAAATGAATCGAGCGTGAGTGCTGAGGAAATATATGAGAACCATCTTAATATGTTGTTTTGTAAAATTATTAGGTTATGTTGAAAGAAAAGATGCAAGAAAGAAATAAAGAAAGACACATCACCCCATGTCATCTTTGGGCCAAAGATGACAGTAAGGATTGGAAGGACAAATCAAATACTATTAGTGACTAGTGTACATAGCTGTATGTAGCAGTAAGGAAAAGCTTAAACTAAATTGCATTTTGGTTGTTTTGATAATTATTTGTCTTTGTATTTCTTTATTTTTCACACACATAAGTTTACATGACATAAAATAGAGGAATGATGTAGTATGAAAGAAACCTGAAGGTCATAATCCTAGAATTAATTTTCATTTAGACAGCTTTTTGTAAAAATTGATTTTCACAAAAAAAGATGACTATGATGACTATACTATAAAAGATGAGTCCAATGACTATTATGATTATTGTATTTTTATTATAAAGTTTAAAGTCAAGTCAAGTTAAACTTTAATTCTACAGCACATGCTGAACAGAAGCACTGAGAACATCAATCAACATAAGAAAGATGCATGTTTTATTTGTGTTCAAAGTATAAAGGTAAGTTTTTAGTGTTGAAGTGCTCTAGAGCAGGGGTTCTTAACCTTTTTACCTTGAGGCCCGAGTTTTTCCATCCAAATAACTCGAGGCCCATTACTATTATATTTTAGTGATTGTGCAGCCCTCAAATAGGTGCTCGTGGCCCTACTTTGGGCCCCGGCCCTATGGTTAAGAATCACTGCTCTAGAGTGTGCTCTGATGCACAGGGAGGCTGGGCTCTGCCTCTGCTCCGTCTGGAGCGTGGGACAGAGAGGAGCAGCTGGGGCTGGAAGAGCTCAGCTAAGACAGGTGGGGCCAGTCCCTGTGGACTTTTAAAAAACAATACAATCATTCGAAAAGTCACAGGGAGCCAATGAGGAGCAGCTAGTGTTTGAATAATATGCTCCCACTTTCATGTGACAGACATATGATGTGACATCAGCCTGTCCAGGATGGAAACTCTTTTTGTTAAAACCCAGCACATGACATGTTTTATTCTATAAGGTTAATGTCTTTATGCATTGTTCAAATCAATAAATCATTTCAAATACAGCTCATGTAATAATCATGATTTATGTTTATTGAACATTTGTTGAGTAAACATAAATCCAAAACCAAACAACTGTTTGGCATTGAAGTTTTCATAAAGTCACTGTACTCACTACATAGATTTGCTTCACAATGTCAAAAAGAAAATTACACTTGGGATTTTTTGTTTAGTGAAAGATGAAGACTCATTGTTTTATAGTATGTTTGTAGTTTTTTTTTTTTAAGAAAAAAAGTTGAAATCAAGCCTTAATGTCTTAAATTAAAGATACATATTGTCTACAGTTTTCAGTCGTGTGTTTTAGTGTCTTTATGTAATGCACATTTTCTGGACTTTGAACCACAATTCTTTTGAGATATTTCCTTCCAATATAAGAATAAAAACATATTCTTAACCCAACTACAAAACACCATGCATCCATTGAAATGTCATGGCATATATAGAGTAAGTGTATATTGTATCATCCAGTAGTTTTAACATTGGACACTGAGCTTGTGCGTTAATGAGCAGCTATTCTTAGACCCTTTTAGTGGAGGTCCCCTTTGTTATTAATGACACATGACTAATAATATGCAGTAGTTAAGATGATGATGATGAGGAGGAGGAGGAAGGTGATTTATTTGGGGATAAATGCGTATGTCTTAACCATATAAGCATTAAAGACTGTTGGTTAATAAAGTAAATTCGCTATGGTCTAGATATCTGAAAATCAAAAGTATTAAATTATCATATTATGTTAAAAAGCGTATAACTGGTTTGTATGATCTTCACATTTAGACTTTAATTGGTGGAATATTACTTGTTGTAAATATAAATTTGAGTTTTACACCAACCAAGCTGCTGAGGAAAAGTTGCAAAATAGTTTGTAAATGACAGGAAGTAGAGGAGAATTCTAAAACATATTGATGACATGTAAAAGTTTAGCGCAATTTACATGCAACATATGTAAATCAATATGTAACAAATTCAACACAATAAGAGCGTTCTCATATATTATTTATTTAATATAGTCTAATAATAATTTCTGTGTACATTAGATGAGTTTTTGCCCATGGTTTGTCACAGGAATGTACTAGTGTGAGGTCACGATGTGCAGTCAGGAAGTTAAATTATAAGCCTAAACATTTGACAAACTGAAATTATTTTTTATATTTATATTATAAGTAACTGCACTGTCAGTTTGAGTAGTCAAACCTGTCAAAGGCACTTTAAAGGTGCACTATAGCCATGTTTCCATGCGAGCGGTGCAGGGGCGGAGCGGTGCAGGGGCGGATCGGTGCAGAGGGTGGAGCGGTGCAGTGGCGGAGCGGTGAAGAGGGCGGAGCGGTGCAGAGGGCGGAGCAGTGCAGGGGCGGATCGGTGCAGAGGGTGGAGCGGTGCAGTGGCGGAGCGGTGAAGAGGGCGGAGCGGTGCAGAGGGCGGAGCGGTGCAGAGGGCGGTGTGGTGCAGGGGCGGAGCGGTGCAGGGGCGGAGCGGTGCAGGGCCGGAGCGGTGCAGGGAGTGGTGCTGCCCTGTGGGGCTTCCACTTCCACAGTGAACCGTACCGCCTCGTTTGAGGGGTTTGAAGGGGGCCTTGAGAGGTGCTAACTTCCAGAGCGTGCTAGCCTGCTTTGAGCCGCCAGAACACTTTAGTGCGAGCTGATTGGACAAGAGAGAAAGCAGATACAGTGATTTTTCACAAAACACTGACTTGATCATGAGATAAGCCATATTTACAATGATGATGTATTTATACTTACTTGTCGAGCTGCAAACTTAGCAAAACAAAGCTAGTGCATGTTAGCATCAGCTGTTTCCTGTTTATCGACCCACACTTGCGTCAAGACCCAAAATATTATATTTCCAGTACATAAGGCATCTAACTCTATCCAAAACCAACATGTTACATCAAGATGTGAAACACAGTGTAGAGGGGCAGAGAAGTGAAATAAATGCAGGAAAAGCTGGAATTACTTAACACCTATTTGTAAATTGGCCTTATTCAGGTACAATCAGGTCGATTTTATTTATGAAGAGAAAACGTGTTGTGTTTGTGTGACATCAGCTGCTCTCTTGGCCCCTGTGAGCCAGGACCTTGTCATGAAACACAGACTACCATTCACAGGAGACGTCCCAGATGCTCCAAAGTGAACCGTCTGAAGGACCAGGGCCAGTGGAAACACGGCTTGTGTAACTTTACCGGAGGGTCCGCTACTTGTTTTTCTCCATGTAGATTTAGTATATGTATTGCTTTGCCAGGAATCTTCCACAGAATGGCATTAAATACTTATTATAAAAATATTAAAAATATAATATAAAAATAATATTAAATAAACCATGCATGTTTGTTTTTATTTAGTTTTCTTATCTTATTTGAAGCTCTGTTTCCTTCTGCGGGTCGGTTGCATGGCTGTAAAAAAAAAAAAAAATTCCCCTTGAAGATGAATAAAAGTAATTCTCTATCTGATTCTGATATTTTTTTGAGAATATTCACCGTAAGCCTCCCCGCAACGTTGCAGTGAAGCTAGTACTTTGAAACGTGGATATTTGCACATCGTTGTCATAATTAAAACCTACGACAAAAGCAACAAAGTTTAACAAATAATTACTTCTTCTGGAATTGCAAAAGTCACTTGCCGTGTCCTTATATTCCGCCCCCGTCATGTGCTGCCCCACAACAAAGATGTTATTTGCAGAATATAGTGTTTTGGAAATTGAAGATAAAATGCTTTGATTAAATATGCCTGATTCCGTTATAATTAGATTTCTCCACATTGTCTATGTAAAGTCACGGGGCACGGCTTCCGCTCTTCCTTGTACACTCCGCGTATTTAATCATCACTTTATTTATTTTCGCATGTGGACGGCAAATTTGAACATAAAGCAATCAGGCCGGTTTGATTTTTACAAGTACCTGCACGGGCCTATTAACAGGAGTGCGAGAACGAGACGAAAAAACTCCAAATCGCAATAATGTACAATGACTTATCTCGGGACGACATCTCCACCGGGAAACACAATTAAAGTGATGGAGAGCGAGGGAGATGGGGAGGCTTTACATGTTGGGGTGCGCTTGGATTTGATTGCCTGTCGCTCCCTGTTTGCGTACCTCCTGGTGGCACAAATGTCAGCTTTGAGCAGTTTGCGGACTCCCCACTAAGCTCTTGGACAGGCGCTGGTCCAGGCTGCTTCTGTCTTCTGGACTCCTGGCACCGCCGGCCGTCCATGTGTCATTCAAACGGTGGTATCGGGGTTAGCGGGCGGCAGCCGGGAGGACCGACCGAGGCGTGGGACGGACAATGGAGTTCACGAGAGGGTGCGCGGCGTTGTCGGGCTGCGGGTGTTAAAGGAGACGTGCGCTACAGAAACGGGGTTGTTCGGAGATGGTAAGGATGTGGAGGGAGAAGTGTCAGGTGCGGGCTACGGCGAGGATTCTGTTGTGGGTGCAGTTTTTAATGAGAGATATAGTACCTTCTTATTATTTATTCATGTTATTTTGCATTTTATAATTGTATCTTTTGTGTTGTTTTGTATTTAGTGCAAAATAATAAATAGAGGGTGTTATTCCACAACCTATTATCTATTTATAGTCATTTTTACCTGCCCGTCTTACCAGCCACAGTAATACATAACGAACAAGCCAGCATAAAGTCACCACTGAACTGTTTTTAAGTACATGTTTACATATAAACTATTGTATACTACTACTGAAGTATAATTTTGATGGAATTTTACTATATGTGTGTGTGTGTGTGTGGTTTTTTTGTTGTTGTTTTTTTTTAAAGAAGTATCTATATCGTATATTTCAGGGCTGCAATAATGATTTGACTAATTGTGACTATAGTAGATTATAATTGTAGTTATATTTTAGTATCAATATCAATCATATCAGTATCAATAAATCGTTCCTGACTTTGCACAAATGTGGGTATTACCGTCATGCATATTAGTACAAATGAATTGTGTAAATATTAGGGTCGGGCATTCATTTTAGACATGTTAGGACCATTTCGTCATTTGTTTTGTGTTGAACACACTTCACCAGCAGCAGATTGGACAGATCCATCTGCATCAGGTGTTCTGTTTATACTATTTAAATTATTATTATTATATTATGATATTTATTGAAATGCCAGAATCAGAATTGGGGAAAAGAATACCCCCCAAAAAACTTGGGATTGTAAAAATAAATGTGGTATTGCCCTTCCCTACTATACAGACTCAGTGGCATAGTGGCATTATTAAATCAAATGTTAAAAAAACATTCATCAATAATATTCCTTAAATATTCTCTATAGAATTCCTTCGACTAATTGAAAAAAATAATGGCTGACTAGTCGACTAAAATAATTGTAAATTTCAGCCCTAATTTGATTGCAACATGTTTGAGTTATCCGTGGTTTAAATGAACTCAATCTGCAAAATTGTTTCGCTTAATTAAAATGCAAACATATGCACTACCTCCTTTGAGCAACATCCATTTGCTTACGTATTAAAACACTGTCAAACAAAACTTAAAACAAACAATCGAAAGCCAGATTTGATCATGAATTAATGCGGCGCGGCGGAAGACAACAGCTCGTAACATGATGCGACGGGTTAAAGGCTATAAAAACATTTAATTAGCCGAGGATAAGACCAGGCGAGAACAGCGCGATCGGGACAAAAGCATTTGTTTCGGAAAGGCAGAAAGTTGGTACACAATGTCCCAACAGAAGGAGCGCAGCATTGATGAGAGTGGGCGCCTTGTCCAAGTGATCCCCCCCAGATAGCACTTGTTGGGCTGGCCAATTTTCCACTGGCTGCATGGTGGGAGTCAAGTTTGTATAGCAGAATGTATGGAAGCGGGAAGGACACAAACTGCAAACGGCATCGTGAGCAAAGCTGTGAAATTAAGGCCCGACAGGTTTCACAACACAAGGAGGGGAAATATTAAAGCCTCTGATTGGATTGGGTTTGCCAAAAGGGCAGAGTATGGGGTGGTGGAAGAAAATAGTAGAAAAGAATACTGGCATCCCAAAAGTATTAACATAAATGTAAAGAAAAATACTTATAGCATTTGTAGATGGCTTATAATTCCTCATAAATGTTAATAAGACATTAACAAAAACATGTGTGTGTTAATAAACTATGTATTATGGTGATATGAATGCTTTTTCGACATGTCTTCAAATGGTGGATTTTGTTTATCATGTTTCTGTGAGGTTCAAAACCGTAGAGCCCTGTCGCATCTCTGTGTTCACGACTGGGATGGCCTTCTCTGGCCGCTAGGAGGCAGGGACATCGGTACACTTTTATTTACAAGGCAATGCTTGGATCACTGCCTCCCTACATTTGCACTTTAATCACACGGAGAAGTGTTGACTCCTAATCCTTACGATCAAGCGATCAGCTGTTGCTCTCTGTTCCTTTCGCCCGCTCAGAGCTGGGGAAGAAGGCCTTTGTCCACCCGGCTCCTTTTGCTTGGAACATGTTGCAGAAAGAATGGAAATTGACTAAGTTCCTGTCCTTCAATGAGTTTAGAACTAAGTTGAAAGCATTAGAGACCGCCTCAATAATGTGTAATTGTTTTCTGTAACTTTTAATGTTGATTTAATTTTCATGTTGTTTGTTGTAACTGCTTTTACTTTGCTGCCTCTTGGCCAGGCCTCCCTTGGAAAAGAGGTTTTTAATCTCAATGGGACTCTCCTGCTTAAATAAAGGTTAAAGAAAATGTCTTAAAAAATACAGTAACACTTTAAAATAAGGTTCCCTAGTAAACAATTTATAAGACGTTAATAGCACATACCATCAGAATAACAACAGGAGTAAGCAGAAGCAAATTGTGCACCTAATCTATTTCCACGCATGTCGAAAAAGCCAATAATAGAAATGTTAACATACACTCAGTACCATATAGTGAACTAAAGATATAGGCAGATAAAAATAAAATTGAAAAAGAACATTCATGATTCTCAGTATACAGTCATTTGTTCATTAATTTGTAGCAGTTGTGAACATTAAGATATTAAGATTCACATTTGCTTGCAGTAAGTGATGCATAGTATCTTACAGACTCAATAAAAAGAAAACTATATGGTCAAAATGAAAATGAAAAGTGTTGTCTCCTCTAACCTCTGCAAAAGTGCACACTGCAGCCAAGGCCTAACTTGACAAATCCACTCTCTAAATCTAAAATATAAACCTCACCGCTGAAATGAATTGCTGTTTGTCTCCCTTTTCATTGAGGCATTAAGTATTGAAGACAACTGCCAGCAAAAGTGATGATGCCAAAAAAATAGAGGGAGGAAAATAGAGACACAGCTAAAAAAAAAAAGTGCTGCTACTGTAAAAAACGCAGGTATTGTTTAAAGATAAAGAGAAGAAACGGGGAAGAGGCAAAAGGAGGGAGCGGAGTGACAATGGCGTCGCTAAACTGCGCTGGCAGGAGATGACAGCAGCCGGGAGGGGGGGAAACACTACACACTACACACTACTGCTAAGATAGTATACAGGAGGGGTGTATACACTATACTGCACGCACACAGGAGACTCTCGTATATCCTCGGACAATGCTATGTCGAGTACAATGGCTAGTGCTTTAAACTGTCATGCGTATGCTTTTAAATATAGTAGATTTTTTTTTTTTATTATTATTTTCTTATTAAGCATTAAACATGTTTTTGTATGTGTAGTGCATTAAAAACTACTGATTTTATGAGTGTATCAAAAACTGTTGTGTACGTTGTATGTATATTTACAGCAATTAAGTTTGCATGTGTTTATGAGCAAAGAAAACTTCTTCGTTTCCTCTTTTCTTGTTTTATTTTCAGAGTCATGCTTATATATTAAATTATCTGATTGACATATAACATGCCAAAAACACATGTATGTTTTATTCTCCTGTCTCGAGTCATTGTTTTGACTGCACAAACGCTGATGTTTTACAGTTCAGATTATTAAAACATATAACAGATGTCAATTCAAATATCCCATCGTTTTATTATTCCACATAAAGACCAGCATTGGCCATGAAAATCCTATACACCAATCCTTTTGAAATGCTTAGGCTCGGACATGACTTTGCAACGAAAACGGGGGACAATAAGAGTTTGGCTCGGACACATCGGAGACTCTCTATCTCTGCATGATCCCCGACGCCAACTCCAATAATCAGCTTCTCCTCCAAGTCTTTATCAGATCGAGCGCCGACAAGATTACATCGGGAGCAAATATGTGTCCCTATTATCCTGCCAAAAAGGAGGGACGCGGCAGACTGACAAAAGCAGAGGTGACGGAGAAAGACTCTGAAATGAGCCCAAGCAACAAAAAGTGTGCACCAATATGTACCGGCGCTGCGAGGTTGTTGTCAAGTTGGAGAAGAGCGCGCAAAACGGCAACTCATTATCCCGCGCCAGCCCCTAAAAAAACATCACACACAAACACACTTAGGTCCTGTGTTCGCCGCTTTTGTCTGCCTCTCCGACTTTGACTTATTTATGAGACTTTACAAGTTCCCTGGCGAAGATGCCGAGCGTAGCAGTTTATGTCTAATTTAGTAAATATCCTTTCGCCAGTCAGGCCTGTCAGCCATTGTTTTCCTCGTGTTTCCCTCTCGCTGCCGGAGAAGAAGAAAAAAAAAGTGGAGGCAGGATTTGAGTGCCGTATTCTCTCTGATTGTTGCTTTTGTTGTCTTGTCTGTGCTCAAAGTTTCGCTCGTGAACTCTTGTGTTGTGAGAGAGTAAACGATACATGTTTGGAAGATGGAGTGGTTTTGCAGAACGTGTCAAGGCCTCGTTGTTAGTAATTGCATGCAAATGAGGAAAAGTACTGTCCACACTGGCCGTTACGAAACGAAAAATAATCCTCACGATGCTCAGTGTTCAAAATAGTCAAAAAATGCAGAAATGTTACCGTAAAACCTGGAAAAGTTCATGATCTGAGAAGATGACAAGGCTGATTCAAGTTGCAAAGTTGGCGCAGCTATTATACTGGGGATTGTCAGTTCGGATTACACCAGTTCATGCTGTTGTTGTGTCCTTGGGCAAGACACTTGACTAATTTGTCTCTCAGCAAAACCACCATACATAAACAAGCGTGGATGAAGCCCGCAAACGGTCAATAACAACTTCGACTAAATGGTAAAAAAAAAAGTACTCGTAAGGATAGATTGTAGGCAGCAACAATGAGTCAGTTCAGTTCAGTCCATGCTACATGTAAAGTACTATTTCATTCAGAAAGTTTGATTTCATAAAGCTAGACGTGTGAATAATCATAAAATTGAGTTCACAATAGTAACGCTAAAAATCCACATACTGACATCCTTAACTGCAACAACAACTCCGTCCCAAATATGTTTAAAAGTAAGACTATTCAAAACACTAAAACCTTGATAACATGGTATCATTTGAGATTTAACTGGAAAGCTTACCTAGTTTCTCCCACTTTGACCACTTTGGCTAAGTTTATGATTTTACTTCCTGGTTGGATATTGGCAGCAGATGTGAGGTCATTCCAGAACTGTTACCAAGCCACCACACTGTAAACACGGGCCAAAGCGTGGCTACTTCACTCACTAGATTTGACAAATACAAATAAATGACAAACCCCTTTATTTTGTTAACTGGATGTGTTAGTGGATGATGTTTCTTGCATGTAAATTGCCCTTGTGTTTTGGATGGAATTGTGTGCGCTGATGACATAGATAGACGGAATCATTTTTAGAACTTGCGCAACCTCTTGTACTTTGCAACTTTTTCATCAGTGTTTCCTCACAAAATAAATAATAGTTATATTTATAAAGAAGATAATTTAAGTGAGCGGATCACTTTCACGTGTTTAATAGCAGAGCTAAATATATCAAAAACTTTATAATAAACAGTGGTTTTGAAGATATGCAAACTTGAACGTCGAGGATATTGTCTCTGAAAAGAACTATTGAAAAGGCAGCAAAATAACAAATAAGAAGCACTGGCAGAGCATTGTGTGCTCATGCGGAATAATTGCAGGAGTCACATTTACTACAGGGCACAGATCCTTAAAAGAGCCCAACAGATCTCCTCAGACTCGAGTCACTCTCTTTGGGCTGAGTTCAAGCTATCAGTTCAATCAGTTTTAGATATAGTGGGCCCAAATCCAACTAACAGCTACAGTAACTCTCTTGTCCCTGCTACCATTAGTATTTTGAACCAGCCATTGTAATATTGTAATGCTTTTTTAAATGTACGTGTGGGCGTTCTGCTGCAAACCAACTGCCCCTCGGGGATAATAAAGATAACCTTAAACCTTCAAATAAGCAGTTTAAGAACAAAAATTACAACAAACTTGCCATGTAATCTTTACAATAAAAAGAACAATGCGAATCATGGAAAACCTACAATGACATTTACACGCTAGTACATTTCTTATGGATCATTGCAATAACATCGTCTGAATATGATCATCGAGATAATCCCCCCAAAATATTGAGATATAAAATGTTGTGTTCTAAGGCAGCATACTTCATGCAAAATTCCAACAATAGTCACAATCCGAACGGTTAGAGGAATGGCATTTAATGTAAGCATCGAATTACCATGACACTGGCTCACTGACAGGACCTTTTCTTTACAAGTTCATTGTTCACATCTAAACTACCTTACAGTAAAGTGGATGGTTTGCATGGTTTACAGTTCCACACAAACTCTACACTTGTGTTCACATTTGTACTTGTTTGGTCCAGGATTGAGCCCAGTTTAATTCTGATATTCTGATATAGTGTTGTTTAGTTCCAGGTTTTGTCCTAGTTTAGTCCTATTAGTCCTAATATGTTTGTCTGTCTGTGTGTGAATGCAGCCTAATTCCAGGTTGTACCACACCTCAGGCCAATACCACTTGCTTAATATTGTATTGTGTTTTGTCGGCAGAATGGAAACGTGACAATTTGCGCAGGATATTCTCTTTGATTGCCGTCTTTTTGTTGTCTGCTCCCAAAACCTAGGTAAATGGTGCAAGGGCAAAACGGGCCCCCATTGTCATTTAATGCACAAGGGTGGATAATAGGCTGCCTTCAATGAGACAAGTGCCTCCTTTAGCGTAGCCTTTGTTAGCCATCAGCACTAAAGACAGCAGGAGCAAAGCGGGACGCCGGCCCCAGAGATGAAATATATTTTGAACGTTTTTATGGAAAAACAATCTGACACAAAGTAATATCCATCCCCTACCAATCCAATATTCTTTTTGGAATAACATTAGGCGGTATCTATTATATCTTCCATTGTGTTCCCATCTGCCCTTTTCACGATCTAAATTATGTGCATTAGTACGTAAATGGGCTAATGCCTGTCTGTATTTAGCTGGCTACATGCCGCGAATATATTCTCTGCTTCAAGAAGTAATTGGTAATTACAGTGGTCATTTAGGCAATCACTGTCTCGCTGAGATTCATGTCATTCTTAAAAATAACTAGCTCTTAACCTTTGACAGAATCCTACAGAAACTCTTCATCATCGCCCCCGCTTTGATTAATTTCCACGCACACACACACACACATGCGCGCAAGGAGAAGACACAAAGATGGACACGCAGTTCGAAAAGTACAAAGCGCATATACCGAACATCTTGGGCTGCGTAGAACGGATATTCCACCTCCGACACCATTAGTTCCATTCCATAAACAGTAAGACTACACATATATACAGGTCATTTAACTTCTCGCAGCCCCCTCCCCTTTATAATCCCCCTCTATCTTTCCATCTCCTCTGGATCTATCTCACCTCATTGACAGTAAACAGTCAAAGTCTTTTCATCTATTCCATCCAGTCTTCGGCGCACGCACTCGCCTCTATATACCATTTTCCCCTTTCCACCACTTTAAACAAGACTCTTCCCAGCCATTTCCATGCATAATGATCCTCCGTAGACACTGTTTGCCGCCTAATATGAACGGGGGTTGAATCGCATGTAAGGGAATGCCGATATTACCATTGAGATACTTACTCAGATGCCCTCCATTACAAACTCTTTTAGAATGCGGAAGAAATGTATCATCGTTTTCTTCTTTTACACCAACGGCATATCAGCAATTTTACAGTAATAAGCCGTGGAAGTGACTGTTTCATAAATTCCGCACATTCCTGGTCTTATGAATGTTTAATGTGAGGGCAGATGACCCCGCTCTATGATATATAGGGTAAATGGCACGGGGAAATAACAGGCGTTTAGAGCCACGAGTGAAATGTGTTGACGTAAAGCTGCCCCCGCTGAGTTGTTTAGGCATTTTATTGGCTTTTGCAGTGATTTCTGGTCTCTCTTAATTACTGATACAGCAATGGATGGTCTTAATAGTGATTTGGGGACTTTGGGGGAGATAGTGTTGGAGAGGATACCTGGAAGAGTTATTGCAATTGTGTATAATATGACTTTGAAACGCAGGACAAGTTTGTTTTTGATACATAGCTGAGAAGTTAAACTCTTGATTGCCTTGTCTCAGTCAAAGGTTTCAGTACAGCTTAGCAGGAGGATTCTTCAAGTGGACTCAGTAGATCGTATGTCAGGGCAGTTTGAGGAGAGTAACTCGCATCAGGACATAAGACTCCTGTGTCCAGCAGCCCAGTGTCCCTGCTCTTTGACGTGCATTACAGCAAGTGTCCAGGGGGAGTCTGGTGAACTCTGGAGACTCTAGAAAACGTTCTTCTAAGCCTCATTCTTACTTCGATCCATTGGTTTGGTTGGAGATTAAAGGGGTTGTTTTCTCGAAGTAGTTTCTCTGGAAGGTCTTCTGCTGGGCTTGGTGTAAAAAGTTTGCAGTACTGATGTAAGAAGTCTGCCAGAAGATTGCCAGATGATCTTGAGTTATTCCACAGTCTGCATGGGGTTCCTTCTAAAGTTCCCTTAAAGTATTGTTCATGAATCAAAACTTGCAAAGGCAAAATGTTTCTGACTGCTCTCTGGGGCAAGACGTACAATTATTATTGCATTTGTACACTAATTTTGACCCTTCACTGTTTGTCTGACTTCACTTTCACTGTACACTTAATGTATCCTCTCAGACAAAAAAAAAACAGACCCAGAATCAGTAGAAAACAGCCCTGTGAGTAGACGCGCGTGAAGCTTTATGTGTATTGACATTTCATTGGTCAACACCGACATGTGCTCTTTGCGCTCCCCAGAACAGTTCAATGGTGCTTTTGGAGGCTTGCATATACTGTAAGTGTTGCTATCTTGTTCATATTCTCTAAAAGGGAAAGTAGAAGTTTTTCTGGGTCGTATTTATGGAAGAAACGGGCTGTGAAACTGCAACTGCCCAACTCAGACAACACCACGACGGAGAAAAACGTTTCATGGTCAATATTTCAGTATTGTAAGATAATTTGGTCGACAAATATGATCATTTTGGGCTCTTGGTTTTGAGACTCTGCATGGCAAATGTGTAGAGGGTTCGCCACAGTAGCAAAGTTGGCGGTTTGTTTCCAGCTCTCACAGATGACTGTTGTTGGGTCTTTGGGCAAGACACTTAACCCACCCAGCTCCCAGTGTCCGCGTACACTGGTGTATGAATGTGTGCGTGAATGGGTGAGTGCTTTCTTGATGTAAAGTGCTTTGAGTGCCCGCTGAAGGTAAAATAAGCGGTTTATAAATGTGACCACTTACCATTTACCTGACAGGTTGAAGGATGGGTCAAACGCCAAAAACGAAGACTTAAAGCATAACATAATTTTAGCTTCGATGAACTGCCTTGGGATGGATAAATGCGCAGTTGTGGAGGGAATAGTGTGCCGTCTCCGAGCGAAAAAGCACACACTTGTTTCCACTCCTCTGACAATGTCGCAGATCGCAGTTAGCTAAACAACAGGCTAGCGATGACTTAATTTCACTGGTGTGGAAAGCAAAGGGGAAAAAGCAGATAAAACAAAGGGACAACTGAACAATGGATTATACGTGAGTCAATTGGAGTAAGTCTTTACAACAGTGAACTTCAAATAGTCTGATGAGAGCTCCATAGAGGAAAAAAAAAACATTAATTCCCAGTTGGAAAAAGTGACTTGCAAAAACAACATGGCGAAGATAAAAGTGAGGCGAGAGGAGGTAAGCGAAAAGTTGAAAGAAGCCTGACAAAATGTGGAAGAGAAAAGGTTAAAACAATCGAGTAGTTCTTTTGTACACTGAACCTGAAAATGTGATTTGCACAGCTTATAATTCCTTCCTCCTGCACCGTTTGTCCTCACTCAGACGGAGAAATGAAATGAAGTCAAAGAACAGTCCCTGTAATATTAATGAGCCACTGGAGTTTGCATGCTGTAATTTAAGACTCCACGCTCGAATATATACTTTGTGAATTTTAATTGTCGTTTATACAGTTGCGAGTACCTAGTAAAACAGACTACATTTTGTAACTTTTCTGGTGAGGGGGGTCTTTCATCTGCTCGTCTTCATGTGAATATCATTGCTTTGTCTGGGAGTAACGGATGAGTCCATGTAATACTATGAGGATGATTACGATATTGATCCGATACCAATGTATATGTATAAAAATGCTTTGAAACTCCTCTATACATTAAAGAATTTACTTACTTACTGGTTATCATGTATTTCTCTCCACCACAGCTTGAACAAAGTATATGTGCAAACAACCTTAAAAATAAACACAGTATTCACGATACTGATACTTTTTGATACCTCTGTCAGTATCGATATATCAATATTAGTATGACATTAAATGTATAGTCTTGCATTTCTTCAGTTAGAGGTGTTTTTATTGCTATAATGTTTTACTGTGAGTGGAGTCGCCTTTACGCAGATCTGACCTGTAACTTGGCCTCCTAAAAAGTTACATAGTGCAATTTTAAAAGGAAATTTATTACATTAAAAGTCCACATTATTTTTGCACTTTGAAATGTAAACGTTATTGTAAATTCAACAGGATAATGTGCATGTAAAATGTCTTTGGAGACAAATATTATGCCTTATTTGTACTGTTACTGGCCTTTAAACATGCTCTTGAGTATATTTACTTTGACATCTCGTGTTAGAACTAAAAATAAAATGTTTTTACAAATAACAATATAACTTTGTTACAGCCTCTCTAACACTTAGCTTTGGCTCCATCTACAGGCAGCAAAGGCAATTACACAAATTCTTATGCTAGTGTTATTGAGCGGTGACGCAGTTGTAATGATCGTGATTAGACGAAAGAAATGCTCAGAACAAGTAGATTCTCCATTTCATCAAGTGTTTTTGACGATTTGACAAATTTCTAACCAGGATTCATCAAACTAGCGTCAGTGAGGCTAAATGCAACTCCAGGTATGTGTTCGATGACGGAACATTGTTAGAACACGGTTGAAAGCTCAAAAAAGTTGTATAATACTGTATTTGTCCTTGTCCAGATTTTGGCTTGAAGCTCTGGGACGACAGCGCCATCTGCAGTATGTATATGACATAAACTGTATCCCAGAGTTGATATGCCCCCTTGTCCCGGTTTACAGTCAGGTGATGGGCGCGTTTACGGATTTCCCTGACCCAACTGTGTGTTTATAATCCATCACCTTTTGTCCAATCAAAGCCCTACGCCTATACCTCTCCTCCAATCACATTTCAAGCTTTATAAATGCACTCTTTCTGTCTTCATCACAGCAGAACTATCAGCCGCTCAACTCCAAAGTGTCAAAGCCTAGTGTTTTGTTTTTTCTCTACACAAAGATAACTGACCAAAGTATTAAAAGGGAGTAGCGCACACAGTATATTATGTTTTTAAAAAAAGGTGGTATGAGAAATTTAGGGACAGCAGACTTATTCCCAGAAGAAAACAGTCAGCATGTAGTAGGTTGGAGAAGTAAACAAAAAAAAAAAAAAGGCTGTGTTTTATGCGTGGATGCTATCTGGGTCAGTAAAATACACTTTTATAACCAAGAAGGTATAAATATAAAGCAGAAACTTTGGCTGTTTAAAATTAATTAATAACCGTCTCTATTTAAAGCATGTTTTTTGGAATTTCTACTTATTTCTAACTTAACAGGGGTTTCAAATGCTGTGTTAATGACAGTTTATTCTGTTAATTGGAACTTTTGCTTTTTATTTTTGCTTAAATCTTGAACCTATTGCATGTTTATGATACAGAAACTTACAAAACAACACATTTAAACTTATACAATTCTATAAAAGTGTACTGAACAGTTTCACGGTCATTTTAAATACTGTCACATTTTGCACTTTTACGCTGCATTTTGATACAGTTTTTTCTTTCTTTCTCTCTCTCTTTCATTTATCCTTGCCTGTGTCTCTTTTAATATTAATGATAGTTTCACATGGCGCCTCCACAGTAAACACGGTGAAAATGAAAGTGTGTTTGTATCTCCCAAATCCAGCTCATATTATCAATATTAAACCATGATGACAGCGCTGACCTTTGATTAGACAGATAGCCAGTGCGCGAAAGGGAAGCGCCTCCAGCTACACTTTATTCTATATCATGCTGTTGTTATAAGCCAACTCAACTATTTTCATGCTTAATAATACAGCAAAAAATATAGTGTGAGCATCGGAATGAAACTGTATTGCGGCTATGTGAGGTCAGTGACTTTATGATTACGATTTTATGTTTAAAGGTAATGCTGAACTTGTTGAATTTAAAGTTGTAACACACATTTACGCGTCTGAGACTGGAAGGCCACAGTGGAGATGGATGTGTCACATTTTCTGAGCGAGAGGGAGACCTTTTTGTTGAGAACGCTTATGCATAATTATACATATTAATTCAAGTATTGCTCCGTGAAGAAACAATGCTAAAAAGCGTCTTTAGCATTTGCTGAAATGACTTGCTCAAGTAAATGAAAGCGACACTGCGTAACTTTGGTCTATGTAGAGAGAAAGTTAAGAACACACCGAACATTCTGAACATTTTAAACATAAACTGAATGCAATACTGTGGAATATTATAGCCACATGAACAGCATGTCCACGGAGACAAGCGGGAGGACGCTATTCCAGGCCAATAGTCAGGTTTGTGGAGATGTAAGCTCTTTTTTCAGCGCATTTCTTTTTTTAGCTTTCATTTTGCTGTCATATTGCGGTGTGTATTGCCTGTTGTAAGTGTGTTTTGTTTTTCTATATTTTAACTTTTGGTTGTGAGCACTTTGTGACTTTGTTGTCTGTGAAAGGTGCCATACAAATACTTTACTTACTTACTTTAAAACACCCAAAATGAACAACAAACAAACATGCTTTTAATGTAGTGTATTTTATGGCTAAAAAGTTACCCTTTGGGGCTTCAACTGAACTGAACTGAAAGTGAAAACCTTTTCACACACAAACCGAGAGGTTGTTGACTCAATCCCAGGACATACTGCTATTGTGTCCTTGGACAAGTCGCCCCCTTTGTTGTGCTTGTAAGAATACATAAAGGGTGCAGATATTTTAACAGATTCCTCGGATAGTCCAGAGATCAAAAGTAATAAGTCTGACTGAGAGAAAACACAACTTAAAGGAGACATGTTATGCTTTTTTCAGGTCAGTGATTGAGCTATAACATAAGTAGATCATCATTTTGCATTGTGGTCATGATAAACCGCACTATTGATAATTAATAGAAACAGGTCCATTGACTTTATGTTCAAAACTGCTGAAGAGACATTTCACTGTAACGAGCAGCAGATTGTCTTTTGTGTTTTTATTGTTGAAAATTGGGACATTTTAGAACCTATGTGTCAGTCAGTGGTTTCATTTTTCAAATAATCACAATTAAAGTGCCTATGACAGGTTACACTACTCATATACCTAAAATACAGGTCAGATAAATATATTTGAAGTTTTCCTAAAAATAATTATACATTTTATCATTTTAAGCCATTTTTTTAGTTTTGTAATATCACTTCCTGGTTGTAAATGATGACATCACGCTAGGAAATTACTTTGCACGCTGGGCCAATTCTCAGCAAATGTCAGAGATTTTTTGTCCGATAAATCAAAATATATGTGAACACCTTTATTTTGTTGAATTAATGCTTTCAGGGTAAAATAAGTTGTTTCTTTTGGGTAAATTATGCATAACCTTTGGATGGAGTGAGTCTCCCTAGTGTGACGTCATCATTTTTTTACTTCCTGTAATTTTAAACAGATTTTTCAACTTGTCTCCATAAACTGTGACTTCATTGGTGTAAAACAATATTTTTTATGTACCATACGTATTAATACACCAAATAATATCAAAATTAGAAAATAGTTAAAACCTGTCATACGCACTTTAAGTTCAACGATGTGGGCGGGGATAGGGGATAGGTGAAAACAGGACTTTCCTGTGCACTTTCGCCTCAGTTTTAGGACAATACCTCAAACACGCATTCCTCAATCAAAACACAACTTTGAGCAGACGAATCACGAGGAAACACTGTCGTAACAAGGTTAAAAGCTCATAAAAGTCGATTTAGCATAATGTGTCCCCT
This sequence comes from Rhinogobius similis, assembly GCA_019453435.1. Lineage (NCBI taxonomy): Eukaryota > Metazoa > Chordata > Actinopteri > Gobiiformes > Gobiidae > Rhinogobius > Rhinogobius similis. The sequence goes on along the minus strand of CM033621.1, from coordinate 9,233,131 downwards.
TTAAGGTATCTTGTTTTCAAATGAAACCACACCGCAACAAGGAAAGTTCTAATTATTCTTTGCTTTTTGCTTAGTGGAAGTGGAGTGGAAATCGCACCTTTCACTCCTCCTCTGTACAGTCCAATATTTAAGCTCGAACGGCGAAAACATCCGCGCTTCCTTTATCCGGCCCGAGCTCAATTCCCTTCAGAGGGCAAAAAATTATCACTGATGGATATAATTTTAGCGGCGAAATGAGTCAAAGAGGCAGCGAGCGGATATAAAAGCAGATTATATTTAAGCTGTAATAAGGACAGTGAAGAGCTGGGGAGATTTTAATACGTTTAAATGTTCTTAATTGGGCACGGAGTGGAGTAGGGCCCCCTGAAAGCATCCACCCAAAACAGTGCTCTAAAAGGTAAAAAAGGCAGATTGGCTTTTATTGAATTGTAATGAGAAGTGGGAAATTGCATGTTAATTCTGTCCCCAGTGTGAGCGCGGGCTCCCTGGGCTCGCCGGAGGTGCGGGCGGTATCGAGGTCGTGCGTTTGAAGATGCGCTGCACCTTGTCTTTTTAAGTAAGGAGAGGGGAGGGCCTGCTTAAATCTTAATGGAGCTTTGTGAGGTGTGCGGTGCCAGAGGACGCGTGCCAGTGTTTTGTTTTGCGCGCGCTGGCGTATATGCTCACAGGAGACGCGGCGTTAAATACATCTGATCTACTTCTTTTTTTATAGTAAATGATGTGTTTTATAGGTCTGTGCAAAGACATGAAAGCCTATGTTGCAGATTTTTTGCCATTTGGCTTCTTTTTTTTTTGCGCTAACACTTAAACAATGCATCCGGTGTCGACAAATGTGATTTCTATGTCCATATCAAATAAATCAATCAAAAAAGGAGACATATTATGCTTTCTTTCTGGTGCTTAGTATTAAATTGTAACGTAGATCATCCTTTTGTGCGTGATATTGATCTAGAACGGCTTAGTCATAGAAACAGGTCCACTGACTCTCTGTTCAAAACTGGACATTTCACCATTTCAAGCAGCAGATTTCCATGTTTTTATTGTTTACAAGTGGCTATTAGACATTTTTGAACTCTACATGTGTCACTCACAGTTTTTATGGGACTATGACGTCACATGCGGCATATTCCTCACTTCCGGGGTCTGAGCTGCAGCGGCAATTTCACAACTGATTTTGTTTTGTTTTTGACACTGTGCCACAGTCTGGGCTCAGTTTTGTTCAAATATATCAGCAACCAATACAAACAGGACAGAGAAGCTTTCCTTTCATTGATTTCCATTGGATAAGAATAAAGAATAAGTGGCTTGAATAAGGTGAGGGTTAGGGTTAGGGTTAACAGCAAATGTTGCATGTTTTATCTGTGGTAACGTTAATTAACTTCTTTTTACTCTTGCAACAAAGGCCTGGATAGAGAAGTGTTGTAGATATGGTACTATTGAGTTATATAAAAGACAAGACAAGAAAGCTGCATTATGATGTAACAATAATTTAGCTACTGTTACTAAACCTCACCTACACCTACTCACCTGTTCTCAAAATTCCTGAATGGAGGCAAAATTGAGCAGACCATGATTAATTTTCAGTAATTCAAAAATCACCTCAGATGTAAATACTAATGGTTTTAAGTTGTTATGTGAGGGGAAAAGCAAAAAATTAGAATTTCCAGGGGGTACATTTCTGCTACTTTGCTCTTCTACTACAATGGATGGACAATATACCATTTTAAAGTTTTAAAATTATATTTGAGCTTCATAAAAAGTATAATTTATGGTAAAGTATGTTATATATTTGTAAATAATGGGTTCATAATTTATGTCAGTATTTGTTCACCTATTTGTTAAACCTAAAAATCTGGATTTTTCCTTAATCAAAAATGCTCATTTCCTATAACATACAGAAATCATGTACAATACAATACTGAACGTCTTTAAAGCAGCTCTGATGTCACTCACATATTTCTGACTTGTTTTCATTTTCCAAAATCAAAATCAATTTTTCATATTTCGTGTTATCTGAGGTTTATTCCAGTTTCTCCAGTTAAATCTATACGTTGCGTTCACGTGACATCAAAATGTTCCATCAGTCAGTAATATTTAATACAGATGGAGGGCAGCTAAAATGAATATTGTTAAAACGCTGATTTTTGTTGTTATACAATGAGTTGGTCGAGTCATTGAGAGAAATCATCAGGTTCAACATTTGTGAATTTACCTTTGACATATTTCATGGCAAAGACCAACATATTCAATAGGAAAAGTCACCTATGACATCAACACATTCTAGAACATGAACGGAATTTATTCTTCACAAGCGGGCAAGGATATGGGCGGGGATAGGGGGTAGGTGAAAGCAGGAATTCTGAGCACTGGAGTTTCGGTTGTGGGACAATACAGGATGAACTCAAACATGCAGGAATCAATCAAAATTCAACTTTGAGTAAACGAATGATGAGGACACGCCATTGTAACAAGGTTAAAAGCTCATTGTTGCGTTGGCATAATGTCTCTCCTTCAACTGAATCAAAGTTTTTTTTAAACTTACTTATTTAAGATGAAAAACAGTATTTATCTACAGAATGTTTGGATTTGTAATTAAAATGTTATGATAAACTTTTTGAAACTTTGACTGAAAGCAAGCAATACTTTCATAATTACTTTTCAAGTGGAGTTTAAATGTAAATATACAGTATGTAAAAACATGAGACGTAAATGGATTTGTCTGTGTTTTGCTTGCTGTAAAACTACTATTTTTACAGCTAAATATTCATTCATTCATTTTCTACCGCTTATTCCCGTTAGGGGTCGCGGGTGACTGGAGCCTATCCCAGTGACTTTGGGCCTTAGGCGGGGTACACCCTGGACAGTGGCCAACTCGTCACAGGGCTAACACAGAGACAGAGACAAGGACAGACAACCATTCACTCTCACATTCACACACTACGGACAATTTAGAGTTCTCAATTAACCTACACAGTCATGTCTTTGGACGGTGGGAGGAAGCCGGAGAACCCGGAGAGAACCCACGGTAACACGGGGAGGACATGCAGACTCCACCCAGAGAGATCGTGTGATGTTATGGTGGTTCGGAATTCGAAACCACGATGTTGGGGTGGTCTGGGATTCGAACCCACGATCTCCTTATTGAGAGGCAGAAGCTCTAGCCGCTCTGCCACCGTGCACCCCTACTATACTATTTTTACAGGTAAATATTGTAGGGAAAAAGTGAACAATTTGAAATTTGTTCCCCTTTTATAACCCTTTAAAAGATTGTAAATAAAACCATGTTAAATTCCGAAATGGAGACAAAAGTGAAGTGGAGCTTAACAAACCACATAAAAACAAAAATGTTGGATGTGAGTGATCTTAGAGCCTGGTTTATAGACATTTATAATTGTGTTCTACATTATTTGTCTATTTAAATTGAAAATCTAATAAATACTACTGCATTTTTAATGAAAGGAAAGGTTTTACTGGTCAAATACTTACGTACATCCTTTACCGCAAGCTGAAATACAATTATGAAAGTAGAACATTTTGTCGTTGTTTTTCTTTTTCATCCTTTGTCACAGAAAAGTAAGTCATTTCTACTCTGGAAATACAAAATTGTTACATGTCTTTTTGTGATAAAGAATTAAAACCTTTAGCATTTAGATCTGACGTCCTGATTTAAAATGAATCTATGCATCTGTTCTGTCCACATTCTCTCCAATATTTTAAACACGAACTGTACTTTAAATATGTATTAACAATTTCATGAACTTAACAAAAGACAACGCAACATATAACCAAAGCTAAAACAATTACCTAACAGTAAAAAACACAAACGGTTGTACACAAAAATGAACAAAACCTGTAACATTGGCTGTACTTTTGCCATTCTTCCTTGTGTCTAATCTTAATCCAGCATAACCGTACGCTCTTCCTTCATTTCCCCCACTTAACCCAAGCCTAATAGAGTCCTAGATCACATTCCGAGCTGCCACCGCCGTCACCTCATCGCGGCCTTGAGGGAATTACACCCAGAAGACCTGCTCCAACACACCCCGATTCTCCACTGTGCCGGATATTATCGAGATGTCACACAGCGAGAGGAAATATTAGTGTGCCGCGCATAACTGCCAACACAAACTCGCGTCGAAGAGAGAGGAAGAAAAAAAAAAAACAACAACTCGCAAATCGCTGGAATCGCTGCTCAAAACCCCGCGTTTCCATGCACTCTGTCCCTTTTTTGAATTGTAAAATCAGCTTGGCAAAAAGAAGCGGCACCATAAAATTCAGCTGTGGTTTTCTTTCAGCCAAACCGCTTTTCTTTTGTAGGAGAGAGAAAAAAGGGGAGAGGGGGAGAGAGAACGCGGAGGGGAGAAAAGCCTAGGTCTTAGCAGCGAGAGCAAGAGTGTTGGTGGAAAGCATGGGTCCATCTGGCAGCGGGTAAGGGGGCTTTGCGGAGATGGGTTCCAAGACACAGCGCTGTACAGAAGGGTCCTCGCACAGACACCTGCAGAATACCTCCGAGCGGCTCTCGCATTGTGCCGACACGAGGAGGGAGAGGAGGCGCACACCTCTGGAGCGGGGAGGGAGGGCGGACGGCCGAGGTTACAGGACGTGTGGAGTAAAGAAGTAAAGGAAGAACGGGACGAGCGACCGAATATGATCAAGTTGTTTAGTTTGTTTTAGATTTGTCACAGAACAAAAGAGATCATATGAGTCCGCGATGAATGTGAGATGGACAAGGGGCAGCTTTTGTATTTTGATTGGTAGCTGTGAGTTTGGGTTTTAGGGAATTGCTTAAGTTGTAATTGGCAGAAGACAAGCCAACGTGTATGACCAAGTTTACAAATGGTTCTTTTTCCTTTTTTTTTTTTGCTACTATCAGAATCAGAAAAAAAGTTTAATTGCCATGAAATTGAGAAAAAGGAACTTACTTTGGCGGTAATGTGCAACATAAAACAGTTAATAAAAATAATTGTGATAAACAATAAAAAACATGAATGAAATATGTTCATAACTCATTTTTTTGGTGTCACTGGCTCCAACCTTGGCAAGTCAGAAACATTTTTACAACCAAAAAACACTTCCGTTTATAAATCCTCTCTATGATAAGTGTAATTTTTAAAATTTTTATTATTGCTATGAGGGGGGCAATGTGTAAGAATAAAAAAGAAAAAAATCCTTAAAGATTCATTTTATGTGTTTTATACAGGTGAAACAAAAACAAAAACCAAATAAACCAAATATTTACTTAGCAAGACCCCATGTAATGATTTTTAAACACAAAAAAACATTATTTTTTAGTCCTTATTGCTTTATGTGAGGTTTGAATCTGGTGTTGAGTAAAATCAATGCCATGATCTTTGAATGATCTACCAAAAGATCTTAATTGGAATGTGTAGTGTCACTAAGTTCAAGAAATGTGTAATAAAAAAAATAAATAAATACAATTAATTAAAGAATGAATTATGCTTTTCTCGAGAGTAATATTTTATGACTCTCTGTACTGTGTTGATTGCGTTGGCTGTTACTTCGGCCAGGTCTCTCATAAAAGATTCTGAATCTCAATGGGACTTCCTTGTTAAATAAAGGTATAATTAAAATTAAACTAAACTTAAGAACTAAAAACAATCTTAATACATATTGTGCAAGACAGAGTTCAGATTTTGGTTGGTTCAGTGCTCGCTGGTGGTGCAGGTGTTTAAGGCACTGCACGTGTGGCTGCAATGGTTCTATCTGACGAGTAATTCATATATTAATATTCCCGACTACCTCATATATTCTTGTTTCTGAATACCTTCTACACGATTAATCAAGATATTGTAGGTTTTGGTTCATGTCCAGAACGCAGATGCCCTAGAGTTCTAAGGGGACAGAAAGTTAAACAAAAACTTAACATATGAATATACTATCTGAGCGTTGTAAATATATACATTTCAGTGTGAGCTAAGGTTAATTTTTGTTCATTTTATCATCATTATTTGAAAACTGGAATGACTCCCAGGAAGATTACACTGCCATTGATTCAGTGTAAACCACAAAGGCGGCTCATCCACTTACTCAGCCTTTTTTGTATGGATCTGACTGATCAATGTATGAAAATATGACTGAAAATGTGCAACTTCAGGACAAAAATGACAAATCTTAAAACACCACGGACACACACACACACACACACACACACACACATGAACTTAGAAAAAGGATTTAAGACTTTTTTTGAAAATATTTGTTGGTCACTTTGCTCTCTCGTCTTAAGATTTCACTGTCCAATCTTCACCTATTGTTTTACTTAATCCAGTGGCATCCATTTATATAAGAAATAGTACATTCACACACCAAACTGACAGATCAAACAGAAGGATTTGTTGATCTCTGATTGGCATTTTATCTTTTTGGGAATTTTATGTTGTTTTAAGAATTTTGCCTAATTGAGAATTGTGTTCAGAAGTGTTTTCATTTAAGAGTTGTATTTATTTGTTATTTATTTTTCTTGGCCTGTATGCTAGGACAGGACAAAGTAGTGTGAAATGGGGATAAGAAAAAGAAGGACAGTCGGTAAACTTCCGTAGCTGGAATCAAACTCACGCCACTGCACACAGAACCTTATATGATATCTAATTTTTCAGGAAAAAAGTTATTTTCAGTGACATCTAGTTTACTCAAATACTACACAAGACACAAGGCACATTTCATCTGTTTTTGGTATCTAATATGTTAACAAAATGAACCAAGAAATATAAACCTGGCTCTCTCCATTTTTTAGATGTATTTGTCTCTAATATGTGCAATTTTGGCCATTGTTACAGACAAAATGCCTTATATACAGTACATGAAAACATTACATTACTATTCTTCAGCAGTGTCTTGCCTTTAAGAGTTTTTGACTTGTTGGGTTTAGTGAACAGGACAGCATCACGTGAAATGAGGGAGAAGAGAAGGAAAGACTAGTAATAGGAGTCCGAGAATAGTAAATTTGATACTGAATACTGAACACAACATGCAACAAGAGAACAGTCACAGAACATGGCTCATATCTCAGTGCCCTCTGTACTCAAGACAACCTGAAGCCACTACAAAAGCCAGGTGCGTGTGAATGAAAAGCAGTGACAAATGTGTGTTTTATTGGCCCTCGCGCTGGTGTGGTCTTGTTAAGAAGAGTGAGGACACGAGGGCCACATCACCCAATTTGCTGCTCGTGTTGTCAGTGCGCCGTCTGCCTGTGTGTGTCCATCGATTTCCCTGACGACGTCCAGAATCATTCCTCACACCGAGCTCCGTGCGCCCTCCTCTTCTCTCACTCTGCCGTTCCTTCGTTTATCAGCGCCAGCTCACTATACGTCTACACTTCCAGCCTCATGGCAAGCCCGGCGTGTAAAAGAAGGGCCGGAGGTGGCACCAAGACCTTCTTTCTTGGTCAACAAGTCTGAGTCAAGTCACAAGTAAAAGGCAAGAAAGTGCGAGTCAAGTCTCAAGTCTTTGTCGTCAAGTCCAGGTCAAGTCTCAAGTCTTTGTCGTCAAGTCCAGGTCAAGACTCAAGTCTTTGTCGTCAAGTACAGGTCAAGTCCAAGTCAAGTCTTTGTCGTCAAGTCTAAGTCAAGTCACAAGTAAAAGGCAAGGACGTCCAAGTCAAATCTCAAGTCTTTGTCGTCAAGTCTGAGGCAAGTCTCAAGTCAAAGACAAGAAAGTCCAAGTCAAGTCTTTGTCGTCAAGTCCAAGTCAAGTCTCAAGTCAAAGACAAGAAAGTCCAAGTCAAGTCTTTGTCGTCAAGTCTCAAATCAAAGACAAGCAAGTCGGTACCACTTTATAATAACTACGTATTATTTAGCCTTAATAAAATATTAACAAAGACTTAATTAACAATGAATATATAGTTTATTAAACATGATTCAGGCTTAGTAACTACTTAATTAAGGTTAAGGTTAGGGTTTGAGTTCGAAATTAGGGTTAGAATATTTGTTAAATGTATGTATTTATTTACTAAGCCTGAATCATTCTTAATAAACTATTTGTTGATTATGAACTAAGTCTTTGTTCATGCTTTAATAAGGCATGAATAAGTGTAGTTATTATAAAGTGTTACCAGCAGGTCCAAGTCAAGTCTCAAATCAAAGACATGCAAGTTCAGTTCAAGGGGTGCACGGTGGCAGAGCGGTTAGAGCTTCTGCCTCCCAATAAGGAGATCGTGGGTTCGAATCCCGGACCAGACCAACATCACATGATCTCTCTGGGTGGAGTCTGCCTGTCCTCCCCGTGTTACCGTGGGTTCTCTCCGGGTTCTCCGGCTTCCTCCCACCGTCCAAAGACATGACTGTGTAGGTTAATTGACAACTCTAAATTGCCCGTAGTGGATGAATGTGAGAGTGAATGGTTGTTTGTCCTTGTCTGTCTGTGTGTGAATGAATGAGAGTGAATGCGGGACAACAGATGGAAATTAGCCCAAGGCTACAATCTGGTGTGTTTACAGCATGTATATCATGTATGTTCATTAACATGCACTGTCCCGACCAAAAAAATAAATAAATAAATAAATAAATAAGTCTGAAGTCAATGGCCCACAAGTCCAAGTCAAGTCAAAGTCAAATTTGCGTTTCCAGTCCCTTCAAGCTATTGCACCAAATAACAGAAAAAGGCTCATATTTTTGCTATTTATATGCTTCTTTTTAAAATGTCCTGGCTCCATCTAAGTATCAACAGTGATTAGAAAATGGTTTTAAACACACATTTATTTTTGGGAGGAGAAGCCTCAAATAGTCTCAGGTTTCAAGTCCAAGTCGAGTCCCAAGTCATAGTCCATTTTACCAAGTCAGGTTTCAAATCATCAAAATAGTGACTCCAGTCTAAGCCGCGTCCAAGTCATGACTTGCAAATCCACAGCACTGAAAAGGGAATAAAACAATTTACATTATTTTGTCTGTTTTGTAGATATCGAACTGTCGCAAATTGTGGGCAAACTCTGTTGTTCCTTCGGATGTTGACTGTATCTATACATTGTGCATTGCAAAACCCAAGGGGACAGGGCTTTCTCTGTGGCAGGTCCCAGACTCTGGAACAGTCTTCCCTTGAGCATTAGAACAGCACAATCTTTGAATATTTTGAAGACTTTGTTAAAAACCCATTTGTTTGCACAGGCTTTTAACACAAGCTGAGCAGAACATTTATATTGCATTTTATTTTAGCTCGTTTCTGCATGTTCTGTTTTTGTCTTATGGTATTTTATATTGTGTCTGTACAGCACTTTGGGCCATTGTGGTTGTTTTTAAATGTGCTTTCTAAATAAATTTGACTTGACTTGACATTGTAATAAGATCAAAACTGTAAAAGAGTTTTTTTTGCACTCGATTTTGAAATCCTTTTGTTACTACAATTGTTGCATTAGCTGTAAATATGTCTCTTCTTCCTTTTATTTTTTATTAATACTATTTTATTTTTCATTTATGTTCCTCTTTCTTTTTAGTTCTATTACAGTAGTTTGATTATTATCCGTATAAAATTGTCTTCTTTCTTCTGTTTTGTTTTATTATTTACTTTATAATGTCATTTATGTCATGTTATTAATTTGCACCCAAATGTGCTAAGAGCATGTATGGGTGGCAACAAACTAATATACACAATTTAAAAAAAACACATAAAACAGTCACCCAATGTGTTAAATATAGACAGATGTTTTATGAAAATGAGAATGAGGACAAGCTTCAAGCGCACTAATGACAAATCCTCTCTAAGCTTTAATTAGGAACATTGTTAAAAAAAAAAAAAAAAAAAAAACAGGGGGAAAAAAAAGGACGGTCTATCAGCACGTACAACTTTTAAAGTGTATTAAATGCTGCAATCATATTTAAAAACGTTATAATCTGGCTATATAATTAGAATTTTATGCGTAATTGAGAGTGCGAGCCACAGGTCAAGGTGAGTGTTAATTCTCGCCGCTCAATGACGATGCCGGCACAGTTAGATTAATGAAAGGGCTAAAAAAGTGCTATTATTAGTGTTAGTGCTGGAGATGTTCTGGAGCACAAACAGCGGCAGAAACTCAATCTCCTCAGAGGTGGATGTGTGCTCGTGTGCTCTTTTGGAGGCTCGTTTCTCACATTCGCACAGATAATAATGGAAATGGATCTGTTTTTAAACGGCTGTGCTATTGATTAAGATGCGGCCTTTTCTATTTTTGTGGGATTAACTTTTAATGCTGTATGGTTTGATGTATGTTAGCCACAGTTAAGCAATGCGTTTTTTATAGTACAATTTATTTATTATTAGAAGAATTGGATGAAAGCCATACACTCAAAATAATAATTCAGAGTTAAGTTTAAACTGCAAGCTTCTTCCCCCGTCTCACCCTTTTCACTAGGCCTGGGTCCTTCACTTCGATACGATACAATAATATCACAATTTGCAATAAATGCGATAACCGATATGATGCTCATGACATTCCACAATATATCAATATTTCTTAAAGGACACAGTACAATTTAAGAATGTTTTTCCTTTGTTAAATCACAACCTGCAACTTAAAATGAACTACACCCATTTTAATCATTGAAAGAGTGAATATGTCAAATGTTTTGCATAAACAAGTTTCCTTTCTCTAAATAAGCGTCCAAATTGGAGCGCTAAAACAAAATAATGATAACATAATATGTCAGCAAGCCACAGTATCGATACTGTATCACCAAATTTAGTATTGCAATATATTTTGGCACACCCCTATAATTCACCACAATTACTTTCAGAGGCGGAGCTTTGCCGTCAAGCCACTGCTAACAATATTTAACATGCTAACAGCACACCAGTGTTACTTCAAAACTGCTTTATAGTTAGATGTAGACAGCTCACAGAAGGCTGATTTTGACTCCATGAGCTGCTTTTACATTTCATTTGTGCTGGAAAAAAATAATCTTACTCCAGAAGAGAAGTTATACAGTGCAGTTATACAGACCTTCTCAGCTTTCGCAAATGACTTGCACGTAAGTAACGTTTGTGGGTGACAAAAAGATAAGACTGCAGTGCTACAACAGCTGGGTCCGTGTTTCTTGATTTTTCATTAGTTAGACAGCATGTGATTATTTGCCAACCAAAACTAAGTTGTGTAGCTGAGCTCAGAGGTGGACCTAAGGCAAAATCAAGTACAGGTCCCTTCTTATCAAGTGTGATTTTCTGTCTTGAAATGAAGCTATTTATGCACAGTGGCTGGACAGGTTCATAAATTTGGGGTGGTTAAAGAACTATTGGAAAATTCAAATGCATACGTGCAATGTTCTAACCAGCTTTAATACATTTGACAATCTCATACTACTTTCTCTGTCTTTCTATTTCATGTTTAAAAGTACACAGCACTACTTTACTGAGATACTGAGAGACTAGCAACTGTTTCTGAACCTTGTGTCTATGATGATTGTGAGGCATTTTATTGGGGGCCCCTTTAGATTGGGGGCCCAAGGCAATTGTGGCCTGTTGCCTAATGGTAAATCCGTCACTGGCTGTGATGCTAACTCTCTCGGGATAATCTCAAATGGACATTAAAAGAGGAGTCTCAAGAGGAGAAGAGGAGGAGGGCTGATCATGATTTAGGCTATATGTTTGATGCGCTTCAGCGTTGGAAATGCAGTCAGTCAGTGAACACAAAGAATGTGACGTCATGAACAAAGGGAAATAAGGGGGCTTGTTCCAGAGTACGTTGAGCTTTTACCCACAAACCAGAGGCTCAGAGGTTCAAACACACATTAGGTTAAGCCCACGTTAGGCTTGAAAACCTGTTGTGAAAACAGTAAGAAGATTAAATAAATGCAATGGCTTCAATTTCACAATAAATTTAACATTAACTACAATAAATCACCTATTTTCCCACTACAAAGCTGATATTGACCGTGACCGTACAACTAAAAACAAACTAAAAAAGTGTTATGATAAAGTGATCCTGAATAAAAATAAAACGCTACATAAGTTCAATGCCAGTAGGAAACATTCCAGTCAAAGCAATAACATCTCTATGGAGACAAGTGGGTGGCGGATCTCCCACCTGAAAAGTTGCATAGTGCACTTTTAAATAATTCTGTTTTGATCCTGGAACTATATTTAAATAAGAATAATAAGCCCACAGCACCATTGCATGTTACAGTCTAAGATCCAACAAATCCACATAACATACAGTTTCACAGTATTCAAACATTTTATCGCGAGGGCACAGGGATGGCTTCTCGGTCCCTCTCACATTTGAAGAGTCCTACAGAGTGATGTTAGAGTGGTCTAAAACAGAGCGGGGCCATATCAGGTGACCACTCCACACGGGTCAAGCTGCTGGGACGATCCACTGGAGGGGCTCGGGCCACTGCTAACAAGAACACTTCTGCTCCTCGCCACTTTAAGTACAGCCGCCATTAGAGGAGTAGTGTTCACTCCGACTCAAGTGTGAAATGATATGTGCCAGAGATTACCACAGGGTCAAGATTATAGCAGTGAGTCTCAAAACTGTACTGGTCTCCTTTGTGGTGCATATGGAGAATTCTGTAATCCTTGTCGAGTCTTAGTTTAGAGCTGGTTTAGTCAAAATGTAGTCCAATTTTAGGGCCTGTACACACTTGATTTGGGCCTGGTTTGGGCCCTGATGGCTTGGTTTGGTCCTGGCTAAGTCCTGGTCTTGATGGTCTTGTGATGGTTTAGTGATATGTTAGATCTGGTTAAATCCTGGATAAGATGAGAATTATTAGGCCTGAGTCGAAGGACAAGAATTATCCCAGTGAGAGACTAATACTAATTGCGTCTGGAGCCGTAAATCAAGCGGTAAACAAGGATGAACATGCCCGTGTCAGAACTCAGTGAGGTCTAAATTTGAGTCCTCATAAAAAAATACTAAAAGACAGTTCAGTAGCGCCACCTCAACAATTGATTTACAGGGGACTGGAAAAATATAAAACTCTGCCCAAAAATAGATGGTGTCATGACATGTAAGAATGACATCAGGACCCCGCCCTAAAACCTACAGGAAGACGGCCATATTGGATCAGACCCGGGACAGTCAAAAGTGCACACCTGTGTATTTTTGACATCTTCAGTTTTCATCAATAACACAATTTTGGCCAAAAACGAAACACCCATGTGCGATTAAAGATGATCACTTAAAATGTTAACACACCTTTGGGCACGGCTGCAGTGATTTTCAACAAAATTCTATTTTTCGAAAATGTAAAATAATTCTATATATTTCAACTTGATTTTTTTTTTATTGACTCAATGAAGCATGTGTTCAGATTTGGGAGCTGAACACAATGATATACAAATCAATTATTAGCTATTAAATGGCTCTTTAGGGCCCCCTCTTAAAAATTGACTTTTAAAAATTTATTTTTCAATGTTTAGCTAGATACAAACAAGTGAAAAATTTTTACACAGGGTTTATTTGTGATGGGGCACCATGTGACAAAGTTACATGACTCTGTAGGTATTACTTTTAAAATCGAAAAATAATGGTTAAAATCCTGTTCCGTTATTATTTTCTTTAACAGCGTTTATCCACAACAGAGAAATAGTGATGTAAAACAGCAATGAAAAGAGACAACGGTCCACTTGAACCTCTAGAACAAGCAGGTGGTGTAAAAAGTTAAAATGGGTAGTGAGAAAACACACATATCTGACTTTGTAATTTCACAATTTAGATTTGTATTGTTGAAATGATGTTGTTTGTTTATTATATTTTGTATATAATTTTTTTTCTATTTTATCACAGCAGATTGTGTTTGCAGTGTGTATTTTTCTTATATTGTTCCTTGGTTTATTTTACAAGATTTAACGAACAAATCTCGATGTTATAGAGCTGTTATAACATCGAAAACTAAATAACTTAACTTAACTTAATAACAACAAACTAAATTAATAAACACAACTGTCCGGTGATGCTCCAAACTCTCAGCATGGCCCTCTTTCTCCCCGCTGATGCCACACCAGCTCCAACACACCAGACAGTGGCTCTACTCTTCTCCCAGGACCTGCCCATCGTGTGGCGCAAGATAAAGGCTGGCCACGGACGAGAAGTTGTGGGCCAAAAGTTTGAGCTGAAGAAGAGCAAAGACGAAAAAGAGGGAAAAATGGAGGAAGTTTAAGCTGTGGAGCCCTTCCCCTGAAGGCAAGCTGGCCTGCCATCTGTGCAGGCTCTCAAGCCATCGCCACCACCCCTGGAAGAGAGAGGAGCCAGGCAGCCAGTGAAGGAGGGAGGAGAGGAGAGTGTGAGAGCGAGAGGAGGGAGAGCCAGTCCAAAGACCAAAGCAAACTCCACTAAGGTGTGATCTGTGGTCAGTGCGAGGTCTTGGGTCAACATTTGGATACTTTTTTTTCACTGCGGCACCTCTTCTCCAGAGTGAGCACTCCGAAGTGTCTGCTCCAGGCCCTCGCAGCGGACTCCAGCTTTGCTCTGCTGCCACTGACACCGAGGCCACTTTTTAACCAAAAGGATCCTAGTCGTGTTGCCTTTTTTCCTTTACTCCCCTTTCCTGGGAAAATCTGCCAGAGCTTATACATCGAAGCCAACACATGAACTTTCAATCAGGGATTAGCCGGATTTTCCAATGTGGATCTTCTTTTGTGAATTTGGCCAGCGTCGCCTGTGTCGTTGGCAAAGGGAACGTAAATAGAATATGATCCCTGGGCCAAGGGGATTGCCTCGCTTATTTCAAAGAAAGACTTCAAACCCAGAGCGCACTTAGCCTGCTCCACCAGTGTGATGTTTCGCCCTTTTTTGAAGTGCAGTCTCCGCGTCAGACCACCAGAAAAGGTCCAAGACGAGTCAGACGTGTGCTGCTGGCGTGCACTTTGGCCCCTGGTCTCAGATGGAAGGGAAAGAGAACAGCAAAGATGTAAAAGACAATACAAAAATGTGTAAATCTGTCTAAAAAGTCAGTTCACGCTGCTGGTGAACAGAGTACGACTCCAACAACCCCTCTATCTCCACATCCTCTCCTCTGACCACTGTCCCCTGCTTTGACGTCCAGTCTTCACAGATCTAGATGCTAATCCAAGCTTACCGTGCTGGCGGCTCCGATAAGAGGGGCCCTGCCATGGAGCTGCTGTAGACTGCGGGGCTCTATCAAACCAGCCCATGTGTCCAAGGCCACCGCTGAAGTTGGACCAAGAGCGTGAATGAATGAGGCTTTTCCGCGCACAATCGCAGCAATATAGAAACACATGCGAGCTAACGGCGCCGAGCTGAGAGACATACGGAGAAAAAAAAACAGATTTAAACTTCCACACGGACAGAAGTTTATCTTTAAAAGGAACAATGAGCAAATATGCCACCCAACTGAGCATTGTGTTTGTTCTTTAAATGTCAGAGTGAAAATCCCCCCCTACTTTGAAGCAGATAGGCCTTTAATCAGCCTGCTAGCGCCGTTGCATCCGTCACTCGCCGCTTTGGCTGGGCCCGCGCGACAGACTTAACAAACACTCCCTGTTTACTCAACTGCAGTAAAAAGATTATCGGCAACTCGCCCCTCGTCTCTCGCTCTCCGTCGCGTTGTGTTTGTTCGTCATCTCGCGGCGCAACCCCCCCCCCAAAAAACCCACGCTGTGAGGTCCTCCTTCGCAGGTAAGATGGGCGTCCCGCTGGGTGCTGCTGCGTGACGCTCCTGACAGGTTCGGACTTGTCACTTGGCGATGGATGATTAGGACGAGAGCGCGCGGGTTTGATATGCAGATGTGCGCGTAAAGGCAGGGGCCAGACAGGAGGGCAGAGAGGGAGAGTTTTTACAGGGAGAGTGACAGGGAGAGCGGGGTTAAAGAGGCGAGCGTGGCTTAAAGTCGCGGCGGAGTATGGTTGCGTCTGCGCGCACGTGCTCCTGTCCTGTTTTAGTCTTTATTCAGTGTGGAGATGTAAGACAGGTGCACACGCTGTTCTTTTGTTTGTGGCGGTTATCCATGCTGCTGTGTGGCTAGGCTGGAATTTAAGTGTTTAACAGTTGTACTTACTTCAGTCAGGGAAGAAATCAAAGTGTTAAATGAGTGCAGGTGACATTTTGGCGAATTGAGGGGGGGGGGGTAAATAAAACAAAAGCTAGTTCAGTTCAGAAAGCGTACAATGATCACTATATACTGGTAAAATATTTATCTCAAGCTAATAAGCAGGTTGGACCTGGTTAGTACAGACAAGACCGTAGGGAATACCTGGTGCCACAGTGGTGCAGCAGGGGCTCTATTGCATGAATGACATTTTAACACTTTAAGTTTAACGGTTGCAACTTCTGGATGCAAAAATGTCAACGTCAACGTCCCGTCACAGACCTCAGTGTGTCTTTATAGGCAAGCTCTGGTGGTCTGAGGGGCCTTATGGCACAGATTTGCAGCCTTGCCTCTGTCAGTCTGCACAAAGGCAGCTGTGGCAATAGTAGCTTACCACCATTAAGTGTTGTGTGAATGGTAAATGCAGTTTGAAGCGCACAAATAATAACAATTGTTTTAGAGTGGCAAATAAAAAGTTGTGTTTCTTAACCTGTGATTTTTTTTTTCTGTCAATTGCATAGGTTTGAAGGTCCAATTCCAATACAAACGTATGGTTGAAACAATAATAAATGTGAAGATTGGTCATTGTCTTTCTTTCAGGGAGAATTGTACGTTAAGAGAGCACTTGAAAAAAAAAGATCTTAAAAAGTTAAAACGTAATCTATACTTGAATGAACAATTTTGTCTCGACATGCCAGAAGATTAGCCTTTTCAGAGAAACAAGCAATTTTAACGCATTGAAGATCAACATTATTTTGCAATGAACGCACACTTGCAAGGTATGGAAACAGTTATAATGTTTTAGTTGTGTAGCAGAATTGTGCGTTCTTACTTTTTTTTCCCCCAATGCGAGTGCCTGATTAGCGCTGTGTTTGTTATACAGCTCCTTTAGGGCCTTAGGGTGCTCTCGTCTGTGTGTGGGTGTGAAGTATGCAAGGGACCCTCCTCTTTGCCCACCTATCTCTCCTCGGATGAGCACGATTTACCCTTCCCTGGCGCAAAATCGACCACCTCCAGCACAACTCGACGAAGGGTGGAGCTGGCGGATTAGGTGCCACGGCTGAAAACCGCACTAAATTGAGCCCTCACTGTTTATTTTTACACTTTGCATTGTAAATTAAAAAGAGAAGAAAAGAAAAGGGGGAGAGGAATAAGTAGGGATGGAATTTGAGGCATTGTCGGCGCTACATCTTTTTTCATATTTGTTTCCCTGCAAATGAGATTGTTCTCCTTGACTAAGAAAGCAAATGTTACAGCCCAGAGCACACAGGAAGACGAAGCATGAGAAATCTGTGCAATGTGTATCTGCGCCTGGGAGAGTGTGTGCGTAATGGCGCCGCTCAAATGCACTTGATCTTTTATTTGGTAGCACTTTTCTCCAAGTGGTGCTCACATGCAATTATAAGGCACCATAAGCACTTTCTAAATAGATTATGGGCAAATTGTAATCAGGGTAATCTGTATGTAATATCAAATGCTACTCAGTGACATTTTGTTGGGGCAACCTTGGAAGATGTGTTTGGGTGCAAAGGCGTTGGTGGGTTAAGACACTGTGAGAGGGGATTACATGGAGTCGCAAACAAGGGAAGGGGGCAGTGTGCAGGGCCTGCGGTTTAAAGATGATTACAATTGTATTTTGTTTATTTAAAAGGAGATTATGACAAATACACTTTTTTTTTTTTAGAAGTTTACAAGACAAACGCCTACAGACCCCACAATAGCTTTTGCAGGTTATTGACAAATATATATGACTTACTTTACCATTAATTATACTTTTTGTGACATTCAGATACACGTTTGAGCCTAGATAGATTTTTTTTTTTGTAATAAATAAGCAAACTAACTGACATTTACACACTAGAAATTCAACGTTTTCAAAGTTGTTGCGCTTTTTTTCTCATAAATACTTAAAACCAATCTAATCTTACCTCCATTATGTTACATTCTGAAGACAAAGCATTTTAAAGGGTCTATGAGTGTTAGAGCTTTATTTTATTTTTGTTTACTTTTGGACATACAAGTTAAAATACTTCAAGTGTCTGAGGTGAAACAGTATTAGAAGACCATAACTTGGATGCTAAAGATGCAAAAGTAATATTAAAAAAAAAAAGATAAAATACACATCACTCACTATTTAAATGAAAAAAATAAAAATACTGCAGTTTGTTCCAGTGATAAGGGAAGTGAATTTTTGAGTGAGTTATTATTTTTGTTTGTGTGTGATTGTGATGGAAGCAGAAGTTTGAGACAAAAATTCGACCGCTGCATGCTGTCTGCATTTAATAATAGAGTACTTTGTCTCGTCAACCCAGCTGTGCTTGGGTGGTCCACCTCAGTTTCACTTCTCCGTGTGAAAAAAGCTGTTTTAAAGCTTGCTATGCACCACAAAATCAATGCAATGTGAATATTAACAATGTGCCAAACTGTTTGTTGGAGCAAGGGATGAGTTAGACAGAATTGAAATACTTATTGTTTCGTGTTGTGAATTTTTTTGTGTGCTCTTTAAAGTTTAAATGCTCTTCAACACATACTTAAAGTGCCTATGACAGGTTAGTTTACTCATGTAACTTAAATACAGGAAAATGACTTTGTACACCGGGCTAAAACTCATCTATGTTACACATTTTTTTAATCTGACAAATCAAAATATGTGAAAGCCTTTATTTTGTTTAATTAAGGTTTAAAGGATAAAAAAAAGGTTTATTTTGGGTAAATTATGCCTAACCTTTGGATGGAATTAGTCTGAGTCTTCCTAGTGTGATGTCATCAATTTGTTTTCACTTCCTGTAATTTTCAAACAGATATTTCAACTTTTCTCCATAATCTACTACATGATTGGTGCAAAACTAGATTTTTTAAGTACAATAGGCATAAATACACCAAATAAAATCAAAATCGTTAAAACCTGTCATATGCACTTTAATTGAAGGATTCTGTTTAAAAGTTAAAGTATACATGTTCAAAAATACATAATATTTCCATACATAGTTTATAAAATGTAAAAATCAGCGCAAAGATGTTCATATATTTACTATAAGCAGAATAAAGCATGATAATGGTGGAGTGAATATAGATTGCATGCATTTCAAATGATCCACAATACTAATATGCAAAGTGATTTACATGAATGACACCTTAAGCAAATGTCAGATAAGAAACTGTTTATTCATAGTTTTCATTAAAACATGCCCTTTGGAACCACAAGATGCACATAAGTGTATTGTATAGTTAATATTGTTTGTGTTTTTTGACTCATTTAACCATTTCAAATAACTTTAACCATCACTGGCAGTCGTCTCCTAGCATCACACATGTATCATTCGTATGTGACACGTATGAAGAACATGATCTGAGCTTTGCTTGAGGGTTCATTCTAATTATATAATGCGAATAGTGGATCCGTGCGAACTCCAGTCGCAATAAACATCGCCGCAGCCTCCGCGTGTGATTCCGTATGCTCGCACGGTGTGATTTTTTACAGATCTTCCATTTCGCCGTGTTGACACTGCCAGTGCATTATATCATGTAAATGTTTTGATAATGCGCCTTAGATACAGAGCTTAAGGAACGCGTGGGGTTTGTCATTACGCTTGACATATGGACGTTAATTTTCACCCGCTCCAGCTATTAAACAATGAATGAAGAAAAACAGCGGAAAGCCCCAAAACAAAACACGGAGTGGTGATCGAATGCTGAGTCTTAGCTAATATGTACATGTCGGGGCGTGAAAAATGTCTCTCTTTTTTCAGTTTTTTTCTGGTTTTGTGTGTGTGCAAGCAAATGTGATCGCATCTGAAGTCTCTGATAGTTTTTTTTCCCGCTTTTAAATTAGCAGCGACCACTTAAATATACCCCGCGACGAGTTGATTAAGCAATTCAGACGCACAAAAGGCAGCGTATCAACCGTACTTAAGATACGAGCTTTAGACGTCTTTGCTGTTTTTTTTCCCCTCTCACGTGTTTGCGAGGCGTTACCGGGTGAGATACTGCTTTTAACGCGCTCAACTATACGACTCCAAATCAGTTATTCTCATCAGTGACTGCGAATGGGTGCCAAATGTGCAGTTTCATTTTCTTTCAATCATACGTGATGAATCGACGCCAAAGGGGCCTCCCTAAACTGTACATTTGCATCTCATATGTGTTTTGATTTTTTAATATTATCGGATTATAAGTAGGAATGTGCAATCACTCTATCTTTCCACAGTTATTTGTATCAACGCTGCGCATCACTACCTTAAAGTCTCCATTAATCAATCTTGCCTCCTCCTTTTCTTTTTTTTTTATTGTATCGTGCGCTGTGCCGGCGAGATTGCTAAATAAAAAGACATTTCTGCAAAGAGAGGGGGGAGAGAAAGAAGGGGAGGAATTGAAAAAAACTGCAACTGTATTCATTGGACCTTAAAATGTTTTGATGGCTTCTGGGAGACACATTATATTTACATAGGAATGTGTCATTAACGTCAATGGTGCAGCAGAAACTATTAAACTAATACAATGCTAAAGCCAACAACCTTGAGAATTTGATTAAAGGGCCTTTGTTGAGTTTTAAAAACGCTCCATTCTCCGGTTAAAACAAAAGACTGATGGATTTGGCTGCGGTTATAATTCAGCTGTCAACTCCTATTGACGCCTGTGACTGTCGCAGCCAGACGACATTTACATACTTTATATATAGAGCCGCTCGAGCTAGGGGTCTGCACCGCGCGCTCACAATAAGATACACACACACGCGCGCGCACACACACACACACAAACACGCACACAAAGACGACGCACATATCTGGTGTTTGTCCTTCGTTTGGAATTAGCCCGCTGTAATTTTCACGGGCTGCGGGCGTTGTTTGCTTCTCAAAGTGATGCTGCTTTGGAGAATTTTTAATACAAAAGGGGGGAAAAAAAGAAAAGAAAATGGATTCCTCGTGATAAAGTGATCTGCATTTTGGCGTTCATAGTTTAGGTGTTATGTGTAAATAGATTAAGCAGGATGTGGCGTGGCGGTTATAAACATGGAGCTTAAAGACGAATGCAGGAAAAGGGACAGGTTGTGGTGTGAAATGAAAAATAAGTCAATGACAACTTCACCGAACTGAATGGTGAGAAAGATAGACACAAAAACTACTCAAAATGTCTTTAAGCTTTTTAAATATTATACACATGGTGTCAAATGGACCAATATTGACTGATATTGTTAATTCACAGCAGTTTTCATTTCGTCAGCTAAATGATTTACTCATAGTTTTTGTCAATGTCATATTTTTGTTGATTAAAACTAAATAAAACTAAACAAAAAGTAATCATTAAGACTAAAAAGGAGACTCAAACTAAATTTTTGTCAACTAAAACTATAATTATGTATATTTTTGTATGCTAAAAGTACCGATATTTTCGTCAAACAATAAAAACTAAACATAAAGAATGAAAATAACATTCCCAGCTCCAAACCAGTCCAAACAAAGTCTTTGTCTAAAGAACACATTTGAACATGTCTCATGATGCAATGCAATACATTTTATTGTATCAAAATAGAATAATAGAATTCTTGGTCGACTAAAACTATCATGGATTTAGTTGACTAAATTAGCATGACATTTTCATTGACTAAAATTACATTAAAACTAAAAAGAATTGTTTGATCAAATCTTGACCAAAGTTAAGAATAATTTTAGACAAAATACTAAGACTTAGACTCAATTAGAATATCTAAAATTAACACTGACTCGTCAAGTTGAAGGGAGTAGAGGCCTTGTTACTCCTAGCAACAAGCGGCAGCAGCAGAAGAAATACATTTAAAGGAAACATACTATGAAAAGTTTACTTTAAAGCTTCTAATCATGGTTTGATTGTTTTACCTTTTCATTTACCCTCCCGATGTAGTATTTAAGTGTGATTCATGCATGTTTGAGTGAACATTAATCTCCTGAATTCAAGTTGTCATGATCAGAAAATCTCTGACCCCTGACACACGCCCACTGCTCTGTACTTATCTCGTTCTCCAATTTTTTTCTGAAGTTATTGTGAATTGGTGAAACGCGTATGATTCAGCACCATTGTGTAGAGATTTCTGGCTTTTCTATACAAAAATATACAATATGTTGGGTACACTTCAGGCAGGTTTTTGAAAAATATAAAGAACACAATCTCGAATAGGAGAGTGGCAGGACACTCTCTTTGTACCACGGTAAGAAGCTCAGTGACTCAGGAGGAGCTCGGAGTAAAGCTACTACTCCTCTGTGTCACTTCCAAGTTCTAGGGATGTCTCACATCACGGAAACCCAAGGATGACCCACAACATGCTGGGGGTGATGTGTTTCTCTGCTTCCCTCGGGACATTTTGGGATCTGCCCAGACCGCTGCTGCTCCAAACCCGGATACAGCGGAGAAATATGGATGGATGAAAAGTTCAACAATGTTGAAAGATCTTAAAGTCATTACAACCAAGAAATTAGGCTAAGCATCACAGACCATTATAAAGCTTTCATTGACATCTTTATAAACTCTAACAAGTGAGAAAAATAAGAACATTTTGTTATGACAGATGCAGAATGGGAACATATAGAAATACAACTCAAAAGCACAAAATTTAATATCTGGGAAGAATTATGTTGGAAAAATGTATCCAGGTAAGGTACTATATAACATTATGTCAAAGCGCGCACTATTCAAAGGAAAACAGTCTTTGCCAGGAGTGTAGCACCAAATTCTGGGCCACAGGTACAAACCTTCTCGGCTGGCCCCTGCATAATTTTGTATATGATTTAATTATCCCAGCAAATTAGTTTTTTATTGTTACATTTTCATTCACTGGTTTCTACATACACCTAACAATAGCTTGCCAATTCATAGACATCCTGTGTAGCTACAACAGTACTGTTTGATTTTGCAAGAAATACCAGACCATCTTCACAAATATCTCAAAATGTATTATTACAATAAGAAAATACATCAACTGTACATTAAAATCACTTGACAAAAATGTGAACAATGATTTTCCTCTTGTGGGTGATGGGGCCCTCAGAAAGTCTCTCAAAGACTTTACTCAACCACATTGCATTTTATTTCAACAAAAATAGATAGATAGTAGAAAAATGCAACTAATAAAAAAACATCACACGCTTTCAAGGCCCCCCCCCTGCAAGCAGCCAATCACAATCGTGTATTTTGTGAACGTCAGAACATTCATACATATTGGGGACTGAGATAAATTGAGCACTCAAAACTTTCTTCAAATTAGCGTTCCACATATCTTCAAAACTATGTAGCTGGGACTTAAAACTGCAGCAATAAAGACAGTCGATTTGGAATGTACCGGGAAAATAAGTAAGAGGTGAATGACCCAGACTCAAGTTGCGACAGAAAAGGTCAGTTTTGTCGTGAACTTGAAAATGAACTTTCTCGACCACTGGAGTAGAAATATATGTCCACCAATGTAACATTTTTTATACACCATATTTCTGTTATCCCGTTTCTGTGTCACATTTTCTGTTAGTCTTATCTTCAAAAATACAAAACAAAAATTGGGTTCAAAAATGTAAGCCAGTGGTTCCCTCCCTAAGGTTTGTTTCACACTCTATCTCTTAACTTCAGTTTTGGACAAATAAATGGATTCACTAGTCAAATATACTCTATTATTACAATTATGTTTTTTGTTTTAAACATATTTATGGTCCAAGATACTCAAAAAAGATGCAAAATGTACAACTATTGACATTTTTCTATTTAGATAAAAGTACATTTAAAACCTGAAACCATTCCAAGTACCCCCTGGTAATTACTCAAGCACCACTGATGCAAGTTACTAAACAATAACCCACCAACGAACAGGTCAAAGGTCACCGCACCATATTCTACTATAACTTTTAATGCTACTACCTTATGCAGCGTGTGACCAAACTCTTGTTAAGGGACTCCTCTCTGCATCTCTCAGCGGTAATTTACTCTTACCGTAATAGCATGATAATATATGCTTCCTCTAAATAGGTGGGGGACGGGCGGCATCATATTTAGCACCTAGCCTCGTCTTCTCCCCTGATCATATTTTCAATATAATTAAGAAGTCTCACCAAATGCATGTGGGGCTGTTCTCGACAAATAGGAGCCGTGGCAAAGCGAGACCCTATTTGTGTTTCATTATCTGTTGGAACATATTTTACAGTCATGGTGAGATATTTAACATTGTTTTATCATACCCCCGAGATATCTTACACACCGATCTAATTAAAGTCACCATTTTGCCCAGTATCCCATTTAAAAAATCTATATATTCTATATAATTATGAAATGATGCATTATTTAATATATAAACCCCAAAGCTCCTTGCAAGTGGCGATAATTTTAATCAAAAGAAAATGAATAGATTTGCCTTCTCCTGCTCTTGTTTGGAGGCTTAATTGGAGAACGGAGTAAATCTTGATTGTTCTCAGAGTTTTTCCGGCCAAAATGAAAAATACCAGCGAGTGAATTAGTATGAAAGCATGCATGAAATCTAGTTTTAAATCATTTACGAGCCATGGAACAAAGTGAATGTGATTACTTCGACTTAGGCCACCACTTAACAGGGTCTGGTGTGTGTATTGGCGCTCGTGCACGCTCCTGTATGCGCGCACGTGAGGGGAGGCGAGGCGGTGGCGGGGGCGAGGCGCATGTGAAAGAGGCTGTATCATCATTTTTGCGGGAATATTACACTGAAACACATTGTTGTCTGCGGTATTGTTGTTAAAGTAGCCCATTAAAATGCAAGCATGTATATTAAAGAGCAGCGCGGGCTTTTGATGGATAGTGCCGGGCCCATGAATAAGTGTGCATATTGATTGGCGAAAAAGGTGAAAAGCAGTTTGACACAATTATTTCTGAAAGGCCCTGGTTATCCCGCATGATTTAAAAACCATTTTAAACGCCTGTCACTTACATTCCCTCGTATGAGACCCCAATGACTCCTGAAAATAATAATTATGTAAAATGTCCGGCCGATATTGGATGTGGCAGGCTGTAAGCGGCCGCGGCGATATGGATTGATATGCATCTATAAGAGGAGATAAAGAGAAAGAACGGCATTATGGGAGCCACGAGGACCACTGTCCCCCTGCGTGTCTCCTCTGTCTCAGTCCATTCTTTGCGCCCAGAATGTACGGTATAGAACGTTTTTCTTTTGAATAAGGCTCTACTTTGAGTCAGAGTTCTGTGCAAAGATGTACAAAAACTTGATGACAGAAAGGTATTTGACTTCCAGGTTGAAAATACCACTCGAAAAGGAAACAAATTGTACATAGTAGACTTTAAACGCTTCATAGTTTTGGTAAATCCACCTGTTTGAGTTACGATGCATTCTGTGATACTGGATTTCTATGACCTAAAAGTACACAACTGTTCCAGGAAGCATAAACCCGTCAAGAACTCAACATCTGCTTTGCTCTCTGTTTGAAAACTTGGAGAGATTTTAAAGAAAGAAAGCTTAAGAAAATGGACATATTATGCATTCATGAGGCTTTAATTGATCTTGCTTAAATATGTTCATATATCATCATCTTAAGTGTAGTATTTCACATTTCTAACCAAAAATAAAGTCTACATTTGGGAAACACACTTTACAAACTACTACTAATACCTATTTCTAATGAGGTATTTAGGTATTTGAATGGGAAGGAACGATTAAGAAATTAATTAATAAAAACCCTTAGGCAACGTGACTATGCTAATTGAGCCATTTGTTTGGTTTGAACACAATGTGACCGCAGAATGGTTTCGGTGATTGTTTATGGATAAAGTGAACAGGGGATGTCCGGATGACGCAACTATCCAGGAAAATTGAAACAGAAAATTTTCTGAGCATTATCCGGTAACAAGGGTTAATTAAACAAGGCTGAATGAAGCAAAATACTACACAACTCCAGGTTTGAGAACTATATGGAAATAACTACCTTTGAACATCCCGGACAGTTATTTCTCTGCCATGGCTTAGGATCAGAGTGAGAGAAGGAACTAACTGAGCCGGGCAAACAGTTCATTCTAACTTTCTTTCAGCTGCACAACATCTCAAGACATAGATCTTTGGTATCTGAAAAATAACTCTAGATCATCCATACTTTTGTATACTTGTGGTTGTGGTAGCCTTTTCACCAGTCTCAACAAGAGAGAGTTGGCAAAGTCTGCAAAATGTTAAAAAATTAATCCGTGAGGCTCCTGATCTGTGAAAACAAGAGGGCCCAAATAGATGGATGGATAGACTTACATGGATACATAGAAACTATATGCGTCTTGAAGGAATTGGATTGTAATTCAGCTACGGAAACATTTTCACTGCACTTCTCAGTCACCTTTGTGTCTCAGTCAAAGGCCTCAGTGAAGCTATCATCATACTTTAAAAAATCTTCACTGGCTCCCTCTTCTGCATCGTGTTCACATCTGCTGATTGTCCCTCAAACCTTTTTTGAAAATCGAAAACACTGGTCTTTCAGAGCTGTTGTGTCCTACCTTTGGAACACACTTCTCTCCTTACATTCTGAGGATTTCGTAGATGACTTTAAAATGCATCTAAAGACTTACTTCTTCAAACAAGCATTCAAGCCTTACTCACTCAGCTGCTAAAATTGTCAGAATGTTTTGTTGTATAGGCCTACTGAAGTTTTTTACTGTTGCGTGAAGCACTTTATGACTATATGTCAGTGAAAAAAGCAATAGAAAATAATTAAAATTGACTTCTCTTCACTCATGGGTTATAATCGACTACTTTACGGTTTACATTTAAATCACAGACTCAAAAACAATACACCTCATCTTCAATATCTCCAGTGACAATACCGCATCATTGAGCTCTATTCTCATTATGTACACATGGCCAAAATAACTCTGGCATACAAGTGCAGTTTAATAATTTACCTGTCATAATGTGGACAAGCCAATCAAGCTTCCTACCAAGAACACATAAAAATATTGTTATTAGGAATTACAGCGGACTGACTAATTTAGTGTGATTGCGGAGCTTGGATTAACAATACGGTGACACTATCAGCCCGGCAATCGTCTGCTCTCACGCACCACGACGCAGGAATGACAGGTACGGATTTTCTCCTCTGAAAAGGCTTTGAACGGAAACCCATTGTCAACTGTTCATCCCCCTTCTCCGCACTCTCTTGTGTTTGCTGGATTAGGGTGCAGAAGTGGAGATTTTTGCTTTACGTTTCTCAATTTTAATCAGCGTAGATAAAGTCAACACTGCCGAGAATCACTTTTTCCTCCTCATTGTCCCCGTACCAGTCTGATATTTTATGGGATTCGCTTGATAATGATAATCGGACGGTAATTTTTGATATCGTTTGAATATTGGCTGTCGATTTAATCAAATAGGGACTGGACCGAAAATAGCACAAAAAAATTTCCACAAATTTGTTTCCATAGACAGGACATAATATTGTCTAGTCTAATAAGACAGTCCCTTCTGTTCTATTGTGTTCGAATGCAGAAGGTTTTGGAACCAAAGGGCTTCAGAAAAAACATCTTTGATACGTTCCAATCACAGTTGCTAATTTGTAGCACGTGTCTCTCAAATGCAAAAGACATCTCCTCTTGACAATTTTGAAATCATTCATAACGAATACATTGCTTCTTTAGTCTCAAAATGTAGGCTACATATGAGTTTAGGCTTTGTTGATTCTGCAGAAATAAAGTGTTATTTTTGCCTTATTTTATAACTCGAAAGTTGTTTTGACAAATGGAACATGCAGTTGTCTGACTGGTTAATCCTTCTTTCACTCCTGGCCATTAGACATCATGGAGAAAGGATACAGTGCAAAACAAAACAAAAAAAAATCAAATTCTAGATGTTACTTGTTCAAGGGTGTTTCTGACTTGTTTTAGTGTATTTCTTCTTATTTTAAGATCAATTATTTTCCAATGAGGTAAGAATTTTTACTTACAGTCATGGCTGAAAGTGTTAGCGCCCCTGAAATTTGTCCGCACAGACCATCAAGATCTCTGGAGATGGACTTGTATCCTTGAGGTTGCTGGGATTTTTTCACAGTTTTGTTGTTTGGTTGTTCTTGTTTGGCTGTTCTCCATACTTAGTGTGGCACACACAGACAGACAATGCAACCACTGAGTCAACTTTTCTCCTTTTTATCTACTTTCAGGTGTGATTTTCATATTGCCCACACCTGTTACTTGCCCCAGGTGGGTTTAAATGAGCATCACATGCTTGAAAAGAAGTTATTTATACACAAGTTTGAAAGGGTGCCAGTAATTTTGTCCGGCCCAGTTTTCTGTGAAATTATGTCAAAGTTACTTGTTTTTTTATTTTATTTGTATTGTTCAAATACACATAAAGGCAATAAAAATGAGCATAACAAAAATGTGGAATGTGGAATTGCAATACTTTATTTTCTGGAAAAAAATCAGGGGTGCTAACACTTTAAGCCATGATTGTAACTCATTGGCAAATGTATTTATAAGTGATTTAATCTTGTAACCAGTCCGAAATGTGTTGAATTCAGTTGAATAATCTACGACACATAAGCCGTTAACTCTAACACGGTCAAAACAACTCTTAACTATTATACCGAATTCAGGTCATTTTAATCTAAGTGTATGATTACAGATGTGCATCTTTGTAATGTACTGAAAAGGTGTTTGGCTAGAACGGCAAAATATTCCTCAAATTCTTTACAAAAGTGTGTCCGCTCATGTAAATTTAATAAAGAGTTCAGTTTCTTTCAAAGTTTAACAAGCCCCTGTCCTCCAACAGAAATGATGATATGGGATGATAAATCCAACATTCAAATTTTGCATACTATCAAAGTAACACTTTTCAATGGCATCTTGTGGACCACCCCCTTGCATAACCTAGAATTAGATTATGCCGTAGCCAATGTCTCGTAGTAGTGTTGATATTGGGATGCACCGGCAGACAGCCATCTGACGGCAGTGAACATGCATCCTAATAGACAATCATTGTGCATGGAGATGAATTTGTGTGTAATGAGCACCTTGTGTAGTCTAAACAAGCTAGTATGTTGCACGGTTAGCGGGTAAACAGTTTGAGAGGTGACAAAAGCAGGGTGGACGTTAGGTGTGTGTGATCGCTGATTAATAGGGGATTTTACTGTGGTCCTCCAGCATTTACTGACGCCTTAAAGCAGCTTTTCTTGTAATGCACTTACCTTAACGCCGCGTGGATTTAGGAGACGACCATGACTGGGAAAGAAGGAGGAGAATGTGTGAAATGTGTGTATTTAATTTGAAAGGCATGAAAAGAAAGCAAGAAAAGGGAGGGAAAGTTGTTTTGAGCTGTGGACCTCAGAACATTACTGACTAAACGTCTTTAAGACAACACCGTGTAACATTCTGGAGGTGGCACGTCACCCGCATGACTACATGGAAAGAGACAGTCAAAGGACACATTCTGCTACAGTGACTTTTTTGAGCTTTTAACCGTGTTCTAACAATGTTCTTCATCAAAAACATACCTGATGTTGCATTCAGTTGCATGCACGCTGTTTTGAGGAATGTTTATTAGAAAATCCTCCCCCTCCAAGCGTCAAACACATTTCCTGCAAACAACAAGCAGGTGGAGGCTCCTTCAGGCCAAGTACAAGACAGGTTTGTGGAGATACGAACGCTCACACTAAGGACAACTGTTTTTCAGTCCATTAAAAACCTCCAAAATTACAAAAAAAAAACAACAACCTCATTTTATGTCTTAAAGATTCTTAACATAAATACCCTTTTCCGGTGTAGGTTCTGCGATCTGCTTGGCAAAACATTAACATCTCCATAAGCCACAAGAAGGTGGCCAACCAGAAAAGTGAACTTCCAAGTGCTAAAATATAAAATGTTATGCAAATGTGCCCAATAGTATCATATAAAGTGCTACAATAAATACTAATTTGCGATAGACCGGCTTGCCTTCATACATGGACGGACTGGCCATGTTCCATGTTTCCAGTAACAGGTGCTGAGTTAACTGTCCTTACGTTGTGCTTTATTGAAATGTGAAAGGACTTAACACACGAAGACATATAACTGTGAGAGGCAGACAAGAAACAGTGATACAGCTTTTTTAATAACTCCTCTTTATAGCCTAAATAAAGCATGAACAAAGACTCAATTGGAGGAAGGAAGGATGAACAAATAGTTTATTAAGAATAATTCAGACTTAGGAGTTAGGGTATTTAGTTTCGAAGCCTGAATCATTCTTAATAAACTATTTGTTCATTAAGAAATAAGTCTTTGTCCATGCTTTAATAAGGCTAGTGAAATGAAGCTATTACAAACTGTTAACAAAACAACTTAGTGCTCATCTGATGTGCAGAACAAGCAGCGCGCCTCAGACAGGAAGTGTCTGCGCCGCGTGCCACCGTCTCACTGTAAACCGTGTGTCTGTGTGCTACAGTTACGAGCGCGCTTTCTCTTTTAATGCACTGTACTTTCCACTAGCATCAATCATTCCATACAATTAGCCCAATTCCCGCTCAATTTTCTGCTTTGCGAGGAGAGCAACATTGCTGACTGCACAGACAGCTGTCTCTGACCGGCGCGCGCGTAAACACAAACGCGCACGCTAACATGCTAACGCGCTAACACACATGCGCACGGCGGAGGACGGCAGGTGTCTCGACGTCGGGAGCGGGGCGGGATTCTGTCATCAGCGACTTTGCTTCCACCACTGGGCACCACCTCCCCGCGTCCTCCCCCTGCTCTTCCTCCAGCGAAATCAGCCTCAAGTGTCATTTGTTTACCATAGCAACCGGATTAAATTAGGGGAAGTGATTAGGGCTTATTAACAGGCGAACGCTGTCACTATATTCTTATAATTTGGTATGTAAACACTTTGCCCTTGTAGCGCTCGGCTCTGGTAGAAATTGCTTTGTACAGTGGATGACGAGGGGGCCCTGGAGCTCTGTCATCATAAAAATATAATTATGAATCAGACAATAGCCACTCGGCGAACGGCACACGCCCATCCCGGTCCTCCGACACCCACCCGCACCCCCTAGAGCCGTCCCGTTCCTCCTTTAAAGAACTCCCAGGTACCAGCGCGGTAAGAGAAAGAGGGAGACACTTGGGCCGGAAACAATGGGGAAAACGCTCGTCTCCTTCATTTTTTTCTTTCCTCCCGTGCTGAACTAATAAACCTGGCAGAATTAACATCCACACTTGATGTAATGAGGTGAGGGCTAAGAGGGAGGGGTGAGATGGAGAGAGGCGAGGTGGGCTTGAAAGACTTTAGTTCCCCCATATTGACTGCCGGGCGCCCTCAGCACCGCTTTGCATTTAATACCGTACTCCGGGCCAAAGTGATTGTCAAATTATTTCCTTGTTGTGCGCAGAGATATTTGTAATTAATATTAAAATTAAGCATTGCGTCGACAGCGGTTGGTGGAGTATTATTATTATTATTGCAAGAGCTGCTCCAGAAACAAGCCCCGGCACCACTTAGCTTGTTACGAAATATTTCTCTCACCTTTTATCCGAACACCAATCGCAATTTCGCTCTCCGTCCCTTAGTTACTTCTGCACGCCTCCTTTAAGACATCAATTATACACCCACAAATTATGTTTTCACGGGGTGTCCCACTGGTTTTTTGCGGCGGAGTGCTTTGGAAAACACAAGATCATTTGAAACAAGCACCTACTCGGAAAGAGAGAAAAAGACGGAGCGATGAAGAGAGAGAGGGGAGAGGAGAAAAAATGATAGGAAAAAAAAAAAAAGGAGGGGGGCTGCTCTAGGCCAAGACAATATGAGCAGGTGCAGCGGGGAAAATGAGTGCTATAAACAAGCCTAGGTCCTCGTAATTTATCATTAATCTTGGTGCCGCCGCTCGCAGGGCCGGGCCTATTCTGCATGCTGATAGCCATGTCATATTTCTTATCACACGTTTGTTTATGCTTTTATCCTTGTTTCGCAGGCTTTGCACTTAGCGCCACAGCGGCATCAGCCATTACCACGCACAGCCGCGGAAAGGGGGGGAAAGAAAGGGGTGAGGAGGGATGACGGAGGGGAGGATGATCCATGCGAGTGTCGCTCAGATGTGAACCGCGACAGTGGAGAGCGTGGCGGTAAAAGAAGAGAGGTGTGACGGCGGTGATCAAGGAGACTTTAGAAGGGGAGTTGAGTGCGGTGTGATAAGTCTTTTGGAGGGGCAAACTGTTGCACATTGAAGGTAACGGTCTAAACAATTCTGAACAAGTGGACAGGGGCGATTTTAAAAGGTTCTGTGATATGTCAAATTGGCTTTATTGAGGCCTATCACAATACGCATCTATCGTTCAATAAATAATAGCTGGAAAAATAGTTTAGGGGGATATTTTAGATTTCTTTTACACAAGTGTTGCGCGGTAGAGGTTCGAATAATAACTAAAGTTGTACACTGTTTTGAAATGTGAAAAACAGAACTAGTTTATTTAGTCATGTGAACCGCTCATTTACTCAATGCAGGCCCCGCATCTCAAATGATATGATTTTAGAAAAGGGTTTTAATGGGATTATCCAGCTTCTTTTTCAATATTATACTTAAAAGTGTGTTATTGTGACAGGCCTCGTTTCATCAGAAAACACAACATGGACTCGTGTTTCATTCACTCGTGATTACTTAATAATCCAGCAAATGAAAGTCATCTACAAAGGTGAAAACGCTTTGTTTCACCTTGTGACATCATCAAAGAAAGTTCTTTGTCTTTTTACAGTGTTTTTTTCAGGTGGTACGTGAGATTTTCTGCATCTCCTTAAATTCCCTTTTTAAACTACAATTGAATGGTCTTATTTTAGACCTGGTTAAGTCCCATTTTAGACCTGGTTTAGTCCTATTTACAATGCCTACGACAGGTTGGACTCCACATTCAAAAAAATTGCATGAATACATTTAAAACTCTGGCCAAAAATTTACAAATTTTACCCTGGTTAAGCGGTTTTTATTTATTTTACTTTATTATATTACTTCCTGGTTGTAATATTATGAAATCACACTTACCTTGAAACTCAACATTTTGTTTGGCAAATAAAAATATATGTGAACACCTTTATTTTGTTGAATTAATGCTTAAAGGGGCTGAAAAGTGTTTATTCTGTGTAAATTATGCGTAACCTTTGGATGGAGTGAGTGTCGCTAGTGTGATGTGATAATTTTTTTCATTGCATACATACTTTAATACCTGGTTTAGCCCTAGTTTAGACCTAGACTAGTTATTTTTTAGACCTGGTTTGGATCCAGAAGTAGTGGTAAGTTTTAGGACCAATAGTCTAATGCATTTTGAAGCTTGTAGTTATTATTTTAGCCCCATTTGAACTGCTTCGATACTGAGCTGAGGGCAGGTCAGCATATAGGTTTACATAATAATAAAAAAGGAGAGAAAAAGGGAAAACATATACTCACAAATCAATTATTCTAAAAGGCTTAACAGTGTCATTCAGGGTTAAACAAAACCAGTGCTAATTCGAGGACTAAACCAGGGTCAAACCACCGGTCGGCCCATGATTAAACCAAAGCTTAACTACAACTAAACCAGGACTAACAGATGTTGAATCTGGGACAAAACATGATTTTTGGAAGGCATAAATATTACACAAGGCCCATTTCCCAAAACTAGTAGCACTCACACATTTTCAAAGTTGCTCCTTTGTGCTTCCATAACCGCAGACAGATTGCCAGCAGAATCAGTGTAACTTCACCAGGGCTCAGATGGGCATCAGTCTGTCCAAACGCTCTGTACATTGACAACACACCAGATTTATCATGAATTTCTCATATTAGACTACTTCATTAAAACGTCCCCACCCTGTTTGCCTGAATAATCACCCTGCTCACTGTATCTAACGCGACAACATGATCTAGTTTGGGAAACGCTACCAGGCCCGCGCTGTTTGAGTGACTGTGCCCATGTTTGTTTTTCATCAAAGTTAGGACGATTAGAATGTCTCTTTCTCCCCCTCTCTTCATCCGCATTTGAATTGGTAATACTGCCTCTTTGTTTACTCTGTGCAATTTACTAATGAAAAATATGTGCAGAAGTTATTGATTCATGACCGTAATTGTTTAATTATTAATCAGTTTAGTCTTATATTAGCATTTTAAATGTAGCAGACGTCTTGAGAAACGCGGGGCGCAGGTTTGGGTTTGTTTTGTTTTTCGTCATGTGCCATCAGAGAGCGTGGCAGACATCAAAGAGCATGTGCAGTGGAGGCCTACATGTAAAGGATGGGTGGTATGGATGGGGACTTATTGAAATTAAAAACAGAAATGATTACATGTCGGACCATCAAAAATGCAAGAACACGCTCTATAGGATGTGGATCAGTGTTTCTCAAAGTGTGGTACGGGCTGTTTACATGCATGGAGTCCAGCTCTTGTCTTTGTTTAAAGGAGACATTTGTGTAAAATGTACTTTTATGAGCTTTTAATGTTATATTAAAGTGTCTCAATCCGATTTTGTCCATGTAGTTGAGCAAAATGTATTGTACCCCAGCACAGACATATTATACAAGCAGCTCTTATAACAGGGTTTTGATTTTTAATTTTTTTTCCCCACGTGCCATATTTGAATCCTAGGCATGTGGCAAAGGGCAAGACCAACGCAATCATTGTATTAATTATAACAAACGCTAATAAGAAAAGTTCTGAAAAATAAAGGCTACTTTGATCTATTATTTCATTTATTCATTAAATTTCATCTTTACAAAGGACACAAATGAAGACACATGTACCATAGCCAGTAAATAAAGAGATAGAACACTATAACGTATTATCAAAAACTTGCAGGGGGCCGGATTAAAACAAGCCAAGAACCAGATGTGACCCTGCAAGCCTGACTTGGGCGCGTAATGCCCAAGTCAGGCTTGCAGGGTCAAAATGAGGGCGCTGTGAGCTGTTTTATTGTCCAGGAAGCACGCTGTTAGCATGATGGCAAAACTCTACTCTGGTCTTTAAACATTATGAAAAACACGTACAAATTCCTTGCAGTGAATAATTACCATGTTAGGAGTGCATTAGGAAAGTGAACAGTACATTTGGACCACTTTAGAGAGTGTCTACATGTTTTGGGTTGATGGGGGAAACCCGACTGAACAGAAAACCCAACCAGACACACAGAGAAACATGCACACTATGCACAGGAAGGCTGAAAACTGACCACCGTCTACATCTGTAAGGAAAGCCTATAAGGTCATTGTCACCCTGTTTCTTACTGTTGAGAGCACAATAACAACTGCACATAATACAAAAAACATAAATTCAAAGCCTGTGACAGAACACAACAGACACAGAGCTGTCAATCATATCTGTCGCTCAATGCTCCAGACATTTGACATTTTAATGAATTTAAGATGAGAAACTTCAAAACCTACAACTTCAAAACCTACAAAGCCAAATGTGTTGTCAAAATAGTATATCTAACCCATTTTTTTAGTTCAGATGTGAGCTAGAAATCACATGGCAAAGATTGTTCCAATGTGTTTGGATAAGCACAGTTTTCAGTGCACATACTAGCCGGGTGCAGTTGTTGTCCTCTCTCTCGCTTCAATTTCATGCTACAACTGCCATGTCCAATAAAACCTTCAAAACAGAAAAAAAGTGTATGTATTTACATTTTAATCCTCTGGAGAAACAGTCACAGTGGGTAATGTACCTGGTAAATGACCACGAGAGGGTGCTCAAAGTAACTAAAATGTAAGAAAAAGGGCAACAAGAAAAACAAACATGGAGGCAATTTTCAAATCGCATTTGTTTTAAAAGGGACAAGAAAACACAAGTGTATATTTGTTCTGCAGCATGTGCTTGTAACTTTTGAAGTCAAGCCTCCGCTGTTGCAGCACCATTGTTACGCATCCACAATCAGAGGCAGCGCACCAAATAACGGATAAAACGACACAGAGGACAGACAGAAGCCTCCTTAAGTGTTTACTCTTATTTTACTTTACAATTTCATTCAATCTCTCCAAATCTAAAAGGAAAACAATACCTTTGAGAAATGTTTTGCAGTTCATATGATTAAAAAAAGCAACAACTCTCCCTCTCTCTGCCTTAACTCAACATTTTTTTGCACAAAACTTGTCATATGCCACCAGTTAAGTCCCAAACAATCACACCCATTGCATTTGGAAGTGTTGAGCTGTCCACAAAGTTATTTCCATATGACGTGAACGCAACAATACGGCCGTTCTTCTTCCGGAGCGGAGTGCGTGGGAGGGACAATGAGGACGTGGGAACCCTGTACACCAGACCCTTGTTTCTGCACGAGGGGGGGAACGAGGTCAAAGCGGGACCGGCCCATTCAAGGTCGCGGTGCACGCTTATCAATTTACTCACAGCGCAATTTCCACATTCAAGTGCATAATTAATGATATAGTCCAGCTCTGAGGTACGCAGGCGTTTTCAGCTGTGGTAACGTCAACAAAGTGCTTCACACCCAAATGAGATCCTCCGTTTGAAGAGAGGGACACCGATCATGTACTGTAGCTCGTTTGAAACCAATTATCAACTGCAGATCTACTGAGAATACTGTAGATCAAAAATTCTTACAAAGTGTCCACACAAAAGGCTAAAATTATTTGGTATTGCCTGTGAAGATGATTGCACACTAGGAGTTTAAAATATTTTGTTATTTTAAGCCGTAAGTTTGCAGACCGCAACATACAGTAAGGACGTTTAGCAAAAAAACTCTAGCATGAAGAACAGCGACTCCACATACCTGCCGTTTTCAGGTAAATACGATAATAAGTTGTTAGAATAAGTTGTATTTATCTTGATTTGAGTATATTTTGAATGTCTTAAAATAAGATTTCACGATAGAACAAGTTCAAGTTCAGTAGCATTTTTTTTTTTCTATTTTCAAGTTGGAAAATGCTTGTAAAATGTAAAACAAGATATTTTATGTTGTTCTATTGGCGAATAAAACAAAGAGAGAAAAACTAAATTTTCAAGAACTTATTCGCTTTTTATCTTATTTCAGTAGTTTTTTCCCAGTGTAGTCATGAGGTGTGCCACAACAAATAATGCGAGAAGCTCTACTCACACCTTGCTTCTCCAAACTTGTCGAGGGGCAAATCAGGTGAAAAATCAAGCAAATTGTCAAGTGAAAAATTCTCTAGTGTGCAGCCGAACTAATATATTAATTGCAGTTCAACAATAAACCTTCTAAAAACTGCATTCATTCAATTTCAAGTATTTTTATTGATCAAAATGTTCATTCTTATTCTGAGTGAGCTCGTCTCTCCATAGATCTAACCGATGACTGATCTCCATGGAGATCAATTAGTTATAAGCCATTCTATGGAAGACTCTAGCCAAAGCAATACCAAATCATGTGGACAAGCAGGTAACAGACCCTAACCATGGGTTTCAGAGTAATGAAAATCTAGCACTGTTGCCATCGCAATTCATTACAAAATATGCAATCTTTTGAAATATCAAAATATCACCTATAAACAAGAAGCAGAAACCCATCCATCCATGAATTTTTCCTGCTTTATCTGGGGTCGAGTCACGGATAAAGCGAAGAACCCATCAATACCAGAAAAATGACATAACTGCACCTTAAACAGGTTTAAACCATGACCAAACCATGCTTATCTCTGACTAAACCAGGACTAAGAACGACCAATATAAAATGAAAATTTGAACTTTACAAAACATTACTGAGAATCACCACAAGAAGCCTGTCCACCCCAGTTTGAGAACCCCTAGAATACACTCCCACATGTTGTAAATGATCAAAAAAGTTGATTGAGCGGCGAAGGCGTGAAGTTTGTGGATGTGAAACGAAACAAATGCTTGGGTTTGGATCTCACCTTGGCGTGGTCCCATCTGACGGGCGCAGGTGGGGGGGAGCAGGTGCCTCGTCTCTGTGACCAATCCCACTCATTAATGGATCAATTAGGTCCAGTAGAAGAGGAGGCAGCTGTAGACGGGATATCAGCGTGTAAGGATGACCGCAATGTGGAGGTGTCCGTTTCACTGAGGGAGATAACAAAAGAACAAAGGGAGATTAATAACGTATTGAAGCCAATGTTTATGAGGCTTGATCAAACTCTATATTGTAAAGGATTGATTTTCCGGTACCTTTCCATATGGTTAATCTAAATGGGAATTACGAGTTTATTTTGGGATGAAGCTATCTAACTTCTCAGATGAAATAGTAAAATGTTCCTTAGTATGGCACTGAACTTCTCAATCTCCATGGAGTGAAGCCGTGACGCCACTAGGCCAGGTTACAGGTTAGATTTGTGGACACGCACACAATGAAAGTGCATGGTTAAAGCAATAAAAACACCTGTTGAATGGATAAGTTTAATGCCATACTGTGGAACATTCCAGGAAAGGCAATAACATACACAGAGACAAGCAGGTGGCATACCCACCCAGATATAGGGACACTCGGACATTGGCTCGAGTTGCATTTAAGCCATGTTTTTAGAGACTTGGACTTGACTCGGACTCGTACCCTTAGGGACTCAGACTTGATTTGCACTCATGCCCTTAGAGACTCAGACTTGACTCGGACTCGTACCCATAGCGACTCAGACTGGATTGGAACTCTTGCCTTTAGAGACTTGGACTTGACTCAGACTCACGCCCTTTAGCGACTCTCACTTGATTCGCACTCATGCCTTTAGAAACTCGGACTTGACTCGGACCGAACTTAACTCAGACTTGTGCCCTTTGAGACTCGGACTTGTGCTCTTAGAGATTTGAACAAGTGCTTTAGAGACTCGGACTTGACCCAGACTTGTGCTCTCAGAGATTTGAACAAGTGCTTTAGAGACTCGGACTTGACTCGGGCTTGTGTCCTTAGAGAGACACACACAGCAGCAGTGACCAGGGGTTGAAGCGTCGTGATTCGCCCCAGCTCAGCTCCATGCACAGATCTCATTGATTTATCTGCTGCATGTCCCGCCTCCCCTGCACTTTGTCTGGCTGTCTCTGTTTGTGTGTGCAGCAGTGTGCGTTTGTTCTAATTGGGATTACGGAGCGTGATATTCGGACTGAATGAAAACTACAAGGAACGAGAGAAAAATACGTTTATCTGCACTAAATAAGTGACATTAAGCCCATACTACAACAAGCTCTGCAATTGAGTGCTACAAAAAGAATGAAAAGAGAAGCGGAGGTTGAGCTGTGGGCTAAGTACACACACACACACACACGTATTTCAATAGTGATACTGTTTGTGACCCATGCATTACCATGACGTCAGCCCATCACTCATTATCTGTGATTTATTCGTGGAGCAGAAAAGCCTAGTAGTGACATGCACAGGACAATATATACACTTAATTTGACATCCAAAAATCTTTAATAACATCCTCTGATCGGAGTTGACCCTCTGATGCGCTCATTAATAGGGTCATATTATCAATATAACATCCATATTTTATGATTTCAAACAATTATTGGCATCACAACCAAACAATGAAATCATTTAATCACTTTTATTCACGTAGATGAACCTTTGACTAGTATGTGACTGCACGTTCATAAAATTCCATTTGCCTGAAATGTTTCACAGTATTGCACTAAACCTTTCTGTCTTGCATTTACACACGTTTCCATTGCTTAAAAATACCTTGAAAAACATGTATCCTTACTGTCCGTGGCAAGTTGGAATCAATGCAGTAATCTAACATAACTTTACTTTACGTTTACTTGACTTTTTTGACTCTTAAATTGTAAAAAGTAATTTGTTTTGTCTTTGAAACTTTATTGAAAACTACCATTTAAATACCTAACCAGAAAACAGAGACTGACCTGAACGTCTTCCTTATAGTTTGCTGTCGCCATTCGAACATCTAATAATTTCCATGCTACGTGCGACATCAGTGAAAATCCTCCAAATATTCTATGCTTTTTTTTTTTTTTTTTTTTTTTTGCTTTTGAATGCGATCCAAATCATCAAGCAGCTTATTACCATTTGGCGTGGCCTATATAGTAATCAGCATCTGTGACTGTGCGGATGACACCCTAACAATGTACATGCTATACGCGCCAAGTGCATGTGTGACTGCATTAGCCTACACCCAATTACCACAAATGTACATCAGCTGTCATCTTTACAAATGTCACTCTCCATAGTATCGCGGATCCTGCTAATATGTCTTAATAACACAGCCACGGCAAGTAAACCTCTGTTAAGTACTGCAGTAATGACCTCTCAGACAGCGAAGAAGATCCTGCGCTTATTTTTATTCCATGTAAGACAGCTTCTACATTAAGCATTAGTCCAACTCCGTTCTGATTTTCAAGAATACAGTTTTCAGTTTGCAAAACAAACCAGTTGTAGGTGCATGGACTCTGGAAATACAGAGGAGCATTTACTGAAAGAACACACGATGACACTACTCAAGAGGAGGCGATAGTTTTGAGGTCTTTAAAGTAGGATTTAACACCAAATCAACTTTTGCAACTAAATTGTGTAAATGGAGTTTTAAAATAGGTCTTCATGATTTTTACTTCTTACAACCATGAAAAACAAAGCAGCGGTCGAATTTAATGCATTCTTAGCATCCTAATTATTCACCATGATGAGGTGAGGTGTTGTTCACAATTTGCAGAGAGGCAGAGCAAGTTTTGCTGTCACAATAAAGCTAACCGCAACTAGCATGCTAACAGTGCACTTCCTGCTTGACGGAGATTCAATGTTCTATAATTAGACGCAGAGAGCACACTTCAGTCTCATTTTCACTCAAATAGCTGCTTTTACAGCATAGCTGCACTGGGGCCAGACTGATTTTACTTTATTACATGAAAAAATTGGATACAGCTCCTTTAACATTGTACACTGTGCAAGGTCATTTTTAGGTAACTGTACATATTTGTGATCTAAAACTGAGTGTGTGCTACCTCCAGTGGACAATATATTTATTTCAAGAGGCATGCGTCATGACATGTCTCTGCCGATTCTTCAAGTCTTCATACCGAACAGGCCAATCACACTATACGTTTCCGTCCAGACCCCACCTCTACTCCCACTTCACTCTCCCCTTTAGTCCTCCAAGCAATGCCCACTTAAGTAGCTCTGTTTGAGTATTGGTTGTGGGGGGGTTTAAAGGGTGACCACCTAAAAGCATTCATTAAATAAGACACAACTCCAGGATGAGTGATAAGGCATAACGTCATACAATTACAATTTCAGGACCTTCTGACATTGAATTGAATCTATTATTTTATATTGGAAACAGTTTATTTCAGTGAATTTAAGTCACACAACAAACTACAAATAAGCAATATTAGCTTTTTTTTTTTAATTGCACAGTGAGGGTTCCAGTTTGATTGCATGGTTGTTTTAGGGCAGGGGTGTCCAAACTTTTTCCATCGAGGGCCACATATTGAAATATAGACCAAGCGGAGGGCCACAAATCAATCGCGAAACATTAAAAAAGCTGCATTTATCTGATGTTTTAAGCACCACCACATCTACATTCAGTCTCAGTGCCTTAATATCAGGTCTGTGTTGCACCAAAATGTTAGTTATTTAGGTTGGAATTGTAGAAAATGTGAAATGTGCTGTAAATAGTACTTATCAGGACAATGTGGGCCAGTTCATCAGGAAGACTAAGGGCCAAGAAAAATTGGTCTGAGGGCCGCATTTGGCCCCCGGGCCTGAGTTTGGACATGCCTGTTTTAGGGGTTCTGGTCTCAATGGTATGGGAATATTGTCAGACGGCATGATTTTTTAAAATTCATGTAACTTTACATTTCCTTTGAGAAATAACAAAAGCCATCTACTGCTTAAAGTTCACACTACACCATGACTAGCTAATTTCACTTGCCATCACTCATTTTCTGTGTTTGATATCACCAAAGTTGTTACAGTTATCAGATCGCAATTACATTTTTATCGTCACGTTGCGCAAATCTCCAGGTATGTTTATTTCTCTATTATTATTTTTTATGAGGACACATCATTATAACATTAAAAGCTCAAGCCTGCGTAGCCTAATATTGCATGCAGGGCCTTTAAAGACATCGAAGCGCTTATATGAAAAACGCTGCTTCAATACAATGTAAAAAGCAATTATTAAAAAAGCGCATATGTCTGCAATTCGTGTTAGTTGCTCCAGTGCTTGCAATGAAGCTATATTTACACAGTATTGAATATTCAACATGCAGACACACTTAATTCTGAAGGATTATCTAGGCCTGTGTTTGGTAGGCTATTTAATGACCTAGTTAGCGAACGGGTTAAAGCTGAGAGCATCAAAATAGACATTAGCAAGACAAGCACATTACTTATTAGCGCCTTTCTCGCTGCTACCGTTATCTCCCCCCTTCCATCTACCATTTAATATGTTATGACAATATTACCATGGTTATCTCAAAGGGCTATCTTCCAGGTTGAGTGTCTGGATCGCTTTCGTTTCCCGCACGCACACACATATTCTTAAGCACACAAATTTTAGAGTTTTATTTTTAGGTCCACTAGAAAACGTCCTCTTTGAACTTTTCATCCAATCTATGGTTGACCAAAACTGGTACCTCCTTAAATGTTACGGCGTGATGAAAGGGGAGGCTTTCACAGAGCCAAATGAGTTCCAGCGCTGTCCTGGCCCCATTTCCACAAGTGCATACAGCAACCTAGACTCGGAAAATGTCCACAGTGAATCGCAATAGGCACAAAAGAGGATGGGCTGTAGATCGAGAGACAAAGTTATAGTACTTCATGATAGGTA
This sequence comes from Rhinogobius similis, assembly GCA_019453435.1. Taxonomy (NCBI): domain Eukaryota; kingdom Metazoa; phylum Chordata; class Actinopteri; order Gobiiformes; family Gobiidae; genus Rhinogobius; species Rhinogobius similis. The sequence goes on along the minus strand of CM033621.1, from coordinate 9,190,509 downwards.
TGCGTTTGTTGAAATACTTCATGGGTCAAGATTCGTAAGTGTTGTATAGCTTTAGTGATGCCAGATTAGCATTGATTTCTAAAACAGTAATATGATAAACCTGGACTGAACTACTTCACTACATTCAAATTTAGCATGATAGCAAAATGTCCTGGCGAAGTAAAAAGCATTTACAGTAGGACCAAAAATGAGCAGCTGAAATGTTTGGGTTCCAACTGTTTGAGGAAATGTGTCAATGGTCCAACAAACTGAAATCTTAAAAAAGTTAATTGTTTAAAACTCTGCTGTGCCAGATAAAGATAGATAAACTGTCCAGTCTTTTGTTTGTCTTCGAATGGCTGACTCGCTCAACTTCGAGAGACTCTCTGTGCAGTTTGTGTGCTTCTCTGCATGTCAGGGTGGGTTTCCTCTGAGCACTCCGGTTTCCCACATCAAAAAATCTGCACAAAAGTAAAAAATCCTGCAGCTACAATAGTTTTGACCAAGCCTTACAATAGTTTTGACCAAGCCTAGCTCAAAATCTAAGGATGGTACTACACTGCCACTGCTCCTGACAGATTTCCCCAGGGGCAATGAAGAATGCACACATTTGCACCCAACTAATCATCATATTTCAGAGTTTCAAAAGTATTACAACCCAGGTGTATTGTAACCTCTGAAAGGGTCAACTTTGTCTCATTACCTGCAGAGCGTTGGAGTGCTCCATCCACTTCCTCAGACTGAAACATTTACCTAATACAAATGAATGTGCAGTTAGTGAGCGACATGCACCGACTCCCACAACAAACTTTGTTACCTGCTCTGACGGCGCCACCGCCAACGATCGGATTGATTCTTGAGTTCATTTACATGTTTTTACTTTTCTCCCGGCATCAGCAGCACACCCCTGCTTCCTCCGTGCTGATTGTGCATGTGTGCGCTCCTCTCCTCCGCGCTCTCCTCGCTCCCCTCCACCGCTGTCTGTGTGTCATAGTGTGTTATTACAGCGAAGAGAGGGAGAAGCTTGTCTTTTTCAAGGAACACCCCCAGAACTAATGTTCCACACCTGTGCACAGCGCGCCACTCTTTATCGAGCATCACAGGTGCACTGCATTAATTGTGGGAGAAACCATTTCATTGGCGGAAGGGAGGGGGGGTATACGGGGCTGGTGAGGGGTCCTTCTCCTCCCCCAATCCCTCGCTCCTCGCCCTCCTCTCTGGCGCGCATTCAATCACTCAATATTCACATCTGAATTGCTTTTAGCATTGAGGGCTGCGAGGTTTTCAAAGCATCTGCGTGGTAGATATCAGAGGAAGAGAGCACCACCCTATTTTTTCCTTTTCTTTTTTTTAAAGAACTGATTTCTTTTATGGAAGTTTGGCTGAGGTCCCGGAGCGCGTTTGGATGGCGGTGTGTTTTTATGTGCGTGCATGTGCCAGAGTTGGCCTTGCTCCGTAGCTTAATAAAAGGGAGCAGCCTTGCCAAATGCATGTAACGTTTGTAATGTTCCTTTGTGCAAAAAAAGAAGAGGAGACGGCAGAGTAAGTGTTTGTCTCTCTGTGTGTGTGTGTGTGTGTGTCTGTGTGTGTAAGCAAAAGAGGGCGAAACACCTGCAGCCGCCGAGGTCAAACGGGTGACGCTGCCCCCTCCAGTCGGGATGGTACCGCTGTCACGCCACAAAGGACTCCTACCAGCAGAGGAACTGTTTTAAAGACAATTAAGGCGAGGAACTACAAGCAAAACTAACACATACATTTTCACAAGGCAACAACGACTGGCCTATCTGCACCCAAAGATGTTTTATTGTTTAATTTAATCCACTTCCATACATAGCTTTATATGAGGTTATAGTGTGACTTCAAAGGCAGTTTTCTCCTAATACGTTTTTCTGCTGTTGACATAAAGATCACCACCTAAAGTAGCACACACCAAACTTTACAATCTTGTACTTAACAAGATTTTGTTTATATCTCATTCTAAGCCTGATTTATTAAAGTTTTAACTCCAAAAATGAGTCAAAATTTGAATTGCTAGGCCAAGTTTCATGTAATACTAAATAAGAGATCCTAAATTCTCATTGCATTTTTTTAGTTGTAAGTTATTGTCAACAAAATGAACTAAGACTTAGCTGGCTCTTTTCATTTTTCATATTTATATGTCCCAAATATATGCAATTTTGTCCGAAAACATTATGTATCATTTATGTAAATAAAGTAAAATTTCTGAATTGTGGTTGCAATTTGAGCACTGGTTGGAACAAGGCTAGTTTGAGAACTTTGATAACACGGAGGAGCTTGATGAATTACTTACTAATGAACTTCAGGAGGGCAAATTTCAGCTCAAATTTTAATTTATCAAGCTCCTCTGTGTTTTTAAAGTCCATGTACATTCACTGGCCTTTCATTGAACTCTGCATTGAATTTATCAGAAAAATTGAAAAAATAATAGGCAAACTCTACAGACTCTGAACTTAACGGGATGAATATGTCGGACTTTACATTTAAGACTATATTTGGTTGTCTTGTGCAGTGGTGGAAAGTAAGTAATCGTAAATGCTCATTTAATTGAGTAGATTTTTAGTTTTTTTTTTTTTTTTTGTGACAATTTAAAAACCTGTATCAACTGGGTTAAATTTAAAAATCACGGGTCCAGTCTTCTTGTTTAAAGTGCAACAAACACTCAAAACTTCAGCGAAAGTGCTCCCCCTGCAGCTCTCTTATGAAAATACACAGCTAGTGAAAAGACGCAAAAGCTTTTTTAAATTGTATTTCTGTGTTATTGAAATAAGGAAGTACAATCACATATAAAAACATTTCATGTTGCCAATTATTAAAAAAGAACCAGGGTTTCTCAAGAGAGTCGCTGTCGGCAAATGTTGCAAGGCTAGTTTTCCACGCAGAGACAGCAGGGGGAGACAACAAGTGCTTCAAACATCCCAAAAATACTTACGCAACAACTACACAGACTTAGGAAGACTTTTAATAAGGTAAAAATGTTACGTAGTTCAGCTTTAAACAGTGATCAAAGTTTGTATAAAAGAATGATTCAAAATTGCGCAAGAAAAAGTAATAAGTAGAATTTTTCTTGCATACTTTTCACTTGCACTTGTAATTAAGTATAGTTTTAGCCAAGTAACTGTTCATGCTTTTGTTTGTTATATATAAAATGAAAAAAAAAGAATTATATGCATGGAGACCTGTGTTTCCCAGCCGTCCTGCTTCTAGACTGATCTGCATGTAGGCTGTAAGATCTCACCAGCCAATTTCAGAGGTCAACAGTCTAAGACCTCCCCTTCAGTGACGCCATTCCTCTGCATTAACACCTCTCTCTCTCTCTCCCTCCCTCTGTCTTTTCCCGCGGAGCAGATTATGACTGTCTGTCAATCAGTCCATTTAACATCTGCGCTGGGTAAGAGGCGGCAGACAATAACACATCACGGTCACTGAACTGAATATCCCTTAAGATTTTGGGCCAGGCCCGCCGCATATTTCTTACATTTTCTCCCCTTTACATTTTTCTCTTCTTTTTCGGAGGTCCAGTAATGAGTAACAAAAGGTCATTGGAGCATTGCAGCTGCTCATCCACTCGTGCTGTAATCCAGGGCTCTCTCGCCTGATTACCCCTCCAATGGTCAAAGGTAGGGAGGGAGTCAAAACAATGGGTACAGGCATGGATAAGAAATATGACCAGGAGTGGTGCGGTCGTAGAGGAATAACCCAAAGCGCGTCCATTTATTTGTCTAAATCCAAAACGGCTCAGAAGCAGTAGTTAGACGCAGCCATGGGGAAAACGTGACACATTTTCTCTCCTCCATCAGCGGACGTTCTGATCTCCACGGCTGACCTTCCGAGGAATCATTAACAATGAGCGATATCACAGCAGCTGCAAAGTTAAAAGCAGGTGTTTGGCTTTTGTGAGGAATGGATAATAGATACAAAATGTAATCGTCTATGTGTGGAGTGTGACGTTGGTGAATGGGGTTTATTGTCAGCATTAATGATACAGTAAGAATGGTGCTGGTTCCGTCAATAATGACAACAAATGGTAACAATTTGGAGCATTTGTACAGTGGTGATGAGGTCTGATGAACTTGAGAAAATAAATATTGCTGGTTGTGATTTTTTATTTGAGCCAATGCCAAGTAATAAAGCAAGCAATATAGATCCGATGTTGATGAATTTTATAATGCTTTGAAATGTACTAATAATTAACCTTGGCTATCATTATCTCTCCACTCCAGCTTCAACTAACACAACTTAAAATAGATGAAAAGCTAAAATATAGACAAAATATTTCAGAAATTGTAAAAACGTGATTTTTTTTCTCACTGTTGATATTTTTGCATCAGTTTTTATACTATAGGTTCCAGACACTTCTTCAGCTCTACTGGAGAGGAGTGTCTATGGCCTGCTAAGCCTGTGGCCCATGTAGACATCCAGGAGGAGTCTGAAACAGAAGCACATGTTGCTCCCACATCCCTGCTCACTTCATTACAGTCAGCATCATTGTATTTTGACTTTTTTTTGTTTTAAACATTGTGATTCACTAATGGAGAGCACTTTGGTTCAGTTGTTGCTATTGTGAAGTGCTACACTAATAAAGTTCGTTTGATTGATAGAAAAATCCTGTCCCATCAGTCAAGAACAAAATACTCTGAACATATCATACAAACGCAATAACACAAAAATGTCCAGAACAGAAACAGAAATTTTGCAATCTATGCTTCAACATAAGGGTACTTCATGTGATGTCCCTTTGCGTTATCACTTTAAATGACTTTCTAAATAATGTTTTTCTCCCTCCAAAATTCAACTCAACAGTGCACAAATGCTATAAATTGCACATAGTCTGCACATAATGTTTACAAGTTGTGTTTCATTTCGTCTATATTTTTAACAAAAGCACTCAAATGTCCTGCAGTGTGACTAACACTTTTCTAGATTTCAACAATGAATCACTTTTAATAAAGATGTTGGCATGATGACCAAAATTACACATTTATCTCTACTTTGAATTTAAAAAAAAAGGATATTAAGTTTAATGCTGTAATCCAAAGAGAAATTATAAAAGACAAGTTACATAAAAACCAGAAGCAACTCATCTGCCGTTGATGCACCAGTACAAGCTTTCTAGTTCAGGGCTAAAGTATAAAAAAAATGATTAAATTCTTATTTCTGTTTTTGTTTCTGAAATCTTTGAATGTGCATCAGTTTAATGTAATCTTTTTTCCCTAAGAAAGATACACAATATACCATTATTTTTAAGATCGTAGTAGAACTGATACATTTAGCGTTTTGCCACAAAGCCACGTCACACCGCAGGACAGAGAAAACCCGTCACACCTCCAAACATCCAGTCCCCTCTAACAATTAGAGGGGGAACTTTGCCCCGTAAATCTATAAAACACCTCCATTTATCGTCCACTGCCTCGGAAACATCCAAACCCTGCCTAAGAGGAGAAAAAAACATGACACGTTCTCTCCCCTCCCTCCATCAACGGCCATTTTGATCTGCACAATTGACCTTCCCTGGCATCATTTACATCGAGTCACATCACAAGGCACAAAGTGTTAAAGCCGCAGCGCACCCGGAGACGCTAATGGCTCGCTAACATTATCCACACACACACGCGAGCGCTCACACAGACGCATAATAGCTTTAACTAGACCAAATTGTCGGGCCTTCATTTGGATGTCGATGACGAGCCATATTCTCCGAGACTCGCCCTTTGACAAAGAGGGGTCATTGGCACCGGCAGTGAAAATGAAGCCCACTAGATATTGTTTGATTGGATTTTGCCTTTTCAAGGTTTGCGCGATCATTACAGGAATTCATTTGAAGTGTTGGCGAAAATGAAACGCCGCGACCCTCTTCTTCCCCGCGTTTAATTATTCTAATACCGCGTTTCTTTTTTGCTCTCATTGGCGTCCTTTTTTTCCCCCCCTTCTTCTCTTGTGTGTGTCTGTCCGCGAAGTGTGCCATTTCAAGAAATTAAAAATCATCAGTGTAGTCTTAAAATGAGACGAGGGCGCGCCGGTTTTCTGTTATTTTGTTTCGTCTCCGCGATTTCATTTCTCTCTTTTCTTTTTTGCTCAAGTCCTTCCTCCCTAACTGTCCTCTCGCTAACTTCCTGTCTTCTCTCGCTCACTTTCGATTGCGCGGTTTTGTCACTCTTTGTGCTTGTTTATACGGCAGCAAACGCTCAAAACAGCACTGCGACGGGTTCTCTGATAGTCTACATCACAGGATTGATGATTGTACTTGAAAAAAACATAATTCAGTGTTGAAACAGCGGAGTTAATCAAGTTTTGCGGAGAAGAATGATCCAAAATTCTGCTAAATTGCATTAAAAATAGTAACTAGTCGTATTTTTCTTGTAAACGTCTCACTTGTACTTGCAATTGATTATATTTTAAGCCAAGTAACAAACAAATAACTGAAATATAAAGACATTTTTGATTGCAGAAAGAAAGGAAAAGGAACGTGAAAATAGAGAAAGAAATCTGAACATTTTAGAAAAGGTTAAATGACCATTTCAAAGCATACAATTTGATTTATCTGTACTCTTCTCTTTTGAAATATTTTAATAATGATTTTGTGTGTCTTAATCTGTTTTGCGATTTTATTCTGTTGTGTAAAGCACTTTGAATTGCCTTGTGTACGAATTGTGCTCTACAAATAAACTTGTCTTGCCTTACTTTCACTTGAGTGGTCTAAGTATCTCTCTATGTCTTGTTTGCGCTTTTGTTTGTCTCATTGCTTCGTCTGTGCCATTTCATTACCTTAAAAATCATCAGCGTAGTCTTAAAATGAGACCAGGGCGGTCCGATTTTCTGTTATTTTGTTTCGTCTCCGCGCCTTCGTTTTATCACCGCCGCTTTTTTTTTTCCTCTTTCTTTTTTGCCCAAATCCTTCCTTCCTAACTTCCTGTCTTCTCTCACTCACTTTCCATCACTTTGGTCTCATCCCTCTCGTCCTCCCTCCCTCTCTGGCTCTCCCCCCGCAGCCCTCCACTTTTTAAACACAAGCCAGTGCATTTGGTTCCAAACCAAATGTGTTCATTCCAACATTTCAATAAATTGAGTAGGGGAGGCATTAACGTTAATCACACGGACCACATTGTGCTTTAGACACGTCGCCGGGATTATGGATTACTATTAGCTGGATGGAAACCGATTCTTTCATTTGAATTCCGACTTCCTCGTCTTGCTAAAATTAAAAAGAGAACTAATACTTCTTGGACAATAATACGTCTTCTTGGACAGGACTTTGCTTTGGCCCCTCCCCCTCGGCTCCGAGTTTCCTGATCTGGAGGAACACCCAGGAGCAGAGCGTGACAGGCAGGCACATCTCCTTCTCCATCGCAAGCACGCGGCCTTATTGTCTCGGATGTAGGAGATTTTTCGGCGCGCGGAGAGTTCGGCGAGTGGTCTGTCGGAATAACAGCCGCAGTTGGCGCGTTGGACGTGGGACAGAGCAGATTGCGGAGGGCTGCGCGAGTGCTCTCAAAGATTAGTCCTTAAAAAGTTAGCACAAATGTAACTTTTCGGCACGGCTTTTGTTTGGCCGGTCTGGTGATTTGAAGCGACGGAACGTTAATGCTCGATTCAAAAATGACTTAAGAATATTGATGTAAAAGGCAAAACTGTGACATTTAACAGGGCAGATTAAAAACCAGACCTAGTGTAAACAAATGCCAAGATATTTAAGTGTAAAGGGACAGTTATAACGTGCAGTCACACTTTAAAAAACAAGCTGTAAAATCTAGAGCTGCACAATGTGGGAAAAATATATAATTGCAATTTTTCTGACGACTATTGAGATTGCGATTAGATTTGCGACTTAATAGGATTCTGTTCAGAGTTCACATTTTAAAAGCTTCCATAAGAATTGACAAAAAAGACTGAAATATGAACTGACAAAGTAATAAATATGTTTGGACAGATCTGCAACTACAACATACAACAGTTTTTATACGTTAAAAATAGGATATTTTGTTGTGAATGAAATGATTGCACTTCAAATAATGCAGCCTTTGCGATTTGCTAATTGCATCCATTCAAATTGCAATTTTGATTAATTGCGCAGCCCTAGGAAAAGACTTACATTTTACTTTACTGGATGAAGACTAACCAAAATGTATCTTACTTTATTTATATTTTGTAAATATACACAAATCAACAAAGAAATGATCACAATAAAGACTTGAAAATGACTGTTGAAAATGTTGTTTGAAGTAGTTCAATAACAGCATGCAGACAATATTATATCAATGGTGCTTTAAGACTTTTGTTCAAAAATACCCAGATGGACCAGCGCCAGTGAGCTGTTCAACACACTGCAAGCTGTCTTAAGACACCTAATGCATAAATGTATGTATCGTCTGAACAATTCAGAAAATATTGTGATTTTATCATTGTCTAATATTGAACACAGGGCCATCCACTATTGTTCTCGGCTGTGGAAACACTGGTAGAGTTGTCTCCTTAGAGGAATTTAGGGGCCTCTTATTGATGTTGCTGTTTATGTTTTTATATGGCTTGTCTGTTTGTTTGTCTTTTTAACTATGGACCACGAGTCTGCAATAAAGATCTATCTATCTTTCTATATCAATACAAAAATGAGCTAAAACATGCCTTTGTGTAATGTATTAATAATTAGCATGGCTGTAAAATTGTCTTTAGTATGGAAATAGAATTTACACCCTTCTTTGGAATTTTCAAACATACTTTTTTCCCCTATCTCTAAGGAGCTTTTATTGCAGCATTTTTATAAATAATTGAATACATTATTATTACAAACTATTACTCAAGACAACATTCTTAATATTATCAATGATTAGATAATCTGCCCGTCGCTATTTGAGATTCTAAAAGATTTACAACTACAAATGCACAATTTTTAATAGGCTACTTTTCTTGTTTTCTGAGTGCACTTTGTCAAATAAGGTACGATCATTGAAATTTGAGAGCTTTTGCAAATGCCACACCCCCTTTTAGTCGGCCAATCAATGCACAGGGCATATCTACCCAAAGTGTCTTTAGTCAACTACAGCGCTGTTACCGATACATACATTTATTTTCAACTATTTCCTGTGAGATAAAATATTCCACATTACATCTATCATTTTCACTTTCTCGTCTAAAGTGAGACAAAGTTCCAATTGTAGAGTAAAAAGTATAAAATCTCAAATCTAAATCCACACTTTCCGATTACAAACACTAAATTGAACGTGCCAATGAGTAATGAAGAAGACGCGAGAAACAGAGCGTTGGGCCTCTTTTTACTCGTTGGATTCCCTTTACGAATATAGCCTTGCTGAAGTAAATAAACGGTTGCTTTTTCCAGAGTGTACAGCCTGCATGTGGGCTGATCTCAGCGGGAGATGGTGATGTATAGAGTGGCTGGTCATACTATAGACATATGCGACAGATGGCGTCACTTAAGTATCCATATTGCTGCTTTTATTTTATCCTCGCTCACTGAATAGCTCCATTGACCAAAGTGTTGATCAGATGTTAAATTTATTGTTATTATGAGGTGTTAGGGCTGCACGAATATCAGAAAATGTAATATTTGAACGATATATTTGTGATATTTCAACGTGCCACACTGTCATAATAACTTAAGGCCTTTGTATTCAAAAGAGCAGTGTGGAATGGAGTGTTCATGCGATCCTCGGGAATTTTACGAACTTGCTTTTTACGAGTGGAAAAATATACATGAAAGCTCGCATAAGTCAGGAACTCGGGTCAAAACCTTCACTTTCACTTTTGACCGGTGGTGAATGAAGTATTCTGTTCTGTTACTCAAGTAAAATTACAGCTACAGCAGCTAAAAAAATACTCAAGTAAAAGTCAAAGTATCACATTTTAAACTCTACACAAGTAAAAGTATTAAAGTACTCCTTTAAGACTAAAAATGTAAGCTTTGGTTTGGAGAACTATTAAAGCATCAAAATGTAATCTAATTTATTTATTCTGTTTATTCTGTCGTCGTTATAGACACCTTTCCAGGTTATTTTTCTCTATATTTGTTTGCTCAAAGGGAAGAAGGAAAAAACATAAGATGTGAGAAAAAATAAACCCCTCAACCTTTTCAACAGGAAAAACAAGACAATATACTTCAGTCCAGTTCAAAAATGTATGGAGTAGAAAGTACAGACATGTTCTGAAATGTAGTGAAGTAAAAGTATATACCTAAAAAAATGTACTTTTACTTTTGTGCTTTGTTACTTTCCATCAGTGCTTTTGATGTCAAGATGGCAGGAAATCAGCTGATTTGTCCATTTTTCTTTCATAGTTGTGTGTTTTGCTCCATTCAGAGGTTTATTGTGAGTTATCCTCATCATAAGAAAAACAGATTTGCATGAGAAAGACCAGATTATTTATTATTTTAAAAAAGGTTTCCAAGGTAGTCATCTGGACAATGACACTGAAAATCAAGACGTTTCGATTTCCATCCAAAGTCATTCTCAAGCCAAACTATTAACTTTACTAGCTGCTGAAACATTAGCTAATAAAGTTAAAATGAAAATCAGTCTTTTTCTAAATAAAAAAGTATAACTTCTGAGGAAGGCTCCCACAGTGGTTCTCACACTTTTTACACCCAGTAGCACTACCTCTAAACTGGGCCTTTAACAGGACTGTCCCAGGTCTAAATAAGGACTAAACCAGGTCTAGGAATACACTATTGACACAAGAGCAAAAATGTGTATAAAATGTACTCTGAAGAGGTATCCACGTCCCTCCAGAAGAACCTTGTGTACCAACCGTCGTACACATACCATAGTTTTAAAAACAGTCTGGTTTGCTCTGAGACTCTGATTTTATATTACGGGGCTTCAAAATTTGGACTTTCCGAGATAAAAGCACATATAAACAACCAAGTCAAAATCACAATTTTTCATCTCAGAAACCCAAAGACCACACAAATGCGTTTGCGTTTAGGTTGAGGATCATCCATGAAGATTTTGTCTGGATTTTTCTACAGAATGGAATAAAACCTGGCAACCTCCACGAAAAAGCAGGTGGACAAAAACAACTGAATGAAAGAAGATAGACAAGTTCTCACCGTAGTGTGGAACATTCCAGACAAAGCAATAACATCTCCAGGAGACGAGCGTGTGCCAGACCCCCAGACAGAAAACTTACATAGCGCACCTTTAATTTTCAAAAATAATCCAAAAACAATTACATTTTTCATGCGCAAATAACAATTAAAACTCCACTTTGAACATGTTTGTCTTTGATAGATGGCATCATATTAAGGTTTTGCAGTCATATCAATTAAGATGATTTTTTGGAGGCTGTAATGACGGTTTTTGCTTGTTAGTGCTGCTTTGCCAAAGAGAGAGTTGAAAAGAGAGAATCAAGTGAATAGACCCTCCCAGCCCCCTCTTTCATCTCAAATAAGCCTATTGGGACTATTTTGAGAGAGCCAAGTCCCACTCATAATTCTCACAGTCACATATTTAACAGGAGGAATCATTTGAAGCCACCTCTTTTGTCTTTGCACTGGGCGCTTTTGGAAATGTTCGACAGAGGCTTTTCACTCTGGAAATTGAAGAGGGGGGTCTTTATTTGGTTTAATAAATGGTTAAATAAATTGCTAACGCATTGAGGAGTATGTGCACGTTCTACAAACAAAATAAAATATGTCGTTTTTTTCTTAAAGGGGAAATAAAATGCAAAATTGACTTTGAGGAGCTTTAAACCAGTTGTTTTCTCATTTACCCAGTCAAAGTTGTATTTGGAGTGATTCATGCAAGTTCGAGTAATCAAGATGCCAAAGCGGCGAAAATTCCTTTTATCTTTTTTTTTTTTTTTTCATTTAATACACTTCATCCTTTGATTTCTCTGGAACATTGTAACTTGAACGACCGTTTTATTATAATGCATTTTTCTCCCACAGCATTTTTCTCCAGACATAAAGATCTTTACAATCTGGGACAGTCTGACAATCTGAACAAGATTCTGACAGAACGTAGAGAAGGATTTGTTGATATCTGATTCCAAGCCTGATTTATTAAAGTTTTAAGTCTAAAAATGAGGCAAAATGTGCCCATTTTTAGTCCAATCTACTTTATTAGACAGCCAAAATTCCCTCTGTAAAGTTTGTTGTAGTTAATAATAACAAAACGAAGAAATTTTAACATGGCTCTGTCCATTTTTTAAAAGATTTAAATGGATTTATGGCCATTTTTACAAATAAAATGACTTATTTCTATATGAAAACATGACCTGATGAAATACATTTGTTCATACATTTATATGTGTAAACTACAGGAGGAGTTTCAAATGTATATATTTAATTTAAGATTTTTTTCCTATTCACCTGCAGTTTCTTGCCATAAGGATTCAGGAGTGTTGCATGGTCATTTTGAGGAGGAGAAGTAAAGAACCAATGTCATTTGTTCCTTAGAAGACAAATTGGTGTTGAGTGGTTACAGCAGCGCGTATGTCTCAGTGTCATTGGATCAGTTCCTGGCTCCAACAATTTTCTGAATGTCCTCCCTGCTCTTCTTCCCCGTTTCACACTATACGGTCCGATCCTATAAAGCCTGGACCAAAAAATCATTTTAAAAACGTGAGAATGACACGAAACACAGCTCCAGGTATGTTTTACAAAAGGGAACAACAATAGAGTATAAAAACATGGACAATTTCAGGCCTAAGTTGAGATGCTGCAGGTGAATAGGAAACAATCTTGAATTTAAAGATATCAATTTGAAATTTCTCCTGTTGTAACAAAATGTATTACAAGTTTTTCATCATGTAATGTTTTCATGTAGAAATAAAGCATTTTGTGTGTAGAAACAACCAAGATGCACATATTTGAGGCATTTAAATCTGAAAAATGGACAGAACCAGGTTAAAATTTCTTGGTTCATATTTTAAAAATTACATCATTACATATCTTATTTACATATATATATATATATTTACTATATATAAATATTATATTTTATTCATTGTTTTATGTTGCACCTTACGCCGAAGCAAGTTCCTATGTTTGTGAATTTTTGATCACTGACAATGGCAATAAACTGTTTCTGATTCTGATATAAACTTTAATAAATCAGGTTTAGAATTAGATATCAACAAATCTTCTGTACATTCTGTCAAACGCATATTGAGTCCAAGATTGTAAAGTTTGCTGTGTGTGGGAGCTATTTTAAGAGCTGATGTCATTACGAGAGAAAAATGCATTTCAAGAAAAAGCTCTTTGAAGCTACAACGCCACAAAGAAATCTATGGATGAAGTGGATTAAATAAAGTAATAAAACATCATTAAGGAGCAGATTGGACAGTTGTTGTTTCCACATAAAAGCCGATGTGTTGAGAGAGCAAACTGACCAAAAACAAAAAAGATCGGTTTTGCCTTAATTCCACAAACACAACACACTGTGGACGATAAAATGAGCAAACTTCAATGACTGATGTTTAGGATTAGGATGCATAGGACGAGCAGCACTAAGATTCCACTCGCAAGATGGAGGTAAAACAGTGCCAGTATATCAACACTGCTCTTCTCCTTTTTGTTTTCTCTCACAGACACACACACACATACGCACACACACACACACACACACACACACACACACACACACACCTCACACACACAGCCCGTAAATCCCTGATTACCATGTTGTACACCTGTCCAACATTATGATGGTATCTGGCACTGACTGCGCCTGTCGCTAGCAAAGGTACAAAGGACACTGGCACACCCAAGGACAAGGGGAGGCGGCATAAGAAGCGTCTCAGCCTCTACTTTAAATTAACAGATTTTTGTTGTAAATCAAATATACAGTAAATACACAAGACAGTTGCAGAGCTTAGGCTGCAGCTGTCAGAATGGCATCAGAACCATAGGCGTGTATACTGATGAGTTTAGCTTTGGTAATACATTAAAATATGAAGTAAATATTACTTTTTGAGTAGCTTTACGTTACACATAATTTATTGTCCCCTTAATGAATATAAAATACGAATAATTTAATTCATTTGGGGCACCAGTGGTTGTTGTGGTGCTGGACAGTTGTTTGTTTTATACTTGCTTTGACCTGGGCATACTGTCATTATTTTCTCACCTTTGTGGAAATGCAAAATCTAGGTTAACCCGTCTAGACCAGCAGAGTATGCATTTCTTACGCATTTTTTCTTCTTATACTGAAAACTAGATACATCAAACTTTCTGACAAGAGCCCAATAGCACAAAAACAGACTGTGATTACAGCCCGCACTCGCTGTGGGATTGTGTCAGTGAGCGTCTGCAATGTCTCCACGGGGTTCAGATCTGGAACAGGGAAAACCTGGATTCGTCAGACCACACCACCTTCTTCCCTTGCTCTAGAGTCCAATCTTTATGTTAAGCAAACTGACACCTTTTTATACAGTTAGCCTCACTGATTGGTGGTTCTCTGCAGCTTTTCAGTCCCAATCCCTTCAGTTCCCTTCACATTGTTCTTGTGGAAATGCTCTCACTTTCGCTACTAAACATATCCCTGAGATGTACAGTTGTTTTTTCTCCTGTCTGATTTTGTCAAACAAGTCATCACCGATCACGACCGTTTAGGATTTTTTTCCAACCACAGCTCTTCCACAAAGATGACGGTTCCACTATCCTTCCAGTTTTTGATAATGTGTTAGACAGTTCTTAAAGTGCGCATGACTGGTTTTTATGATTTTCTCATTTTGACTTTATTCAGTGTATTAATACCTTGTGTAAATACAAATTATAGTTTTACACCAATTGAGTCGCTATTTGTGGAGAAAAGTTGAATAATCTGTTGACAATTACAGGAAGTAAACAAACTGATGACATCACGCTGGGGAGACAAAGGTTATGCATAATTTACACAAAATAAAATACTTTTTTGACCCTTTAAACTTTGATTCAACAAAATAAAGGTGTTCACATGTGTTTTTCTTTGTCAAATGAACAAAATCTATGACATTAGATGAGTTTTGGCCACTGTACAGTGTGGTTGCTATGGTAATTTCCTAGCGTGATGTCATACTTTACAACCGGGAGTAAAATTTAAAACCTAAAAACAGCTAAACTGGGGTTAAATTTGTAAAGATTTTAGTAGAAATTTGAATATATTTATCTTAACTGCATTTTAGTTAAATGTGTGTTTCAACCTGTCATAGGCCCTTTAAGACAGTTTTAGTAGATGTATTTACAGCTTGATGCATACATATTTTTAATTTCTGCTTTATTACACACCCCCATTGACCCTACAACATAACATCAACGAGTTTGAAAACTAATTTAGCCTGAAAAAAGATGCACAGCACTTGTTAGTACCTCAGAAAGTGATATAAACAACATCTATACTGTTACTACATACATTTAGCCAAGTCTAGCCTCCTCTGGTACAGATTACATCCTCACACGTACATACATGCACACACCGGCGTGTTCCACAGCCACAGACTGTAGAGAGTACATTGTGTTAGAGACAGGTATTAAAGGAATACCTCATTCACCTGTTTGGAGGATTAGTCTTGCTGTGTAATCACATTCAATTGCCTTGTTCAATTCCCCAAGTCACAATACTGTGTTATTGACTTTCCCTAGTATTTTTACTCCCTGTTCTATTAGCCTGGTTTAATTGTGCTCTATCTTGCACCATGCATATTTAAACGTACATTTTAATTACCCAGAGTTATTGCATTACTGAATACTTTGTCTGCATTGATTCAAATACCTTGCATTCTTACTGGTTTGCGTGTTCAGAAAAAGTAAATTGTTTGTAATTAGAACAGAGGTCTTTTGATATTTGTGTTACAATCTTCGAATAGTATATTAAAATTCACACAAAAAAGAATAGTATTGGTATTAATAAACACCCGTCACTTTAACTATATATTATATAAGGACAATCTATTTGCACTACCACATTTGCACATGGCACTGTCTGCCAACTGTACATTCTGTATATAGTCTATCTTAGTCTATTTTATTCTTAATTTTTATGCATGCCTTTTTATATATTTTTTATATTTTACTCATTGCTTTATGTTTGCACCTTCGCCGAAGCAAATTCCTATGTTTGTGAATTTCACTGACAATGGCAATAAACCGCTTCTGATTCTGATTCTGATTCTGATAAAATGCTAGCAACCCAATTTTAGTGTTTCTACGACTTTGTAAAACCCTTGCTAGAAGGTGGAAAGTCAAATTGTCTCAAATCAGAAATGTTGACACAGACGGACAGGATGTTGGAGAAATTTAACGGCTTTAACTACGATATACTACTCACAAATTACATTTTTAATTTCCCGTTGTGCTGCTGAAAATTATAAAAACCTTGGGCAATTGTATCAACCATTTCAAATCAAATAGAAGCCATTGATCCAACACAGCTCAGAATTTTTAAACAAGGTCAAGTCCAGCCTCCAAAAATCAGCCGACCCTCCATTTTTTCTCTCCTTTTTTTCCGTCCCATTTTCTATGTTACATGTTAATCCCCGCGCTCCTCCCTCTCCTGGCCGTACCGCTGAAATGACAGGCTGTCAGAGGACACCGAGTGCTCTGGCCCGGTTAGTTAATGTGTTAGTTACAGACACACCTGCTTGGCAATGACCCATTAGGGATGTAGACTCCATCCAATAAGTGTGGCCAAGACAAATGAGCGAATCGATCATTCAGTCAATCAAGTAAGTCATCAAATTTGCACTGTACCTTAACACGGCGGCCACAGCGCGCACGCGGCCTTCTTTATATTTTCATATTTAGATCTCGCACATTAGCTTGGATATTGCACTGCCCTCCTAGATGCACTCACATTAACACGTAGCGCTGTCAACCTAAATGATACTTTTCACCATCTTTCCATTTGCACCTCCTCCTCCTCCTCCCCTCGCCTTCCTGTGCCTTAAATTATTCAGATCTCTCTACATTTGATTTAGCATGCCTCCTGTCTGCCATTTCCCCCTCTTTTTTTATACATTTCATTATGTTGTATGACTTTAGACCCACTGGCTGGAAAATGACAATTATTTTGCTCCAGCAGCCAGCTATTAACAGAGCTGAAGAATACATGGAGTGGCGTGCCGAGTGGGAGACTGCGGTGTGAGGAGGAGCCAAATGCACATATACACATGAACAGGTACAATAAACTGTAATAACATATAATAAAAGGAATGCAAGTGACATGCTAAATGAAAAACTACAATATTTCAATGTGATGAAACTTGAGCTGATATCAAACAAAAGCAGAATTAAGCTGTAGCATGAATTCAACCAGGGAGAATTATTTTTTATTATTTATTTCCTGTCACTTGTCTGTTGTCTTCGCCTCTCATCCAACTACAGACCTGCTTTGTCGATGAAATAAATTCTTGGTCAATTAAAGACGTGCCCCGCCGATCGATTAATTGAGTAAGAAATGGGGATGTGCAAAGCCTCTCAAAACTATTCAGGATCAGAGACCCAAACTGCATTCAGAAGACCAAAACTGCATGCATGAACTATTTAACCAGAAACATACCATTATTTTTTTTACGTAAAAAGGCAGATTAAACTCATAATTCACTCCCAAATCTTCATATAGCTCACTCCATGACTCCATGCCTTCTACCTTCTACTGTTGTCAAAATCAAAGAAATACAATTATTAGCTGACCACAAAAAACGTTGGTTTACTAGACACCATTGACTGATTAATCGACTAAAGAACACCAGGACTTCGATCCTTCAGTTCTCAATCTCGACTGCAGCAGAAGAACAAACATCACATCCTCTCCCTCACCCTCTCTTCACCTCCAGCACAATGCACACGTCCAAGGAAAAGTAAAGTATATTCTCCAATATAAAACAACAATGACAAACTGTTATCATTGACTTGCTAGCATGCTAACATTTCAAGACTCAGCATAAAGGGAAAAGTTTTCAAAACACTGACCAAGCATCTGACCAGCAGGTGCAGCTGAAATCCAAATGTATCCATAATCCATCGTATGTGCACTCCGATATCGTGTCAGATCTGAGTTTTCTATCTCTCAACTACAACTAGGAAACGTCATGTTCTGTGATGCGTTCAGCGTGCCTGGGAAATTAAAGTTCAGCACTAAAACTTGGAAGCTCTAAATGCAGAGAAAATAACACTAGCTTTCATGGTTATCATATAGTTTTGCAAATAAATATAAGAAGGAACATCACATTACCTGGCTAATAATTTCTTTTAATGTCAGAAAATATGGTGATAACAACGAAAGGCATCCTATTTGAATGTATCACCAGAGGCCAACTTTTAATTAAGAGGCAGGTGGAGGGGGGTGGGGTTAGTTATCTTAGACAGATAGATTAACTAGATTAAATGTACTAGCATGCTCTTGTGAAAGTGTGGTAGCGTTGAAACTCCCAGCTTATGGCTTGGACTGCATGAGGAATGATCCATGAGAAGGAGCCGAACAAAGAGAGAAATCCATCAATGCAAAGTAATGCCTTTTAAATGTACCTTTAGCGCGGCAGGGTTAGTGAATTCAACCCATATCTAATGGTAGCTTGTTTGGCCTTTTCATCAATTCTGCATAAATATATATGAGCCACATGGAAACATACAAGGGCCCTAATAGAAACGAATGAACTACTCGAGCATATATTTGCCGTGAGAGATATGCGGCTTGTGATTGGAAAGGGCATCCACTATCTGCAATATTGATAATACTTTTCAAATTTCATCTGCTTTTGTTTGCGTTCTGCGGCCGCCTGTTTAAACATGGGGAGAATTATAATGAGGCCAAACACTATCTCCACCAGTTGTTCTGGGCTGAACATATAACTTTATCACTGAAATGATTCCCGTACTTTGGCTGCATTGTCGCGTTTCCATTAGAGCTTGGCTATCTGACAGAACTCCAACCAATCCTGGGCGTCAGAGGCCCACGTGCGGTGGCCAAGCGCTGCCTGAGTCTGTGACATTGTGAGCGGGTGTCTTTGTGTTTGGAATGTGCCAGTGTTTAATTCTGACGATCACTGAGCAAATACACAGGAGGACAGCATGAGCCCTGGCATTATACTTTTCAACAACGCAAGCATCATATGGGCACAGTATATAACACAGAACATGTTTTTCATAGAGAGCGCTTTTTGTTGGCACGCGACTCCTTTTCAGTTTTAGTGTTTGCTGAATTGAGAGTCGATTTGATTCACATTTAGTTCTTCTTTGGGTTCGTTCTTGTTTAGAATTTGTGTGGCAATGGTAGTTATATTTAGACCTAGTTAAGACCTGGTATAATCCTGTTGTAGACCTTTTTAGATTTTTGGAGAATTAGAACTGAATTAGAACATAAGGTTTGTTTCGTTTTTTACACATTTGCATTGATAATAGCATTGTAGGCCTTGACAATGCCATAATTTCTGCTGGGGGCCAATACACTCTATACACAGAATCCCATCTTCGGGGTTGAATAATGGCAGGACATCATGTTTTTTGTTTAGTTTTTTATGCTGACAGAGAAGACTTGATGTCAGTGTTTTGTTTCATGTGGATAGACCCAGGAATTACAGATATTTAGCTACATAAGATACAGAGAGATACAGAACCATAAACTAGTTCTACAAATCTGCAATATAACAACAATTCCCAGTTTCATTTTGACTTGACCTCCAACCCAATGCTAAACTTTAGAGACATTCAAGAATGTTGTCATGTCAGGTGAGCGCAACATATTCAGCTAAATTGAAACAACAAAAACTCTTCTTCTGGTCAGATCTTTTACTACATTGCAGAGTATGATAGAATGATGGATATGTCTGATGCCCTGTCTATTGGTAACAGTGGGCAGAAGCGCATTTTTTAAACTGTTAAGCACTGCTGTTATCTACATGATGAAATAACCAACATGCTCGTCAATATGAATACCACTACAGCTGCTGCTACTAGTATATTTCAAATACTACAACCACTACTAGAATTGTAAGGTACCAGTAAGCTATTTCAATAAAGACAACTTTGTAAAATCAGAAACAGCATCAACACTTTCACAGCTATGTTTAGGATTGTGTCTTGTCGTGGCAAAATGTAGCACAATATATTTCTTCAACATCTCATATCTTCCTTTTACAGCATACGGTAATGTAATATGATTGTCAATGTAAAAACATGAATCACTCGCCTGCTCTTCTGCCCTTTCACATAAGGCGTCACAGTGGAGCCATTGTGCCTTTCTGAGCCTGAACGGAGGTCTGATCTGAGCAGTTAGACCTGTGATGGCACAACGATGACCTTTACACGCCAACGCTGGAATTATAGAGCTAAGATCATTCACACAGAGATCAGGAACATGGCTATCCATAGGTCAAAGATAGCACTCGTTACTTAGAAAGGGACCCGATTTGCTGATATATGTTCAAATATGATGGTACAAATGTCTATTAACAGAACAGACATGTTGAAAAGCAGCGAAAATAAAAAGTCTCAGTGGACCCGCTGTATTATGAGGAAAAATATTTTTTGTGGTTTGGCCCAACTTGCATTCTCATTTAGTAAGCGATGAGTTCTACAATGTGTAATTTAGCGAGTGTTGGTGAACTGTCATCTACCTGTCAAGTTATAGGTCAAAGGTCAAATTTATTTGTATGTGCTATACAAATTTATTCTACTAATTTACAGCTACCAGCAGTGCCCAAAGTGCTTCACAGGAGCGACAAGAGATAATACAAAACAAGAATACAATAGTATAAACAATAAATAAATAAAAAGAACATTTATTGCATAAAGTGCTGCTCAGGATCTAGCTATTGAAGGCCAGTGCAAAGAAGTGGGTCTTCAGAAACGATTTAAACCTTTTAAGTGACTGTGCTCTTCTAATGTTTAGGGGCAGGTTGTTCCATAACTTGGGAGCAGCCACAGAAAAGGCTCGGTTACCTCGAGTTCTTGGGACATTTAAAAGAAACAGATTTGTAGACCTCATCTTTCTATTCACCTTATTCCGGAAGTTGCCATATGCGCCGTCATCTTTTTCCGTTGTAGTTTACATGGAGCAGGCAAGCTCAACAGAAAATAAGTTCAACACGGACTAAAATCCGGTGCGTTGCTGACTTGTTTTTGCATGTGTACATTAAACATTTTAGACAAAGCAATCTACTTTATATAATGTTTTAGCGACAGACTTTTCCCTTGATCGCCATTTGCGCAAACACCGTTCGCATCAAACCGGAAGTCCCTTTACTACAAGAGTGCGGCTCATAGACATAAAAAAAGGCAAAAGTGGGCGGGACGGAATAAGGTGAATAGGAACTAGGCAACGTGTCAAAGAGCACTTACAAAAAACCCTATGAGAAGTTTAAAATCAAGGATTGTGACGTTGCCTGGTATGTCGGGCCGCACCCTGGTCTCAGGCTTGGTGTTAACCCATGGTACTAATGGGCCTCAGCCGGGCTCAGCCTGAAGGGACGACGTGGGTCTGTATAGAGAACCAGAGGGTAGGGTCGGGTGCATAGAGGACAGGGCGGTGGTCGATGGCAGGTGCCTCTGGCTGTGCTGACATGGAATGCCAGCTGAGGAGGCTCAGGCATCTGTTTCATATGCCTCCTGGACGCCTCCCCAGGGAAGACCCAGGACACGCTGGAAGGACTGTGTCTCTCAGCTGGCCTAGGGACACCTTTGGATCCCCCTGGAAGAAGAGTGAGTGGAGAGGGAGGTCTGGGCATCCCTGCTTGGACTGCTGCCTCTGTGACCCAGACCTGAATAAGCTGAAGAAAAAAAGGAATGTATGGATGGAACTGGTGTTACTGCAGTCAATTATTTGGTTGACACTTGGCATACTGTTCACATGAAGACAATGTTTTAAATTAATATAAAAATAAATTAAATAATTCAAAATAAACTAAATGTTTCAGCTTTACAAAAAAAAAAATAAAAAAAAATCATACATTATATAAAAGAAATTGGTTTGTTGATAATGTTGACATTAAAAAAAAAAAAAAAATTCTTCACATGTATAATTATTAGGAAATTTGGGGCAAATATTAAGCTTGTGTACACTATTTTAAAATAAAAATCTACAGCGACACCACAGACTCACACAAGAACCTATATGTGGCCAGATCGGCACATGCTCTGATGGCATTATGGTAATGGATACGCGGGCCCAGCTGGTATATCTGGTAGCAGCAGTCTGAGAAAAAGAGGAGGGTTAAAATGTGCAAATATTAATGATCCTGGGTTTGAATCTTTTGTGTGTGTGTGTGTGTGTGTGTGTGTCTGCATGTATGTGTGTGTGGTCAAGTGCCAGAGGGTGCCATCCAACAGCCTGGATTTAATCATGGGGACCCTTCTCCCTAAGATGACTATCATGGTGTGCCAGCCCCACTGAGCGCCTCTGATATGTCTATCCCTGGTGACGCGGCTCGATCTGGGCTGCCACACTTGGCCAAGTCAACCAAGATCACCATAAGTCCGCGCTAGGCATCGGACCAGCGCTAGTCTTAGAGCGCCGTCGCCTGCTCGTAACCCCATACAAAGCTTCAGTCCAAATAACCTCCCCTATGGGCCTGTGTGTGCACGGATTGTAGGGGCCACGCTTGGATGGAAGATGGATCCTCACTTTCTCCAGTGTCTTTTTGATTTGATTTAAAACTCGCTCAAAGCACATTTTGTCATTGTGTTCCTGAGCAAGACACTTCACAGACATTCCCCATCGAGCTGGTTGAGGCGGGAAAGACAACAGGGAGAGCGTTTTGCCAATTCACCAATGATTCGAGAAACATACTCTCAGCTCGACTTTACAAAAGGTTGTTGTTGGCGATGTTATTGCTTTTTGTGGAAAAATCCACGGTATGGCATTAAATATCACCATGACAAGCAGATACATTGCAAGTTACAGATCAGAGGTCTCAGCTGTTGAAATTTACGCGAAATTCTTACAAAACGAAAACGTGCAGACAAAACACAAACTTTCTCAAATTTGGTGACTTGTCGTACGCTCAGATGTTACAAAGTTAAGTTTTTGGAATAAACCGCTCATTTCCACATCAAGCTTTTTAAACAAATCTCAAACGTAATGTGAAAAGTCAAGCTTAAAATTAGGACTGCAGATCTGTGAAGAGGCGAGCTATCTCACAATAACAATGCATGTTTTTCAAGGTACATTCAAAGCACTTAAAATAAATAAATGCACTATAGAGTTTATTTAATGTTATGCTGTGGAACAATCCAGAGAAAGCAAATGTATCTCCCATCAGAAAAAGTTATACAGCGTGCGTTTATGTAATCTTTTGCATTCAACTGCTGTCGAAAGCACTTTCTAGTTCTTCTTTACTGCACTGCAACAATTTTCTTCACTGTGCAATAAAAAACCTTCTAAATTCTGTTCTTATCCGTCTGTTTACATTGTATTGTGAAACTGCAGCATCCAAATGTTTAAGGGGATGAAAAACTTTTGTCATTTTGTGGCAGAACTGCACTCCGCTCCCCTATATTATGCCCTTTCTGAACAGAACCAATGGAGAGAAAAAAACGGAAACACTTTCTTTAAACAATCGGATATAGTTCTGATACATTTAATAAGATCATTTTACAGATGTCGTTGGATAACCGCTCTTGTCTGCTGACGTACGCACTACTGTATAAGCCGTTTTACTGCAAAAACGATCCACAACAAAGAACTTTTACATACATACTAAACTACAGGCAATGCGATAGTTTCGGAGCTCCGTCGCCTGCCCATAACTCAGCCCTAGCTCAAATAACCTCCCCTGTGTGCCTATGTGTGCTTGGATTTTGGCTGGGCACCTCCTGGATGAAAGATGGCCCTGGTACTTTTTCTCGTCTTTTTGCATGACGGAGCGCGGTCTATGATATCTGCTGTTTCTACATGGATAACCCTCTCTCCTACTCTCCGAGGCACTACGGGACGCAATCATGCAAGACTGATTCCCGCGCTTTCTTAAGAGGACATATAATACAGTTCACCTCTGCATACTTCTGCCGCTGAGAACCTTTTGAAGACACGGCGAGGATCATGTTTTATAGAATAGGGCAGAATCAAGCAGAACAAAATGAAATTATATGGAAAGAGAAAAGAGAATACAATAGAATGGAAAGGGAGTTTTAATGCAATATCCACAGCTTATCTCTTAGGTCCCGGTCGCCCTGCGCTGTGATATCGACCAGGGTTCCGCACAAGACTATATAAGCCCGTGTGGTGGGACCGCGGTAACATTAGCCACTGTGATAAAAGCTTTAATTATTCATCTATATACATTTTCTTAAAGGTCAGAACATGGCAGACACAGAAGGGCTTTGCAGGCCCGGAGAGAACTGTGGAAGAATGTCATGCTAGTACACAAAAATGAAATATGTTTTAGGTAAGTTTTTCGATTCTATTACTGTTACTTCACTTTTCAAATATGAGGTTGTTTGTCCTTAAGAGCTACATTTATTGTGACTACAAAAAATTGCACTTTGGTGTATCGTGATATTGGGTTTTTTTTTCACTTAAATATAGTCATGTTTATGGATTTTCTGTTTGGATTCATTGTCCAAGCAAAAATGTGAAGAGCATTTACTGATATTTAGGTTGCATTTAATATTTAATGCATGCAACATATACTTTTTATGGTGTTTCATTATTACTACATTCTCAAAGATTCTAAAAGGCAAGGCAAGGCAAGTTTATTTGTAGAGCACAATCCGTACACAGGGCAATTCAAAGAGCTTTACATAACAGGAAAAGTTGCATTAAAATCACAAAACACAAAAAGACACACAGAATCATTTTAAAATAAAGTGATTTAAAAGAGAAGAGTGCAGATAGATATTTCAGTCGTATGCACGTCTAAACAGAACTGTTTTTAGCCTGGATTTAAACATTGTCAGAGTGGAGGCCTGTCTCACATCTTCAGGGAGACTGTTCCAGATTTTAGCTGCAAAAAACTGAAATGCTGATTCCCCATGTTTAGTCCTGACTCTAAAAGAGGACAATTAGAAAAGGGTAAGCAGGATTTCACCATATTTATGTTTCGTTTTTATTTCATTCATTTTCATTCATTCATTTTCTACCGCTTATTCCCGTTAGGGGTCGCGGGTGACTGGAGCCTATTTATTTCATTTAATTATGTGTATACTGTTTGTGGGGCCAATTTGGGTTCTAACATCTTCATACCTTATCGCCTATGAAATGTGTATTTTTCTGGATACTAGAAAATATACTGACTATGAGATACTCCAGCTCATCTTTCCACTTTTTTCTTGACCTTTATTTAAAGCAATAACACATCATTTTCTGGAGGTGGAAAGTGACCTGCATGATTCCATGACAATGGAAAGTTGAAACCATCTGTGGAAATATCATTTTTATGCCATACCGTGGAATAATATAGCCAAAGAAACAACATATCCATGAAAATAAGCAGGGTAAATTCAAGCCAGATTTGTGGAAACGCAAGCCCGATTACACAACATAAAATATGAAAAAACCTTGAAATCTTGAAAGACGACTGAGAATTAACTTCATTTTCTATGATGTCGACAGTACATAGCTCACAATATAAAACAGTAAATAAAATTGACAAGAATACGCAGTCAAATAAGACAATTAGTTAAAGGCTGTTGCAATTAAAATGAGAGTCTGCATCAAATCAAGTTCTGCATTATTGTTAATATTAGCCTGTAGCCTAACATAAATATGTGTATTGGTTAAATCATTAGATGTGTGCTATCTGTCCCTTACAGTAACCACAATTGCGTCTGCATATAAATTCCTATAGTCCATTGTGTCATACGTTCACACTTGCCTCTTCCACACTCTCGAGATGTGATATTTATTCATTTGTTCTTATGCCTTACTGTTAGAGTGGCCACGCATATTCAAAATGGATTTAAGGGCCAAATTGTATAATGATTTCTGGGAAAACAATAAATTGAGGTTCCAAATAAAGGCCATTATGGAAATGAGATTAGGGAGCAATTGAATTAGGCTGTAATCACCGTTTCTATATGTCATTACAATGCAACTTTATACAGCATTAGAGTGTGCCTGGGGCTAGCCATGATAAACACTGTTCTTTCAGGGGTATTTCAGTAAATCCACCAGGGGAGGGCTTAATACAGATCTACGCTGAGCTCCACCTCCGCTACTTTATTTCTGAATTCGCATTATTCCCACCGGGTCGGGCAATAAAAATACATATTTGCACATTTAACAAGTCGCTCCCTTGCCTAATACCAAAATACGACTAGAGACAGAAATCCTTTGAAATGAACAAGCTGCAGTAATGTTTTCTTTGTGCATCTCAGTAATGTGATCAGTTACAAAGAAGCAAGTGCCTTTTCTCTCTTCTCTTTGCCCACTTAAGCAGCGTTTTGTAAGTCACTGAAGAAAAATACACCAACAAAGTGGAGTTTATATCAATGTACTGTAAATTCTGAGTTTTTTAGGAAGTCTGTTAGAAATGAATGTTAAAGCAGAAGTACTGGAAGGGTTTAGATAATAAAAGTTTGATTCCTGACAAAGAGACATAATCTGCTGATGACCCAGAAGGGAAAATATCATAATCATAAACATAAAATGGCAATATTTACAATTTGTGTGTGTGTGTGTGTGTGTGTGTGTGTTGGCTAGCCAAGACAACATGCTTTAAAATACTTTCCAAAGAAGTAAGATCTGGAACCGTATCCTGTCTCCAATGGCCGTGATTGACAAGCAGATTAATCAAATTGGGGAAAAAAAGCATGGTTCATTCATGTCAAAGCAAACAAGGTTGCTTATGAGTAAGAAAATAAAAACACAGAGGACAGAGAGGCAGCACTGATTTCTGCAGAATCAACGAGCAAAGCAATGAACTCTGAAATCTGAGGTAAAAGAATAGATTTTGTCCTGAATGGTAAGGATATTTTAAAGGAGACGTCTTCCGCATTTGGAACCATTCAAAAATGTTATGGCTGTTTGGTCTGGTCCCAGATCCTCCTGCATTCAAACTAGGTATGAAACTAAAATTTCAAACCATTTTGATACAAAGGAATAGTTTTGATCCTCAACCTTGATTTTCGATCTTTTTTTAGACAATGGAATACAGTTTTCCAGACAAAGTACTTTTTTGTTACCATGCACTCTTATTCATCTTATTCAAGAAGTATCTGTGGGTGACACCATCTTTTTTCTGTTGTATTCGTTTACATGGGGCAGGCAATCTCAACAGCAAATAACACGGACTACAAAGCTGTTTTCAGGTCGCTCAGGAAATCGGTGCATTGACTTGTTGTTGCACATGCACATGAAACACTTTACACAAATCAGCCTACTTTCTACATTATTTTAGGGGGGAGACTTACCCCTCATTCGCCACTTGCATGAACCGAGTTTCTGCCAAACCGGATGTGCCATTACAATGGAAGTGCAGATCAGTAGCAAAAAGAGGCAAAAACAGTTACATTCCAAAATCAGAGCAATAATAAAGTAATGTACAGGTGGAATGAAAGTCTGACAAAAGAACTTGGAAAAAGTCTACAAATCCTTGCTGGAGAACAGAGTCAGAAAGTTCCCCACACATTTTATCCGAAGTGCCCTGCACATTGCACCTATCGTTTACACCCAATGCAACACAAAAATTAGCAAATTAATATGCAATTTTCACTCTTGTCATTTTTGGTTACAAGGATACAATTAGACATTTATGAGCAAACCAGGCCAATCAGCACCACAGCTGTGACAGTTACCATGGCAATCCAAACAACAACAACAGCGACAGAAACTTCACAACTTTCCCGCCCATCAAACTCCTCGATATGCATTTGATACAGTACGTAAGGATCATTTAAACCCCTTTGAGAGGCACTATTAATCTTAATCTGTGCCTCATGTTGCACACACAAGCACCGGCGCGGGCTCTCTCCTCCTGTCTGCCTGTTCCGTGGGGATTTGTCAGCTCTCGTCAACCAACCGTGTCAACCGTGACAGTGGTCCAGATGTCTGCCGCTGCCACCGCGATGACAGGGGGGACAGGCGGAGGGAGGGGCGGGGAGGAGGGACGAGGTACAAGTATCCCTCATCCGACAGCCACTACAACGGGACATCCATCGCCGAGCCATCACAAATCCACACAACAGCCACCGCGGTGTGACAAGCGCTAATAAAGTGGATGTTTTATACTCGCCGCAGCACTTGGGGGAATACATAAAGTTGGGAGTGAGACGGGCCTGTTGGTCAGCGGACCTGTTGAAGCGTGTCGGAGTGTGGCGCTTGTTTTGTTGTGCTGGGAGTGTTGCTTGTTTCCAGACAGCTGCTTATCTGACTTCAAGACAAGATGCGAGATGAGAGGGAGAGGTGAATGACAGAGGTTTAACAGGATTTGCTCAACGTTTTCGACTGGTTTAGATACATGAGTGCGGATTGACAGTTGGGGTCAGCAGATCTTGTGTCGGGGCGGTTTGAGGATAGTAACAGCCCTCAGGAGGTCTTCCATTGCATTTGGTTTAAAAAGTCTGTAGCATTTCATCTAGATTTCACAGATAATTTCACACAATCCAATAGTTCTTAACTTGTGTTCTTTGGACTTCACAAGCTGCACTTCTTAGTTTGTTAAAATTCTAAAATATCATGTCAAAAAGTTTCAAGAGATGCTCAATGTGCAAGTCAGGTAGCCAACCACTATGTTTCTAGACATTGTTTTATTTATCTTAAACTTATTTGTTATCTACATAGGCTGGAATAGGCTCCAGTCACTCACAGCCCCTAATGGGATCAAGCAGTAGAAAATGACAATAAATAACAGTGTATGCTCACATGTATATAGTTTACTTTTTGTGAAGCAAGGAAAAGGTGAACTTCAGTGTATTGCATTTGTTTTGGATGGGTTTCATCTCTGGGTTTCTTCCATTTACCAAAAGTCCATAGTATACTAAACATGCAGTGCAGTATCCCAGCTCAAGATCTGGAGATGAGTCCCCAAACTGGCACAACAGCATTTGAACAATGGATTTGTTGCAGTTCACTAAATAGTGTTATGGTATTATTATTATTTACCAAATACTTTAAAGTCTTTTACTTTTGTATCAGAACAGCGGTTGCTTCACAAAATAGTTGAGGACTTGTTGGTCTTGTCAAAATTAATTATGCCTGTGCACTCTCTGAATGTCTTATGTTTATCAGATAGAATCTAGGTCTAATTACATTTGTACACATATTAAGCTTATAAACCCCTAAATAAAAACAGCAAATCTCAACAATAGCTTGCCTTTATTGAGAACATGAATGAGCTTGGTAAGTCTGGGCTGCAAAATCATTTTCGAACCTATTACTTCATCAAAATTACACAAAATAGATTGACACTCATTAAAGACAATGTTGGGAAGTAACAAAATGGATGTACTGAAACTGTATTCTGGTTCAGTTACTCTTTCTCTTGGAGTTGTTCCAAATACAGGTATTTTCAAAAGAATAGTTCCATCGGGGTATTTGATCATTTAGGCTTCAAACATAACATAAGAAGATCATCATTTTGTTCATGGTAAACCGCAATATTGATCTCAAACAGCTTAGTGACCGAAACAGGTTCATTGACGTTCTGTTCAAAACTACAGAACTGATAAGCCCTGTCTCTTCATAGTTACAATACGCAGTAGCAAGCAAGTTTGACTTTTTAGAACCAACATGTGTCACTCGGAGTGTTTATTTTTCAATTAATCACAGCTAAGTACAAGCATGTGGGCAGAGACAGGTGAAAACAAGAATTTTCTAAGCGATAATGCCTCAGTTACAGGACAATATAGGATTACTCAAACATGCAGGAATTGATCAAAATACAACTTTGCGTTTGCTAATGATGAGGGAGCACTGATATAACGAGGTAAAAGATAATTAACGTTGATATGTCCCCTTTAAGTAAAAACATTTTGAGTATTGAGTGGACACTACTCTGATTGGGCGACACGGTACTGCATTCGCTTCACAGGGGCCTTTCTGTGTGGAGTTTGCATGTTCTCCCCGTGTCTGCTTAGGTTTCCTCCTGGTGCTCCGGTTTCCTCCACCACTAAAAACATGTACAATCGGCTCCCCCCCTGGAAAAGAGATTCTGAATCTATGTGAGACGTTCCTGGTTAAATGAAGGTCAATACTTAAGACCATTTATCGTAACATGATTCTGTATTCTTTAACTAAACACATTTTCAAAGCATTCTTTCCAACACATCTATTCACAAAACTCCACTTTCATTCAGCCACAACTCAACATTTCCTCCCTCCTTCCATCATCAGTAAACCAGATGTGTACCACTTGCGCGTGCCCTCTCAGAGCTCCTCCTCGCCTGCTCCTGCATTACACTGACTTCGTGTGGCTGGCGTGGCGGGGCAGAGATCCAGCGGTCCGACGATCTGTGCCAGCAAGTGCACGGCAAGGGCCTCCACCACCAATCAGGCCGCACTGAGCTTGTCAATGGGCTCATTAGCACTCATTACACAGGGCTCTTGGGCACCTGGGCGCCCTTCAGAGCTCTCAGGGCAGTGGGGCGAAAGAGAGAGGAGAGAGGGGAGACGGGGGGAGGCAAAAAGGCTAACAAAAGAGATATGCTCTGTCTGGAAGATGGAAAAGATAGTGAATCGGGAAAGTCGAAAGTCTGCAAGGGGTGAAGGGGCGTAAGGAAGCTAGATACAACAGTTTAGAATAAAATACATAGCAAAATAACCAATAAATGGTATTGTGTGATATTTTACACATTGTGCCTCTCGATGTAATTAACCTGGAGGCAAAAACAAGAGTAAAATAGGTCAGACAGCCTTTCTGAACATCAATTACATGTAGAAAGATCTCTACGGTGAACTTCTTGAATATAATATGAATAGATGCCAACTTTGTGTGACAGACAGTCAAGAACAGTTCACTTATAAGTGGCTGATGATTGCTGGCATCAATTCAACCACTTTAGAGAAATAAAAAAAATGGGTAAAAAGGACACTCCATTCCCAAGCAAGCCATACTAGAATATTGTATCGTATTGTCACTGGCGGCAGGTCCGTCGCATGCACCCCCTGACTTGACCCAGATTTTTAAAAATATCATTTTCTTTTTGGATATATGTTTCATAAATTGTGAAAAATGCCCGTGTTTCTACATAGTATGTGTTTTAATAATGTTAAACATGTGTACAAATGTAAAATACAGAAATCATTTAATCTTATAAGGCTTGTCTGTGGAAGATCTGCATTGATACATTTGAACTCTGTATTATGTGTTTGCCCTGCATGCAGGAGTCCCAGGTTAAAAGCGCACTCATGTAACTTTTTTAAATATTATGTTTTATAATGGCGCACCCCCCAAAAAATATGTCACCAGTTGCCACTGCGTGTCATCAAAAGTCTATATACAGTAACACTGTGGATGGTCACAACATATCAAATTGTTTTGTTGCACCAGCTAAAAAGCAACCAAGAGAACTACATAGACCATGATTCTTTGCTCCATTTCAGTGCAGACAACATGAAGACTTTTTTTTTTTGGGAATATGATAATAATGGTTCATACAAACCTTGTCAAGGCATTTTAAAATTTAGATAGTCAGCTATTCTATTCTAAATATTTACAATAAATATACAGTAAGGATCATAAAAAATGTCCTATGGAGAGATTTGGATACTGTTACAGCCCTGGAGATGAGGATCGCCCAAATTCTAACCAGCATTTAGACAGGAAGCATGAAATAAGGAAGAGACAAATATCAAAAGTGTAAAACTCTGAAAAGCTGTCCATCGCATTCACTTCAACTACACAATTAACATTTTGATGGTCAGTGTTTGAATACCCATTAATAAAACTGTCCTCTGCATTTGACCCACCCTTCATTGCAACTGGAAAAACCCTGTCAACGTCACCGTAAACGTCACCACAACAGTCACTCTTAACAGTCAATTTTGCATAATTAGTCCCCTTTAACTACTCCTTTAAGATTACTGTTAACAGGAAAGCCAAAAATATAGCTAATATTATCTCCTTGAAAAGTAACACACTACTCCCATTTCATTTTTCCCCCATACAAACATCAGAGCAGCAAAACCAACATCTTCCTGCGTGCTGATTTTGTTTTTCTAGAGCAACAAGTTTCCCGTAGACAGTAACAGGTTGTAAAAAGCAGCAGCCCCCATCATCCCGACACTCTTCTCTACTGCCGCTGCTTCCCTGCGCTGACTTGAAAGCTGCTGTCTGATTATACTTAGCTGCCAGCTCGGCTTTGTACCTCCGCGGCTTTGAGACTTTTTACACGTACTACTTCAAGTGAGCTCTACCTGTTAAAACTATTCCGGGTTCCCACTAAAAATATTATCAATACCAGCGCGTGTCAATAGTGCAACGACTTACAAAAGCAGGATAGAAAACGACAGTGAAAACAAACCACCCAAAGCTCTACTTCAAGTGGTTTAGATCGCGGAGCCAGGGGACAGGTGTATTATTTGAAGGTGGGAGCGCTTCATTTTGACACCAATAAAAGCAGACAGAAGTGTCACAGGGGGGAATTTGCACAGGGATTACCCAACGCACATGTTCTATTAAGAAAACCCTGTGAAAGAGATATAGTAAAACAGCAATGACTTAAGTATTCATCTCCCCAGAGCTCGCCGAATGTCTCTGGCTGCTACGACTTTGAGAAAAACTTCACCTAATTAATGGAGAGGGAATAAGATAAGATGCTCTCAGAAGAGTTAAGGAAATCTATTTTGGTTGAGTTTCCTCGCGGGATAGGGTAAAATAATAGCACCGGTGTTTAAGTCAAATAGAGATGTTTTAGTCACATTAATATTAAATACACAATGGATTGTGCTTCTTTTGGCGTATGACAAGAGCTTTTGGCAACATTTTCTGAGTGTTTATGTCTCTGAACTGATTTGACTTCTATACTGTTTTGTCTATATGTGACCAGTCAAGTGGAGGGATGGTAAATACATCTTTAAATTCAACTAAATTAACCCATCAGCGCAGTAGAATTTAATCCAGAAAAATAAATCAAACTAATCATAACTCACAAAATGTTCACAGTATTTATGTTGCAAATGCTTTGAGTCAGTGTAATTCTCAATTTGTCCAGGAGTGATTCATCATGGAAAATGTTTCAAAGGAAGTCATCTGGACGATGTTTTTAAGAATCAAGATGCTTCCATCTGAATGTCATTTTCAATCTGAGGAGCTGGTCTGAGAAGTTCAACTTTACACTGCTCTGAACTGACTAAGTATTGATTGGGCTGGCGTATGGTGACTAACTTTGAAATAGTTTCTGAAATGATTTTGAGTTATGTATTTTGTTTACGTAACTCGTTCAGTTCATTCACTTTTAAAACCATCATAGTTTTGTTCATTGTCTACAGTAGGTTTTGCAGGTTTCCTTTTGCACAAGACTTCATTAACATTCACAATTTCTGAGCAATCAAAATAAAAAACCATGGCAAGAGAGCAGGTTATTTTGCACGTATTGATGAAACCTGAAGCCGCATGCCCACATCGAGCCTCTAAGAGGAACCAGCTCAGTCACCGGCTTCTTTTTTTGGCCCATAGGCTTTATTGGACAGAACGGTTCAGTGTAAAATGGGGATGAGGGCAAGGACATGTAGCAAATTAACCACCAGTTGCAACGAGGGACCTCAGGACTGAGGCCAAAACACAGCGTGATGGGCCATGGTTTCACTTCGCGACCATGTGCTGAATGTCTCTACGCTCTCTTTTCCCATTTAAAGCTACAACTGTTCTGTACAATGGAGATCCACAGTCCTGCCCACTTCAAAGTTCGCCAGGGTACTGGAAGTAAATATGCTGTAGGCATTTAAACAAATTTAAACATTTAGTATAACTTTTTATTGGAAGCTTTATAAGAAAAATGTATGTAAAGTTTACTTCACTGTTGAGCTCTATCAAGTCTTTGGGCCAGAAATAAAATGAAAAACTGTGGCTGTAGAGTGTGGAGAGCAGACCAATGCTTATTGACCAAATCCAAGTTATTATTACCATGATAATTCAGATGATAATCATCACTTGCTGACTTCCCAATTCAACCCTAGATTCCTGTCAACATATACTGTATATACAAATGTCTATTCAAGCATAACCTTTTTGAACTCTCATTTTAGGATGCATAAAAAGCCACAACAGCAAGCCCTCTGGAGAGTGAAGCAGGTGAAATGAGGATAGCAACAATAGCTGCTTGCTACAAATGTTTGGTACAGAAGACGATTGAATGCTTAAATGTCTGCACTTCAGAATGAAGGATTATTCAAATATGCATGAACTATAACTTATTTATGGGAATCAGTGTAGGACCATTGAACTGTCAATTGAAGTGAATAAGGATACTGCAGTCAGTGACATGTTTGACAGAGGTTTGGTTTTTATTAATAGCACATACAGCATCATTGGTGTTAAACATCTTGAGATTTTAACTGTACAGGTGCATGTTTGTTTAAAATCTTATATTTAGATTTTGGTCGAAGGTTACATTTAACAGCTTAACTAACACGTTTGTGAAGCAGTGTTGTTCACATTAGTGCATGAAAGTCCACCAAACGCTCGTCGTTGTGTGCACAAAGAACAATCTAATCACATAGAACAAAGAAAAGCAAATGAACCAGAAGTCACCGCACTGAAGTAAGAAAGCCGTCGACAATCAAAGACCTGCTGAAACATACAAAAACATTACTATTTTAGTCCGTGCTATTTTTTCTTCTGCAGCTTTTGGTTTTTGTGAGAAAGTTTGTTTTGAAAAATGTGTTGTTTGCGCCGCAGCAGGTTAAAGGTAGGATGGAGTGGCTCCTTGGGGAAAAGTGGGGGCATTACAAAGCATAGTGCTGAGATACTCAAAGCACGGTAAGTAGGCCGCTGTTCCTTTAAAAACAGTAAGGGGAGGAAGACGAGGTGTGGGACATAAATTTTTAGTACCTTTACAGAAGAGGAGCACGGAGATACCGAGATGGGCTACGGTGATTAGGAGGTGGTGGTTTAGAGCCGTGTAAAAGCAGGGGCGCGGAACACAATCAGAAAGACCTTTTGTTCTCTTTGCAACGTGATACTGTCGCCACAGAAAGAAAGAGAAAAAAAAAAAAAACGCTCCTCAATTGAACGGCAGTATTGAGTGGCTGCATGAATTTGATTTCATTCCAAGCGGCGTTTCTAATAGTTATGCTGCTCAGGTGTCACCAGAGATGAAACACAATTAAGGGGCCTCGTCGATCTGATAAAACATCCCGCGCCGTGAAGACTGCCAAAAAGGCCCGTGAACACAAGGACTCAAAATAGGGCCAGCAAGAATAATAGTTGGATTAAATCAGATGATAATAATTGCTCTATGTTTTGGTCGTATGTTTTGTGTGAGGTAGGAGCAGCACCCAACAAATGACCCTTCTCCACATCTTAACATTCAATAAGAATAATGCTTTGCCTTTGAAGATATACCTCATGCTTTAAATTGCATTATTCATTCTTCAGTCATAATAACCCGGAGCCATTGTTGAAAATGTAGCTTCCAATTTGTGCCAATTACACTTCCACATTTACACATTCAAAATGGAATGATGGGTGCAGTGTTTTGTCCAAGGGCACGACAACAACATGAACTGGCTAGAGCAAGATCTGAACCTTCATCCTGCTGGTAGAAAAAGTCAGAATGCCCCAAACTGATCAAACAGGTAAACAAAGGCAGGGTATGAAGGAACTCCTTCCTTATGGCAGGGCCAATTCAGCTCAGAGCTGTAAGCAGTAAGTCTACTTTCTCAAACCAGCTCCTCAGACTGAAAATTACTTTCAGACTATTATTATTATTGTAAATTGTTTATTTGGTCATGGTGCATGTTAATGAACATACATGATATACGTGCTGTAAACACACCGAATTATAGCTATAGGCGAGTTTCCATCCGTTGTCCCTCATTCACATTCACTCTCACAAACACACTGTCATTCACACACCAGTGTATATTTGTACTTGTCATCTTTTACTTATGGTCTACCTTTGAGTAATAAATAAAGTAAAAAATAAAAATATTTGAACACTGGAGGCAAGGTGGGTGAAGTGTCTTACCCAAGAACAAGTTCGCAGCCACTGCTGCCCCACTGTGGCACTTGTTATTTTCAGCAGAAGGCGAAACGTCTTGATTTTAAAACATTGTCCAGATGACGACCTTTGACAAGTTTTCTACGAAGGATCACTGCTGGACAGATGAGGGATTACACCGGCTTCCATAATTCCAACTGGATATACCACTGTTTCCCAACCAACCTTGGAATGGTTTCAAGTTTTAAAATGTAATGTAATTCAAAAGACTGTCATTTTTTGGTGTATCTTGGTTATAAATACACTTTGAATAACGAAATATATAATTGACAATATAATTATTAGTTAACCCAATTATTTGCCTAAACACTTTCCTACCTAAAAACTATTATTGGGTCAACATTTCTTCATAGTAGTATTTGTTCAGGAAGTGTCATTCATAATCTTCAACTAAATGAAAAATATATACAGTATAGTTAAAATGTCTTCAAACAAGCCTCTGATATCACCCACATTTGAGAGGTTTTCATCTGCTAAAATCCATAGATTTTTCTTGTTTTGTGACACTGTGGTGAATACAAATGTCACCACTGAAATCACATTATGTTCAAATTCACTTTTGTCTCCAGTCCGGAATTCAGAATGTTTTTGCATGCAAACTTTTAAAGGGTCTCTGCGTCATGGAAAGTTACACCTTACATTCAAGCTGTTTTCTAAGCAAAAGGCATACATATAAAATAAAAAGCAACACAGTACATACAAATGTGATAAATAGTCAGTTTCCTGCAATGGGGATAAAAGCTTCAAAATATGTTTAGGAAAAATAATCAGCCTCCCAGCAGCTCTGTTTACATTGTGGACCGTGGCAGCGCTCCCCACTCGCCCCAATAAACAAAAGGCCGACGGGACGCAGCGGAGGAATCATGAAAAAAGGCCAGGGAATATCTTTTTGCATATTATTTTAAGTAACTGTTCAAATTTCATTTCAGAATGGTAATCCACAAAACAAATATGTAGCGGCATATTTTAAAACGGGAGGCTTCGCTCGCTTCAATTTCCTATTGTGGTGTTTCGGGGGCGTGTTTGCTCTTTGTGTCTGTTTGAATTGATTTGCACAGCTCCGCAGACAAGGGCTGAATGCTCCGACCAAGAATCCATAATTTCATATGATCTGATAGTTGTGCAGTATTAGATTGATTTTTTTTTTTTCTGCCTCTCTCCCCTTCCCTCACCCTCCCGTGCCTCTCTGCGGTGTTGATGTTAACAAACAAGCTAGCTGCTACCTGTGCCGGTGGAGGAGGCAGCGGTGATAATGTGGAGATGGGGACGTGTTTGTTTGAGCAAGGGGATCTGTTTGCCGGGGTTTGTTTCCTCACAGCCGACTTCTACGGCGGTGGATGCAGTCGATACGGTTGTGTGGCTCGACGACCACAAAAGATATCGACAAACTCAACAACAACAGGATTAGATGACGACTTTTTGGAGTGCTTTGTTCAGATGTTAGTAATATGTCGTGGTAATCCTCGTTTCTGGGCCTAGTAGCGTGTAGAGGGCTGGGAGTCAGTGGTTACCAAATAGGAGTTCCCAAATGTTGAACACACAACGAGCGTATGATAAAATTGAGTTTGAAATCCACTTTTTTGTTGAAGAGTTTTGTTTGGCTTTTTGTCAGTTTGCTGGCTTTCACGTGGAAACAACAAACTTGCCCAAACTGCTTCTAAAAATGTTTTACCATTTCATTTAATCCACTTGGGACATTGTAACTTCAAAGGTCGTTTTCTTAAAATGCATTTTTTCCCCACAGAGACATAAAGATCAGCCTTTAAAGTAGCTCCTACGCACAATAAACTTTACAGTCTTGTATTTTACAAGATATGGACAAAACGTACAGAAGGATTTGTTGATATCTAACTCCAAGCATGATTTACTTACTTTAAGTTTTAAGTAAAAAACATTAGGTGAAATTTGGGTTAAATTTAGTCCACTCGAAAACCACATAAGATATCCAAAATCTCCTCTGTACATTGTTTTCAATAACTAATATGTGTACAAAATGCCCGCCTAAGGCCCAAAGTCAATGGGATAGGCTCCCGTCACCCACAACCCCTAATGGGAACAAGCAGTACAACATGAATGAATTAAAGTAAAAATGAATGAAAAGATTATTAGGTCAATTGATAATCATGGTTATTCAAGTCATAATTTATATATTTTTTAAAACTAACCCTTGTGACAATTTTGGAAGCAAATTATAAAATAAATGTCTTTTTATCTGGTCTTTTGGTCACTTTAACTTTATTTTGTTTTTCAGAGCGCTCAATTTGGTAAAGCTGGGCAAAGACTTGAGGAAGAATAAGTAATAGTTAGACAATGGGAATGAAAGAAAATTAAATATTCCACTGTTGTTTGTCTCAGTAATTGTGAATAATCATGTAACTGGGATTTTTTTCTCACAATAATGGTAACACTAACATTTTGTATCATGACGTCCTGACTTCTGAATAGAGCTTAGGACTGTGTCATCACTCATCATAGAATTTTCCGTTGGCTCATGTTAAACCGAGGATAATTTTTAGATGCTAAATACTAAACTTCCTTCTGACACTAGAGTTTGATGAATGTATTTACAGTAGTGACCCAGCAGCTTATCTGGTTGTTCCATGGCTCTTTTGTTTACTTTTACATTGTTTTTGCTAATGCATCTCTATGGGCGTTTTGCTCTGCTGCTTCAAACATGGCAGATTTCCATGTTTTTGTGTGTGCGTGTTTTTTTTGTTGTTGTTGTTTTTTTAACTTTCCATCCCAAGCTCCCAAGCGCACAAAAACAATATTTGGATTGATAAGGGGTTCGTAACACTGCAGTTTGTCCTAAGTTATTTTGTCTTCTCAATGGCAATGGTCAAGTATGGCTGTAATGGATGAACTGCTTATGCATTTAGAATAAAAGAGTGAATGACAGTCTGTAATTAACTTACTGTTAAACCTGCAATTAACAGATAATTGTCTGAAGTGTACCTCACCTCATGTTCTGTACATCATTTCTCATAACTGTGCATATGATTCTGATGAAGCTGAACTTACATGTCTGTTCTTTGAGGCCACCCAACTCTGAAGAACTGGGCCCTTCTCCAGATACTGAGCTAGATTTAGAATCATTAGGTGAAGGCAGATAATCTAACAACAAAGTGGTAAAGTTACTAATCTTAGCTCATATTTAAGGGTTCATGTTGGTTTCTATGTGTCAGAATAGGGCTGCAAGATATTGTATTTAGAATAGTTGCAAATTGCAAGGACAACAATTTAGCAAACATAATTTCCTTTGCACACAACAAATAATGATGTAAATAATCTGCCAGCCCTGTAGTTTATTAAAAATAAAAATAATGTATTGCATGGAATTACATAGAGCTTTTTTGGACACTCAAAGACGCTTCACGTTGCATTATCCATTCACTCCACAACTGGTGGAAGTAAGTTCAGTGAGTTTAGCTGTTCAAATTTTCTTCCTAATGTTAATGCTCCTGGAAATGATTAAATGTGAACATTGAACAAAAACCTTCAATCAAAACATAAATCTGAATCAAATTGTAACCGCAACAATTCTCAGAAAAATGACGATCGCATATTTTTTCAAATTGTTCAGCCCTAATTTCCCCTGAGTTCCCCTCTGTCTTAAATGTATGCAATGATCCTGACCATATCTAGAGTAAGTTTACAAAGTACAAAGTATATTTTCAAGGATAGTATACTTTACCAGGCGTCCTCTCATATTGCTGGCTGTTTTTATTTGGTATTATAGCATTATAGTAGTTAAATTGGAAGAGTAAATCTATTTTTGTGTAACTTTGTATACGCATAAATGACATTCTATATCTTCAATAAGCACTTTTAGATATTTCATTTACACATCTCTGCAGGGCACATCCCCGAGGTACATTTCAAAACCGCACCTTGCAAACTGACATTACTCCCTTTGTGCATGTATCTTTATGTGCTGCTCTGCTGATGAAAAATGGAAGCAGGATATCTGTTTCAGGCCTGACAAACAGCCCCTTATCTAGAGACGCTCAACATCTGCAAAAAACGCATGTAGCACGATTTATAGGCGGCAAAACAAGAATAAAACATATTTGCACTGTGCACTGAAACAAATGAGGTTTCACTCTATATCAGAAAAATCAATACAATAACAGGCTCGGTGTGCCCCGCCACCCCTGTGCATGCTTAATAAGCCTTTGCACAGGGAAAGTTACAATATCAAGCGCACCTTTTTTTTTCCTTTCCTTCCCTTCTACTTTTCAAGTCGCTCATGTGGGATTTGCTGGAAATGTTCGGTGTTAAGTACTAAAAACCACAGTTCAGAAGAGGCTTATGTTAAAAGGAGACACACTCGCCCTAAGCATTAAAAAGAAGGGGAGATTTGCGATGCTATCAGCTGCCTTAACTTCTACCTGTCACCGACTTAGAGGGATACACCTAGCGGGAAAAACGGTGGGAAGAAAGTCTAAGAGAGCGCTTGGTTTGACTATTATCCTTTGAGCATTCTATCAACGGGGCGACAAAGCGCACTCAAGCCCAGGTATTAGCCTCCCCTACACTTTCCCTTGCGCGCTTCTCCCAAGTTCCTCCCTGTTTCTACCTGCCGCAGTCTATTTTAAGCCATTCCTTCCAAAGCGGAGTGTCAAACAAATCTGAAATCCCTGCTAATACTGGTTACCCCCGGAACACTGATCTACATGTTTGGCTTTTAGCTTAGACAAGTTCTCTCGTCGTCGTCGTCGCTTCCTCCATTCCTTGTACGGGGGGAGAAAAAAAAAGTTGAAAAGTGTTTTGACATTGCCTTTTACGTTTTGAGCTCATTAAATCCGCGGATCTGTCTCAGTTGTACCTGGATTTTTTATTTCTTTTTTTCTCTTTTTCTTCCTTACACTCTTGGAGATAAGCCAAATTAATATGAAGTCGCCAGGGCCGTTTTTTAAATGCTTTCGAGTGTTATCCAAAGCTTTGCGCTCCCATCTCCCTTTCGCACGCTGGAAGTTATCGCAGACCCGTGATAGCCTTTAAACTAGCAAGGTGAAGTGCTTTAATTAAAACTAGTAGCGTTCCCCGAGAGTGCAGAGAGGGAAATGGAGAAGGGAGGGCAGGATTCATCATTTATCAAAGCAAAAGGGTTTCCCCACTGGAGGCAGCAGCAGCACGGCCAGAGAGAGTAAGTGCAGGGGAGGAGATGGTCACTGGTTAATAGGGCTTTTGCATGTTTACATATTGATATTGCTGAGTTTAGTGGTAGAAATACTATTATTTTTAAAGACCTGTCTTTAATCCTCTGACTCTGTATTTTGGATATTATGCTTAGTGCTAAATAACAGAGTACCTTATTATCTTTCACATTTTCTCCAGCCCATGAAGCACTGATGTGGATTAGATTACCCCTCTTCCATTTATCCAGGGTTGGGAGCACCATGATGGAGCTTGTGCTTCCCTGTGGAATTGATTGATTTTGGCATTGCATACACAGCAAAAGGTTGATTAGAAATGTTCGCATTACATTTGAATTGATACATTTGTCATGATACTTTTGATGCAGGATTGGGTTTGTGGGTTTAATTCTGCACTATTCTGCCTGGATTTAGCTTGTGTGTCCATATACCACCAGGTTATATTTCAAACCTGAGATGAGCTATTGTCATGACATGACAATAGTACCTTAAACACCTTCTCTTTTCTACACATTCTTCAGGACCCTCTTGCCACAGGCCCAGACATATAATAATAGTGTATGTGAGAGGCTTATTGCTAATAAAAAGTCAACTGTGGCTGCCACACTGCAGCAGTGCACTTAACACGAGGGGAGGGGGCACTATGCAAGCCATGTAAATCAATCTGAGTTATATTGCACTAAACTTTATGCAATATAGCCCCAGCTTTCATTGCTTCTGTAATGCACATTTACATAGAGTGTACACAGACGCGCTGATAGTGCATGTACATACACATGCAGTACAGAGCGGCCCCCACCTGCACGCTCTCGTGCACATACTGCACTGTGTGTTTGGCACAGTCAAGATAATACAATTCCTTTTTTTCTTATTTCCTTACAATACATCTTTCAGTTCTGCCTTTTGCGTGCATGAAATTCATTTTCTAATGGAAATATTTGTTTTGTAAATCAAATATGTATTATGCACAGAATGCAAAGCACAAATTAAATTATGTTAATGAAATGAAAGAGATATGAAATGCATATTTCATGGACAAAACATAACCCTGCCGAACAGCCATTTCTTGATAAAATCTTTAAACACAATCTCATTCGGAGAAAGACATATTGCCATGGCAGATAGCACCTCATTAAAATGGTCTCCTTTAATATCAGTGCTTAGTATATATGGGATTGTAAATAACCACTGGGGAAGAGGAACCAATAATGAAATACTGTCTTTAATAGCTTGCCATTGATGTCAGCATAAAAAGTGTTCTAGTGGAATATTGGAAATTGGGTGCGCACACACATATCGTCAAAAGCTGTAAATGATTGCATATTTAAATAGAGCTGACTAAGGCAAAGATGATATAGATATTAGTAATAGGCAGAAAATGATGCTGACCTCACATAATTCCACACAAAAAGCCCGGACTGTTTTAAATTTTATATTGGTTACACTTAATGAATAATAGATTCTGGGGCTGTTGTTGTGCACTCCATGATGTTAATAAAAGCATAAGAATAGGGGCCTGCTCTGCCCAGCCGACTAGCAAATGAACTAGACTGGCTTTTCAGCACAAATAAATACAGCAATAAATACAACAGGGGGGTTAGAAGGGTGTGGGGGAAGAGAAAGAGAGGGAGAAAAGGAAGAGCATGGAGAGATAAAGAGAAGAGATGAAGACAGAACTAATTCAGAACAGCAAGTATGTGATTTAAATATGAATATGTGAATCTAAACTAAACATGATCACTCTGAACTTTCAAATTAGGATTTTTACATAGCCAGGGAGTAATGTGTTGCCATTATATATATATATATATAAAATGGCACACACACACACACACACACACACACACACACACACACACACACACACACACACACACACACACACACACACACACACACACACACACACACACACACACACACACACACACACACACACACACACATATATATATATGGCACAATGAAGATGGGTTGAGGCATAAGTGAGACTTAATCACTATGTTTACATGCACAGAGAACTCAGCGAACTCAATTGGTTTGTCCCAGTCTACATGCAGGTC
Source organism: Rhinogobius similis (assembly GCA_019453435.1). NCBI lineage: Eukaryota > Metazoa > Chordata > Actinopteri > Gobiiformes > Gobiidae > Rhinogobius > Rhinogobius similis. The sequence continues at coordinate 9,147,268 of CM033621.1, read as the reverse complement.
AAATAACTGATTAGGTGAGGACGAGCTAAAGGCTAAAGGATGTTCACTACTAGCACTAAAACTTTGTAGCTATAATTGCTATTAAAAAAGGATCTGATAATCACACAGCATTTCATTTTCACTGAGCAGTGGATTTGAAGACATGAGGAACTGCGTTAAGTTGACTTTAACATAGTGGATCAAATGAAAACAGCTCATGCTAGTTCGCGCTGAACGGGTTGTACTTTGCCATTGCTGCTGAGCTAAAATGAGTGAGTACTCGTACTGTATTTTCCTGGCTGTTTCACTGTGCAGTTGAATGCCTCTCCTGTAGTCTGCCCCTGACGTGATGTGGGCTGTTAGAGTACACATGGACTTTTCCGGATGTGTCGTTGTAATTTTTGAGATTCAAATCAATACACCTCTGTACTTTCCAGGTTTATATTTTGAAAAACTGTTTTAAATTGGCCTGGGCCAATTATCCACTTTTCCTGACTTGATTGTAAATCTAGAGCAAAGAAGAGGTTTGGGGTAAGTTTAAAGATGTGTCTTCTGTAATTGAAGGATGGGTCCTCTGCAGTTGACCCACTCTTCAGGGTTGTTGTGTAGAGCAGTGATTCTTATCCTGGCGGGTGCCAAAGATTATGCGGGGTCACCAGAGCTTTAACACTTCATTTACACAAGACATGAGTCTGCCTGTCACACCAGCTTCGGTGTACTGCGGTGCATGATTAATTCAATTCAATTTATTTTTGTAGCACCCAAAATCCCAACAACAGTTGCCTCGATGGGCCACAGTTTAACCAACGCAGCGCAGGTTCAAGCATTAACCCAGAGAAGTACTCATCTAATTACCCAGACCACTGCGGTATCCGGGAAAAATAGACTTCCTTCCACAGACTGCACATCTCCCTGAGTCCACAGTTTTCCAAGACAACACATTGATTTGAATGACTTTCAAATTCTTGTGCGTCCCGAACCGCTCTCAACTTGTATTAAGTGTAAACCTGGCGTAAAAGGCTCAGGTCATTAAAGAAATGTGATACAAATGTAAAAGTTTATCTACATGGCAGGAAAAGTGGCTTAGGGGAAAACAACTCAAATGTTGTTTATTTAACTGAAATAAATGCTTGTTATGGAGATGTTTAACCATGAAGTGCATTTGTAGTCCGGCAAGTCTCCTTTACTCAGGGAGTGCCAAGGAAAAACCAGCTCCCACTGGTCTCTTTGAGTTAGAGTCACGATTACTTAACTAGCCGGCTTTATAATGTTATCCTACTTCTTTCCCCATCAAGCAAGCACTTTCACTTCAAACATTTCTAAATAAAATATACAGAACACACTTAAACATATGATTTGAATGAAAGCGTCTAAAGCGATAACAGCACAGGATTCCAGGATCCTAAAGACTCCCTGTCCCAAATAAAAAGAGCAAAGCGCTGATCAGCACAAGCGCAGGCAGCATGTGTTTTAATGTGGTTGTAACAAGGGCACGGCGGGCTATTACTAAGCACCTTTCAATGTCACGCCACTGCTTTATCCAGTCAAAATAATCAGATTAACACCTTTTTAATTGTGTTTTAGATAATTGTCATTCTGTTCCTCTCCCTGCTCACACAATGCATTGAGGGAGAGGCAGGCGGGAGATGGTGAAGATGAGGGTGCTATCCAGGATCAGTGCAAATAATAAAATGTCAAATAAAAGCAAAGCAAGCTTTTTTGTGATTAACTACAGCACTAAAAATCATTGTAGACAGGAACGCATAAAACCTTTAAGGCAATTTTGCACAAAACTGTTGAATGGAGTTCCTGGAAACACTGTACCACTTCCCAGTTCATAAGATGAGCAAAAATGAGCTGTATGAACATCACAACTTCTCAGTTTTCCATAAATTCTATAGCCGGAATTAGTTCCCTTGGGAGTGCACGGTGGCTGAGCTTTTAGAGCAGTAGCCTCCCTTTAAGGAGATCATGGGTTCGATTATCGGCCAGACCAAAATCACATGATCTCTCTGGGTGGGGTCTGCATGTCCTCCCCGTGTTACCGTAGGTTCTTTCCGGCTCCGGCTTCCTCCCACCGTCCAAAGACATGCACGTGTAGGTCAGTTGGTATCTCTAAATTGCATCTACTGAATGAATATGAGCGTGAACAGTTGTCTGTGTGTTAACCCTGCATGGAGCTGTCCCCTGTCCAGAGTGTACCCCGCCTAAGGCCCAAAGTCTCTGCGACCCCAGAACAAGTGGTAGATGATGAATGAATTAATATGTAAAGTCACATCTCTAGAACTTAATAAAGAATTCATTACAAAGGCAAATGGACAGATAAATCAGCTAGAGAAATCAAAGTTACCATATGAACACCCCAACTGGGTCCACGGGTCCGAAGTGACACACCCATTTGTAGTGCCATCTTGAGGAGGGAAACTGCTATCTATGCCATCTACGCTGCAATTTTTACCAACAAGTCAAAAAAAAAAAAAAAAAAAACTTCCCCAAAGATCCAGTTTGTTGCCGTAAATGGAATACCAAAAGGGACCAAAAGACTGTGCAGTGATCGCTTCGCCTTATTTCCTACTGTCCAGGTAGTATATTTAAGGATCAGCCACAAAGTCCAGGCTCTTGAATGCTTTGAGAGCTTGTCCGTACAGAGCGTGACTGTGGACAAGGAAGCTCGGTTGTAAATCTCCGCAAAAGTTAGTTTTGGCAAGTTTTCTCTGGTTTAAAAAAAAAAAAAAGCCAAGTAAAGTAAGCAAAAAGTCCTGTTATCTTCATCCCCCTTTATATTTAACCATCTTCCTTTATCATCCCTTCTTAATTCAGTCTCATATAACAAGCACAATCTTATCGGTGTTTCCTTCCAGGACACCAATTTTAAATTAAAGTTTGCCATCAAAGTTTAAGTATGTTTTACTCAAGCTGTTTGAATGGGGTTGGAGCAAACTTTAGAGCGCTTAAACCCAACAATGGAGCAACAATGCATCCTCCAAGACTCATGGTTTCTCAAAGGCTTTAGGACACGGCACAAACCATGCTATAAAAAAAACAAAACAAGAGAAGGCAAAGCAAGGACAAAAGTACAGTCAATCAATATGGCATTAAACTTCTCTATCATGTATTTATTAAACTGTGTGTGTTTATATCTTGGATGTATTAAATGAACTGGATAAGGTACTGTGGTACCAGATTGATTAGTGGCCGTGTGAGGTACTGCAGCCTTTTTCTAAAATTGCTCATTATAATTGCAGACAGCACTGAATTATTATCGCTATTTAAATAAAATAGAAGGAAATGTTCTTTTCTACCGTTTCTAAAATCACAGAAATTACCGTTTTTATATGAAGTGGGGGATTGTCGTCACGTGGCGCCCAAAAGCAAAGATGGCAGCCTCCGTATCAGGAAGTAAAACAAAGATGTCTGCCTCCGTATCAGGAAGTAAAACAAAGATGTCTGCCTCCGTATCAGGAAGTAAATGCGGAAGTAAGAAACTTTTTTGGGGTTATGCGCCAATGGGCACTCTCCATAGGGATAAACAGGGCGGCCATTCTGGATTCATCTTCCAGGTTTTATTATAGTTCTATTGCTAAACTCTGACCTCTAACTTGGGATGGTGCGGTTACTCACTTTTCCCCATGGAGTTAAGTTGAATGAAAAGAAAAGTTCCATGGCGCACTGTTGAATCCAGTCTTGATATTCCTCAGTGATCACATGCATATAACCCACATGTGGAAGTAGCGGTGCAGAGTTGTATGTAAAGGTAATGAGGAGAGGGAATGGTAAATGACCTGCAGTTACAGACGGCCCAGGACCTGATTGCCATACAATGCACCGCACAATGAGGCTTATTTATGCAATCACATACACATTCAGAGCTGTATGGGCATCGCTCTGATAGAACTTACAGTGTAACGTGATTAACTTCAAAAAAAAACTTTGGTGTCTACTTATAATATGCTCATTTCCAACAAACTAAAGCATTAATGTGTGATATACAGTAGCTATGATATATATATTCAATGTTTTTGAATGAGCAAAAGTGAGAACAAATGTCAGATCAGGATTTGTTTCAGTTATAGGTGAGATACTGAGGAAGAAACTATACAAATTAAAGCTATAAATGATCAGTGACTGTTAAAACTACGAGAGCAATGGAGAAATATTACATTGCGGATGAACTCAACAGCATACAAACAATGTTAGGTACCACGTCACAGTTTTAAGCGTCAAAGTTGACTAATGGAGGTGATTTTAATGTTATCAGAAACACAGTGGAGCTTCATGAATTACAATCTCTTTCAATCGCCAGACAGAAAATTCCAGGTAGAAAAGAATTATAAAATATATTTGGAGAAACTACTCAGTTAATTGTAATAAAAAGAGTAACTGAGTAATCTGATTTATACAGTAAGTTGAAGTTGGTGTAATCAGACAAAACATTGCATAATGAACAAAAGAAACAATATAAAACCTTTACTCAAGTAAGAGAAACTGTTATAGCGTAAAATGGGCTAATATAGATTTTTTTTTAAGCCAATACTGATATCTAATATTTGGCTTACAGCTGTGGCCAACAACCAACCAACAACAAATATAATTTATATACATTTTTAACAGAATGCATTTATCTGGGATCTAACTTTATTTGTTGCATAATTGTGTGATATATGGCCATAGTTTTAGCCTAATTGTGCATCTATTTCCATTTTGACCCATTAATCTGTTCAAAAAGACAAATCTGATGCATTGAGGATAAATTGGGAACGACTCAAAAGCACTCATAAACTGGAACACCACCCAAAATATCAGTGCCAAATATCTGCAGATTTTTCCACATTGGCCAGTATTGATTCTGGAACTGATATATCGCCCATAGCTATAAAATATAATATTCAAGTTGAAGTATAAACATGGAGTAAAATATGGTGCCTGCAAAGAACAATTTTACTAAAAGGTATGGAAAAGTAATTGAATAACATGTAGTTTTTCAAAAGATGCTGCATATTAGCACGTAACGGCTTATTATGAGATGCTAGATCAACAAAAACATGACATTTTTAGGACACCGGGTTCATTGACACAGCGCGTTTAAGTCTCGAGCTGTTGTCATGTTGATGTAAGAGGCTGCAAGACACACCTCATTTAGGACGAGGTGTATTGATTCCATGATTACTCTAATGGGATGTGCGACAGGCGCCAACGACCGCCCGACTCGCCCAAACTCAAAAAAAATATGACACAAACTTAAGTGAAAGAATTGATTAGGGGCCGCTGGAGCTTGACGGGGCCTGGTTTGGTGCACTACTGTCGCCGGACACAACTCTCTTTAAATCTTCGGCTCATGTTTCAAAACGCCATGACAAGCTAATGTGACTAATGCGGCACTAGTTCTTAAATCAAGGACTAATTAGCCTTAAGCATGGCTGTCCACCTCAATCAAACAAACAGCAAATCAACCTGGAGCTTCAATGCAGTGTCTTATTTTTAAATGAAATGTTTTGGCGTTATATATAGAACATATATTATGCATTGTTTGTATTGTTACTGGCCATTAAACCTGCTTTAAAGTACCTTTGCTTTGGCATCTCATGTTTTAGAACTACACATGACGCCTGTTAACACGCCATCTACTAGCAGCAGTCGGAATTACCATGGGGAATAAAACAAAAGCCAGCCGTTAAGCAATCTGTCCGGGTCATGCTAAGAAAGGCACAGTTGTATTGAACGCAAATTGACGAGTGGAGTGCTTATAATGAGTCTGGCAACAATTAAAATGGTGTGACAATCAGGGTAAAATTTCAAACTGAGTCTTATTTGAGGCTCAGAACAAGAGGGGCACATAAACAGGACTTGATGAAACAAGGTTGGTGTTCGATGGGGTAACAATGTTAGAAAACATGGTTAAAGTCTCCAAAAACTGATATGGTATGTGTCCTTTAAAGCTGAGGTTGCTGAGTTTGTTTGTCTACAAAGAGTATATTGTAAAAGCAGGACTTAAATGTAAAAAGAAAAAACTGTACAATGTCTGCATCTAATAGGCTATTTTATTTCTTGTCAAGTCGAAAGTAAGAGTCAAAAGCAGCACTCTTGGCTGTGCCTGGGTGGTTCCCCCCAGTTTCCCTTAAGCGTCTGAAAAAAGCTCTTCTAAAATTGTGCATGCGCCTAAAATTAAAGTGCCCATGACAGGTTGGACCACTCATTTACCTAAAATGCAGTTAAGATAAATATATTTCAAGTTTTGCTGAAATTCTTTACAAATGTTATCCCGGTTTAGCAGTTTTATAAGTTTTGATTTCACTTCCTGGTTGTAAATAATGACATCACACTAGGAAATTACCATAGCAACCACACTGTAAACTGGGCTAATACTCATCTAATGTCATCAATTCTTTTACCTGACAAATAAAAATATATTTGAACTTATTCATTTAGTTGAATTAATGTTTAAATGGTCAAAAAAGTAGTTTATTTTGTGTAAATCGTGTATAAAGTTTGTCTCCCTAGTGTGAGGTCATCACTTTGTTTACTTCCTGTAATTTTCAACATATTTTTCAACTTTTCTCCACAAACAGCGACCTGATTGGTATAAAACTATTATATATATTTACAACAATTATTAATACACTGAATAAAGTTAAAATTAGAAAATCATAAAAACCTGTCATACGCACTTTAAGGCACAAGGATAAGGATCACAATGTGCCACGGTCAAGTTACAGGTCAGTTCTGTGTAATCTGTGCCATCAAAGTAATGAGCAATAGGTAACCACACTTCAATGCCCAAAGACCTTTCTCCAGATCTTGTGCAAGGTTTATAGTAAGGAGTGCCTATAGCTGGAGGATGATGAACCTAAGCACTCAATAATGACGGACCTCTCAAAAGGTTTTGCCTTATCCCACAATTTCACAATATTTTCCAGTCCTGTTTTGAAACCATTTGACAATACCTCAAATGATGTATGGATTCACATAAATATCTGTTACTTTATTGAAGAATTCAGTCGGTCTACATTGAAACAAGTGAAATGACTGTGATGTTTTCCTTTCACATCAAGTCCCATTTTAATTCAGTTTTGTCTTTCTCTGCAGTAAGTATGTGAAATTTGGTAAATGCAGACAAAGGCCATATTGTGATGAGTTGACGCATCAGTTCGGAATAGAGTGGAGACAGACAGAAACAATAGCACAAAGAATTCCCATTTTGTAAAAGCTTAAAAAGAACCAGGAGAAAGGAAAGTTCTGGGGGAAAAGGCGTTGAAATTCCAAAAATGGGACAGTGCATATAGGCAATTAACACCATTCTTCCGCTCTCTCTTTGAATCCTTGAAGAAAATACTGTTGAAGAAGAGATACCATTGGTAAATTTGGTAGTAAAGAGAGGTGACCTTGTTAGGTAATTAACATCTTATTCTGAGTTTAATTAGACAAACTAAATCAATTCAACCTGCGTTTGAAAAGAGGGCGCCTGTGAAATCCGGGATGGGAGAGGGAAGGTAGATTCTCTTTTAATTGTATGAAAGCATAAAAAATGCACCTGTTCGCCGGCAAATTGCCTCACTCATGAAAATCCACTGGGAGATGCAGCCCCATTCAAAATAGCATCAAGTTGTTAAGATAGCTATTTATGTGCTTGGGTACATGGAAAGAAACGAGAGGAGGGGGAAATCCAAATGATGTTGTTGTAGTCCCTCTTGTTAAGGATTCTAAACAATGCCGGAGAAACTTTTTAGATTTAGCGCGCGGTGTCTCTGTTGGCTTGTCTTCGCCAGCCAAACCCTGTCTTAACCCCCTTTGGTGCGTGGCGAACACACACACACAATCCTCTCCTTCATGTTTTCAGCCTCTTTTCTCTCTGCTCTTGAATCCCTCAGCCACTCGCTTTATTTGCATCTGCTCCAAAAATAAAACCACCGGCTGCGCTCTCGTCAGCCCGCGCTGAGTGACAGGCGGCTGACAGCAGACTCTATATGAATCACACACTCATCAGGGCCTTAATGAGACTGTGTGCAGAGGTCGTGAAGTTAACGTGGCGGGAAGCGCGGCCCTCGTAACCATGACGGATAGCGTGACAGTGGCTCCTCCTGACACCGCTGCACTGTTCCACCTGTGGGCCGGACGGCGCGGCGGAGAGCAGGGGAGTGCAGGTACAGTTAACACCAGACAAGGAGCGGGGCGTGCACGTCTGACCACGAGCAAGGTCTGTGGACAGCTACAACACAGAGTTTAAAGGGCAAGTTTGGCTGCTTTGGTTTTTTTGCTATATGCCATGAAAAAAAGGCATATAGAGTTGAGTTGTTTTTTGTATCATTCACGTAATCTTTTAAGCCAAAAAATAAAAGTATTTTTCATTTTTGATATTTTTATTGCACTCAAAAATGTACAAACACAAACGCCTCTCCAAAAAGCTGACTCTTCCAAGGAGGGGCTCCACCTACTTTTACTACTTTAGCTACAATATTCCACAATATGGCATACAATATTTGTAAGTTTAGATACAGTCTGCATTCGAGGGAACGCCAACTAACAATCCTCTGTGGGGGAAGCGATCTGTTCATTTCGATGTAGAACAGCAGCTCCGTCATCCACTGTTCTACAAATACAAGAGCTGACGTCAAATTAGTTATATCGTTTGAGCAATAAAAAGTTTAGCCAGTTTTACTTCTATTACTGCAGCTGGCAATAGCATGACAAGACTTGAACTAATGAAAAAAGTAATTGTAATTTTGTTCAGCGGGTTAGTATAACCTGGATGATAAATTAAAAATGTACCATACAATAGAAGCCTTTAAAAAGAGGTATAAAATATTAATTACTGCTTTTCATGAAATTCTTGTATTTTGTATTATTAGGGTTAGGCATTATAGGTAACTTCAGTCAGTCATGATTCTTGGGTTGTTGTGTATATCCTTGTCAAGCTGTAAATGGCTATAGGTCATTTTTTACCAGGATGTCACAAATTTTAGAGTTACAATTATTGTGAGAAGAAACATCACAATTTGATAATTAATCAAATTAACCAAAAAACTGAAATTTTATTTTTTGTATTCATAGTGTCTTATGCAGTACCATTCCTCAACTAATGTGACCATCTTCATAAAATGTGACTTTCTAAATGATAAAGTTAAGTTAATTAAAGCACTTTAAATTTAATTTCACTTTTTTAGGGTATAGCATGAATTGAATTGTTTAAAGTTTGCTTCTAAACTTTTTGAAATTATTATTATTTTTCTTTTATCTCAAATCTTGTTTTTGGGACCTGAAAAAAAAAACAATTATTGATTCAGCAAATGATCTTGACAACTCCGCTCTGCACCTAAAAACGGGAATTAGTTGTTTTCATACATATACATCATAAGGACTAACATTACAATAATATGAATATTGCATAATACAGAACCTGCCAACAGTGCATGAAAACGCATTTTAATCAGATATTGCTGCTTCAAAATCTCTTACAATTATCCTGATGCGACACCCATATCACAGTTGACTAAATAATCTTTGAATCTAACCATTGTTACCTCAGACACATTCTTTGGTGCATAAAATAACCATGTTTGTTTCACTTTAACTCTTCAAAGAATAAAACACGATCAAATCGCAGTTATTCCCGAACTCGATATGCAAATGGCTCGGTATGAAGGGAAGAGGCCCGGGTATAATAATAGTAAGTGCTTGTGAAGTGATAATGATCAAGTAGAAGTTGGAGTTTCCTGTGTGCCGTGTTTACCGTCGTATCCACGGCGTCTCTCCACAGAGCGTGTCTCCATTACGGCACAAAGGCAGCGTGTTATCGGCGAGCAGACTTGGCTGTTTGCGCTCGGCTTGATACAAGGGGATAATGAAAAGAGAACCTGTTTTTTATTCGGGATGCAGATAAGGACAAATACAGTAGCTAAGCAAACAAACAGCAGATGCACCGAGAGCTTAGCGGGAGTGGGCTGGAACAGGCAGGGTAGCGGGGAGAGGGAGAGAGGGCTGCTGCTGCTGGATGTTCATGTACAGAAAAACAATGGTTCCCACAGCTGGATGGATACCAACTGGACTCCGAATGTATTTATTTTGTCAGACACTAGTTTTAGGCAACCGTTTCACTTCCTTTTTCATTTATTTCATTTTTTATACAAGAAAAGATACAAAAAATCAGGCCTGACGAGGATGAAAAAGCGGTTTTGCGTGTTCCTGACGGCATTTATTGTACAAGTGTAGCCTTTAGCCAATGTGGGGAACTGTTATTTTTGTATTAGAAAGTAAAAGCTGATGAATGTCGTCTGTATGTAGTTTTCAAAAGTCAGTGCATTAGATCAGGACAGGGCGGTGACCCCAGCCAGGACTGTTTTTTTCAATTTTCCTTTTATATTTTTACATTATTAAAAAAACAGAACACAACCAGAGTGAAAAGATAAAATCAAAAGAAAATAGATTATAAAATGTCAGTCAGGCATATGTCCCCCTCGGTCCCATCTGTCCTGTCTTGTCTGATACATTTGCCCATGTTTGAGTTCGAAGTAAATGTACATTTTTTCAATTTAGTAAATGTCCAAAGTTATTTCAGTCTGGTACAGGACAGTTGGTTCCTTCCCTGTCATTGATTTTTTAGTTGCTGCCTTTTTGCTGAAGCCAAGAGTTCACTCCACAGGTATCCATTACTCGTTTCCATTGTTGGTGTTTTATGTCCTGGGTACATAGTTTTAAAATCAAATGAAATGTGGATGTTTAGGACAATTTGCAGTTTCCTATTAATATTAATCCAATGTTCATGAATAATAGGACCATCCCAAAGTTTCACCATGAATAATGTGCACTTTGACCTTGTGTTACAAACGTTTCAATAGAATTTGTTCTAGACATGAGATTTTGTGCTTGTCCATTGCAATGTGCTTTTATGTTCCCATTCTTCAGTCATAACACAGTTTTCTTCTTTTCTACCTTTATCTGACAGATATCTTCAATGACAATAAATGAATCTTTTTATATTGAGCTCTATCTATCTTCTAATAATGATCTGGGCAAATTAAGTATAATTAAGTTCAGTATATGTGCTGCAGCTCTTGTGAATAGCCACACTCAATAAATACAATGGTGAGTTAGTTAATTTAGGCAGTGAAGATCTCAAAGCCATTTTCAAATATTTTTTAGTTTTTACACATTTTGAACATCTACCACAGTGTTTTGTAAAAAAGTTGACCTCCAATAGTGTTACTGCTTTAAATGTAATCAGCAAATATGCATTATACATATTGTTTTGTCCAAATCCAATAATATGAACTGGCAGCTTGTTGTAGTTTTCAACCTCTATTGGGAATAGTCAGGTTTGAATTGCTCCTCACTACAATTCAGTTCTCGTATCGAATGTTTTTTCATGTAGTCTGAGTTTGATCTGTGCAATATTAACATTTTTCCACCAAAAATATTATTCCAATTCCAATTCTGGCCACTCCTTCATCATCAGCCGTTGCAAACAAACCACTGCTCCAATTGCTTCTCTTAACAACTCCAGCCTGACCTCATGGCCTTTTTGAGTCCAGCCTTTTCTGTGTTATTGAAATAAAAGGAACCGTCTCTACAAGCTCTGATAAGAGACAGACACAGGCAGGCCACCATGAAAAGACCACTCCACCTCTACAAGTCCGATTGGCAGCGCTTCATCCTGCCGCAATTACACCCACTAATTAGACTTTCACCATTTTCCTGTTTGAACTATGAAGAAATGACAATGGTGGCTGTGTGAAAAGCTCTAATATGGAGCGTAATGGCGTAAAAAATCCTGGGGCCTTAATCCTGAGCTAGCATGTGCCCCCAATGATAAGACAGAGCAAGGAACCGCAAAACAATGTGAGACAAAAGTTGAAATTATGTCACGTTTTCCTTCCGTCGTCTTTGCCTTTTTAATGGGGGTGAGGGTCTCTTCTTATATTAGTGTATACTTTTTTCAGTATAGAGCCATTTAAGGAGGAATTTATGGGACACAATCAAAAATATCAGAAAAAACAGAAAGAAAAAAAAGTTTAACTGTCTTTTTTCTGTTATGGACACCATTTAAAGGACTTCTGACCATTCATCTGGTTAATAGATGATTTAGAATTTACTTGCTACTGCAACACAACTTGCTTGTGTACTTGCAACACAAATGAAACTAAATAAATTCAATGCATTGGTATTTGTTTTACAAGACATCCACACTCTCCTTGCAGGATAATGCTTGGTATGTTCTACGATTCAATGGCGGGCAGTGCCATGGTGTACGCTGTGCATGAGGGACACATAATAGACTCAATAAGACCATCAAGAAGAACCGACATGTGAGTGAGGAGCTGGACTGTCTGATTGTCGGATCAGAGAGGAGGATCTTGTGCAAAACAGGACTATTCTGGAGTTTTCCTCTTGCCCGCTCCACAAGGTGTTGGTCAGCTGCAAGAGCTCGTTCAGCAACAGACTGTTACTGTCATGCTGCTCCACTGAGAGAGTGATCAATGTAAACTCATCGTGCAACATTCACTTCACTTTTACCATTATAAATATGTTGTGAGGGTACTATATTTTTATAAGTGACGTTAAAATGCAAATTTATTATGTTTATTCCAGGATTTTAGCTACTGAAAGGACAGATTTAAAGATTTTTATTCTTACTGTGATATTTGATTTTAGGTTATTACATTCGATAACTTTATTTCTCCTGCTGGTCGGTTGTGTCTCTGTTACGAAAATAATTTCCCCTTGGGGATGAATAAAAGTCATTATGATGCTGATTATCCATTTTGGTTTCGTTATTGTTTATTTGTTGTGGCAGCAGCTTTAAGAGTCATTAAATTGACACTCATTACAAATAAATAAATAAATGAACATGCCTGCTCAAATTCATTTGACTGTATCTGTGTCAGTTCTAGCAAAGAAGAAACGTAGGTCCAAGCTAGCATTTGATATTCAATGACACCACAGAGCAACAAACCACAAAACAATATATGAGCCAAAAGTCGAAAATATGTCACTTTCTCCTTCCTTCATCCATGCCTCTTACTTTTTTTTCTTCTTTTTTTTTTCCAAAAGCCTTTTTTTAATTTTATGCCATCTGGCCCTCTCATCTTCTGCGGTGAAAAAAAGAAAACTAATTCATGTTCCGAGTCATCCGCATGATGAATAGTGGAGGTCCAGGTGCTACTGGTGTAAAAAAGGAAAGGGAGGAGAGAGGGAGGGATGGCGGCAGAGAGACAGAGATCGATCGAAAGGCAAAGACGGAGTCGGAGAAATGCCAAATTATATGTGTGCACTAATTATGTATGTGCGCCATTATAAACAAAGTCTCATTACAGAACGCAGCCATTACACATTTCACAGTCTTAATCCACAGATTCTCTTAACTTCATCAGCTGCTGGAGTCCGGCACTTGCCAAAACAATGCAAATATACAATAAAACGCAGGATGCCAAATTCGACAATCTTTAGAACACAAGGAAAGCAGAATTAGACAAACGGCATGATTGCTTACAATTTGTAGAGTACGAGTTCCAGAACCAACAGTAAATCTTTTCATGCATTTAGATGTTTTGATTATTTGTCTGAATCTGACTCAAACTTGACACCATCTGAGGCCATACCAGCTTCAGAGTGTCCGGTCTCGTCTGATCTTGGAAGCTGAGCGGGGTTGAGCCTGGTTAGTACTTGGATGGACGACCGCTGGGATCACCAGAGGCCACAGTGTGTTCATGATGTTGAAAGCATTGATGAGCTTCAGTCTCAACATGGTAGAAAATCAGAGATCTTCATGAAAAGATCCACTAAATGTGATGGTAGTTTAAAGCTGCCCTATAACCTTTCTGGTGTGGAGACATGGGCGTTATTTTCTTTTTATCATGGAGATCATATTGCTTTGCCAGTAAAGTTCCAAAGTATGGTATTAAACGTATTTATCTTGCATTTGTTCAATTATACGTTTGAAAATGGCTAGGAAAAAAATGCATTCTTAATCGAAGTGGGTCGCCTCTCCTCAGATCTGACCAATAACTTGATCCAGTGGCATAATCTGCTTAATAAGTTTAATGTTTAAAGGTCGTAGAACTATGTATGTACATAGAAACATTCCAGGCACAGTAATAACTCCATGGATAAAAGTTACACAAGGCACCTTTAAATTACCACCACAGCTATTTCACAGCTATTTCTAGTGACTGTTTTATTTAAGAACACAGACACATAAATAAATAAAAAAACATCTACTTAAGTAAAAGTAAAGTACAAATTTAAATGTCAACTTTAGGAATAAAAAGTAATAGTAATAAGTATAAGTAATAAGTAATAATAATAAGTAATTGTCACATATTTTGAGAACTACTAAAGCATTAAAATGGGATGCTAACGTGTGCTAATTATTGGTCATAAGTCAGCAATTTTCCTGGTCATTTATAAAGCTTAATTTTTTTTGTGTTAGATTTGGAACTCTTTAAAATAAACTCTGGTCTAAGTGTTTTAAGCTAGTTCAAGTATTGAAGTACAAAGTATAGATACCTGGCTGCTCTCAAATGTAGTGAAGTACCAGTAAAAAGTATCCACTGTAAACTGTACTTAAGTCAAGTACAGCTACTTTTGTACTTTGTTATTTTCCACCAGTGATTGCATACCACATTTAGACTGAAGCTTGCCAAGTATCAGTGCATTCATTGAGACAAGCCGGTGACAGACCTTCTACCAGAAAAGGTACATAGTGCACGTTTAATTTATAAAAGCAAATTTATGGTAGGAGGGTAGAAGGAGAGGAATACCGTACAGAACTCAACTGATCTGCTTGCGAAGCTAAAAATAAATAAAACAGAAATCATTGCAACACACGTTAAACTTTGAATAACAGGACATATAAATAAACAGTTCTTTTCCTTTTCCAGAGCATACTCCTTTTAAAGCCATAAGATACATTGTCTGTACAAAAGAAGAGCGTCTCTAACCTGCCAGTGTCAGACTGCTCACTCCGTGTCTATTGGCCTCATTGTATCGCTGCCTTTAGGTTCCTCTGCTCTTCCCCTTACCCTCCTCCTCCTCTGCTTAAGTTTTCTATTGAAGCACATTCAATCACTATAATGACTCTGAGTCCAGGCAGCAATCTTCCTCACATAAAGAAATTCTAAGAGGTTATAGAATTTGTAAAAATGAATAGCTCGCGGGTGGTAAATGGCTGTGCGGAGGGAGCGTACATGTGTCTTGGAGGCAGTGTGAGTGTGTGTCTGTTAGGCATTTATTTGTTGTGAATTTGAGGGTTTGGAGAAGTGCTAATACTAAAAGAGTTTCATTTAGTTTGGAATTTCTGCTTATTTCATTGATGCATATAAAGAGCTTGGTTTGTATTGAGAAGGTTTAAAGCAGCATAAATTGGGACAGTATAGAAAATATAGGATAGAAAAGACAAGTGTTATGCCTGGTCAGCTCAATATATTTTCTATCATATTCAAGAAATAAATAAGCTGGAGGGAATCGTATGCGGTTTTAAGGGACTGGTGCAACTTTTTTATATAATACTGAGGCCAGATTAAAGCTAAGGTACTTGACTTTATTCTTATACATTTGTATATTTTGTTTCCCCCCTCATATATTGTAAAAGCAGCCCTTTGTGACAAAATCCGACCTCTGTGAGAAGACTACATCTAATAATAAAGTAGGCTATTTTATCAATTTCAAACCCACGGATGAGCCGTAAGCATAGCTATGATTGATTGAGCGTAGGCAGTCCACCCCTGGTTCTCTTTGCGATCTTAAAAAGCAGTTCTAAAGCTGTGCACAAGCCCGAACATTAACACAAGTGAATACTAGCGATGCACCAAAGGGTTTGTGAGAGCTAGAAAGTAGTTTTAAACATATACTTCCACTTTTCATGCCAAAAAAAATCACATAACATAGTACAGCTTTAACAGTACATTGGTTTTAAGGATAGACAAGTTTACAAAAAGATTGTGTATTGCAATGCATCTTGAACAGAGAGGGAAATGGCATTATTGTCAATGGAATGTGGAATTTGTTAACTAGTCCTGGAGAATCCTAAAAGAAGCAAAGGAGAACTGTGGCGTTTAGTGGCCGGGAACGTGGTTAGTATCCTGGTTAGCACGTGTGGCATTTGCACTAAACTTTATAGGGCATGAGGTTTGGCAAATCCTTCTTTACTGCTGATAAAGATCCTGGCTTAAGTTCTAGAGGGCCCCGGGGCTCACAGGTTTCCACAATTGTAATGAATGATGAGTCAAATGGAGGTGTAAAATTTCCTAATGGGGACTGTAAAGCATACCTGTTTGATAAAAGATTAAAGGCGCATTATGTATCTTTTCTGGTGGTGGGTTGACGTACACTCTACCAGAAAAGTTGCATATATAGATTTTGGTAGCTACAAAAATAGAGAAGAAATAGTTAAAGAACACTGGCTACTTGACAGGGCACAGCTTCAGTGAATGGAAGTGTAAAAAGTAAAAACTGCAGGTACATTCCATGACATATAAGTGATGAAATGCAGATCACCCACAGGTAGATCTTTGGACAATTCACTGTTATTTGGGCAAAGAAGACGACCGTAACATTTTCACAATATGAGAAATTCAATATCGTTTATAATTCTGGAGCCGGGCGTCCTTACCCTGGCTGCTAACATCACACTGTGTGCCATTATCTGACAACAATAGCAGTCTGTAGCACCTGAACGCTCTGGTCAATAACTGTGCTGAGAGACTGTGGAGCGGCAATAGAGACACCAGCCCTGTAATGAACTCTTAAGGCCGGCAAGTGTGGTCTTTGGAAGTAGGGAAGGGGGACTGTTATTAAATTAGTGTTATTAAATGTTGTGCATTGCTGTAGACATCTGTGAAACATTATCAGCGCGTGCGTCATGATGTGAGGCATTAGCGTGTTCAAGTCAATAGATGTGGTGGTATTGTTAGCACGTGCAGCGTTATAAATGAGTGTTTAGCATTAGCATGTGCAATGATGTTTATATTGTTTGGTTAGCATACAGGGAAGTCTACCGTAAGTGTGGCAGGGTAAAAGGCTAGTGATTGATCTCTATTGTCCTCATAAAGGTAAATTCTCTGCATTTAACCCATCCTCCAACGTAACACCCTTTTAGGCGCAGTGTGTGACCAAAATGTGTCACCCACAGGATCCAGCTCCAGATTTTAAGTTAAGTGTGATCAGGACTACCTAGCTGAATAAAAAAGTGAGTCTATAGACATGAGCGTATTATTAGCATATGTGAGTCTATGGGATTATTAAGGTGAGACACTACAGAAAAAATCTAAATTGAATTATATCAATTTGAAACTTCTTCTGTAGTTATATCACAGAATTATTACAAAAAATGTATTGCGTTAATACATAAGTTTTACATTATGTAACGTTTTCATGTAGAAATAAGGCATTTTATGTCTAAAACTAGCCAAAAAAAACCAAATATTTGTGATATATAAACCTGAAAAATGGACAGAACCAGGTTTAAATTTCTTGGTTCATTTGGATTTCTTATTTAATTTTTAAGTAAACTAGATAGGACTGAAAATTTTGCCTCATTTTATTTTTTTTTAAAACTTAAATAAATCAGTTTTAGAATTAGATATCAAAAAATCCTTCTGTATGTTTCGTCAAAATCTTATTGAGTCCAAGATTGTAAAGTTTGGTGTGTGTCGCCTTTGAAGTTACAATGTCGCATAGAAATCAATGGATGAAGTGGATTAAATGGAAGAATAAAACTTTTTTATAAACAGATTGGACAAGTTTGATATATTGAGAGAGCACACTGACCAAAAAAATTGGAAAAAAAAAAGCTTTGCGTGTATCACTTTCGGTTTCAAGCAGCTACAGTAGTTTAACAGCTGATTTTGTTTTGTTTTTCACTCTACGCCACAATGCTGTCGTCCGTTCTGTTCAAATAGATCCGCCATCAATATAAACAGGACAGAGAAGCTTTCCTTTCTGCAGTATCTGTGGGATAAGAATAAAGAAATGGTTTGAATTTATGAGTTGAGTTGATATTAGGCTAATAACTGTTTTGTCTATGGTAATGTTAAAAACATTTTTTAAAACTCTTGGAAGAAAGGCCCAGATAAAGAAATGTTGTAGATATGGGTATCCCACTGTTAGGTGCGGTACATGATGTTTACTAAATCTACTTTGCAGAGGTCCAAAGTTACTGCTCACTTACCTACGTCCTAAGTCTTAACTTACATCCTAAGTTTACCGTCACAATAATGATAACAACAACTAGCAAGCTAACGGAACACTTTCGGTTTTGCAGAGAATAAAACACTCTTTAATTAAATGCATACAACATACAACACTCTTACAAAGATATTTTTTACAATGTATCTGTACTTAGACAAAACAGATTGAAAGAAATTCTTTACAATTACAATTTAATTTACAATTTACAATTGTGCGGGTCTATAGACATGAGTGTAGCATTATTAGCATGTGCGGGTCTATAGACATGAGTGTAGCATTGTTACGTTTGCTGGTCTATAGACAAGTTTAGCATTATTAGCATCTGCGGGTCTATAGACATGAGTGTAGCATTATTACTGTGTGTGGGTCTATAGACATGAGTGTAGCATTATTAGCATATGCTGGTCTATAGACATGAGTGTAGCATTATTACTGTGTGTGGGTCTATAGACATGAGTGAAGCATTATTAGCCTGTGCGGGTGTATAGACATGAGTGTAGCATTATTAGCATGTGCTGGTCTATAGACATAAGTGTAGCATTATTATGTTTGCTGGTCTATAGACATGAGTGTAGCATTATTAGCATGTGCTGGTCTATAGACATGAGTGTAGCATTATTATGTTTGCTGGTCTATAGACATGAGTGTAGCATTATTAGCATGTGCGAGTCTATAGACATGAGTGTAGCATTATTATGTTTGCTGGTCTATAGACATGAGTGTTGCATTATTACCATGTGCAGGTCTATAGACATGAGTGTAGCATTATTAGCATGTGCGAGTCTATAGACATGAGTGTAGCATTGTTATGTTTGCTGGTCTATAGACATAAGTTTAGCATTATTAGCATCTGCGGGTCTATAGACATGAGTGTAGCATTATTATGTTTGCTGGTCTATAGACATGAGTGTAGCATTATTAGCATGTGCTGGTCTATAGACATGAGTGTAGCATTATTATGTTTGCTGGTCTATAGACATGAGTGTAGCATTATTACTGTGTGTGGGTCTATAGACATGAGTGTAGCATTATTATGTTTGCTGGTCTATAGACATGAGTGTAGCATTATTAGCATGTGCTGGTCTATAGACATGAGTGTAGCATTATTATGTTTGCTGGTCTATAGACATGAGTGTTGCATTATTACCATGTGCAGGTCTATAGACATGAGTGTAGCATTATTACTATGTGCGGGTCTATAGACATGAGTGTAGCATTATTAGCATGTGCGGGTCTATAGACATGAGTGTAGCATTATTACTATGTGCGGGTCTATAGACATGAGTGTAGCATTATTAGCATGTGCGAGTCTATAGACATGAGTGTAGCATTGTTATGTGTGCTGTTCTTTTGTCATTAGTTTAGCATTATTAGCATCTGCTGGTCTATAGACATGAGTGTAGCATTATTATGTTTGCTGGTCTATAGACATGAGTGTAGCATTATTAGCATGTGCTGGTCTATAGACATGAGTGTAGCATTATTATGTTTGCTGGTCTATAGACATGAGTGTAGCATTATTACTGTGTGTGGGTCTATAGACATGAGTGTAGCATTATTATGTTTGCTGGTCTATAGACATGAGTGTAGCATTATTAGCATGTGCTGGTCTATAGACATGAGTGTAGCATTATTATGTTTGCTGGTCTATAGACATGAGTGTAGCATTATTACTATGTGCGGGTCTATAGACATGAGTGTAGCATTATTAGCATGTGCGGGTCTATAGACATGAGTGTAGCATTATTAGCATGTGCGGGTCTATAGACATGAGTGTAGCATTGTTATGTTTGCTGGTCTATAGACATGAGTGTAGCATTATTAGCATCTGCGGGTCTATAGACATGAGTGTAGCATTATTACTGTGTGTGGGTCTATAGACATGAGTGTAGCATTATTAGCATATGCTGGTCTATAGACATGAGTGTAGCATTATTAGCATGTGCAGGTCTATAGACATGAGTGTAGCATTATTACTGTGTGTGGGTCTATAGACATGAGTGAAGCATTATTAGCATATGCTGGTCTGTAGACATGAGTGTAGCATTATTAGCCTGTGCGGGTGTATAGACATGAGTGTAGCATTATTAGCATGTGCTGGTCTATAGACATGAGTGTAGCATTATTAGCATGTGCGGGTCTATAGACATGAGTGTAGCATTATTAGCATGTGCTGGTCTATAGACATGAGTGTAGCATTATTATGTTTGCTGGTCTATAGACATGAGTGTAGCATTATTAGCATGTGCGAGTCTATAGACATGAGTGTAGCATTGTTATGTTTGCTGGTCTATAGACAAGTTTAGCATTATTAGCATGTGCTGGTCTATAGACATGAGTGTAGCATTATTATGTTTGCTGGTCTATAGACATGAGTGTTGCATTATTACCATGTGCAGGTCTATAGACATGAGTGTTGCATTATTACCATGTGCAGGTCTATAGACATGAGTGTAGCATTATTAGCATGTGCAGGTCTATAGACATGAGTGTAGTATTATTAACATGTGCAGGTCTATAGACATGAGTGTAGCATTATTAGCATGTGCAGGTCTATAGACATGAGTGTTGCATTATTACCATGTGCAGGTCTATAGACATGAGTGTTGCATTATTAGCATGTGCTAATAATATTAACATGTGCGGATCTATAGACATAACTGTAACATTTTGAGCGTGCGTGGGTCTATAGACATGAGTGTAGCATTATTACTGTGTGTGGGTCTACATGAGTGTAGCATTATTAACATGTGCGGGTCTATAGACATGTGTGTAGCATTATTAACATGTGCGGGTCTATAGACATGAGTGTAGCATTATTAGCGTGCACGGAAAATAGACACATATGTGGCCTGCCGCTGCTGTGTGGCGGTGATGGAGCCCAGTAGCTCATCAGTGTCAGGCCTGAAAAGGTTGTGGAATGAATGAGAGCAGAGAATCAAAGAGAGATTACACGTCTGACCATGTATCATCCTCGATATATTGAACGCAGCCTTTGTGGAGATGGGCGCCGCTTATAAAACGTGGCATTGTGCACCGGCTGAAAGAGCGTGTGGGCTCAACTCCATGACTAATCTGTCCCCCCGCATTATTTTATTCAATCTTCCTCCGACTTTATGTCTTTGACATTTTTGCTACACTCAGTAACTTTGACTTGAATGGACAATTTTAAAGATTTTAAAAAGGCGTTTGCACAGGCCCGTTCAGCGCCAGAACAAAAAAAAAGAGTGTCTTTGTTTCAGTGCATAATTTATTACTAAAAATGGTCCTCCGACTGATTCTAGCGGCAGGGTAAAGTCTTGAGCACATTCTCTTTAGACTCAATATTGAAAAGAGTGTTGAATTTCTAAAGGGAAACATTTGATAATGCATAAAAGGATTCTCATTCTCTTTCTCTGCACTATAACCCACTTCACCCGGCTAACTCACTTAGACAAAAAGAAGCCACCGGCAGTCACACACGTACAGTACATGAGCCCCATTCTCTCCATGTCTCCTCTCTCCCTCTCTCAACTCAACTGGAGAGAGATGTCACAGCACTCTGACGCTGAACGGCAGCACCCACCACAGGCTAAAGACTGCTTTCACTTTCATACTGTAGGAAAAAAAGGAATTATTATTATCGTGATCATAATTCAGACACAGGTTAACAAGCTGAATCAGATGAGGATCATTCAGGACACAAAGTATTGGTTTGTGTTTGTTTGCAGAGAGCTTAAAAAGTAACTTGTCGCTGGTCCAAATCAGAGCACAAGCTAAGTGTGGCCTGTAATGATGGTGATTACAGTGCCAAGGAGAAATGTTTATGCACATATGCCACTGATTAAAATAACCCATGTGCTTTACAGACATGCGGGTGGTGCAACACCGTAAAAACAACATGCACTGAGTACAATGCTAAAAATTCGTATTTATTTTCATCTAAAAAAAAAAATAAAAGCTTGTTTGTCTTGTTTATTTACTGGTCAGAGAAAGGTGCGCTTGCAGGAATACTTTGATCTGTGTAACTTGTAGCATGCAGATTAGAATTTAGAACTTTGTGGTGGCTAGCACTTTTGCCTCACAACATGATGGCCCTTGCCTTTTTTGGGGGTTTGTATGTTTTCTCTGTGTCTGGATGGGTTCTTTCAAGTACCTAGGTTTCCCCATCAACTCAAAGGATGGGTTCCTAGAGGCGGCGAATAAAGGGGGTTAAGAGGGGTACAGGACAGATGACAGAGACAATAAAGTCAAATAATGTAGTATTCCAATCATTAAATCTGCAATGAGAGAAAGTGGATTAAGTGTAATGTGGTTTGGCAGATAATATCATCTAACTCCATAAATGCGCACATATAATGGAAATACAAGGACGCATATCTTATACAGTCAGTGCTGCACTCACATAGGAAAGCAACGTTAGAGGCTGGGTCATTGTTACCCAACAGGCTGGACAGGTAACAACTTGTGTATAAGGTCAGCACAGGCTCAGCTAACCTGATGTGGATAGTATGAGTGAGACCCATTTCTATCCTTTGTTGTGGATTCAACAAGCTGCCATAACAGACGGGAACATACTCTACAGTCATGTTTTTGTTTTAGTTCTAGTTAAGGGATAATACACATAAAAACATTTGACCAACAAAAACGAAAGTGAGCCTCGTGATAGCAGTTGCTAATTTCCACCTGCAATTCTTTCAAAACAGAAGTCTATACTGAAGTTTATACAACTTTTATTTGATGTTTTGCTTGGACTCCGTGCAGCACCACATCATTTATCTTTATTAACATAACTATACATAGGCTTAATCTATTGTTCTGCTTGCACAGCTTTGGTATTATTTCAGATATCTCTTGTTCTTATTCAATGTTGTTTTTAGGTAGACAATTTTAAAATCTATCTTGGGACAACAGATGACTTTTTGCTTCGACACTTAAACAAAGTTATACAGGTTGAATAAAACAACGCAAAACACACAAATGAGCTTGATAAAATTTTGACTAGCTTGAGGGATGCTAACCACTCTGCTAAAGTCCGTAGTGATTATTAATGTACGTTTATAAACCAAGAGATTTCTTTTTTTGCTTTGAATATGGTTGTTTTCTATCATTTACAAAACTCTATTTGTTTACCTTGAACGCAAAACAGTATAATCCAAGATACTTTTTCCTGATTAAACTACAAAAACACACTTCACTTCACCACTTACAGCACTGTCTCTTTCTGGACTATTTCCCTCTCTCATTCTGCGTTCCTCTCTTCACCACACACATAAAAAACAGCCCTCTTTACCTTCAAAAAGCCAGCGCAGAGCAGTCGGCATGAATAAATAGCCTAAGTGCTTATATTTCTATTCCTGCTTACCCAACTGCTAACAAGAGCCAGTTCACAGTCAATGAGCTACTTGGGCATTCATGAGGATCACTGACAGTCACTTTGCATTCAACGCCAATCACAAACGAAAACGAAAAAAAAAAAGCACCTCACGCACACACATAAAGAAAGTCTGATTACAAGAGACGTTTCGCGGCGCTTTAGCATTCCCCAGTGTTTTACCAAAATAAAACAAGCAAGGCAAGCACACATGCAACGATTTACCCTCAGCGTATTTAGAGGTCGCCGGTATTAGGAGATTAGGTAAAGTAAGCAATCATCATTTGGATATTTGATGATGAAACGATCCTGTTAAATTGATTATAGTGGCGTTGGGGGCGGGCGCAGGGGGCAGGAGGGGGGCAGGGGAGGGTGACAGACACACCTGGGCACATATGGGCGCCGCGAGCATGGGTAATTCTCCATCACATGTCATCCGGCAGGACCACACCTGTCCTCCTCCAGAGCTGTGTCCTTCATTTGAGTGGGAGGGGTTCTGTTGTCTGGTAATGGCAGGACAACGGGTGAACTGGAATGAGAGGCAGGACGAAATGGGTTACATGAAAACGGCAACTTCATTTGACCTTGATTCTGTTAGAAGATTTCTTTTGAGGGTTGAAAACTCTAGAGGGTGAGCGCTGAGGTAAGTTTAGAAGTTTCTCTCATTTTCATAGAATACAAAATTGTGTAAATTCAGTCATATTTTACTGCTGACTTTTAAAAACATTTTCTTCATTATTTTCTTCATTATACAGGACAGCATAGCATGAAATGAGGATGAGAATGAACCTCACAACTCTGGGCCTATTCACACAGAGCCTGGGAGCTTACTTTTGAATGCACTTGACATAAATAAACTCAACATAAACTTAAATATTAGCGATTAATTTCAACTCAGTTTTAAGCTTTTGTTCTTGATCACTTTATTTACAACAAACACATTTGAATGTTTGAATCACTGAATGAAAGGTGCACAATGAACCTTTTCTGTTTGTCTCCACTGAGATGTTATTGCTTTACCTGGAAAGTTCCACAGTATGGCATTTTACCTATCTATTTATTCAATTACAGTTTTCTTATTGCAAAAAAAAAACTGCATTCTTAACCAGTGTTTTGAACTGTTTGTCTCAATGGAGAAGGATTAGTTTAATACCATTGTGTGAGACAATCCATGCAACGTGATAACATCTCTGTAGAGACAAGTGGGCAATGAATCCTTTACAAAACTGAACTTATTTTTGATTTGTTGAGGTAACAATTAGGGTAGCCGGTTTGTTTTTCACTGCCCTCTGCAATCTAAATAACGGGCAACTAGCACCACAGATCTATATCAAGTTAACGTTCTTTCATCTTAGTCTGCCATTTCTTCATCTTGTTTATTTTTATTCATGCCAAAATAAAGCACAAATCCACACATTTGGCTTTGCTTTTCTACCTAAATTGAAGTTACCCTGGCTGTACAGCGCAGAGATAACAATAAAGTGATGAGGCAGATGAGACCCAAACTAACTGTCACTGAAAATAAAGTTTTTTCCCCTCTTTTTTTAATCCTAAACTGAATTATTGAACAGCTAATTGCCACAAAGAGCACAGAGCCATAAGGCAAAGTGACAGATCCGGTGGTGTGTGTGCCAGCGCTCTTTTAGTGAATATTTAAAATGTTGGCAAACAGTGACACATGCACCTTACACATCCTTACAGCCCAGGAACACAGCCAAATGAGCCACATCACTGCTGCTCTATAAGGATGTTCGCAATTAACATATCTCCAACTGTTTAGGCTGCTCATTACCAAGCCTGGTTAATGCTCAATTTGTCATTATATTACTTTATAGAAGTGTAATATTAGCGGATTGAATATATAATGTAGGGTTTTGGGTGGCTGCAAAATGACACTCTTTGCTGTTTAAGCCTTTAGTGTGCATCATTGTTAGTGTTTTAACTTGTTTGTTCTACAAGTAACAAAAAATTAAGACCACACATTACTATTTGTAATTGATGCAATTCGTATATCGTTTAATTTGCTTGCATTGTGCAGTATTAGATATGCAAAGGTGGTCAAAGTACTCTGTTTCATTTCTTGTTTGAGTTAAAGTTTGACCAAGTAAACCTGGTCGAAATATACGCCAATACAAGTAAAAGTTGCAAGTTATGACTTAGATTAAAGTAGAATTTACTTACATATTCAAATACTTTTATACGAATCATTTAAAATAAGTGTTGTGAATGATAACTTTGCGGCTTCAAATAAAAGTAAGAGAAAAACAAGATGCAAATTGGAATTGTGTCACGTTCTGTTCAATCCACCCAGAAAAAGAAGTTAAAAAGAAGTTTAAAAGGCAAGAGACATATTTAGTTTAGTTTAGTCTATATTTTGTGAATACATGCACCGAAAATACATATTCAGAATACTTCTTTAGCGTAACTGTATTCTGGTACAGTTACTCTTTTTTTTGGTGGTATTCTGAAAACAGTTTATATAGAACAGAATACATTGTGGTTCTGGATCATGAAATTTAGGCTTCGAACTTCACAGAATTAAGAAAAGAAGAAAACGCCGCTCTTATAGTGAGTGCATGTGCAATTTTTCCTCCTCTAATATTTGATAAAGGTTCTCTAATCTGATAAATAAATGCATAACAAACAAAAACAACAAGCGCTTTTAATCCTATGTCATGTTTTCACGCTATAATATACTGCAATTCAATGTGAAAGTATTACAGGTCCAGTTCTCTGATTAGACCAAGAATTTGTTATACAATACATGTTAATGCAGGTATTCACTATTCTGTAACTAAATGCATTTTATATTTAGTGTTCTTCCCAACATCAACAAGCAAGATTAACTCTATACTGCAGGTTTTGTTAATGACCCGTGCTGATCAAAGCCAAGTCAGTAAAGCAAACAGATCTTAACATCATCAGACTTTAGCAGGAAAAAACATGGAGAAAACTCGTAGCGGAGTAGAAAATACAAGGTAAGTACAACCAGATACAGGTTTGTCGTTGAGCGTTTGTTTGTGTGATGTTGTGTGATAGATGCCGGTGACGTCAGCAGTGCTCCAGTCTGTGCAGCTGCATGTGCTTCTGTGATTAATGACTAAACCAATGCTTTATCAAGGACCTTATTACAATAATTCTGGCTCTATGTGATTGTGTGGATGAAAATGACTGAAAACTATCATATTATCTATAGTATTTACACTGATGGCTAGTGTTTTACTTTGCAGTTATGAGTTGAAGTGCACTAGTCACAAGGTTAACATTTCAAGCACGATTCTGATACTAAGGAAAAGGCTTCACACTTGACAACAATTCTGATACTACAACATTAAAATAAAATAAAACAAACACTCCTTTTTAGATAAAAGAATAGTAGTTTTAAGACTATTCCATCAATACTTAAAATGAGTATTTAGTTTCAACGCTAGTATTGATTAATATCTGTGTTTTTGACGACCTTACAGCAAATAGAAAGAATATAAAATACTCATTCACCAATATTGAGCATTAAATTAAATGTGGATGACTTAGTTCTTATTTTATTGGTTAGTAAGTCTGTTTTCTCTGTGCTAAACTGTTTGTTGATTTATTCACCCTATAGAAATAACACTCAATCCAGAAGGAACAACAGAAGCCTGGCTAATTATAGAATAGAAATCTTAAAGGACAGACATTCCCAAAGAGAGCGATGAGAAGAATGATGCGTGTAGAGTTTGCGTGTTCTCTCTGTGTATGAATGGGTTTCCTCTGGGTACTCCTCCTTTCCCAAACCAACCCAAAACATGCAAAGTTAGCTAATTACTCATGACTCACAAAGTTTCTGGAGAAGGATCTCTACAACACTGGTGCTTGTCTTAAACGTATCTGTTTAGAAAAGTCCTAATCCTGGTTTAGTCCTGATTTGGTTCTGGTTTTGTTTAGTCCTGGTTTACTTCATCTACCTGTAAATACTGGTTTAGTCCTGGTTTAGTCCTGAGTAAGTCCTAGGTTTAAACTCAGTTGGTACAAGTCAAGTCCTTAAGTCCTTAGTTTAATTGTTATGGTTAAACAAGCCGATCTGAATCACGTTAAAGCAAACATACTTTGTAAGATTCTCTATAGAGATTGATATAAGATTTATGCCATACTGTGGAATATTGCAAACAAAGGGACAGCATTTCCATGGAAACAAGCAGGACGAGGCTCCTCCAGTCCAAGTACGAGCCAGATTTGTGGAGATGCAAGCCCACAAACAGTAAGGACACAAGTTTTTCAGTGCAATAGAGACAACCAAAATGAAAAAACAGGTCATGCTGAGGGGCATTAAATCTGTTCGAAATTGTATAATGAGTAAATGATTGAAATTGTGCGCTTTTAAAAATAAAACAATTGATATTTGTATTTTAAGTCTTCTACAAGTTTCTGTTCAATAAGGGCCTGGATCTTAGAATAAGGCATTAAAAGGTAGATATAAAAAAGAAAATACATAGTTTTGCTTTTTTTCCTATACAGTCTGTGAACTATAATTCCCTAACTTCAGCACATGAATTAAATAAATTAGAAAAAACGCTGGCAGTAAAATCAGAAAAGCAGAGATGTAAAATATAGCTGGAGATGATTGATCTCCGATGTGAATCAGGATCTCATAATGAAACTCCGGCCCATTCCTGACTATTCCGTTATTGCTTAAATATGAAGAAGTAAGTACGCCGGAGTGTACTTTTCCTGGAGCAAGGTAATAAAACATTTTCACCTACACCTCCCCACCACACACACACTCACGCACGCACACTTAGCCTGCTATATCCGTCCACTTGTATCCCACTATCACAGCTAAACCCCAGGAGAAGGTGGAGCCAACCATGCTGGAAAAGCCCAGAGTTTAAAGTGCTAAAGCGCCGGCTAAAAACACAGATTTATTCAGCACAAGCCAAAGACCAGGGGAGAGTTTTAACACATTTACAGCACGGAGCCCTGGGAGGAGAGACGCGCCGGTGGGTGGTGGGTTAGCGGGCTTATTTCCGTACGAATTTTGAGTGTGCGCTCCCAGCCTAGCGTTTGTGCGTGCACAGTCCCTCCGGTGCGTTCATTTCTCTTATCCATACACCCACCTTTTTCCTTGGTTTCAACAAAATCTCCCCGGACGCCTATTCTACATTAAACAGCTCTTTGAAGACAATTGAGCTGAGACCCGCGCTGATCAAGGCTCCCTTATCCCTCCCCGCACATCTATTATCAAAGCCCCTCGTACCATTACCGTCATTATACACTATGTATTATTATTATTATTTTTGAAAATGCAGCGGAGAGAGCGAGCGCGCGAAGAGAGAGACGAGGGCCCCCGTAAACAAATCTATTATTGGTGATGAATTGCATAATAACGCCGGCGTAATGCTGTGCTCTCGCAAAAGTGGCGGAAGGTGCTGAACTGGAAAAAGTACCCCGTTGGTGAAATTTGAATAAACAATAGCGGGGGAGAGAGAAAAGGAGAGACAGAGATTGAGTGGTCGTTACGATAGTGTGTTTTTTGACTTGAAAAGCTTAAGACTCAAGTTTAGTCCCCCGCCCGCCCCGCACCGCCCCATCTGTGCGTGCTCACATCTATTACTGCCAACTGTCAGCAGCATTTTAATGTGCTCTTTAAACGCCATTATTAAAAAGATGTCAGATCTGCAACACTGGAATTACCTAAGTTAAACAAAACATGGCATTTCCTATAAGCGAAAAAGAGTATTAGTGAAACTGTCAGTGGCAATGATGATGTGTCTAGACTGAAGAATGTTTAAACAACTACAGTGACTTTTGTTAATATTAATTGCTTGAACTCTCTGCAGCTTATTGTATCTGACATATTTTCTAGCCTGCTTTTTGATTCACAACTCTCTAAATACTAATCTGCTCAATCTTACTTTACTTTCTATCTCTTTCCATCTATATATCAATCAGACTAACTTTATTAATCCCCAAGAGGCAATTAAAACACATTGAGCAGTTAAGATAATAGAATAAATACTCAAACAAAGATCTCAGTGCAGCTGAACTGGAGAACTGGTCAGATAGGGTTAGTAGATCATGTGTCAGGGCACTTTGAGGAGAGTAAAAGCCCTCAGGACAAAAAACTTCTGCATCAACTATGGAGACACAACAGGAAAACTCTCTTTTAAGCTTTACGCCCTCCTTCTTAGTTTTCGTTAGCAGCATTTGGTCACACAATCTAACAATGCATAACTTCTTGACTGAACTGTACAAGTTTCACTTCTTAAGACAGAATTGAACCAGCTTCGGTGAACCAACTACACCACTTTCACCCTAAAATCATTTCAGACATTCCTCCTTGCCAGCTCTCCTCCCCTTAACTGGAACTAAATATAAAAACAAGGGCAAAAGTTCCCAAAATGGTACCCTTTCAAAAGATCATCCAAGTCCACACCTTGCTACTCAAGACAGCTTCAGAGCCTCAACTCCAACTCCACTTTTAAACCCGCTATATGTAACTTTTCTGGTGAAAGGTCCATAAAAGCCTTGTCTTTACAGAGATGTTAGTTTACATTACCTGCAAAGTTTAATTATGGGATTCAGTTTATCTCCATGGAGACAAGCAGGCTGACACACCAGACCAAGGTTTACAGGTTGCATGTTTTGCATCATAAACCTGGATTGAATACATGCAGATAATGCCATATTGTGGAACATTACGGCCAAAGCAATATCATCTCCAGACTCTGGACATAAGCAGTTGGCAAAAGTTACTAACCCTTCAACTACATGTACCTTTCAGCAGGAGAAAACACACCCTTACCCTAGCAACTTCACAGCACTTGTGTAATACCACTGAACATAACACTCCTGTCTGCCATTACACCACATCAATTCTGGCTTTCTCTCTTTGTTAAATCAAATTCTTCATGTCTCCTCATAAGAGCGTGAGTGGGGCCTTGTCTGGAGAGTACTGACAGCTGCCACACTAAGTCTCGTCCCTTCTCTCTCACTTCCCTCTTTGTCTTTTCCGTCGACAGAAAGCTGGGCGCACAATGAATCAACGCACCACACATAAAGTTGCTAACACCCCCACCTCGCGTGCTGCTCCGCTATGCTAATTTGAATATATTTTTGGGTCAATTGTGCGCTCGCCAGAGACGGCTTCCACGCCTACCCTTTGCCGAACACTTTTAATTTTTAATATTCCATTTAATTTATATGGGCCACCACCAGCGAAGCCATTCAACAATGCCAAAAAGACATGTTTTTTTTTTTTCATAGTAATTGGTCTGGTGCCCTTCGCTCTCCTGACTAGCTTCTTTCTTATCTATCTTAAAACCATTTCACCTTAAGAAATAATCAATAAAAACAATTATGAGATCCAAGTGTAGCGGCCATGCTCTCTTTTTATCTTTGTTTTTTTTTTCCTCCTTGTCTCCTCTCCTACCATCATCCCTCCTTGGTATAATATTTAATTATCCTCCATAATTTATGCAGGTTATCAAACTCGGAGTGCATCTTTTTATGTACATTGTGTAAATTGCTTTTTTTCCCTACTCTTTTCCCGTCTTTTCTTAGCCGCGCGCCTGGATGGGGGGGTGCATTCTTCGCAGGCATAGAGATATTGAAGCCCTGGTGCAAATGTGAAATGAATAAACAAGCCCGATCTCTTCTTCAAGAGGCCCTAAATGAGATCTCCGTAAAATAATTTCAACTAGGACCATTCATCAAGCCGAGCCGGAGAATGCGCTGTCCGTGCAGGGGGAGAGCGTGCGTGTGGCGTGCCCCTGGCGGATCAGAGTGAATATCCAACTGCTGGGAGACAGAATGGCAGAGATTAAGATTGAAAGACAACCAAATAAATAGTGCGACGCGCGGTGTTCTTTGGGGAAAGTTGGGGGAATGCGCATCGGTGAGCCACAGTGTACGTTTTTTACACCGCTTCCGTTTCCTTCTAATCCATCTGTCTTCCGTCTAATCTCCCTGTCAAGAAAACATCATGCCAAATTTAACCCCAGCCAAAAATACCAGGGCACTCGACAACTTTCACAGGCGCTCGGTGAGGCTGCAGGCTGTAAGTGGTGGAGGAATGGGAAGGATTGGACTTGAAGTGGTATTTGAAGTAAGGAGAATGTTTGAAAAGACTCATCTCAGTTTATTTTGCTTAGAGACCCATACTCTTGGATAATGTCAGTCAGGGTTGGTGGCTGCATGTATGGACAAGTTAAATTGAGATAAACCACTGTCACTGAAGTTAAAGTTGATAGAGTTAATCAATGGCACAGGTAGATTTTTAGTTTTTAATGTGTTGAAATATTGATCTAAAACTACACTATGGCAGAAACGGGCTCCAAGTCCTGCCCTCTCTCATCCCCATTTCTCCTCACAATGAATTTAAGAAGAAATGTAAAGAAATTCTATTGATGAACTATGAAAACAATAACATGTATTAAGTTGGACATGTTGTTCTGTTAATTTATTGAATACATTATTAAAACGTGACGGGAAACAGACATTTTAAAGTGTTTCCTCTCCTTTTTGAACATGAAGTAGCAAAGCATCCTTAATTTTGACTTGTGCTCGAAATGTGTTTGAAATAAATAGCTTTCATGCTACACTGTCCCGTCCCATAAAGACTCCGGGCCAACAAGTACTTATACTGTGACTTCAAGTTCAAAACTGTTTCTGGTTCCTCATTGTAAGCGCCATCACAACAAAGCCCCTGCTGCCAGACAATGCTGCAGGCCCCAACTATTGATAGCTGCTGTTAACGGTAGCAAGCAACAGATTTTTTTTGTTCTCAAAATAGCTATGCAATGCTAAAACCTAACTGCGATTAGATTTGTGATATACTGTATGTTTGAAAGGGGAATTCAGTTCAGAGTTCATTTGAGTGAAGACAAACTATGAACTGATAACCTTGTAGAAGCATCCCATGCATTACAGAACATGTTCATAGAGGTCTAAACTATAGGTACAACATGATTTTTCTATATTTATTTGTTTCTTGCAAAGAACTTTCTATAAATAATTGCAGCCTTAGCGTTTTGATAACTGCATCAACTCAAATTAAAATTCTGATTTGATTGTGATATATTGTGTAGACCCCTCTTTAGTCCATTGTATGAGCCACAAAACCATACATTAGCAATTAAAATACAACTTATTTATGGTTTAAGTTGCAGGGTTCTGCTTTAACATTTGGGATATCGAAGAAGTTCCAACAAACACCATGACTTGAAGATAAAAAATAAGTGTGACTGCACTTGGTCTTGCTGAATGAAGTGACCTTTATTGATTTATCTGCCAAAGACAAATTTTACTGGCGTCCAGAGCCGGCCGAGTGTTAATTTTGGACCCTGGCAACAAGCCTGCATATCCCTCTACTATTACCCAGCACAAGTGAGGCCTTTAATAAGATATGTGGTCCGAGCTACATCCTAAATCACGCACTAAGTATCGCCACAACACTGGTAGCAGATTCTTCTTCGGATAAATCAGAATTATTACCCTCAAGACCAAATTAACGACAAAGAATTAAGAAAAGTTATAGTGTTTACATGGGAACTATGATTTCTTAAAAATGGCCTTTGAATAATTTTATTTTAAAAAACGACATGTTTTTTGTTCTTGATCTATCAGAAATTGACATCCTGTTCATAATTCTCCGTTGTCGGCCCCGCCTCTTCATAGTGACATTTCACTGTTTCTGGCGGCAGATCTTCAGTCATGTTTTTATTTTATTATTAATATTTTTAAATGGCTACCAGTGTTGGGAAGAATACTTGTGTGTTTAGTTACAGAATACTTGCATTAGAATGTATTTTGTGATATTCCTGTACATGATCCAATTAGAGACCTATATTCTGAATACTTAAACACTTTCACTTTAAATTTGATCATATTCTGTGTTTATAAAGTAGTGCACTTTGCGATACTATATGATTTGCAATGACACACGTCTCCTTTTTATCATCTTTTTCAGAGGTGTTGAGGGCATTAAGTAGTTTTTCAAATAAACTTTTCACCTCAGCCACCTCCGCAAAGTTGAATCCTCATTAGCCATTGTTTATTCTAATAAGTGGCACTGCTTATTCTTTGCTATGACTCTTGTTGTTCAGCAACTTTGGAGTTTGATACATAAACGCATAAATGTGAGGTAAAACACAATTTTAAGGCTAAAGTTTAAAGAGTTTCGTCAACACGTCATTGCACTGGTCACGTGACAAGCGAATACTCACATCATAGTGTAAAAATACATGTTTGTTATATATTTGTTTATCACTGATTAGAGAGGAAAATTCACACATGCACACCAAGAGCAGTGTTTTCCACTTTTCGTACTGTGCAGTTCAGAGCCTAAATTGTCGGATCAAGTGCGGATTCTGCGTACGACCAAATGAAACTAGAACACAGTTACTCATAATGCTTATTCTGAATATGCATTTTCAGAACATGTATTTAGTTATTTCCAAACACATTCCTGAACATTTGTGCTAAGTGAAAAAGAACATTTCAAATCACACAAATGTAGGGCCATACTGAATTTCTCAAACATGCAAGAAGCAAGCAAAAATAGTGAGTACGTTTATGATGGAAGAGTTTATAAGCGCTTTTCACAACTTTCAGAGGCCAAAGCGAGCAAGTTTTGTTGTCACAGTACAGCTAACAACAACTAGCATGCTAAGAGCGCACTTTTTGCTTTGCGGAGAATAAAACGCTGTATAATTAGATGCAGACAGAGCACTGAGGTTTGATTCTAAGCCTAAGAGTTGATTATACAATATAAATGTAGTTGGGCAAAACAGATTTTACTTTATTACATGAACAAAATACAGCTCTGCGATGTGAAAAAGTGTGTGCAAAGTAGAACAATGACTTAAAAATAGTGTGTTTCCAATTGCTCTAAATTTCACAGAACTAAACAGTTGCGTTTTCAGTAATGGTCGAAACAATTTGTGATATTTTGGGCCACTAGCCTACTTTACCTGTGCGACAGTGGAGCTCTCTCAAGGAGTCTGCATGTGCCAGGTTTTTACTGTAAATCACAGGCTTTTAAAAGAACCTCTCCTTCATCTGAGGGGAAAAGACTAATTGATGGATTGCAACCAAAATCACACTAATTGCAGCGGAGCAAAAGCAGCAGTGCCACTTTAAAGGGGCGTGGAGTTTTTTTGGTACTTTACTTTAGGATACATTTTATACCATACATATTCTGAGCATGTTTACAGCTTCGGCAGCAGCAGGTGGGCCAAGTTGTTTTCTATGACGAAACCCAGTGGAAATACGTGGTTGATGATTGGAACAGTTTTACTTGCATGTCCTAAATCACAGAGAAATGTGTGCTAACAAGAGTGTCTTCAGATTGTGTGCGCTAAGCAGCTGCAGCGTAAGGCTTGTCTTGTTTTTTGCTAAATAGATCACGAACACTGAAAGATTTTAGATTCCAACATGCTTTGAAACACAAACATATAACACCTAATGTTCACCTGCATTAAATGGAGAATAGTTTGCTAACAGAAAATATTATTATAAAATTATTTAGATACCTTGAAATAATTGACTCAGTTCCATGTATTTAATGCATTATACTTATAGCGCTTTTCTGGACACTCAAAAACGCTTTACATTGCATAGTTTGAATGAATAGTTCACTCCACACTTAATGGTGGTAAGCTACTACTGTAGCCACAGCTGCCCTGGGGCACACTGACAGAAGCGAGGCTTCCAATCTGCGCCATCAGCCTCTACCGACCACCACAAATCATTTATTAACGAACAACTTTTATACTAGGAAAAATGTCTTGCCGAAGGACACAACGACATTTCCTCCAGCGCCCCCCTGTGGCACCTGGTGTTCTAACGGTCTCCCAGCCAAGTACTGACCAGGCCCTGACCTGCTTAGTCTCCCAGATCTGACAGGATTGGGCATTGGCGGGCAGGTTTGGTCACACAAGCAGGTATGGCCAATTACTTGAGTAACTTTTTCAAGAAACTATACTTTTTGGGAACTTTCTAAGGCTATTTTTACTTGATCAATGGTTTCTGTTGAAGTAACAGTAGTCTTACTTGATTTAAAAAAATTTTTTTGGTTACTCTTCTACAAACAAACAAAAATCTTAAAATCTTAATCTGGTTGATCAAAAGTTTGGACCAAACAGCGCGGAAGATTTAAGATCTGGATGACAAAAAGTGAAAAGTTTTGACATGTTAAAGGAACGATTACAGGCAGTTATTACAACCAAGAATTGAAACAAAGCAATGCTGACCACTATAATCCTCTGATTGAAATCACCAATAAGGCATAAATTTTAAATTTCAAGGGGAATACTATTTAAACTACATCCATTTATTAATAATCAGCGCAGCCACTCACTAAATATATTGAAATGAAGTGTTTAACAGATAAAGGATGGGGAAATATGTATATACAAAAATCACATGAACTCACAAGAATTCTGTTGGAAAAATGTATCTTGTTTTTGCCTAACACCATGTCAAAGTGCTCATTACTCACAGGGAGTAACTGGCTGCTGTGTTTGGGACTGCCCCACTGCTCACAAATATTGGACTGAGATTAACAAATCAGTCCAGACTGTTTTTGACATCCCCATCCCACTAGAGTTTAGAACTACATGTTTGGGCCTAAAAACTGCTGAACTCAGGATGGAATATTTGGAATGGAATGAATATCTTTGAATCAATCTTTTTGCAACAAGGAAGAAGGAGAAATGGATGACAAAAACTGCACCAACAATTAAGAAATTAACTGACACCCTACTAAATTACATTCGGACTTTTCGGACAAATTCAAATTTTACAAAGAAATTGACAAATTTGAAAGACATTGGACGAAATGGAACATTTACTCAGGACAATATGCGCTATAGTTTTTCTTTCTGAATGCCTTTTTGTTGCCTTTATTTGTTTATTTTTTATCTCCTTTGCTCTCTCTGATTCTGTTCTGTTTTTTTTGTGTGGTTTGGTTTTTTGGTTCTAAATTTTATATCTGAAAGAAAATACCAGATTTTGTTGCATTTTGTTACATTAACTTATTAACTTAACATAAATCAGAGGTTATGCCCAGACAGTTACTGCTAGTTTTCTTACTTTTTAACTCTTACTTGAGTAATTTCTCAGACCACTACTTTGTACTTTTACTTGAGTAAAATCATTTTCAAGTAACTTTAGTCTTACTTGAGTTAAGTTTTTTGATTCTCTGCCTCTGGATATCATTTATGTATTGATTAAATAGTTCAGGGTCGATTACAATATCTTGAGGTGGCCCACAGACAATGCTCAAGCATGTCGATGTAAATCATCTTAATAAACAGTTGTCTCGCCATTAAATATCAACCCATTTCAATGACTGCTGAAATAGCATGAGGGAATTATTGTTATTTCTCTTAATAGTGGTATTTTGCTGCTGCAGCACATGTTAGGAACAAATGTGTGTATGTTTGTGTCACTGAGTTGGGAGAAGAAAAAGAATAAACATTCAACCAGAAAACTTTGCAGTCGCAGGCAGAGAAACTAGATGTAAGATCAGTAAATTGAAAGAGCTACATCTATAACCAACACCATGTACATCATAAGCTCAAAGCATAATAACAGTTTGATTACAAACATGATGAAATGTTTAACAATAGAAATTATTTTCTTGTTTGCCCAAACTTGTGATTGTTCCTTTTGAATCAATGACACACTATGTTTAAGTAAATTAATACAACTTCAGCTTTCCTTTAATATCAGATATTTATGGCAGGCTTATATTATTTTCTATTCCCAGAGGCTATAGCTCTTTAGTTGTTCGTTCTAACCTTAGACTAATTACCATCCTGAGCCTTATCGGAGTGTGCCAGAGCAGTAACAGGGTGGGCCTCAGCCTCCAGAGGTCTGTGAGGTACACGTATGCACACGCACTTTCACATGTACACACACATGGGTTTACATGTCTTATGGGGGCATTACATTCACTGCGTTTACATTCACAGTGAACTATCATTGAAGTGTCTCGGTTTGAACCCCCAACTCCCAGTGACACATCTGGAGAAGTCCCTGAGTAGCTGTATACCTGCTGCATGTAACAGTGCAGTCCGATCACACCAGGAGAGGAATTCATCTGCATGTGGTACGAAACAGACAGGCAAGTATTAGAGTTTTCACATCCCTCCACTGCTGACTAGCACGTGTTCATTGTTTTGGTCCGTTTCGTTAAAAAACAAAAATAAGTGATGTAATTGGATTTTTTTTTTAATTAAGTAGTTTTGGAGTAAGATTGAGATTTAAAATTTCCAAAATATAACATGATGATAGAAATATATATATAAGACGAAAGCCCAATAGATCTTCTTTAAACCCACTCAGAGTTCTCTGTGCATGACTTGCATTAATTTCCTGGAGACAAATCCCTATCTTACCCATAGTTACTACTTGTCTAACCTAAACCCTAACCATAACCTATTCAAACCTGTATCTGAACTTTAAATCATGTTTATGATCTAATAATAAAGGATTTATGTCATGGAGACCTGATTTTAACACCATAAGGAGGCAGGTCCCCATGACAGGAGTCTGTATACAGATTGTAGTCCCCACAATGTGATAAATACTCCACACACACGCCTGTTCCCCTTCTTTAAGCCTCTATGGTGTTTTAAATGTCATTGACCTGCGGGCGAAGCAGCACGTGCCATATTCAACACACATCAGTCTCCCTCTTAAGCAGCTGAACAGACACGACTCTTCCATGTTGTCCCTTCATTGTCTCTGCTCGGACTGCACAGGTGGAGTATGTGGGGTAGGTGGGGTTGTACATGCTGGGGCAGTAAAACAGATAAAGACCTTACTAACATTACGCTGTCAGGTGGTCCACACCTCGTTCACACACACTCCAGTCAGAGCTGTGATTGACAGATCAGACAATTTGGTGTTAAGTGCACAGCAGACACACTGGAGGTCATGCGTACATAGTGATATATGTGAAGACGAGTGACATTAAACAGGCACACTGCCTGACGTCCATGATGTTTCTATAGGTAATGTGGGCCGAAAAGAGACCAGGGCCCCTGTGCCTTTGGGCAGGGCAGTGGAGTTCAGCAAGAGGGTCCCAGGTTAGATTCCTAGCCTGTGTTTTGACCTAGGTCAGGTGGTGGGAAAAAGAAGTCAGATTAAGGCTAAGGTTACAATATCCAATTTTAATATTTCTTTAATTGTAAGTTGAAATATCACGGTTCAATGCATATTTTCGATTATTGACATGACCAAACAACAGACAAAGCCTTCATTTTCTTTCATAGTGTTGCAAGTGATCACTCTTCTTTGTGACCGTCAAGAACCAAACTCTCTGAATGATAATGTTAAGTTAGGTCACATAAACAGCTAGATAAAAGCACATAACTATTACTTTTTTGGAATGTAGTTTGAATTGAAATGACATAGTGATGCTTCTAAAACTTGTTCTTACTCTTACTATTGACGTGAATAATTGCAGTCATTGAATAACCAAATAATCTTTACATCCCTAACCACCATCTTAAATAATTCAATGAATAATAAGGGCTTGTGGGAAAACAACAACAGCCAGATCGAGTGTGTGTATATTTATTTTCAAATAGTTATATTCCTCAACTCTTAAGGCGTTCCCTTAACATACCAATAAAACCCTTTCATATTGGTTTTTCATATCAAGTTTTGATCTCATAAAACACTGCAAAGATAAACCGGGATGTTAGATATACTTTTATCAATAAAAAACACCACGATAATATCTTTCATTTTCCCATTTCTGTAAACAAAATACATGTATTTCGTCTGAGATTGTGACTGACAGGTGCAGAGCCGCCGCAGCAATATCCATCACCCTTACTGTATTTGCACAATATAAGACTGGAAAATAAGCAATGCACGCGCGCTTTATAATACTCCCAGTTGACACGTCCGGCTACATCCACAAACATAAATATCTAATGAGAGCCGTCTGAAGTGTGCCAGGGGAGGCATTAGCGGGCTCTCGCAGTAGTCTTAGCAAGTTTTCTGTTCTCCCTCCGCCTTTTACTCCTTATCTGCTTTAACAACCACATGCTCGTCTGGCGCTGCGTGGGGAGGTGGGCTGCGCGTGTGTGGCAAAGGTAAAAAATGCTCGTCTAAGCACAAGTGTGGAGAGGCAGCCAGCATGTCGCAGCCCTGTTGGAAATGACATCATAGCAGGGGTTAAACAGGCACCGTTTACCTTGATTTATAATCCTCCGGCTCGGCGGCCCTCCTCCCTGGCTCCCCCCGCCGCCCGGCCCACGCACACACACATGCCAGAGGTGAGGCCCGACGCTGGGCTATAGCAGCGGGCCGGCAGGGTGGAAATGATGCGGCAAAAGAATGGAAATTAATTAGACAATAAAGGAATGAGTGGAGGGGCGACTGAATCGATACTGGGGGAGGTTTTTGTATGTGTGTACCAAAGGTATAAAGGCTTACTGTTATGATAGTTATCTGAAATTCAAAATGCTGGTGTTGGTTTGGTTTGGTCCGGTTAAGTTAAGTTTGGTTTAGTTTAGTTTAATTGACTAGTTTAGTTGGTTATTTATCAGGGACATTGGACATGCAAATAGTGACAAAAGAGTAAAGATTGCTCATTTCTATCTGCAGTTCCTGGACAAGTTAATGTCAATGCATGTACATGCAAAACAAGTCCCACTCCAATATGTCACACATATCTATACACTATTTATACACAATCCCTGTTGCTGCATTCATACAAAAACAGTTAAATGTGCAGTCAACTTGCAATAAAGTGTATTAAAACCTCCTTTCATTTGAGTTCAAGCTGCATTCTGCTGATCAACAAACATTTGAATCAAGGACGTTCTTTATTACTCAGAGTTGAGGGTGGCAATATTGTGAATACAGTTTGGAAGATATTGTCTACATTGTTGATAAATAATAATTTTTAAAAATCTCAAACTTCTGCAAAAAACAAACAAAAGAAGGAATAAACAAGGGCATAAAGTGATACGTATGTACTTTTGTCCTTTGTCACTGTCCTTTCACAATTGTCTGATACCTAAACCTTAACTAATACAATAAAAGACACATTTCAACCCATTTAATTTAGACTGCCATGAAGGGCTGCAACAATCAATGGTTTAGATAAAAATAATTGTAGTCGTATATTGATAATAATAATTGTTATCTGAGCTATAGAGATTCTAAAACACATACAAAAGACCTTTATATAACAAGGATTTCCACTGATAATACACTTGAATAAAAATAATAATAATACCTTACACTTCTAATGTGCTTTACAGATTTGTCGTAGCCTCTCAAAGAGCTACACTATTGTGATTATTCTTTCAGTCCACACTCAGGGGTGGTAAGCCACAGCTGCCCTGGGGCAGACTGATGGAAGCGAGGCTGCCAGTCTGCACCATCGGCCCCCCTGATCACTACCAATCATTCACGCACGCACGCACGCACGCACGCACGCACGCACGCACGCACACACACACACACACACACACACACACACACACACACACACACACACACACACACACACACACACACACACACACACACACACACACACACACACACACCACATTCATATTCTATGATGATATTCTCTATCTAGAAGCATTCGGTCATCATATTTCAGTTTGTATTTGGTCAAAAAATGAATTGCAGACTCCTCTAAATATTGATAGAAAGTCTTCTTAATATCACCCGGTCCAAGCACAAAATATATTATAGGAACTATGACACAAAAACACAAAAGCTGAGAGAGGCCATAGTTGTGTTGAAGGTTGAGTGTTTGCAAATCTTGACGGTTCAAATCTGGCACATACTGCTTTTGCTTCCCCGGGCAAGACACTTAACGTCCAGTACGTTCACACTTTCACTTTAGCTTAGGGCATTCCTTACGTTATCATTTTATGGCGGTATAGATATGTCACAGCCGTGTTAATGCTGTCATGGAATCTCCAACCTACAACCAAATCTATGTCTGTATTGAGAAAGCTCACACCAGTGCACTACAGCCCCATCCATCGCCCGAGGGTCGACTGAAGCTTAAATTCCTCATGTCTCCTATAAAACGCTCTCCGCTTCTTTGACACTCTCTCACACACCCCTCACAAAGGAGTCATTGAGGGGGCTCGTACAGTCTGCGGGTTGAAGAGTATGTCTAATTTTGGTCAGAGTTCATTAGGAGACACAAAAGTGGAGAATGGCAGGGACAGTGGCAGCGGCGAGTGCTATGTGCCGGGCCCGATAAGCGCAGACACCAACTACAAAGGCGCCGCCAGCTTCAGAAGGAAGGATGAAGGGGAAGAGAAGACGCCAAAAGTCCTGGCCCCTAACACAGTATGGTTTTAATACATGCATGTCAGTGTTTGTTAATGTGACCCGGCTAGCCTTCCGCGCACCAATATTCAACTTTAATGTTCGGATGAGAGGGAAGGAGGGCGAGAGAGACGGGGGACAGTAATGGCATGCAATAAAAATGAAAATGGAATAGTTTAAGTACTATATTGGGGGTATTAAATTGTCACCAGTGAAAGCTAAGTCAGACTTTGTGTCAAATGCAGTCACTGGAAGCATGGCTTGCACTGTGGGGAAAGTAAGGAGTGAAAGGATATAGTACGACATGAAGGATTTTGGGAAGCATAAACTCAAAAATATAGATCTAGTGTTGTATTTAACGTTTATGGAGTTACAGATTTTCATAGAAATCATGAGCTGTAATAAATAAAGAGACAAATTAAACACTTAAGTAGTTAGTTGGTATCATTCATGAGTCATATATGTTAATTATTTGATAAACAATGAGCCCCCAAAACAGTGTTGCAGCTTTCATTCATCAAACGATAAGTCAATATATAATTATCGTGACAGGTTTAATTACAAATGAACATGCAATTCTGTAAGCAGCAAGAACCAACGAAAGCTGGCTAGTTGTGATTCACTTGTCACAAATTGCATCTTCCATAGAATAAATACAATCTCTATGGCTTTCAAGGAGGTCAGTGGTTTGATTCTCTGTGATGTCAAATGTTTGTGGCACCCTGACGCAAACTGCTGCACTTTTTTACAAGACGCAGCAAGATGCAATTAGATTAATCTGAATTATGATTTATGATTACACTTTGACCTTTGACCAAGAGAGGCTGCCGTTTATTAAATGTATATTTTTTCACACTTAAGACTGGTAGAGTTAAGCAATGCAATGAAGGATGGTATGCTGGAT
This sequence comes from Rhinogobius similis, assembly GCA_019453435.1. NCBI lineage: Eukaryota > Metazoa > Chordata > Actinopteri > Gobiiformes > Gobiidae > Rhinogobius > Rhinogobius similis. The sequence continues at coordinate 9,104,552 of CM033621.1, read as the reverse complement.
TTGACAGAAAAAAAACTCTGCTTCCAGGCCTATAGATACTAGATAGATATTTGTGATAATGATGAGAGGATGGAGAGGCTGATGATTCTGCTGCTGTGGCGGAAATGGTGCATTGTGGTGCATTGTTTAATTGTAAGGTTGACAGAGCTGGCACAAAATGGCAAAAAAAATGTATCTCTTTTTTCAAAATGTTGGATTTTAATGTATTTTGTCTTCCTGAAACAAATACAAATGGCTTTCCATCCAAATATCCTGCTGGAAAACAGACTGATTTTAAAGCTATACCATTCAATACAAAAATTATAAAATGTACTCCTCCAAATTCTAAACTTGGCTCTAAACTTGGGTAAAAACTCTCAAGCTGAATCTCAACCTCTATTCAAATGTGATTAATTGCACGGTAACGTACGTTTATATGACTAGCTTGAAAGGTGATTGATAACTAGTCCATCTTGTTTTAAAAAGAAAATATGAACAGGCACAAGAGCAATCTAAAACAACATCGACTGAACCGCTTTAAGTCCGATGTCGTAGAGCTGAGTGGGAGAACGAGCGCAGACAGAGACGGCCCATGAGAAGGCTGTTTTTACTGTAACCGGGATGCGGGCCGTGCGCTGCTTTAGAGCCAGGCCCTGAGCTGTAAATGGATATTGGAGATTAGATCTTTCATCTGGAGAGAGCCATGTCATTTTCCTATTTTTCTCTCGTATTGATTTGGGCCACTCTCAGCTCCACATGAGCACAGCCTCTTACTCTGGAAAAAGGCCAATCCACAGCTGTTCATGTTCCCTGTGTATAGATCCGGATATATTATGAGAGGTGGAGGTGTGGGAGAATCGTCTGCATTATGACCACTACTGCTTTGTTCTGTGAGGAATATCGAAATTGTACTTGTACTACCGCTGTGATCAGAATATAAACGGCAAAGCTAAATGTCATTTGAAGACCCTCACTTGCGAGACATTGTTTTACATTTTTTTGGAAAGTGATTTAAAGTATATTTCAATAAATCTTATCAAGTCAAGATTTTTTCCTTCATGTTTTCTTTCTTTCTCCTCAGAAATCTATGGTTGTCTCAGGTCAGGCTGGTGCAATCTCCTCAAGTTTTCTGCTTTTCTGCATCTAAATTGTTACAGGGGCTTTAACCATTTTTTTCCCATGTAATAATAATAAACTGTTTTGCCCCAGATACTGATAGGTTGTAAAAACTACTCTTAAGGTGAAAATGAGTCCATTGTGCGCTGTCTGCATCTAATTATAGAGCGTTTTATTCTCATGCTAGTTGTTGTTAACTTTACCATGACGGCAAAACACGAGCTCGCTCCCTCTGAAAGTTGTGAAAAGTTGTGAAAAGTGCTTGTAAACTCATTGTGGTGAATAATTAGGATCTTAGGAATGTGTCGATAAATAAATATGGACCTCAAGGAGTTTTGAATGAACTAGTTCTGTTTTTCATGTTTTTAAGACTTTCAAAATCAAGAGAACCTTGAAACTGCTTGATGTTCCCTTTGTTACTTTGAGTGCTTTGAAAAAAAGAAAAAAAGTTTAGTAACACTATCTCTTTGTCTCTTTTCACAGACAAATACGGTAAATAATCTAACCAGCAATCTTTGTTTATAATTTTTTTTTAAAGATTTTAAGTGTGGAATGATTAATGAATCTGGATAAAAATGATATGGGAAGGGCATCTGATACACCACATGTCGTTGATTCATCTTGATTGATCTACAACTCAAACACACAAAACTTTGAATGAAAACTGCCATTCAGAATCACGACTTCAAGAATTCAGATATGGAAGCAAACACTTGCTAAATAAAAGGATTTCGAGTTGAAACAAGAAGTGCTGCTTCAGAGTGGGTTATTGACCAGCTCCTTTTCACCAGATCCAAGTGTAATCGAAGCTCTGCGGTTCACGTGTATGTTTAGCCTCTGACTGCACTTAGAATTAGCGCGTCGATTGGAGAAGGATCTGACTTGGTTTAAAAGGCAGGTCAATGGAGAAAAAAAATGACACTCATCCTCTGTTTGGCATTTTGTTCAAACAATCTTTACCACTCACTGACCCTCACCAGGAGCAGACAGTAGGGAGAACAGTCAATGGTTCAAGTTTCAGAGCTGGATCAAGCGTGTCAGTACAAATGTGGCTTATGTCAGGGCTGCAAACACAAGAATAGTGTAAAAAGTGACAGTCCAACCTCCCATCTGTGGAGTGCAATAGAACGTCCGTAATCGAAAAATGTGTTATTGCCGCATGTAACAATTTGTATTAACACACTTCCACATATTGGCTCTTTACATTCAAATTAAAGAAGACAGCCTTTGCTTTTCTGGTATTGTACCTAAATAGATCACATTCGACATTTTGTTCATGGACAAATGCAATGTTGAGGTAAAACAGTTTAGAAAGAGAAACTGGTCCATTGACTTCACATTCAAAACAGCAGCACTGATAAGCCCCGCCTCTTCATAGTGACATTTCACCCTAGCAAGAAGTAGATTGTCATTTACTTGTTTTTATTTTTGAAGAATGTAACCCTATGTGTATCACTCAAAATTGTAGTTTTTCAAATAATTGCAGCTAAGTACAGAGGTGTAGGCGGAGATAGGGGGTAGGTGAAAACCCGAAGTTTTCAAATGCAATGACAATGTGAAATTACTTAAACATGATTGAATCAATTTGAATACAGCTTTTGAGTAAGCTAATGACGTGGCAACACCATTGTAACTTGGCTAAAAGCACAAAGAAGTTGGTTTTGTATAATATGTCAAGTCAAAAAAGGAAAACCCGCTCACTTAATCCTGGTTACTTGTAAACCTTGTCTGTGAGCCTGACACAATCAAAGATTAATGAATAAATGAAATTAGAGTGCAAGGTAAATGCTACAATCATACATCATTCTCTTCTCGTTGTTTTTATGCCAAAGAAATGCTACTTCCTGATCCACATAACTTTACTCCGAACCAAAATCCATCAAAACCCGGGTTCAAGGACCACTGCAGCTGTGCGCTAATTCCTTTAGCTGGCATCATACATCCCATAATGACCATCCCCAGCATAACACCCCCACCCTGCTCCCCCCCTCCCCTCTGCAGAGCCACCCTAGCATTGGGAACTAATGAAAACAAATGGCTTTTCAATGGGCAGACAAACCTATTTCAAACATTCATCATCAGCCTCATAGATTTCTAAAATCCCATCAACTCTGTCCCTGGCCTCTGCCGTCACTTAGTCCACGCTTCTCGCCCCTTCTGTCCATCCGTCTCCCTCTTTCCCACTGAAAACCCTCTCATTGTCCACAGTCACAAACTTTGTAACTTTTCAGCATCATTTATACAGGCGCCCTTGTAGGATTAGCCACCTGACAGTTATATGCGGACGCTTGACGGAGGGAGGAAGTGGACAGGATGGAATTATCCAGAGACGTTAGAATGAATGAAAACTTGCTGCTAATTTTGTGCACAAACGCTCAGAGGTGCGGCAACAAACTTTTCGCATTTTCCACAGCAAATAAACCCAAATTTGATTAGATAAGATCAGACTTTAATGATCCCTGTGAGGAAATTGGCTTGTTGCAGCGTCGCGCAGAAGAATATAGCGAGAGATAAGGTGGGGACAGATGTATAGATATGAAGTATTTGTTGAAAAGTGCAAATATTAAGGTGCTGGAATGGTAAAATTTTGTAATACTGTTTGAAGACAAAACGCGTGGAGGAGATGGGGAGATATGGGGCGGGTCATGTGTGGCAGATGAGTGGATTGTGCATGTCTGACGGAGCTGAGCATGGCAAATCAAGCTTTTGTCTGCTTCCAAAAAACAACATTCAGACAATAATAGGGTTAACGTTTGTGATATCCCCTACAATGGCTAAAAGAAAACATTTGTTATGATTTCAGGTCTTGACAATGAATTTGTAATGGCATATTTGCTGTGCCAGAAAATAAAAATCTATGTAACATAATGACATCAATTAAAGGTGCAATATGTAACTTTTCAGTTCCTTTTCAAGTAACGTCAAATCTACATACTGCTGAATTTGACTCTTAGATCATTTTAAATTACATGTGAATTACAAGTGAAGTAAGTGGATAGTAAAAGTAAAACTACTAATGAAATGTATATTCAATCACAATGATGTATTTTGAGTTGGACACTTCAGACTAGTCTCAGCACTTATCCAAAATGTACTAAAAGGATTAATATACAGCAGTTTCTCAGCAACCAACGGTCATTCCGGATCAGTGGATATTCACTCTTTGATTCATCTCTGCTTCTTGTAGTAAAAGCAAATGCTACAGTCAATAAACAGAACTAGTTCATAGCAAAAGAAAATTGAATTTTGTCAATAGGTCAAACGTTTTAAGAGTGAAAAGCTTCAGCAGCCAGAGCGATGTTTGGCAGTCATGGTTTAACGGACTACAGCATGCTAACGGCGCACTTCCTGGTTCTCGTATGTTAAAACGCTTAATAATCAGATGCAGACAGCACACAGCACTCTGATTTTGACCCTATAAGAGCTGCTTGTCCAATATAGCTGCACTGGGGAAAAACATGTTTCTAAAATAATCAAAGTAATGCAAATTATTAAGTCACTTGTTCACTTGTATCATTTTAAGGTGAGACGCTGCAGGTGAATAGGAAAAAAATCTTAAATTTAAAGATATCAGTTTGAAACTTCTCCTGCAGTTTGCTCACATAAATGTAAGAAGAAAAAAAAAAGTATAAGTTATATATAAGTTTTTCATCATGTTATGTTTTGTAAAAATGGCCCAAAACCCCCTCACATATTTAGGACATATAAACCTGAAAAAATTTAATTTTAAAGTTCAAAATTTAAATTTCTTGGTTCATTTTGTACACATATTAGTTACATAAAAATTTACAGAGGGGATTTTGGATTTCCTATTTAGTTTTTAAGTAAACTAGATTGGACTGAAAAATTGTCCAAAAAATTCAAATTTCGACTCACTTTTTTTTTTTACTTTAAACTTCAACAAATCAGTTTTAGAATTAGATATCAAAAAATGCTTCGGTACTTTCGTCAAAATCTTGTTGAGTCTAAGACTGTAAAGTGTGGTGTGTGTAGGAGCTACTTTAAGTGGGTTAGGGTTATCTTGGGTTGTTACAATGTCCCATAGAAATCAATGGATGAAGTGGATTAAATGGAACAATAAACATTTTTAAGAGCAGATTGGACAAGTTTGTTGTTTCCACATGAAAGCCGATATGTTGAGAGAGCAAAGTGATCAAAAAACAAAAAATGAGTTTTGCCTGTAGTGTCTCGCCTCAAATCAGCATTGAAATTAGAAGAACCCCATCTTTCAAATGTGGCTGGTATACTTTGTACTATTAGTGGTGTTGACTCTTGGCCAGCTCTTTAAGCATGTGATTCATTAAGTCCTTGTATATTTGAGTGTATGAGGCGAAGATAAGAAAAAAAAAAAAATTGGCATGGTGTTAGATCTTTTAACCAGAGAGAAACAGTAACTCAGATAGCTGATCACTGACAAGATGCCAACTGGAGAAATAGTTGGCGTGTCGCTTTCAGATTCCACCATACTTGGTCCAGTGAGTCAGACAAACTTTGGAGATGGGATGACACGCTCGTACTCGGAGAAGTCCACAGATTGCGCTTGAATTTACACAGATTGGACAAGTGCAAAGTGAGCCATCGGCTGCTCTGTTTATCATCATCTGCAAAGACTCAAGAGCCATAAATTTGTGGTCATCACCATTAGGCGAATCTGACGAACGGCCAACAACAATTTCAACGCTACTAGCTTACACCTCTCCTGCCAACTGAGCACTACTGGGTATAAATAATGACCGTAATAGGAATAAATGGAATACACCTTGGGAAAAAAGGGGGAATAGTATTTTACAAATCAAGTGACATTGACAGTTGTGTGGTGGACTGACAAGATATAGTAAATACTGGAATCAGGTTCGACAAGAAGTACGGGATATATGTTTTGCTTCCTGATAGTTCAAGACGGACAGTACAGATTGATAAGAAGCAGTAAGAGCGCAATTGGTAAATCAGTAGCTGAAATGAGTCATCCAAAGCCCTGTGTCAGTGCTATTAGATTATTTTCTATCGATATTTAAAGTGTTGTCATGATAAAAACATTTTAACTCGAAGTCAGTACTAAGGAAAAGGCTTGATACCGATTTCAGTACCCACATATTTCATTTCAATACCGGTTTTAGTATTGATTACTAGGCTATTGGTTTTTTTTGTTTTTTTTGAGTGTTCTCAGGCTACTTTATACACCATAGCGTTTATATTTTGTTTGCTATGCTACCAACAGATGGCGATAGCCCTGTATCTGATGACATGTTGAAAGTAGTTTGTATGAGTTAAAGACAAAGCCTGATGATGCTATACTTACTTGATCCAATTGGCATTTTGTGCACAGAAATGATAAAAACAAGTTACAGGATTACAGCAAGACATGGAACTTTACAGAGAATGGCTGCTGATGTGAGGGTAAAAGATAGGCGTTTTGAGCTCTATACCTGAAAAAACTCCAGGTATGTATTTTTATGAGAATACCTGGTAACGCTTTAGATTACGGTTCCTTAGTAAACTATTTATAAGGTGTTGTTAAGCACTATTTATTTTGTTTATGCACTTATAATACCTTATAAATGTTAAAAAGCCAATAACCAAAAACATGTTTGTGTTAATAAATCCCATGTACAAAACATTAATAAGCTGCTTATTGACTTTTTTTTCCAATCTTGTGATAAATGCTCATAAATGCCTCATAAGTGCTTATAAATACATAACGAGTGCTTATTAATGCATTGTAAATGGTTTACTAAGGAACCTTAATCTTAAGCGTTACTGAATACCTTTACATATTTCAGTATTTGACTCATGACCACTTTACAACTCAGTGTCAACACAACTTCATCTATTTGCACTGCTTGTTTTTATCTTGCTGTATATTGTCTTGTGTCTATTATTTTCTTACACATATTCTTGCATGCCTTTATTTTACCATACTTTATATTTTTACCATTAACTGTTTTATGTTGCCCCTTACTACTTAAGCAAATTCCTAGTTTGTGAATTTTGTTTTCATTGACAATGGCAATAAAACAGTCTGATTCTGATTGAAGTTGTTGTAATTAGACATTAATAGGAAAAAAAGATTATGTTAAAGTCCAATGTTAAATAGAAATAAATCAAGTACACCTTAGAGAAAAAAAAAAAAACGAAAATAGTGGTTTAAACTCTAGTGACAGGTTTGAAGTGACTCTTGTGAATCTTGACCTGACAGGAGCCAGTGTTAGGGCAGCATAACCCAGGGAAAGAAGACAGACCACCATCTTTTTTTAACAGAGTGTAAATAAGAGACTTAATGCATCTTAAACAAGTCGTTCATAATGAAATGCAGGTGCTGGGGTGAAACACCTGTGTTGGCATTTACTTCACAGTAATGTATGTGTGAGGTAAAATGGGCCTGCTGTGCACCTGGCCGGGCTAACAACCCAATTAACTAAACTTATCCAAGTGCTAGGTTTAGGCCTTAAGAGCGCAGCTTTAGGAGTGGAGTCTGACACAGAGCAAGCCAAGTCAGCCTGCGGTAACTAATGTATTTGACTGTGTGAATGTATTGCTCCAACAAAGCTGTGTGCAGGAGAGTGCAGAGTGCTGTGGTAAAGCAACTACTGAAATGATATGTACACTGAGAATATGAAGAAAAATGATCACCTTGAGTAACGCAAAGTATTCTTTTCTTTTTTTACAATGGGTTGCAATGAATGAACTAGTGTTTTATTGTGCAATGCCTGCAGTGGATTGCTTTTGACAATACTTCAACATTCTTTGTGCTGAGTTGTTTGTGCCAAGAAGGTAAACCGGTGTAGAGACAAAAAACAAAAAAACAAAAAAAACATTGCCTCACTGTTTGACATTGGCAATGCCTGATGAGAAGGGGAGCAATCAAATGTAAATATTTGTGTTCAAGGCTGCCAATCCCTCTGACCACCATTGATAATATCTGAAGAGGATGGTAAAAGACACATTACAAATAGAGATATTGTTGTTTTTTTTTGCATTTGAACACTTCATAATGACGTGACATGAAGTACACAGGCTATTGTTGTGCCTGTGCTCATGATAGACTGCGGGTCACAGTGGGCTCATCAGAGCGTTTAGCCCCTGCATTGCAGCAGAGGAAACCCCTACTGCCAGGTCAAAGATGCGGCACACACTGTAACAGCACCACACACTGATGAACAATGATGATGTCATCAGCGTGTGCCAATCCTGATCAGTCTGGTGGATCGGTGCCAGTCTGCGGGTGGCAGTGGCAACCAGATGCCACGGCAACAATGCCACTCAGGCGGTTAAAGAGGGGATGATGGAACATGGCAGGTGCACTCTGGTGGTGGCTGTGGAGTAGCACACATACTCACACTATTGTTTGTCAGTTTTACTTTAAAAACCTGTCCAGAAATGGTAAAATTTGTAAAATTATTTTTTGCAGAAAACAGGCTGTTTGTTCTAAATGACAGGTTCTCATGTTTTTCTAATTATTACTTAGTTTGATAAGATAGAACCTGTGGTAAATATTTGTCATAGTTTTATATCTATCAAGTTGCACTTTGTAAAGACATTTTCAAAAATAAAAGTTTAAAATGACAGGAAAGAGTGCAAAAGTTGTAAAACAGAATCCCTCTGTGATGTCATCCCTGGGTGACATCATTGAAAATACAGACAATTTACAGCAATTCACATGTTTTTCTGACACTTTAAACAATCATTCAACAAATGAAGGTGTTATGAGGTATTATTTATTGTCAATTTTAAACTATTGTATAATTTATATGATTTGGGCCATTCTTTACAGTATGGTTGCTAGGTAACACTGATGGAATTACCTCTACTTACGTCACCTCTGCTGCTCATGTCCAACCAGGAAGTTGGAACATTATAAGCTTTACTAAAACTTTCAAACTGGGGACAAATAGGCAAAATGTTCAATAAAAATCCTTAACATAATCTTGTTCATGTATTGAACTATGTAGTCTAACCTGTCAGATGCACTTTAACTCTATGGGAGATTCACTGTATTTGAAAGGTATATATTCATAAATCCATTAATCATTCATCTCATATCTTAAAGTCCTTTTAACTGACAGCAATTACGCCTTTGGAAAAGAGTTTGAACTGTGACAGTGTTTGTTTCATGGCATTGGGCCCAGTATTTAGAGATATGAACCATAAACCAGGTCAACAAATCTGCAATCAACAGTTAAACACCAAGTTTGAATGACATTTGCAGTGGACTTATTTAGGGGCTCGTCTGGGATCATCTCTTTTTGTTCGTTTTAACACCCAAACGCGCCTCGTCATTCCCACAGTTCCACTGGACAAGGCGACGAGATTATAAAAGATTAATGCTGCGTTTCAGTTCTTCATCTGAGATTTGTATTATGGATAAATACAATCCATAAACATTGTGTCACGATTTGTCTGAACAAAAGATTGTTCTATTGTTCAGATCAGAGGTTCTCAACTTTTTTCTCCCAGCGACCCCTATTTAGCCATTGATAAGTTGACGACCCCAACATCCTTTTTCCTATCTTAGATGCTACTGCTTTATTGAAAAAAATATGAATATTTTGTGGTTAGTAAAGATGTTGCAGAACAGTAAGAATTAAAAAATACTTTAAAGAGATGATTAACATGTAATCCTTTATTCAAATTCACACAGTCTAGTTTGGACCTCTTTTCTAAAAAATCTTGGGGACCCCCTGACAATATAGATCATTTAATTCACCTTTAAGCATGTTCTAAGTGAACTTCATTCTAAAGATAACTGAAAATTGAAAAAAATATGAAAGTAGAATCTGTAAACAATAATGAGGCAGGGTGGTTAGCACTCTTACCTCGCAGTTTAACAGTTTAGGTCTCAGTTTGGGTCATTATGTGTGAAGTATAGGATGCACGACAAAGGAAATTATTGCATGTGTGATATAGCTGTTAAGTACTGCAATGTCGACATTTTGTGATATTGTGTTATTTATTCTTATTTATTCAGTTATATTCAAACAAATATGTTAATTCCTTCATTTATCAGTCAAACTATGTCAAAAAATAAAAAAATTGAGACGATATTAAGGCTAATTTGGACTGACCAAGGAAAATCATGAAATCAGCCTTTTTTCCACCCAGTTTTAAATTCATAATGCAGAACAGAAAAACACACACAGACAAACAAACAAAAGACAAACAAGAAAAAACAGAACACAAGGAGAGAACAAACAAAGAAAGCAGAAAAAGACCAATGAAATGTAATTAAGGCATATATTGTCCAAAGTAAACGTCCCATTTGGTCCAGTCCACGTCAATTATAAAGTTGGTTCATTGTTGTTGCGGTTTGTGTCATCCGTTTCTTTGCGATGACCTTCTTTCTTGCAGCCAGAAGTATGCTCCAAAGGTATCCATTCACTATGTCCATGACAGGTGTTTTGAGGCCCAAATACATAGTTCTGAAGTCAAGCGATATTGTAATGTCAAAAACAGTCACTACTGCTTTGTTAATCTCCAATATTAAACCAATAAAGTCCAATATTTAAGAAGAATAGGACTGTCCCAAAACACATGATAACAGTGGGCCTCCTGGCACCACAGTATCTACAGCAAATAGTATTTCCCTGTGAATAGTGAGCACTTTGACATGGTGTTATGAAATATCGTGATATATTTTTCCAACACAATTCTTTCCATACATGTGATTTTGTGGTTCTATAAGTGTTACTATTCTTCATTTGTCCAAAGAAAATTACTTTCACTTTCACTAAGACAGTAAATGCAGATGGAGGACTTTTGTGTTACAGTTGCAATATTGATTATTTTATTTGCTCATATTGCAATATCGGTACTTTTGCAATATATTGTGGCGCACTAGTGTGAAGTTTGGACGTTCTCCTTTTGTATTTTTTACGTTTTCAACCTCAGCATACATGGGCAAACATGTAAGAAATAAAGTAAAAACTGTCACTGTAGCTTCAGGCAACTGCACTTTCCTATAATTACAATATTTTTTGTCGCTCTTTGTGTAAATGGCATATGGCTCCTTGATAAAAAATAAAAGAAATAAAATGAGCCAAGCACGCACTACTTTTTAATAGAAAGAAAATACAACAGATTGCTCTCAACTTTAAAAGCTTCATGTCGCCTTGCTTTGAGCTTTACTGCGCCTCCTATTAAGAAGACCCCCATCTTTAACGGGGTTTAAGTGCGGATGAGTTTTCTTTAAATGAAGTTGAAGAGCAGTAAACAACCTTATGAGGAAATTGTAACTTTTATTTGCCGGCACACAAGCTGTCTGAGAGTTTTTGGTTTAATTTGGTGTTTTGTGGCGTGTTGTCCTCTATTTGACTCGCGATTCCCACTTCCTCCTGCTCATTTCTTTGCGCGCCCCTTCTTCTTCATCACTCCCACCTTTGTTGATCCACAGAGTGCGAATTAACCTTGCTGTAATTACATGAATAGGGTCAATGTGCACTGAGGCTGCTGGAGAGGGCTGGACGTGGAGAGTGTACCGCAAATGAACAAGAGAAGATGAATAGATAGCGACAAAGCTATCTGAGTAAAGAGTTGCAATGTTTTTTAATCGGAAACCAGTAAAATGTAGTGAGGAAATGGCTCTGTTTTCCCATATGAGGATTGGTTGGATGCTAGATGTTAACGTTAAGGATGAAACAGTCCCTTATTAGTGTCAGAATTGGATTTGGAGTAAACGAGCAAAAGGATCAGGTGACGTTGATGTTTTGGAATACTGTTGGGTGCTTTTTTATATATCGTTTTCAATTGTTTATGTAATGAACAAAATTTCAGAGCAATTAATAGTCTGTTTCATTTGACTTTTGTCAGTTTTGTCAGTTAAGTATAGCAATGTCAGGATTATTAGGTTAAAAGTCATTACTTAAGTCACAAAATAAAAAAAAATTAAAAAAAAGAACAGTCTTGAATGTTTTAGAAAGATGAATAAAGTAATTTTAAGTTATACTAAACCTACCTTTTTTTTTTTGGTAATTATTTTTTTTTTTCAGCATTCAGAAAGTTTAATATAAAAAAGGTGGTGGGAATGAACGAAAATGTGGGATTTTGTTGTTGGTGTCAGTAATGGTGAATAATCATAAAAGTGTAACGGTTCTTCTCACAGAAAATGCAACAATAAAAGTTATTTATTTATTTATATATCTTTTTTTTCTTTCTTCTTTCTCCAACTGATAAAATGTCCCTTTTGATCCCTTAATCCCAAGTATTGGGATTCATAAACCTGGATCCATGCATCATGACTTGAACATGACTTGTCTTGACGCTCAATTGGGTTAGTATATTTTATTTATATTTGGTGACAATAAAATAAAAATACATTTTGCATATCTAACACCGTATCCTCTTGTTGTATATTCACAATAGGGTGAAATTGCTGAGGACTGCAATTTGGCTGCTCGTCCGGGATACTAACCATTGTCTCCTTTTTAACGGCTAAAACGGTTCTTTTCATTCATAACGCTGCACTGCGCAAAGAAATAAGATTACGGCAGATTATTTTAAGTGCTGCCATGTTTTTGTTAATCCCTGTATATATTCGAATGTAGTGCATTGTGTGAATAATGACAGCAGAGACATAAAAAAACATTTCACCAAACACGCAAATCTAGTCAATAGTTTTATTTATTATTTTTTCCAAATCAAATTCTTGGCTCCCAATTCTAATCCATTTCTTGTAGCCATTTGAATCACACAATAGTGCATGCCTTAGACTTAATTATGTCATTGCATCTTAATAGCCGACAGTGCGCTGTTTAAAACCGAGCATCTGCTGTTAAAACAAGGGCCATTTATATAGGCAAACACTGCTACACAAATTAAATATTTCTCTGGCTGCCATGTGATGTACGCCGCATCCCTGACATGATAGCAGCGAAACCGGGGGGGGGGAGAAAAAATCAACATCAAAACAGCAATTTTATACTTAAATTAATCATTTTTCTATGTATCAAGAACGCCGATGTGTTCAATTTGCCGTTTTTGTGTTTTCGCTCTCTCTCTTCTATCTCTAGGTAGGAGCCCTCAGCAGCACAAACCCGAGTGGAGAACAGTTAATAGTGGAGCCGCAATAACAATAAAATGTCATCAATCTGTGGGCGCCTCCTGCCTCTGTCACACCAAGTTTGTACAGAGTAATGACATTAGGCCCGGAGTAGCAAGCACACTGCTCTCTTAAAGGCACAGCCACATCCGCGAATCGACAACACGACGACGACGGCAAACAGGGAGGATGTTCGGGGAGAGAAGAGGTAAAGAAGAAAGTTATAACAATCTAAAGCCATATTCGGACGAGATTAGTTTTACCAGGGGACCTCGGATACATTGTAATAACCGCAATTGCATCGTGGTAAAACCAGAGCGCGTGAATGCTGTGTTTTTATGCTGCATTCCATTTGAGGTCAGAACCTTTCTCAGAGTTTCTGTGTTCCAGTTGTCAATTCGGTAAAACTATGACAGTGCAGTTTATGTAGTTTGCTTCGAATTAAATAATAAAAAAAACAGCATTGTCAATTCAAGCAAAATGTGGATCCAGTTAAATTAGCGTATCATCCCGAACATTGTTATTACACCATTAAAATATTGTTTGAGAGGGAATTACTGTCATTTGTCTGTAGACTTTAGCAACATTAGCATGAAACAAAAGTGCATTTATAACTGCAGAGGCTCAGGGCAGGAGCAGCTTCACAGACACTGGTGGATAGTCAAGAAAGAGAAAAAAGCACAAGTAAATGTCAAAGTTTATTCAAACACAGGGTGCAGCCGTGTTGGATAATGTTTCCAAGTATGACTCTGAACTGTAAGGGTGCTCCAGTGAGAATTTACAAGTCGGAACTCAGGAAATCCAACTTCCGAGGAGAACTGGAATGCAGCATTAGTCCAAGCTTATATCAATTCAACATGTCTCTATGTCAATTTTACATCCAAATTCACCACAAAACCCCCAATTATTATTATTTTTCTACGATTAAGAAGTACAAAAACACACCTAACAAACTGCAGTAAAGACTTGACCGGTAATAAATTTGTAAATATTTTATGTATGTATCTGTCACCTGGTGTCCAACAAAAGGAACAAAAACAAAGAACAACAAGTACAACAACGCTGTCATGGCAACCAAGGGTAAAGTTTCGGTGCTTTTGGTGCACGTAATAAATCGAATCGTGTGGATGTTCTGATTGCAACAACATGGTAAAGACGTCCCACGCTACAGCACAGGTACACAGCACTAAAAACGAAACAAAAATAGTTGAATAGAAGCAAAGCTAGCAACATGGATGAATCAAAAGGCTCGTCATATTTAAATGTGTTTACCGGTCCACCATTTCTGGAATAAAGTCCGCAAAAGCGAGTGAATCACTGACGTCCCACAGTAAAACTAATCCGAACAGTGCTATTCACAAGCAATGCAAGGAAAAAAAAAGTTTGCAATTCTTAACCCGGGACTTGCAAGAAGATTAATTCTACCGTATCCGCTAGCCTACATAATCTCCTAGCTAGGTCAAGTGTTTCTCTGTTGGTGTTGCACATGTTTGGTGTAGGCAATTAAGCACTCGCTAGATAATATTTCACGAAAAGTCCAAATGAATTTAGGGAAATGTAGAGAATACTAAATAAAGATGCTAAAATGAGTTAAAGAGCAAGAGTTTTTGTGGCAGTAAATAACAGATCTTGTACAAATCGTGTGGTTTACAGGCACAAGCTAAGTTGATTTAATCGCAGCGGCATTAGTCACCTGAGTGGATGATTTGCAGTGCCAGATCAGACAGGTAATATTATTTATCCCAAAATGCAAAAACAAACAGCTCTTCATCACGCAGTCGAAATAGTTTGCTTTTTTTTTTTTAGAGCAGTTAGTGTTAATTCATATCATTTTGAAGGATAATTGTAAGGATAACTCTAGTTTGATTAGCTATATTCATATTGGGATTTTTTAGTGAAGAGAGAGAATCATTTGGGCTGTTTTTGCATGATACATATCAGTAATAGATGTCAGTTATTAAAAGTAAACGGTTCAAAACTGAATTTTAAAAAAAGGTGCCACAGACAAGATACAGGACATACTGAAATCAGAGTTTAGAAACCGTTAAATAACTAAATCTTGCGAAATTAGTCAATTACAAAAGGAATGTAGTAGATTTTGCTCCTATACTTATACTATCCTATACTAAATCTGCTAAATAAGTCTTTGTTACATTTTTCCCTTAAATTATATGGTCAGTGTGTTTTCAGTGTGATTTAATCAATATACAAATCAAATCAATCAAATATACCAGGGAGTCCCAAACTTTTCTGGCTGGGACCCCCAAAATAGCCATGCAACCGACTCAGGACCCTCAAAGCAAGTTGAAAATAAACGTAGGAATCATTTCAATCGCCAAAGGGTGTTAACTCAGGTTAAATATTGGTTATTTGAATAGTTTATTTGTATTAGACCATATTTCACTAAAAGATACTATTTTTAAACAAATACAGTGTCATATTTATTAAAATTAGATCTTGAAATCATGTCGCAACCCCCCAGCTCATCTCTCGCGACCCCCCGGGGGGTCCCGACCCCCACTTTGGGAACCGCTGAAATATACAATCAATATAGTAGCAGTAAAGCTCCAAATAAAGCAAAGTAGTAGTAAGTTATCATGTTCAGAAGTTTTTACTGCTGTTTGCTGTAAATGAATAATAAATAGGCAAGTAAGTAAAGAAGTAAATAAATACTAAAAATAAATAATAAAATGCTGTTTAGCTGTATTTCATTTCAATATTTCAATATTCAGTATTTGAATGATGCCGTCATCATCACTGCGTCACTGAACTATCACTGTTACTGCTAATAATAAAACCAAAATAAGGGTAGTGCAGTTAATCAAATTTTAACCAGTCATCAGTAAAAGGATGTGACATGGAGCAGAGTTTAGACAGCTCCTTGTTTTTCATTTCAAGTTTTTAAGGATAATGGTAAAATGCATGACAGAATGATGTGTTAATATGTGTGATGTGTGATCATTTGATGGTAATGTTTTATTTGGTTGTTTGTTTTGATGTTTGACTGTCCAGTTACGTACAGCTCTTTGGATGTTTAGTTGTATGTGACAGAATAATGTGTAATAATTTGGAGATTTGTTGGTAATGGTTTGTTTGTTTGTTTGTTTGTTTGTTTGCTTGCTTTTTGTATGTTTTGATGTTTGAATACGTTGGAAAATTTTGTTGTGCGTCATTTGAATAACTATTGGTAATGCTTTGTTTGTTGTTTGGTCAGTTCAAGTTTTGATTGTTTGATTTGTTTGGATGTTTAGTAGTATATGTGTCTATTTGGCTGAAATAATACACGAGGGGGAAAAAAATAAACAAATAACCAAAAATTGTGATCAGTTGATTCAAGGGGACAAAAAAAAGACAATTTATTTATTTATTGCCATATTGCCCATTTGTATTTATAATATATGTTGATGTTGCTGTTTTTTTTTTTTGGTTTTTTTTTTATAATTCTTTCAAATAAAGCTTGTTTTTAAACAATTTATAAATAAGGTTTATTTTTTAATCATTAAGCAGTAGTCATTTGTTTACATACTTATAGAGCATTTACTAGCATTTATTGATCGCTTTTGATACTGTAAATATTGATAAGCCAATTACAAAAAACATAGTTTGTTAATAAACCATGTGCAAAGTTATTGTAAGAGCATTAACAATATGATGATTAAACTATTTTCAATAACCAAATAATAAATGCCCCTTATAAGTGCTTATAAACAATTAACTGTGCTAATACCTTACAAGCCTTTTTTTTTAGTAGGCACTGACCATAAATTAACCTGATAGTTATAATCAGTATTGTTTGTATGAGTGTGTCTTTGTGATTGTTGTCATTTTATGATTGTGTGTTATGTTTTTTTGTTTCGTTTTTTTCTGTCGGTGATGCCAACGTGTGCTCATCGGGGTGTGTTTCCTCCCATCCATCTGCATGCCCGCTGGTCACACATCAGCCAGGATATCCCCCCAACACACACACACACACACACACACACACACACACACACACACACACACACACACACACACACACACACACACACACACACACACACAGAGACACACACACACACACTCAAACACACACGCACGCACGCACACACACACACACACACACACACACACACTAACGGAGACAAAAGTGCACGGAACCGCTCAATAAGAATTCAAGAGAGACAGAAAGAGGAGGGCATGGCCAGGCGGCATTAACCCCGCGCCGCCTGAGGGCCGAGCCGTGCCACCGATCCTGTTTTCTAATTCACCCCTGCTGCCGAAGCTAATGCCAACCCTCTACCAGTTACCCGCAATCTGCTCATGGGACTGCGCGGCCCCCTGGAGCCCTGCACCCCGGTGCCACAGTCTGGGCACGGGGCCGGGGCATGCATGGTGATGATCCGGATCCGGCGCGCGATCATATTAACATAGTATTTATCTAATCTGGCAGCGTTTTTAAATATCAGCTTTTAAAAAAATCAAACATTAAGAGATTGCGGAAAAAAGGTCATCCATCCAACTGTGTCTTTATTTACTAATGACAAAACGCGTCGGGGAGATATTAAATGAAACAAATGATGGTGCCTTAAAAATTAGGTTAACTTTCATCATATTGTTCTAGCTAATTTATTTTGGTTTGACAGCAAGTGTTTGATTTAGGTCTTTGTATCACCCCGAATCATTTTTAATAAATTGCTCTCACCTTGTCTTCATTTGTTCCCATTATCTGTCATTGTCAGCTCCCTGTTTGTCACTGGCTTTATACTGCCACCGCTCTTGTTCAGACTTTACACAACGCTCTATTTTTCAGCGTGAAAGACATATACAGTGTAAGAAGCATTAAATATTCAGTGTGGTAATGAATGCTATTAAAGGCAGTGTTATTTGAAGAAGGCTGATGTCTCTAGGCTAGCACGCTGCTCTTTCTTGCCCTGAAAATAGATTTAACCTGTTCAACATGTTCAATTTGAAATGAAAAACTTTTTTTCTGGTGGAGGGTAAGCCACTTTATCTCCATGGAAACGTTGTTCGTTTGCCTGGAATGTTTCACAATTTGGTATTGAACTAAACATATCTATCTAGTAATTTGTCCCATTAAATTATAGGATTCTATCTGACATTTTCATAAAAATTGTGTTCATATATTCTTGTTCCTGAATACCTTATGTACAGTGAATTAAGCAAGATGAGTTGTTTGGTAGATGTTTTAAGTTTATACGAGCAAAAAATTATTTCCTTGTTCCATTGTTTTCTATGATTGGTCAGAACATTAAAAATACATTTCTCAGACCCACCCACAACACAGAGGGACTAATGTAAACATTGCTGCCTCTCCACAAATCGCACCAATTACTTGGCCATGAGCTGGTCTCCATGGAGATAGATTTGTTTAATGTTAACTGTGGAACATTCTATACAAAGAAAAACTTATCTATGGAGCATACAAGCAAAGTTATGCGTGTACCTTTTAGTATTTTGTTGTGTGAGGCAGTAGTCCATACCTGCATGGTGACAGACTAAGGTCTAGGTTCAGTTCCAGGACAGGACAAAGTTTTTCGGTGTAGAGTTACATTTTCTGCCTGAGTCGTCTTCTCTTTATGCTCTTGTTCCTTGAGTCACTAAAAAACAAGGGTGTGACAGAAATAATAATAAAACATTTTCGTAAAAAATAAATAAAGCAGTACTTTAATTTGCTAATGATTTCTGAGATACAACTACAACTATTTTGCTCAGTGAATACCTTGTTAGGCTAAACACAGTAATTTATGCATTAACCCTTATTTAATAATATGCGTAAGATAAGAGAACCTTTACGTGTCTCAAATTGGGAAAATTACACTGTTGCAACATAGGACAGAAGAACAGCAAGAGAATACAAAAATGCAATCATACTTAAAGATAAATACTATTAAAAAGATACTCCAATCAATTCATTTAACTATAATTGACCCTATTGAAAGTTCAAAACAACACCCAAACCTTAAGAATGTCAATGCAGCCTACGCTCTCTTTCCATTTTATAAACATACTACTTGCATTTAAATCAGATAATTGACTTGCATGGGTGAAATATCTCCCGGAGCATTGTAAAAACATGAACATGGAGCCAGTGGCATTTGTACAATTCCTCCGGGGGCCGAGGGAGCATGTGGGAGGCTGTCCCTGGTGCAGCGCAGATGCCCTGAAGAAGACACCACCACCAGCACCAGGCCGCGGCGCAGATCTGGCACCCTCTCCTAATATGCCATGGTCTCTGGGGTCACTGCTCACTGCCACACCACCCACTCAACAGCAAAAAGTGTCTGCACTGTGCCTTCCAATGGTTCAGCCACTAAACTGTACACGCAATGCCTCATTTGCCATTTACAGGCTAGCCTTTATTCACAAAAGAAGGATGGAATATGTCCTGTTTTAAGGTTAAAGGACACATATTATGCATTATTTTTTTCTTTTCTTTCTTTTTTTGTTTGTTTTTTTGTTTTGTTTGTTTGTCACTGGCCTCTAAACATGCTCTTGGGTACCTTTGCTTGGCATCTCATCTCGTAGTAGTTCAATGAATGCTTGTATTGAAAACCACACTTTACTTTCTGCTTTCTACCTTTCTGCTCTTCTTTCTATCAGGATTTGGTGTTAGAATGCCATCTACTGGCAGCAGGGAATTACCACTGGAAAATCACTAGAGCTAGCCATTAGCACGCAGTTTTAATGAATGCAATTCAGAAATGCTCAGAACGGGTCAATGGTTTATGAACTTAAAATAGCAATTTGAAGCTGAGAGTTTTCTGAGTGCTCAGCATGGATCAGTGGGAGAGAACCTTGTAAACAGGAGTATTGAAACTGTGAATATGTTTTGACAAGGAAACGTTATAATGTTATAAAAGTCAATATGTGTTGTAACAACTACAACATTCATTTATTCTTGCATGCACACTTTCTCCAGGTTGATCCCAAAGCATTCAAAACTAGGTGAGATGAGGTAAGCTGTTAGGAGTAATGTGTGATGGACCGCCACAACAGTACCACCACTAGGGATCATGGGAACCTAGCTGGAGGATGAGCTTAGTGTGCATGTATGAGGTTGATGAGGAGTAGACAGACAGAAGCCATTCAGACATACAAAAATCTACCTCTGTCCGAAGTACCTTCTAGAAATGAGAATGCTAACCATCTTGTTACATTGAGGCCAAACTCTAAAGAAAGAACCTTTTTTAAGGGTTTGTGAAATAGTATTTGAAAAAGTACAATTACAACAACAACAAAAACTCATAAGACTCATAAACTCATAATAACATTAATGCGAGTACTTGTCCACCATCATATTGATCAACATCTTTTGTATTGACTGATTGTGACTTATGCCAGCAAATGCATGACAAAAAACCCATAGCCACTGAAAATATGGTGCTGTAAATAGATCGGCACAACACACAGGTCATAAACCCTGTCTTTTAAATGTTAATCATTGAGGTATTGATAAAACTAAAAATGTGTGATCAATGCTTTTAGATTAGGTCAAAATAATTTACGGCCAGCTTAGGGATCAATATCATACGTTATTAAAAGAGCACAAAAAGCCTTATATGTCAGAAAATAGGTGACGACGGGAAATGAAAACTTTAGGGAACTAATCCACTATTGGGTATTACATTGTAAAACTGTCTGTCTGTATTTAAAACATACTGTATCAAAGCTGTAAAGCATTTTTTACTATGGCAACTATAATAAGCTGTAGGATATAAAAAAAATTCTCTGATGCATGTATTATAGATTTTCTGACCATTGTCAGTATGAGCCCTTACAACCTGAGTGACAAACGTGGTTGGTACGGCATCAGGCAAGAAAAAAACAACACAACTCTGACCATTCTCTAAGTAATTCCTTCAGTGTGCTGCTGCTTCACTGCGTCTCCATGAAGACGCAAGAAGAAGGCTTATGACAGGCTCTTATTTGGTCAATAAACAAAAGTCTAGAATTCTTCCAAATTTTTACAACTATTACTTATTTGAAGGTTGAATATTTGTTCCTTTGCCTTTGTCTCATTTAAAGACGCACAGCGCTGCACACACTTGCCTTCATAGAGACTTTATAACTTTGCCCAGAATGTTCCACACTATGGTATTAAACGTATCCATCTTGCATTGGTTCATTTCTGGATGTTTTTATTGCCCCAAAATTCCCTCCATACTCTAACAGTGAGATTTGACCTGGGTGCTGGCATGGTGCTGTCACCTGCTTGTCTCAAGAGAGGCGTCTGGCTGCAGACCTTAATCTAGAGTCCCCTACCCCTCAGACCTTAACCAGGAGGCACCCACGTGATCTACCTTAATCCACAGGTCCCTAGGGCCCGGATATGTCAAAAAGAATCATTTCAACCTTTCAGCACCACATGAAGAAGAAGCAACTCGCACGGCACAGGAAGTTTTTCATTACATCATTCCTCTATTTGTTAATTTACAACTACGTAGACATTGATTATATATTCGGCTATTCGCTGATTAATCTTAACAAATTGTATTGATGTGATTACAGTTTGGACTGTGTTGTATAGGTATTTAGATAATACAGCACCATATATCTTTTTGCTTTTCTTTTTTAAACATGCGCCTTATATTATCGCTTCTGATTGTGTGTGTTTAAATCAAACTTGTGTAATCACGCCAAGTGTTTTTAAATATGTTGTACATGGCGTTGGGGTGGGGTTCTAAGTAACATATTTTGAATAAATAGGGGTTAGTAAAGTTAACTGTTCATTACATATATTGAATGTTTTGTTGTGAATTTGCAGATGCAGATCCATCATCAGTAATGATTGAGATTGGAATAAGGCAATGAAGAACAAGAGGAGGTGTGAGAAGTTCATTTTTGGTTGTATGGAAAATGTGGACATTTTGTGAGGAAGCGGTGGATCGGAGGGGTTTATGGTTATTTGTGTTGTGTAGTAATGTAAAAATGTTATCATGTAATCTTTCTTTCTAGTTTTTCAAGTTCAGTTTTTCAATATGGTTTGTTGTATTCTGATTACATTGGGATTTGTCATACAAATTTGTGGAGCCAAAACCAAAAAGACATGGTTCAACATTTGTGGATCAGTTTTTTGTGGATCAGACGTTTGGGGGAATTTACTGTTAATAAATTGTATCTGTGCTTACAGACAGACATGCTAACAAAAGCATGGAGTTATAATGTAATTTGATAGTAGAAATGCTCAGAACGATAAAAAAAAAAACAAAAAAAACATTGGAGCTCTTCCTATGACATCAATCAGAGGAATTTGGAACCAAGTATTTTTGTTAAGCTCAGAGGGAGAGAACTTACAAAACAGAATTCATCAAACACGCATGAAAGTAGCACAATGTGGTAATGACAACGTTATATCATGATTACAATCTCAAAAAAGTCAAATTTGCATAATATGAGTCTTTTAAGATGTTGCATTCCATGAACATGACACTTTTGCCTCGAGAAATATGACTCACAAAACAATATTTACACTATGCGAAACATGCCTTTTTCCTTTCATTCTACTCAACTGTTCCCTTTATTACCTGTCACTTAATTAACCAGACGGCCAACGTAGCCAAACCAGTGAGCGAGTGATTTGTGCTCTGAGGAGGCCTTTGGAGAGAGCAGCGCCTAGCCACTCTGCCACTGCGGCTGCGAGCTAACATCTCCACAGTAGAACGGGGCCCCATCCCGCTCTCATTTCACCATGTCAAGAGATGCACCCGCTCACACACATGCTCACCCGCGCCATATGGGGGTGGAGGGGCCGAGGGGGGCATGCCTGTTGCCTAGGAAACACTTTAGTCCAGATAATTATTACTGTAACTGTCTGCGCACACCCCACCTATAATAGCAATGATCATAAATTATAATCAGTGAGTGGCAGCCTTCTGTTATGGGGCCAGCTGCTCACGGGTTCCACCTGTTGGATGTGAGTTGAAATGCACGACAACTTAGCTGATTTTTTCTTTTTCAAAATTCATACCTAAATGCTATTATAAGGAAATATGCTTGCTGCATTTGATTCGTTATGCAATGCAAGTGCCATCTGTCGGGAGCAGTGGGGGATCACAAAGCAATTCCCAAGGGACCGTTGACAAGATCTTGGGCCAGGAACTCGGTATGTCCAGGAGGATCAGGGGCTACAGGCAGACCACTCGAGTTAAGGCATTCAAAATAGGACCTATTTTAGTTGAGAGGTAGTGGTAACCAAGGATATACTTATTAGTTTCCTGGACCTATATAGACACGTATATCAAGTGACATGACGTTGTCTTTTTGCAATAACAGAATGAATAAAATAAACGGATGACATATTGACTATATGATCACAAATCCAGGTGGGATTCAGTTCAAATTAATTTTAAATTAGCATTTCAGCTTCACGCAGCTAAAGTCTTCCAGGAGATATGAGACAGGCCTCTGCTCTTACAATGTTTAAATCTAGGCTCAAACAGTTGTGTTCAGCTGTGCCTATGACTGAAAGGACTGTATCTGCACTCTTCACTTTTAGAGTATATTTTAAGATTTTGTTTGTTTGCATTGGGTTTTTAATGCATCTTTTGCCTTTTATGTATTTTGTGTATGAATTATGCCTTGCCTTGCATTCAACAATGTTGCTTTTTTTAATTCGTTTATTAGGACAGTGTACAGTTACATTAAGCACAATGGCAGAGATGCTTGTACCAGATTCTAGCTTCACAGCTAATTTCCATCTGTAGTCCTCAGGGGGAGGGGTCAACAATAATTATTTACATATTTACAACAATTAAAAAGCCACAACCCTTGTTGCTTCCACATGCAGCATCTATCCAATCTCACCAACTCATACAACATATTCATACATTCATTAAACACTCTATACGGTCAACATGTACATTTCAGTCATTCTGTGGCTTGTTGCTGCTGTGGTTTAAGAAAGCACCTTTCTCTACAGCAAAGCAAATTATTGTCAACACTAACACCCCAACATGACCATAAAACAATATATCTGGGACATAAAACTGCATTGGAAAAAAAGAGATGGATACCTTTGGAACATTCTTTTGGACATTTATTATTCGTATGTATTATTGTTTTCAGATTATAAGCCGAATTCACTTCTGGACTAAACTTCATTTTATGTAAAGTAAATTACATATTAGTAGAGTTGCACTGACAATGACATGGTGGGGTGCATGTATAAACAAATATATTTTACATTTATCTACTTGCATATAACCACCATCTTCTCCCTTTGTGTTCACTGTACATTATAATACTATATATGCTGGAAAAGATGCCATTGGAAAGCAGCACTTTTCTAATAAAAATATGGACATGGTTTGAACAGATTGGTGCAGATCCATATGGCCGTGTATTATTTGCCAAAATTGAGTTTTTATGGCATGGTATACTGGATTTCTATAGCTACTTCTTATGTTCCATTCCCCTCTATTTATGGCAGATAGTTTCTCCATCTGAATGTCAAACCGGAATGACAATAACAATCATTTAAAGCCGTTAATGGCAGAATGGAAATATGGCATCATGCTGGATCTCTTTAAATATTTACAAAGGCCTATTCCCATGGCCCATTCCTAAGTAATCAAAAAACAATTAAATATTCTTCCCCCGGTTGAAAGTCGCTTTTTTCGTTTGTTTGTTTTTAAAAGAAAATAATTCCGTTGCCTTATAAAGAAGTTGAGTGGTAATTGCAAAGTGAGCGCCCTACTTTTCTCTCTATCCCCCCTTGTTGCGACGAGGGAAGGCACCACCAAAAAATGAGGAGACGGGAATGAATAAACAAACAAAAAAATAAATTAAAGTAGCATTAAGAATATAAACTAGCAGCCAATGGAAATAACATAATTGCGTGGCTGTGTATTTATCATGTGCTTTGTTTAGTAATCATATTCCGCAAATGATGAGATTCCGGCCTTCGCTTGGATAGCTCCGACAATGCAGTTTTAACTTTTTTATTATTAGGAAAATGCAGTGGCTTTCTCTCCACGTTCTTAAAGCTATTCATCAGTGGAGCTGTACGTTAGAGCTGCTGATTTCAATCTTTCCTATGAAGTGATGGAGTGCTTTCAGATACAAGGAGAAGCAGTAGAAGAGGTCTCCGGCACACCGCCAATTACCAAGCCACCTTAAAACAACTTCAACCACAATGCGTTCCCTTGTTTTTCCTTTGCAGCGACCCGGAAAAGTCCAAAGTGGTGACACCGTTGTGCGTAATTATATTGGTCAGATTTACAGTGAGGATGAAGGATTCAAAAGGCAAACCTCGACGGAATCCAAGTGTCAGCGAGGTTCAAAAAAAAAAACAATTGTTTCGCTTCTGTAAAGTTTCAAGGCAGTGACCTCGGCGCTGTGATTGTAACTCTCGGAAATATGAAAAAAAAAAACTTCTAATCATCAATTGTTGTTCCGGGGCTCAAATGCGCGGGGACATTTCTTTTCGATTCTTCAAAAGGCACTCGCGCACACACCTACACGAATCATCGACTTTCAAAAGGAGGTTGCATTCGGGAACAACTTTTTAAATTACGACTCGGATTCAAACGGTCTTCTCGGGAGCGTTTGAAAAAAGTTGACAGCATCCTCGTGTTTGCAGATTTGACGTCCAAGGGTTTTGTCTCCACTGCGCCGTGCAAATCACAGGTGGAATTCCTCATTAGGCGGGCCACATTAAACGGAATGCAACCAGGGCTCCGAAAGGGTTCACAGCTACCCGGCCCCGTCGGTAGAGACCCCCCTTTACACCTAAACCTTTCTAGTTTTGCCCCACTCCCTCCTTCTCCTCATCTTTGGGTCTTTCTCTTGTTCCTGTTCAGAGACATGCATATTTCAGATCAGGCATGGATGTCAGCGGCTGCGTGGGAATTATTAATCGCGGGTTTCGTACTTTTGCGGTGAGCTCTTTAAGGATGCATGCTAAACAAAGGGCAGCTGACACGGCCGGGGGTAGCTATGTGCCGAGATGCAAAAATTCAAAACCTCTTCAACTTTCTTTTAGATGGAAATCCATGCAGTGTTAAGATTCTGTTGTTTTGGTGATATTGTTTTAAATTGTGGATTGTGGAAATGATCGAGTATGAGCATGAAAGTATACTTGAAAACATTTTTAAAAACTTGAATGTTAAGGATTTTGCATTTGCCGAATATTTCAAGCACAGAGTAGAAATACCAAACTTGAACAACACATTCACCAAATGTTCCCTCCAAAAAAAATACTTTGTATTCTTTGAACCTACCATTACATTAGTCCTTCTGAAATCAATGCATGTGGCTGTCTGTCATCTTTACTGTAAACAACTTTTTCAAATAGCAAATCCAATGTTTTAAATGTTAAGTATCTGAAATCTATTTATTGACTCAACTTACACCAGTACATGCTGTGGTGTCACTGACCTTGCCCCTTTTGACTCCTCTAATGTATCTAAACCTATTGATCCTTGGACTTTTCCAAAGCATATGAAACACACGGAAAACTATAAACTTCTGTGCATGGATATTAAATGTATTTCTTTGTTTTATCATCGCTCCAATCTACCCATCTCTCCCTCATCATCCTTCTCTCTCTCTCTTTCTCTGACCTTTGGAGGCGCTTAGGTTCACAACACACCTCCGAAACACTTCCTCTCTAATGGCCTGCTCCTCAAACAATCGCTACAACCACCTGACGCACATGATTGATTTCTGACAACAGCCCCGTGCATTCCTATGAATCATTAGATCGCAACCGATGGAGAGAAAGTGAGGGAGACCTATCGGAGAATTGGTACAGCGGTGCGTACAAGCCGACCGGCCATTTATCTAATGTCAAGAGGTGCAGACAACCTTTAGTCGGAGTTTGATGTCAGGGGAGAGCTTCAGAATGACAACAATGTGTATCATTTTCCCAAGCACTTCGTAACAAATGTGTTTCAACCAACATAGACTTAGAAACAGACAAATGAGTGTGATTAATTGTTGTTTTTTTTAAACGGCTCCACTTTGGCGCTTAGATCTCGGCAGGTAGACACTGTATGTCTGAGAAAGGAAAGATGAATGGTGGTGCCACTGAAGGGCAGTGCAAATTATTGTAATCGAAACAAAATTGCAGTTTGAATTGTCACAGCTACCAAAACAAAAAGGCTACAGTTTAGGTGATGGTATGTTCTTTCCAAACAACAAAATATATTTTACTTTGATGGGATTTTAAAAAAGCATCTGCTGAAAAGTATAGCACTTTGAGTTTAAATGTTCATATTTCCGTCAAATTTCAAGATTCCGAATTCAATTTTGGGCGTGTTTAAAATGTGCATTGTGAAAATAGATCTAAGTGCATTCGCAACACTTACTGCAATACTCAGAATGACTGCAATTACATTTTTTGCAAAATTGTGCAGCCCTATGCCTCACTGTCGACATTATGATCGTGGTGTTGATGAAGAGGAGGTAGAGCGCCAGAGTGGGAGGCTGGAGGTTATGCTGCTGCGGTAGAGATGGGACAGGTTATGGCAGAAAAAGTAGATTTATATGAATGGCTTGAGAAAGGTGATTGGTTGGCAAGTAGCAACCGATCACATAAATATAAATCACCTAAATAAAGTAGGTTGGTTGGTATAAAATGTTGTACACTAACAAGTCAAAAATGAACTTAAAAACGGTTCTAGCCTGTATGTAACTTACTTGCTTCTGAGCTCGGCAGCCTTATGCAAAACTGCACAACCCGGAAGGAGGGGTACAATTAATGGTGTCACCCTGGCAATTTTGAGAATTAGATGGATACAAATAGCTATCTCCAAAAGAGGTCTAGACATGTGCCGTGTCAGAGGAGTGGCAGTGGGAAAGAGAGATGTCTTCTTTAAAGATAGTGTGGTTGTGTTGTCGCTCGGGGAGATAAGAAGGATTAGTCTGAGAGCTGAGACGGGCAAACATGGTGTTCAACATGGAGGAGACGGACGGCAGACATGAACAGATAAAAAAGCAAAGAGTCGTGTGTGAGAGGCCTGTTACTGTCAAATAGTTGTGTATGAAATAAAACAAATAGAAAAGTCAGGAAAACCTTTCTCGCATTCTGGACAAATTTGACATGGATTTTGCCGACTCCTGAGAAGATGGAGCCTATAGTATAACATTCACATCCCATAAGAGCTCGTTGGGACAAGATGTTGGGAGGTTCCTTTTGTAGAATCTATATCTTTTCATGGCATTTAACGCAGTTTAAAGTTCAGCAAACCCATTGGTCGAGTTTATATACAAAAGCCATCTCTCCACAATTTAACCACTTGCTGTGTTGCGTGTTTAGTTCATTTTGGTTGCTGCAGTGACAATGTAATGGTGAACAGGGGAAACATGAGGGAAAAAAGAGCTGTCACCCTGACTCGCTGATGGTGCATGGTGTGAAGCCTTTTATAGATGCCAACTCAGTGTATACGATTCAATACTGTTTTGTTATTGCAAAAAAAAAAACAATTACTGCTTAGATTACTTGTGAAAATCAAGTAAAACAACATGTCGATTCAATGAAACAGCAGGCATCAATAGCTCAGTTATAAAGTGAAAACAATTTGTCCACTAACTAATTCCCACTCATCCCAGGGCATACTGTTGTTGTGTAATTGGGCAAGACACTTGTGTAATCTAACTGGCTGCTAGTGTCTGAGTACTCTATGGTATGAATGTGAATGGTTCCTTGATGTAAAGCCTAATGTGTGAGTTTTGGAAGAATATGAATTTGCCAAGCAAGCAGAAGAAAGTTAAAGCAAGCAACTAAATACATGAGCATAACATAGTAAAATATGTAAATTGTTATTCCAAGCCTGTTTGTAAAAATCCCCCAGGCACAAAAAGAATGATTGTTCAAAATAAAAAGCACATAATTACAATTTCATTTACTCGTGCTGTGTGCCAACCCTTGGGTTTAAAACATATCAAAATGGAACACATTTTATTCGAAATCGTAATATCCTTTTTATGACTGAGGAGAGCATGTTAGATCACATACTAGGCATAAAAGCATTAAAGACAGGGTTAGGCCTTTAGCAGGGATCAGAGCAGAGGGCCCTTCTGTGGATGTCATAATACAGATGTGTACATTTGAACGTCTTAATGTGGTCCTGCTCAGAGCATTATCAGACACCGTGAAGCTGTCAGCGCGTTTCCACCACAACCACTCAAACTCCAAAACACATGTGACCCTCTCCCCTGCACCGAGACAGGAAGAGGAGAGCACTGGTGTCTCCATCTTTCCGTTAAGAATCTTTATAGGTTTTCCTCACTCGCGTTGGCTAGTGGAACATAGATTCGGTAAAACGCTTTTATTCAGACTTCGAAATATGACTCAAACATAAGGCAGCAATTATTACTCAGAAATTAAGTTTAGGTAACAACATTTTAAACAATTTTACTATCTAATTTATAATTTGGGGAAAAATGGAAAGGGCAAATGCTGAGGTCCTTTTTTTTAGCTACTGCATACCGTACAAGCGGGGTTTCCAAAGTAAAGTTGCTAAGGACAAACAATTATTTTAGTAGTCGACTAGTCAAACGATTCATTCTATTGTGCATTGAGACATATTTTAACACATTATCAAATGAAGATTGAAATATGATGACTGTTGACTTTTAGATAGAGAATATTTACAAATATTTATTATTTTTTAAAGTCAGAAAATATCAAAATATTTTTTAACAGTTTGATTTAATAATGCCACTGTCTTTGTTATAAAGGTCTTTTTGTTTGTCTTTTAGAGGACTGTATTCACCTTATTCCGGAAGTTGCCTTATGCGCCGTCTTGTTTCTGTTGTATTAGTTTACATGGAGCAGACGAGCTCAACAGAAAATAAATTCTACACGGACTAAAAAGCCGTTTTCAGACTGACCAGGAAATCGTTGCGTTGTTGACTTGTTGTTGCTCGTGTTCATGAAACTTTGTACACAAATCAACCTACTTTATGTAACATTTTAGCGGCGAGACATTTTTCTCGTTCGTCATTAGCTTTAACGGAGTTCTCGTCAAACGGAAGTGCGTTTACAACAAAAGTGCAAAAAACTGCAAAAGTGAGCAGGGCAGAATAAGGTCAATAGTCCAGATTATAGATTACGTTTATCAAAATATGAATACTACGACAGGTAACAAGTAACAATATATAATTTAACAACAATGACAATGTATTTAATATACTTTTACACTGAAAATGTTATGTTTTAGCGAGATTAGGTCAAATAACACAATAACCTACTCAAATAAATGTCATTACATCAGTGTTGGCACTTGAAATGACAATGCGCATCAATTTTATTTTTGCACTGGAAGTTTGAGAACCTTGAGTTAGGCAAGCCTCTCAAAATTCAGTGCTCCTGGTTACAAACATTGGACTTCACAACAATAAAAATTATGCATTTTTATTTGAACGTATATTTAGACTTTTTATTAGTATATTTAGCTGGATATGCAGTCGTTAACTTTACTTAGCAAAAGAAGTGTAATGACTGTATATCTTTCTTTGTTGTTCATTCAGGATCAGGAATAGTTAAATAAACAGTCTTTTGTTTACGCTGCATACTACCTCCTACAATTGTATGAATTCATAGTTGTATCATGCTGAAAGGTAAGATTGTGTCATGAACTGTAGAGTTATGTGAAATCAAAAATTGGTTGAATAAAAATATAGGAAAAACCCTAAAAGTCCATCTACGGGGACGGGGTGTAGTGTCTCTAATGTCCGCTCACCTCTCCCCTGCCGTTCCTTCATCTTTTCCACCGTCTGCTGTCGTCACACGGAGCTTTATCACACAGAGCCAGTGACTTTACGAGCGCCTGGGTCTCGTTAGGCGCACGTCCAGCCCTGAAACACAAAGGGACAGCTGAATACACCCAGAATGTATGAGAATGTAAAGTATGCCTGATCCACCGCGGCTGAGTGATTAGTGGTGAGCAGGGGAGGGGAGGGGAGGATATGATGTGTACATATAGAGATCACAGGCAAACCCAAATGTGGCCTGTCTGATGGCCTTTCTTAACTCTTTATTTGAACTGTGTAGTGATGATGTTTCAAGTGGAGTAGTTTAGGTGAATACAGTGAAATAGGATATACATTTGATAGTTGCAGACATCCGGATACGATTGCCGCCTAATAATTTGGTCACAGACATGTAACCAGTGCTTTCTTGTCTACATATGTTTTCTAACAACAAACAATCAACATCTACTTAAACGGCTATTGTTCAAAAGAGTTATGGTCCCAAACTGTGCCTTAAATCTTTGTTAATCTATTTTAAAAAAGTGTTATCTGTTGTCCAAACATCAGATTGAGTTTAATAAAGCAATACAGACGTCATCAATATTAACATTCCACTAGATTTTAAGCTAATAAATCGCCTGCAATGGTACTGGAATTTACTTTTGGCTGAAACAAAAAGGTCTATCACAAAAAAGTGGATGACACTGACAGAGCCAATAAATGGGACATGTATGCTGCAAAGTCTTGTTGATAATATTTTTGAGCGGCTTGAGATAATGGACATTACCATTAACTGTAAAGGACCAGATTCAACGTGTCTAGTTTCTACAGTTGTTATACAGTTGTTTTTAGTTTTTTTTTAAGAAACTAAAAACAACTATTCTTATCATATAACCAAGCCAATCATACATGCACACAGCAGCACACTTCCAGACCCAGTGCCATGGGAAACAACAGGTCAGGGGTCAGCCAATCATGTAGAGGCTCATTTCCTGATGGCTTGAGTTTCACCCCAGCTGATTCACACCACTGGAGCACAGAGTGGAGCTGTACAGTGGGGCTTACCGCTGTGCTCTGACTAAGCTGCCTGCTATCACTGCTTTGGTCCCTAATCACAGCACACATCACGGGGAAAGAATACGACAATACATGAGGGCAGTGCTGTATCTTAAAGGGCAAATATTATGCATTGTTTGTATTATTATTGGCCTTTAAACGTGCTCTTGAGTGTCTTCAGTTTGACATGTCATATTTTAGAACTAAAAATAAAATGCTTTTACAAAGAAAAATAGAACTTTATCATTGCGTTGGGAGATGCCATTTTGACTTAGCTGTGGCTCCATCTACTGGCTGTAGAGGCAATTACACACATGTAAATATATACCCACAATGCTTTGGCTCTGACAAGGTTGTAGATGGAAGAAATGTTCAGAGTGAGTCTGCCGATGATTTAAGGATTTAAAACGGGAAAAGATTCTGGGATAAGTGACCTCAGCATCATCTACGTCACACATCGAAGGAGCTCAGAACACAGTGTTGGAGGGAGAGGATTTTCAAATGAGCATTCATCAACCAAACATGCTACTCCAGATATGTTTTTGATCACAGAACAATGTTAGAAAATGGTTAAAAGCTCAACAGACTACATTTTTACACACTGATCCTTTAAACTATGGAGTACAATTAGCATAAAGTGCCTATTTTTAAAAAAGAGGCACATTTATGCTAAACCACCAAACAAACCACTATTTTCATCATACCATGACAGTTTTGGCTGCACTCTGCTGCCTTTATCTAAAGTATCACATGATGTTGCTGTGATGTGTCTCGTGAGTGGATTTACTCTTTTGGTGGTATCTACTATCATTGGATGAGGGAGGGCATTGAGATCCAGAAACAGTCGGACTGCAGATGGCGTTGTTGTCCAACTGCTCCAAATAGGATGACAGCGCCAAAATCTGTTTAACTCGGCTGACCACATACGTCATCCATCCATACATTTTCTTCTGCTTCATCCAGAGCTGAATCATAGAGGCAAAAGTATAAGCGGGGAACCCCACACTTCCCTTTCCATGCACACTTCTTCAGCCTCTTCCAGCAGGATCCTGAGGCGTTCCCAGGCCAGCCGAGAGACATAGTCCCTCCAGCAGCCTCTCCAGACCTTCTCCACCGAGAGAAGGCCCGGAGAGGCATCTGGAACAGATGCTCGAGCCACCTCATCTGGCTTCTCTCGACGTAGAGGTGCAGCGGCTCTACTCCGAGCACCTCCAGTGTGACTGAGATCCTAGCCCTATCTGGGAGCACGCAGCACCCAGCGGTGGAAAATAATTTAGACCGCTTGTATCCTCGATCTTGTCCTTGCGATCATTACCGTAGATTGAAAGTAAATCAAGAGCTTTGCCTTTCAACTCAGCTCCCTCTTCACCACATCAGTCCCATACAGTCACACTCCATCCTCCCCTCAGTCGAGGTCTTTTCATATGATGCAATTATATCACATGACCTAATGAACCTAGCGCTCTGAAGAAGGCTTCATGCCTAAACGCATTAGAGTTTACCTTTTTGTTATAGCCAAAAAATCAATAAAAATATGTGAGTATTTCTGGCCTGATACTTTTTACTAAATTATGATGTGCAACCCCTACAACATTTCAACAACTGTTTTCATTTTTGGGTTTAGCACTCAAGTCGTCTTTTTGGGTTTAGCTCAAGTCTTGAGGATGCACAACCTTCACCATTTGACAAGACCTAATGAAACTATTTGGATCATATAGTGCCTCTCTCAGATATTTCCAATGGAATTTTAAACCAACTACCAAGAAAGAAACGTCATTTCATATTGATTTCATGTATGTTAGATGTTTTTAGTCTGGATAGAATAGAATAGACTGCATGCTTAATGGTTGCAAAGAAATCAAAAATATATTAACTCTATATGCTCTATAAATTTTGTGATTGGGGGGTCCAGTACCTGCTTGTCTCATTGTGTTTGCTTTGACAGAGAATGCTCCACAGCAAACATATCTACCTTGTCTTTGTTAAATTACATATTTGTTATTTTATTATATACAGTATATACTGCAAACATAACGTAGCATTTACTGAATTATTTTTGTTTTTCATTTACCTTTATTTAGGGCAGAGAATGACTTTCCAGTTTGAAGAAACTATATGAGAATGATGTCATGTTTACCCGAGCTTTAAAAAATCCCTGCAGTTTGGTTCACTACAGATCTTTGACTGGTGAGGTCTGTGCTTTCGATTAGTTAATTAATTCCCAACTTTTTATTTTGCAATTTGACTTTTACTTCTGTGGCCCAAATCTATACCGACAACTCCATACTTCCCTATATGTAGAATCTGCTAATTAATTCTTGAGTGGCATACGTTTCAAGGAGAAAGAGGTGGAGAGAAGAGGCAGAGGGGGAAGAAGGATAGATGGGTGTGATAGAAAGCCTAAAAACGGGGAGAAAAATGAGGTGAGAATATGGAGGGTGGAGGGCTGGGAGGAGGGGATGTGCCAGTTAAAAGCAGAAAAATACAGAGAGATAAGGGTTAGCGAAAAAATCTATGGCAAGCACTCCTTCTATTGGATTAGAATAGAACTTGCACTTTAGTGGTAAGGGCATGACTTTCCAGTGAAGCGATTGTAGAAAGAACTATATGTGAGTGATGTCATGTTTTTGAAGTACACTTAAGAGGGAAAGGCAAAACCAAGACCTAAAGCTTAAATCATATATCAATGTCTCACTATAGCAGTCAGTCTAATAAACTCAATCTTACGGAACTATGAGCAAAAGTTCAATCAAATTAACAGTGATTTAAAACTTACAAATGGCATTTGCAGTAAAGACTAGAATAAATGGAGATCAAAACGGCTAAAAGCAGTAGCTTTCTGTAATGCTACTGTTTTTGTGAAAAGTATATTGCAATTTGAATGTTGAGTTAAAAGAATTAGCTTCTGATTTCAAATTAGCAAATTTTAGATTGTTTCTTGGTGCTTGATCCCACTCACATAAGCTAAAATGTTACAGTGAAGTTGGTCAGCTTTGTGACAAACAACATAGTTTAAGGTGGCGTGAGATGGAAGGATCTTCAATTGACCTGGCTGCACATTTCAGTAACTCCGGTTAGTGCTTGTTTTACAAATTGTATTGCCTCAAGTTCATTGGCACTTCTACGGAACTCTGCTTTGGTCATGCCCATGTGATAGCATTCAGATATAGTACAATCTGCATTCATTTGTTCCTAGGATATCAAACTCACACTATGTCCATAGGTACAGATTCCAAAAACATATTCAAATCATGTGCCAAGTTATCAGTTCTGCTCATGTCTGGAATATATTTGGGAAAACACTCAACAATTATAATGGGGCATCTACAGCCAAGAAGGGGACATTGGCCAAAGCGCAATGTCACAGTTGCCTTGATATTGTTCTGTAAAGGAGTGGTTCTCAAACACATCACTTTGCTGGTATGTAGGTGGCTGCAGGCCTGCAGGGGATACACATGTAGTTTGTCGGTTTGATTTTGGATTCATCCAACTGTATTTTTTCTGTACTGTGTTTTAGACTAGAAAGCCTAATACCTTCTAAGTAGGAATGTCCCAATAATACAATTTCAAGACATCACAATGTAACGATTAATCACTATTACTGACAACATGACCAAACAATAGTAAAATGTTTAATTTTCTTTTCTTTTTCATTCCCACTGTCTAACACGTTGCTATTTGTTAGTTAGTTTGTGCCAAGCTTTCTGAATGACAAATGAAGTAGATGTGACGAAAACAGTAATTTATGTTATGTATTTTAAACAAGACAATACATACTTCATTTTGTTTCTGAAATGGTCATAATTATTTTTTTTTAAAATCTTTTTAGTTCTTACGATTTTATTGGGACCTGGATAATCACAATTATCGATAAACCTAATCTTAAGGTCCCTACTAGTGAATCATTGTCTGAGAGAAAGTAATTTTCCATAGAACAGCCTCCCAGGTGGCCCTACATTATTATTCATAATTTACTGGACTGAGATTGACAAAGAACTGCAGATTGTTTTTGACATCCCACTGGACTTCAGAACTATGTATTTAGGCCTCAAAACTCTTGCCATCAACAAAATGTAAGGAAAGAAATGACTCAAACTGAACCATCAATCAAGGACTGGGTCAATGTTAGACAATATGTGCCTTAATTTTTTTTCATTTTTTGTGTGTTTTGTCTTCAGGAATATAATGTTTTATAAATTTGAAAATAAAAATAATTACTTTTCCCTGATTCAAATTTTTAAAAAAGAGTGATCGCTCTGCACATCCCATCTAAAACATCCCCCAAATACCACCCACCTACCCCACCCTTTACCCCTCAAGAGGCACACACACACACAAACACACACACCTCCATCCACCACCAGCACCAGCAGCAGCCGCCGCAGCAGCACGAGCACGCCGCAGCCCCGTGCCAAGGCAGCACAGATGCAAACTCCCCCCTGACCGGGCCGCTGCCAAGGCTCCGCTTCCGAAGCCCCTCCACCAGCTGGAGACTCTCTGATGAGGCCAACACATCCATTTCCCTGGTAACCGCGGCAACACACACACGTACACACATATACGTATACAAGAGTCACGTGACCGCCCAGGCCCCACCCCCTTCCTTGCCCGACTCTGTGCCAGGTCTATTATCACCGAGAATGGGCTGCCGGGGCCACAACACAACAGTAGTAATGCGCGTTTGCACCCAGTTGTACAGACATATGCAGATTTGCAGATCGGCTGCGGACAACTGTGACCTTTGAACTTTGACTCGTAATTGGCATTGAAAAAAATAGGATTTCTCTGACGAATCACTCATCACCCTTTTGGCAGTAGTTGGGCCTTGTGTCAAAAGGGAGTATCAAAAATCAGATA
Organism: Rhinogobius similis; assembly: GCA_019453435.1. Taxonomy (NCBI): domain Eukaryota; kingdom Metazoa; phylum Chordata; class Actinopteri; order Gobiiformes; family Gobiidae; genus Rhinogobius; species Rhinogobius similis. The sequence goes on along the minus strand of CM033621.1, from coordinate 9,067,813 downwards.
CTAAATACGACAATACAAAAGCAAGTTCAACTCATTTGAGCGAGTATTGATAAAAAACAATCACATAAACATGACAAAAAGTAACCTTTCCTTAACAGGTTTAGAATGATCTTGAGCTTTTTTTTTTTTTTTTTATGATAGTGGTATGAAAAGATTTTATACGTACTTGTCTCTTCCAAAGTAAATTTCACAGTAATTATTTGTGTTTTTATCTGTAGGTGAATATAATGTATCTTTTCCTGTTATGTAAAGCAGTAATTGAGTTATATAGTAAAAGTTAAAATAAGGATAAAAAAAACTACTGTATATACAGTATGTATATGTATTTGTGTAATTGACTATGTGTTTGACATAGTAATTACATTTAGACACTGTAGCAAGCTGCCTATAACAAAATAAACTTTAAAAAGAAATAAAAATAACACTGGTAACAAGTACTTTGTGTCCAAATTGTGCTCTTCAAATAAACATGCCTTGCCTTGTAACACAATTGGCATTGAGCCTATTCTTTAGGATCAAAATTGAGTTTGAAATTTCCGTATTGTAACAACACTATATCAAATTAGATTAAAATGGAAAGCGGTTTGAGTATTGAGGGTGAATAATATGAATAATAATGAAAATGTTACTATTTTTGTTTCCTTTTTCACTTATTTATCACAAATCTAAGCAATTTGTGATGAATAAATATGTAAGAAACTTAAGGTATTGTCTTTATTGTTGTGTCCACTTCTGTTATTTATTATGAGTTGCCATTTTCTCATTAAAAACTCTGCACCAATATTGCCTCATGAGAAATATAATCTTATTTTTCAACAGGCAGGTTTCAATGTGTTCTTATTGTGTTATCATATCAGTGACAATAAGATTAATAACTGAACAATTATACTTTGTTTTTTCATATCCAAATATCTAGTAAGTGTAAGTATCTATTTTCATTGTGAGTCATTTTAGTCCTATTGCAAAGATTTTGGTAATAGATTTAATTTACATCTTAAGAACACAAAAGATTAGAAGAATACAATTGAAATTCTTGTTGCTTATTTCCTCTGCGTCTCATCCGTGCGTGCTGTAATCTGGTGGTGAGCGCAACTCGCAGCTGGAGGAATAAAGGTGCTTTGTAACTGACGATTGCGGTGAGGAAAAACAAGAATGGAAAAAAGCCAATGGTACTTTTTCAACAAAAGACACGGCTAAATATATAATCCCTACAACACCCAGGGTCCGGCACCTGTTTGTTCAAGCCATACACTGCAGAAACAAAACCAAAAAATCTGTGTTCAATACACTAATTTGTCTGTATGAATTCAGAATTTTTGTTTTGAGTTTAAACTGATTTGTTTAAGCAGAAAGACTTAGATTTATAACTTATTATTACATTATTATTACAAACTTGATTGACCCACAAGGGAAATTATTTGAAAATTGTAGCTTGTAAACTGTAAATTGTAAACGGTAATAAAACTAAAAATTCAAAATAATTACATTTGCAAAAATTGACAAAAAGAATCAGATTCTGATAAGTAGAATGAAATTAAATAAATAAGCAATGAATAGAAAGTAGAATGTTAAACTTGTTTCAATACATTATACTTTATTTTGTTTTAGTTTTTTATTCTCATGTGTTTTTACCTCTTAAAAGTAAAAATAAATAAACATGTACATTTTCTTGAAACTGTTACGATGAAATACTTAAATGTAGTAAACAAATCCAAACGATGTATCGAAAAGTACTCGAGTCAAGAATTTAAGTCATGTAGACGTTTGTTTTTTGCAGTGTACTTGGAACGGCTGAGGAAAAATTACCCGGCAAGGATCGGAATGGCACGGAATGAGAGGAAAGCGGGACATATAGGAGAGGAGGAATGTAGAAGCTTGGAAGGCGATGAGTGAAGTGAAGATTTAACCTGAGGCTTTTGGTGTAGGAGACAGACAGGGCCCTTAGCTGTGTTTTTACATACAAGGCCAAAGAAGGTGCCACTCCCTCCCTCTTCCTCCCTCTTCCTCCCTCTTCCTCCCTCTCTCCACTCTCTTGGTCCTAACACAGACATGGAAGACTCGGTGGCGCTTTTGATGTCCCTCTTGGCTTTTGGAGGGGACCGCGGAAAGGCTGGAGGACTTTTGGATGCTCTGCCAAGAACAACAAGAGAGGAGGCAGCTGTGTGCGAGAGGAGGCGGGCCCGCACCAGGAATCAAAGATGGCCGGCGAAGAAAGGCGAGAGAGCCAATCAAAGGACGGCTCTGACATAATTGGAATCAGCCAGTGTCTTTAAATAAATGGAGTTGGGTGGAGGCCACGCTGGGGAACACAGAGGAACAAGCAAAACATCTATCACCGGCAGAAGTGCTTATCAACAACTTTCACTTCTCGGCAAATGTTTGCAGCAATTGAAAAATTACTGGGACCTCTTGACGTTCGAGATGAGTGATAAACTAAATGTGAGGGATTGTAACAGATGTCAGCAGCAGAAATATGTAAGAAATGTAATTTAAACATGTTACATTAGGTTTGCATTAACTCAAGCTTTTTGCTGTGTTTGCGTGGTAAAAAGTGTTATAAGTAAAACTAACTTTCTTGGTTGAGGGTTTTGCTAATTAATTGTCTCTAAGAAGATGGTTTTGCTTTGCCTGATACCGGTCAGATCTGTGGACAGCCATGCCCACTCACAGTATAGAATTCCAGCTTTTCCTGGTATTTTTGAGCAGTAAAAACTGTTATTGAATACGTTTAATGCCATATTGTGAAACATTCCGGACAAAGCACTAACATATTCCTGAAGACAAGCAGGTAGCCAACGACCAGAAAAGTTACGTAATAGACTTTTAAAGTGAAACTATTTCAATTCAGTTCAACTTTAATCAGGACACTTAAGGTGGACAAACACAGTGACAGTGTGAAAAAAAAAACTCCTTTGCATCATTATAGGCATAAGCTTGGTTATATTGAAATCCATCCATCCAAACCTCAGGGCAGCTGTGGCTACCCAGCTACAGATCTTGGGATCCCCAACCTGTAGCTTGGGAGCTTTAATCGTAATGTAAGTAGCTTCCATGGGAAGGCAATAGGAAAAAAATAAGATATTGGAGGCAAAAATCCCTTACGACTTCACACTAAAAAGCAAACAAACATGCAATATACTTAGCACATAGACAGTAGCACTCCTCTGGTCTCCTGCTTCTCCTCACTTAACTAAACATGCAGTGAACATTTCTCCCACCATCCCTGTGTTTCACCATGCAGCACACTCCATTACAGCGCAGGGAAACAGCCTCTTAAGAGCAATCCAGACGTTTCCTGAGGCCTCGTCTCCCCTGGGGCCACCCTCTTTTCGCCTTTAACTGGAAGAAATAGGAATCTCCCTCTTCCCCGCGGCTACTCCGACCCAACACGTGTACCGCTAATGCCTGCAAAATCACATTTTAACACCATCCCTCCTTAAAAGCATGCCAGACAAGTCGAGAGATACTGAGAAAGATGTGTTGTCAAGACGATTTTGAGAAATGTAATCTTAGTGTTTATACCATTGGCTGCATGTGTGGAGTATAAGGTTCGACAGGCAGTGACTGACAGGCTCCCAGGGTGACGGAGAGAGAGAGTTTAGTCATGACAGGGCTGCTTTGGTTGGAATCAGATGAGTGAGTGACATGCTAACTGTGCAGTCTGATCTTCTGTCTACCTCTCTCTGTCTCTGCCAGTGTCAGTCTCCGGTGCGTTTCTCCACACTCTCTGTCAATCTCCTGTCTGGAAGCGCAGCAACCTCCAGTGCAGTCAGCAAGAGCACCTACGAGTCATGATAAGTCAAAAGAAATGCACCAAAAAGGTCTAATATCTTAATGTTAGGTCTTCTGGAAATGGAGGTTCAATTGATGTGAAACGAACGCTGTATTCTGTCTTATTTTCTCTTTTTAAAGAGAAACTGAAACTGGTAGCTTTGAATTGTTGAATTGTTTCAGAGTCTATGTGACTCTGTTGCCATGCTTGCAGGTGTGAGTGTCTTTCTTCATTTATAATCAGTGATCAACTTGGGTCTTTTTAATTGAGACTTCAGTCAGTCCTCTATCAAGAAAAGCGGATCCTAGACTTTAGCCTAAACTTCGGACGAAATTTGACATTTTTTGTGTTATGTAGCAAAGATTATACGTATTGTGTGTCATATCTTATCTCTTGGTCTTCTTTCTGACCAGATTTAGTCACACCAGTTCCGAATCAGAATCAGAAAAAGGTTTATTGCCATTGTCAGAGAACAAAATTCACAAATTAGGAACTTGCTTTGGCGGTAAAGTGCAACATATAAAAATTAATAAAACAGTAGCTAAATATATAGAAGAAGGCATGCATACAATTTAAAATTAGATAATATAATAAAATAGACTTGGACTATATACAGATAATGTACAGTTGCATTGACAGACAAATTTGGCAGTGCAAATAGATAGCTGCTTGTTCACTGTGAACCATTTTGGCTACATACCACTACAACTGGGAACAATACTTTTTAAAATAATATCACTCAAATTCTAACGTTTTCTATTTTTTCTATAATGTTTCAAAAATCTGAGGAACAACTGGCAAATGTTGGACAAACACACAAAGTCTTTGATGGTCCATGCAAACTAAAGGCCTTTGTTTGCAAGTTCTCAGGTGCAGGTTAGCTTTAGCCACAAATATACACAGATAGATTTGGAAATTAATCAAGCTGACTTTTGTTTTGTTTGCGAACAATGTGAGAAATGGCCATATTGTAAAAACTGCTTCTTCAGTGCAATTGACTGGCTAATACAGCTGCAAGTGCACAGAGCAGCTGGAATATGGCTAATAATCACAAGAGAGGTCGTCATATTATGTCTGTGATAGTATGGTTCAGTAGAATGGACTTCTGTGTTGGTTATTTGCTGAGAGAGAGGCATTTTCAGAAGCCAGCGCAATAACAATCACTTACAATGCTTAGAAATCTCATTAGATAATTAGAGATTATTCCATTTAGTTAAGGCAAGGTACATCCTTGTTGCATGGCTGACACACTAACAAACAATGATTAGTTGTTCATTCATTTACAATGCTATTTACAGTCCTTATTTACTAGATTTCCATACTTGGTGTGATGGAATAGAGCTGTTTTGGAACATGTAGACTTCACTCCAAAGAAGTGGATGGCTCAAACCATACTCTCTGCAAACGTGGCCTAATACTTCAGTGAACTTTCAATTTCTATAACTTTTTAAAAATCTGCATCGTCAAATTAAGACCTACGCAATTTTATAAGGGCTCTGAAAACAAGACTATATTTCAAATAGGCACAGACAGTGAGGTGACAAATTGTTTACTGAATGGATAAACCTTGGGGCGGCAGTAGCGCAGAAGGTAGAGACACTCCAGACATGGAGTAGTTGAGTGGTCATATCCTCTGACCCGCAGGTTGGTGGTGCGATTTCAGCTCCTTCAGATGAATAATGCCGTTGTGTCCTTGGGCAGGACACTTAACCCACCTTGCCCCCAGTGTCTGCGTACACTGGTGTATGAATGTGTGAGTGGATGGGTGACTGGTTCCTTGATGTAAAGCGCTTTGAGTGCCTTAAAAAAGGTAGAAAAGCGCTATATAAATGTGACCATTTACTTTGGCACTTAGACTTCGAGATGATGGATGCAATAAATGAAGATGCAGTTGGAAATAAGCTTCGTAAATACAAAAGCTGTTCCGGTGCACACTGGTTTTCGGGCATTCTGTAACTGTACACTGACCAGTTAAATATATAAATGGAAGATGGATAGTGTCTGAGTGCAGAGTCTCTTCTCTGTCGCTAAGCTCTCGCCCGCGCTGTCACAGGTCAAGTGTTCAGAGTCAAAGCAAATAGAGACTGTGCGTGTCCCTCGTGTAAACAACGCCAATAAGTCAGATCCAAATACAGATAATTTAGGTGTCAGACCAAATAACTTAATACAAATAATCCCTACACATGATACAAATAAACTAATAAATAAGCATGTAAAATGTGGATTGCTAAACATTAGGTCAATTTCCTCCAAATCACTTTTAGTTAATGAATTAATTAACGATTATAATATTGATCTTTTAGCTTTAACTGAAACTTGGCTTCAACAAGATGATTATGTCAGATTAAATGAGGCCACCCCACAGAGTCATGTTAACTTTCAAGCTGCCAGGAGCTCAGGCCGGGGAGGTGGGGTGGCAGTAATCTCACATTCTAGTTTACTCCTGAGTCCTAAAATTAATAAAATTAATAATGAGTCTTGCTCATTTGAAAGCCTTATCCTATCAATCACCTGCCCAAACTGGAAAAACCAAAAGGCTGTTTTGCTCATAATAATCTATCGACCTCCCGGTCCTTACTCGCTGTTCTTAACAGAATTCTTTGACTTCCTATCAAATTTAGTATTCATTCATTCATTCATTCATTTTCTACCGCTTATTCCCATTAGGGGTCGCGGGTGACTGGAGCCTATCCCAGTGACTTTGGGCCTTAGGCGGGGTACACCCTGGACAGTGGCCAACTCGTCGCAGGGCTGACACAGAGAGACAGAGACAAGGACAGACAACCATTCACTCTCACATTCATTCACTAGGGACAATTTAGAGTTCTCAATTAACCTACACAGTCATGTCTTTGGACGGTGGGAGGAAGCCGGAGAACCCTGGGAAAATATTGTGGTGGTTGGGGATTTCAACATTCATGTGAATGAAAATAATTGCCTCAGTAATGCCTTTAGCGCTTTATTAGATAGCATTGGTTTCACTCAAAATGTAAATAAACCAACCCACAGTCACCAGCACACTCTGGACCTGGTTCTAACTTATGGAATAGAGATTAGTGACCTAAATGTCTTCCCAAAACCCAATGTCAGATCACTTCTAATTACCTTTCAGTTTATTCTTAGGACTATCCAGCTCCTCAGACTAAAACTATAATGAAAAGGACAATATCTGAAAACTCTATTTTAAAGTTCAGAGAAATAATAGAACCAATATTTAATATTACGTCATGTGATCCTGATTGGCGCCAGTCCCAGTGCTATTGATAACTCTGTTGACTCAATGGTCAACTCTCTAAAAGCTGCTCTTGATGTTGCAGCTCCACTTAAACAGAAAGTAATCAGGCCAAAACGAGCCTCCCCCTGGTACAATGAAGAACTACGCTCTCACAAACAAAGGGGACGAAAACTAGAGATCCTTACGCGCTCCACACAGAAGAATCCTAAAAAGAATGGGAAAACTTGCCTTCTGTCTTATAAGCAGGCTCTGCGTAAGGCTCAAACCAGATATTATTCAAATTTAATAGAAGTAAATAAAAATAACTCTAGATTTCTCTTCAGCACTGTAGCCAGGCTGACAAACTGTCTGGCGCAGTAGAACCCCCAATACCAGTTACTCTAAGCTGCAATGACTTTCTTCTATTCTTTAGCAGCAAAATCACAACTATTAGAGATAAACTAAATGCAATGACTCCACTATCAGTACTGAGCAAGCCCAGACTGCAAAGCTAGTGTCCCATACAAATCCTTCAGTAATACTAGATAGGTTCACTGCTGTTGATCAGGCAGAGATAACTTCAGTCATTATGTCCTCCAAAACATCAACTTGTATTTTAGACCCAATCCCAAGTAGACTCCTCAAAGAAATTCTCCCCCTAATTATAAATCCCATTCTTAATATAATAAATACTTCACTAGAAAGCGGTTATGTCCCTCAGTCCTTCAAATATGCAGTGATTAAACCACTTTTGAAAAAGCCTAATCTAGACCCGACATACTGGCAAACTATAGACCTATTTCTAATCTGCCCTTTGTCTCTAAAATCCTTGAAAGAATTGTGATTAAACAGCTTTGTAAGCCACCTGCAGGACAATAATTTATTTGAAGTTTTTCAGTCAGGAGTTCCGTGCGTACCACAGCACTGAAACTGCACTAGTTAAAGTCACAAATGATCTGTTATTAGCTGCTGATGATGGACAGGTCTCAATCCTGGTTCTGTTGGACCTCAGCGCAGCGTTTGATACCATCGACCACAACATTCTACTGCAGAGGTTAGAATGTGATATAGGTGTCAGTGGAACCGCCCTTAGCTGGTTTAAATCCTATCTATCTGATAGGTACCAGTTTGTTAATGTAAACCAGAGATCTTCCCCATGTTCTAAAGTAACCCACGGTGTGCCACTTGAGGTTCAGTACTCGGTCCAGTTCTGTTCACACTTTATATGCTGCCCTTAGGTATGATCATCAGAAAGCATGGCATTAACTTCCACTGCTATGCAGATGACACTCAGCTTTATTTATCAATGAAACCTGATCAGACCCATCAAGTAGACAGACTTAGTGCCTGCGTGAAAGACATAAAAACTTGGATGACTCTTAATTATCTGCTCCTTAACCTGAAAAACCGAGGTCATTCTGCTGGGCCCTAAGCACCTGCGAGACTCTTTATCTGACCAGATAGTTTCTCTGGACAATATCACTGTAGCCCCCAGCTCTACTGTAAGAAACAGCTTGGGGTCCTATTTGACCAAGATCTCTCGTTCAAAGCACATATAAATCAAGCCTGTAAAACAGCCTACTTTCATTTGCGTAACATAACCAAAATTAGAAAAATCCTGCCCAGAGATGATGCCGAAAAACTCATCCATGCATTTGTCACATCCAGATTAGACTATTGTAACGCCCTGCTTATAGCGTGTCCTAAAAGCTCTATAAGAAGCTTTCAACTGGTTCAAAATGCAGCAGCAAGATTATTAACAGGTACTAGAAAAAGAGATCATATTTCACCAGTGTTAGAGTCTCTTCACTGGCTTCCTGTTGAGTTTAGAATCAAATTTAAAATCCTCCTCCTGACTTATAAAGCTTTAAACAATATGGCCCCATCCTACCTCAAAGATGCAATAGTAGCGTACCATCCAAACAGAGCTCTTTCGTTCTCAAAATGCTGGACTATTGTTAGTCCCCAGAGTCTCTAAAAAGCACAGTAGGAGGTCGAGCATTTAGCTACCAAGCTCCTATGTTATGGAACCAGCTCCCTGTTCATGTAAAGAGGCCGACACAGTCTCTACATTTAAGACCAGGCTCAAAACGTTCCTCTTTGAAATAGCTTATGGTCAGGCCAGTTAGGAACAGAAATAAAAACCTACAGTTTTAGCTATGTGCCCTTTGGAGCAATTCTGCTGGGGAAGTATGGCAGCTTGAACACTATCCTCTGGTTCTTCCTACTTTACCTATCAACAATATTTAATATTACTTCAACTGTAGTCTGTTCATTGCTGTTCACATGTTTCTCTTTCTCTCCACTTCCCCGGGAGTGGAGACTGTTTCAGGCACTGCGGCTGCTCAGTGGCGACCCCCACCCCCATCTGTCTGGAGGATCGATCTCTACACTGGGACGATCTATGCGCCACCCGCCTGGAGGAACTCCTCAAACCTGGATTAGCCACACCTCGTCTGCCTGGACGAACTCCATCTACTTAGATTAACTGTTCCTCATCTCCTGCTGGAGGATCTCTCTACACTGGTGGACTGCTCCTCGTCCGCCTGGAGGAACTCTTTAAAGCCACCTCCCTCTTGAGTGGTTCTGGCTCCACAGTCCAAGTGGATGCGTCAGTCCTAGTTCATCTGCAGCCTGTCCGTCCGTGGGAGTAGGATCTCTCCTTCACTGTGGTTCTCCCCCGAGGTTTCTACTTTTTCCCATGGGGTTTTTTGTAGTTTTTCTCCTCACTTGAAGGAGGGTCAAAGGACAGGGGCATTCTGGGACAGTTATCTGAACTGCTTTTACCTGTGGCCCATCGAGGCAACTGTTGTTGTGATTTTGGGCATTATAAAAATAAATTGATTTCATTTGATTTGATTCTTACAGGATCTCTGTTGGATCTGAAGAGTCTTGTAAGTTGTCTTTCTTAGTTTATTGGGATTCTTAAAATTAGTTGTGTTCCATTCGCCTATCAGTTATATTTTGTCTAAATTGTCTGTTGTCTGCCTCCACAAGGCCAGACACTAGTGGTGATGGGAAGAGGATGGAGAGGCTGAGGTGGTAGTTTATTCTGCAGCTGCTGAAGACTGGGTGCAGGGGGGTTATGGCACTAGCTGAAGGAAGGGAAAGAGAGAGTATATGAAAGGGTTGAGGAATAACTGAGAGGAATGGTTACATTTTTTTGTTGTAAATGCGTAATTTTTGTTTTTCTCCTATAGCATCTTGTAAAAGCAAAATCAGACCGCTGTGTGCTGTCTACATCTAATAATAAAATAATTTAGCTTTCATCAACACGGAAGTAAGAGCCATAGGTTGTACTGCGATTGGCTCAATTTTGGCAGTTTATACTTGCTTCATTTATCTGTCTAAAAAAGCCGTTCTGAATATGAATATTAAGAATGTTGTAAAGAGTCTGTGAGAGCTAGGAACTAGTTAGATACTCACTTCCTCCATTTGTGGTTTGTCCCCTGACTTTAAGAGGCAAAGGTATATTCTGAGATTCAATGACAGTGACTCACAACTCGACATCTGCTAGGGACAAGAAAATATTTCCTCCTGGTTAAACAGGGAAGATTTCAGCAGTAAACTGTCATGATATTTTTGCATAGATGTCAAAGTTGAAAGGACTGGGGGCTGAAGGTGTGGATGTGTCATAAGGTGAACCTGAGTAAGCGCTGTTGGGTAGCCGAAGAGGTGTGGAGGTGAGAAGTGATTTTCTGACAGACATTTTGAAGGAGGAAGGCTCGAGAAAAACAAGAAATGACTTCATGCGGGGAGGATAAAACATGCGCGCTTAAAGGAAACGGGACAGGACATCCGCCCAGAGCCACGTGCACAGATCTGCTGTCAAGTGCCTCTTCCATGTCTTGTTATCTATGATCTCAACAGCTTTTGTGGTTCATCAAGCTGCCATGTATTTTCCTCACCTTTCTTTCATGTTTACCGTCACCTCCTCTACTCCCTGCCTGTTTCTCCCAGCTCCTGCTCCGGGCTGCCATCGTCACGTCTTCAGATGAGTTCATTCAAATGGAGAAATCGCTTGGCAAATAAACACTCCAGTCGTGATGTTTTTTTACGAGGCGTCTCATTTAGGAACTGTAAGAGCTTGATGAGTCGAAAGTATTTGACTAGATACTGACAAAAAGGGAACTCTGGCGTTTTGTTTACAGTTTATCCGTCTGGCACAACCCAAAATGTGATCAATTCTATTTGCAAAAGACCGAAAGCTGTCACGTTCCCAACATGTTGTGGTGTTAAGACATTTACTTTCAGCAGTTCTCCCCCCACTCAAGCACCACATAAGTAACTCTCAACTGATTTACAAGTGCGGAGAATCAGGCAACAAAAAAACGGCTTTAGCACTTTTTGTGCTTACAAAGCCTGATGAAGAAATGGAATGGAGAGAGTATACAAAAGTGATAATGAGTCCCCTCTTCAGTGATGAGAAAGTCATTGAAATTGCCCAGATTTCTCCTACAAAGACACACCACAAGGCTGGTGTTCAGAAAGTGCTTTCACAGCCTCCAGTACAAAAATCATTCTTCTACTGTCGATCTGGTAATTCTCACAACTGTCCGTCAGAATGTATCCAAATGAACCATCTTCAAACATCTTCATGGAGGATCTCCCAAACACGGGGCATACAGATGCATGCATGTTGAGATGAAGAAATCATATTTGAAATGGAATGTGTGAAGAGCTGCTTGTGGTAAACAGTCATTTCTAGGAGACAGCTCAGCCCTACCAGGCTTTTCCGCCTAAAGGCTCCACTTAAAGCAAATTATCATTTACCTTTCGACGCGTGCCAGATCATTAGGCAGGGACATTAAAACCAGCCACCACAGCACCAGAGGGGGCCTGAGTGAACCGCTGCCCAGTGTGGAGCTGTATGGGAGCGTGCACAGGAGAATCTTCACGTGCACGAGCAGCGCTGTACATGTGTGTATGTGTGACATCAAAGAGGCCAGCCGCCCTGGGTTCTGCCATGTGCCCAGAATCATTTGACACGAGCAGATGCATCATTAAAACACTGCCACTCTGGCCAGCCGACAGACCAGGCCTCTCACACTCGGCGCATTAGCATTTTCTGGTGCCATTCTTTCAAAGGACTCCCAAAATTCCACCAAGACACAAGAACACAGGCATCCAGGAGAGTGCTTTCATGTGCCATCAATATAATTTCCAAAAATGAAGTCCAAAATAAAGCTGAAGAAAAGCCCCTATAATACGAATAATAAATACACTTTTTTTTTTTGTCTTTTAAGTCGTTTTGTTATCACAGCTGCCTTGAAGCTGACTGATATAGATGTGGCTTCCAGTCTTAACCAACACACAAGTAATTCATATAGGCTTGGCCAAGGACACAAGAGTAGAGTAAGAAGGCTGGGACGGTGAACAGTTTTTTCAGACATTCACAAGCGCTAATCCCAGTCACCTAAAGAGTTCTTCCAAAGCAGTTCTTCTAAAACAAGCTTTCTGTGCAAATGAAGTGTGAACAAGCTCAGACCTGTACAGTGTTTTAATAATTGGATTACAGGAATCTCAAGTGGAACCATTTTGCAGCTTTCGTATGCTCTATCAAGGTGTGAAAAATGAAAAATACGATCTACGTGTTTAACCCAAGACCCAAGTCCCGGAATCTAACCTGACAAAACAGCACGTCTACTTTCCTGGTTGAAAAAGTAAACAACATGATATAATTCTTTGTGATACAGGGTTGATATTCATACGTTCCTGCAAGTTTCCAGTAAAATTGTGCGAGTTTTGACGAGTAAATGTGAGCAGTCATAAAGTGGAGAATGAGTAGGACGTGATAGTACAGATAGTGTATACTTTATATTGGCATTTTGGCCAGTCTTTCTCTCTATCTCCCTCTCACGCACACATATACAGTGAATGAGACAGACACACAGAGTGACAGAGGGCCAGCGTCCGGGCCAAAGGCATCCTGTGATGTGGGGCCAGAGCATAGATGTGGACAGACTTCACCTTCTACTGCTACAGCTGGGAAATGACAACAGATGGTCCAAGCACCTTCTCTATGAGCTTTCATCCAAAATCTATACTGCGCCATATATGCAGTCATTTCTTCATTTTATTTAGAAAGATATTTTCACCAGGGCAAAAACATATGATGGCGAAATGACAGAGCACAGTGACCTTGATAATGGTTGTATGAATGGTTGAATGGTTGTCAAGTGGTATCAGTTTATAGGGTGACCACCTCAAATTGTAGTAAAAGTTGTGCAATGTGGTGGTGATAAATTTAATTTTATGTGTAAAAACTGTACCTTGTTATTTTTCTTTTTTAACAATCAGAAGACACAAAGAGTGACTGGAAAAGTCACGACTTATTACAACCCAGAAATTCCAGGAATATTTGTTATCCTGATTTCTATATGTCAAAAGGGGTCATTTTCTAAATAAAAATCACTGTGTAGGACGGCCAAAAGAGGCACAGGTGGTCACTTTTAAGTATCAATATAACAGCGTTTGGGAAAAACTACATTTGAGTTATGAATGTCTTAAAATGCACTATATAACTTTGCAGGAAGAGGTTGCGCCTGCTTGTCTCCAAGGAGATGTGATCTAGCTTTGCCTGAAATGTTCCAGTTTTGTGCCCTTGCATTTAATCAATTTCAGGTATTCTTATTGCTATTGCTATGTCCAGCGTTTTGGTAATCAACAACAAATTAGCATTACAAATATTATCAGTAAAAGCTATAAATATTCTGAACACGTTTGTCTCATATCTAGAGACACGGATAGGTCACTGTTGTGATGTTTAAACCAAAAATCTTACTTACTGTTATTTAACCAGCATAAGGACCCAGGACCTTTTTACTGTGAAGGGCAAACGCTAACCATTGAGCCACTGTACCACATGCACACTTTCAATGCCATACTGTGGAACATAACAAGCACACGGTAAGTGACAGATCATCAGAAAAGTACCAGTTACTATAAAGCCACACCCAAAACATTCTGCTTAGTAGATACATAGCAATTATAATCATATACTATTTTGCAGTACACAAAATACAAAGCTAATTTTATTATTTAATTTGTACCACAGTGAATGCAAAAGAGTGTCTATGTACATGCCCTGTAAATCATTACCACTTTATTCACTGGTAAGATAATCCTAAAGGCCACACTTTTATATTTCAAGTATTCAGGCGCTGAAATCCAATCTGATTTGATCACGGTCTTCAGCAAAAACTCATTCCCTAGGCTTAATCATATCCTAATATTACCCTTAATTAAACCTTATCTTTTTGTCAGTGACCATTCAAAAGTTCCCACTAAGAAAATGACGTCTGGGTGTATTTTGGGCTTTTAACAGTAGACTCGAGGAGCGCCTGTCTGCCATTCCCAGAGAGAGGAAGAGGATGTTTGGTCTTGGGTCTCTGTGTCTGCTGTCTAAGGAACTATAAATACTCACCTAGACACTTCCAGGTGAAAGGACAGGCCAATGCAAACACACACGCGCTGCTAGAGACGGAGATCGAGCGAGGGGGGAGAAGAGAGGGGGAGAGACAAATAAAAATCTATTGAGCTTAACAATGGTGTTATAAAAGCGTACAGAGGTAGTGTTTAACAATGTGGTAGGAAGAGCCCAGGAAAATACCTCTGGGAACGATGGGGTTTGGCGCGGCATCAAAGCGCTGGCAAGCACTCTGCATTGTCTTTAAATTCACACCATTGTCTGCTTTAAAGACACGCACAAACAGAGAGACACAGAGCTATATGTTGAGAAATGATTATGTAGAAGGGTATTTTCGACGAGTTAAATCTGTTTTTTTGTGTTCTTGTGGAAAAAAGAAGGATGCAAAGGGCTAGCGGCAGAGAAGATGCGAAAGTGCACAATCAATTTTAGAATTTTGGAAAGCAGTCAAAAGGGCTCAGAGGAGGTTGAGCAATTAAATATATGGAGTAGTTTTTTATGGGGCATGCAAATATTCAAAAAGCAAAAAGGGAATGCGTTATTTGGAGGCAGTAAGAGCAATGTAGTTGTTTTAGGAATAGTTGCAAATTTGGGAAAATGCACTATTTACACAGGGAATGTATTTTTAATATATTCTTCAAGAACCATAGAATAGGTTGGGCTCACGTTCTAGAATTTGATACCCTTGTTCATGTTATCATTACAGATGAAGGGCAGAGGCCTATGTAACTATGGGAGATTTACAGTTTTTGAAAGACATGTCTTTGGAGTTGAATAGTGACATAACTTTCTGAAGCTATTGTGGCGGGGAGAAATGTTTTATTGTTTGTGCTGACAGAGAAGACCTTGAACTTCATGTCAGTGTTTGTTTTGTGCGGATAGGTCCAGTAATTACAGAGATATGAACCAAGACAACAAATCTACAGTCTGACATTAAACAGCTAATTCTATCATAAAATGCTCACCTGTCTCCAGCTCAATTTTAAATATAAATATTATTCAAATTTAATAGAAGTAGACAAAAATAACACAGCGCAGTAGAACCCTCAATACCAGTTACTCTCAGCTGCGATGACTTCCTTCAATTCTTTAATAACAAAATCACAACTATTAGAGTTAAACTAACTTAAATTACTCCCACTATTTGTACTGAGCAAGCCCAAACTGTAAAGCTAGTGTCCCATACAAATCCTTCAGTAACACTAGATAGGTTCACTGCTGTTGATCAAGCAAGAGATAACTTCAGGCATTATGTCCTCTGAAACGTCAACTTGTATTTTCGACCCAACCCCAAGCAGACTCTTCAAAGAAAGTCTCCCCCTAATTATAGATCCTCTTTTCAATATAATAAATACTTCAATAGAAAGTGGTTATGTCATAAAGTCTTTCAAATACGCAGTCATTAAACCTCTTTTGAAAAGCCTAATCTAGACCCTGACCTGTTGGCAAACTATCGACCTTTTACAAATCTTCCCTTTGTTTCCAAAATCCATGAAACAGTTGTAGTTAAACAGGTTTGAAGCCACCTACAGGACAATCATCTATTTGAAGGTTTTCAGTCAGGGTTTCGTTTGCACCACAGCACTAAAATTGCACTAGTTAAAGTCACAAATGATCTGTTACAAGCTGCTGACGATGGACAGGTATCAATCCTGATTCTAAAAGCATAGAAGGGGGTAGAGTGTTTAGCTACCAAGCTTGTGTTATGGAATCAACTCCCTGTTCATGTTAAAGAGGCCGATGCGGTCTCGACATTTAAGACCAGGCTCAAAAAATTCCTCTTTGAAATATCTTATGGTCAGGCCAGTTAGGAACAGAATAAAAATCTACAGTTTTTGCTACACTGCACCAGAAGCAACTATGCTGGGGGCAGTATGGCAGCTTGAACACTATCCTCTGGTTCTTCCTACTTATTATATTTAAGATTTTAGTTCACCTATTGTCTGTTCATTGTCTCTCTGTTCGTTCTCTTATTTTACCTTTGGTAGGTGTTCACATGACATGTGAATGCAACCTATTCATTGTGCCACTCAATTACATGAGACTTATATACGTTGCTAATAAACATGAAAAAACAATATAGATGATTTAGGCAAAGCAAGAAAAGAGGGCAAACCAAACTAATTGAGTAAGTTAACCAAACAGTGAACAAATAACACAGACTTCTTATGTTCCTGGTCTGCTATTGTCAGTGATGAGCTTAATAGCTGAACATATTCTTCTATTGTACAATGTGGAAACAAACTACTACTAGCATCCCAAATAAAGCATTCAGCAGCTGAATAAAATGTACAAAAACTGATCTAATCCTTTAAGTATGCAATGTTTAAGGCATTTTACTTCAGTGTTTAGGGAATTATTTTCATTCTTTGTAAATCAATGCAACACAATACAAAGTGCAGTTGTTTGTTTAGATCAATACAAACAGGGGAAACTGCAGCTTGTGTCTGACCAAAGATTTTTAAAATCCTTGTGAGGACCTCTTGAGCTCAAAAAGTTTAGAGATTGAGTCTGAATGTACAGAGAATATGAATGTGATATTTTGAAGATGTTCTGATCTATATTAGCTCGCAGGCACCAACTTTGTGTTTGTAAGTAAGAAGTATTGTTTACCGGCTATGGTACAGTAAAGTGTGCTATCATTGTTTATAAAAGAACAACTGTTTTGTCTGATGAAGGCTACAGAGCAGGCCGTTATTGTATAGACATTACAGTTACAATGCTTTCAACTTTATTGTTTATTACAGGAAGTTACTGATACCTCAACCATAAAAAGACTAAACATAAACACTTGATTGTGTTTCCTCAAAGAGATCCCAAAACAAGGAAATTTGGTATTTTTACGTGACCTCTTCAACTTTTCACACAACTGCTTTCATACATAACATAGTGGTAGTGAGCCACTATTGGAGCCACAGCTGCCTCAAGGCAAACTGGTGGAAGCAAGGCTGCCAATCTGCACCATTGGCCCCTCTGACCACCAACACTAACTCACACACCACATTCACATCAGGCAATGTGGGTGAAGTGCCTTACCTAAAGTTGGGTTTACACTGTACGATTTGTGTGCACTGTACGCTTGAATCTCATACGAGCAGAGACCAAACTCACGACAGGGGAGTGTGCACTGTACGGAGTGATGATCGGATACGAGTGATCACAGTTCGTAACCCCTTTATACTGCAGGAGACAGATGTAGAGAGTTCAGCCCCAGTGTGAAATTGTTAAAATTTTTCTCAAAGTCAGCCCAAAAATTGCACAGTGTAAGCCAGCCAAGCTTAAGGGCACAACAACAGTTCGCACTAGAGCCTCTGGCCCCCCATCCAAGTATTAACCAGGTCCAGGACCAACCCTGCTTAGCTTCCAAGGACTGACGACATTGGGCATTCTCAAGGTCGTATGACTTTAATCAAAGAGAACATTTTAAGGAGTCACCTGCAACAAAAATCTCTGACCCTCAAACTCACAAGTTTAAACAGTCAATTATTAAAACATTGAATGTTATGCAATTAAATAAAACTTGTGTGTTGAGGCTTATAACCAGAAACAATTCTGTTCATTATTAGTCCTTGTTTGTAATCAGCATAAATGGTTATGTGTGGTTTTGTTGAACTATAAGTACAAAACAAGATTAAAGAAGTCAGATAAAGCACTTTCTTTCCTTCAGGTCTGTGCGGACTGTACTGCAGATCTCTTCAATACCATTTCTAACTGCACAGCCCCACTTGACTTACTACACCACACTTTTCAAATACGAGCTCCTAGTTAAAAGAAAATTGATAAGTACACAAATATTCACTGCATAAAGCGTCGTTTGGTCGTAAATATGACACATGAATATTTTTTGCTCAGCTATTTTGCGAAGCGTACAAAAAATGCGCACAACATAGCCTATATACTTACAGAGAATGACGAGGTGTTACTCCGGATCCTTCAATAGCAGCAGCAATAAAGTGCAGATTTATGGCGAATGTTTTCATCGTTTTGCCTCTATCAGTGCCCCTGCTTCAAAATTAATTATTGATTAATCACTTTGCGTTTTAAGCAAAAATGCAGAGCAGCAATATCAAACTATCACAAAAAAATGATTATGCCCCCAAATCACATTTATCTGGCTCATTCATTACTATTGTATTGACAAGGAGCAAGTTGCTAATCGCCAAAGCCTAAGAAATGGGGTCTGTCAGCACTTCTGTTGATCGGATATGTTAAAGAAATACAGGAGGTGTGTGTGTAAGTTAATGGAACGATCAGAGCAGAAGGCAGGGAGACGGCGGGGCTAACCATGCGGAGGAAGGTGCATATGCATAATCATCACTTTGTTTTGGTCTTAAGTGTGCGATGATGACACAGACGCCTGTTAATGTGCGAGAAGGCTGTAAGTGTATGCAGCTACATCTAGAAAGTGCAGAGTGAGTGCCAGTGCGGACAGCCGGCAACGAAAGGTCAAGGCAAAGTTTAGATGGTCGCGTACCAGGGGCCTTAAGATATTCACAGCCAGCATTTTAGCCCTCAACATAATGAGATGGAACTGGTAAATATTTGCTGATGGCCGGAAAAATTCCAACCAAGCCGGGAACCTATTTTGAATACAAAAGATGTCGGGGGAGGATGATAAGTGAGGGCGGGGGTGCGGGCGGGCGAGCGGGGGCACCTGATAGCTAATTAGTACATTTGCCCAAATAATTAGAATGAGCACTCATGGCTGATATCACACAGGAGGGCAGTGTGTGCAGCATTCTGAATGGGCAAATCTGCATTTCATAGGCCGCTGGCCACTTATAATCCCACCCCCGGGGGCCCTTAATGGACATATTTACCTTTGCTGCATATTGGTGATCCATGATTAAGACTGACAGGCAGGAGTACCAATCCAGGGCACTTCCTGTCGTCCAGTATAACTGATTATGTGAGCTAAACCTCAGTCACATGGCAGGATTTAAAGTCCATTTTGATATCCATTGCACCTTTACCTAAAATATGATTGGCCATTCCAAACACATTCTATGTATTTTCAGTTCTTTAGATTTTATTTTAGGAAATATAAAGTATAAAAACACAGTTTCACTATCCAGAGAAAAAACTCTAAAGAAATTGTCCAGTAATCATGTAAAGGTTTTGCACAAAGCTTTTCTAAAGTTGCAAGTTATCAAAAATAAAAGGTTTATTGTCATTGTACCAACTAGAAATTTGCTTTAGAGATTTGATACAATATAAAATAATGACTATTAATAGTAAAGTGTAAAATGCATAAACTATCAAAAATAAAAGCATGCATTGACTTAATATAAATACAAAAATACACAAAATATTATTAATTGAACTATTTTAACCACCAAAAACAAAGTGAATATTCTTAGATTTTAATTGTTTATTTAGAGGCGAAACTTATTGTTAAATTAATGTAAATTTGCAATACAAGCCTGTCTGAGGATTTAGGATGGTAGTTGTGAGCTACTTCTATTACCGCTCTCAGGTTAACAATGTAAGAGAGATATCAAGAATAATGGGATTTTAAAGCAAAAATTCAATACACCTTAATTTCCAGTCCCTTGTTCTCAACCACACAATCTTGACACAGTTATAGGTGTTTAGAGTTGACTTAAACTTTTAACTCTACTCTTATGTAACAGCTACGATCTGAAAATGCAGTGTAAACCTTTATTTATGTAGCCTATTACATACTATATCCAAAACTTAAACGTAGACTAGTTAAATTAATGGTTATTCTGACTCTACTCTATTCTACTCTTTGTATGTCTCTATTAGAATGAAAACGGGGAAGGGGTTAAGACATGAGAGTGAAAAAAAACCAAGGCAGCGTATGATTTTTAAGCTCCTAATCCGCCTCGCAGGCCCACCTCTCACTACGGCTCAGAGAGAGAGAGGTCCACGTGTCTTTTAACGCCGTCCACAGGCACACACACATTACGCTGAGCAAATAGATACTCGCTCTCATTATCCTGTCCTTTAAGGAAAAGCCGAGCGTAGCTGTTTGTGGTGCGCCTATTATTATTACCCATTCACTTATAATTCAAATGTGGACGTTGAAGGAAATGGGAGGAAAACAGAGACACAGCGAGAAAGGAAAGGAGAGGAAAGAGGGATTGGAAGGCACTTCATTTGCCAAGTGTGCAGGGGTTTAATGCAGACATATCATAGACAGCAGCTTATAGGATGTGTAGACTTGTGATTCGACAACCGCTCAGGCTGACTTGTATTGTACTGGAATGTTTTATTTAGGAATCCGCATGGGAAAAAAAAGATGTGGCCTGGGACATTTTAGGGAGTTAAGTAAAAGGATCGCTTTTATTGAAGGCAGGTGATTGGAGTTATGTTTCTGGGAATTATTAAGGAGGGAGTGAAAGATATTAAAAGAAAACAATGTCAATTTGGGTCAAGAGCCCCCAACACCAGCGTGGCTCTCGTGTAGTTAGTGTTGTTACCTTACAATAAGATGGGTGTCCCGGATGTGTGGAGCCTTTATGTAGAGTTTGCATGTGTAGGCATGTTTTTCTTGCTGGGGTTCCAGTTTTCCTCATTGATCTAAAAGATTCACAGTAAATGAATGCAATTTAAGTATAAATGTACAATAGATTATTTTAAATGTGCCACTTCAATGTCCTGGGGCCCTAAATGTCTTTTTTATCTCACAGTCGTCAGATAAAAAAGAATAAAGTACAAAAGACACACAATATTGACTTATTTGAGTTTTAACATTGTTCCCTTATAACAAAAAAAAAAAAAAAACTATTTGGGGTTGTGTTTAGCTTTATGTATGCTTGTTTGATGAATCCTATTTAGAAAGTCCTCTCCCTCTGAGCCTCAAAAAACACTCGGTTATGAATTGTCCAGCCATAGGTCGAGCGCCAAGATCTCCTGTGCTGTTTTTAAGTAAGCACCAGACCAGTTCTGACATGAGATGCCAAAGCAGAGGTACTCAAGAAAGTTCTATAATGGAGTTTAAATGTATAATTTTTGAGCTTATTATACTGTCTTTTGCGTTTGGTAAATAGATTCCACAACCATAACAATAAAATGTTATGTTTCTGTTTTATAGTCTACAACTACTTTCTTCTATTTTATTCTGAAATTGTAAAATTACCTAATAAAAGCAAATATTAGTATTAAGACAAATTTTCCTAACTTTGGGATTCTGCTCCACCCCCATTTTGCTGGTCTTTGATTAAAAAACAAATATTAAATTTAGTACTGGTCCTCGTGATAAAAAAAAAAAGGGCCCCTGAGTTAAATGAATCTACATCATACATCCAACTTCAACATAATTACCCTACAATCTTTGTGGAAAAACACATCCATTCAGCACTGTTAGTAGTTGTATAAAATAAATCAGAGGACATAAAAATATGATCTTGATGGTTCAATGTTAAAAACAGTCACATTAAAGGGTTTGGCTTGGGGGCTGTATCATTCCTTTCTTTCGTGCTGATGTAGTAATCCATCTTCACCATAAAGAGGCTGCAAAGAATGTGCATTATAAAAATCCTACCAAGTGTTTAATGTGGGCAGAAGAGCCACTCGATATCTAACCAGAGATGTGAGGTGAGAGGCCTATAAGTAGCAAAAAAAAAAACGCAAAGCTAACAGTTAAGTAAATGGGCACACAGCATGAAAGCGTTCTTATTGGGTTACTGTAACTTAGACTTGGAAACTTTCTCAAGGTTGTCTGTGATGGTAGCCTCTAAATTCTTCAGCACTTTACAAGTCATCAAAGATATGTTTTTCTCCAGACCGGCCAAGGCAGCGGCTGAAGGGGAAGAGGGGAAGAGGAGGCGTAACTGAAATAGAAATCTGAATTGGAAGCAAGGATACAGATCAAAATGTAATCCTGCTTATGGGGGCAAAGAGAGCGGCGCAGATTACGTGATACTGTGATACCTTAGCCTATCTTTACAATTAGTTTCAAAGCCGGAAAATCACACTGAGCAACTTGTCTAATAGGGTCAAGGAAAAGATGGTTTAAGCCAGTAGTGTTTCAATAGGGTTTTTGTTTTGTTGTGTTCATAGTATTTTCTGTTGTAAATGTATTCTACCAGGCAAGGCAAGGCAAAGCAAGTTTATTTGTAGAGCACAATTCGTACACAAGGCAATTCAAAGTGCTTTACATAACAGGAAAAGTTGCATTAAAATCACAAGCTAGCAGTCTGAAAAAGCAATTTTATGAAACGTAAAAATAAAAGTTTTATCTGTATGTTTTTGTTTTTATGCAATTATCTAATATACATAAGTACAAAATGTCTCGTCTTATGGGAATCTTAAGATGTAAACAGTATGGTGGGTTGAGTTGCCAAAGATTTTACTCAAGTGAGAATAACGTTACTTCAAAATAATATTACCCAATAAAAAGTTGTGGTGTGAGACATAACTTTAGAGTAAAAAAGTACTTCGTCAAATGTATAATTTGATGGACAAAACATCAAATGATGCAGTAACTCTGGTATAGAAACAAAAATTAGAGACAAAATCACAAAAACACAAATGTACGCACTGATGTGTTATTCCATTTGTTTTGTTATTGTTGTTTTCTGCATTTTTTGTTATTTAATCACATTATTCTTTTTTTTTTTTTCTTTTTACTTGTTTAGTAATTTTCTGTTATGTGTCTACAAAAAAATGTATTTTTGTTCTCGTGGTTGTGCTTTTTCATTATTTGTAGTTCAATATTGCTTTTTATCACTCCTATGGCTCAATCAGGCCAAAGATAGCAGCTGCAGCACGAGTATGATACTGTAATAACCTTACCCTATCTTTACAATTAGTTTCCAAACCGGGCACTCTGAAATCACATTGAACAACTTCTGTAACAGGGTCAAGGAAAAGATGATTTAAGCCTCGACTATATTTACGTGCGGGCCTCCGACAGCATGCCGCCATCAGTCTCTGTCTCTCTGTGTTTTAGCAACATCTGGCGCCCAGAGATTTAGGTTAGACAGGTAATTAGTGGCACATATTTGTCCTAAAGACAGGTGTATTTTCATTTAAGAAACACTCCATCACGTCTCGCAATGCATGGCAGCTTGTTTGTTTGTTCCGCCACGACCGCACCATGCAAAGCCACCTTCAAATGCCATTTTTTTTTCCTTATTTCAGTTTATTTTGTATTTTCTTTGTGAAGTAAGTCAATAGAGGATTCTGTGGAGAGTTTGTCTATGCCGGAGTCACTTAAAGAAGTAATATCCTCGTGGGTTTAAGTCGACATGCCAGCGTCGCACTGCCAAAGCCCTACTTTCATTACACAACCCTTGCATGATTGCACGGTTTGGCACAGGCTGTCCCAAAATGTTTTCCTACTTATGTATGTGGCATTAGTCTATGTTAACAACTTCGCCGAGGATTAAACATCTAATATCAGTGTCCCTTTGGTAAACATATTTCTCTTCATCTCAGAATCATTTACTCTCTTGCATTACAATTAACCCAGATTTGCTTTTATGTTGGCGCTAAGAAAATTAAATATAATTTCCAAGCTTTTATTTCCCCAAGGAGTGTACTTAATACGTCTCTTAAAAGTGTTCAATGCAAAACAAGCATGTGGTTAAATCTTAAGGCCGGGCAAACTGTGCATAGTAAATTGATTTTTTTTTTACTGTATATTGCAATCATAAACATTTACTTATAGTTTATATATTTATCTCTGTTAGCTGTGTAGCTACTTTGTTGATATTTTGTTTATCGTCTTAATACCGTAATATGCTCGAGGGTTCACTTAAGCAAAATGCATTTGTTAATTAACAATTTAACCTTTTTGAAATAGGGGAGACAATCTCTTAATAGCATCATGTAAATAGTCTGTGCAGAAAAACAATATCTAATGGCACAAGCACAGCTTTATTCTTGAGAATTCAGATGACAGTTTTTAACCATTGTGGGACTCAGTCAGTCATTGAGACTTGCAATAACAAATAAAGGCATTAAAAATTATAACAGAGAGCTTTGTATTTTGTATTTATGTTTAAAATGATCAGTTCTGTCAAATATTTGGTTCAGTAAAGCAAAATTACAGGGTAATGTTTTCCGTGTTTTCAATAGCGACCCCCTACTTGTCTCATTTTCTCCTCTATAATCCAAACACAAGCAATAAAGTGGTATAAAAATTATTATTTCTTTAGTTAAAAGATGAGATTTTTAGTCTTACTAGAAATATGTGGGAAACATATGACTTACAATCATCATTGATAGCAATAAAACACTCCAGTGTGGTATATTTGATTAAAATGAATTGTAGTAAAATGAAGATAATAATACATGTGAATGTAATGAGGTTGAAATATGTAATGTACTTGCAAGGGATGGGACAAGATCTCGGACCACAAGATCTCGCAAAAATTATCTTGCGATCATGCCAGCATTTATTTATTATAAACTGTGTCAAATTCTCGTCTTGTCTCAATCTCGTGGACACAAGCTTGTGTCTCATCTTTGCTCTTGTCCCACCAGCCTTACTGATGTTTGTATATTGCATCTGACCAAAAAGCAGAGGTAGAGCCTTGATAGCTTTTTAGCATCTCCCTGTAACTGCAGCCATCACCCGTCCATCGCGGTGGCATTTCTCCTTGCCTGTATTTCCTTGTCTCCTCTCCTCTGTCCGGATGAGGCTGCATAGTCTTTTAAAATGGAAATGCACTTCATCATGGTCACTTGGCTCCTGGTTCTAATAAATCAAGGGGCCGTCCGCCATGGCTGCTCTTCCCTGGAAAACAAACGGCCGCTGGATGGATCCCTCAGCTGTTCCTGATGGAGGTCACATTCACTCGCACACATTTTCACACAGCAGGCCTGGTGGAGGAAAACAGACTATAAAAAATACAATAGTGTCTGGTTAATGTCTTTGCAACTACGCATAAAAACATGTTTGTAATAAAAAGCATAATAGAAACATCACTTGTTACCTGTGTGCTAAATACACTATTAGTCTATTTAGAATAATGGGTGAATAAAGCTACATCTAAATGGGAAAACGTTGTGTTAATAATGTGAAATAAGCTACGATGTTGTTGTGTTTGCATTGACACGGCATGTATATTGGCTTTTAACAGATCCATGCAATCAAATTCTATAAAAGCGTGCACTTAGAAGTACAGTGAGCAAATCGCGTATAATATTTTGACAAGGTAAGATTTACAATAGACTCAAAGGTCATTTTAACACAAGGTAACGTGGAAGGAATTTGTAATTTGTATCTGTTGGATTAGGGCTGTACTCAAAATATCGATGTACTGTATGTAATACCCGGGCTGCTAGATACTGAGGTGTTTTTTCTTGAGGGTTGTTACTCTCCTCAAACTGTCCTGACACATGATCTGCTGACTGTATCTGATAAATCCTCCTAAAGTTGCCTTTGAGAGACCTTTGACTGAAACACAAAGGTCGCTGAGAAGTGAAAATGTTTCTGCAGCTTAATTTGACTGAACTTTCTTCAGTACAATATGCGTATTAATGGAGGGAAGCATATTGTGATACTTTTAAATCATAAATGTATTATAAATTGGCGAGTTATACACCTAAATACTTACTGTCTACTGCATTAAAGCTGAATCTGCTGAGATAAAAAGTGAGTTAATCATGCATCTGATATAAATGCATTCAACTGCATTTTGCTATTTAACACAAGAAAAACATAATTTTAAAAGAATTTAAGACCCTTTTTTAGGGATATGGTTGTATCGGAGTATGTCCTGTATTGTGAGGGAATACACAGCCTTACATTGGGTTGTATTCTAATTTATGAATGCATGTTTCTATTTGACCAGTGTCATTTTGAATGCTACTCACATGATCATTATGGACCAGACAATAAAGTCCCTTGCGTTCATATTTTATAAGGATATGCTGATATGGTAACTTTTCTGGTGGGGGGTGTGCCACCAGCTTGTCTGCATGGAGATGTTATTGCTTTATCTACATGTTCCACAGTATGAAATTAATCTTATCGATCGCCATGGAAACAAACACGCAACGCCACCAGATCAAGTTACAGGTCAGATGTCTGTGGTGAGGCGACTTCAAAGTAAATAAGTTTGATGCCATATTCTCAAACATTCCAGATAAAGCACCCTCTATTTACCCTCCAGCTGAAAAGTTACATTGTGCACTTTTAAGAAAAATATTATTAGTATTATTATATATTCATAACATAAAGCCTAAATTCTTGGG